>OZ002745.1:42191051-43475325 GCA_963924295.1 Dioctria rufipes | reverse complement strand
CTGAGTTGAAGTAAGTTCTCCACACCGGAACTTTACACTGCCTTGGATTTTTAGAAATGCGCCAACAAATTAGTTAAGCTTTTGGAGCTAAACTGCTTACTCACAAATTAGCCATTTCTTTAAAAAAGCAATTAAACTAACGGGATTACAGATCATCTGTGGATAGGCTGTGTATCCGCAACAAGGTGTCCCTTCAGTGGGTTAATGGTCACATGGGAATCATGGTGAATGAAAGGGCGGACCTTTTGGCTACGGCTAGCTCGTTCCTCGGACCGGAACCCGCGTAGGAGTTGGCACCTCGAGTATTGGGTCTCTCATTAAAGCAGATGTTCATAGGAAGCATCAGCAGAGATGGGCGAACTTGAGTATTTGCAGGTGCACCAAACTGTTTCTTATGGGCCCAATAGGAATATCTCAGATTTTCTCACGGGTCTCGGAAGGAAACAATGTAAAACTGTGATTGGCATCATCACCGGTCACAGCTCGAATTACGCTTATCTAACAAGCATGGGGGTTGTTGATAGCTCTGAGTGACTGTCTTGCCTGATAGGAGAGACTGAGACAACCAAACAATTTTTATGTGCATGTTCGGCTTTCGCCAGTAGCAGACTGGATACTCTAGAGTCTGAGTTTCTATCTGTAAGTGACCAAGACCAGGAAAGTTTTGGCTTCTAGCAGAACCGGACAATGAGCCGCTCTGCACTCTGCGCTTGGGTTGGGATCTCCTGTCCCCTTACCTTAAACAAAAAAAAAAACTAACTGAGACCTAGTGGACAGTAAGGGGAGATGTAATGCCGCAAGAAATTATATCTGATATATATTTCTCTTTTCTAAATAAATCCTAAAGCGTTGAATTAAAGATTTATTCAAAACTTTAAATTTCACGTAGTTCTGACATAGGTGCTTTATATTTTTGCCCGTATTTGGAGCATCTTAGTGGAGCTAAAAAATATTTTGCTCTACGAAAACCTCTACTCCAAAGTTTTATCATCTTTTTGAACCAGATAATTCAGAACACATTTTTTCCGCTCTTACTCGGAGCAGAGTTCATAGCATCACTATTTTCGGAGCAATATTTAAATTTTTACTTTACACGTACAACAGATCAGTCATGTTGCCACATCTCTACTAAATGGTCCATCATAATTCTTTTCCAGACGATTTTCAAATATTAGCTGTGTTATTTTGTATCCACAGAACAGGGCAGAACAAAATATACACAAAAGAACGCCTCATACAATTTCGTAGAAGTTATACTTATAAATGTAGCGAACAGTACTAATAGTTCGCTTCAATGGACAGAGCAGTTTGTTCTCTCCAGAATATGGGAGTACTGGAGCAAGGTACACAAAAGAATACAGCAATAGTGTGCAAAATAATCTAGTTGGTGAACTTTTCTCCATCACCACAATTCACGCACCATCACAAACCGCTTCTTGGACTTTCGAGTTCCTGACCATATTTAAAGAATGAAAAAATGAGAATAATCACTCCAATCTCCATAAAAGAAAAAGTAGAAAATATTTATAAATTTTTATACATTTCTTGTGAAAAAAAATTATTATCCAAGGGCCATAAAAATTGCTGTCATGAGAAACTATACATTAACAGTCAGATCAGGAATCGAATCTTTCAGGTAATAAACTGCCAAGTAGATGACAAACAAAATAATCAACAAGAAAAAATAAAATTTGCCGAAAAAATATTGGAAAGGGACTCAGTAATAATGGCAAGCTGTGTGATATCTCCGATGACTTCCAAACAAAACATGGAGAAGAGGCTCCGTTGGTGTGGATGTGGAGTATATTTCTCCTAGAAAATAATAGATATGATTACACACGCAGAAGCTGATAGATGCCTCTCCATTGAAGTTTTCAATAGAACCAAAAATTGTGACCAATTACAGGTTCAATAGAACCACAATGAAAGGGTCGATGGGGCTCTGTGTGTAATCATCTGATTTGAATCAGATTGAAAATTTCTGGGGAAATAGTTAAAAGGCAGTTAAAAAACATAGATTCTCCGACTAGACTCAACTCTATGAAATATAACAATTGATTGGTTGAAAATTCCAAAGGAAACCATAATCAAATCGATGCCAAAGAGGTTTCAGGTTGTTACTAGAAACGGCTCGCTTCGAAAAAATATTATTCCTGCGATTTTTGTAGGGGTCGTTGGGAGGTTCAAATTTAAGTTTGTGGGGCTTTAAAGCCTCAGCGATGTACGCCATCTTGCAAAAAAATTTATTTTAAATTTCTCGCTTACCAATTGAGTTAGAATTAAATCTAAGGAAGACCAAATGCGGGAAAATGTGCGGTTACCGAAAATCAGGCATGCAGTGTTCGAACATTGCATTGCCGTCCCGGACATCAATAGGTACTCTACTTGAAAATGACGAAATTTGCAACGACTGAAGTAACCAAAAAGAATGAACATAAAAAAGTTACAACATCGATTGATAGCATTTCCCTTGATCACTTAAAAAATCGCAACCTCAGGATCCTTCGCATTGCAAGGTCTCAGTTGGTAATAAAAATATCCTAGAGACTAGACTATATTGAAAATAACTTCCTATTGAGTAGGTACCTAGTTGCTTCCAACGAATTTTCGTTTGTTTTCGTTTTTTGTATTAGTGCTAAATTTTAGAATTCATAGAATTTCTTTCCGGTTTCATATATAAAATGACGATGGGAATTAAATCCCAATTCAGAAATACTAATGCTCTCCCACCCTCTCTCGATGTCACAAAAAACAAATGAATTCAATAAAAATGATAAACAATCGAAAAAGATTATTATTTTTTGTGTATATACATCGCAATGAAATAGGATTTTTAGAGTGCTTTCCGCTGTTTTACTTTCCACTTTGAAACTTCTGGAATTTGACGAATTTCATCATCTGTATGAAGATTTATGGACTGATCCGGATAGATTCTTCCAATATATAAAAATGAGTAAAGAATGCTTCGATTATATCTAAGAAAGAACCTATTAGAATGTGCCAGCTAATAAAATTAGCGCGCTGCACCTCGCCTAGCCACGCCTCTTTGTGCACGTACCCTAACCCATATTTGGACGCATATAAAGTTTTAAAATTTATGTTTTTTAGAGTTAAAATTGTGATCATAAAGGCGAAAAATTAGCAAGATTTGTTGGATTCCGAATAGCAGGAAATTCTGAGCGACGATATTAGTCAGGTCTCTACATACGTGCGCTCTATAGATGCAATCTTCTATTGAATAAATTTATCTGGATAATAAAATGTCAGCATAAAAATGGATATACGCATGGCTTTGAGAACAACATGAATAAAAAAAAAAACAAAATAATAAGGGCCCCAAAAGAGATTCTTGAGGCCGGTTACTATTAATATTTAACTAGATCAAGCGTTTTTAGCATTAGATCTGCTGAAAATGTGCTTGGTTTTAAAATTCCTTAAAAATTTAATGGGTGATTTGGAAAAACAAAAATTCATATACAAGTAGTCCAGTCGAGAGCAATACACTAGGAGGCCATTAACATGTTTTTATCCGGTGCTTGACAAATATCCGACCGCAACATATTGTAGTAATTTTAAGATTTCTTATTGTTAGACACATAGGACTACTTGAAAAATCTAGGCGAAAGATGCTGACACAAACTATCAAAGGACGAAATTTTTAAAATTTTATCATGATTCGTGAACAATGTTGTAGATGGATGAGAGGACTATAATTCCATGCCTTCGATACAAGGAAAATTAAACCTATACGACATCAAATATTAAATATATTGCAGATCGAAGAAGTGGCTTAAATGCACTTTTAATGTGTATAATTTTGTCTAAAATTCCTTTAAACTAACAAAGTACCTGGAGGCGACTGCATTCTCAGTATAAAGGGTGAATTACAAATACGACTGATCTGTCGACTGCGACTTTGCCAAATGGTAAACGCATGTGGCAAGATACAATTGCAACTTCGACTTAGACTGTGACTGCGACTGAAACTAATCTTTGCTCAAATTGCAAAGTTGTGTTGGCTGCGGCCAACTACAGTTCCATTACAGAAGTCGGGACTTCTGGTTTGCTCAAGCAGTTAAAGCTTTCATTTAATTACAAATTTTACGTCAGCGTCGACTTCGGCTTAAAATCAAGTCGCACTCGACAGATCAGTCGTAATTCTAATTCAGCCCTAACTGTGGGCAACTGAAGACCTCGCTCCGATAAAGCATTAAACCATAGGTAAGAGAAAAAAATTTTGGTAAAACTTAATGTGTCTTAGCAGTGGAAGATCTACAACCGACAGGAGTTCTTCAACATACCTACTCTATGTAATTTAAAAATTTTGAGAGTACTAAATCAATAACCATCACAGCTTTTCGTAAATTTTAAGCAGGCGTAGAACGTAGAGATAAATTTAATAGCAAAATGGGAGTACATACTCCGAAAAATAGTATCCAGGGTAATATGTAGGTAGGTACATCTGCGAACCTTGAAATCACAAAAAGATCTTCGGTAACAAAAACGTTATAAATAATGTGACTGTAATATTGACAATAATGAAAACTTGGACGTTGCAATAAAGTTAAACAATAGCACAGTAAATAAAAAATTGCAAGATACCTGAATCTGGCTCGAGTGAACCCTTGCCGATTCCAAAAAACAAAAATGTTTGCATATAGACAACTGTTAAAGGTTGACGGAGAGCTATATAAGGAAATGCATTTCAATGAATTGGAAAACAGTGAAAGATCGTAGAAAATCCCATCCAATCATAGTGATGATATGATGATGATGCTGCTGGATGCTAAGTATTGAGATGGGTATTGGAAGTATCGTGAAATTTGGTAATTGATAACATTTTGTAGATATTCATGATTTATATCCTTTTGGACTGATTTTTGTTCCTAATCAGTAATATTACAAAAGACGATATCTACCTACATACATATATACGATTACGGTATAATGAATAGAATAGAATTTTTTTTTAAAGTGAAACGTCTTGAGGGAACATAATACCTATGTAGATATGCATAGTGTGAATTAATCAATGAAAACTTTAATTTTAATTTTAATTTAACAAAGTTTTCATAAATGGTTAAAAAGGCGATCTAACGATTTAGTGGCACCGAAATTTCCAATGTCTGTCTAGCTGTCCATTAAGTTCAGCATATTCGTTAACCTTGATAAAATCTGGGTTTTGTAAAAAATTGTCAACCTTGCGAGAATCTGAATTGTGATAATTGAAGATAAGTAGTAGTAGTAGTATAATTTGAATCCTAGCTACAGTAATGAGAGTTTTAAAAATAAGTTAAAAAAAACAGAAAAAATAAGCAATCGACAATTTTTCGCTTATAAAGCAATTCAATAAAATATATTCGTTCCGATCTGAAAATTTTCTAATTTTGATTTAAAATATAGCACGATTGCATCATAGTATCATTTCATATCAACACAATCAAACAGGAGTAATGATAGAAGAGAAACTTGCGCTCTGACCGAAAAGAAACCAGATCTGGTCGCAGAAGTGTTAAATTTTAATTGCTAATGAAGTCCTGTCATAAAGATTATATATGCAAAAGAATTATATATGTCAATGAATTGGGAAAAAGTAGCTTCAACTTTAACGTCTCCTAGTTAAAATGCTAGCAAATAGGTTCACTTACCCTGAGATAATTAATTTTAAACCAATTTCGTGAAGAAATTTAATTTAATGTTGACTAAATTACTACAAACACACACTCTTACTGATACGATTGAAAAATCATGAATAACTACTTAGAGGTAGAAATGGAATTTAATAAAATTTCTAATCGAAAATGTTATTTTGAAAAACCATCAGAAAAACACGAATACAAAATTAAATATAAATTACCTACACCACTATAAATTAGAGAAAGAAAAAAATGGTAGCCTGCGACGTATAGTTTGTTTGGTTTATTTTTTAAATTTCATCTCATTCCCTCTTGTATATTTGAAAGAAACAACAAATACCAGGCGATCTGAGAATTTCAGATCATTTTTACAAACCGAAACATAAGATCGAGTTCTAGCTGCGCATGACCGAAATTTTCGTTAAGTTCGTTTATTTTATTAACCAATGAAATGAAGCCAGAAATTTTAAGTTCTGGAAGAGGAGAAGACAAAAATGTGATGATAATCATTATTTTCTGTGTTTCTCTCTTTGCCAGTGCAGACAGCACTACACTAGTAGGCCCATTGCCATGACGACAGGCAGAGTTTTAATGTCAATTTTAAAGGAGGGAAACACATTCTCATGATAATCTCTCTATTTTGTTTTTTGTTTTCATTTTCATATGATTTAAGGAATTTAATTTTTTCTACAAGTTTAGCCAATAGCGACGAAATTCTATTAGGAACTAGTAAATATTTTCATGATGATCTCTCTATTTTTTTTTTGTTTTTTTATTCATTTTCATATCATATGATTTAAAAAACTTAATTTTTGTACAAGTTTAGCCAGTAGCATAAAAATTCTACTAGGAACTAATAAATATACTAGCTACATCATTATTTTGTATAAAAGCAAAAAATGTATATCATAAATTAAACATAAACGTGAATTAATAATCTTAAAAAAAAAATAGCCCTATTGAGTTATACGTTTGCATTGTATGTATTCGATAAAAGTTTTGGATTTTTTAAATATATGTATATCTCAGTATACATGGTCAGCACACAATCTATGATTTCAATTTTCTACCTATATCAACCAAACCTAAAAAGATTTTCTTTTATTCTATAACCTATTTTTATTTTAACACAAATTTTCTTCTGCTGTTTTCGTGGCAGGTAAGAAAAAAAATAAAAACAGAATCACAAGCATGGAAAAACTGACCTCGTAGGTAGGTATACCTACCAAAAATTTTAACGTAAAAATTTTTACTTTCAGTTCTTGCTTAGAGTAGTATTTATCGAAAAAAAAAATGTTTATGTTATATATATTTTTACGCGAGGGATATCATGCAGAAGAATTGTCTGTTTTATGATTTTTAAATTCTACTTTCTATTCTAATTTCTTCTCCAATTTCTAAATTCAACAACCAGTAGCCATATACTATTTATCGGTATGACTCCTTCCGGTTGTATATCTACAAATTACATACCTACATCATAATTGTTTTTAATTTACTTAAAGAACCGTCATTTATCCTCACTGATATTTTTACAAAATACAATTGTGAAATTATCGTATCCAAATTAAATTAAAACACAAAAAGAAGGCTTAAACTTAAAACAATAATAATTAATGCTTTTGACTTACCATGTTAAAAATAAGAATGATTTTTTTCATTGTATTCTGGACGTTTTGAGCACATATGACAAAAAATTCCGAAGTGCCTGGAAAAATAAAAAAAAATTGTTTTTATTTTATTATTTTAAATAAATTTTTTTTTTGTTTCGTTTCATACCTGCGAATGTCCGACATAAAATAATTTTATGTCCAGTATTTCATGAAAGCTGAAATTCCAAAAAGGTTTCGTACTCTCGATCTAATTTTTGATGTCTTCGAGAATATTTATTTCCTCTGACTTTTCCTAACATCGTATCCCTTGGTACCATAAAAAGTATTCTAAAAAAGATGAGGAAAAAAAAATTATTTTATATTTTAATATTAAACAATCCTTTTCATAGTTATATTCGTGGAAAGTACCATTAAATTAAATTGTCGATAACGGAAGAACTCAACAAACTGGTCAACGGCAAGCAGAGTAAAATATTTACAGAAAGATGAAAACTTCAAACAGAAAACCGTTAGTAATAATAGAGAGAGAGAGATATTTAACAAACACAAGATAAATACTTTCGCAGCGGTGTTTTCAAGGCTTGGGTTAAAATCTCTTTTCCAGAACCAACCAAATTTGTTTTTTTCCTGTGTTTTAAATATTTTTTACGATAGTCACAGAAAATATTCTTAGTATTAAATTTCTAAAACTATAGAAAGAAATGATTAATAATCCGGAAATAAACAAAAAAGAACCATTAAAAGCTGACGTAACCCAGAATTAAAAATTTAATTAAAAATTGCTGTACGATATTAAAAAAAAATTCAAATATAAAATAGTTCTAATATGGCCATTTCTCCAATTCCGTATGGCTTTATAAAGCTCCGTATGGCTTTATAAAGCTCCGTAAGGAATATGCCCCGATGAGGCCGGTTGTATCCTATATGTCAGCTGCGCCTTACAGTTTGTGTAAAACTTTCAATAATGAACTGTTTTTGTGCTTTACAGGATTTAATTCTAATTTTTCGATCAAAACTAACTTAGAACTAAACTTAAAAAAAAATAAGTTAACACAGCCCTAATTTAGAGCAATCCGATGTCGATTTGTAATAGTTTTTAAAATAATTTTATATAATGTAATTTCAACCTACAAATAGGTTAAATTTTTAACAAAAGCTGAGGGCAAAAATACATTGATTAATTTTATAATATTTTTTTATATACCACATTTTGAAATTTTTTACCTCTACCTATGCTAAATTTAACCTCTCATAATTCTTCGTTAGTTTGAAAGTAATTCTTTCACCTCAATATCTTGACAATTCGTTAAAGAATTTATCTCGGTATTGCGCACATATACTCTTTTAGAATCTTTGTACGTTGGCAGTAATATAATGAAGTTTATAGAGTTCAGTTAATAGATATTAATAAATAAATATCTTTTGCAAACTATAATATGTATAGTAACCCAGCGGCTACTATTTATAGTTTTTTATAGTTTTCGGCGCTACAGCTAGAGTAAAACTTTCACCTCTCATTGCTACGCTCATAAAAACTATTAGAGGTCCGCCTAGGCACCCATTATCCTCCAATAATGCATAAAAATTCAAAAAAATTTCCAGTAAATTTCTAAGAAAACATTGAGGCCTTCCCTACATCAGGTGAGGCATCGTTGATTTTGTATTGGAGCGAGGCATTCCTTGCTTACCCTTGGTTATGTCATCGTCGATTTTATATGTACTTAAGTCTTTTTTTACTTATGTATTGCCCAGCTCTGAATGGAAGGAAGCTATTGTTGAAAGTAAATTTATTGTCGCTATTTTCCTAGACATGACTAGGGATTTTCAGACGGTGGATATAAAAATTCTCATGTGCAAATTAGATAAGTACAGGCGAATTGAATTGGTTTCGGTCATTTCTAACGAACAGGTAACAGAGGACTAAAGTAAACGAATTTATGTCAGGAGCAATAAACTGTGCCTTAGAGGTACCCCAGGGTTCTATCATGAGGGCACTGCTGTTTCTTATTTACATTAATTATGTTGATAATATTCTGGACAACTGTAAATTAAGTCTCTTTGAGGATGTGTAGGTGTAATTTGACTAGAATCATCTTAGCAAATGCTTAAATCGAATAAGTTAAAGCTTAATAATGCAAAAACCAAAATGATGGCTATTAAATCTAATGAAAGACTCAACATCTATTAATAGTGTCGCTATTGAATTGGAAGAAAAAATTAAAAATTTATAGAAAATACACTAAATTTCAAAAATCATTTCAATAATATCTATAACAAAATTGATAAAACAATATGCTTATTAAGTATTTCAGAAGAGTCATATACATACTGTTTCCCCTTGGAGGTCAATAGAGCAGGAGGTGATAGTACTCATCTAGACAAACCAAAGATTGTATCGAGCGGGGAAGGGGCATATCAACCGTTTAGGAGTTAGATAGTGATTAAGGAAAACAAGTCACACATCACCTTGTATCTTAAAAACTACAGGGCGTACGGTCAAAGTTAAGAGATCATTATATGCAGAACTTCATGGCTCAATCAGCCCCGTACCCCTTCCCCTCAAAAACTATGATTGTCTAAACTAAAAATTTCGAATTTTCTTACTTTTTTTTTAACTTTGACATCTTTTTTTTTATAAATAGGTACCGTGAAACGGGGTGACTTTGGCACCTAGTGCAGGTGCTCGGTTGACGTAATAGCAGATATGATTTTTTTATTTACTAGCGTACATAAACAAGCTGTCAAATGCTATGATGACACCAAAATATATTAAATTTTTCGAAAGTAGCCGTTAAAGAGTTGTTAGATCAAAACCTGTGTTCAATACTATGCTAAAACCAGGAGAAAATTTAACGAGACTTGAGAGATTACAAAATAAGGTAATATGGATTAAAACAGCGAATTGTGTTTACCAAATTAATTAATATTTTGAAATTAAAACTAACTTGTTTCCTGGACTGATTATAAGTATCTACTTAACACTTACTTTCAGCATCGCAATAATCATGAAGATTCTTGACAAATTTCAGAGGAGGATACACAACAAATTGATCATATGCTATGTGATCCAGATACACACATAAAATTTTACAATTCTGAGATCTTTTAGGAGAGCCGGTATTCATCTTGTAAGGAACGGCAGGACGATGGGTTTTCGAAAAACCACAGTTGAAGGATTCAAAACACAGATAACAGCTAACCAGCGAAATACAGAATCATTGATGGAAAGGTTAGACAATCGACTAACATTTACACCCCGCTTAAAAGCTTTGGGGCTATCTTAATTTATTTTAATAAAAATTTCTATTAGATAGTACATAAAAAGAAGGAAAGGAAAGCTAAAGTACCGTTTGATGCATAAACACGACTTTGGTAGAAAAGAACGAAAAGTGAAGGGAATATACAGAAAAATCTATTCAAAATATTCATTCTCAGTACAGATCATCCAAAAGTGGTGATTTACCTTTATCATCGAGTCGTGAATTTTTTTCAGGTAGCCTGGTCCAATATCAAGCCCAGGCCGCAGGAATAGTAGACATTTTAGAAGCTGCTTCCTTACCAGCTCTGGTAAGTTTATCATCACCAAATGAAATTAATTTTAATTCCAAATTGTATTTTCACACTAATTAGAAGTCTTAGGCCATAAAAGTCGAGTTAAACGAAGAGTGTTAATTGCAGTGGAGCCCCCACCCCCTTTCTTAAAATATAAACATATCTTAGAAGATCACGCGAAATACAAAGTTACAAGAGAGGGTCTTATTGCCAACGTCATAAGGCTGAACTACAATAGAAGTATACGTAAGTACATTTACTTACGTAAAGCGAACGCGCCCTTTAATTTAACAGGTGTACGCAAATTAACTTTAAATCGTGTGAGGAGAAATTTCGTTAAGTTTAAATATGCAATTTTCCGTAAGTATAGTGCGCTAAGAATCGCTCATTCCATAAGAACGCGATGTGTACAAACAATTAAATTATTACTAAATGATTAAAAGTGCAATGTAAAAATTAAAATGGAATAAAAATGGACTGCGAATTAATAGAAAGTACACAAATCTTCAATTACATCAATTTCCATTTGTTAATTTTTCACTTTTACCAATTTATAAAATTGAAAACATTAAATATCAAGATAATAACTCTTACGGAATGTGATATATATTTAAGCTAAAGATATAAATTTTTCGTAAGTAAACTTCAGTCTCGTTTAATTTCGTAAGTTATTTACTACTATTGTAGTTCAGCCTAATGCCTATTCTTGAAGAGTGGTGTGCATATTTTAACAAGATCAAAATGGGCCTATGCTTTTAAATAATACGAATCCCAAACAAGAGACTGAGGAATACATGGCCTGTTTACAGCAGACCATAAAGTTCGTAGAGCGATTATCATCATTTCCATTAAACTTATTAAGGGAGAAAACCTGGTCCATTGAAATAGGTACAGTCACGGAATATATCTTGGTGGTATCACTCTAACTTCAGATACCTAAGATCAACTGATATAACTACCACTGATCCTCTCTATGCCAGCTCTAAATAACGCAGAAATTCTAAGAGTATTACAAGACAAAAAATCAAAATAAAATATTTTGAATTTTAAGGAGGTCTGCGTTGTCAAATATCGGAATACTCCGAAATATTGTGAATCTTTATCGTATTCATTGGTGACGGATTCACGAAGATAGCATCTCCGAAAAATTTCTAAACGCCAAAGGCGACACGGTTTCGATATTTTATTTAATCTGGCATCCGATACTTCACATGGTAAAATAGTGGTAACATTTTCGTCGAGTACTAAGACAAAAAAACGACGCGAGCTCATCGATTTTTCTGAAATGATAGAAGTCTTGAAGAGGATTCGCATTATGCACCTCAAATGCTGAGTACTTGAAAGATCTGGGAACACATTAATTAAAACAATTAGGTATATATATAGGTAACGTTGATACGCGGAACCGTATCACATTCGATAGTAGAGCGATGGCTTCGATGAGACAAAGTTGTGGTTTTGTTCGTAAAATTCATGTCAGGTCTTGAAGAAATACTCATTCACATTTTTATGAACCAAGGCTACGTTAAATGCATTCAAGATGCGCTTTAAAACCCCAGAAATTGGTAAATCGCATTCAAGCAATTTTCTTGGTAGTGCGGGTTCTGTAAATGGTGAACTGAATTGCGTCTTCATAAGGCTGTTATCGAGTGGGCTGCCGACAACAGGAAAAACGAAAATAAATTTTGTTGCAACCAAAAGGAGTCAGAGGAGCAGAATGATGATTGTGGAATAATCTATAATAGACCTCGGCTGAAGTCGATCCATTTTAATTTTACAACTGTGAAAAAATAGAAGAACCGTCAGTTTGAGGTAGATTTGGGATCTTACAAGATCTGTAGGATTTGCAAGTAACGACATTTGAATTGAAACATTTTTCCTAATGAGCTGAATCGATCTCATCAACAAAAACTTGAGTTTGAGAATAAATTGTAAAACAACAGCCTAAGCGACAGAAGGTTTTAAAGATTTGGCCAGAGTATTTCAAAAAAACTTCTATACATAATTGGAGTGGCTCAAAGAGGATGGTGATGCAAATTCATCCCGACTACAGACGCTATGAGTTTTACACCCTCAACGCTCCAAAAAATCATGAAAATATGTAATAATTAGAGAATGAAGGAAAAGGGGTATAAGAAAGTCGACCAGATAAATTTCCGAGAAAATTATGATTTGCCTTCAGTAAAATTTGTATCGGTGTAATCCTAATTCGTATTCTAATTGGGATGCAGTCAACTTGATCATCGACTCAGAATTTATTCCTTCACGCAACATAGGAAAGTAGGTAGGTACCCGCTTGAATGAAATAAGGTAATACTCGGTAGGTACATCGAGCTGGTAATGGTGATCGTTATTGAAGTATGTTGGTGGGTACAGGTGAATGTTTAAACAACAGCAGTATAATATACGGATTTGGTAAAGGTAAGCTCCGTAAGATGACGGTTATGATTTCAACAGCATTTAAAAGGAGAGCAAAGAATATCAACAGAAAAAGTAACACCTTTGGTCTTCTTGCAATAATATGAGCAGTATGTAAAAAGTATTCCAGTACCAGCAGCAGTAATTTTCCATTAGAAAATCTTTAAAAATTTGTGGTTTTTATGAAATTTCTAATTCAAATTTTTATCTTGAAAGACAAAGGCGTTTTCATCGTGCGATCGTGAAATGAACATTCAAAAATTTCTTATTTGAGTAAACTTCTTTTCATTGTTATTTCCATGTAGACGCAAAACTTAAAAACTAAGTTAAATATAAATTACACCAAAAAATTGAAAAACTCTTCAAGCTACTAAATTACAAAAAACTTGATTTCATCAAGCTGAGGAATTTCTCATTTCGATACCCCCGGAGCCATCTGTTGGCAGAGGTATCACTAGCTTAGAAAACAGAAACGATACAATTCAAATGGGCTGCATATTGAATTTATAATATTGTCTGTCCCATTCATTCTTGTGTATTTTAAAGAAACAGCAAATACCAGGCGATCAGCAAATTTCAGATCACAAAAATTAAAATTTTATTCTACTGCGCATGAACGAAATATTCGTTAGGTTTTTATGAACCAATGAAAAGAAGCAGTCATTTTAACTTTTGGAAGAGGAGAAGGCAATGTGACAATTAGCTTTACTACCTGTCTCCCTCTTATGGTATTGTATAAAAGAGATAAACGAATAAGAATGGAATTGTAAAGAGAATAAGTATAAACGAGAAGTATAAATAAATGCAACCAACTTTCATTAAAATCAGCTTTTGGAAGAGCAGAAGGCAAATATGCCATTATTATCATTGTCAGTCTCAACGCAGCAGCTAGCCTATTGCATGCCATGGATGACAGAATTTTACAGCCAATTTAGGTAGTAATAATATCCATTTGATTAAGACTTTCGTATTTTCTGTAATTAACTAATGGCAACAAAATGCATAGCTTTCAAAAGCATGAAATATTGGGTATATTACGAAATATTATCTTCGTGAATCCGTAACCGATAAAGATTCACAATGCTTCGCAGTATTCCGATATTTGACAATGCAGAACTCCTTAAAATGCAAAAATTATCATTGTGATTTTTGTTTTTTAATACTCTTACAATTTCTGCATTATCTAGAGCAGGCATAATGAGGATCTGCTGTAGTTATCTGAAGTTGGAATGATACCGCCAAGATATCTTTCTTGTATCTAAACGGTTTCAGAAATGAAATATGAAAAGACTTTGTATACAACATTTTGCATGAATATACTTTTTTACGGATATAATTACTGCTACACACTCCTTTGGAATTATTTCCTCATTCCATACGCGTAATATCAGATTTTACGCATTATTTCAATAACCAGTCCTTCCCACATAATTATTTCAAGTGAAATGCTCTTAATTTCTGTGAACAGGTCATGTCTTCTTCAAAGTCTTATGTTTGAGGTGTGTATTATAGAAAAGCATGGGCCTACTTCGAACTCTTGAAAAATGCCTAGGATGCTTGCAAAAAGATCCACTCTTGTAACTTTGTATTTCGCGTGAATCTGGTAAGACACATATTTAATTCAAAAATGTAATTGTACGCACCCTTTAACAGCAATACGGGACACTACCAGTATAACCCTCAGAGAATGCAACTTTCCCTAAAATGGTGACCGATCTGGGGCCGATTATTAAGCATCTGGTAAACTTTTATTTGTGATGTGAAGCAATCCCCCCTATAATGCGTCGGAACGATCTAGACTCGACTTCCCCCAAAATCTATATCTACTCCAAAAGGTGCAATAGAAAATAAAAAGGAGCCATTCAGAGTTGAAGATACTCAAATTCTTATAAACAAATTATGATCAAAGGCCTTACAACAACATAAAAAAGGATGCACCAGGAATAACATCAATTTTGAGAAACATCTTTGATTTAGTTTGGACTCAGAATTGAAGATTAAGTTTAAGTTTAAGAAGTTAAGCGGGGCGAGTGGCATTTGCACTGCATCCATTCATTGGCTTGTTATGTCCCATCTTCCTTTTGGTTCATCCAACAATCGCCTCTTCCCAGGAGGAGCAGTATATTTTTTACTTCGAAGTCGGCAGGCTTTAAGAAGTGTGAGCCAAAGGCTCTGGCACTGGCCTCTCTTTCGCATATGACTGGCTCCGATGTTTCATCCTCCTCCAGACACAATCATCACAATCATTGAAGGTCATCTCTGGTTGATTTGGTTCTAGATCCAGTTTTGAATTGAAGCTACATGGTATTCTAAGAGATACCGCAAAGTGATTGCGGGGCTATGAGGAGCATGGATACTCCTTTTTTGGCCTGTAAGTTCGCATTATCATTTCTATCAATTCCCGAGCGTTCTGGCTTCTAATGAAATGTTAAAGTGGTTCTTTGTGCCAAGGTTTGTTAATATTTGAATGCATTCCCACATTAATTTCGTTTGGACATCTGGTGATGAGATGGCTTTTAATGCCGCTATCTGAGGATCGGCTGAGGTTTTCGTATGTACATCTAGTGATGGTAAATACTTGCCGTATTTTCCTAGGTTTTGATAAATATGAACAAGTGTTGCTATAGGTACGATAGGTAGGTAAGGATTTTTCTAATCAAATCATTTACAAAAATGATCTCAAAATTTCACTGCTTTCCAGTCTAAAGTCGCTAAATTTTGTTTATTGTCATTCTTTTGCAAACGATTGGACGCGACAAGTCCTTACGTAACTGTTGGTAATGGTAAATTTAAAAATGGAGTTAACCTATTTGGCTACTTTTGAGTGGACTAATTTATAAATCCGACAGTCTTAGATGGTTTGGACCTGTCCTGATTGAACATCTAGAGAGAATCTTCAAAATATCGTACTCGAGGAAAATATCGAAGGTTTAAAGTCTCGTATAAGATGTCGTGTTGGATGACGTGGATACGGTTCAAAGAAATTCAATGGAGAACTGATGTAACTAACAGAGACAATTTTGTACTACAAAGTTTTTGGATAGACTTAGCAGAGCATAACTATTCATATTTTCTACAGTTTAACGCATTTTTGAGGGGAAGTGAATATAATTAGTCCAACTTTGGACCTCAAAAGCTTGCTAAAGAACTGAAGTTTTTCCTTGTTTTAATTTAGCCATTGTCGGTCTTAACATTTAGTTTATATGTGCCTAGGCCACTGACATGTATATAAATGGACTGAGTGATCTCCTGTTTCATGTGGCACCAGTTTTGATTTCGGAAAGTATACTCTCAATGTCAATGCTACCAACTGTCGTAAACTGGCGTTTTCTTACATTTTACTTATAATTTACTTATATGCAGTAAGTGAGATTTACCGAATTTACCACAAAAGTATTTGGGACTATTTGCATATTACTATAAAAACACCACGTTCCAAATTTCAGCTTTCTAAGTGAACGCGTTCTCGAGTTATCGTGCGCACAGATGGACGGACATGCAAAAATCAAACTAACTTTTAATATTATGCGTGGGTGTCCAATCCATTTTGCTCTACCATCATTATTGCGAGGTGTTACAAACGGAATTAGTACACCCTTTAGATTTCATCTAGGGCAGGGGTGGCCAAGACGTCGACCGCGTAGACGTTTTTGGTAGCCCGCGAGAGTAAAATCAATTGAACATATGTTACAATAAATTTCCATTTTGAGATAATTGCGCCGCTTCACGTGGCGTGAGTTACGGATAACCCACCCCTCGCCAACATGGTGCCAAGTCTTTGCCTCGCTTACCCATCGCACGCTCTTTATTTCTCTCGATATCTCTCTCTTTATCTCCTGTATTAATAAAAAATGCGACTTTGTGTTCTCAGTTAGTGTACTCAGCTTGTACGAGTATTTAACTCTGACGATGGTTTTGTTACGTGGTGATAAAAATAGCGACTAAAATGAGCGGGCAAGTTTGTCGACTGCTCAAAAAGGTTACCATTATCAGATGAGTTATTTACTTTTATGTTCAAGGATTAATGTGTTTGTTCTATTTGTAACTCAGGAGGTGTAGTACTACACAAAAAAAAAAGCATTTTAAAACTACACACACAAAATACGTCACTGACTTTCCGGTTGGAAGTAAAATCTAAAAAAATAGAAGAACATGAGTTAAAAACTGGCTTTTCTGCACACAGCAATCGGTTTTTACGAAGCCAGGCACAAAATTAAAAACAGCGACATCGGTATCGTAAAAATAAAAAGGAAATTCTTTTGTAAATCGCCGACATTTCCCTGCCTCGGGAATTCTAAGTTTTCGCCGAGTAGTTGGATAATTTACACGAGAAGTTCGAAAGAAGCTTTTGGAGCTCGGCTAGAAGTCATCAATTTCATAGTGTTCCCTTTTAACGAAGGCATTAACATTGACAGAGGAAGAAATTATAGTTGGTCCGACATATCTAAGTATTTTTCAAATTTGGACTATGCGGAAGCATGTACAGATTTTTTTATGAAAACTTTTTGCGTTTTATTTAAAACCGTTGCTGACGGTAGACCGCTATGATATTCTGAGTAATAATGTAGACCCCGCACTTCAAAAGTTTGGTCACCCATGATCTAGGGTATAAAAATATACGAGTAATATTTTTCATTTTATTTTTAATAGGAGTTTCAATCTAAAATTATAACACATTTCTTACAAAAATATTGCCATATTATTAAAACGAATACATATAAATGTTAATTTAAAAATGCATATGTTAAAATCGAAAATTTCAGGCTTTAAATCAAACTTCTTTGGCTTTTTTTTAAGTTAATTTTGAAGCCAATACAAAAGGTGAACATTTTTTAAATAAATAGACTATCAGTATCAAATTGAATATGTCATTGGTATAATCAATAAGGGCACGGTCTTACGTAAATTTTAAAAACAGCCCTATTGGAATAAAGTAATACGCGTTCGAAGCCAAATCATATTTACTTTTCTTTGTTTCAAAGTAATTTTACTTTGATTTTAAACGATTTTTCTCTGAGTGATGGCCACAGTAGTTTTCGACTTGTTCTTTTCAATGAACTTCAGCACATTTTTTCCACTGTTTTAGGTGTTCTCTCTTTCGGTCTACCACATTACCGTTTTCCCGCAATTGTCTCCGTTTCTAAGAATGTTTTAATTGTTCTGCTAACTGTCCAACGCGTTGTTCAACTTCGCTTGCAATCTGGGAAAATGATTTTTATACTTTTCGATCAATGCTTTTTATATTGAAAGTGGGTAGCGCATTTACTACTAAGGATTTTATGGTTTATTAAGAACCGTGCAGAGCGTTCTGGGACAGTCCTAATAACTTAATTTTCAACAACCTCCCCTGCGCACTGCGCGAGATATGCAAATTCAAAGTTTCCTGAAATGTCGTTTACTACCTCTGAAAGTAACTAACCGAATTTAACGATTTTGTTATCATTTTAAGGCGGACGAACTGAAACTAAAAGTTGAATGTTTTATCTTTGAATTTTCTGGAAGATGTATCCTCGACTTTGTTAATTATTTTTATAATTGCGGCATTCGCCGTAATTTGATGCGACAACAACTTCTCCGTCAACCTGGAAAATACATTTCGGTTCCCAGGAAATTTCTGCTGACCACGCGTCTGGTAATTTTAAGTTAAAGATATTTTACGTTTAGAGAAACTTGTAATTATTAGTCGTAATTCTATATCCGAGAAATAAAGGTGCAGGTAACCTGCCTGCCTAGAAATATGTTTTTTTGAGGTTTTTTAAATAAATTTTATTAACTGGCGCCCGAGCAAGGACCGCTCAAGCAAATCGTGAATTAGTATTTTCCGCGATCATAATTAATTAATCAATTATAAAAGGTGTGCTCACCATCGCCGCGTTTTGATCATAACGGAAAAAATATTTTTTGTGCAAAATTAAGTTCTTCTGTGATCGCTATCAATTAATTAATTTGTGCGCTAACCATTGCCACTCTGTAATTATAAACATAAAAAGTGAAAACTTAAATTATAATCACGACTAAATAATTAATTTGTGAAAGTGCTAACCATTGCCACTCTGATCATAATCTTAATTAGTGCAAGGGAGTGCGTTCGATAAAATTACCACTTCAAAAAAAATATTCCACGTTTGCGACTGAGGCAAGTAGAAGGGATCAAATCCTTTGAAGTCATCTTTAACGAAAAGACCAGGAAACGAGGCCCCGTATTCACCAAAGCCAACCAGCTTAGGGAAAAACAGAGTCGATGAGTAATCATTTGGATAACCATAAACAAGGATAAAAATACCCGCCGACAGCCGCCTGATGTGTTCAAGAGGAAATACCACAAGCGGTCCTACACGTATATAATAAGGACAAAAAGCACCGGAGCATCTATACGTTAGATAAAGCTCAAAAATCTTAAGACTCATCCAAATATGAGTCCTTCATCTGTTAGTTGTAATGTAAGTCATTTATTTTTGCATTCCATTGAATCAAGAAATTATTACTTTAAAAAGAAGCGAAATATTTCAAATATCGAAGAAAAGTTATTGAAGAAAAAAAAAGTGATCAAGTGAAAAGTCATGAAAACTGAGAATTTAAATATAAATTAATTGACTATATTTTGAAAGTTAATCTCTCTTTATTCAATCTTAATGCCGATCAATTCAAGTGAAATAGAAAACAATCTAAAACTTTCATAATTTCTAGGAAAACAAACTTAGTACATTTGAAAATAAATTCCTTCTCCTTTAGTTTTTAAAGCAAAAAAATAAATGTTTTTTTCAATTTCTGCAAATCAAGTATTTAAAAAATCTTTAAAAATGTAAATATTTAAAACAAAAATCATTAAAGTACAAATTTCTACAAGAAATAGAAAGACTTGTAGTTGAGAAATTTTTGAGTACCAGTACCGGGACTTGTACTTAAAAAACATTTAAGTCCAGATCCTGGTACTGGTACTAATACATAAGTACCAATGTACTTAAGTATTTTACAGGTCTGAAGTTAGATACACATTTTAGATCAATTATTTACGTTTTTATTAAGCACTAATAAAGAGATAGTCAAAGTCTGTGCATGCTTTAGTTTACGGTTTTTTTATCTGCAAACTTATTTAGCACCTGTTGTTCTATTTTCAATTTTTATGAGTGCCATGTTTGAAAACCTCTCCTGAAGCAGTTGCTCTTACCAAGTTTCAACTCGATGCAAAAGCTTCGTTCACAGCCCTACGAGCTGACTGGCAGACCACGAGCTGCTTGCAGCTACTTGTATAAATTTTTGCAGAGTGCTAGAGTGCTAATATAGATTTATCCCATAATGTAACGTAATAAGAATATAATTGAAGTTTTTAATTGCACAGTCAAATTATTTCCTTATAAAAATTATCCGCCTTATGACTGAATCCGTTGGGATTAGAATCGAAAAGACCTAAAAAAGTTTTTTTTCCCGAAACATTAAACAAAGTTTTACGAAATTTTCAAAATTACATTGATATCAGTTAAAATTTCCGCACAAACTATCAAAATAGCTCTGCATGATTTCTCCTACAGTTCACACCTATGTCAGAATTCAGTTGAATAAGATCAATTTCAGAATAGTTTTTAAAAATTTTAAAAACATTTTAATTGGTTTTCTTGAAGAATATAATTAGGCCTAAGATTGTACGAATAAACGAATGTTTTTTAGAAATTTTCATAATTTCCTGTGGGGGCCAGTCCCCATCCTTGGGGGGCCGGACCCACCCTGACCCCTATCTGGTTAAACCAATGGACGCACGGAACAGAGTTCACTACCGTTTTAAACGTTCCACGAGAAGAGCTCATGTAAGGAAAGAATATAAAGATGAATTCGCATGGTGCAACGATGCGACAAAAGAAGACTCTATACACATATTAAGGAGATCAGAATAAGATGGCCAATGGATTGCTTAGTAGAAAAGACACATCAGTAAAGCTGGGCCCTCCATTGCATGGCAGAAAAGTTTTGAATACGTCAAAATTGAGGGCTGAATGAGGGTTCACTTAATACCTGTTCCAAGAATTTAATGCTCTACACGCTACCTACACGTACATTTGGATATTTCTGTGTTTTTGAATAGGAATAAGATCTTTGAACAACAAATAATACTGAAAAGAAATTGAATAACCTTTTCGGATTTATAGAGGGTAGTACGACTTTATCCACAGAAATGTAAAGAAAATATTATTTATTTGACTCAATTTTCATATTATACCTGGTCTCCAACAAAACTTGAATCGACGGTTAAACATTGCTGGATGACACAACGAAATTTAGACAGTTGTGTTGGGTTGAGCCCTAATATGTTATGCAGTGAAGACTATTGTGACAATACTATTTTTCCTATTTTCAGTAATGGGCCCGAACCTCTCATAAAGCTAGATTATCCATGTAAATAAAAAAAAAAAATACTAGAGCATTAAATTCGGGCGAGAAGGCATTAAATTAGCCCTAATTGAGCTCTAAATTTCCACGTATTCAAAACTTTTCTACCATGAAATGGCATCTCAGCTTAATTGACGTTTAGTAGACAACTGTTTTGGAAGGATTCTTGGTAACAGGGATGTCCGGATGTTTCTTGAATGCCGAAAACCCATGTTGCTTAAAATAACACGCAAAAGAGAGTGACTATTTTCAGTAAATTTCCTCTATTAATATTAGCGAGCAAGGTGGTGATCGTTCGTTTGCCTGAAGCGTTAGGGAATCATAGTGCTGGGCTGGGGTTGAATATAAACTCTAAAGGTCTCCACACACGTTCATGATGCAAAACGGAGGTATACGACTTGACATGCGGAAGCCAAGTCTGCAGATTTTGCAACAGCGTGTGTAACTAAAGTCAGAACTTGAATTGAGACTGAAGTTGGGTATGAATGAAATCGGCATGTGCGTGCCAAGTCTATCGATTTGCCCCCGCCAGGGGGGTTAGAAATTTCGTGCTTTTACGATGAAGCGCCATTTGTACAAAATCACATATCGCGAACGAAGTAATCGACTTTTCCGATACGAACACAACTGCACTGAACTAAGAAAAAAATTGTTAATAATAGTATTTTTTTTTTGTTTTTTTTTGTCAAAATGAGGACTTCGAGCATATTTTTTTTGTATTTTTATTTTGAAGCTAGAAGCATTATCTGTCTATGTGCAAAAAATTGCGGAGGCGTTCGGTTTCGTTTTTGAGATATGAGTTTTTAAACTCACCATATTTAACTTTGGTGCAGTACTCCCATACAGGTTACTTTGGGTATACGGTAACTTTAAAAATTCATATCTATAAAACCAATCCGAATGACATCGCAATTTTTTGCACAATGATAGATAAGGCTTCTAGCTTCAAAATAAAAGCATTTTTTTTTGTACGGTGCAGCTGTAATTCTTTTTATGAAAACTGTAAAGCATTATGCTTCGTTTGGTGTTCGAATCAAAAGATTCGATTTCTTCGTTCGCGAGATATGATTTTTTGAAAATGACGTTTCATCGTAAAATCACGAAAGTTCTAACCCCCCTATTGGGGGGTGAGGCGTACGTGGTAGAGGGAAGCAAAAACATGTGAGTGAGCTATCTTGATATTCCATACAAAAACTCTGAAAGTTTCATCGAATTCGGAAATGGTCCGATTCCAAGATGATCAGTTTTGTGTGGAATGGCTGTATATATGTATAGCTGTGAAAAGTAGAGAAGTATGGTAACAGGTGTATCGTCGCGAAAGAGCTAAATAACTTTTTTTTTAATGTGCTGCACCCGCTCACAGAGGAGTAGATGTAAAAAACGTACTTTCATGAGAGCCTCGAAGAATGTTTCTAAACATGAAATCAAAATCATTACAGGTAATCTGGATTTGAAAAACACTACTATTAGCAAACGACAAATTTCTCTTTATAGTCTCCATGGTACACCTAATAACAATGGCGACAGTGCTGTAAATTTGCTCGAATTACACAACAAATTGATCATATGCTTTGTGATCGACAAATAATATTTTACAATTCTGAGATCTTTTAAAGTGGGTATTCGTTTAGCAGAGTACGGCAGGCCGATGGGTTTTTGAAAAAGCGAAACTGAAAGATTCAAGAGATTAGTTAAGAGCTAAACAGCGAAATATGGAATCATTGACGGTAGGATAGACAATCAACTCGCATTTATACCCCGTTTAAGAGTTTGAGTACGCCTTATTTCTTTTTCAATACAAATTTCTATTTAATCTTGTAAAAAGAAAAAAGATAGCCAAAACACCAAGTACTGTTTGATATATAAACATGACTTTGGTAGGAAAAATCGAAAAATGAAGGAATATACAGAAAATGCCATTCAGAACTAACTTGTTGATTCACTCTCAGTACAATTCATCCAAGTGATTTACCTTTGTAATAATCATCGAGTCGCACATTTGTACGCGAAGTACAAAGTTACAAAAGGGCATTTTATTGCAAGCATTTTTCAAGAGTGCGGTGCATATTTCAACAAGATCAAAGTGGGCCCATGCTATTCAATAATACGCTTCCCAAACATGGATGGATGGATGGTTTGAAGAGAGGTTGAGTCCCCCGGGAGGAGGACGCTGGAACTTAGGCCATAGCAAGGCGCATTGCTCACGCTCTAGACTCATGAGCAATATCTCACAGGTCCCAACCGGAGGCTTTGACAAAATTCATCCCTGCCAGCTTCATGCAGTTCTACCAGGAGGTGTGAGCCAAGGAATCTGTGACGCTTTCCGTAGAGGGCCGGACAGTGACACAAGAAATGAGTCACCGTTTCGCGCTCCTCTCCGCATCCTCTACAAATAGGATCATCAACAAGTCTCATCTTGTGTAGGTGAACCTTGAGAAAACATTGCCCAGTGAGATTTGACACAGGTGTTCGCAGAGTTGCCTTGCTTAGTCCCAATATAATTTTCGTAAGATTTGGGTTAGGTTTACCCCACAGTTCTTTAGTAGTTCTACCCGAGGGATTATCCAGCCAAAGGCGATTGTGTTGGCAGTCAGCCCAAGCCGAAGTTCTAGATGCAAGAATATTTGGTGCAATCCCAATTGAAGAGGATGATTTCTCCGAGGTTGCACCAATACGAGCGATCCCATCCACCCTTTAGTTTCCGCTGATATCGTTGTGACCTGGCACCCACACGACGAGTACCCTGTTACAGAGTCAGAGGGAATATACTGTGGTTTTGCACTCCAGTACCAGCTTTGAGGTTACGAAGGGTTTTGACAAGGCTTTTACAGCTGCTTGGCTGTCCAAGCAGATGGCAATCTCCTTGTTCACTGTATCAGCGTTGAGGAAATACCTTCCTGCTTCAAGAATGGCCTTGACTTCCGCCTGGAAAACCGTAACATGGCTTTCAAGGTGTAGGGTGATTTCCATACGAGGCTCCTCACAGAAAATACCTGCGCCGGTATTTTCTGCAGTTTTGGAGTCGTCTATGTAAACAATAGAGTTTGTTAATGGTTAAAGCACAGAGTGTGACGCACAATCTGCCCTACAATGAATTTTTTTTGATTTAAATTCGCTTTTCTTTATAATCTCTAGAAGCAGGTCGCTGTCCCTGCTGATGTCAGAAGCGATGGATTGCGCAATATCAAAGATCGATTCATGTTGAACACTTGCTCCAGCGTGAATCCAGCTCTGATTGAGATGCAACCTCAGCGCTGCGATTGATGCCCTTTCTTTATGTCTATCTGCACGGGGCGTATGTTGAGGATAACCTCGAAAGCCCCAGTGCTGGTTGACTTGAGACCATCCAACCGTGGTTTGAGTCCTCATTTTTCCCCTGTAGTTCTGCGGCATATTGCAGACGCTCTAAGGGCCTTACTCGCTCTGTCCTCGAGGAGTGGTTTCCAGTTTAGCTTCTTATCTAGTATGATACCGAGATATTTAACCCTATCCTTTAGCACCAGACGTGTAGAGGTGAGGTTGAGACTGGGGATATATCTCAAACATAAGACTTTGAGCTTACAGGAATTAAGAGATCATAAACTGCCAGTATTTCATTTGAGCTAATTAAGTGGACAGGACTGGTTATTGAAATATTAGCTATGTTATTTTGTGTAACTTGTTCTAGAGCTCCCATATACTAGAGAGAACAAATTGTACTACCCACTTCATTTATAAAACTTTTATGGAAATGTATGAGGCGTTCTTTTGTGTGTCTTTTATTCTGTCCTGTTCTGTGGACAGTTACTGAGTACAATCTGATACGTATACCATACTATACGAATGAGGAAATAATTCCAAAGGAGTCTGTTGAAGTAGCTATTTATCCATAAAAAAAGTATATTATTGCAAAATGTTGTCCACAAAGCCCCTTCATATTTCATCGATGACTGTCTGAAACCGTTTAGGTACGCGGAAGATATCTTGGCGGTAACATTCCAACTTCAGATAACTACAGAAGATCCTCATTATACCTGCTCTAAATAATGCAGAAATTATAAGAGTATTAAAACACAAAAATCACAATTTTTTGCATTTTACTCGCTCTGCATTTTAAGGAGTTCTGCGGTGTCAAATATCAGAATACTGCGAGGCATTGTGAATCTTTATCGGTTACGGATTCACGAAGATAACATACCCGAAAAATCTCTGCACGCCAAAGGCGATACGGTTTCTGATATTTTACTTAATCTGGCATCCGATACTTCACATGGTAAAATGGTGGTGACATTTTCCTCAAGTACTAGGTATAAAAAACTGATTGGATGCGAACTCATCGATAAAAATTCTTATGATATTATAGAAATGATAGTAAACCTTGAGGACACCCATATCACGTACGGCTAACGCTCAACTGAGCGCTGAGATCTGGGAATACAGTAATCAAACCAACTAGGTATATATGCAGGTAACGTTTGATACCTATACGGAACCGTATCACACACGGTAGTAGAGCGATTGCTTCAATGAGACAAAGTCGTGCTTTTGTTCGTAAAATTCAAAGCAGTGTAATTATCGAGCAATCATAACATCTCAGGTGACATATTTTTGTATATGACTCAAATGAGAGACAATTAAACCGCTGGGTGTTTTCGAGGAAGAGTTCTATGATTATGGAGTCTTAAATCGAGACGGTGCTCGGCAAAGGATAAGCTATATATGAGCCACCAAGAAACCAACGGATTTCATTTCTAAATACGTCATAAGGATACGTAAGGATCAATTCCTTTTCAAAAGGAAGGAAAATGAACTAAAAGCTTTTCTGCTTTTCAGTCTAAGTCGGTAAATTTTAAATTATAGTCTATCTTTCGCAAATAATTAGTCTGGACAATTCCTTATGAGTTAATCTGTTTGCCTTCTGATTCATATATGAGATCTAACCTAATTTAACTCGAACAGACAGACAGACATGTTGCATGATTGAATATCGACAGAATTACTACAATTTAGTCCACAAGAGAAATCTCGAAGTAAATACGCCTAGTATATCTACCTAGTCATTACGTGGTCGATAGAGGCGACTGAATGTCATATTATACTATGCGAAAAAAAACCTGTGTGGAGGAAAGATCAATCAGAGATCCACCTACGTGCTTGTAAAGGATAATTTCAAAAGAGTTAGCGAAGCCTAATAGTTGGTAGTCAAATATTCTTCAAGTGACATATTCATAACGTCACCAAGAAGTTGCTCATAACAGAAAAAAACATACCGGAAAAAAACTATCATCAGTTATCATTTAAGGTTTAGATAGAAGATCCTGTTCAGAAAGCGAAACTTATTCAACGGGAATAAAATTGCCAACTTTAATTTAGGTGGGGGGGGGGGGGGGGATTCAAAGGACGAATCAAGGCGTTTTATAATTTTCGATGGAAAAGACTAATCAACTGATTGATAATGGACTATTGACTCGTAATAACTCTAGAACGTTTGCAACTTAAAAGAAAACAGTTAATTTTCATTTTCAATTTTTCATTCAAATTTCTTCAAGTTTTAAGCCAATAATTTCCCTCTATGAAAACAATACACCATTGGGGTAACCCACGCTAACTAGAACATCGAATAGCATCTCGCCTACGTTGTAAATGACTACTTGAATTAGCAAAACAACCGCGTGCACTGGGTTTGTATAATAATACCGAAGCCAACAGTATGAAGTCTCACATACTTTTCAAAAGACCTCAATCATCATCAACCTATCCCTCAACATCTCTATCAAATTTAGGGCAATAAGGGAAAGGCTTCATGTTATTTATGGGTTCGGCTAAGTTGCTCTTCCACTCATTAAGAGGCAGAAAATCTGCTTAAAATACTTTTCAATTTCCTTTGGCGTTAATTATAATTATAATCCTTGCCAACTCTTGAAGAAATACTCGTTCAAATTTTTATGAACCAAGGCCATGTTTAATGCATTCGAAATGCACTTTAAAACCCAGAAATTGAACTTTTGTAGTGCGGGTGCTGTGAATGGTGAATTGTATTGCGTCTTCAGTGAAAATAAATTTGTTGCAACCAAAAGGAGTCAGAGGAGCAGAAGGATGATTATGGAATAATCTCTAATAGACCTCGGATGAATTCGATGCATTTATAATTTTACAACTGTGGAAAAATAGAATAACCGTCAGCTTGAGGTAAATTTGGGAGCTTACAAGATACATAGGCTTTGCAAGTAACGAACTTGAATTGAAACATTTTTCCTAATGAGCTGAATCAGTCTCATCAACAAACAAAAAAAAAAGAGTTTGGGAATAAATTGTAAAAACAAACAGCCGCATTAGTGAAAAAAGGTTTTTAAGATTTGGTCAGAGTATTTAAAAACAACTTATATTACGTAATTGGAGTGGCTGAAAAAGGATGCCGATGCAAATTCATCCCAAACACAGACGCTATAAGATACTACGGAAGATTGGAACCCTCAACTCTCCAAAAAAACAATGAAAATATGTAATAATTAGAGAAGGAAGGGAAGCGGTGTAACAACGTCGATCAGTTAAATTTCCGAAATTCCTAAAGAATTACGCTTTCCAACAAATTAAATGAAATATTTCGGGCCTACAGTAAAATTTGTATCGGCGTAATCCTAATCCGGATTCTGATTGAGTTGCGATCAACTTGATCATCGACTAAGGATTTATATCCCTTCACAGCAACATAGGAAAGTGTAATTAGTAGGTAGGTACCTCAGTTACTCGGTAGGTATATTAAGCTCGTATTGATGATTGTTATGAAAGTATGTAGGTGGGTACATGTGAATGTTTAAAACAACAACACTAATAGAGCGATTTGGTAAACACTAGCAATATAGGGCATGAGAAAAATTCGGATAAGACGACGGTTATGATTTCAACAGTATTTAAAAGAAGAGCAAAGAATATCGACAGAAAAAGTAACTATAAGCAGTCGCGCAGATTTTAAGTTGAAGATTAACTTGCACACCTTTGGTCTTCTTTCAACAATATACGCAGTATGAAAATCTTTAACAATTTGTGGATTTTATGAAATTTCTAATTCAAATTTTTATCTTGAAAAACAAAGGCGTTTTCATCGCGTGCGATCGTGAAATGAACATTCAAAAATTTCTTATTTGAGTAAATTTCTTTTCATTGTTATTTCCATGCAGACGCAAAACTTAAAAACTAAGTTAAATATAAATTACACCAAAAAATTGAAAAACTCTTCAAGCTACAAAATTACAAAAAACTTGATTTCATCAAGCTGATAAATTTCTCATTTCAATACCCCCGGAGCCATCTGTTGGCAGCGGTTACACTAGCTTAGAAAACAGAAACCATACAGACCAAATGTGCTGCATATTGAATTTATAATATTGTCTGTCCCATTCATTCTTGTGTATTTTAAAGAAACAGCAAATACCAGGCGATCAGCAAATTTCAGATCACAAAAATTAAAATTTTATTCTACTGCGCATGACCGAAATATTCGTTGAGTTCGTTAAATGAAGTAGCGTGGGTTGGTGAGCATGCAATTTATGAACTAATGAAAAGAAGCCGTCAAAATGGTTATCGTCATATTGCCTTCTCTTCTTCCAAAAGTTAAAAAACTTTTAGAAGAGGAGGTGACAATTTGACAATAACCTTCATTTTCTGTCCCTCTCTTATGAACGAAGTATGGAATTGTAAAAGAGGCTAGGTATAAATGCAATTAACTTTCGTTAGGTTAGATAGTGTGAGTATTTTAATATTTCACCAACATGGGCGTAGCCAGGGTTTTGCTCTGGGGTGGGCCTAGTTGGGGATAGTTTGACACAACAATTGAAAAAGAATATTCTTCAATCAAGTATTGTTTTTCAAAAATGTGTAAAAGTTTCTAAGACGGTAATCAGTGTTAACATCAAGTTTCCTTACATCAAGCAAACTATTTTATTGACTACCGTTGTTTTTTAGATCGAATACAACATACAAATGATTTTTTTTTTCAAATCTACTAGCATTACGATTTCTACTGGAGTGAGAAAACTTTCATAGACAGAAGAAAACTCCTTTAGATCTAATAGAAACCCATTTTAGTTAATATGCGTAGAAACAAGAGAAAAATTCTTCTTATTATAAGAAAATTATCGCTTATTCAACGAAACTGACTTGCTACAACAAAGAACGGTTTACATGAAGTAAACATAATACTAAAAATGAAGTTAGAACATTTAAAATAAATCTTTTTCCAGAATAACGAAAAGTAGACTACATTTAAGCAATTCTATTCTCAGGATATATAACCTTTTCTCATATTCTGTAATAAAATTTTCAGCTATTATCACAATCGGAGATAATTGAGAAAATATATGTCTGCTAAGCTCAAATTCGCACCTAACTTTCCTTGATACACATGGAACAGAGCTTATTCTCAGTGAAAAATTTTCTCAGTAGGTACATTATCGTTTAATTTGAATTCGTCACCATCCATCACTACCTTCTACATTAGTACCGTCATAATCATAACAGAAATCGCCAAAAACCAATAAAATAAGCATTAGTTTACTATTTTGTTTCTGCAAATCGGCTAAATACCTTTTCAGCTGTATTTTTTTTTTAAGAATGTCATTCTCTGTGTTGTGCAGTAACATGCGAGAGAATCGTTTTTGAAGCATTCTGCTTCTAAGCAACGTTTTTATCCGCCTCATAGCAAAAAATTCTCTCACACCCAGCGGAGTTCACTGGGAGTAATATTACCGCCTTAGAAAGTTTATACCCTACTTTAATATTTTTTCTCAAATTTTCAGCATTTATTTCATAATTTTTTAATTTAAGCATGTTTTACATGACCATCGCTTCAGCTTCCAAGGCTATAAAAAGAAGTTCACCAGCCTCGATTTAGATCTTTTTGATAATATTTTAACTTTTTAAAATCAGAACTTAAGTTTTTCTGTTTACGTCTTTTATTTTTGACTTAATGACTTAACTTTGTTTAGTTACTCCTTAATTTTCCTTGTTGTTCTTTATTAGGGAACAAGAGACCTTACCGTGGGCGACACACCTGCTTTTTACTTAGGATCATCGATCGATTTTCTTCGATAATTGGTGATCCAGTAAGATTTAGTAAAGGGGCGAATATTTATAAATTAACGTAAGTGTATAATTTTGGGTACGTCTTCCGATTTATATATTAATTGAATATTGTAAAAATGGAACATTTCCCCTACGCATAGGAAAATTAAACGCAGGCTATTGGCTAGCATGGCCAATAAACAAAAACATCATGTACTGCCAGTATGTGGGTCAAGCATCAAACATATAGTATTGCGCATAGTATTTTCTATTTATGAGAAATTAAGAAAATGGTTGTTTTTTCGGGGTTCTCCGGTATAAAAAGGCTTGTTTTTTTTTAATGTAACTTTATTTGGGAGTCAACGTTTCCGGTCAGGTTTGACCCATCATCAGGCCCTGCGTTAAATTAACAAAGCTAGAGAAAAGTATTTTATTTCATTGCACACTATAGCCATAGACAAATTAATACATACAAAGACTGGACACGTAGAACAAATATATGCAACGCTTTTCTAGAATATAGAAATTAACGATGCCTCGACGATGCCTCGACTTGGCACTTCATGACGTGCACAAAGGGTAAACCACCAATGCCTCGCTCCATACAAAATCACAGTAGCCTCGATCCGTTGAAGAGAAGCCCACAAGTTTTTCTTAGAAATTTGCTGGAAATTTCTTCCTTCGAATTTTTATGCATTGGCCGGGCCGAGAGCTGTGCCTGTTCCTTGCTGGAATATAAAATCTAAAAACGATGCCTCGACCTGATTTAAAGAAGGCCGCAATTTTTTCTTAGTAATTTACTGGAAATTTTTTCCTTAGAATTCATACGCACTTTTGGAGGGTGACAACAATTTTTATGAGCGTAGACGCTAGACAAGCAATAAGCAATTGTTTTTTTTTTGGAAATTTACACAAAGTGTTTCGGTAGAATTTTTATTCATTTTGGTGGCTGACTAGACTTATTTTCAGATACAGTATGTACATTGTTTTTAGATTTTATATTCGCGGGAGGCACTGCTCTCGGCCTGGCCGATGCATAAAAATTCGAAGGAAGAAATTTCCAGCAAATTTCTAAGAAAAACTTGTGGCCTTCTCTTCATCGTTTCGAGGCAACTGTGATTTTGTATGGAGCGAGGCATTAGTGGCTTACCCTTTGGGCACGTCATCAAGTGCCAAGTCGAGGCATCGTCGAGGCGTCGTTAATTTTTATATTCTAGAAAAGCGTTGCATATTTTTGTTCTACGTGTCCAGTCTTTGTATGTTATTAATTTGTCTATGCTATAGAGCTATCAGAAAAATGTGTATTAAATTAATTAAACAGGCGTAAAAGAGAAAGAAATGAATGAGAAACCTTATGGATATCGGATACATGAAGTACAAATATACAAATGTAAAAAATATATAAATTGTAAAAATGTGAGAAAATCCTCTGAGGAACTAAAAAGACTTCGACACAATAAACTAAAAACTTACGTAAAGCTAATCTGGTGATGATGATAGAAATTTTTACATCTTGTTTAAAAATGTAGCTCACACATAAATATATATATATAAGTAACGAGAAAATTATGTAAAAACTCACGTTGAAAAATAAATAAATAAATAATTAATTAAAATAATTTAGGTCGACAATTGTAACGTAGACAAAAAAAATATAAAAACACAAAACTAGACCACAGTAATAAAATAAAACGTCTATATCTAATGGCTAAGCGAAAAGTGTGTAAGCAAATATTTCTATCATCATCACCAGATTAGCTCTACGTAAGTTTTTAGTCTATTGTGTCGATGTCTTTTTAGTTCCTCAGAGGATTTTCTCACATTTTTACATTTTATATGTTTTTTGTACATTTGTATGTTTGTACTTCATGTATCCGATATCCATAAGGTTTCTCATTCATTTCTTTCTCTTTTACGCCTGTTTAATTAATTTAATACACATTTTTCTGATAGCTCTATAGTGTACAATGAAATAAAATACTTTTCTCTATCTTTGTTAATTTAACACAGGGCCTGATGATGGGTCAAACCTGACCGGAAACGTAGCCGCCCAAATAAAGCTACATTAAAAAAAAACAAGCCTTTTTATACCGGAGAACCCCGAAAAACAACCATTTTCTTAATTTCTCATAAATATTGAACACCCGGTAAAAACAATTACTACCATAGTATTTTCTATATAAGAGCAAAGCGAGCGAAAATAGAAACGAACTAAAAACAATATACAGAGCCCAATTTGTAGGCACATTGCGCATATTTCTTCACATCTAGTTAAAACAAGCATACACTGGTTGTATGGTAAGTCAGGGACTGCCCTAATGGCCAGAATCGGTGTGTTGAAGGGTTTGTTTCTACGTAAACAGTGTAATGCGTTGTCGCATTATGCTGAAGACTTGGTTTTCAAGAGAATGTGGCGCAATTGCAATTGCGCCGCCGCATTCTGTTGGAAACCAAGGCTTTAGGATGAAAAAATGTTGAGTTGACAATAATTCTGATGGATTTATTATCAGTCGTTCGAAATGGAGAAAGTCAAATCATTGTTAAGGTGAGTCTACATTTAAATACAAGTATCTGAATTTGTATCGGCACTTGTATAGCCACGCTTTCGACTTGTATAAGTATAATTAGTCAAAGTATCCACCCATCTGATCTTCCCGACAAAGTGCATGTAATTTATAAGATTGTTCATTTGCTAATAATTTAAAAAATATGCATTTACAAACTCCAACATGTGTACAATGTCTTCTCATATTCAAAAACAATATATAATAAATAAATTCCAGAGAAAAACTAACAATGATGAATCAACTCACAAAACAAAGTCACAAAAGTATCCGTCCATGAAGTAATCATGTACGAAATAGAGTAAATTTCCAAGAAATTTGGATAAATATGTGCATGCAGAGTATCGTCGTCGAGTATTAGTTTATCGTATTTTTCGTTTAAGTAAGTTTTCTTTTAAACATTTATATCTCCAAAATGCCAAAAAAGCATAAAACGAGTTTACCTAGAGAGAAAATTGGTTGTTTCTTTTTCTGAAAAAGGGTATTGGCAACGAAAAATTTCAAAGGAGATTGGAATAACGCGAAGTACAGTAAAGGACATTATTAAGAAATATAAAAGTGACGGTATATTAATAAACAAACCGCGTACGGGGTCAAGGATACTAAATGAAAGAGAAGAAAGTAAAATTTTGAAGTGGGCGAAAGTGAATCCTCATACTAGTGCTAAAGGGATATGCGCTGAAGTTCGCGAAAGTACTGATAAAAATATAAGTGTTGAAACAGTGAGCCGAACGATAAGGAAAAATGGATATCGTAGACGGATTGCAAGAAAAAAACCATGGATAAATAAAACAAATAGGAAAAAGAGAATCGAGTTCGCTAGTTCGCTAAAAAAATTTTTGATGAGGCTCAATGCTTTTGGGATAGTGTCACTTTTAGCGGTAAGTGAAAGTCTGAAATATTTAACTCATCTCGGAAACAATTTGTCTGGAGAAAGCCAGGAACTGAGTTCAACAAAGAAAACCTGCAACCAACCGTTAAACATGGATGTGGTGCTATTATGCTATGGGGTTGTATGTCGGCGGCTGGGGTTGGAAGTCTTTATTTCATTGATGGAATGATGGATCAATATGCGTATATCAATATTTTAAAGCATAATTTAAAATCTACTGCTGCAGAAAAGTTAGGATTAGGAAATAATTTTGTCTTCCAACAAGACAACGATCCTAAACATTGTGCCAGAAAAACGAAGGAATGGCTACTTTATAAGATACGTGAACAGCTGGAAACACCTTCTCGGTCGCCGGACATGAATCCCATAGAACATTTATGAGCAGAATGAAAAGGTCCTTAACTCAATATAACATTTCCAGCAAAAGTATATTAAAACAACAATTCTTCAAGAGGAGTGGAACAAAATAAGTCCCTACTTAACAAAAAAAAATTGCAATCAATGCTTAATAGACTGAAAAGTGTATCAAAATCTATCGGTTATCCAACCAAATATTAAAATTTAATTTATAGTGTTGTACAATTCCGGATATTTTTGTGTTCTTTATTTTATGTACAGGGTGGGCCAAAAGTCACCATGGGGGCCAAAAGTCACCATGGGGTTTAAAAATTTAATAACTTTTTCGTTTATATATTTTTTTAATTTTTTTTCCATTATTTATTCTCCAGATGTCAGTTATATAATCTAATCTAATCTATAGGTTCTGAAGACCATAAGAAAAAGTCTCTAGAGACACGTCTTGAAGTGTATAGAAGAAATTTATATTTGATCTTCAGAAATCTGTGTTAGTTGTTAAGAAAAACATTGTTAGCAAGAAAGTGAAAAAGCTTCAAAAAAATGTATGCAAATATTTTACGGGATAAAGGACAACACAACAAAGTTTTTTTTTTTTCAAAAATAACCAGCCCCTATTAACAAAAAAATTTCTCTTCTTTAAAGCCATTACTATCCCAACTTGAGACTTCTGTCTGTTCGTCTGTCCGGCCGTCCGTGCGTCCGTCAGCACGATAGCTTGGGAACGCGTATATTTAAAGAGCTGAAAATTTGCACACGGGTTTTAAAAAAAGTAAATTTAAGTTTGAAAATGGGACAAATCGGGTAACACTTTGCTAGGGTTGCCATACATAAATTTAGTTTTTCACTGTATATTTGGACACTACCTGAGAACACGTCAAAGTAAAAATTATGTACATCGTGTTTTTATAAAAATAGTAAATAACATTTCAAAAATGGACTAAATTGGGCAACGGATTCTTGGTGTTGCCATATAAAAATTTAAGATTTGTACGTATACTGTGAAAACGATCAGTCCTAGACGTTTTAGTTGCACTGAAAAGTTCTTCAGAATATGAAATCCTATGAAATTGGTCATCATCATTTATACTTTCCAACGAACCGTTCTAGAAATATGCGAAAAACCGCTGCGAAAAACCACTTCAAAAAATCAAACTTGTGCAGATAGGTGACCACACGAAATTACGTACGGGTATTCATCTAAAGCATAATAAGAATTGGTCTTATACCAATTCTAGCTTTTTTACTTGTTTTTCTTATAAAAGGCATTTTTTATATAACTTTCTCTGAAATAATTTAAAGACTGTGCCTCTGTGATAGGTATTTGGATTTAATGTTAACATTTTTTAAATATAACTTTCAGGTACGTGTAGTAACTGCACATACCAAAAATTGGAAAATTTTAAGGGTTTCAAAGTTAGTTTAAATTTAGTATAATTCAGGCAATATTCATCGCACGACAAAAAAACTTAACTTTGAGTAAAAAAAGAACGTTGGGAAAGTGTAAATTTTTATTAAATAAAAATTAACAAAAAGCCTTGCCAAACTCACTACATAGTAACGTTAATAGCAGAACATGCAATAGTCTTCGGAAATCTAGAGACGAAAAATGAGCAAACTTCGAAGACTAGAGACCAAGTATGAAAACCCGATTAATTTGAAACACACGACGGGGAACCGGAGCCGGAGAACAAAATAATTTCTAGTAATTTGGTATCTTTAGAGATTTTTTTCATCTCCACAGTGTATGCATGGGTCTCTGGGTGTCCAGAGATCGAGAAAGTGGTCTCTTGAAGTTAAAGTCTCTCGCCATGTAGCTTCACCTTTCCCGAGAAATGAAGCTATTTTGAAAGCTATATGGCATACCAAATGTAAATGTAAAATTGTATTTATAATTTTTAGAAGATTTGTTTATGTTCTTAAATGTAAGAGAGATTTAATTTAGTTCATTCACATAGTTTTATTTTACTGTTTTTTTTGTAAACTGATTAATTTTATAATAAATATATAAAGAAAGACACTATGCATAACAATTTCAACATACTTCATTAGTAAGTAAAAGAAAATTATTTGGCTACAATGTCCGGGTTTCAACTTAAAATGTCCGGGGCTTTCGCACTTGTTGTCCTAGTTTAATGATTTTACAGATGGCAGCCCTACCCACAGATCACTTGTTATAGCGGTGTCAGCCCTAAGTAAAGGCTATTATTAGATTAAGTTTGGCAATATTTAAAAAACTCCATAGTCGCTGCGTAGGTCTTGTGGTTAAGCTATTTCCCGACTTTTTCAGATTATTTTCCATTTCTTACCAGTTTTTTTATCTTTGTTTTTATTTAAGGCGTGAAAAAAATTATTACGTTAAAAATGTAGAATTAACACGCGAAAATTGTGGAGGCATAATTTATTATGGCTTTTTCAATAATGCTCACAAAGACAAAATGGTTATTTCATGATGAAGCATCGGCTTTCAACATACTGTACAGAATAGTGCTTCAATAAATATCAGCGTGGAAGTAATTCACTTAAGACTAACCCATGAAAAGGATATACTATCATTTTAGTCGTCCAAGAAACCACTGACGGTCTACGAAGCATGCTGCTTAAACCTACATTTATTGGGATATCGAGACATCCCTGGAAATATCCATAATCTGATCAAAAAACAATCCTGCTTGAACCTCTGACCATCAGAAAGTTTTGTTCCATCGAACATAATTGAGTGGTGCTCAAAAGAATAATCGAGTCGACTAGAGATGACAACAAATATTCAAGAGATTCAAGCCAAGCGAAAGGAATGTTGGACATTATGACAGGTTACGACACTTGAATTTACTACTGTGAGCCTGAAGCCAAGTGTGTCAATCACAGCAGCGAGCGGATCCTCACAAGCGACGATAAATCAATTAAGGCTAAGCGCCCATGGAGCATGATACGAAAAAAAAATAATTGCATCATTCTTTGCACCAAAGCTTGAAACATCGCTTCTACTCGGACGTGTTGCTTTGAAAATAAAGCTCCTTTCGGAGCGTTAAATTTAAACTCCTTATTAGTTAAACTCCTCCAGGTTACTCAAGAAGTGTAAAATTCTGCCTGATTTGAAGTAAGTTATCCACACCGGAACTTTACACTGCCTTGGATTTTTAGAAACGCGACAACAAATTAGTTAAGCTTTTGGAGCTAAACTGCTTACTCACAAATTAGCCATTTCCTTAAAAAGGCAATTAAACTAACGGGATTACAGATCATCTGTGGATAGGCTGTGTATCCGCAACAAGTTGTCCCTTCAGTGGGTTAATGGTCACATGGGAATCATGGTGAATGAAAGGGCGGACCTTTTGGCTACGGCTAGCTCGTTCCTCGAACCGGAACCCGCGTAGGAGTTGGCACCTCGAGTATTGGGTCTCTCATTAAAGCAGATGTTCATAGGAAGCATCAGCAGAGATGGGCGAACTTGAGTATTTGCAGGTGCACCAAACTGTTTCTTATGGGCCCAATAGGAATATCTCAGATTTTCTCACGGATCTCGGAAGGAAACAATGTAAAACTGTGATTGGCATCATCACCGGTCACAGCTCGAATTACGCTTATCTAACAAGCATGGGGGTTGTTGATAGCTCTGAGTGACTGTCTTGCCTGATAGGAGAGACTGAGACAACCAAACAATTTTTATGTGCATGTTCGGCTTTCGCCAGTAGCAGACTGGATACTCTAGAGTCTGAGTTTCTATCTGTAAGTGACCAAGACCAGGAAAGTTTTGGCTTCTAGCAGAACCGGACAATGAGCCGCTCTGCACTCTGCGCTTGGGTTGGGATCTCCTGTCCCCTTACCTTAAACAAAAAAAAAACTAACTGAGACCTAGTGGACAGTAAGGGGAGATGTAATGCCGCAAGAAATTATATCTGATATATATTTCTCTTTTCTAAATAAATCCTAAAGCGTTGAATTAAAGATTTATTCAAAACTTTAAATTTCACGTAGTTCTGACATAGGTGCTTTATATTTTTGCCCGTATTTGGAGCATCTTAGTGGAGTTAAAAAATATTTTGCTCTACGAAAACCTCTACTCCAAAGTTTTATCATCTTTCTGAACCAGATAATTCAAAACACACTTTTTCCGCTCTTACTCGGAGCAGAGTTCATAGCATCACTATTTTCGGAGCAATATTTCAATTTTTACTTTACACGTACAACAGATCAGTCATGTTGCCACATCTCTACTAAATGGTCCATCATAATTCTTTTCCAGACGATTTTCAAATATTAGCTGTGTTATTTTGTGTCCACAGAACAGGGCAGAACAAAATATACACAAAAGAACGCCTCATACAATTTCGTAGAAGTTATATAAATGTAGCGAACAGTACTAATAGTTCGCTTCAATGGACAGAGCAGTTTGTTCTCTCTAGAATATGGGAGTACTGGAGCAAGGTACACAAAAGAACAAAGCAATAGTGTGCAAAATAATCTAGTTGGTGAACTTTCCTCCATCACCACAATTCACGCACCATCACAAACCGCTTCTTGGACTTTCGAGTTCCTGACAATATTTAAAGAATGAAAAAATGAGAATAATCACTCCAATCTCCATAAAAGAAAAAGTAGAAAATATTTATAAATTTTTATACATTTCTTGTGAAAAAAAATTATTATCCAAGGGCCATAAAAATTGCTGTCATGTGAAACTATACATTAACAGTCAGAACGATCAGGAATCGAATCTTTCAGGTAATAAACTGCCAAGTAGATGACAAACAAAATAATCAACAAGAAAAAATAAAATTTGCCGAAAAAATATTGGAAATGCACTGTGGCAAGCTGTGTGATATTCTCCGATGATTTCCAAACAAAACATGGAGAAGAGGCTCCGTTGGTGTGGATGTGGAGTATATTTCTCCTAGAAAATAATAGATATGATTACACACGCAGAAGCTGATAGATGCCTCTCCATTGAAGTTTTCAATAGAACCAAAAATTGTGACCAATTACGGGTTGAATAGAACCATTATGAAAGGGTCGATGCGGCTCTGTGTGTAATCATCGGATTTGAATCAGTTTGAAAATTTCTGAGGAAATAGTTAAAAGGCAGTTAAAAAATTATAGATTCTCCAACTAGACTCAACTCTATGAAATATAAAAATTGATTGGTTGAAGATTCCAAAAGAAACCATGAGCAAATCGATGCCAAAGAGGTTTCAGGCTGTTACTAGAAACGGTTCGCTTCGAAAAAATATTATTCCTGCGATTTTTTGAGGGGTCGTGGAGAATTCAAATTTAAATTTGTGGGGCTCTGCAGCCTCAGCATTGTACGCCATCTTGCAAAAAAAACATTTTTTTTAATTTCTCGCTTCCCAATTGATTAAGAATAAAATCTAAGGAAGTCCAAATGCGGAAAAATGTGCCGTTACCGAAAATTAGGCATGCTGTGTTCGAACATTGCGTTGCCGTCCCGGACATCAATATGTACTCTACTTGAAAATGACGAAATTTGCAACGACTGAAGAAACCAAAAACAATGAACATAAAGAAGTTCCAACATCGATTGATAACATTTCCCATGATCACTTAAAAAATCGCCAACTCAGGATCCTTCGCATTGCAAGATCTCAGTTGGTAATAAAAATCTCCTACAAACTAGACTATATCGAAAATAACTTCCTATTGAGTAGGTACCTAGTTGCTTCCAACGAATTTTCGTTTGTTTTCGTTTTTTTGTATTAGTGCTAAATTTTAGAATTCTTAGAATTTCTTTCCGGTTTCATATATAAAATGACGATGGGAATTAAATCCCAATTCAGAAATACTAATGCTCTCCCACCCTCTCTCCATGTCACAAAAAACAAATGAATTCAATAAAAATGATAAACAATCGAAAAAGATTATTATTTTTTGTGTATATACATCGCAATGAAATAGGATTTTTAGAGTGCTTTCCGCTGTTTTACTTTCCACTTTGAAACTTCTGGAATTTGACGAATTTCATCATCTGTATGAAGATTTATGGACTGATCCGGATAGATTCTTCCAATATATAAAAATGAGTAAAGAATGCTTCGATTATATCTAAGAAAGAACCTATTAGAATGTGCCAGCTATTAAAATTAGCGCGCTGCACCTCGCCTAGCCACGCCTCTTTGTGCACGTACCCTAACCCATATTTGGACGCATATAAAGTTTTAAAATTTATGTTTTTTAGAGTTAAAATTGTGATCATAAAGGCGAAAAATTGGCAAGATTTTTTGGATTCGGAATAGCAGGAAATTCTGAGCGACGATATTAGTCAGGTCTCCACATACGTGCGCTCTATAGATGCAATCTTCTATTGAATAAATTTATCTGGATAATAAAATGTCAGCATAAAAATGGATATACGCATGGCTTTGAGAACACCATGAATAAAAAAAAAAACAAAATAATAAGGGCCCCAAAAGAGATTCTTGAGGCCGGTTACTATTAACATTTAACTAGATCAAGCGTTTTCAGCATTAGATCTGCTGAGAATATGCTTGGTTTAAAAATTCCTTAAAAATTTAATGGGTGATTTGGAAAAACAAAAATTCATATACAAGTAGTCCAGTCAGAAACGTTTGTAAGATCGAGAGCAATACACTAGGAGGCCATTAACTGTTTTTATCCGTTGCTTGACAAATATCCGACCGCAACATATTGTAGTAATTTTAAGATTTCTTATTGTTAGACACATAGGACCACTTGAAAAAATCTAGACGAAAGATGCTGACACAAACTATCAAAGGACGAAATTTTTAAAATTTTATCATGATTCGTGAACAATGTTGTAGATGGATGAGAGGACTATAATTCCATGCCTTCGATACAAGGAAAATTAAACCTATACGACATCAAATATTAAATATATTGCAGATCGAAGAAATGCACTTTTAATGTGTATAATTTTGTCTAAAATTCCTTTAAACTAACAAAGTACCTGGAGGCGACTGCATTCTCAGTATAAAGGGTGAATTACAAATACGACTGATCTGTCGACTGCGACTTTGCCAAATGGTAAACGCATGTGGCAAGATACAATTGCAACTTCGACTTAGACTGTGACTGCGACTGAAACTAATCTTTGCTCAAATTGCAAAGTTGTGTTGGCTGCGGCCAACTACAGTTCCATTACAGAAGTCGGGACTTCTGGTTTGCTCAAGCAGTTAAAGCTTTCATTTAATTACAAATTTTACGTCAGCGTCGACTTCGGCTTAAAATCAAGTCGCACTCGACAGATCAGTCGTAATTCTAATTCAGCCCTAACTGTGGGCAACTGAAGACCTCGCTCCGATAAAGCATTAAACCATAGGTAAGAGAAAAAAATTTTGGTAAAACTTAATGTGTCTTAGCAGTGGAAGATCTACAACCGACAGGAGTTCTTCAACATACCTACTCTATGTAATTTAAAAATTTTGAGAGTACTAAATCAATAACCATCACAGCTTTTCGTAAATTTTAAGCAGGCGTAGAACGTAGAGATAAATTTAATAGCAAAATGGGAGTACATACTCCGAAAAATAGTATCCAGGGTAATATGTATGTAGGGACATCTGCGAACCTTGAAATCACAAAAAGATGTGAGGTAGGAAAAACGTTATAAATAATGTGACTGTAATAGTATACGTGACAATAATGAAAACTTGGACGTTGCAATAAAGTTAATCAATAGCGCAGTGAATAAAAAATTGCAAAATACCTGAATCGGGCTTGGGTGAACCCTTGCAGATTCCAAAATAAAATGTACATATGCATAGTGTGAATTAATCAATGAAAACTTTAATTTTAATTTAACGATGTTTTCATAAATGGTTAAAATGGCGATCTAACGATTTAGTGGCACCGAAATTTCCAATGTCTGTCTACCTGTCCATTAAGTTCAGCATATTCGTTAACCTTGATAAAATCTGGGTTTTGTAAAAAATTGTCAACCTTGCGAGAATCTGAATTGTGATAATTACAGAAAAGTAGTAGTAGTAGTATAATTTGAATTCTAGCTTCAGTAATGAGAGTTTTAAAAATAAGTTAAGAAAAACAGAAAAATTAAGCAAGCGACAATTTTTCGCTTATAAAGCAATTCAATAAAATATATTCGTTCCGATCTGAAAATTTTCTAATTTTGATACTTTTGGCGCCATCTATTGTTTAACTTGACGATATAATGCTTACGCCTGGTACTCCACGTGGAGTAGTCACTCAGTAGCCGAATAGATTTGGTACAAATGTATTAATAGAGAAACACGCAAACACGGAAAACCATAAATAAAGAACAGAATATTCTCACTTTACTTTGTATAGGTGTTGGTGATATATAAACCATTTTATTAATAACAATTTGCATCTACAATAACAATATGCAAAAGACAGTCCTCCCAGATCGCAGTCGCAATTGCATTTAAGATATAGCACGATTGCATGATAGTATCATTTCATATCAACACAATCAAACAGGAGTAATGATAGAAGAGAAACTTGCGCTCTGACCGAAAAGAAACCAAATCTGGTCGCAGAAGTGTTAAATTTGAATTGCTAATGAAGTCCTGTCATAAAGATTATATATGCAAAAGAATTATATATGTAAATGAATTGGGAAAAAGTAGCTTCAACTTTAACGTCTACTAGTTAAAATGCTGGCAAATAGGTTCACTTACCCTGAGATAATTAATTTTAAACCAATTTCGTGAAGAAATTTAATTTAATGTTGACTACATTACTACAAACACACACTCTTACTGATACGATAGAAAAATCATGAATAACTACTTAGAGGTTTCCCTCATACCCGTATGAAATGGAATTTAATAAAATTTCTAATCGAAAATGTTATTTTGAAAAACCATCAAAAAAACACGAATACAAAATTAAATATAAATTACCTACACCACTATAAATTAGAGAAAGAAAAAAATGGTAAACGAAATGCCTGCGACGTATAGTTTGTTTGGTTTATTTTTTAAATTTCATCTCATTCCCTCTTGTATATTTGAAAGAAACAACAAATACCAGCCGATCAGCAAATTTCAGATCATTTTTACTAACCGAAACATAAAATCGAGCTGTAGCTGCGCATGACCGAAATTTTCGTTAAGTTCGTTTATTTTATTAACCAATGAAATGAAGCCAGAAATTTTAACTTCTGGAAGAGGAGAAGACAAAAATGTGATGATAATCATTATTTTCTGTGTTTCTCTCTTTGCCAGTGCAGACAGCACTACACTACTAGGCCCATTGCCATGGCGACAGGCAGAATTTTAATGTCAATTTTAAAGGAGGGAAATAAATTCTCATGATAATCTCTCTATTTTGTTTTTTGTTTTCATTTTCATATGATTTAAGGAATTTATTTTTTCTACAAGTTTAGCCAATAGCGACGAAATTCTATTAGGAACTAGTAAATATTTTCATGATGATCTCTCTATTTTTTGTTTTTTTTTTTTTTGTTCATTTTCATATCATATGATTTAGAGAATTTAATTTTTGTACAATTTTAGCCAGTAGCATAAAAATTCTACTAGGAACTAGTAAATATACTAGCTACATCATTATTTTGTATAAAAGCAAAAACTGTATATCATAAATTAGGCATAAACGTGAAAAAAGAATTTAATAATAAAAACAGAATCACAAGCATGGAAAAACTGCATTTTTACTTTGAGTTCTTGCTTAAAGTAGTATTTATCGAAAAAAAAAATGTTTATGTTATATATATTTTTATACCAGAGATACCATGCAGAAGAATTGTCTGTTTTATGATTTTTAAATTCTACTTTCTATTCTAATTTCTTCTCCAATTTCTAAATTCAACAACCAGTAGCCATATACTAATTATCAGTATGACTCCTTCCGGTTGTATATCTACAAATTACATACCTACAACATAATTGTTTTTAATTTACTTAAGGAACCGTCATTTATCCTCACTGATATTTTTACAAAATACAAATGAGAAATTATCGTATCCAAATTAAATTAAAACACAAAAAGAAGGCTTAAACTTAAAACAATAATAATTAATGCTTTTGACTTACCATGTTAAAAATAAGAATGATTTTTTTCATTGTATTCTGGACGTTTTGAGCACATATGACAAAAAATTCCGAAGTGCCTGGAAAAATAAAAAAAAATTATTTTTATTTTATTATTTTAAATAATTTTTTTTTTGTTTCGTTTCATACCTGCGAATGTCCGACATAAAACAATTCTATGCCCAGTAATTCATGAAAGTTGAAATTCCAAAAAGGTTTCGTACTCTCAATATAATTATAGATGTTTTCGAGAATATTAATTTCCTTTGACTTTTCCTAACATCGTATCCCTTGGTACCATAAAAAGTATTCTAAAAAAGATGAGGAAAAAAATTATTTTATATTTTAATATTAAACAATCCTTTTCATAGTTATATTCGTGGAAAGTACCATTAAATTAAATTGTCGATAACGGAAGAACTCAACAAACTGGTCAACGGCAAGCAGAGTAAAATATTTGCAGAAAGATGAAAACTTCAAACAGAAAACCGTTATTAATAATAGAGAGAGAGAGAGAGATATTTAACAAACACAAGATAAATACTTTCGCAGCGGGTTTTCAAGGCTTGGGTTAAAATCTCTTTTCCAGAACCAACCAAATTTGTTTTTTTTTTTGTGTTTTAAATATTTTTTACGATAGTCACAGAAAATATTCTTAGTATTAAATTTATAAAACTATAGAAAGAAATGATTAATAATCCGGAAATAAACTAAAAAAGAACCATTAAAAGCTGACGTAACTCAGAATTAAAAATATAATTAAAAATTGCTGTACGATATTAAAAAAAAAAATTCAAATATAAAATAGTTCTAATATGACCATTTCTCCAATTCCGTATGGCTTTATAAAGCTCCGTAAGGAATATGCCCCGATGAGGCCGGTTGTATCCTATATGTCTGCTGCGCCTTACAGTTTGTGTAAAACTTTCAATAATGAACTGTTTTTGTACTTTACAGGATTTAATTCTAATTTTTCGATCAAAACTAGCTTAGAACTAAACTTAAAAAAAAAAATAAGTTAACACAGCCATAATTTAGAGCAATCCGATGTCGATTTGTAATAGTTTTTAAAATAATTTTATATAATGTAATTTCAACCTACATATAGGTTAAATTTTTAACAAAAGTTGAGGGCAAAAATACATTGATTAATTTTATAATATTTTTTTATATACCACATTTTGAAATTTTTTACCTCTACCTATGCTAAATTTAACCTCTCATAATTCTTCATTAGTTTGAAAGTAATTCTTTTACCTCAATATCAAATAATGTTCTTGACAATTCGTTAAAGAATTTATCTCGGTATTGCGCACATATACTCTTTTATAATCTTTGTACGTTGGCAGTAATATAATGAAGTTTATAGAGTTCAGTTAATAGATATTAATAAATAAATATCTTTTGCAAACTATAATATGTATAGTAACCCAGCGGCTACTATTTATAGTTTTTTATAGTTTTCGGCGCTACAGTTAGAGTAAAACTTTCACCTCTCATTGCTACACTCATAAAAACTATTAGAGGTCCGCCTAGGCACCCATTATCCTCCAATAATGCATAAAAATTCAAAAAAAATTCCAGTAAATTCCTAAGAAAACATTGAGGCCTTCCCTACATCAGGTGAGGCATCGTTGATTTTGTATTGGAGCGAGGCATTGCTTGCTTACCCTTGGTTATGTCAACGTCGATTTTATATGTACTTAAGTCTTTTTTTACTTATGTATTGCCCAGCTCTGAATGGAAGGAAGCTATTGTTGAAAGTAAATTTATTGTCGCTATTTTCCTAGACATGACTAGGGATTTTCAGACGGTGGATATAAAAATTCTCATGTGCAAATTAGATAAGTACAGGCGAATTGAATTGGTTTCGGTCATTTCTAACGAACAGGTAACAGACGACTAAAGTAAACGAATTTATGTCAGGAGCAATAAACTGTGCCTTAGAGGTACCCCAGGGTTCTATCATGAGGGCACTGCTGTTTCTTATTTACATTAATTATGTTGATAATATTCTGGACAACTGTAAATTAAGTCTCTTTGAGGATGTGTAGGTGTAATTTGACTAGAATCATCTTAGCAAATGCATAAATCGAATAAGTTAAAGCTTAATAATGCAAAAACCAAAATGATGGCTATTAAATCTAATGAAAGACTCAACATCTATTAATAGTGTCGCTATTGAATTGGATGAAAAAATTAAAAATGTATAGAAAATACACTAAATTTCAAAAATCATTTCAATAATATCTATAACAAAATTGATAAAACAATATGCTTATTAAGTATTTCAGAAGAGTCATATACATACTGTTTCCCCTTGGAGGTCAATAGAGCAGGAGGTGATAGTACTCATCTAGACAAACCAAAGATTGTATCGAGCGGGGAAGGGGCATATCAACCGTTTAGGAGTTAGATAGTGATTAAGGAAAACAAGTCACACATCACCTTGTATCTTAAAAACTACAGGGCGTACGGTCAAAGTTAAGAGATCATTATATGCAGAACTTCATGGCTCAATCAGCCCCGTACCCCTTCCCCTCAAAAACTATGATTGTCTAAACTAAAAATTTCGAATTTTCTTACTTTTTTTTTACTTTGACATCTTTTTTTTTTTATAAATAGGTACCGTGAAACGGGGTGACTTTGGCACCTAGTGCAGGTGCTCGGTTGACGTAATAGCAGATATGATTTTGTTATTTACTAGCGTACATAAACAAGCTGTCAAATGCTATGATGACACCAAAATATATTAAATTTTTCGAAAGTTTATACGAAAAAAAAAAGATGAAACCTTCAAAATTTTCCAATGTCACCCCGTTTTGCGGTAGTCAACTATTATACCCTATGTGCTATCTGCAGCCGTTAAAGAGTTGTTAGATCAAAACCTGTCTCAATACTATGCTAAAACCAGGAGAAAATTTAACGAGACTTGAGAGATTACAAAATAAGGTAATATGGATTAAAACAGCGAATTGTGTTTACCAAATTAATTAATATTTTGAAATTAAAACTAACTTGTTTCCTGGACTGATTATAAGTATCTACTTAACACTTACTTTCAGCATCGCAATAATCATGAAGATTCTTGAAAAATTTCAGAGGAGGATACACAACAAATTGATCATATGCTATGTGATCCAGATCCACACATAAAATTTTACAATTTTGAGATCTTTTAGAAGAGCCGGTATTCATCTTGCAAGGAACGGCAGGACAATGGGTTTTCGAAAAAGCGCATTTGAAGGATTTAAAACACAGACAACAGCTAACCAGCGAAATATAGAATCATTGATGGAAAGGTTAGACAATCGACTAACATTTACACCCTGCTTAAAAGCTTTGGGGCTATCTTAATTTATTTTAATAAAAATTTCTATTAGATCCTACATAAAAAAAAAGGAAAGGAAAGCTAAAGTACCGTTTGATGCATAAACACGACTTTGGTACAAAAGAACGAAAAGTGAAGGGAATATACAGAAGAATCCATTCAAAATATTCATGAAACTCTAAGCTGTTGGTTCATTCTCAGTACAGATCATCCAAAAGTGGTGATTTACCTTTATCATCGAGTCATGCATTTTTTTCAGGTAGCCTGGTCCAATATCAAGCCCAGGCCGCAGGAATAGTAGACATTTTAGAAGCTGCTTCCTTACCAGCTCTGGTAAGTTTATCATCACCAAATGAAATTAATTTTAATTCCAAATTGTATTTTCACACTAATTAGAAGTCTTAGGCCATAAAAGTCGAGTTAAACGAAGAGTGTTAATTGCAGTGGAGCCCCCACCCCCTTTCTTAAAATATAAACATATCTTAGAAGATCACGCGAAATACAAAGTTACAAGAGAGGGTCTTATTGCCAACGTCATAAGGCTGAACTACAATAGAAGTATACGTAAGTACATTTACTTACGTAAAGCGAACGCGCCCTTTAATTTAACAGGTGTACGCAAATTAACTTTAAATCGTGTGAGGAGAAATTTCGTTAAGTTTAAATATGCAATTTTCCGTAAGTATAGTGCGCTAAGAATCGCTCATTCCGTAAGAACGCGATGTGTACAAACAATTAAATTATTACTAAATGATTAAAAGTGCAATGTAAAAATTAAAATGGAATAAAAATGGACTGCGAATTAATAGAAAGTACACAAATCTTCAATTACATCAATTTCCATTTGTTAATTTTTCACTTTTACCAATTTATAAAATTGAAAACATTAAATATCAAGATAATAACTCTTACGGAATGTGATAAATATTTAAGCTAAAGATATAAATTTTTCGTAAGTAAACTTCAGTCTCGTTTAATTTCGTAAGTTATTTACTACTATTGTAGTTCAGCCTAATGCCTACTCTTGCAGAGTGGTGTGCATCTTTTAACAAGATCAAAGTGGGCCAATGCTTTTAAATAATACGAATCCCAAACAAAAGACTGAGGAATACATGGCCTGTTTACAGCAGACCATAAAGTTCGTAGAGCGATTATCATCATTTCCATTAAACTTATTAAGGGAGAAAACCTGGTCCATTGAAATAGGTACAGTCACGGAATATATCTTGGTGGTATCACTCTAACTTCAGATACCTAAGATCAACTGATATAACTACCACTGATCCTCTCTATGCCAGCTCTAAATAACACAAGACAAAAAATCAAAATAAAATCTTTTGAATTTTAAGGAGTTCTGCGTTGTCAAATATCGGAATACTCCGAAATATTGTGAATCTTTATCGTATTCATTGGTGACGGATTCACGAAGATAGCATCTCCGAAAAATCTCTAAACGCCAAAGGCGACACGGTTTCGATATTTTATTTAATCTGGCATCCGATACTTCACATGGTAAAATAGTGGTAACATTTTCGTCGAGTACTAAGGCAAAAAAACTGCTTGGACGCGAGCTCATCGATTTTTCTGAAATGATAGAAGTCTTGAAGAGGATTCGCAATATGCACCTCAAATGCTGAGTACTTGAAAAATCTGGGAACACATTAGTTAAACCAATTAGGTGTATATATATAGGTAACGTTGATACGCGGAACCGTATCACATACGATAGTAGAGCGATGGCTTCGATGAGACAAAGTTGTGGTTTTGTTCGTAAAATTCATGTCAACTCTTGAAGAAATACTCATTCACATTTTTATGAACCAAGGCTACGTTAAATGCATTCAAGATGCGCTTTAAAACCCCAGAAATTGGTAAATCGCATTCAAGCAATTTTCTTGGTAGTGCGGGTTCTGTAAATGGTGAACTGAATTGCGTCTTCATAAGGCTGTTATCGAGTGGACTACAGACAGCAGGAAAAACGAAAATAAATTTTGTTGCAACCAAAAGGAGTCAGAGGAGCAGAATGATGATTGTGGAATAATCTCTAATAGACCTCGGCTGAAGTCGATGCATTTTAATTTTACAACTGTGAAAAAATAGAAGAACCGTCAGTTTGAGGTAGATTTGGGATCTTACAAGATCTGTAGGATTTGCAAATAACGAACTTGAATTGAAATATTTTTCCTAATGAGCTGAATCGATCTCATCAACAAAAACTTGAGTTTGAGAATAAATTGTAAAACAACAGCCTTAGCGACAGAAGGTTTTAAAGATTTGGCCAGAGTATTTCAAAAAAACTTCTATACATAATTGGAGTGGCTCAAAGAGGATGGTGATGCAAATTCATCCCGACTACAGACCCTCAACGCTCCAAAAAACCATGAAAATATGTAATAATTAGAGAATGAAGGAAAAGGGGTATAAGAAAGTCGATCAGATAAATTTCCGAGAAAATTATGATTTGCAATATAAATGAAATCAATTATTTCGGGCCTTCAGTAAAATTTGTAAAATTGAGATGCGGTCAACTTGATCATCGACTCAGAATTTATTCCTTCACGCAACATAGGAAAGTAGGTAGGTACCCGCTTGATTGAAATAAGGTAATACTCGGTAGGTACATCGAGCTGGTTATGGTGATCGTTATTGAAGTATGTAGGTGGGTACAGGTGAATGTTTAAACAACAACAGTAATATACGGATTTGGTAAAGGTAAGCTCCGTAAGATGACGGTTATGATTTCAACAGCATTTAAAAGAAGAGCAAAGAATATCAAGAGAAAAAGTAACACCTCTTCTTGCAATAACATTAGCAGTATGTAAAAAGGATTTCAGTAGCAGCAGCAGTAATTTTCAATTAGAAAATCTTTAAAAATTTGTGGTTTTTATGAAATTTCTAATTCAAGTTTTTATCTTGAAAGACAAAGGCGTTTTCATCGTGCGATCGTGAAATGAACATTCAAAAATTTCTTATTTGAGTAAATTTCTTTTCATTGTTATTTCCATGCAGACGCAAAACTTAAAAACTAAGTTAAATATAAATTACACCAAAAAATTGAAAAACTCTTCAAGCTACTAAATTACAAAAAACTTGATTTCATCAAGCTGAGAAATTTCTCATTTCGATACCCCCGGAGCCATCTGTTGGCAGAGGTATCACTAGCTTAGAAAACAGAAACGATACAATCCAAATGGGCTGCATATTGAATTTATAATATTGTCTGTCCCATTCATTCTTGTGTATTTTAAAGAAACAGCAAATACTAGGCGATCAGCAAATTTCAGATCACAAAAATAAAACTTTTATTCTACTGCGCATGAACGAAATATTCGTTAGGTTTTTATGAACCAATGAAAAGAAGCAGTCATTTTAACTTTTGGAAGAGGAGAAGGCAATGTGACAATTAGCTTTACTACCTGTCTCCCTCTTATGGTATTGTATAAAAGAGATAAACGAATAAGAATGGAATTGTAAAGAGAATAAGTATAAACGAGAAGTATAAATAAATGCAACCAACTTTCATTAAAATCAGCTTTTGGAAGAGCAGAAGGCAAATATGCCATTATTATCATTGTCAGTCTCAACGCAGCAGCTAGCCTATTGCATGCCATGGATGACAGAATTTTACAGCCAATTTAGGTAGTAATAATATCCATTTGATTAAGACTTTCGTATTTTCTGTAATTAACTAATGGCAACAAAATGCATAGCTTTCAAAAGCATGAAATATTGGGTATATTACGAAATATTATCTTCGTGAATCCGTAACCGATAAAGATTCACAATGCTTCGCAGTATTCCGATATTTGACAATGCAGAACTCCTTAAAATGCAAAAATTATCATTGTGATTTTTGTTTTTTAATACTCTTACAATTTCTGCATTATCTAGAGCAGGCATAATGAGGATCTGCTGTAGTTATCTGAAGTTGGAATGATACCGCCAAGATATCTTTCTTGTATCTAAACGGTTTCAGAAATGAAATATGAAAAGACTTTGTATACAACATTTTGCATGAATATACTTTTTTACGGATATAATTACTGCTACACACTCCTTTGGAATTATTTCCTCATTCCATACGCGTAATATCAGATTTTACGCATTATTTCAATAACCAGTCCTTCCCACATAATTATTTCAAGTGAAATGCTCTTAATTTCTGTGAACAGGTCATGTCTTCTTCAAAGTCTTATGTTTGAGGTGTGTATTATAGAAAAGCATGGGCCTACTTCGAACTCTTGAAAAATGCCTAGGATGCTTGCAAAAAGATCCACTCTTGTAACTTTGTATTTCGCGTGAATCTGGTAAGACACATATTTAATTCAAAAATGTAATTGTACGCACCCTTTAACAGCAATACGGGACACTACCAGTATAACCCTCAGAGAATGCAACTTTCCCTAAAATGGTGACCGATCTGGGGCCGATTATTAAGCATCTGGTAAACTTTTATTTGTGATGTGAAGCAATCCCCCCTATAATGCGTCGGAACGATCTAGACTCGACTTCCCCCAAAATCTATATCTACTCCAAAAGGTGCAATAGAAAATAAAAAGGAGCCATTCAGAGTTGAAGATACTCAAATTCTTATAAACAAATTATGATCAAAGGCCTTACAACAACATAAAAAAGGATGCACCAGGAATAACATCAATTTTGAGAAACATCTTTGATTTAGTTTGGACTCAGAATTGAAGATTAAGTTTAAGTTTAAGAAGTTAAGCGGGGCGAGTGGCATTTGCACTGCATCCATTCATTGGCTTGTTATGTCCCATCTTCCTTTTGGTTCATCCAACAATCGCCTCTTCCCAGGAGGAGCAGTATATTTTTTACTTCGAAGTCGGCAGGCTTTAAGAAGTGTGAGCCAAAGGCTCTGGCACTGGCCTCTCTTTCGCATATGACTGGCTCCGATGTTTCATCCTCCTCCAGACACAATCATCACAATCATTGAAGGTCATCTCTGGTTGATTTGGTTCTAGATCCAGTTTTGAATTGAAGCTACATGGTATTCTAAGAGATACCGCAAAGTGATTGCGGGGCTATGAGGAGCATGGATACTCCTTTTTTGGCCTGTAAGTTCGCATTATCATTTCTATCAATTCCCGAGCGTTCTGGCTTCTAATGAAATGTTAAAGTGGTTCTTTGTGCCAAGGTTTGTTAATATTTGAATGCATTCCCACATTAATTTCGTTTGGACATCTGGTGATGAGATGGCTTTTAATGCCGCTATCTGAGGATCGGCTGAGGTTTTCGTATGTACATCTAGTGATGGTAAATACTTGCCGTATTTTCCTAGGTTTTGATAAATATGAGCAAGTGTTGCTATAGGTACGATAGGTAGATAAGGATTTTTCTAATCAAATCATTTACAAAAATGATCTCAAAATTTCACTGCTTTCCAGTCTAAAGTCGCTAAATTTTGTTTATTGTCATTCCTTTGCAAACGATTGGACGCGACAAGTTCTTACGTAACTCTTGGTAATGGTAAATTTAAAAATGGAGTTAACCTATTTGGCTACTTTTGAGTGGACTAATTTATAAATCCGACAGTCTTAGATGGTTTGGACCTGTCTTGATTGAACATCTAGAGAGAATCTTCAAAATATCGTACTCGAGGAAAATATCGAAGGTTTAAAGTCTCGTATAAGATGTCGTGTTGGATGACGTGGATACGGTTCAAAGAAATTCAATGGAGAACTGATGTAACTAACAGAGACAATTTTGTACTACAAAGTTTTTGGATAGACTTAGCAGAGCATAACTATTCATATTTTCTACATTTTAACGCATTTTTGAGGGGAAGTGAATATAATTAGTCCAACTTTGGATCTCAAAAGCTTGCTAAAGAACTGAAGTTTTTCCTTGTTTTAATTTAGCCATTGTAGGTCTTAACATTTAGTTTATATGTGCCTAGTCCACTGACATGTATATAAATGGACTCAGTGATCTCCTGTTTCATGTGGCACCAGTTTTGATTTCGGAAAGTATGCTCTCACTGTCAATGCTACCAACTGTCGTAAACTGGCGTTTTCTAACATTTTACTTATAATTTACTTATATGCAGTCAGTGAGATTTACTGAATTTACCACAAAAGTATTTGGGACTATTTGCATATTACTATAAAAACACCACGTTCCAAATTTCAGCTTTCTAAGTGAACGCGTTCTCGAGTTATCGTGCGCACAGATGGACGGACTTGCAAAAATCTAACTAACTTTTAATATTATGCGTGGGTGTCCAATCCATTTTGCTCTACCATCATTATTGCGAGGTGTTACAAACGGAATTAGTATACCCTTTAGATTTCATCTAGGGTATAAAAATATACGAGTAATATTTTTCATTTTAATTTTAATAGGAGTTTCCATTTAAAATTATAACATTTATTACAAAAATGCCACATGATATTCAATATTGCCATATTATTAAAACGAATACATATAAATATTAATTTAAAAATGCATATGTTAAAATCGAAAACTTCAGGTTTTAAATCAAATTTGTTTGGCTTTTTTTTTAAAGTTAATTTTGAAGCCAATACAAAAGGTGAACATTTTTGAAATAAATAACCTATCAGTATCAAATTGAATATGTCATTGGTATAATCAATAAGGGCACGGTCTTACGTAAATTTTAAAAACAGCCCTATTGGATTAAAGTAATACGCGTTCGAAGCCAAATCATATTTACTTTTCTTTGTTTCAAAGTAATTTTACTTTGATTTTAAACGATTTTTCTCTGAGTGATGGCCACAGTAGTTTTCGACTTGTTCTTTTCAATGAACTTCAGCACATTTTTTCCACTGTTTTAGGTGTTCTCTTTTCGGTCTACCACATTACCGTTTTCCCGCAATTGTCTCCGTTTCTAAGAATGTTTTAATTGTTCTGCTAACTGTCCAACGCGTTGTTCAACTTCGCTTGCAATCTGGGAAAATGATTTTTATACTTTTCGATCAATGCTTTTTATATTGAAAGTGGGTAGCGCATTTACTACTAAGGATTTTATGGTTTATTAAGAACCGTGCAGAGCGTTCTGGGACAGTCCTAATAACTTAATTTTCAACAACCTCCCCTGCGCACTGCGCAAGATATGCAAATTCAAAGTTTCCTGAAATGTCGTTTACTACCTCTGAAAGTAACTAACAGAATTTAACGATTTTGTTATCATTTTAAGGCGAACGAACTGAAACTAAAAGTTGAATGTTTTATCTTTGAATATTCTGGAAGATGTATCCTCGATTTTGTTAATTATTTTTATAATTGCGGCATTCGCCGTAATTTGATGCGACAACAACTTCTCCGTCAACCTGGAAAATACATTTCGGTTCCCAGGAAATTTCTGCTGACCACGCGTCTGGTAATTTTAAGTTAAAGATATTTTACGTTTAGAGAAACTTGTAAATATTAGTCTTAATTCTATATCCGAGAAATAAAGGTGCAGGTAACCTGCCTGCCTAGAAATTTATTTTTTTGAGGTTTTTTAAATAAATTTTATTAACTGGCGCCCGAGCAAGGACCGCTCAAGCAAATCGTGAATTAGTATTTTCCGCGATCATAATTAATTAATCAATTATAAAAGGTGTGCTCACCATCGCCGCGTTTTGATCATAACGGAAAAAATATTTTTTGTGCAAAATTAAGTTCTTCTGTGATCGCTATCAATTAATTAATTTGTGCGCTAACCATTGCCACTCTGTAATTATAAACATAAAAAGTGAAAACTTAAATTATAATCACGACTAAATAATTAATTTGTGAAAGTGCTACTGCGGCTGAGGCAAGTAGAAGGGATCAAATCCTTTGAAGTCATCTTTAACGAAAAGACCAGGAAACGAGGCCCCGGATTCACAAAAGCCAACCAGCTTAGGAAAAACTAGAGTCGACGAGTAATCATTTGGATAACCATAAACAAGGATAAAAATACCCGCCGACAGCCGCCTGATGTGTTGAAGAGGAAATACCACAAGCGGTCCTACACGTATATAATAAGGACAAAAACCACCGGAGCCTCTATACGTTAGATAAAGCTCAAAAATCTTAAGACTCATCCAGATATACGTCCTTCATCTGTTAGTTGTAATGTAAGTCATTTATGTTTGCATTCCATTGAATCAAGGAATTATTACTTTAAAAAGAAGTGAAATATTTTAAATATCGAAGAAAAGTTATTGAAGAAAAAAAAGTGATCAAGTGAAAAGTCAGCAAAACTGAGAATTTAAATATAAATTAATTGACTATATTTTGAAAGTTAATCTCTCTTTATTCAATCTTAATGCCGATCAATTCAAGTGAAATAGAAAACAATCTAAAACTTTCATAATTTCTAGGAAAACAGACTTAGTACATTTGAAAATAAATTCTTTCTCCTTTAGTTTTTAAAGCAAAAAAATAAATGTTTTTTTCAATTTCTGCAAATCAAGTATTTAAAAATTTTTTAAAAATATAAATATTTAAAACAAAAATCATTAAGGAACAATTTTCTACAAGACATAGAAAGACTTGTACTTGAGAAATTTTTGAGTAGCAGTACCGGGACTTGTACTTAAAAAACATTTAAGCCCAGATCCTGGTACTGGTACTAATACATAAGTACCAATGTACTTAAGTACTTTACAGGTCTGAAGTTAGATACACATTTTAGATTAATTATTTACGTTTTTATTAAGCACTAATAAAGAGATAGTCTAAGTCTGTGCACGCTTTAGTTGACTTTTTTTTTCTGCAAACTATTTATCACCTGTTGTTCTATTTTCAATTTTTATGAGTGCCATGTTCGAAAACCTCTCCTGAAGCAGTTTCTCTTACCAAGTATCAACTCGATGCAAAAGCTTCGTTCACAGCCCTACGAGCTGACTGGCAGACCACGAGCTGCTTGCAGCTACTTGTATAAATTTGGGCAGAGTGCTAGAGTGCTAATATAGATTTATTCCATTAACGTAATAAGAATATAATTGAAGTTTTTAATTGCACAGTCAAATTATTTCCTTATAAAGATTATCCGCTTTATCACTGAATCCGTTGGGATTAGAATCGAAAACACCTAAAAAAGTTTTTTTTCCGAAAAATTAAACAAAGTTTTACGAAATTTTCAAAATTACATTGATATCAGTTAAAATTTCCGCACAAACTGTCAAAATAGTTCTGCATGATTTCTCCTACAGATCACGCCTATGTCAAAATTCAGTTGAATCAGATCAATTTCAGAATAGATTTAAAAAATTTTAAAAACATTTTAATTGGTTTTCTTGAAGAATTTAATTAGGCCTAAGATTGTACGAATAAACGAATGTTTTTTAGAAATTTTCATAATTTCCTGTGGGGGCCAGTTCCCATCCTTGGGAGGCCAGGTCCACCCTGACCCCTACCTGGTTACGCCAATGGTCGCACGGAACAGAGTTCACTACCGTTTTCAACATTCCACGAGAAGAGCTCATGTAAGGAAAGAATATAAAGATGAATTCGCATGGTGCAACGATGCGACAAAAGAAGACTCTATACACATATTAAGCAGATCAGAATAAGATGGCCAATGGATTGCTTAGTAGAAAAGACACATCAGTAAAGCTGGGCCCGCCATTGCATGGTAGAAAAGTTTTGAATACGTCAAAATTGAGGGCTGAATGAGGGTTCACTTAATACCTCTTCCAAGAATCTAATGCTCTACACGCTACCTACACGTATATTTTGATATTTCTGTGTTTTTGAATAGGAATAAGATCTTTGAACAACAAATAATACTGAAAAGAAATTGAATAACCTTTTCGGATTTATAGAGGGTAGTACGACTTTATCCACAGAAATGTAAAGAAAATATTATTTATTTGACTCAATTTTCATATTACACCTGGTCTCCAACAAACCTTGAATCGACGGTTAAACATTGCTGGATGACACAGCGAAATTTAGACAGTTGTGTTGGGTTGAGCCCTAATATGTTATGCAGTGAAGACTATTGTGACAATACTATTTTTCCTATTTTGAGTAATGGGCCCGAACCTCTCATAAAGCTAGATTATCCATGTAAATAAAAAAAAATACTAGAGCATTAAATTCGGCGAGAAGGCATTAAATTAGCCCTAATTGAGCTCTAAATTTCCACGTATTCAAAACTTTTCTACCATGAAATGGCGTCTCAGCTTAATTGACGTTTAGTAGACAACTGTTTTTGGAAGGACTCTTGGTAACAGGGATGTCCGGATGTTACTTGAAACCCATGTTGCTTAAAATAACACGCAAAAGAGAGTGACTATTTTCAGTAAATTTCCTCTATTAATATTAGCGACCAAGGTGGTTAGGGAGTCATAGTGCTAGGCTGAGGTTGAATCTAAACTCTAAAGGTCTCCACACACGTTCATGATGCAAAACGTAGGTATACGATTTGATATGCGGCAGCCAAGTCTGCAGATTTTGCAACAGCGTGTGTAACAAAAGTCAGAACTTGAATTGAGACTGAAGTTGGGTATGAATGAAATCGGCATGTGTGTGCCAAGTCGATCGATTTGCCCCCGCCAGGGGGGTTAGAAATTTCGTGCTTTTACGATGAAACGCCATTTTCAAAAAATCACATATCGCGAACGAAGTAATCGACTTTTCCGATACGAACACAACTGCACTGAACTAAGAAAAAAATTGTTAATAATAGTATTTTTTTTTGTTATTTTTTTTTTTTTAAATGAGGACTTCGAGCATATTTTTTTTTGTATTTTTATTTTGAAGCTAGAAGCATTATCTGTCTATGTGCAAAAACTTGCGGAGGCGTTCGGTTTCGTTTTTGAGATATGAATTTTTAAACTCACCGTATTTAACTTTGGTGCAGTACTCCCATACAGGTTACTTTGGGTATACGGTAACTTTAAAAATTCATATTTAAAATACCAATCCGAATGACATCGCAATTTTTTGCACAATGATAGATAAGGCTTCTAGCTTCAAAATAAAAGCATTTTTTTTTGTACGGTGCAGCTGTAATTCTTTTTATGAAAACTGTAAAGCATTATGCTTCATTTGGTGTTCGAATCAAAAGAGTCGATTTCTTCGTTCGCGAGATATGATTTTTTGAAAATTACGTTTCATCGTAAAATCACGAAAGTTCTAACCCCCCTATCGGGGGGTGAGGCGTACGTGGAAGAGGGAAACAAAAGCATGTGGGTGAGCTATCTTGATATTCTATACAAACACTCTGAAAGTTTCATCGAATTCGGAAATGGTCCGATTCCAAGATGATCAGTTTTGTGTGGAATGGCTGTATATATGAAAAGTAGAGAAGTATGGCAACAGGTGCATAGTCGCGAAAGAGTTAAATAACTTTTTTTTAACGTGCTGCACCCGCTCACAGAGGAGTAGAGGTAAAAATCGTACTTTTATGAGAGCCTCGAAGAATGATTCTAAACATGAAATTAAAATTATTACAGGTAATCGGTTTTGAAAAACACTACTATTAGCAAACGACAAATTTCTCTTTATAGTCTCCATGGTACAACTAATAACAATGGCGACAGTGCTGTAAATTTGCTCGAATTACACAACAAATTGATCATATGCTTTGTGATCGACAAATAATATTTTACAATTCTGAGATCTTTTAAAGTGGGTATTCGTTTTGCAGAGTACGGCAGGCCGATAGGTTTTTGAAAAAGCGAAACTGAAAGATTCAAGAGATTAGTTAAGAACTAACCAGCGAAATATGGAATCATTGACGGTTGGATAGACAATCAACTCGCATTTATACCCCGTTTAAGAGTTTGAGTACACCTTATTTCTTTTTTCAATACAAATTTCTATTAAATCTTGTAAAAAAAAAAAAAAGATAGCCAAAGTACCAAGTACTGCTTGATACATAAACATGACTTTGGTAGGAAAAATCGAAAAGTGAAGGAATATACAGAAAATGCCATTCAGAACTAATGAAACTCTTAACGTGTTGGTTCACTCTCAGTACAATTCATCCAAGTGATTTACCTTTCTAATAATCATCGAGTCCCACATTTGTACGCGAAGTACAAAGTTACAAGAGGGCATTTTATTGCAAGCCTTTTTCAAGAGTGCGGTACATATTTCAACAAGATCAAAGTGGGCCCATGCTTTTCAATAATACGATTCCCAAACATGGATGGATGGATGGACTGAAGAGAGGTTGGGTCCCCCGGGAGAGGACGCTGGAACTTAAGCCACAGCAAGGCGCATTGCTCATCTTCTAGACTCATGAGCAATAGCTCACAGGTCCCAACCGGAGGCTTTAACAAAATTCATCCCTGCCAGTTTCGTGCAGTTCTACCAGGAGGTGTGAGCCAAGGAATCTGTGACGCTTTCCGTAGAGGGCCGGACAGTGACACAAGAAATGAGTCACCGTTTCGGGATCCTCTCCGCATCCTCTACATATAGGATCATCAACAAGTCTCATCTTGTGTAGGTGAACCTTGAGAAAACAGTGCCCAGTGAGAATTGACACAGGTGTTCTCAGAGTTGCCTTGCTTAGTCCCAATATAATTTTCTTCAGATTTGGGTTAGGTTTACCCCACAGTTCTTTAGTAGTTCTGCCCGAGGGATTATCCAGCCAAAGGCGATTGTGTTGGCAGGCAGCTCAAGCCGAAATTCTAGATGCAAGAATATTTGGTGCAATCCCGATTGAAGAGGATGATTTCTCCGAGGTTGCACCAATACGAGCGAGCTCATCGACCCTTTCGTTTCCGCTGATATCGCTGTAACCTGGCACCCACACGACGAGTACCCTGTTACAGAGCCAGAGGGAATATACTGTGGTTTTGCACTCCAGTACCAGCTTTGAGGTTACGAAGGGTTTTGACAAGGCTTTTACAGCTGCTTGGCTGTCCAAGCAGATGGCAACCTCCTTGTTCACTGTATCAGCGTTGAGAAAATACCTTCCTGTTTCAAAAATGGCCTTGACTTCCGCCTGGAAAACCGTAACATGGCTTTCAAGGTGTAGGGCGATTTTCATACGAGGCTCCTCACAGAAAATACCTGTGCCGGAGTCGTTTATGTAAACAATAGAGTTTGTTAATGGTAAAAGCACAGAGTGTGACGCACAATCTGCCCTACATTGAATTCTTGATTTAAATTCGCTTTTCTTCATAATCTCTAGAAGGAAGTCGCTGTCCCTGCTGATGTCAGAAGCGATGAATTGCGAAATATCAAAGATCGATTCATGTGGAACAATTTGCGCCAGCGTGAATCCAGCTCTGATTGAGATGCAACCTCATCGCTGCGATTGATGCCCTTTCTTTATGTCTATCTGCACAGGGCGTATGTTGAGGATAACCTCAAAAGCCCGAGTGCTGGTTGACTTGAGACCATCCAACCGTGGTTTGAGTCCTCATGTTTCCCCTGTAGTTCTGCGGCACATTGCAAAGGCTCTAAGGTCCTCGAGGAGTGGTTTCCAGTTTAGCTTCTTATCTAGTATGATACCGAGATAGTTAACCCTATCCTTTAGCACCAAACGTGTAGAGGCAATGTAGTGAGGTTGAGACTGGGGATATATCCCAAACATAAGACTTTGAGCTTACAGGAATTAAGAGATCATAAACTGCCAGCATTTCATTTGAGCTAATTATGTGGACAGGACTGGTTATTGAAATATTAGCTATGTTCTTTTGTGTAACTTGTTCTAGAGCTCCCATATACTAGAGAGAACAAATTGTACTACCCACTTCATTTATAAAACTTTTATGGAAATGTATGAGGCGTTCTTTTGTGTGTCTTTTATTCTGTCCTGTTCTGTGGACAGTTACTGTGTACAATCTGATACGTATACCATACTATACGAATGAGGAAATAATTCCAAAGGAGTCTGTTGAAGTAGCTATTTATCCATAAAAAAAGTATATTATTGCAAAATGTTGTCCACAAAGCCCCTTCATATTTCATCGATGACTGTCTGAAACCGTTTAGGTACGCGGAAGATATCTTGGCGGTAACATTCCAACTTCAGATAACTACAGCAGATCCTCATTATACCTGCTCTAAATAATGCAGAAATTATAAGAGTATTAAAAAACAAAAATCACAATTATAATTTTTGCATTTTAAGGAGTTCTGCGTTGTCAAATATAAGAATACTGCGAGGCATTGTGAATCTTTATCGGTTACGGATTCATGAAAATAACATAACAGAAAAATTTCTGCACGCCAAAGGCGATACGGTTTCTGATATTTTACTTAATCTGGCATCCGATACTTCACCTGGTAAAATGGTGGTGACATTTTCCTCAAGTACTAGGTATAAAAAACTGATTGGATGCGAACTCATCGATAAAAATTCTTATAATATTATAGAAATGATAGTAAACCTTGACGACACCCGTATCACGTACCGCTAACGCTCAACTGAGCGCTGAGATCTGGGAATACAGTAATCAAACCAACTAGGTATATATGCAGGTAACCTTTGATACCTATGCGGAACCGTATCACACACGGTAGTAGAGCGATTGCTTCAATTAGACAAAGTCGTGCTTTTGTTCGTAAAATTCAAAGCAGTGTAATTATCGAGCAATCATAACACCTCAGGTGACATATTTTTGTATATGACTCAAATGAGAGACAATTAAACCGCTGGGTGTTTTCGAGGAAGAGTTCTATGATTATGGAGTCTTAAATCGAGACGGTGCTCGGCAAAGGATAAGCTATATATGAGCCACCAAGAAACCAACGGATTTCATTTCTAAATACGTCATAAGGATACGTAAGGATCAATTCCTTTTCAAAAGGAAGGAAAATGAACTAAAAGCTTTTCTGCTTTTCAGTCTAAGTCGGTAAATTTTAAATTATAGTCTATCTTTTGCAAATAATTAGCCTGGACAATTCCTTATGAGTTAATCTGTTTGCCTTCTGATTCATATATGAGATTTAACCTAATTTAACTCGAACAGACAGACAGACATGTTGCATGATTGAATATCGACAGAATTACTACAATTTAGTCCACAAGAGAAATCTCGAAGGAAATACGCCTAGTCATTACGTGGTCGTTAGAGGCGACTGAATGTCATATTATACTATCCAAAAACAAACCTGTGTGGAGCAAAGATCAATCAGAGATCCACCTACGTTGTAAAGGATAATTTCAAAAGAGTTAGCGAAGCCTAATAGTTGGTAGTCAAATATTCTTCAAGTGACATATTCATAACGTCACCAAGAAGTTGCTCATAACAGAAAAAACATACCGGAAAAAAACTATCATCGCTTATCACTTAAGGTTTAGATAGAAGATCCTGTTCAGAAAGCGAAACTTATTCAACGGGAATAAAATTGCCGACTTTAATTTAGGTGGGGGGGGGGATTCAAAGGACGAATCAAGGCGTTTTATAATTTTCGATGGAAAAGACTAATCAACTGATTGATAATGGACTATTGACTCGTAATAATTCTAGAACGTTTGCAACTTAAAAGAAAACAGTTAATTTTCATTTTCAATTTTTCATTCAAAATTCTTAAAGTTTTAAGCCAATAATTTCCCTCTATGAAAACAATACACCATTGGGGTAACCCACGCTAACCAGAACATCGAATAGCATCTCGCCTACGTTGTAAATGACTACTTGAATTAGAAAAACAACCGCGTGCACTGGGTTTGTATAATAATACCGAAGCCAACAGTATGAAGTCTCACATGCTTTTCAAAAGACCTCAATCATCATCAACCTATCCCTCAACATCTCTATCAAATTTAGGGCAATAAGGGAAAGGCTTCATGTTATTTATGGGTTCGGCTAAGTTGCTCTTCCACTCATTAAGAGGCAGAAAATCAGCTTAAAATACTTTTCAATTTCCTTTGGCGTTAATTATAATTATAATCCTTGCCAACTCTTGAAGAAATACTCGTTCAAATTTTTATGAACCAAGGCCATGTTTAATGCATTCGAAATGCACTTTAAAACCCAGAAATTGAACTCTTGTAGTGCGGGTACTGTGAATGTTGAACTGAGTTGCGTCTTCATATGGCTGTTATCGAGTGGACTGCCGACAATGGGAAAAAGTTAGTGTGATAATAAATTTTGTTGCAACCAAAAGGAGTCAGAGGAGCAGAAGGATGATTATGGAATAATCTCTAATAGACCTCGGATGAATTCGATGCATTTTAATTTTACAAATGTGGAAAAATAGAATAACCGTCAGCTTGAGGTAAATTTGGGAGCTTACAAGATACATAGGCTTTACAAGTAACGAACTTGAATTGAAACATTTTTCCTAATGAGCTGAATCAGTCTCATCAACAAAAAAAAAAAAAAAGAGTTTGGGAATAAATTGTAAAAACAAACAGCCGCATTAGCGAAAGAAGGTTCTTAAGATTTGGTCAGAGTATTTAAAAACAACTTATATTACGTAAATGGATGCCGATGCAAATTCATCCAAAACACAGACGCTATGAGATACTACGGAAGATTGGAACTCTCAACTCTCCAAAAAAACAATGAAAATATGTAATAATTAGAGAAGGAAGGGAAGCGGTGTAACAACGTCGATCAGTTAAATTTCCGAAATTCCTAAAGAATTACGCTTTCCAACAAATTAAATGAAATATTTCGGGCCTACAGTAAAATTTGTATCGGCGTAATCCTTGTTTAGACTCATCATCGATAGCCGGAGACACATTTAAAGAAATCATACAATATTCATAATTTAAAATATTTACGATAGTCAAACATAAGTAATTCACACAAAATAATAAAATTCTGCTGAAACATTGTTTTTCCATAGATCTAATTACGAGCACACAATTTTTACCTGCAAAAGCTTTTGTTACCGGAGCCGCCCGACTCGCGGTGTGAAAATTTCTGCATTAAAAACAACAAATGCTTACGCAGGTGAAAATTTGTGCTCGTAAATAAAAATGTGAATTAAAAACATAAAAATATTATATAATTTCCTGTTTTGTTCCCAACTCGATTTTGAGTGTGGGAATATGGTCTTCATACCTGTGCGATGGCTGTATAATCTATATAAACAATAAACTGAACCCCGATGGGGTCATAAGTGAAAAATAAGTCAAATTGAAAAGTGCGTTTTTATTTTCTTCTCCATACATCATTTTAGCTGGATGCATAGGTATTGTACCTAAGCATCACTTTCATCAGTGTCACGGTATTGTACCCTGACAAATCAACATCCACAGCGGCTGATAAAGGAATCGGTCGCTTAATAAACAATCCTAATCCGGATTCTGATTGAGTTGCGATCAACTTGATCATCGACTAAGGATTTATCCCTTCACAGAACCATGGGAAAGTGTAATTAGTAGGTAGGTAGCTCGGTAACTCGGTAGGTACATTAAGCTCGTATTAATGATTGTTATGAAAGTATGTAGGTGGGTACATGTGAATGTTTAAAACAACAACACTAATAGAGCGATTTGGTAAACACTAGCAATATAGGGCATGAAAAAAATTCGGATAAGACGACGGTTATGATTTCAACAGCATTTAAAAGAAGAGCAAAGAATATCAACAGAAAAAGTAACACCTTTGGTCTTCTTGCAATAACATTAGCAATATGTAAAAAGGATTTCAGTAGCAGCAGCAGTAATTTTCAATTAGAAAATATTTAAAAATTCGTGGTTTTTATGAAATTTCTAATTCAAATTTTTATCTTGAAAGACAAAGGCGTTTTCATCGTGCGATCGTGAAACGAACATTCAAAAATTTCTTATTTGAGTAAAGTTCTTTTCATTGTTATTTCCATGCAGACGCAAAACTTAAAAACTAAGTTAAATATAAATTACACCAAAAAATTGAAAAACTCTTCAAGCTACAACATTACAAAAAACTTGATTTCATCAAGCTGATAAATTTCTCATTTCAATACCCCCGGAGCCATCTGTTGGCAGAGGTATCACTAGCTTAGAAAACAGAAACGACACAATTCAAATGGGCTGCATATTGAATTTATAATATTGTCTGTCCCATTCATTCTTGTGTATTTTAAAGAAACAGCAAATACCAGGCGATCAGCAAATTTCAGATCACAAAAATTAAAATTTTATTCTACTGCGCATGACCGAAATATTCGTTGAGTTCTTTAAATGAAGTAGCGTGGGTTGGTGGTTATCGTCATATTGCCTTCTCCTCTTCCAAAAGTTAAAAAACTTTTAGAAGAGGATATGACAATGTGACAATAACCTTCATTTTCTGTCCCTCTCTTATGAACGAAGTATGGAATTGTAAAAGAGGCTAGGTATAAATGCAATTAACTTTCGTTAGGTTAGATAGTGTGAGTATTTTAATATTTCACCAACATGGGCGTAGCCAGGGTTTTGCTCTGGGGTGGGCCTAGTTGGGGATAGTTTGACACAACAATTGAAAAAGAATATTCTTCAATCAAGTATTGTTTTTCAAAAATGTGTAAAAGTTTCTAAGACGGTAATCAGTGTTAACATCAAGTTTCCTTACATCAAGCAAACTATTTTATTGACTACCGTTGTTTTTTAGATCGAATACAACATACAAATGATTTTTTTTTTTTTCAAATCTACTAGCATTACGATTTCTACTGGAGTGAGAGAACTTTCATAGACAGAAGAAAACTCCTTTTAACGGCAATAAAACCGTAGATCTAATAGAAACCCATTTTAATTAATATGCGCAGAAAAACGAGAAAAATTCTTCTTATTATAAGAAAATTATCGCTTATTCAACGAAACTGACTTGCTACAACAAAGAACGTTTTACATGAAGTAAACATAATATATACCTACCTACTAAAAATGAAGTTGGAACATTTAAAATAAATCTTTTTCTAGAATAACGAAAAGTAGACTACATTTAAGCAATTCTATTCTCAGGATATATAACCTTTTCTCATATTCTGTAATAAAATTTTCAGCTATTATCACAATCGGAGATAATTGAGAAAATATATGTCTGCTAAGCTCAAATTCGCACCTAACTTTCCTTCATACACATGGAACAGAGCTTATTCTCAGTGAAAAATTTTCTCAGTAGGTACATTATCGTTTAATTTGAATTCGTCACCATCCATCACTATCTTCTAAATTAATACCGTCATAATCATTACAGGAATCGCCAAAAACCAATTAAATAAGCATTAGTTTACTATTTTTTTTCTGCAAATCGGCTCAATACCTTTTCAGCTGTAATTTTTTTTTAAGAATGTCATTCTCTGTGTTGTGGCAAGAGAATCGTTTTTGAAGCATTGTGCTTCTAAGCAACGTTTTTATCCGCCTCATAGCAAAAAATTCTCTCACACCCGCCAGAGTTCACTGGGAGTAATATTACCGGTTTAGAAAGTTTATACCCTACTTTAATATTTTTTCTCAAATTTTCAGCATTTATTTCATAATTTTTTAATTTAAGCATGTTTTACATGACCATCGCTTCAGCTTCCAAGGCTGTAAAAAGAAGTTCACCAGCCTCGATTTAGATCTTTTTGTTAACATTTTGACTTTTTAAACTCAGAACTTAAGTTTTTCTTATTACGTCTTTTATTTTTGACTTAATGACTTAACATTTGTTTAGTTACTCCTTAATTTTCCTTTTTGTTTTTTATTAGGGAACAAGAGACCTTACCGTGGGCTTCGTTGGTTCGTTTTTGATTAAGTTTTAAAAACTACTACCTAATTTACAGCGGCTTTTTACTTAGGATCATCGATCGATTTTCTTCGATAATTGGTGATCCAGCAAGATTTAGTAAAGGGGCGAATATTTATAAATTAACGTAAGTGTATAATTTTGGGTACTTCTTCCGATTTATATATTAATTGAATATTATAAATAGTCTATTTCGCTTATACAAGCGAAATGGAACAATTCCCCTACGCATAAGAAAATTAAACGCAGGCTATTGGCTAGCATGGCCAATAAAAGAAAACATCATGTAGTGCCAGTATGTGGGTCAAGCATCAAACATATTGCGCATAGTATTTTCTATATAGGAGCAAAGCGAGCGAAAATAGAAAAGAACCAAAAACAATATACAGAGCCCAATTTGTAGGTCAAACATTAGGCACATTGCGCATATTTCTTCACATCTGGTTAAAACAAGCATACACTGGCTGTATGGTAAGTCAGGGATAGCCCTAATGGCCAGAATCGGTGTGTTGAAGGGTTTGTTTCTACGTAAACAGTGTAATGCGTTGTCGCATTATGCTAAAGACTTGGTTTTCAAGAGAATGTGGCGCAATTGCAATTGCGCCGCCGCATTCGGTTGGAAACCAAGGCTTTAGAATGGAAAAATGTAATTATGATGGATTTATTATCAGTCGTTCGAAATGGAGAAAGTCAAATCATTGTTAAGGTGAGTTTACATTTAAATACAAGTATCTGAATTTGTATCGGCACTTGTATAGCCACGCTTTCGACTTGTATATGTATAATTAGTCAAAGCATCCACCCATCTGATCTTCCCGACAAAGTGCATGTAATTTATAAGATTGTTCATTTGCTAATAATTTAAAAAATATGCATTTACAAACTCCAACATGTGTACAATGTCTTCTCATATTCAAAAACAATATATAATAAATAAATTCCAGAGAAAAACTAACAATGATGAATCAACTCACAAAACAAAGTCACAAAAGTATCCGCCCATGAAGTAATCATGTACGAAATAGAGTAGATTTCCAAGAAATTTAGATAAATATGTGCATGCAGAGTATCGTCGTCGAGTATTAGTTTATCGTATTTTTCGTTTAAGTAAGTTTTCTTTTAAACATTTGAAACATTTGTATCTCCAAAATGCCAAAAAAGCTTAAAACGAGTTTACCTAGAGAGAAAATTAGTTGTTTCTTTTTCTGAAAAAGGGTATTGGCAACGAAAAATTTCAAAGGAGATTGGAATACCGCGAAGTACAGTAAAGGACATTACTAAGAAATATAAAAGTGACGGTATATTAATAAACAAACCGCGTACGGGGTCAAGGATCAAGGGTCAAGGTCAAGGATACTAAATGAAAGAGAAGAAAGTAAAATTTTGAAGTGGGCGAAAGTGAATCCTCATACTAGTGCTAAAGAGATATGCGCTGAAGTTCGCGAAAGTACTGACAAAAATATAAGTGTTGAAACAGTGAGCCGAACGATAAGGAAAAATGGATATCGTAGACGGATTGCAAGAAAAAAACCATGGATAAATAAAACAAATAGGAAAAAGAGAATCGAGTTCGCTAGTTCGCTAAAAAAATTTTTGATGAGGCTCAATGCTTTTGGGATAGTGTCACTTTTAGCGGTAAGTGAAAGTCTGAAATATTTAACTCATCTCGGAAACAATTTGTCTGGAGAAAGCCAGGAACTGAGTTCAACAAAGAAAACCTGCAACCAACCGTTAAACATGGATGTGGTGCTATTATGCTATGGGGTTGTATGTCGGCGGCTGGGGTTGGAAGTCTTTATTTCATTGATGGAATGATGGATCAATATGCGTATATCAATATTTTAAAGCATAATTTAAAATCTACTGCTGCAGAAAAGTTAGGATTAGGAAATAATTTTGTCTTCCAACAAGACAACGATCCTAAACATTGTGCCAGAAAAACGAAGGAATGGCTACTTTATAAGATACGTGAACAGCTGGAAACACCTTCTCGGTCGCCGGACATGAATCCCATAGAACATTTATGAGCAGAATGAAAAAGGTCCTTAACTCAATATAACATTTCCAGCAAAAGTATATTAAAACAACATCTTCTTCATGAAGAGTGGAACAAAATAAGTCCTTAACAAAAAAAAATTGCAATCAATGCTTAATAGACTGAAAAGTGTATCAAAATCTATCGGTTATCCAACCAAATATTAAAATTTAATTTATAGTGTTGTACAATTCTGGATATTTTTGTGTGCTTTATTTTATGTATATAATTCGAAATCCTTATTTTTTTTTTTTTAAATTTTTGAATTGTTCTTTTTTTTTATTGGATATTAAACAGTACAAATAAATCTAATAAATATGATTTCTTAAAATCTTTTCTAAGCTGTAAATATTTTATTCTGCCTAAAGTTAATGGCGGTGCCCCCCCCCCCCCGCTGCCGTTTCGGTTTCACTGGGGTGGGCCGTGCCCACCCGTGCCCCTACCTAGCTACGCGCATGTTCATCAATGAAAATGAAGCAGATATTTTCAACTTTTGGAACAAAAGGCAAACGACGTGATAATTATTGTTGTTTTCTTTGTTTCTATCTTTGTCAGCCTCTCAAGCCAAAATGATAATATTAGGCTTGGAAAAATAATGGGGGAGACATTTTGAGTTCTTGTACATAGATGTGTGTTTTTGTTTTCATATTCCGACTAATTTATTAAAAAAATCAGCACTGCACCCAAATTTCACATCATTCAATTTGCATTATTCAGTTTTCGCCATTGCTGATTTTTTGATTTCCGGAATAGCCAAATTTAATTTAATTTCGTTGATTGGCAGGGATCATTATAAGTGTACTGCATCCACAGTAAATACGTCTCTTCAAATAACCAAACAACGATGGATAAGTCATATTGTGTGTTTGTACATAAATCCTGCTACCTACAGAAATGTTGAGTACCAAATTAGTGCTTTTACACCAGTCGTAAAATTTGTGGAGATCACGCTGTACATGTTCACAATCGTTAAAAGATTTAATCTGAGTCAAAAGTTTAATATCTTCAGCATAAATTAGGACTTTGCAGTGCTTCACAACAGATACAATGTCGTCAATAGATAGGATAAAGAGTAACGGGCCCAGGTGACTCCCTTGAGGTACGCCGGACGAAGCTTTCAAGACTCTAGAGATGGAATGGCGGAAATTGATTTGGTATGTTCACTTATCTAAATATGACTCCATCCATTTTAGGAATGTTAGAGGAAACCCATACTTTTCCATTTTAAACAATATCACGGAGTGAGATAACTTGTCGAAGGCCTTACTAAAATCAGTATAAATACAATCTGTCTGGAAGCCTCTTGCAAACCCGCCATTAGTATCCGAGATGAATTCTAATAAGTTGGTGGTTGTAGACCTGCCCGAAATAAACCCATGTTGATTTCAATAAAGCAAATTCTTACAGGAAAATGATAGCTGGGAGAAAATGATTGAGTCAAATAATTTTATAGTTAGAAATATCATTTTTACTACCTGTTTTGTGGACAGGTATGATGAAAGAATTTTTCCACTGCTGCGGAAAACAACCACTATCGAGCGATTTTTGGAAAATAATTCTCAGCGGGGCTACTAGGGAGAGGCAACATGACTTCAGAAAGGTTGGAGGAATCCCATCGATACCCGTTGTGAAGTCATTTGGAAGCCCAAAATATGATAAGTATATCCTCATGTGTAATTGTAGGGATAGTGAATGAAACGTTATGAGATTCGTTCATATAAACTAAACTTGCTATTACGAGGTTGGAAATTTGAAGAGGAAAATGCATTTTCAAAAAATGAAGCAAACATATGTTAAAGTACTAAAACAAAATGAATCGAAATTTATAGTTATTTTTATTAATAGTTTATTTTATGCTGAAATAAAATAGCCTGACTTATGGTGCTGACTATACTTCACTGGTAGCCTGAAAGAGAAAGTAAAGTATCTGTGAGTACAACGACTCAGTGGGGATCCTAACTATCGAAGTTGCGAACACGGACTAAACTATGATTGGGGTTCAGACTCTCACAAATCTTTCTATTGGCACTATTTATTGGTGGACTTACCAACCGCGGCCAATTGCTCAGTGGCTTGAGTCGGACGAACACTGACTCCATATATTTCCCCATTTATATAATAACTCACATCACACTTTGCCACATTCACATTCATAGTAAAACTAATTCTAGCTAATTAATACATTAGACTACTGTGCTATCTATACTATATATCCCACCTTTAAAATCTCTGGATATGGAGCGAATAAATAAAATTCGCACTACAATTCCAAAAAACTACAAATTCCTATAGACATTGATGACATACTGCCTATTCTGCTCCAGAAAGCACAAACAAGAGTAATTCCATGACGAATAGTAGAATTTAAGAATTAGGACAGTTTTTTACTTAAAGTTCCGTACACAGAAGATGTTTCCTGCCGTTATCAGGAATATGCTTCGAATTAATTAAACTCAGACGTTCAAGATTTGTTGGAAATAAAATATCAAAGAAAAGATGAGGAAAGCCTAGTTGCATATAAAATAACATTTAGCCAAAAATATGCAATTCAACCGAATTTGGTTTGTTAGATGTGGCTACACCGCTGATCTGATTTCGACCCACGGGCCACGGATCACTTGTTATAGCGGTGTCAGCCCTAAGTAAAGGCTATTATTAGATTAAGTTTGGCAATATTTAAAAAACTCCATAGTCGCTGCAGATCGAAGAAGTGGCTTAAATGCACTTTTAATGTGTATAATTTTGTCTAAAATTCCTTTAAACTAACAAAGTACCTGGAGGCGACTGCATTCTCAGTATAAAGGGTGAATTACAAATACGACTGATCTGTCGACTGCGACTTTGCCAAATGGTAAACGCATGTGGCAAGATACAATTGCAACTTCGACTTAGACTGTGACTGCGACTGAAACTAATCTTTGCTCAAATTGCAAAGTTGTGTTGGCTGCGGCCAACTACAGTTCCATTACAGAAGTCGGGACTTCTGGTTTGCTCAAGCAGTTAAAGCTTTCATTTAATTACAAATTTTACGTCAGCGTCGACTTCGGCTTAAAATCAAGTCGCACTCGACAGATCAGTCGTAATTCTAATTCAGCCCTAACTGTGGGCAACTGAAGACCTCGCTCCGATAAAGCATTAAACCATAGGTAAGAGAAAAAAATTTTGGTAAAACTTAATGTGTCTTAGCAGTGGAAGATCTACAACCGCCAGGAGTTCTTCAACATATCTATTCTAAGTAATTTAGAAATTTTGATAGAACTAAATCAATAACCATCACAGCTTTTCGTAAATTTTAAGCAGGTGTAGAACGTAGAGATAAATTTAATAGCAAAATGGGAATACATACTCCGAAAAATAGTATCCAGGGTAATATGTAGGTAGGTACATCTGCGAACCTTGAAATCACAAAAAGATCTTTGATAAGAAAAACGTCATAAATAATGTTACTGTAATAGTATACGTGACAATAATGAAAACTTGGACATTGCAATAAAGTTAAACAATAGCGCAGTGAATAAAAAATTGCAAAATACCTGAATCTGGCTCGAGTGAACCCTTGCCGATTCCAAAATATTGGAAAGACTCAATGATTACAAAAAGAAAAAATGTTTGCATGTAGGCGACTGTTAAAGGTTGAAGTATATCCTTTTGGACTGTTTCTTGTTCCTAATCTGTAATATTACAAAAGATGATATCTACCTACATACATATATACGATTACGGTATAGTGAATAGAATGGAATTTTTTTTAAAGTGAAACGTCTTGAGGGAACATAATACCTATGTAGATATGCATAGTGTGAATTAATCAATGAAAACTTTAATTTTAATTTAGATAATTATGTTTTCATAAATGGTTAAAAAGGCGATCTAACGATTTTGTGGCACCGAAATTTCCAATGTCTGTCTACCTGTCCATTAAGTTCAGCATATTCGTTAACCTTGATAAAATCTGGGTTTTGTAAAAAATTGTCAACCTTGCGAGAATCTGAATTGTTATAATTACAGAAAAGTAGTAGTAGTAGTATAATTTGAATTCTAGCTTCAGTAATGAGAGTTTTAAAAATAAGTTAAGAAAAACAGAAAAAATAAGCAAGCGACAATTTTTCGCTTATAAAGCAATTCAATAAAATATATTCGTTCCGATCTGAAAATTTTCTAATTTTGATACTCTTGGCGCCATCTATTGTTTAACATGACGATATAATGCTTACCGCCTGGTACTCCACGTGGAGTAGTCACTCAGTAGCCGAATAGGTTTGGTACAAATGTATTAATAGAGAAACACGCAAACACGGAAAACCATAAATAAAGAACAGAATATTCTCACTTTACTTTGTATAGGTGTTAGTGATATATAAACCATTTTATTAATAACAATTTGCATCTACAATAACAATATGCAAAAGACAGTCCTCCCAGATCGCAGTCGCAATTGCATTTAAGATATAGCACGATTGCATGATAGTATCATTTCATATCAACACAATCAAACAGGAGTAATGATAGAAGAGAAACTTGCGCCGTGACCGAAAAGAAACCAAATCTGGTCGCAGAAGTGTTAAATTTTAATTGCTAATGAAGTCCTGTCATAAAGATTATATATGCAAAAGAATTATATATGTAAATGAATTGGGAAAAAGTAGCTTCAACTTTAACGTCTACTAGTTAAAATGCTGGCAAATAGGTTCACTTACCCTGAGATAATTAATTTTAAAGCAATTTCGTGAAGAAATTTAATTTAATGTTGACTAAATTACTACAAACACACACTCTTACTGATACGATAGAAAAATGATGAATAACTACTTAGAGGTTTCCCTCATACCCGTATGAAATGGAATTTAATAAAATTTCTAATCGAAAATGTTATTTTGAAAAACCATCAGAAAAACACGAATACAAAATTAAATATAAATTACCTACACCACTATAAATTAGAGAAAGAAAAAAATGGTAGCCTGCGACGTATAGTTTGTTTGGTTTATTTTTTAAATTTCATCTCATTCCCTCTTGTATATTTGAAAGAAACAACAAATACCAGCCGATCAGCAAATTTCAGATCATTTTTACTAACCGAAACATAAAATCGAGCTGTAGCTGCGCATGACCGAAATTTTCGTTAAGTTCGTTTATTTTATTAACCAATGAAATGAAGCCAAAAATTTTAACTTCTGGAAGAGGAGAAGACAAAAATGTGATGATAATCATTATTTTCTGTGTTTCTCTCTTTGCCAGTGCAGACAGCACTACACTACTAGGCCCATTGCCATGGCGACAGGCAGAATTTTAATGTCAATTTTAAAGGAGGGAAATAAATTCTCATGATAATCTCTCTATTTTGTTTTTTGTTTTCATTTTCATATGATTTATGGAATTTATTTTTTCTACAAGTTTAGCCAATAGCGACAAAATTCTATTAGGAACTAGTAAATATTTTCATGATGATCTCTCTATTTTTTGTTTTGTTTTTTTTTTGTTCATTTTCATATCATATGATTTAAAGAATTTAATTTTTGTACAAGTTTAGCCAGTAGCATAAAAATTCTACTAGGAACTAGTAAATATACTAGCTACATCATTATTTTGTATAAAAGCAAAAAATGTAATCATAAATTAGGCATAAACGTGAAAAAAAAATTAATAATCTTAGAAAAACAATAGCCCTATTGAGTTATACGTTTGCATTGTATGTATTCGATAAAAGTTTTGGATTTTTTAAATACATGTATATCTCAGTATACATGGTCAGCACACAATCTATGATTTCAATTTTCTACCTATATCAACCAAACCTTAAAGGATTTTCTTTCATTCTATAACCTATTTTTATTTTAACAGAACTTTTCTTCTGCTGTTTTCGTGGCAGGTAAGAAAAAAAATAAATAAAAACAGAATCACAAGCATGGAAAAACTGAATTTTTACTTTGAGTTCTTGCTTAAAGTAGTATTTATCGAAAAAAAATGTTTATGTTATATATATTTTTATACCAGAGATACCATGCAGAAGAATTGTCTGTTTTATGATTTTTAAATTCTACTTTCTATTCTAATTTCTTCTCCAATTTCTAAATTCAACAACCAGTAGCCATATAATATTTATCAGAATGAGTCCTTCCGGTTGTTTTTAATTTACTTAAGGAACCGTCATTTATCCTCACTGATATTTTTACAAAATACAAATGAGAAATTATCGTATCCAAATTAAATTAAAACACAAAAAGAAGGCTTAAACTTAAAACAATAATAATTAATGCTTTTGACTTACCATGTTAAAAATAAGAATGATTTTTTTCATTGTATTCTGGACGTTTTGAGCACATATGACAAAAAATTCCGAAGTGCCTGGAAAAATAAAAAAAAATTGTTTTTATTTTATTATTTTAAATAATTTTTTTTTTGTTTCGTTTCATACCTGCGAATGTCCGACATAAAACAATTCTATGCCCAGTAATTCATGAAAGTTGAAATTCCAAAAAGGTTTCGTACTCTCAATATAATTTTTGATGTTTTCGAGAATATTAATTTCCTTTGACTTTTCCTAACATCGTATCCCTTGGTACCATAAAAAGTATTCTAAAAAAGATGAGGAAAAAAAATTATTTTATATTTTAATATTAAACAATCCTTTTCATAGTTATATTCGTGGAAAGTACCATTAAATTAAATTGTCGATAACGGAAGAACTCAACAAACTGGTCAACGGCAAGCAGAGTAAAATATTTACAGAAAGACGAAAACTTCAAACAGAAAACCGTTAGTAATAATAGAGAGAGAGATATTTAACAAACACAAGATAAATACTTTCGCAGCGGTGTTTTCAAGGCTTGGGTTAAAATCTCTTTTCCAGAACCAACCAGATTTGTTTTTTTTTTCCTGTGTTTTAAATATTTTTTACGATAGTCACAGAAAATATTCTTAGTATTAAATTTATAAAACTATAGAAAGAAATGATTAATAATCCGGAAATAAACTAAAAAGAACCATTAAAAGCTGACGTAACTCAGAATTAAAAATATAATTAAAAATTGCTGTACGATATTAAAAAAAAATCAAATATAAAATAGTTCTAATATGGTCATTTCTCCAATTCCCTATGGCTTTATAAAGCTCCGTAAGGAATATGCACCGATGAGGCCAGTTGTATCCTATATGTCGCTGCGGCTTACAGTTTGTGTAAAACAATCAATAATGAACTGTTTTTGTGCTTTACAGGATTTAATTCTAATTTTTCGATCAAAACTAACTTAGAACTAAACTTTAAAAAAAAAAAAAAATAAGTTAACACAGCCCTAATTTAGAGCAATCTGATGTCGATTTGTAATAGTTTTTAAAATAATTTTATATAATGTAATTTCAACCTACAAATAGGTTACATTTTTAACAAAAGTTGAGGGCAAAAATACATTGATTAATTTTATAATATTTTTTTATATACCACATTTTGAAATTTTTTACCTCTATCTATGCTAAATTTAACCTCTCATAATTCTTCGTTAGTTTGAAAGTAATTCTTTCACCTCAATATCAAATAATGTTCTTGACAATTCGTTAAAGAATTTATCTCGGTATTGCGCACATATACTCTTTTATAATCTTTGTACGTTGGCAGTAATATAATGAAGTTTATAGAGTTCAGTTAATAGATATTAATAAATAAATATCTTTTGAAAACTATAATATGTATAGTAACCCAGCGGCTACTATTTATAGTTTTTTATAGTTTTCGGCGCTACAGTTAGAGTAAAACTTTCACCTCTCATTGCTACACTCATAAAAACTATTAGAGGTCCGCCTAGGCACCCATTATCCTCCAATAATGCATAATAATTCAAAAAAATTTCCAGTAAATTTCTAAGAAAACATTGAGGCCTTCCCTACATCAGGTGAGGCATCGTTGATTTTGTATTGGAGCGAGGCATTGCTTGCTTACCCTTGGTTATGTCATCGTCGATTTTATATGTACTTAAGTCTTTTTTTACTTATGTATTGCCCAGCTCTGAATGGAAGGAAGCTATTGTTGAAAGTAAATTTATTGTCGCTATTTTCCTAGACATGACTAGGGATTTTCAGACGGTGGATATAAAAATTCTCATGTGCAAATTAGATAAGTACAGGCGAATTGAATTGGTTTCGGTCATTTCTAACGAACAGGTAACAGAGGACTAAAGTAAACGAATTTATGTCAGGAGCAATAAACTGTGCCTTAGAGCTACCCCAGGGTTCTATCATGAGGGCACTGCTGTTTCTTATTTACATTAATTATGTTGATAATATTCTGGACAACTGTAAATTAAGTCTCTTTGAGGATGTGTAGGTGTAATTTGACTAGAATCATCTTAGCAAATGCTTTAATCGAATAAGTTAAAGCTTAATAATGCAAAAACCAAAATGATGGCTATTAAATCTAATGAAAGACTCAACATCTATTAATAGTGTCGCTATTGAATTGGATGAAAAAATTAAAAATGTATAGAAAATACACTAAATTTCAAAAATCATTTCAATAATATCTATAACAAAATTGATAAAACAATATGCTTATTAAGTATTTCAGAAGAGTCATATACATACTGTTTCCCCTTGGAGGTCAATAGAGCAGGAGGTGATAGTACTCATCTAGACAAACCAAAGATTGTATCGAGGGGGGAAGGGGCATATCACCCGTTTAGGAGTTACATAGTGATTAAGGAAAAAAAGTCACAAATCACCTTGTATCTTAAAAACTACAGGGCGTACGGTCAAAGTTAAGAGATCATTATATGCAGAACTTCATGGCTCAATCAGCCCCGTACCCCTTCCCCTCAAAAATTATGATTGTCTAAACTAAGAATTTCGAATTTTCTTCCTTTTTTTTTTACTTTGACATCGTTTTTTTTTATAAATAGGTACCGTGAAACGGGGTGACTTTGGCACCTAGTGCAAGTGCTCGGTTGACGTAATAGCAGATATGATTTTTTTATTTACTAGTGTACATAAACATTCTGTCAAGTGTTATGATGACACCAAAATATATAAAAATTTTCGAAAGTTTATACGAAAAAAAAAGATGAAACTTTCAAAATTTTCCAATGTCACCCAGTTTTACGGTAGTCAACTATTATACCCTATGTGCTATCTGCAGCCGTTAAAGAGTTGTTAGATCAAAACCTGTGTTCAATACTATGCTAAAACCAGGAGAAAATTTAACGAGACTTGAGAGATTACAAAATAAGGTAATATGGATTAAAACAGCGAATTGTGTTTACCAAATTAATTAATATTTTGAAACTAAAACTAACTTGTTTCCTGGACTGATTATAAGTATCTACTTAACACTTACTTTCAGCATCGCAATAATCATGAAGATCCTTGAAAAATTTCAGAGGAGGATACACAACAAATTGATTATATGCTATGTGATCCAGATCCACACATAAAATTTTACAATTTTGAGATCTTTTAGAAGAGCCGGTATTCATCTTGCAAGGAACGGCAGGACGATGGGTTTTCGAAAAGGCACAGTTGAAGGATTCAAAACACAGATAACAGCTAACTAGCGAAATATAGAATAATTGGGGGAAGGGTTAGACAATCGCCTAACATTTACACCCCGCTTAAAAGCTTTGGGGCTATCTTAATTTATTTTAATAAAAATTTCTATTAGATCCTACATAAAAAAAAAGGAAAGGAAAGCTAAAGTACCGTTTGATGCATAAACACGACTTTGGTAGAAAAGAACGAAAAGTGAAGGGAATATACAGAAAAATCCATTCAAAATATTCATTCTCAGTACAGATCATCCAAAAGTGGTGATTTACCTTTATCATCGAGTCATGCATTTTTTTCAGGTAGCCTGGTCCAATATCAAGTCCAGGCCACAGGAATAGTAGACATTTTAGAAGCTGCTTCCTTACCAGCTCTGGTAAGTTTATCATCACCAAATGAAATTAATTTTAATTCCAAATTGTATTTTCACACTAATTAGAAGTCTTAGGCCATAAAAGTCGAGTTAAACGAAGAGTGTTAATTGCAGTGGAGCCCCCACCCCCTTTCTTAAAATATAAACATATCTTAGAAGATCTTATTAATATCTATTAACTGAACTCTATAAACTTCATTATATTACTGCCAACGTACAAAGATTCTAAAAGAGTATATGTGCGCAATACCGAGATAAATTCTTTAACGAATTGTCAAGAACATTATTTGATATTGAGGTGAAAGAATTACTTTCAAACTAACGAAGAATTATGAGAGGTTAAATTTAGCATAGGTAGGGTAAAAAATTTCAAAATGTGGTATATAAAAAAATATTATAAAATTAATCAATGTATTTTTGCCCTCAACTTTTGTTAAAAATTTAACCTATTTGTAGGTTGAAATTACATTATATAAAATTATTTTAAAAACTATTACAAATCGACATCAGATTGCTCTAAATTAGGGCTGTGTTAACTTATTTTTTTTTTTTTTTAAAGTTTAGTTCTAAGTTAGTTTTGATCGAAAAATTAGAATTAAATCCTGTAAAGCACAAAAACAGTTCATTATTGAAAGTTTTACACAAACTGTAAGGCGCAGCTGACATATAGAATACAACCGGCCTCCTCGGGGCATATTCCTTACGGAGCTTTATAAAGCCATACGGAATTGGAGAAATGGCCATATTAGAACTATTTTATATTTGAATTTTTTTTTAATATCGTACAGCAATTTTTAAATAAATTTTTAATTCTGGGTTACGTCAGCTTTTAATGGTTCTTTTTTGTTTATTTCCGGATTATTAATCATTTCTTTCTATAGTTTTATAAATTTAATACTAAGAATATTTTCTGTGACTATCGTAAAAAATATTTAAAACACAGGAAAAAAAAAACAAATCTGGTTGGTTCTGGAAAAGAGATTTTAACCCAAGCCTTGAAAACACCGCTGCGAAAGTATTTATCTTGTGTTTGTTAAATATCTCTCTCTCTATTATTACTAACGGTTTTCTGTTTGAAGTTTTCGTCTTTCTGTAAATATTTTACTCTGCTTGCCGTTGACCAGTTTGTTGAGTTCTTCCGTTATCGACAATTTAATTTAATGGTACTTTCCACGAATATAACTATGAAAAGGATTGTTTAATATTAAAATATAAAATAATTTTTTTTCCTCATCTTTTTTAGAATACTTTTTATGGTACCAAGGGATACGATGTTAGGAAAAGTCAAAGGAAATTAATATTCTCGAAAACATCAAAAATTATATTGAGAGTACGAAACCTTTTTGGAATTTCAACTTTCATGAATTACTGGACATAAAATTATTTTATGTCGGACATTCGCAGGTATGAAACGAAACAAAAAAAAAAAATTTATTTAAAATAATAAAATAAAAACAATTTGTTTTTATTTTTCCAGGCACTTCGGAATTTTTTGTCATATGTGCTCAAAACGTCCAGAATACAATGAAAAAAATCATTCTTATTTTTAACATGGTAAGTCAAAAGCATTAATTATTATTGTTTTAAGTTTAAGCCTTCTTTTTGTGTTTTAATTTAATTTGGATACGATAATTTCTCATTTGTATTTTGTAAAAATATCAGTGAGGATAAATGACGGTTCCTTAAGTAAATTAAAAACAACCGGAAGGACTCATTCTGATAAATATTATATGGCTACTGGTTGTTGAATTTAGAAATTGGAGAAGAAATTAGAATAGAAAGTAGAATTTAAAAATCATAAAACAGACAATTCTTCTGCATGGTATCTCTGGTATAAAAATATATATAACATAAACATTTTTTTTTCGATAAATACTACTTTAAGCAAGAACTCAAAGTAAAAATTCAGTTTTTCCATGCTTGTGATTCTGTTTTTATTTATTTTTTTTCTTACCTGCCACGAAAACAGCAGAAGAAAAGTTCTGTTAAAATAAAAATAGGTTATAGAATGAAAGAAAATCCTTTAAGGTTTGGTTGATATAGGTAGAAAATTGAAATCATAGATTGTGTGCTGACCATGTATACTGAGATATACATGTATTTAAAAAATCCAAAACTTTTATCGAATACATACAATGCAAACGTATAACTCAATAGGGCTATTGTTTTTCTAAGATTATTAATTTTTTTTTCACGTTTATGCCTAATTTATGATTACATTTTTTGCTTTTATACAAAATAATGATGTAGCTAGTATATTTACTAGTTCCTAGTAGAATTTTTATGCTACTGGCTAAACTTGTACAAAAATTAAATTCTTTAAATCATATGATATGAAAATGAACAAAAAAAAAACAAAACAAAAAATAGAGAGATCATCATGAAAATATTTACTAGTTCCTAATAGAATTTTGTCGCTATTGGCTAAACTTGTAGAAAAAATAAATTCCATAAATCATATGAAAATGAAAACAAAAAACAAAATAGAGAGATTATCATGAGAATTTATTTCCCTCCTTTAAAATTGACATTAAAATTCTGCCTGTCGCCATGGCAATGGGCCTAGTAGTGTAGTGCTGTCTGCACTGGCAAAGAGAGAAACACAGAAAATAATGATTATCATCACATTTTTGTCTTCTCCTCTTCCAGAAGTTAAAATTTTTGGCTTCATTTCATTGGTTAATAAAATAAACGAACTTAACGAAAATTTCGGTCATGCGCAGCTACAGCTCGATTTTATGTTTCGGTTAGTAAAAATGATCTGAAATTTGCTGATCGGCTGGTATTTGTTGTTTCTTTCAAATATACAAGAGGGAATGAGATGAAATTTAAAAAATAAACCAAACAAACTATACGTCGCAGGCTACCATTTTTTTCTTTCTCTAATTTATAGTGGTGTAGGTAATTTATATTTAATTTTGTATTCGTGTTTTTCTGATGGTTTTTCAAAATAACATTTTCGATTAGAAATTTTATTAAATTCCATTTCATACGGGTATGAGGGAAACCTCTAAGTAGTTATTCATCATTTTTCTATCGTATCAGTAAGAGTGTGTGTTTGTAGTAATTTAGTCAACATTAAATTAAATTTCTTCACGAAATTGCTTTAAAATTAATTATCTCAGGGTAAGTGAACCTATTTGCCAGCATTTTAACTAGTAGACGTTAAAGTTGAAGCTACTTTTTCCCAATTCATTTACATATATAATTCTTTTGCATATATAATCTTTATGACAGGACTTCATTAGCAATTAAAATTTAACACTTCTGCGACCAGATTTGGTTTCTTTTCGGTCACGGCGCAAGTTTCTCTTCTATCATTACTCCTGTTTGATTGTGTTGATATGAAATGATACTATCATGAATCGTGCTGTAGATGCAAATTGTTATTAATAAAATGGTTTATATATCACTAACACCTATACAAAGTAAAGTGAGAATATTCTGTTCTTTATTTATGGTTTTCCGTGTTTGCGTGTTTCTCTATTAATACATTTGTACCAAACCTATTCGGCTACTGAGTGACTACTCCACGTGGAGTACCAGGCGGTAAGCATTATATCGTCATGTTAAACAATAGATGGCGCCAAGAGTATCAAAATTAGAAAATTTTCAGATCGGAACGAATATATTTTATTGAATTGCTTTATAAGCGAAAAATTGTCGCTTGCTTATTTTTTCTGTTTTTCTTAACTTATTTTTAAAACTCTCATTACTGAAGCTAGAATTCAAATTATACTACTACTACTACTTTTCTGTAATTATAACAATTCAGATTCTCGCAAGGTTGACAATTTTTTACAAAACCCAGATTTTATCAAGGTTAACGAATATGCTGAACTTAATGGACAGGTAGACAGACATTGGAAATTTCGGTGCCACAAAATCGTTAGATCGCCTTTTTAACCATTTATGAAAACATAATTATCTAAATTAAAATTAAAGTTTTCATTGATTAATTCACACTATGCATATCTACATAGGTATTATGTTCCCTCAAGACGTTTCACTTTAAAAAAAAATCTATTCTATTCACTATACCGTAATCGTATATATGTATGTAGGTAGATATCATCTTTTGTAATATTACAGATTAGGAACAAGAAACAGTCCAAAAGGATATACTTCAACCTTTAACAGTCGCCCACATGCAAACATTTTTTCTTTTTGCAATCATTGAGTCTTTCCATTATTTTGGAATCGGCAAGGGTTCACTCGAGCCAGATTCAGGTATTTTGCAATTTTTTATTCACTGCGTTATTGTTTAACTTTATTGCAACGTCCAAGTTTTCATTATTGTCACGTATACCATTACAGTCACATTATTTATAACGTTTTTCCTACCTCAGATCTTTTTGTGATTTGAAGGTTCGCAGATGTCCCTACCTACATATTACCCTGGATACTATTTTTCGGAGTATGTACTCCCATTTTGCTATTAAATTTATCTCTACGTTCTACACCTGCTTAAAATTTACGAAAAGCTGTGATGGTTATTGATTTAGTTCTATCAAAATTTCTAAATTACTTAGAGTAGGTATGTTGAAGAACTCCTGTCGGTTGTAGATCTTCCACTGCTAAGACACATTAAGTTTTACCAAAATTTTTTTCTCTTACCTATGGTTTAATGCTTTATCGGAGCGAGGTCTTCAGTTGCCCACAGTTAGGGCTGAATTAGAATTACGACTGATCTGTCGAGTGCGACTTGATTTTAAGCCGAAGTCGACGCTGACGTAAAATTTGTAAATGAAAGCTTTAACTGCTTGAGCAAACCAGAAGTCCCGACTTCTGTAATGGAACTGTAGTTGGCCGCAGCCAACACAACTTTGCAATTTGAGCAAAGATTAGTTTCAGTCGCAGTCACAGTCTAAGTCGAAGTTGCAATTGTATCTTGCCACATGCGTTTACCATTTGGCAAAGTCGCAGTCGACAGATCAGTCGTATTTGTAATTCACCCTATACTGAGAATGCAGTCGCCTCCAGGTACTTTGTTAGTTTAAAGGAATTTTAGACAAAATTATACACATTAAAAGTGCATTTAAGCCACTTCTTCGATCTGCAATATATTTAATATTTGATGTCGTATAGGTTTAATTTTCCTTGTATCGAAGGCATGGAATTATAGTCCTCTCATCCATCTACAACATTGTTCACGAATCATGATAAAATTTTAAAAATTTCGTCCTTTGATAGTTTGTGTCAGCATCTTTCGTCTAGATTTTTTCAAGTGGTCCTATGTGTCTAACAATAAGAAATCTTAAAATTACTACAATATGTTGCGGTCGGATATTTGTCAAGCAACGGATAAAAACAGTTAATGGCCTCCTAGTGTATTGCTCTCGATCTTACAAACGTTTCTGACTGGACTACTTGTATATGAATTTTTGTTTTTCCAAATCACCCATTAAATTTTTAAGGAATTTTTAAACCAAGCATATTCTCAGAAGATCTAATGCTGAAAACGCTTGATCTAGTTAAATATTAATAGTAACCGGCCTCAAGAATCTCTTTTGGGGCCCTTATTATTTTGTTTTTCTTTTTATTCATGGTGTTCTCAAAGCCATGCGTATATCCATTTTTATGCTGACATTTTATTATCCAGATAAATTTATTCAATAGAAGATTGCATCTATAGAGCGCACGTATGTGGAGACCTGACTAATATCGTCGCTCAGAATTTCCTGCTATTCCGAATCCAAAAAATCTTGCCAATTTTTCGCCTTTATGATCACAATTTTAACTCTAAAAAACATAAATTTTAAAACTTTATATGCGTCCAAATATGGGTTAGGGTACGTGCACAAAGAGGCGTGGCTAGGCGAGGTGCAGCGCGCTAATTTTAATAGCTGGCACATTCTAATAGGTTCTTTCTTAGATATAATCGAAGCATTCTTTACTCATTTTTATATATTGGAAGAATCTATCCGGATCAGTCCATAAATCTTCATACAGATGATGAAATTCGTCAAATTCCAGAAGTTTCAAAGTGGAAAGTAAAACAGCGGAAAGCACTCTAAAAATCCTATTTCATTGCGATGTATATACACAAAAAATAATAATCTTTTTCGATTGTTTATCATTTTTATTGAATTCATTTGTTTTTTGTGACATGAAGAGAGGGTGGGAGCGCATTAGTATTTCTGAATTGGGATTTAATTCCCATCGTCATCTGAGGTGGCGATTTTTTAAGTGATCATGGGAAATGTTATCAATCGATGTTGTAACTTTTTTATGTTCATTCTTTTTGGTTACTTCAGTCGTTGCAAATTTCGTCATTTTCAAGTAGAGTACCTATTGATGTCCGGGACGGCAATGCAATGTTCGAACACTGCATGCCTGATTTTCGGTAACGGCACATTTTTCCGCATTTGGTCTTCCTTAGATTTTATTCTTAATCAATTGGGAAGCGAGAAATTAAAAAAAAAATTTTTTTGCAAGATGGCGTACAATGTTGAGGCTGCAGAACACCACAAATTTAAATTTGAATTCTCCACGACCCCTCAAAAAGTCGCAGGAATAATATTTTTTCGAAGCGAACCGTTTCTAGTAACAGCCTGAAACCTCTTTGGCATCGATTTACTCATGGTTTCTTTTGGAATCTTCAACCAATCAATTTTTATATTTCATAGAGTTGAGTCTAGTTGGAGAATCTATGTTTTTTTAACTGCCTTTTAACTATTTCCTCAGAAATTTTCAAACTGATTCAAATCCGATGATTACACACAGAGCCCCATCGACCCTTTCATTGTGGTTCTATTCAATCCGTAATTGGTCACAATTTTTGGTTCTATTGAAAACTTCAATGAAGAGGCATCTATCAGCTTCTGCGTGTGTAATCATATCTATTATTTTCTAGGAGAAATATACTCCACGTCCACACCAACGGAGCCTCTTCTCCATGTTTTGTTTGGAAGTCATCGGAGATATCACACAGCTTGCCATTATTACTGAGTGCCTTTCCAATATTTTTTCGGCAAATTTTATTTTTTCTTGTTGATTATTTTGTTTGTCATCTACTTGGCAGTTTATTACCTGAAAGATTCGATTCCTGATCTGACTGTTAATGTATAGTTTCTCATGACAGCAATTTTTATGGCCCTTGGATAATAATTTTTTTTCACAAGAAATGTATAAAAATTTATAAATATTTTCTACTTTTTCTTTTATGGAGATTGGAGTGATTATTCTCATTTTTTCATTCTTTAAATATGGTCAGGAACTCGAAAGTCCAAGAAGCGGTTTGTGATGGTGCGTGAATTGTGGTGATGGAGAAAAGTTCACCAACTAGATTATTTTGCACACTATTGCTGTATTCTTTTGTGTACCTTGCTCCAGTACTCCCATATTCTGGAGAGAACAAACTGCTCTGTCCATTGAAGCGAACTATTAGTACTGTTCGCTACATTCATAAAACTTCTACGAAATTGTATGAGGCGTTCTTTTGTGTGTAGTTTGTTCTGCCCTGTTCTGTGGACACAATATAACACAGCTAATATTTGAAAATCATCTGGAAAAGAATTATGATGGACCATTTAGTAGAGATGTGGCAACATGACTGATCTGTTGTACGTGTAAAGTAAAAATTTAAATATTGCTCTGAAAATAGTGATGCTATGAACTCTGCTCCGAGTAAGAGCGGAAAAAATGTGTTCTGAATTATCTGGTTCAAAAAGATGATAAAACTTTGGAGTAGAGGTTTTCGTAGAGCAAAATATTTTTTAGCTCCACTAAGATGCTCCAAATACGGGCAAAAATATAAAGCACCTATGTCAGAACTACGTGAAATTTAAAGTTTTGAATAAATCTTTAATTCAACGCTTTAGGATTTATTTAGAAAAGAGAAATATATATCAGATATAATTTCTCGCGGCATTACATCTCCCCTTACTGTCCACTAGGTCTCAGTTAGTTTTTTTTTTGTTTAAGGTAAGGGGACAGGAGATCCCAACCCAAGCGCAGAGTGCAGAGCGGCTCATTGTCCGGTTTTGCTAGAAGGCAAAACTTTCCTCTCCTCTTAATAAAGCGCATCAGGTCTTGGTCATTTACAGATAGAAACTCAGACTCTAGAGTATCCAGTCTGCTACTGGCGAAAGCCGAACCTGCACATACAAATTGTTTGGTTGTCTCAGTCTCTCCTATCAGGCAAGACAGTCACTCAGAGTTATCAACAACCCCCATGCTTGTTAGATAAGCGTAATTCGAGCTGTGACCGGTGATGATGCCAATCACAGTTTTACATTGTTTCCTTCCGAGGCCCATGAGAAAATCTGATATATTCCTATTGGGCCCATAAGAAACAGTTTGGTGCACCTGCAAATACTCAAGTTCGCCCATCTCTGCTGATGCTTCCTATGAACATCTGCTTTAATGAGAGACCCAATACTCGAGGTGCCAACTCCTACGCGGGTTCCGGTCCGAGGAACGAGCTAGCCGTAGCCAAAAGGTCCGCCCTTTCATTCACCATGATTCCCATGTGACCATTAACCCACTGAAGGGACACCTTGTTGCGGATACACAGCCTATCCACAGATGATCTGTAATCCCGTTAGTTTAATTGCCTTTTTAAGGAAATAGCTAATTTGTGAGTAAGCAGTTTAGCTCCAAAAGCTTAACTAATTTGTTGTCGCGTTTCTAAAAATCCAAGGCAGTGTAAAGTTCCGGTGTGGAGAACTTACTTCAAATCAGACAGAATTTTACACTTCTTGAGCAACTTGTGAGGAGTTTAACCAGTAAGCAGTTTAAATATAAGGATCCGAAAGGAGCTTTATTTTCAAAGCAACACGTCCGAGTAGAAGCGATGTTTCAAGCTTTGGTGCAAATAATGAGGCAATTATTTTTTTTTTTCGTATCCATGCTCCATGGGCGCTTAGCCTTAATTGATTTATCGTCGCTTGTGAGGATCCGCTCGCTGCTGTGATTGACACACTTAGCTTCTGACTCATAGTAGTAAATTCAAGTGTCGTAACCTGTCATAATGTCCAACATTCCTTTCGCTTGGCTTGAATCTCTTGAATATTTGTTATCATCTCTAGTCGACTCGATTATTCTTTTGAGCACCACTCAATTATGTTCGATGGAACAAATCTTCCTGATGGTCAGAGGTTCAAGTAGGATTGTTTTTTGATCAGATTATGGATGTTTCCAGGGATGTCTCGATATCCCAATAAATGTAGGTTTAAGCAGCATGCTTCGTAGACCGTCAATGGTTCCTTGGACGACTAAAATGATAGTATATCCTTTTCATGGGTTAGTCTTAAGTGAATTACTTCCACGCTGATATTTATTGAAGCACTATTCTGTACAGTATGTTGAAAGCCGATGCTTCATCATGAAATAACCATTTTAGTCTTTGCGAGCATTGTTGAAAACCCCATAATAAATTTTGCCTCCACAATTTTCGCGTGTTAATTCTACATTTTTAAAGTAATAATTTTTTTCACGCCTTAAATAAAAACAAAGATAAAAAAACTGGTAAGAAATGGAAAATAATCTGAAAAAGTCGGGAAATAGCTTAACCACAAGACCTACGCAGTGACTATGGAGTTTTTTAAATATTGCCAAACTTAATCTAATAATAGCCTTTACTTAGGGCTGACACCGCTATAACAAGTGATCCGTGGCCCGTGGGTCGAAATCAGATCAGCGGTGTAGCCACATCTAACAAACCAAATTCGGTTGAATTGCATATTTTTGGCTAAATGTTATTTTGTATGCAACGAGGCTTTCCTCATGCTTTCTTTGATATTTTATTTCCAAGAAATCTTGAACGTCTGAGTTTAATTAATTCGAAGCATATTCCTGATAACGGCAGGAAACATCTTCTGTGTACGGAACTTTAAGTAAAAACTGTCCTAATTCTTAAATTCTACTATTCGTCATGGAATTACTCTTGTTTGTGCTTTCTGGAGCAGAATAGGCAGTATGTCATCAATGCCTATAGGAATATGTAGTTTTTTTTGGAATTAATAGTGTGAATTTTATGTATTCGCTCCATATCCAGAGATTTTAAAGGTTGGATATATAGTATAGATAGCACAGTAGTCTAATATATTAATTAGATAGAATTAGTTTTACTATGAATGTGAATGTGGCAAAGTGTGATGTGAGTTATTATATAAATGGGGAAATATATGTAGTCAGTGTTCGTCCGACTCAAGCCACTGAGCAATTGGCCGCGGTTGGTAAGTCCACCAATAAATAGTGCCAATAGAAAGATTTGTGAGAGTCTGAACCCCAATCATAGTTTAGTCCGTGTTCGCAACTTCGATAGTTAGGATCCCCACTGAGTCGTTGTACTCACAGATACTTTACTTTCTCTTTCAGGCTACCAGTGAAGTATAGTCAGCACCATAAGTCAGGCTATTTTATTTTAGCATAAAATAAACTATTAATAAAAATAACTATAAATTTCGATTCATTTTGTTTTAGTACTTTAACATATGTTTGCTTCATTTTTTGAAAATACAGTTTCCTCTTCAAATTTCCAGCCTCGTAATAGCAAGTTTAGTTATATGAACGAATCTCATAACGTTTCATTCACTATCCCTACAATTACACATGAGGATATACTTGATCATATTAATGGGCTTCCAAATGACTTCACAACGGGTACCGATGGGATTCCTCCAGCCTTTCTGAAGTCATGTTGCCTCTCCCTAGTAGCCCCGCTGAGAATTATTTTCCAAAAATCGCTCGATAGTGGTTGTTTTCCGCAGCAGTGGAAAAATTCTTTCATCATACCTGTCCACAAAAAATGATATTTCTAACTATAAAATTATTTGACTCAATCATTTTCTCCCAGCTATCATTTTCCTGTAAGAATTTGCTTTATTGAAATCAACATGGGTTTATTTCGGGCAGGTCTACAACCACCAACTTATTAGAATTCATCTCGGATACTAATGGCGGGTTTGCAAAAGGCTTGCAGACAGATTGTAGTTATACTGGTTTTAGTAAAGCTTTCGACAAGTTATCTCACTCCGTGATATTGTTTAAAATGGAAAAGTATGGGTTTCCTCTAACATTCCTAAAATGGATGGAGTCATATTTAGATAAGTGAACATACCAAATCAATTTCCGCCAGTCAATATCTAGACTCTTGAAAGCTTCGTTCGGCGTACCTCAAGGGAGGCACCTGGGCCCGTTGCTCTTTATCCTATCTATTGAGGACTTTGTATCTGTTATGAAGCACTGCAAAATCCTGATTTATGCTGAAGATATTAAACTTTTCACTCAGATTAAATCTTTTAACGATTGTGAACATGTACAAGGTAACCTCCACAAATTTTACAACTGGTGTAAAAGCACTAATTTGGTACTCAATATTGACAAATGTGAGGTTATGACTTTCCACAGGAATCAGAAATCAATCACTTATGATTATGAATTCTCGAGTTCTTCGATTCGCCGTGTTAGTTTTGTCTGTGACTTGGGTGTCAAATGTGACCAAAGATTGAATTTCGTCTCCCATACAAACTTCATGGTATCAAAGAGTAGTTCTATGCTGGGCTTTATAAAACGTGGGTCTCGAGAATTCTCGAATCCCACCATTACATTGCATCTGTACACTTGCTTTGTGAGACCCCTTCTTGAATACGCTAGCCAGGTCTGGTCTCCATTTTACGGTATACACATCGACCGTATCGAGTCTGTTCAGCGGAACTTCTTACGATTTGCTCTCAGGCACCTACCCTGGAATAATTTATTAATTCTTCAACCCTATTAGGATCGCTTAAAGCTTTTAAATATGCACTCGCCTGAGAAACGTCGTATGGTTGCCGATGTAACGTTTGTTGCATGTTAACTCCTCAAGGTCTAACTTTAGCAAGTATGAACCTGTTAATCGCATGTGTATTACTGGTAATAATATGGCTGAGCATTTTGTTCTCGACGTTTCTAAGCATGTTTTAAAAAAACATCTATATAATATGTAATAAATTTTTTTTTTGTAATGTTTTATGCATGTAATTTCATCTGGTTTTTGGTTTATGTTTAGTGTAACATACTAATACTAACACCGGGTAAGTGATGAAATGCATGTATTGTTGACCGTTTATTTGTTAAACGTGTTAATCTAATAAGCACATATACCATCAATCTAGTGCGTAGTATGCTTGTTTTAACCAGATGTGAAGAAATATGCGCAATGTGCCTAATGTTTGACCTACAAATTGGGCTCTGTATATATTCTTTTTAGTTCGTTTCTATTTTCGCTCGCAAGTTACACAAAAGAATACAGCTAATATTTCAATAACCAGTCCTGTCCACAGAATTAGCTCAAATGAAATGCTGGCAGTTTATGATCTCTTAATTCCTGTAAGCTCAAAGTCTTATGTTTGGGATATATTCCCAGTCTGAGCCTCCCTACATTGGCTCTACACGTTTGGAGGTAAAGTATAGGGTTAAATATCTCGGTATCATACTAGATAAGAAGCTAAACTGGAAACCACTCCTCGAGGACATTAGAGCCTTTGCAATGTGCCGCAGAACTACAGGGGAAACATGAGGACTCAAACCACGGTTGGATGGTCTCAAGTCAACCAGCACTCGGGCTTTTGAGGTTATCCTCAACATACGCCCTGTGCAGATAGACATAAAGAAAGGGCATCAATCGCAGCGCTGAGGTTGTATCTCAGTCAGAGCTGGATTTACGCTGGAGCAAGTGGTCCACATGAATCGATCTTTGATATTGTGCAATCCATCGGTCCTGACAGCAGGGACAGCGACCTCGTTCTAGAGATTATAATGAAAAGTGAATTAAAATCAAAAATTCCATGAAGGGCAGATTGGACGTCATACTCTGTGCTTTGACCTTTAACAAACTCTATTGTTTACATAGACGGCTCCAAAACTGTAGTAGCCTTGTATGGAAATCGCCCTACATCTTGAAAGCCATGTTACGATTTGCCATCTGCTCGGACAGCCAAGTAGCTGAAAAAGTCTTTTCAAAACCCTTCGTAACCTCAAAGCTGGTACTGGAGTGCAAAACCACCCTATATTCCCTCTCGCTGTGTAACACGGTCCTCGTCGTGTGGGTGCCAGGTCACAGCGATATCAGCGGAAACGAAAGGGTGGATGAGCTCGCTCGTATTGGTGCAACATCGGAGAAATCATCCTCTTCAATCGGGATTGCACCAAACAGTCTTGCATCTAGGATTTCGGCCTGACCTGACTGCCAACACAATCGCCTTTGGCTGGATGATCCCTCGTGCAGAACTACTAACGAACTGTGGGCTTAGCCTAACCCAAATCTGTCGAAAATTATATTGGGACTAAGCAAGGCAACTCTGAGAACACTTGTGTCAATTCTCACTGGGCACTGTTTTCTCAGGGGTCACCTACACAAGATGAGACTTGTTGATGATCTTATATGTAGAGGATGCGGAGAGGAGCCCGAAACGGTGACTCATTTCTTGTGTCATTGACCGGCCCTCTACGGAAAGCGTCACAGATTCATTGGCTCACACATCCTGGTAGAACTGCACGAGGCTGGCAGGGAGGGTTGGGAGCCAATTTTGAATTTTGTCAAAGCCTCCGGTTGGGACGTGTGAGCTATTGCTCATGAGTCTAGAGGGTGAACAATGGGACTTGCTGTGGCCAGAGTCCTCCTCCCGGGGGACTCAACCTCTCTTCAATCCATCCATCCATCCATGTTTGGTATGCGTATTATTGAAAAGCATGGGCCCACTTTGATCTTGTTAAAATTTGCACACCGCACTCTTGAAAAATGCTTGCAATAAAATCCCCTCTTGTAACTTTGTATTTCGCGTACAAATGTGGGACTCGATGATTATTAGAAAGGTAAGTCACTTGGATGAACTGTACTGAGACTGAATCAACAAGTTAAGAGTTTTCTGTATATTCCCTTCACTTTTCGATTTTTCCTACCAAAGTCATGTTTATGTATCAAACGGTACTTTGGCTATCTTTTTTCTTTATACAAGATTTAATAGAAATTTGTATTGAAAAAGGAAATAAGATGTACTCAAACTCTGTGGTATAAATGCGAGTTGATTGTCTATCCAACCGTCAATGATTCTATATTTCGCTGGTTAGCTCTTAACTAATCTCTTGAATTTTTCAATTTCGCTTTTTCAAAAACCCATCGCCCTGCCGTACTCTACAAGACGATTACTTTAAAAGATCTCAGAATTGTAAAATATTATTTGTAGATCACAAAGCATATGATCAATTTGTTGTGTAATTCGAACAAATTCACAGCACTGTCGCCATTGTTATTAGTTGTACCAGGGAGGCTATAACGAGAAGTTTGTCGTTTGGTGATAGTAGTGTTGTTCAAAGCCGATTACGTGTAATGAGTTTGTTTTCATATTTAGAAACATTCTTCGAGGTTCTCATAAAAGAACTCTTATTTACCTCTCCTTCTCTATGAACGGGTGCAACACGTTAATAAAAGTTCGCGGCTATATATATATATATACAGCCATTCCACACGAAATTGATCATCTTGGAACATGCCGATTTCATTCATGCCCAACTTCAGTCTCAACTCAAACTCCGACTTTCGTTACACAAGCTCTGCAAAATCTGCAGACTTGACTTGCGCATGTCAAGTTGTATACGATTTGCATCACGCATCATCACGTATGTAGAGACCTTTAAATTTTAGATTCAACACCAGCCTTGTACTAATGCAGATGCAGTTGTCTTTTGCATCTAGCACGGTTTTATGTTCCCCTAATGCTTCAGGCAAATGAACCATCACCATGTTGATCACTATTCCCACATACAACACAAATGTGTCCGTGGTATGTTACTGGGAAATCCTGCTAGAGAATATATAAATTGTCCGTGGGAAAGTCGGTCATGTCCCAGTTAACAACTTAGGACATCCCTGGGAGTGACGAATGTCCGGGGTTGGGATGTACCTGGTAGATCCCATGCCATTCCTACAGGATTTCCTGTGGATCTATTTAGGCACAGTTAACGCATTCAATTATGTGAAATTCCCGCTGCCAGCATACCTAGAATGTCTTATGGATCTCCTAATTTGTTGGCAGGATGTACGAGGGAATATCTGAGAATATTATTTAATAGTTGTTTTTTATGAATAGATATTTTTACAAAAAAAAAAAAAAAAACAAAAAAAAAAGGATAAATAAATAATGGCTGGAAAGTATATGCCAGAGGTGTGTGCATTTGCACAAAACATAAATCCAATATTTTGGACACAGGAAAATTTAATTCCTATGACAAAATTACAAAAAAATCACATTCTGAAATGTTCAAATAAGAAACTTTGCCAACACAAAAAGAAAGTGCAGAAACGAATACAATTCTAATATAGATCCACGCATGCAGCTGACTTAAACAACGCAGTTCTGGCTTCTTTCCATACATATTTTGTTCTCCAAAAACGACTCATGGAAGTGCATCGAGCAAGAAATTAGTGCTTTCACCTGAGAACCCCACGAATCACGAGAAACAGAGAGCATACCGAAATAAATTCTGGAAGGGGTTGAATGACTTTCCCATGTTTGTCCTGCACATCCAGTATGGGTTTATCTGTAAAATACTGAGAATATTCCCATAGAGAATAGTTGTGGGATATCCCAGGGAATACCTTATTGGAAATTTGTAATGACTCCTGGAAATAAGGTCCTAAGTACTTACTGAATACTTCCTGTTTATCCCGGTAAAGCTATAGGATATGAGAGACAGGAATGGGATGTCCTGGGTAATTCTGTGTTGTATTAATAGAGGCAATTTACTGAAAATAGTAACTCTCTTTTGCATCTTATTTTATGGAACATAGGTTTTCGGCATTCAACTAACATCAGGACATCCCAATTACCACGGCTCTTCCCAAAACAATTGCCTACGTCAATTAAGCTGGAACCGCCATTTAATTGTGGAAAAGTTTTGAATACGTGGAAATTTAGAGCTCAATTAAAGCTAATTTAATGCCTTTTCCCCGAATTTAATTCCTTTATTATGACAAAAGACAATGGGCATTCTGGCCTATGAGATGCTACATAGTATCATACTTATGAAAGAGCTATTAACTTTTGTTATGGAGAAACAAAAAAATATGGTTGAGCTATTTTTGCATCCCATAGAAACTCGGAAAGTTTGATCCTAATCGGAAATGGCTGTATACATGTGCATAGTCACACCCAAAATGTTCCTCCTTATACGTTAATCACAATACTCTTTCATACTATGATTAAAATATGTACAAAAGCCGCAATTATGAAAATAATTAACAAAGTCGAGGATACAAAGATAAAAGATTCAACTTTTAGTTTCAGTTCGTCCGTCTTAAAATGATAACAAAATCGTTAAATTCGGTTAGTTATTTTCAGAGGTAGTAAATGTAACTCTACAACGACATTTCAAGAAACCTTGAATTTGCATATCTCGGCAGTGGGCTCGGGGAGTCGTTGAAAATTGGGCTATTACATATACATGTGGGATTTCGCAAGTGAAAAAACACTTTAGTTTTAAATAACTCAATATATAATATGTAGTACTGAGATTACTAATTACAAAGGATGAAAAATATGAACAATGACTTGAATATTACAAAGGTTAAAGAAAAACAATTCGATGCTGATGTTGTATCCACGGCCACGGTAGGTAATAATGACATCTGTCCTCGTTCAGGGTTTAAACAACAAGTGCGAGTCGCTCTCGTTTTCGAAAATGCCAAAGTATAGCTGCTAAGCCAGTAATCGCATCTCTCCAACACTAGCTTACTTCTCAGCTGCAATAAAACAGATTTAGCTGAAGAACTACAAATGCAAGTATATTAGTATGATATATTGTAGGGAATATTTGGAATGGAATTGAATGTGTAGGTATAAGGTAAGTGGGTGAGTATAATGGGTTTGCGTTCAGCCCACATACATAGGTACTAAGGACTGTCCCAGAAAGTTCTGCACGGTTTTTAACAAACCATAAAATCCCAATTTTACTACCTGAATCCCACTTGCTAGTCTGTTTTTTCCCCTGCAATAACTACAGTCTATCTTCGGGAGTATATTGGAGTGCACAACACCCGTCTCCATCCACCAAACCTCCGCCTTCAGCCTGACAGCACTAATTGCCGCTACACCTCTGTAACAGAGGTCCAACGGCAGTAAGTCAAGCATGACCTCCAGTGCTGCCGCTGGCGTGCTACGCAGACACCCAGTTATTCACACAATTGCAAAGAGCTCAAATATTTAAAGTCAAACGAGATAATATAATTTTAAAATATTATTCGCATTTGTTATTTTTCAATGGAACTTTTCTTGTGTATAGCACTGAGAGAAAAAAAACATTTTTTACTTTTTAGTGCAACTTATTTTAATAGTTTTTTTAAAAGATTTTATTTCCTCTTTTTAGTCATTACATTTTTGCTAAAAACTCATATAACGTTCACTTGCGAACGCCAAGTAACTTGAAGATTATCGCACTTCAATGTAAGCACTTCCATGTAAAAAAAATTTTGCATGAAAAAACAGGCAAAATTAATTTCACATTAAAACCTATATAACGGCTAAACATAGAAAATTGCAATGTTCCCATCAAATATGTAAAATATTAAGCTAAAGCGTTTCAAAGAAAAATCATTCGTAATCCACACCAACCAACCTTCTGTACATAAATTCGAAAACTACCATTTTAACGATATTCGGGTGTAAAAAGTCTGTTCTAAAGTTTCTTACAGCAAAAATATATACACACAGCTCAAATTGGAAAACCCCAATGGAGGGAGGGGGTACCTTCACCACCCTAAAATCCCCAAAAATCCCCACAAACGAAATTTTATTTTACCCCATCGAAAAGCGCCCCATTCACTATTCTAAATCAAAAAACCTCCTGTAAATCGGTTACTACCCTAAAACTCTTCATACAATTTCACGCTTTCGTCACGAACGGCGCCCTTACGCACAAAGTTATTTAGTCAAGGGCTAGTGAGTAGATAAAAGTTAATTGAAAATATATTTGTAGAAGAAATTGGTTGTACGATCTTAGTCCACTTCCACTTTATTGTTTCTCCGTTAGTTCGAATTATCATTTCAAGTATATATTGTTTCCAACTACAGCCTTAACAGTAACAATGGCGGACTACACCTCCTTAATGAGCATGGTAATAAAGAAACAAAACATTTAATGAATGGGAAATTCTACAGAACGCCTCACACCTATTTGAAATAGTCTTCACAACTCTATAAATCATTTTTCTCGAATATTTAAAAAATGGGTAAAAGCTTCAATTAATTTTTTCGAAACCTCGTTATTAGATTGATTCTATTTCTATTTGAGTTCCACTAAATCCTCGGTAGTCAATTTTTGCGAATTTGAACATCATCCTCATTACGTCTCCACCCTCGATGAGTTATTTGCTATATGTTCACGATGTGCGTAAAGCGAGGACTGCCTGTAATGTTAATCGTTTCCACCTGAAATCTAGCCGTTCAAATCACTTAGCGCATACGTAGCACTTTCCCCTTTCACTTCTGAGTGGTATAGTAGAGATAGAGAAAAAGCCATTGCCGACATAGAAACAGCCTTTGTTCCTTTTCGGCCATTGAAGGTGCGTTTGATAACACCTGCTCTAAGTCAATAATACCTGCATTAGTCAGACATGGAGTAAATCCAACACATAACACTAAGCAACCAAAGTTATGGTGATGACCTTGTTATCATTATCAAGGGTAAAAATAAGCGCTTGCTTTCGACAAAGCTTCAAGAAGCCCTAAGTTTTGTTCAAGACTGGTGAGCTGTCCAAAGTTATCAGTCAACCCCAGCAAAACAATAATTATACCCTTTACCAGAAGAAGGAAAATGAGGAATATAACTAGCTCTACCCTCTTTGGTAAGGAGGTCTCAATGTCCAAAGATTCTAACTATCTTGGGATAACTCTCGATGATAAGCTCAACTGGTACAAACATATCGACAAGACAGTCCGGAAAGGTACACTAATGCTCTGTGGTAATGTAGAAAACTGGGCTCAACATGGGGACTCAAGCCAAACAAATCAGTAGTCAGACCCATGATCACCTATGCTGCAGTAGTGTGTTGGAACAAGTTTACGTATAAAAGACAACTTTCCAGAGGCTAAACAGAGGATGGCATGTCTAACTTTAAATGGTGCCATGCGAACAACAACCAACGCTCTAGAGACACTATTGATCCTACCAGTACTCAGCAACGTTGTTGAAAAAAGGCTGAACTGTGTACAGAGCCCGGCCAGATGGGTATAGTGAATGTGACTACAAAAGCCTACGCAGACAACAGAACAAATAGAAACAAATCCAATACTGGACATGATATCAGGATGGTTGTGAAACACAACCTCTGTCTGCCTCTCAAAATAAAAATACCAAATCGGGAGGAAATAGATATACTCGTACAAATCTAGAAAATGAAGCCCTAATCTGGTACACCGGCGGTTTTAAACCCGAGAAAGGAGTAGCAGCAGGAATACACCGTGTAAAGCCAAGAGCTTATATCTATCAAGGCCCAGGAAAATACGCCTCGATATTCCAGGCAGAAGTTTATGCCATCGCTGGATGTGCATATGAAAACCTACCGATCCTACACTAACAGGAAAATACAGATAGCCAAGCGGCTTTGAAAGCCATTTGATCACCTGAGGTGAAAACAAAGTTAATGTGGGAATGTATGCAAGCATTAACAAGCCTGGCACAAAGACCCTGACAGTTCAATGAGTGCCAGGCCAGAACACTCAGAAAATGATGGGAATGATAACGTAGACGTATTGACCAAAAACAGGAGCATTCATGCCCTTCATAAGATCGAAACTATTTTACGCTTACCATTCTACACTGGATCTAAAACCAAATGGACCATAAATGAAGGACTTCAATGATGGGCTCCAGATAAGTCAAAAGATTCCTTAAATACCTTCACTTTTCTTTCAAGGTTATCTAGGAATTAACTCAGACTCATGGATCACAATTTGTTTATGAGAATTTACGTATCTTCAACTCTGAATGTCTTCTTCTTATTTTATATTGCACCTTTTGGAGTAGATGTAGATTTTGGGAAGTCGAGTCTAGATGGTTGCGACTGAATTAAAATTTCGAGGACGCATTAGGGATTGCTTCACATCACAAATAAAAGTTTGCCAGATGTTTTATATATTCGGCCCCAGGTTGATCACCATTTTAGGGAACGTTGCATTCTATAACTCTCTGAGGATTATACTGGTAGTGTCCCGCAATAAAGGAATAACTTTGGGTGACGAAGGAAGGAAGGAAGGGAATCGTCAGTTTTCTCAGTGATCATCTTTATATTTTTTTGAATTAATACGATTGATGGACGTTACAAATTTTATAGGCCTCTTTGATTTATTCTGCAACCTTGCTGAAGTTGAGCACATTGAAATCGTGTTCAGAATTGTCTTGTACTTTTTTTTCTTTTACTAATTTTCTCGCTATAATGAGTGCGTACAATTACATTTTTAGAATTAAATATGTGTCTTACAAGATCCACGCGAAATCAAAGTTGGAAGCCTTTTTTCAAGAGTGGTGTGAAATTTTAACAAGATCAAACTTTGAAATAATTATGTGGGAAGGACAGGTTATTGACATCTGTGTAAAATTTGGTACTACTTGTATGGAATTAGGAAATAATTCCAAGGAGTCTGCTGAAGTAACTACATCCGTAAAAAAATTATATTCTTGCATAATGTTGCGTACAAAGTCCCTTCATATTTCATCGCTGACTGTCTGAAACCGTACAGATACGCGGAAAAAATCTTAGCGGTATCAGTCCAATTTCAGACAACTAAGATCAATTAAGCCCACTAAAATAGATCCTCGCTAAGCCTGCTCTAAGTAATCCAGAAATTATAGGGGTATTAAAAAACAAAAATCACAATTATAATTTTTGAATTTTAAGGAGTTCTGCGCTGTCAAATATTAGAATACTGCGGAATATTGTGAATTTTGATCGTGTCATCGGCTCATGAAGATAATATTTCATAATATACCTACTTACGTCTGGCAATCGGCTAGCTGCTGCGCTGAGGCTGACAATGATTGGTTGCATTTTTTATACTTCTCTTTACAATTCCATTCTTATTCCTTTATCTCTTTTACTATACCATATTTTGCCCATAAGAGAGAGAGAGATAGTAAATCTAATTGTCACATTGCCTTCTCCTCTTCCAAATGACTGCTTCTTTTCATTGGTTCATAAAATGCATGCTCACTCAACTACTTCATTTAACGAACTTAACGAATATTTCGGTCATGCGCAGTAGAATAAAATTTTAATTTTTGTGATCTGAAATTTGCTGATCGCCTGGTATTTGCTGTTTCTTTAAAATGCACAAGAATGAATGGGACAGACAATATTATAAATTCAATATGCAGCACATTTGGACTGTATGGTTTCTTTTTTTTTAACTAGTGCTACATCTGCCAACAGATGGCTCCGGGGGTATCGAAATGAGAAATTTCTCAGCTTGATGAAATCAAATTTTTTGTAATTTAGTGCTTGAAGTGTTTTCCAATTTCATGGTGTAATTTATATTTAACTTAATTATAAAATTTTGAGTAGGTATAGAAATAACAATGGAAAAAAAATTATATCAAATAAGAAAATATTTAAATTTTTGGATGTTCGTCTTTTTTCTTCACAATCGCAAGCGATCAAAACGCCTTTGTATTTCAAGATAGAATTTTCAATTAGCAATTTTATGAAAACCGAAAATTTTTAAAGATTTTCAAATGGAAAATTACTGCTGCTGCTACTGGAATACTTTTAACATACTGCTTATGCTATTGAAAGACGGCTAAAGGTGTGCAAGTTAATCTCCAACTTAAGAGCCGCGGCTGTTGATAGTTAGTTTTCTAACGATATTCTTTGTTCTTCTTTAAATGCTGTTGAAATCATAAACGCCGTCTTATCCGACTTTTTTCAGGGCCTATATTGCTAGTGTCTTTTAAGGAGCCTCCCTTTACCAAATCTCTCCATTAGTGTTGTTGTTTTAAACATTTACATGTACCCACCTACATACTTTAATAACGATCATCATTACGAGCTCGATGTACCTACCAAGTTTTACCTTATTCCATTCAATCTGCTACCTACCTACATACTTAATCACTTTCCTATGATGATGTCAAGGGATAAATCCTTAGTCGATGATCAGAATCCCGATTAAGATTACGCCGATACAAATTTTATTGAAGGCCCGAAGTAGATCATTTATTTTATTGGCAAGTGTAATTCTTCAGGAATTTCGGAAATTTAACTGATCGACTTTCTTATACCCCTTTCCCTACATTCCCTAATTATTACATATTTTCATTGTTTTTTTTGGAGAGTTGAGGGTTCCAATTTTCCGTAAAATCTCAAAGCGTCTAAGGTCGGAATGAATTTGCATCGCCATCCTCTTTCAGCTACTCCAATTATGTATAGAAGTTTTTTTGAAATACTCTGGCCAAATCTTTAAAACCTTCTGTCGCTAAGGCATTTTTTTTGTACGATTTATTCTCAAACTCAATTTGTTTTTGTTGATGAGATTGATTCAGCTTATTAGGAAAAGTATAACAATCCAAATGTCGTTACTAGCAAATCCTACAGATCTTGAAAGGTCTCGTATTTAGCTCAAGCTGGCGGTTATTCTATTTTTCCACAGTTGTAAAATTAAAATGCATCGAATTCATCCGAGGTCTATTAGAGATAATTGCATAATCATCATTCTGCTGCTCTGACTCCTTTTGGTTGCAACAAAATTTATTTTCACACTAACTTTTTCCCATTGTGGGGAGTCCACTCGATACCAGTCTTATAAAGATGCAATTCAGCTCACCATTTACAGCACCCGCACTACCAACAAAATCGCTTGAATGCAATTTATCAATTTCTGGGGTTTTAAAGCGCATCTTGAGTGCATTTAACATGGCCTTGGTTCATAAAATTGTGAATGAGTATTTCGTCAAGAGTTGACAAGGATTATAATTACAAGCAATTAACGCTAAATTTAAATAATTTTTTACAAGGAAATTGAGAAACATTTTAGTTAGATTTTCTGCCTCTTAATGAGTGGAAGAGAAACTTAGCCGAACCCCATAAAGTCCTTCCCTTATTGCCCCAAGATCTTGAGGGATAGGTTGATGAAGATTGACGTCCTTTGGAAAACTATGTGATATGTCAACCTGTTGATATCGGTATTATTATATATGTAAATCCAGCGCACGCGCATGCTTTACTAATACAAATTGTCATTTACAACGCAGTCGAGAGGCTATTCGATATTCTGGTTAGCTTGTAACCCCAATGGTGAATTGTTTTCATGGTGAGAACTTATAGGCTTAATACCCTCGCCATTAAAAATTGAAGAATTTCGAATGAAAATAAGTTTCAAATGTAAATAATTTTTTTTTCAAGGTGTAGGCGTTCTAAAATTGTTGATCAGCTAGATTAGTCTTTTCCATCGAAAAATTATAAAACGCCTTAATTCGTCCTTTGAATCCCTATGCACTCAGCCTCAACGCGAATTTGGAATATATCACCATCAGTTTTGTTGACCTTGATATGCTCGTTGTCGAAAAGGATTCTTTTGCGGAGGATTTTATATCATCCCCACCCCCTTCCTCTCACTCAATTAAAGTCGGTATTTTTATTCCCGTTGAATAACTTTCGCTCATATTCTGAACAGGATCTTCTATCTAAACCCTAAGTGCGCTATTCCGACTTTTGATTTAGATAATGATAGCTTTTTCTCGGGGCTGTTTTTTGTTATGAGCAACTTCTTGGTGACGTTATGAATATGTCACTTGAAGAATATTTTTGAAATGATATTTCACAAGCACGCAGGTAGACCTCTGTTTCATCTTTGCGTAGTAATAATATGACAAAACATCTCCCCATCTCTCTACCTCTACTCCGCATTCTCAATGTCATTTCAGTCAAAAACTTTATCAATCAGACCACGTCACCAAAATAATTCTCGTTTTACTTCGTCATGGGTATGTGCATGATGCATTCATGAGGCTATAGCCATGTATATCGTGCTGATTTCTCAAAAATCTTACCCCTAATGATAATCTGAAAATTTTGCAGCAAAAGCTTATTTTTAAATCACAGTTATTCTTGTATCTATTTACGAAATTTAATCAGCAGATACTCCCTTCTAGCACATGATGAATTCATACACATCGACTTTCTCCGCAAAAGCCATAATGTACAGAAAAATAGGGTATATTTGCGAAGCGCACAACCCAAAATTAATCTAGTCAAAAATACTTTGCGAAGCGCACACCTATTGTTAAGGGATTACGCATTGTTCTAGCACATATCTTTACCTGCCCTAAGTAATATACCCCCGTAGGGTATATTTGCCAAGAGCAAAGAAATACACACCCAGGCAGGCAAACACACACACATACAGGCAGGCAGGCACACACACACACACACACACAGAGGCAGGCTGGCAGGGGCACACACACGCGCGCTCCGCTTCGCTCCGCGCGCGTGTGTGTGCCCCTGCCAGCCTGCCTCTGTGTGTGTGTGCCTGCCTGCCTGTGTGTGTGCCTGCCTGCCTGTGTGTGTGCCTTTGCGGTTGGCGCAGAGCGTACTCCTCCTATTAATATTAGTGGTTTAAAAACTTAACTTAACTTACATAGATCAGGCAAAATTCATAGATCAGGTAAAGATACGTGCTATAACAATGTGTTGACCTTAACCATAGTCACGCGTTTCCAAAACAATGCGTAATCCCTTAACAATAGGTGTGCGCTTCGCAAACTCCTGCTTGTGCGCTAGGAGAAGTGTTTTTTTATGGCTTGTGCGCTTCGCAAATACACCCGAAAAATATTCCTCTTTTCAATTGGTATCTTCAGGAGTGCCACAAGGATCTATATTGGGTCCTTTGTTGTTCTCTCTTTTCATCAACGATATATTTCATTGTGTTAAGTACAGCAAACTGCACCTTTATGCTGTATATCTCAAGACCAATTGGATTAGCTGAAATGGTGTTTCTTGTATAAATGATGATCTCTATTTATTTGTGGACCATTGACAAAATGCTACAACACTTGAACCCTACCAAAACTAAATGCTTAATTATATACAAAAATATTTTAGATACTTCTTATTTCTCACCTGTCGTAATCAATGGAACGCAAATTCCAATTGTTGATTCCGTTTCTAACTTGGGAATTATCTTCAATAGAACTCTTTCCTGGGGCCATCATATTAATACTCTAATTAGAAAAGTATATGGTGGGCTTCGTTCACTCTGGGCGACTAGTAATTTCACTCCAGCAAAAACCCGTTTAAAGCTGGTCAGGACGCTTCTTGTCCCTCTTTTTACGTATGGGTGCGAAATATTTGCTTCTCTTGACTATGAGTCTATTCGAAAGCTAAATACTGCATTCAATGCGGCTATAAGGTATGTTTTTGGTCTCCGTCGTTTTGACCATGTCTCTCCTTATGCCAACTCCATCCTTGGTTGTAGCCTTATGGTATATTTCAAATATCGCGCTGTTATTTTATTGGCTGGGACTCTTAAGTCTCGGAACCCCAGCTACTTGTATAATATACTTCAGATTGCGAGATCAAGTCAAGTCACTACTTTAATAGTGCCTAGACATAATTGTCTAACATCTAAGCGTCAGTTCTTCATCCAGTCCATTATTGTTTGGAATTCTCTGCCAATAAATTTGAGATTGTTGTTTGAGTCAGGTACGTTTGGTAATTTTAAATGCAAAGTTCTCGAGCACTTAAAATCAGTGTAGTTTTTAGTTTTGCATTGTAAATAAGTATAAGTTTCATTTTTCATTTTTTTTTCTCCTTTGTATATTAGTGCTAATTATCTAATTAATTTCTTATTGGTCTAGTTTATTATAATATTAGTTATTGGATAATGTACTATTAATCTTGTACTAAAATAAGGTTTTATATCTTTTTGTACAATGCCACCTATAAAAGAATAAATGAAATGAAATGAAATGAAATATAGCAGAGGTGTGTAGGGATTCAAGTTTCAGTCCTTCAATGGTGACAATGTAATACAGGCACTAGGATACCTAATGAGTAATGAGTTTTTAGACTGAAAAATAGTGTATACGTCCAATTAGAGCATTTTTCTATTTATTCCAGGTCTAACGATGGATTTGATGGAAATGATTAATTGAAAATTGATAAAAATCTATTTAATCCTGATTTTACCGTGCCTCAACGCATTTGAAAATCTTGTCTCCAAAATAGCTGAAAGTTAATTTTTTTTTGTCTCATCATATTTCATTTCAAAATTTCACTAAAACTCGGAAACAAATTTTCAAATCTTCTAACAGTGCCACCCTAAAAACCTTGTTACTGTGCACATAGATACCCAACTGCGACGAGATTCTCCTCTTCGATTGGTATATAGTTAGCAGAATATGGAACAGTTTGCCATCCTCTGTTTTCCCCTTCACGTATGAGCCTGCAAACAGATTCAAGCATAATGCACACCGTCACCTTCTTGGCTCAACCCAATAATCCTAAATTCCCTAGCCCTTCCTCCTTTCCAACCAAGGCTATAGTACGGCATCATAGGGTATCCTCTGAGATTTGGCAACTTCATAAAAAAAGAGTGCCTAACCATCCACAGCAACTTAACTTTGGAAATCTTTCCAACTGCTTGAAAACTAGCCTATGCTGAGCATGTTCCTAAAAAATGAGAGGGTAACGATCCTTCCAATTATCGACCAACTGCAATCACTTCGATTCTTTCAAAGGTTTTCTACTCTAAGGCGAACTGGAGTAACCTAGAGAAAGATCTTCTGCTTTACCTTTTTCGAAGTAGTAACTTAGAGGGGAGCATATAGAGCAAGGCATTTTCGAAGCATCATGATGCTCACTGCTCGCTTTGGAAATGTTCAAATTTTGGTGTTTGCTGCGACAGTTCTGCCAACATATTTGAGAAGAAAAAAAATAAGTATATACGCAACATATTAAACAAAACAGCTCCCATATTCCCTCCGAATAATTTTTTTTTTTAAAGAGAATCGAGCAAATTTTACATTATAGAAAAAGCAAAACTCTTTTCGTTTCCTATACTCCATTTGATGCGTCATTTCGCCTTGGAGTTTGATGCTTGCTGCAATTTGGCCTTGATGGCTCAAAATCCAGGAGCTGATATAGGATGTTGAGCTATGAAAGAGCAAAATGCGTCTTTTAGGAGGGAGAGGGTGTTTATGATTTTGATATATTTCCCCTTAACATCCTGTAACATTCTTACTCTCCAACTTTATCCCGTTTCCGCCAAACCGTTTCGATATTTAGCAGCCCTGATGACCGTCGGATTGTGTTTCCCGCTTACTCTTCCCAGAGGCGATACAACACCACAGAATTGTGAAAAGTACACTCAGAAAAATTTGTATTATTATATACAAAAAATTGCTTTAATAATACTATTTTTGTCGTAAATGAATTTTTCTTAAATTTTACAAAATGGTATTCCTTATTTCTACGAAGAGAAAAGTGGTAGAATTTAAAATGAAATTTTATGATTTTCGTAATACCCAAGAAGTATTTCGTTAATTATAAAGTATTGTTGATGTTAAACTAACTAAGTTAATGCTACGAAAAGATTTGTTAAATTTAAGTTTGTATCATGTAAGATGATATTGTTTAATTATGTGCAATTATATTTTAAAATTGGCTCCATTTGGACTTATAGCTGAAATAATTTAGAAAATTTTTAAATAAAAGGACTCAAGTTTTATAATGCTTTATTTTATTTCAAAAAGGCCTTCACACACATATTCATATTTTACTTATTTAATCTAATTTACATGTTCGATATTTATATTTGATATATTATTTAGAAGAAATTCTTAATCCTAATTGCTTTTATCCCAGAGGAAATGTAATATTCGTGAAAAGCGGGACTATTTAAGTATTCAAACTCTAAAATTATAATGCTGCCAATCTCATCTCATCTCAATTCGCCACTGAAATTCTTTTATAAAGTAAATACCATTTATTTTCATGCATAATGGACCCTAAGATTTTATATAAAACATTAGGTATTCCAAAATTCTAAACGCAATAATTTTCTCTGTATACTGTTCCTCGGTACGTAAGTGATAATATTATTTAAAATGTTAAGCTGGAGACAACTTTTAATCTCAGAAAAATAAGTATCCGGAATTTATTCATAATATCATTTGAGTTTGAGCCATTTTCATTCCCAAAGTTAAGGGTATGTTAATTCTACTGTTAATATTATGAGCATAGACTTTTACTTGCCTGTGCTTTGATTCGAAGCGAAATGTCCACAACATTTTAATGGTTTCGGCTTTAAAGTGTCATTGAACAGATTAACATAACTTTCGTTGTGATAATTAACTAATTCACGCAGTTCCGTACTATGTTTTCCTTCAAATTTTGACGACAGTAAAATAAGGTCAATCATCTTTTGAAGATTAAGAAATAAATTGCTTACAGGATCTCCCTGTGGAATTAAATCACCTATAATGAGAGCAAAGAAATGTATAAAGCACATCATTTCTCCTGCAGTCATATTAAAATTTTGACATTTCAAATTACTTTGAGAAATAGGAGACGAAACATTACCAATTTCTGTGGGACCCCATAATTAAAACCTTGTTTCCGAAAATTCAAAGTTTCTAAATGAAAATACTTTTTTTATGAATGAAATAATTTATGATGTGGGACATGTCATACATGCAAACGCCTTCGAATATGTCATGCAAAATGTCTACTGAAAAGTTATTTACAACATGAAAAGAAGGAATGGAATTAAAAGGTAAAGATTCTGTGTGTGAGGCCCGTTTCTCTAGGATCGTTTGGTAGTAGGTCTTCTTCGAAGTTTTTATTAGATCTTAGTGTTTCTCTTTCTGGCTTCAGATTTATGGGATTTACAAAACCTACAAAAAATAGTTTCAAGAAAACGATCTTGAAAATTCTAATCTTTCATTTAAAGTTAGATTGTCACCGATTACTAGCCCAAAAATGAAATGGACTCGTTTGTTTTAATTGAAATGCAAATTTCTTTAAGAAAAATTAATTCTTCTATTAAACTTTGATAACAATTCGTATAGCCACTGGATATAAATCAGAAGTTCTTACAAATGAAGTAACAAATATATTTTCCAACTTTGAATTGTATATAGTTGGCAATGTGGGGAACAAATAGTATCCTGCATCCATTGACTCCGAATGAGGACTGAGACAATTATTAATTTCACACCCATCAAAATATAAGAAGTAGTGTATTAAGATTTTTCCGGTAGAAAACATCTTGTTTTTAGTTTTCCACAGATTACCATTAACGAAATTCCGGTAAGAAAAATGAGATTCTAAATTTGCTGTATTAAGAGGAGTATCTTTCAAAATATTAGGCATTTGAAAAAATTTACGAAATTGAAAGCGAAGCGGCATAATTATTGCTTTAGATGTGCACGAATCTAAAACCATTTCTCCATGCAATGAAATATTGTCAATTGTAACGCTAGGGGAAATGATGTTAGGATGCTCGTAAAGCTCGTTTGTTTTTATATGACTAAAAACTTTATGTTCCGACAAAAGGATTTTTAGAACAAGAAATTAGTTTTATCTCTTGAAGATATTTTCGTATCAGTTATTTTGCTTAAGATTGTTTTCCAATCTTCGGAAATAGGTTTGGTAATAAATGTTCTAATCTCTTATTGTATAATAAATAAGTCCTTTCTTGCAACATGATTTTTACATACATATGTTACGACAAGAAAATTTAACAGCCGAATGAGTAAGCGTTTCGATATTTATTTTATTCTGTATATTGTTATTAAAATACTGTTTTTGTTACATTCTACACTATAGAATATATTACTAGAATCAATTGTTGCAGATGTCAATGTTTTGGGAATTGCGAGTGGGAAGTAATCCTTACAGCTGTTGCGGCTGTGGTTCTCGGATTAAGGAACACTTAATTTTTTAATTTTGAATATGTTTTTTAGCATGTTTTAAAAATGACCCATAGCAAGAAAAAATTTATCTACATGAGGATATGCAACATTTATTTATTTATTCTAATTCGAACAAAATAATTATCAAGAAGCATCATTGTATCGCATCTTGAAGCAGTCATTGAGACAATATTACTGGTACATATATTCTTAATATAATCCCTAATTTATAAATTGACATTACTAAATTCATTTCTTTGTTCCTGAGATTTTGATTTTTTAACAACATATTTACTATTTCTCATTACTATCAAAGCACTCAACAAGGTTCAATTCAATACCTAGGCATAGTCTTCCAGATACATAATTATGAGGCTCCTTGATACACACTTATAGTTAAATTCAACTGTGGTTGGCTGCTATTTAGCACTCAGTCCCCTGTTTCAGTCAGCATTGCTGGTATGAGAAAGAGGTTAGATATGGAGTTAGTTCTACAGTATACTATTCCTCATAAGCTACTTACAATGTAGTCTCAATCCGACTCTACCCCGAAATTTACACTTTATCAATGCCACCAACTACTCAGAAAAATCTATGGAAAAAACATATCAATCTCAATCAGCTACAATCCTTATAGACTCTACTACTACATGGTCTTAGTAAGTTTTAAACTACGATACCAATAGAAATACTTGGTATTTATCGTATTTTCATATCATATGCGTGCTTATATGGAATTAGCACTACATGCACACTATATCTCGGTAGATTTTTGATGTTCCCTGGGAGGCCATTGTATACTATATATCACTAGCTGATGTCAGGAGACCTGTGCGTAACCTCTCTGTTCTAGCTGCTGATGTTCTTATGTCTGCTTTTCTTCTTGTGTTATAGATGTGAATTTGAGACGCCGTGGTAACCCTTAAGTTTGATTTAGAGCATTTATTTATTATTTTCTAAATGAACTTAGCTTTCTCCACATAGACAATTTGCTTTAAGTTAAGCTTGTTGGTCCTGCAGAATACCTCTATAGTAGGTGTTAGCCGAGGCATATTATATAATGTTTTCAGGGCTCTTTTAATTGTTATTTGCACTCTGTTCATCATGCAATTAGTGCACTGGGACCATGTGAGTATGTTGTATCTAATGTGGGATAATACATGACCATTATATATTAAGTTAGTCGTTTCTTCGCTTATGGTGATTTTCATTTTTTTTTATAGCTCCCAGCATCGGAGTAATCTTACTAATTTTAGCATTTATATGCTCATTCCATTTCAATTGTTCATCCAAGATGAGCCCCAAATATTTGATTTGCTTTGCCCTCTATATTCTCAGAGTACCAATTTTAATTTGAGGATTTATGTCAGTTTTATTTTGCTGTCTGATTAAAATAAGCTTTGTTTTTTCCACATTCAATGATAATCTATTGCCGTCCGTCCAGCGCTTAAATCTTGCAAGATCCTCATTCATGATTCTTTGTAGCTCTTCCTCTGTTTTAGCTCCGTATATAAGATTAGTGTCACCTGCAAAGATATGATAAACTCCTTTGATACCTGCTTTCTGTATGTTGTTAACGTATAATAGGTACAGGTTTGGACCTAGTATAGAGCCTTTTTGCACCCCTGAAGTAAGAGTTTCCGGGTCACGAAAGTATGCTGCACTTTCGTGTATACTTTTCTTTTAGTTAGGTAGCTTTCCAGCAATTTATTGGCTATTCCTCTTATTCCTAGTTTTTTGTTAATTACATTCATCGTCTCTGTTGTAGCTGATTCCGTGTTACTGCCTTCCTGGAAGCCAAACTGCTTTATAACTTGAGTAACGCTTAAGTAAATGTATGTCTTTTAAATTATTTGAAAGTAGTCTTCTAGAAGAGTGCTCCTTTTCACACAAAAAAAGTTTTTTTATTTTGATTAACATTATTTGAATTAATTGCTGTCAGTGAAATCACTGAACTGTTGATAGCTTGGAATTTTTAATATCCTCGGCAAGATATATTTTATGGAAATATTGTCCACACTAATATACATTCTGGAGGGTACCTACTTAATAAAGCTTAAAACAAAAATCTATTACATTCAAAAAGTTCTTAAATACATATTTATGTGGTGAAAGGTAAACAAAAAAACTCACTTAGGGTAAGGATAATAGACCCGATCACTGCTGATAGTGGCTGGATTGTAGATTTTGTTTTGTAGGAAGCTTACTATTTGGATATCCGAGTCATTTGAAACTTTATACATGCAACATGAAACTATTCTGGGAGCCTCTGATTGAATAGCTGTTCATAATTTTCTTTCTTGTTGCTTTATCATATTCATATAATTTTGACGTTCTTATTACAACTGACTGCAGTAACAGGCACAAAATGGCATTTCTTGAAACTGAAATTAATAAAAAATTTAAAAGACGAAAATTAGTTTAAACTGGTACTAACCGTTAGTAACGTCTTCAGCTGCAGTTAGAGAACGAAAGATTTTAACACTTGCTTCATCTTTAAAATAGCAACTTCAAAATATTTTATTGCCTTTTTAGTAAAGCAATCCCAAGTTGACTAAAGAAGAACTACCTTTCCTGGGATATATGCAGTGGTGGATCCAGGGGGGGGGGGTCATGACCCCCCCTAAATTTGAGGAAAAATATTTAATTAATTGAGTTATTTGAAAAAATATTATTTTTATTTTATACTTTTTTTATTTATATAATTCAACTTAAAAAAATACTTTATTCCGAAACTAAAAAAAATAAAAATTTATTTCAATGAATGCTATTGTATGCATGTGATGTATGTGTATAGGTTTTTCTCGGAATTTGGGTTTCGGACCTCAGAGAAACACTTCCCAAGCCACGAAACAGACTCCCTCGCTACCACATCAGAGCCCTAACTCCTGTTATATTTCGGGGCTTACCTTAGCCGAAGGTAATCACTCTACGCTGTTTCAGGAAGCTATGATTAAGACAACTCACACACTTTTATTTTATTTATATATATTTTTTTTTACTTTTGCTTTGTTCACAAACTTTTTCTTTCACAAACTTCCTCTTATGGTTATTTTCATAAAACGTTTATTTTTTTTTTGTTTTTCTTATTACAACTTCTATTTTCTTTACCGGTTTACAATTAGCGTTCAGCCTACCGCGGCGGACGATGGTTGAAATGAAATTTGATATTTTCATAAATATCAAACCATCGTCTTGCTATCGTGCATACATTGTTGCACCCAGAATGTATGCCGCTCGCGACAATTTGCTGAAAGGAGGCTTTTTGGTGAAGACTTGATCGTTTAAATCTTCACCGAGTAAATTTTCTGCGCCCGATATGTATGTAGGTATACATATATGTACATACATATCGTAATTTTATTTTCGACAAATCTTACTAAAGGTAAGATTTGTCGTGGGGCTTTTTTCTATTGAAATGACTTGGGTTGAAATTTAAAACTTTTATTTGTCCCAAGTCGTTCTATGGGAAATACTTTTTGTTTTTAACTGAGGAATTTGAATCAATTTCTGATGGCAATTTCACACACTCTAACACTCCTAACATTCTACAATATTTGCAGCGTTCTTATGTAAAACCACTGACATTTAAAATATGGACTGACTACGTCCATAGAAATGCACTGCAGAAAGTGGGCTCATTTCTATATAGCGTTCTCTTTCGATACCAACTACTAATTCGCACGTCACATAGAAATGTGACCTAACTCAAAATTTGTCGTTTTTGAGTTAATTACACCATGAGATTGGCATATTTCTATCCGATTGTTTTTGCCGCTAGATAGAAATAGTATCACTTTTCTGTTACTTAAGAACAGAGATATTCTTCATAGAACAGTGTGTCAGTGTCACTTTTTGACTTGTGACGATCTTTATAACAAACGTAAATATGTTTTCAACATTTTAACAGTATTATTTTAAATTGTGTCACTTTTCCACAAAACAGCAATTATTTCTTACAAATTATATTATGAGTTATGACATTTTTCCACAAAGTTCAAAGTACGAAATTTAATTCTTAAAAATCGAGAGTTGTGCCACTTAAAAAAAATTGTAAAAATATTTATTTCGCAACAAAGAAAAGCGACGCAACTTAAGAGGATGCGGGATTAGCAGCTAACCTCGCCAACTGCGGTAACAAAAACTTAAAATTTCTTTTATATAAATCTTCAGAAATATATTTACTAACAAATTTAAGAGTTCAGACTATTTTTAGCAAACAATTACTACGTTAAGCTAGAATTAATTCTATGTACAGCTTTTCGTTTTTTCGCTCTCCTGAAAAGTTGCATTTTTTGAGTTGGTCACTTTCCTATGTAACGTGCGAACTGAGAAAGGGCTGTAAACAATAAATAAATAAGTGGGTTTGTCGAATTAATGTTTTTAAATAAGTTAATAGAAATTCGAGAGGTTTCACTTTTCAACTTTCCGCCAATGGATTTTTCAATGTTGGCACCGACGTATGAACTATTTTTGACACAAAAAATTGTACCCGCATGAAATAGCATATCGAGCAGTCCATATTATATATTCCAGTGTGTAAAACTGAGAAAAGTTGGGCTTGAATGACTCCTCCAGTTTGCACCCTATTTTCTATTAAAAAAATTAGTTTTTGTAAAAAAAAAGTATACTAAAAAAGACACATATCATCCACACCGCTTAATGCGGATTTCCTAGTTCCAAGTACTGCAGCCAGCGAACGGGCGTTGGATGTTTTTTTTTTTTTTGTTTTTGCTCGATGATTTAATTTTAAATACCCCCCCCCCCTAATTTCAAGGCTAGATCCGCGCCTGCGTATATGTTTCATAATTTATTTCCAAAAATATCTTAAATTGACGATGAATTTTAGCATTTGTTCTAATTAAATTAGCAATCTGCGAACAATCCTCCACACATTTTCATTTTAAGTAAACTTAGCTGTGAGTTGTTCGCGGTGAGTTATGCAGTGAAGAGATAAAATTTGCGGAATTTCAAGATTGTTGCTTAAAAGAACAATGGCCCCCTCCCCCCATTATAGGCTCACAATCAGTCGCAACACTTACGACTTTATCACTAGGGAATTCAAAGCTGGACCTTACTTCGTCAAGTGTATATTTCTGAAGTCCAGACACCGCGAGTTGTATCAATAAGAGCTACTAAGTCTAACATTTCTGTAGATTACATAGCGGCAAAAAACGATGAATTGTGGGACCTAGTCGAGAGCTAAAATGTGAATGCTGTGTACAATTTTTCAAATCACACACCAATTTTCAAAATTTCTACTAATTTCAGTTGTACGACGTGACATAGTTAGGAACCTGAGCGATGAATTTATGCAGTTTTCTACTACCGGGATCCAAAACTTTTAAATTTCTTATAATAATAAATTTCCCTTCTCCATATGGACGTCTGGCACAGGCAATATGCCAAGCTATCAAGAAATGAGCTTCGTTGGCTCTGTCATCTTCGCGACTAAAAGAAGACAAGAGTCCGGAATGCTTACGACACGAAGGCCTGGTTACATTGACTTAAGTTTCTTTGCTCGCTTTCCATTATTATCAATAAAAGCTAATTTTTCGACCCAATTTTTTTTTAAAGGTTCTATTTTTTTTCTTGTTCGAATTTTCGGTTTTGATGTTTTCTGAAGTTCCGTTAATAAATTTATATCCAAAGTTTGAAATTGAAACAAAGCAATTAATAAATATACACCGCAGAGAAATTACACATCGTAAACAATCTTAAAGTGCTTGAAAAAAAATCTACCAGATGGCTCCACCCACAACTAAGGAAAAAACTAAGAAAGAACTAAGGAAATTCAAATTATAAACAAAGTATGATTCTCTCTCTCTTCAAGCGCGTTCACCACAAAATAATTTTAAAACAGGATTAAGGAAACGGAAGCTCATGTACGCGCTCGAAATTTCTTATTGGTCATTCCCAACTTTATTGGCAAAATTTCATTTATTTGCACCTGTGACTGATGAGCATACGAATGTGCTTGAAGAGTTTAAATTATTTTTACGTTTCTTAAAAATTTTTATAATATTATCGCCTAACAAATTTTTCTACTGATTATTCGTAGAATATCTGAAATAATTTTTACGTAATGATTGTCACTGAACAAACCCATTTGGGGTTTCCCAGTAAGAATAATTATCGATAAAGTGCGCCTGCGAATGTGCGTTCCCGAAAACAATGTTTCGTTTTTGTTTTTGCGAAGCGACAATTGGCCACTATTATGAATATGCAACATTAGATTAGATTAGATTTGTGAAGGGGTGTGTAGGCTATAATAAATGTAGATTTTTTGCAGATGTAGATTTTAGGAAGTCGAATCTAGATGGTCGCGACTGAATTCAAATTTCAAGGACGCGGATTGCTTCACATCACAAATAAAAGTTTTCCAATTGTTTAATAATCGGCCTCAGGTTGATCACCATTTTAGGGAACGTTGCATTCTATAACACTCTAAGGATTTTACTGGTAATATCCCGTAATAAAGGAATACCTTGGGGTGGTTTGGGGAGACGAAGAAAGAAGCGAATTGACAGTTTTTTCAGTGATCATCTTTATATTTTTTTAAATTATTACAAAATTAATAGCCCTTTTTCATTTAGTACCTACCTACCAGAAAACTTAATTCTGGAACCTTGCTGAAGTTGAGCATATTGAAGTCGTGTTAAGAATTTTCTTGTATTTTTTTTTTTAATAATTTTCTTGCTATATCTTACAAGATCCACACAAAATACAAAGTTACAAGCCTTTTTTCAAGAGTGGTGTGAAATTTTAACAAGATCAAACTGGGTCCATTTCAATTGAACTAATTATGTGGGAAGTTCTGGTTATTGACATCTGTGTAAAATTTGGTACTACTTGTATAGGATGTGGAAATAATTCCAAAGGAGTCTGTTGAAGTAACTATATCCGTAAAAAAAAGTAACAAAGCCCCTTCAATTTCATCGTTGTCTGTCTGAAACTGTACAGGTACTTACGCGGAAGAAATCTTGGCGGTATCATTCCAGCCTAAAATAACTAAGATCAATTAAGTCAACTACAATAGATGCTCGCTATGCCAGCTCAAAATGACGCAGAAATTCTAAGAGTTTTAAAAAACAGCAATCTCAATTATAATTTTTGAATTTTAAGGAGTTCTGCGCCGTCAAATATTAGAATACTGCGGAATATTGTGAATTTTTTCGTGTCATCTGTTTCATAATATACCTACCTACCTATGGCAATCGGCTAGCTGCTGCGCTGAGGCTGACAATGGTAACTATCACGACGTTTGCCTTCTCCTCTTGCAAAAGTTGAAAATATTTGCTTGACGAATGAATAAAATGCACACACACTACTTAATTGCATTTATTTATACTTCTTCGTTTATCGTATCCTCTTTAAAATTCCATTCTTATTCCTTTATCTCTTTTACAATTTTTGCCCATAAGAGAGAGAGAGATAGTAAAGCTAATTGTCACATTGCCTTTTCCTCTTCAAATGACTGCTTCTTTTCATTGGTTCATAAAATCCTGCTCATCCAACTACTTCATTTAACGAACTGAACGAATATTTCAGTCATGCGCAGTAGAATAAAATTTTAATTTTTGTGATCTGAAATTTGCTGATCGCCTGGTATTTGCTGTTTCTTTAAAATACACAAGAATGAATGGGACAGACAATATTATAAATTCAATATGCAGCACATTTGGACTGTATGGTTTCTTTTTTTTTAAACTAGTGCTACATCTGCCAACAGATGGCTCCGGGGGTATCGAAATGAGAAATTTCTCAACTTGATGAAATCAAATTTTTTGTAATTTAGTGCTTGAAGAGTTTTTCAATTTCGTGGTGTAATTTATATTTAACTTAATTATTAAATTTTGAGTAGGCATAGAAATAACAATGAAAAAAATTATATCAAATAAGAAAATATTTAAAAATTTGCATGTTCGTCTTTTTTCTTGAAGATCGCAAGCGATCAAAACGCCTTTGTATTTCAAGATAAAATTTTCAATTAGCAATTTTATGAAAACCTAAAATTTTTAAAGATTTTCAAATGGAAAATTACTGTTGATGCTACTGGAATACTTTTTACATACTGCTTTGAAAGACGGCTAAAGGTGTGCAAGTAAATCTCCAACTTAAAAGCTGCGACTGTTGATAGTTTTTCTGTCGATATTCTTTGTGCTTCTTTTAAATGCTGTTGAAATCATAACCGCCATCTTATCCGATTTTTTTTTCATGCCCTATGTATATTGCTAGTATCTCTTAAGGAGCTTTTTTACCCTTTATTAGTGTTGTTGTTTTAAACATTCACCTGTGCACCTACATACTTTAATAACGATCATCATTACGAGCTCGATGTACCTACCAAGTTTTACCTTATTCCATTCAATCTGGTACCTACCTACCTACGTACTTAATCATTTTCCTATGATGATGTGAAGGGATAAATCCTTAGTCGATGATCAAGTCGATCGCATCTCAATCAGAATCCGGTTCAGGATTATGCCGATACAAATTTTACTGAACGCCCGAAGTTTATTTTATTGGAAAGCGTAATTCTTCAGGAATTTGGGAAATTTAATTGATCGACTTTCTTACACCGCTTTTCCTTCATTTTCTAATTATTACATATTTTCATTGTTTTTTTTTTGGAGAGTTGAGGGTTCCAATCTTCCGTGAAATCTCAAAGCGTCTAAGGTCGGGATGAATTTGCATCTTTCAGCTACTCCAATTTTGTATAGGAGTTTTTTTGAAATACTCTCGCCAAATCTTTAAAACCTTCTGGCGCTAAGGCGTTTTTTTTTTTACAATTTATTCTTAAACTCAGTATGTTTTTGTTGATGAGATTGATTCAGCTTATTAGGAAAAGTATAACAATTCAAATGTCATTACTAGCAAATCCTACAGATCTTGTAAGTTCCCAAATTTACCTCAAGCTGACGGTTAATCTATTTTTTCACAGTTGTAAAATTAAAATGCATCGAATTCATCCGAGTTCGATAAGAGATTATTGGATAATCTAACTCCTTTTGGTTACAATAAAAGTTATTTTCACATTAACTTTTTCCCATTGCTGGCAGTCCACTCGATACCAGTCTTATAAAGATGCAATACAGTTCACCATTTACAGCATCCGCAATACCAAGAACATCAATTTCTGAATTTTTAAAGTGCATTTTGAATGCATTCAACGCGAATTTGGAATATATCACCATCAGTTTTGTTGACCTTGATGTGCTCGTTGTCGAAAAGGATTCTTTTGCGGAGGATTTTATATCATCCCCACCCCCTTCCTCTCGCTCAATTAAAGTCGGTATTTTTATTCCCGTTGAATAACTTTCGCTCATATTCTGAACAGGATCTTCTATCTAAACCCTAAGTGTGCTATTACGACTTTTGATTTAGATAATGATAGCATTTTCTCGGGTCTGTTTTTCTTTTCGGTTATGAGCAACTTCTTGGTGACGATGAATCTGTAACTTGGAGAATATTAGGCTTCGCCAACTCTTTTGAAATGATCCTTCACAAGCACGCAGGTACACCTCTGTTTGGTCCTTGCATAGTAATAATATGACCAAGTAACTAGGTAAATATACTATGGGTAGTTCTGGACTGGACTCTAATCTGGACACTTGCTGACTTTTCTTACGGAATATTGGAACCGTTTACAATTTAGGTGAGTCCAAAATCGTTGCTCTAGATATTACCATAGCCCTTTTAGCCAAACTTAAAGCACTTTGGTCTCTCCCCTCCTTTTCTATTATGGATTAAAAATTAGCCCCAATTGAGCCCTAAAATTTATGCAGTGAGCACTGTAATGAGAATACTATTTAACCTATTTTCAGGAGTGGTGGTCCTAACTTTTAATAAAGTTGGGTTATCCATGGATTTTTTTTTAAATACTAGAGCATTAAATTCGGGGAAAGGGAATTAAATTAGCCCTAATTGAGTCTTAAATTTTGACGCATTCAAAAATTGTCTACCATGAAATGGCGATCCCAACTTAATTGACGTCAAATTATCATTTTTATAGGGGGTAGGTCTTTACTGTGGGTAGAACATAATTTGGATGAAAACTCTCCGCAGTATGCCTCCTGATGAATTACATTATGTTGGCATGAATTTCGAAGGTGATTTTCATTAATATCGAACATTTCCCGGTGTGGAATAATAGAAACATTTACACTATGAAATTTCTGCTCAAACAAATGCAAGTATAAAACTGTAGAAATAAAGTTGTGGGGGGAAGGGTGCGTCATTTTGAACAAATAACCTATTTTTTTTTTTTACTTTGAAGGTTTTAAAGATAGTAAACAGAAAGCTTTCCAATATACTATATATATATATATATATATATATATATATATACTACCTTACATGTAATTTAACGAGCTAATAGATTTACATAAGCAAAACAAAAGAAGAAGTTAAAGAATAATTAAAAAGCAAAAAGTAAAAGGAATGTTGAAATATAACTACAAAAAAATAAATTATAACTAAAGAAGTAAAATTAATAGCAAAAAGGAGCTAATAATATAGAAAGAAAATATAAAAAGAAAAAAAAAAGAAAAAAAATACTTGTACCAAAGCGGAGGCCAACAATGCTGTTAATGAGTAGGGAAAAAGGGCAAAGAGAAGCAGTAGAATGAAGGAGAGTGTTACTAAACGATCTCGCGGAGGATTAACTTTTTAAATGTCGTTGAAGATGTCTATATTGTTAAATCTTATATTGTATGATTTGGTAATTCTGCAGATAGGTGACTTTTCTTTAATGTTTGTTCTGCAAGTGGGTAATTTGAAGAGGGTCTGGGCTCTCGAGTTACGCGAAGGGACATGTAAATCAATATTAGACACCAATGCATCACAATATACTTCACCATTTAAGATCTTGTATAGAAATGTACTATCCAAGTAGATTCTGCGATTTTCCAGTGTCATTATTAAGTTATATTTTGTTAGTCTTTCATGATACTCTAGAGTGGTATTCTCCAATCTGAGCAATAGAACTCTAGTGAATTTTCGCTGGACAATCTCAATTTGTCCACTATAAGAGGAATAAAAAGGATTTCAAACCTGACTAGCATATTCAAGAATGCTCCTTACTAACGAATAAAAAAGACTGACATAAGAGGATCCTGACCTAAATGATTTGCAAGTGCGAAAGATAAAGCCTAATAAACGAAATGATCTGGAGATAATAAAGTTTATATGTGGAATAAAGAGGAGCTTTTGATCAAATATTACACCTAAATCTTTTATCTCATTGACACGAGAGAGAGTAGTGTCGGGGATGGTGTAGTCAAAGAATATAGGGTCTTTTTTGCGATGCTTACGTTGACTTCAATACAGTTATCATGGCACCATTTTTCCAGCCGTAGTATATCTTTTTGAAGATGAACACAATCCGTCACGAATACAAAACAAGAAGGCATGTCGTTGATATAAATGAGAAAAATTAATGGTCCAAGTATTGTACATTGGGGCACTCCAGAAATTTGTTTAAATGAGGAGGATTGATGGCCATTAAATACAACGATATTATCTCTGTTGGCTAAATAGGAGTGGAACCAAGATATGGTGTCTGTCTGGAACCCCATTAGAGCCATCTTTGAAAGACAGCGATTGTGATTAATCTTATCGAATGCTTTGACAAAGTGAGTGTGGATAGAATCTATTTGTGTATTTTCATCAAGAGCGGATGCGATTTTGTCTGTGAATAGAGATCAGTTGGTGATCGTAGATCGCTCCGGTAAAAATCCATGCTGTTTTTCAGAAATAAATGATTTTATTTGGAATAGGAGCTGATAATAAACGACCTTTTCAAAGATAAGTGCAAGATCGTTAGAAATGGAAATGGGTCTCTAGTTAATGACGAGTTTAGAGTCACTAGATTTATAAATAGGCATAACGAAGCAATTTTTAAGAGCTACTGGGTAAATTTTATTAGTGATTGAAAGATTGAATAGATTACTAAGCGGTTCCGTAAGACTTTGTGCGCATCTCTTAAAAAGAATATTTAGGATCCCGTCAGGTCCCGGATTTTTATCACAATCAAGATTGTTTAATACATTAAGAACTAATTCCGAAGGGATGGAGCTTAACATTATATTCATATTACAAGCGTTCTGAGAAGACGAAGGAATAATTCCGGGATCTTTTTCAGAGTATACGGAAGTAAAGTGCGCGGAAAACATCTCACATATAAGTGGAGAACATGACGATGTATCATAATTAAATGTTAATTGTTTGGGATACGTGTTCAATCTATTTAGGTTCTTACTGAAAGCCCAAAATGCCTTAGGGTTGTGTTTTAGCGAATGTTCAGTATGGTTGATGTACTTTTGATAGCATTGAGTAATCAAGGATTTTGATAACTTCCTCAAATAAAAGAAAGTCTTATAAATCTCCGAGTGGGTAATTTTTTTGTACAGTCGTCTATATTTATCTTTTGCCTTAAGGACTTTAATCAGTTGGGAGCTATACCATTTCGGAAAATGATTGTGATTGCGTTGAATTACTTCGGGGATAAACAACTCTATTCCATTATTAATTGCTTCATAGAATTTGGCAAATGATTGGTCAACATCACCGGAAAATGCATGAGATAAGGATTACAAATTTGTTTAATCGTTGAAGCTGATTTACGTAGTCCAAAATAAAATTCATAAACGATCTCTAGATAAATAGTTAAGCAACCAACCATAAATTTTTGCATATCTAGCACATAGCTCTAAGAAGTTTTGGCCGATTTTGTAAATTCTATATATGTACATGCACACACACTTTTATAAAATATTTTGGGAACATGACAAAATCCAGAAAAGAAAAATTTAAAAAATTCGGAAATGAGAAAATTCAGAGTCGACAAAAGTCATAAATGTCAAAATCCGGAAATTGTAAAAAATTGTATAATTATATTCTACAAATATATAAATTATTTCATCCTTATTATAGTTCACGACTCACCGAAGTGACAGCTCCGCAGTCACTCTCACTTCACTTCACTCCTCGTATTATATCGTTGTCGAACCGTGTGACGTGACATTTTTCTTCGAAGCCTTATTATCGTTGTCATTTAAAGTGACAGATAGCATCAGGGCATGCGTCAGGGTATGAATTACATTTGTAGACAAAAGTGAGGTTTGTCTTATATCATACGCGATGTATTTCCGCCCTTTGTTGTAATTTTTGCACTTAAAATGCAAAAAAAAAAATTAATTTAATTTACAAAAAAACTATTGAATTTTATGTTTTAATGTGTAACCGGCTAGCCAGTCATGTTCCCCTCTGAGCGTGGCCGCTTCCCGACCTTCGAACTCAGCGAGACAGATGACTTGCTATGGCTACTTTTTGCCCCTTGGTTGGTATTTAGGGACAATGAGGGTTGACCTTTAGATGAGCAGGTACAGACTTTTGCCGGCTCAAGCTCAGGGCTTGGGTAGGTTCTTTGCTCTCCGATCAACTACCTATTGCTGTACCTTTGGAAGGTAGAAAGAAATAGACACAAATGAAATTAAGACCAAAAACAAAAAAAAAAAAAGGCTTGACGATAAGAGGTGACACCAATCAGAATGATGGGTCACACTGGGCTACCTGCATCACCCACCACTGCCCTCTTCATACTCCTAGGTGAGCCTGCCAGTTACTTTATCCTCCCGGCATCTCGAGCTTCCCCAAAACCTTAACCAAACCCGACACCAAACGAAAATATGAACCTTAGCACATGGCCATTATTATTTATTTATTTCCCGGAACACGCACAAAAGTAAAAAGGGTCACACTACTAGTCAAAGGCGTAATGTATGGGTATTTGTAAATCAATTCACGAACCATAAGCGGGTATATATGTAGGTATAGATATATTAAGAAAAAAAAATTAAGTTACTATACTAGCCTATATATTGATAATCATGATGCGTGTACATAGATACATAGAAAAAAAACTACGTCACTGTACTAGCGTATATACTGCTAATCAAGCTAATACGTGAGTATGTATACATTATATCAAAGAAACATTTAAAAAAAATAAAAAAAAAATAAAATAAAGAGAAAAAAAAATCGCTATGAAAGAATTCGCTAATCCAAATTAACCATTACATTAATACACTATTCTAGGAATCTATATATAAAAAAAAACAAGAAAATAAAGATCGCTAAGTGGAAGTATGATGGTAGCTCACATGTATACAGATATATGTATATATACGTACTACCTATCCGGAAATACTTCGCAAAACAAAACAAAACTACTTCAATATAATATTTCGCAAAACAAAAAGAACTACGTTAATATACTAATGTACTAATTTAGATTTCTATAGAGAAAAGAAAAAAAAAGAAGATCGCCAAATTACGACTTCATTGCTAATATATATATATATATAAAAAAAAAAAAGTTGAAATAAACGAACAGAGGAAGAAATACAGAATTAGCCTATAACCCCGAGAAGACAAGGAGAAGAAAAAAAACAACACAATCTACTCACATTACAATTAATTTGTCGTAAATGTACTTACTTGTCAATCTCCCGGCGATGAAGCGCTTCAGCGGCCTGGTGATTAACGCTGTGAAAACAAAACAACAACAAAAAAAAGATAAGAACTTTCTCCTGCTTGCTCTTGGGATTTTTTTTTTTTTTTTCCTATCAGTGGATTTTGCTGGTTTCTCCTCCGTTCCACTATCAAGTTCCGACGATGATTTTGGATGGTGTTTAATCACAAGGAAATCTTTGGGCGCTCTAGAAGGCGCCAGGTTTGGCCCTATCGATGCTGCGCAAACTTTACTGGCCGATTTCTGTACTTTTTTGTTTGTTTGTTACTTTGTCCTTTCCCTCCGGAACTGATCCACACCGTGCAGGACAAAGACTGTCACCTGATATCTTAGATTTATCTAAAATTCCCTTCTTTGAGGGCAGAAAAAAAAAACTTATGCTGTCACTCAGTAACTATCGAGTCACATCCACAAATAAATTTATAGAAAGAAAAATGTAAACTAAACGTTTCAATATTTCCGGCATGCACGCACAATTGCTCGATGCCCGGTCTTTATTTAAAGAAATATTATTAATGTCACTACTACTTCTGATTTGATTTTTTTTTTCCAAATTCTATAAGGGCGCACAAGACGAACGAAAAACAAAACACAAAACTGGACGAGCTCCCGCGGAAGATCTTTCTTCCATCGATTTGCTTTACTATCTGGGGTTTCGATCGCCACATACCGAAAAAACGATACGAGGGAAAATTACCCAGGTGCATTGCCCCTGATTGATCAGCACCTTTGTTGGGTGATCGGAAATGCTCAAATTGCATTTTCTTTGTTTTTACCTTCTTTCTTTTCCAAAAAAAACGTTTAGTGGGTGATTTATTTTATTGAGTTTCTCGCGATTGATTTCCGCTTGGACTCAATTTAATGACTTTACTTGGCAAGAATTTATTATAATAAAAAAAATTTTTTTTTTTTTCCTGTGTATTTGGATAAGAAGTTCATTTACTTTAATTAAATTATTTTTTCCAGGGACTGGGTTTGGGATGCATCTGACTAATGATGATTACATATGCCCTGTTGCCCAAGATACACGAAAATAGAATTTTGCGAATAGGGAAGAATATTATAGCCGTTACAGGTCAGGTTCGGAAGTTCCCATTCCAGAGCGGAATTCTCCGAGGCTGAGAGAACACTACGGCTGTGGTCCAATCCTAAAAATAAGGCCCAACGCGGGGACGCCCCACACCCTGAGAACAAAGTCTCATACTCTACGGACTGAGCTAGCCGGGCATAACTCTTACGAAAGATGATATGGTTACTCTGTAAGATCAATAGAGCGGCGATGATATGTGGTTATAAAACACAAGGAGAAATAAGAAGATTGGTTTTGCTGGAAAGTCTTAGTAGACTATTACTGAATTTTTTTATTCAAGAGAAGAAGTAAACAGAAATGTATCAAGGGTATGGTAAAGAAGTATTTCACTTTTTACATATCGAGAAATTTCAGTCGATCTGGTTGCTGATTGGTATGACCTTAACCACGGTAGAAGCGTATTACTGAGAGTTTGATGCTCTTCTAAGGCTGGATGTTGGGGTACAGACGAGCTACTCGGTCCTTAAGCGTGATTATTTCGTCTATGGTGTCTTTTGAAGCTCCAGGTGGTGATGTAGTTTGTGCTTCTTCTTCCGTTGAGGTACTGGCGAGACGATCACGGGGTAGATGCGTAGTGACGGAGTCCGGATATGCAGTAGCTTGCTGTTGATGTTGTTGATGTAGAATATGGTTTGTCATGGTGTTCCACACAGCTGCTGATAATTTCCAGCTCCTCCCGTAAATCGCCCCGAGAACCTTGGCATTGATGAAGGTATCGATGACAAACTTGACTGCCTTCAGACACACGTAAATTCCCAGCAAGGAGGAGCAGACACTTCCAAAAAAATTGAAAGCGCCCCATATCTTTGTCCGTACCGTTGTGACTAGGTCCTCCATTGTCTTTGGAGATAAAAGGTTGACGGCGTTAATATCTTGGTGGTGAACATCTTGACCCATTACACGTTGCGTGAGTATGTTAGTAATGGCTAGCCTCTCGGACGGATACATGATCTGGTGGCGAAGGTTTTCCAGAGACTCGCTGTGGTAAATTCCTGCCCGAATAAGTTCTCCTGGGTCTTCGTATGACCAGTCAGCGGTGTTTGATGGTTGAAGTTCAGATGGTTCTTTAATTTGGTGAATTGTCGGATTGGTCCCGTACCAGGTTCCTCTAATATAGTATGCTGGGCTCAGCAAATCTGAGCAGAATATCTCAGTTCCACGCTGCTGCAGTAGGTGGGTTAACGGAGCTAGGAAGTAGTCACTTTCTCCATAAGTTACTGGCAGTTCCATATAACACCGGCTGCTCTTCCGAACAGTGACTTCAACTGGTTGGCATCTCACTAAGTAGATGATTTCCCCCCTATGTACAGCGGTAAACCCTTGCTCTTTCATTCTTATAAGAGCGAACTCTGCCGGGTGGTGGAGGGCCATGATTAGCTGGGTTTGAAGTAGTTCTCTTTCTAATTCGCATTTCTTCCTCAGGAGATTGGTGTATAGTTTCTCGACTTGACCCTTAAAGTGACGCTCAACATAGACGAACTTCGAATTAACGTAAGTGAAAAGATCGAGGTTACGAGTATCCAGGGGTTTTTTCCTAAACCAGTAATCGGATGCTGCCTTAGGTACAATTATCAGCCTGGGATGCTCAGTTTGAAAACCGGGGAAACGACAAACGGATACTTGCTTTTTTACTTCGAGTGCAAAGATTATTTCTCCGGACGTCACGGTGTATATGGTGTTGCTAATGGATTTGTTCGAGGTCCTAATCTTCGTAGCCATTCCTTGCCATAATACGTCGTACTTTTGACTTTCGCAAGAATTGTCAGAGATGAGATCCCAAAAACTCATTCCGTATTCTGGATCCGTACATTTACCAGCCAGGTAGGGACATAGCACGTTGTTTCGTAGAATAACCATGTTGTCATCAATGCGGACCGAGCTTTGGTAGTCCATAATGGTTACTTCCATCGCATGCATAACCACAACATTATCCCAGGAATTTGCTCCTGACGTATACGGAACTCCGTTGCAATTTCCGTTTTGGTCGATTGACCCGCCAACGACTTCGGTCAGTGAGGTTGAAGCATTCGTCTTAATATCAGCAATTATTCTGCCGTTTTGTAATTTAAGAGTGTTATACCTATGAATGTTCATGCAGTTCTCTTTACTTATATCCATAATATATGTACTCAATCCTCCAGGTACTAGAGAGAGATGGCTGAACATACCGCATTTGTACACTGACTGTATGATGTTAATTTTGCATTGAAAGATGTGTAGCGTGGTGGTCTCGCTCGTTTGCAAAAGCTGTATATCTTCTTCCTCCTTGACTATTTCCTTATTGTTAAAAATGCATGGACCAACGGATACCAGTGAAATGGCGGTGAGATTCACTCTCTCATGACCACAGTCGTAGGCGATGATTCCGCAGGCAATAGGAGCAGTTGTCATCAGGCCAATCACCAGTAATAGGCCGCTGGTTGGTGAGAGCTCCATTGGCTTCCACATGGTCGTAGTTCTCGTCCGTGACCGTTCTGTATAGAGAAAGGCTTGGTTATTAAGGTTGAGTATATTTTACTACCGGTGCTTAGAAGTAAGCCGAACAGCCCGCGATTTTATATGGGATTCCGGGCCAAATACAGGGTCTGTATTCGACAATGTTAACGGCGAGATTATTGTCTAACTACTATATATATATATTAATCCTTTCTTTTGCGAGTTGAATACCGATATATATTTTATAAAATGATTTGGGATATTTGATTATGATTTAGGATGTTACTGGCGAATGTTGCTTGCGTGATAGACGCCAATAAACTTACCATCCATATTTTCCACTTCGTAGTTCACGTTACCATTCTTCTTTCGTATACGAGCCTTGATGAACTTATTGGCAAGTTTGGCCGCGAACTTGTCTGCGGCCTTGCTCTGTACGAAATTCCGGACATAGACAATTTGTCCTGGTTTATACGTTATCTGCCGCGCGCGAAGGTTATAGGTGTGAGCGTTTCTATCGTAAGCTTCCCGGAGATGGTCTTTGACTCGCTCATGTACCAGTGGAATTCTGTAGTTACTTGGTAATACTTCGAAGTTACCTTCTGCCAAGCCATCAATCTGGCGGAGGAGATTGTATGTACCTCCATGTAAGATCATGTGGTATCCGTAAAGTAAGAAATAAGGGGAAAATTTGGTCGACTGGTGTGTTGCGTTACGCAAAGCGCAAGCCACATCACTTAACTGGGAATCCCAGTTGGTATGTTCCTCTTGCACATATGACCTAATTGCTGCCACGATGGAGCGATTAACTCTCTCTGCAGCATTGGACTGTGGCGAATATCCTGCAGTCTTTGTGTGGCGAATGCCGAAACGTTCTATCATGCGAGCAAACTCTGTTGAGATAAATTGTGGCCCATTATCAGTATGTATAATTTCGGGTACCCCGTAACAGTGGAATATATTTTCCTCCAGATATTCTATGAATTGCTTAGTTTTAGCTTGGGGAAAAGCCTTTAGTAGGACAAATTTGGTAAACTGGTCTACAATGACTAGGATGGTGGTATTCCCGCGTTTACTTCTTGGGAGGGGTCCAATATAGTCAATATGCAATCTCTGCCATGGCCTTTCTACTGCAATCTGGTTTCCCATTTTGGGCCTTAGCCTGCAATTTGGAGCTTTGGTTTGTTTGCAGACATCGCATTGTAAGATATATGCGCGGACTTGTTGACGCATGCCTGGCCAAAAATAATATCTTCGCAGTCTATCGAGGGTTTTATGGATTCCACCATGAGCTGCAGTGGAGCTCTCGTGTTCCCTTCTAATTAACTCTTTGGTGAGCCCTTGAGGAATCCAGAGTTTCCAACTGGGGATATCGGATAGATCGTTATCACCACCGCCCTCAATACGAATGAAAATGTGCAGTTCAGTGACTTGCAGATTAGGATACTGAGCTGGTGTAGCAGAGATTTTGTCTTTCCAACCTACGTAAGCAGGGTCAGAGAAGTATGCTGATTTCAGGTCTACCAGGTAATCTAGCTTGCTAAGGTCAGAGATAGTCGCCTCAGCCGAATCAAGATACATTCGAGATAATGCATCCGGCACTACATTTTGACTTCCTTTTACGTGCTCGATCTCGAAGTCGAAAGACTGTAGTTTTAAGCTCCATCGCGCAAGTCGCCCCGTAAGTTCCTTTTGAGTCATTAGCCATTTCAAACTCTGGTGGTCGGTGATGATTGTAAAGTGGAAGCCTTCGATGTATGCTCTAAACTTCTTTACGCTCAGTACCGCAGCGAAGCATTCTAGTTCAGTGATACTATAATTTCTCTGGGCCGGATTCAACTTTTGGGACATAAATGCAATTGGCCTTTCGGAATCATCCTCCGACTTTTGAAATAAGACACTGCCTACTCCCATAGTGCTGGCATCACATCTTATATAGAAGGGCTTCGTATAATCTGGATTAGCTAGCAGTGGCGCCGAACATAAGTGTTCTTTTAGTTGTTTAAAGGCTTCTTGAGCCTCCGAAGTCCACTGAAACTTCGCACCCTTCTTCAGAAGCTCTGTGATCGGAGCAGCGATGCTCGAAAAGTTTGGGATAAATCTCCTGTACCATCCAGCCATGCCCAGTAGTCTGCGTGTTTGCCGAACTGTTGATGGGCTAGGAAAATTTACAATTGCAGCCACCTTTTCAGGATCGACCCTCAGACCTCCTTCACCAACCACATAGCCAAGGTATTTAATTTCTCGAAGAACGAACTTACTCTTCTCAACGTTTATGGTCAGTCCTGCCTGACGAAGCAGGGAAGAGACTTCCCTCAGTAAGTCCAAATGTTCCTCGAACGTAGTGGAAGTAATGAGTAAATCATCTAAGTAGACAAATACTCGATCGTGGAATTGATGAGGCACGACCCGGTCCATAAGGCGACACATAGTTTGTGGAGCATTGCACAGACCAAACGGCATGACTTTAAATTGATATAAAGGCCTTCCAGGGACTGTGAATGCAGTCTTATCACGAGCGGACTCTGCGAGTGGTATCTGCCAGAATGCGTCTTTCAGATCTAAGCTTGAGATATATCTGGTTTCTCGAAGGCGACCTAAGAGTCCATCTATCAATGGTAGTGGATAAGCATCTTTCTTGGTAACAGAATTTACCTTGCGAGAATCTAAACATAGTCGCACCTTCCCATTAGATTTTTTCACGAGAACCACTGGCGAGCTCCAGGAGCTCTGACTCTCTTCGATAACGTCCATGGCTAACATTCGGTCCAGTTCTTCATATAACAACTTTTGAACTGCTGGGGATACCGGATAGTGACGTTGCTTTATTGGTGGGGTAACTCCTACGTCGATGTTGTGTTCCAACAGTTTTGTACGGCCGAGGCCATGCTTTGAAAAGGAAGGAAATTGATGTTTGAGATCTTCCAGTTGGGCATTTTGCTCTGGTGTGAGGATGTGTTGCGGAGGATGGATCTTTGTGGTTTTATCAATATCCAGGGAGTCTATTACAGCAGGGGTAATGCCAAAAGCATCCCAAAAATCAATTCCTAAGTAAAGTTCCTGTTGTAAGCTGGGCACTAAGTGAAAATGGATGGTTTCTGTTTTCTCAGCATAACGGACGGGCAACTTTATGTGACCAATGATAGAGTTCCGTGAGCCATCCGCTGTACGAACATATGAATGACTCTGGTTGTAACTAAGATTATTCTTACGCAGAAATTCTAGAGAGTGTTTTCCCAATATGCTTACAGAAGCTCCACTGTCGAGCAAACCAACTATATTTTCTTCAGCTATTTTTACTGTGACGTATGGACGATGGTCTTCTACATCACGCTGAATAGCGGCGGATACTGCTTTACGAAGCAGCCTTTTGGATTTCCAGTACTTCCGAGATCTAAGCTGACGCCGCCGACCTCGACTTGAAGCGATATATCGAGAGCGAATGGATTCCTCCGAAGTTGTTTTGGATGTGTCTATGTAAGATTGGGGAGTTTGTGTTGATTGGGTTGATGCTAAGTGGGAAAGGGATGAAGTGGGTAGCAATGTTGGTAAAGTGTGCACATTCTCTAACGATGGGTTGCAGGCTCGGTATTGGTGGCTGCTTCTACTCTCCTGGCACTGGGGTAACTGGTCGTATGGCCCGAACGCATGACCCCAGCTCTTTCTGCGTTCGGGGTCTTGTTTACCGCACGGCCTAAACAGGTCCCACAGTTTGGCTTCAGCACGCCAGGGCGTCCGCAACCGTAACAGAATATCCCGAGATGACCCTTTGTACAGTCTTGATATCTGTGGCCTAAGTCTCGGCAGTTCCAACATATATCCAACGAAGCGCGGTTAGCAGTGTTTCTCCTTAGCACTGGGGTAAGGGCTGCTACTTGTGGGTCAATGTCATTATCAACGTAGTCTGACAAGGGTATTACCTCCTCTAGCTCTTCGATTTGAGCTCTATTTCGGAAAGTGCGAGCCATAGTCAGCTGACGAGGATCGTGCCCAGATCTAGCCCACAATTTTTCTAGCCTCTGGCAGATAATTCTCACCTCTTCCGTTGATCTGAATATTGTCGTGGTAGTGGCACTCTGCAGAGCCGGGTCCATGTTTTCTCGGACAATTTCGAGTAGCTCTCTGTCAGGAAATGGTCTTCGAAGCCGACCGTTAAGCCGTTCTACGTCCAGCAGGAAATTATTGAACGTTTCTTTCGGGCCTTGTCTTCTTGTTTCAATGGCCCTTCGCGTTTCTCTTTCTGAGACATAGCTCCCGAATCGCTCGAGTAGGGCTGTCTTCATACCCTGCCAACTCGTATCGGGATATTTCCGCTTGTAAACCCAGAACCAGCTTTCAGCCGTACCTGAGAGGAAATTAGGCAAAATGCCAATTAAACGATCCAGCGGATAGTTATCGTCTTTGGAAAGCATTTCTAGACGGAAGACAAATTCGGTGACGTCAAGTCCGTCTGGGGACCCGTTAAAAGATATCTTCCATTTTGGTAGCCTTGGCTGCCAATGAGGAAAGCTTGAAGTTTCTGGGCGGCCACTGTACTGAAAATGGCCACTGGGTTGATTCCCGCTAGGGTTGCTTCCGCGATTTTGTTCTGTACCGTACTGAAAATTACCACTGGGTTGATTCCCGCTAGGGTTGCTTCCGCGATTGTGTTCAGTAGGGAAAGGAGTTGTTGACAAGGGATCACTCTGATTGCCCAGACGCGGCGTCAGGGTTGTATAGTTTAATGGGTTCGTGGTTGTGCTAAAAAACTGATTAGGAGACTTTCCTAGATCCCCAGCTGTATTCCCAATTATCGACAGAGATGGAAGTGTCAAACTTTTAGGAAACTGAATACGTCGACGTGCTGCGCCTGTACCAACATTAGCGGCCACAGCTCCTTCAACAGTTGTCTCAAAGTTAGTTGGTGCCGGAGTACTAGTTGCTCCTGCAGGGGCTTGGAGCTTTTGGCTTTCAGAGGCATCCCTACGAGGAGGAATCTTAATTTTCATGAATTCCTTAATAAGCTCGGATAGGGCCGATACTTGTTCAGTGGCCTCTTCTGTATGATCTGTCGATGAGCTAGCTAAGCGTATAGCACGCCCACTTAGGTGACTCAATCGACATCGCACGCGTTGATAGTCGTCGTGCGTTTGGACTTTATTCTCTTTAATTAGCTGAGTTAGCAAGGCGAGCTTTTCTTTACAAATCTCAAGCTCACTCCCCGCCTCGGAGGGATCGTGCATAACCGTGGGTGCTCGACCAGGAAACGATGCCTCTAAATCCAATAATTCTCTAAGTTTGGTAGAGGCTTCGGGATCAGTTATATCTAGGCCCCTGACCTTATACTCAACATTGCGTTCGTCCTCTAATAGGAATTTGGGATCCATTATTAGTAAATGCGACAGGTAAACGAGTTACGGATATAAATATATATATATTAAAATATGAGGTGAATATGAGATATTTAGGTTATCAAGGAATGCAATTGAAGACAATGGAGGAAAAAAAAATTATATATATGTGTATACTAAAATAAAACCAGTAGAAGTAAGATAAAATACAATAAGGTACTCGTTGTTTTCGACTGTATAAAGATTGTCTAATCTTGTTACCATACAGGAACGAGAACACTATAACTATACCGAATAACCAATAAAGACTAAAGAGATACCTATAAAAAAACAAAAAAAAGAATATAATGCTTAGAACGCCAGCAGAGTGAGCTTCGGCTTAACTACGGGTAGGAAAAGAGATATATTAGTGCGTTGAACGAAAGGCAACAACAAAAAAAAAAAACATTGTACTATTAAACAAATCAAAACAATCAAATAATTTAGAGGAAAAATTAAAGTTCAATAGAAATGCGAAAATAAGTATAATAAATTAGAGATAAAAATGTACCAGTATATTGTAAAATAATAGAATTATGCCTGCAGATTCTGAGCCAATAAAATAGGTGTCCTGGCTCTTCAGCTTCCAACAAAACGTGTACTGGTATATTTATATATATTTATATGTATATAAAGAAAATTCGATAAAAAAAAAAAGCAGATTTCCTGAATTGAATTGTGGTTAATATTTCTTCGTTTGGTGACACGGTTCATTTAGTTCAGGTTTTAAGGGTTTGATGAGTCAGTGGCGAGTGGTCCTAGGTTTCTCCTATGTAAGTAAAAAGATTCTATAATCGCTATCATCTCCACCAACGGGGCTAATAGAGAATACTAATCTGCTCAGTCTAACAGCCCGCCATGCGGAGTAAGCGATTGGATAATTTTTCCAGAAATAATTATTTAACAAATGACAACACATATCAAGCATCAAGCAGGGAAACCTTCAAAGGCCACGTATCAACTACTTGACAGAAATGTTTTCGACAATCAAAATAGGAAAAAAAAAATGTGTAATACATGAAAAATAAGAATAGTCTTCTCTAACGAGGTTTTTACAAAATCACTAAGAGTCGCTAATACCAATCGAACCTAAGGGCGAAACCTGCAGTGAGGAATATCCTAACCACTTAGCGAAAGCATTGACACAAGCACTTAAGAATGCAAAAGTGTTAAAGAAGCCAGAGTTAATCTATAAACGAACAACCCTAATAGATTGACGCTGTGATTATAGCGCAACCATATTCAGTTGATATCTTAACTCGTAAAAATAAACAGCAACAAAAAAAACATTCGTTTGTAAGCTGCAGAAAATTATGCTTGTTTGGGCGCCATATTTGTAACCGGCTAGCCAGTCATGTTCCCCTCTGAGCGTGGCCGCTTCCCGACCTTCGAACTCAGCGAGACAGATGACTTGCTATGGCTACTTTTTGCCCCTTGGTTGGTATTTAGGGACAATGAGGGTTGACCTTTAGATGAGCAGGTACAGACTTTTGCCGGCTCAAGCTCAGGGCTTGGGTAGGTTCTTTGCTCTCCGATCAACTACCTATTGCTGTACCTTTGGAAGGTAGAAAGAAATAGACACAAATGAAATTAAGACCAAAAACAAAAAAAAAAAAAGGCTTGACGATAAGAGGTGACACCAATCAGAATGATGGGTCACACTGGGCTACCTGCATCACCCACCACTGCCCTCTTCATACTCCTAGGTGAGCCTGCCAGTTACTTTATCCTCCCGGCATCTCGAGCTTCCCCAAAACCTTAACCAAACCCGACACCAAACGAAAATATGAACCTTAGCACATGGCCATTATTATTTATTTATTTCCCGGAACACGCACAAAAGTAAAAAGGGTCACACTACTAGTCAAAGGCGTAATGTATGGGTATTTGTAAATCAATTCACGAACCATAAGCGGGTATATATGTAGGTATAGATATATTAAGAAAAAAAAATTAAGTTACTATACTAGCCTATATATTGATAATCATGATGCGTGTACATAGATACATAGAAAAAAAACTACGTCACTGTACTAGCGTATATACTGCTAATCAAGCTAATACGTGAGTATGTATACATTATATCAAAGAAACATTTAAAAAAAATAAAAAAAAAATAAAATAAAGAGAAAAAAAAATCGCTATGAAAGAATTCGCTAATCCAAATTAACCATTACATTAATACACTATTCTAGGAATCTATATATAAAAAAAAACAAGAAAATAAAGATCGCTAAGTGGAAGTATGATGGTAGCTCACATGTATACAGATATATGTATATATACGTACTACCTATCCGGAAATACTTCGCAAAACAAAACAAAACTACTTCAATATAATATTTCGCAAAACAAAAAGAACTACGTTAATATACTAATGTACTAATTTAGATTTCTATAGAGAAAAGAAAAAAAAAGAAGATCGCCAAATTACGACTTCATTGCTAATATATATATATATATAAAAAAAAAAAAGTTGAAATAAACGAACAGAGGAAGAAATACAGAATTAGCCTATAACCCCGAGAAGACAAGGAGAAGAAAAAAAACAACACAATCTACTCACATTACAATTAATTTGTCGTAAATGTACTTACTTGTCAATCTCCCGGCGATGAAGCGCTTCAGCGGCCTGGTGATTAACGCTGTGAAAACAAAACAACAACAAAAAAAAGATAAGAACTTTCTCCTGCTTGCTCTTGGGATTTTTTTTTTTTTTTTCCTATCAGTGGATTTTGCTGGTTTCTCCTCCGTTCCACTATCAAGTTCCGACGATGATTTTGGATGGTGTTTAATCACAAGGAAATCTTTGGGCGCTCTAGAAGGCGCCAGGTTTGGCCCTATCGATGCTGCGCAAACTTTACTGGCCGATTTCTGTACTTTTTTGTTTGTTTGTTACTTTGTCCTTTCCCTCCGGAACTGATCCACACCGTGCAGGACAAAGACTGTCACCTGATATCTTAGATTTATCTAAAATTCCCTTCTTTGAGGGCAGAAAAAAAAAACTTATGCTGTCACTCAGTAACTATCGAGTCACATCCACAAATAAATTTATAGAAAGAAAAATGTAAACTAAACGTTTCAATATTTCCGGCATGCACGCACAATTGCTCGATGCCCGGTCTTTATTTAAAGAAATATTATTAATGTCACTACTACTTCTGATTTGATTTTTTTTTTCCAAATTCTATAAGGGCGCACAAGACGAACGAAAAACAAAACACAAAACTGGACGAGCTCCCGCGGAAGATCTTTCTTCCATCGATTTGCTTTACTATCTGGGGTTTCGATCGCCACATACCGAAAAAACGATACGAGGGAAAATTACCCAGGTGCATTGCCCCTGATTGATCAGCACCTTTGTTGGGTGATCGGAAATGCTCAAATTGCATTTTCTTTGTTTTTACCTTCTTTCTTTTCCAAAAAAAACGTTTAGTGGGTGATTTATTTTATTGAGTTTCTCGCGATTGATTTCCGCTTGGACTCAATTTAATGACTTTACTTGGCAAGAATTTATTATAATAAAAAAAATTTTTTTTTTTTTCCTGTGTATTTGGATAAGAAGTTCATTTACTTTAATTAAATTATTTTTTCCAGGGACTGGGTTTGGGATGCATCTGACTAATGATGATTACATATGCCCTGTTGCCCAAGATACACGAAAATAGAATTTTGCGAATAGGGAAGAATATTATAGCCGTTACAAATGAACAATTTAAAAACCATCATAAAATTTATCTTTTTGCGCTTGCATTTTCCTTTTCCTTACACACACATGTAACATCTGTCACTTACAAAAACCAAGTGAGTCAAATTGTCACTTAATTTATCACTTACATCGGCATTTGTTTACTTAATACGACAACAGTAATACGTCCAAATGCGTATGTTTTCGACAATTCTCACTTTAAACGACAATCATAATATCATTTTTGTGTCGTAACGCCATTTTTCACTTAAAGTGACAACGATAATAAGGGTGACTTAAAATTCACATGAGTGAGACGAATTTGTTAAATATATGTGCTGATTAGATTTAGATTTGTGGAGCGGTGTGTTGAGGCGTTCGCTTCTCATTCACTGCGACCTGAAAGATCTATTGTGAGTCCCTGTTCAATTTACTCCCTTTCTACGTTTAGACTGTTAATGAAGGGACTTAGGTTCTACACGTAGTTTTGTCAAGGGAAAGCATGTCTGAAGTAGAGTAATCTCCGCCTGGCCAATGTTTCGCAGGATGAAATCTCAGCCAAGACCATCTTGTATAGGTGATACCTCAATGGGCAATGGGCTGAGAAAAGCTCTGTAATCATTTTGAGCTCCGTCTTCATAGTAGGAGTTCGTTTGTTTTTCCGCCAGAGGTGTCGATAAATTTTTATGCCTGACAAAGTCTATATCGCCTTTTCTAATAAAGGCATTTTTGATTATTTTCAAAGCTATTTAGGGTAGCTTTGAGTGCTGGTTGGACCAGCATGGGATTTGGTGATGATAGATTTACATCTGACGGAAACATTTGTCACCCAGGATTAACCTCTGGTACATCCAACTGTTCTCAGTTTATATGCATATAAAGAAATCATTTTTTACAACTTAAACAATTGTTAATCGTGGATACATTTAAGGGAGTCCTTTCTTCTATATGCATCTAAACTGAACACAGTTGGGTTGCACCATAACTTCATCCTGGCGCGAGTTAAAGATAATAAATTTACTTGAAAGAAAAAAAATAATAAAAATAAAAACGAATTATAATTTTATATATATTTCAAGACGTTTATTTCAATCAAAAACCCGTACAAGACTGCCTTAAACCTATTTCAATAATTTCTAGTGAGCTTTCCCTGAATTGACAATTTGGCACTTTTTACCTGTTTGTTAAGTTGCAATATGCTGAACTGCGTCTGGGCTATTTGTAACATGAGGTTATTAACATTGGATGAAAGGTGAAAAAATATGTTAAGGTAAGTAATTAGGTGCTATCGTAACTATTGAATGAAAGGTGGAAAAATATGTTTAGGTAGGTAATTATGTGAATTATGTGTTATGTATGTATCGTAACTCGCGCGAGTTAAGTTTCTAATTAAGTTATTTAATAAAAAAAAAAAAAAAAAAAATTAAAACTCACAAATTTTCCCGACTTTAATTTATTGAACTTTTCGTTTTAAAACTCGCAATCGCATTGAACTTATTTTCTATTTTATTGCTAACATTCGTAAAAATGAAATTACTACCTAGCGTGCCTACCTTTTCCTTTTTTTTTGCGAGGATTTGCTTGCAAAGAAAAGGAAAAGATTATAAATAGGAAATAAAGCAAAATCTTTTCCTTCAACCTTTCGCTTGTGAGCTCTACCTTTTGCTTTTACCTTTACCTTTGAAGGAAATACTTTATTTTTATAAATACGACCTATTGCTAGGCTATTGTCATCAAGTTAGCTACGGAATAGACACCTACTTAAATTTCTCGCTCTTACCGAAATAACAATTTTCACTGCCCCAATATCATTAACATATGGCATTACTAAGAATTGCAACGAAATTATATGAAATCAGGAAACTGTTCATTTTGTTTGCAAAGGTCTAAAAATTCATTACTTCTACCAATCATTGAAGGTGCTCCGTCAGTAGACATCGCAACCAATTTATGCAAAGACAAATTTGCAAGGTTAAGGCAGGATTATGAATAGTTTGAATGGATTTTGAGGGTATTCAAGAAGATTTTGTCGGTCGGGTAATCCTACATTCTCTCAATTTTTGTTTTTAGCTCGTTGTCTCTGTTGCACTGCAATAATGCCAAGCTCTTTTCCCCTCATTCATACAAAAGACATCCTATTTTTTGCTGCCTCCTTCTCATCTTCATTTTTGACATTGCTTGGGAATTAGTCAGGTCAGTTGTAGAATAGATACGTGTTTAATTTTAAATTCATGTTTTATCGTCTGCTAAATTTTTAGTACACATTTTAAATTAAAAGACTTGAAACTAACTTAGTAAATTATTTAAACTGTCTGCGATCTACTGTCGAACTGTTCGCGATCGACCGTTTGCCCACCTGTCTATAGAACTCAATTTTCTAAAATATAATTGAATATCTGAAACTCTACAGTGTTTCACACCCAGCAAATCGTCTTAGTTTTCTGCCGAGAATGCTCTCTATTGTTACATTTGCATGTAGAGTCGCAGTTCTCAAAATCTGGAATGCAATTTCCTGGATACTTCTTCATTAGAATTTGTATGCATTTTTGGCGGTCGACAACGGCACACATGAAAGGGTTGTATCTGAAAATAACTAAAATGAATAAAAATTCTGCCGAAACATTTTCTGTAAATTTCTAAGAAGAAATTAATGCTAATTGCGTAACTAGCGTCTATGCTCATAAAAACAACACATAACAGATGGATTCAAGCAATGCTTTCCAGCAGGATAATCAAGACGCAGCTCTTTAGTGCGACACTGGAGGTTAACTTCACCAGAGCAACCCCAACCCCAAGTAGGAGTTTTGTCTTCACTGCTGTGATCCATGGTAGTTAACGATCTTTTGGTTCAACTAAGCAACCAAAGTACCGAATCCCAAAGTTATGCTGATGACCTAGTTATCATTATCAAAGGTAAAAGTGAGCGCTTGCTTTCTAGAAAGTATCAAGAAGCCCTAAGTTTTGTTCAAGGCCGGTGTGCTGTACAAAGTTATCAGTCAACCCCAGCAAAACAATTATTATACCCTTTATCAGAAAAAGGTGAATGAGGGACATAATTAGCCCTACCCTCTTTGCTAAGGAAGTCCCAATATCCAAAGGTGCTAAATATCTTGGGATAACTCTCGATGATAAGCTCAACTGATGCAAACATATTGACAAGACAGCTCTGTGGGAATGTTGAAAACTGGCTGACTCAACATGGGAACTCAAGCCAATAATAATTTCGCTATACAAATCAGTAATGAGGCCCATGATCACATATGCTGCAGTAGTGTAGTGGAACAAGTATACATACAAAAGCCAATCATCCAGAAGCTAAATAAGCTACAGAGGATGGCATGTCTAAGTGTAAATCGTGCCATTCGCATTACATCTACCAGCGCTCTAGAGACACTATTGAACTTACCAGCACTCAGCAACGTTGTTGAAAAAGAGGATGGACTAATGGTGTACAGAGCCCGGACAGATGGGTATACTGAATGGAACTCCAAAATCCTACGCAGACAACAGAACGAATAGAAGCAAATTCAATACTTAATTAAAATTTCGAGGACACATTAGGGATTACTTCACATCGCAAATAAAAGTTTTCCAGATGTTTAATAATCGCCCCCAGGTTGATCACCATTTTAGGGACTCTCTGAGGGTTAAACTAGTAGTGTCCCGCAATAAAGGAATATCTTGGGGCGACGAAGGAAGGAAGGGAATTGTCAGTTTTTTCAGTGATCATCTTTATATATTTTTTGAATTATTACAAAATTTATAGGCCTCTTTCATTTAGTACCTATCAGAAAACTTTTTTCTAGAACCATGCTGAAGTTGAGCATATTGAAATCGTGTTCAGCATTTTTTTGTATTTTTTTTTTTACTAATTTTCTTGCTATTGAAGGGTGCGACAATTACATTTTTTGAAATAAGTATGGATCTTACAAGATCCACGCGAAATACAGTTATAAGAAGGGATCTTATTGCAAGCATCTCAGGCATTTTTCAAGCGTGATGTGCATATTTTAACAAGATCAAAGTGGGCCCATTATTTTCAATAATACACACGCCAAACATAAGACTTTCATCGCTGACTGTCTGAAACGCGGAATAAATCTTGGCTTGGCGGTATCATTCCAACTTCAAATAACTAAGATTAATTAAGCCAATTACAATAGATCCTCGCTATGCCAGCTCTAAATAATTTAGAAATCCTAAGAGTATTACAAGACAAAAAATCACAATTATAATTTTTGAATTTTAAGGACTTCTGCGTTGTCAAATATCGGGATAATGTGAAATATTGAGAATTTTTATCGTGTCATCGGCTCACGAAGATAACAAACATTTCATAATTACCTACCTGCCTACCTATAAAAATTCCAATATTTCATGCATACACCATTCTTTTGAAAACTATGCAGATGCATTTTGTCGTCATTGGTTAATTACAGAAATTATGAAATTCTTAAATTGGCTTTAAAATTCTGCAATGCATAGCAATGGGCTAGCTGCTGCTGCGCTGAGGCTGACAGTGACAACTAGTACGCCGTTTGCCTTCGTCTCTTCCAAAAGTTGACAAGATCTACTTCATTTTCATTGGCGAATGAATAAAATACACACACAACTAGATTTAACGTAAGTTGGTAGCATTTTTTTTATACTTCTTCGTTTATCGTATCCTCTTTAAAATTCCATTCTTATTCCTTCATCTCTTTTACAATACCATATTTTGCCCATAAGAGAGAGAGAGATAATAAAACTAATTGTCACATTGCCTTCTCCTCTTCCAAATGACTGCTTCTTTTCATTGGTTCATAAAATCCTGCTCACCCACACTAAGTACTGCATTTATCGAACTTAACGAATATTTCGGTCATGCGCAGTAGAATAAAATTTTAATTTTTGTGATCTGAAATTTGCTGATCGCCTGGTATTTGCTGTTTCTTTAAAATACACAAGAATGAATGGGAGAGACAATATTATAAATTCAATATGCAGCACATTTGGACTGTATGGTTTCTTTTTTCTAAACTAGTGATACATCTGCCAACAGATGGCTCCGGGTGTATCGAAATGAGAATTTTCTCACCTTGATGGAATCTAGTTTTTTGTAATTTAGTGCTTGAAGAGTTTTTCAATTTCGTGGTGTAATTTATATTTAACTTAATTATTAAATTTTTCGTAGGCATATAAATAACAATGAAAAAAAAAATGTATCAAATACGAAAATATTTAAATTTTTGCTTCATGATCGCAAACGATGAAAATGCCTTTGTCTTTCAAGATAAAATTTTCAATTAGAAATTTCATAAAAACCCCAAATTTTTAAAGATTTTTATATGGAAAATTACTGTTGCTGCTACTGGAATACTTTTTACATAGTGCTTATGCTAGTGAAAGACAGCTAAAGGTGTGCAAGTTAATCTCCTACTTAAAATCTGCGGCTGTTGACAGTTAGTTTTCTATCGATATTCTTAGTTCTTCTTTAAATGTTGTCCTATATTCCTAGTGTCTTTTAAGAAGCTGTATCAGTGTTGTTGTTTTAAACATTCACCTACATACTTTAATAACGATCATTATTGAGCTCGATGTACCTACTGAGTATTACCTTATTGCATTCAAACGGGTACCTACCTACCTACTTATTACACTTTTCTATGTTGCGTGAATGAGTAAATTCAAGTTGATCTCATTTCAATAAGAAACCGGATTAGGATTACGTCGATACAAATTTTACTGAAGGCCCGAAATATTTCATTTCATTTATATTGCAAAGCATAATTTTCTCGGAAATTTAACTGATCGACTTTCTTATATTTCACGAAAATATTGCCAATACTGCTATTTACCTTTTCTTTCATTCTTTAATTATTACACACTTTCATTGTTTTTTGTAGAGTTGAGGGCTCCAATCTTCCGTAACATCTCATAGAATCTGTCGTCGAGATGAATTTGCATCGCCATCCTCTTTTGGCCACCACTTCATTTGAAATACTCTGACCACATCTTTAAAACTTTCTGTCGGTAAGGCTTTTTTTTTTTTACAATATATTCTCAAACTCAATTTTTGTTTGTTTATGAGATCGATTCATCTCAATAGGAAAAGTATATCAATCCAAGTGTCGTTACTTGCAAATCCTACAGATTTTTTAAGCTCTCATATTTAGCTCAAGCTGACGGTTATTGTATTTTTTCACAGTTGTAAAATTAAATACAACGAATTCATCCGAGGTCTATTAGAGACTATTGCATAATCATCATTCTGCTCCTCTGACTCCTTTTGGCTGCAACAAAATTTATTTTCACACTAACTTTTCCTATTGTCGGCAATTCACTCGATAACAGCCATATGAAGATACAATTCAGTTCACCATTTATAGCACCCCCGCACTACCAACAAAATTGCTAGAATTCCATTTATCAATTTCCATAAAAATTTCAGAAAAATGTGAATCAGTATTCTTTAAGATTTGACAAGGATTATAATTACAAGCAATTAATGCTAAAGGAAATTGAGAAGTATTTTAAGCAGAATTTATACTGTCTTTGACCAAATTACTAGAGGCCTCTAAAATTTTTTTTTTAAATTTTATATTTCGGGCCGTATTCAGCAAGCCATAATAATGCATATATAATTTTAATTTTGATTCTAGTGGGCCCTAACCCTCGCTAACATGTTACTATCTATGGAAAATAAAGTTTATTATATCGTAAAAGAGACGACGTGAATTTAAAAAAAAAATCTAAGTAAAAACGAAAAAAAATCTCAACTTTGATATTTGGTCATTGGTCCTTTACCAGAAATTTTAATGCCTGTATTCTCTTGGAATGCTGTTTATGTGGATTGCGCACAGTTTCCTAGAATACACATTTTTTTTTATCGTCATGGTCTTGCTGGTAATGACCCATTTCTCTACCTCTCTCTCTCTTTTTATAAAAACCTATTCTATAATTTTGTTCGGAGAATTGTTTGGCTAATCCAAAAGGGTACATACATAAATGGTGAAAATATTCGGCAGACCTTGCCGTGTGATTGCTAAAGCTCTCTTCTTGCATTAAAACAGTTCGTGTCTATTGGAAAACCAATCTTTCAACTTAGGCCAGCAATCTTACTTAGAAGATATTCTTGTGGTTACCTTATTTCAGGGAGTAGGTACTTACCTATATCTATTATTTAAAATTTCCAAACGTCCAGTTTCTTGTGCAGAGATGACAGACTAAATCATAAAATTTTTATATGGCAACACCAAGAAGGGGTTGCCCTATTTAGTCCATTTTTGAAATTTTATTTGCTATTACTATAAAACCACCATGTATCAAATTTCAGCTATCTATGTCGACACCTTCTCAGGCAGTGTCCAAATATATAGTGGTAATCGAAATTTTTGTATGTCAACCCCGCGAAGGAGCAGGCGCGGATCTAGCATTGAAATTAGGGGGGGGGTCATTTTACAAATAAAATCATCGAGCAAAAAAAAAAAAAAAAAACATCCAACGCCGGTTCGCGGGGTCCATGGAGCAAAAAAAAAAAAAAAAAACAACATCCAACGCCGGTTCGCACCGCAGTACCTACTGCAGTACTTGCTATACTGCTATACTTGGAACTAGGAAATCCGGAAATCCGCATTATTCAGGCGGTGCGGATGATGTGTATACTTTCTTTTTTAAAAACTAATATTTTTAATAGAATAGGGTGCAAACTGCAGGAGTCATTCAAGCCCAACTTTTCTCAGTTTTACACACTGGTATATATAAAATGGACTGCTCGATATGCTATTTCATGCGGGTACAATTTTTTGTGTCAAAAATAGTTCATACGTCGGTGCCAACATTGAAAAATCCATTGGCGGAAAGTTGAAAAGCGAAACCTCTCGAATTTCTATTAACCCAAATAATTAATTTAAAAACATTTATTTCGACAAACTCACTTATTTATTTATTGTTTACAGCCCTTTCTCAGCTCAGTTCGCACGTTACATAGGAAAGTGACCAACTCAAAAAATGCAACTTTTCAGGAGAGCGAAAAAACGAAAAGCTGTACATAGAATTAATTCTAGCTTAACGTAGTAATTGTTTGCTAAAAATAGTCTGAACTCTTAAATTTGTTAGTAAATATATTTCTGAAGATTTATATAAAAGAAATTTTAAGATTTTGTTACCGCAGTTGGCGAGGTTAGCTGTTAATCCCGCATCCACTTAAGTTGTGTCGCTTTTCTTTGTTGCGAAATAAATATTTTTACAAGTTTTTTTAAGTGGCACAACTCAAAATACGATTTTTAAGAATTAAATTCCGTACTTTGAACTTTGTGGAAAAATGTCATAACTCATAATATAATTTGTAAGAAATAAATGCTGTTTTGTGGAAAAGTGACACAATTTAAAATAATACTGTTAAAATGTCGAAAACATATTTACGTTTGTTATGAAGATCGTCACAACTCAAAAAGTGATAGTGGGCACGCTTAGGCGGAGACCAAACCAGTTTGGAATAATTGGAAGCCTTTGGTCACAGCCATGTAAAATTACCAACCACTTCGGTATGGTTTGTAATTACGCGGAGGAAAAACCAGAAATTTTGACCGGTTTGGTCCCCGCCTAAACGCGCCCACTGACACACTGTTCTATGAAGAATATCTCTGTTCTTCAGTAACAGAAAAGTGACACTACCGCTATCTAGCGGCAAAAACAATCAGATAGAAATATGCCAATTTCATGGTGTAATTAACTCAAAAACGAAAAATTTTGAGCTAGGTCACATTTCTATGTGACGTGCGAATTAGTAGTTGGTGGTTAGGTCGAAAGAGAACGCTATATAGAAAGAGCCCACTTTCTGCAGTGTATTTCTATGGACGTAGTCAGTCCATATTTTAAATGTCAGTGGTTTTACATAAGAACGCTGCAAATATTTTAGAATGTTAGGAGTGTTAGAGAGTGTGAAATTGCCATCAGCAATTGATTCAAATTCCTCAGTTAAAAACAAAAAGTATTTCCCATAGAACGACTTGGGACAAATAAAAGTTTTAAATTTCAACCCAAGTCGTTTCAATAGAAAAAAGCCCCACGACAAATCTTACCTTCAGTAAGATTTGTCGAAAATAAAAGTACGATATGTATGTACATATATACCTACATACTTATCGGGCGCAGAAAATTTACTCGGTGAAGATTTAAACGATCAAGTCTTCACCAAAAAGCCTCCTTTCAGCAAATTGTCGCGAGCGGAATACATTCTGGGTGCAACAATGTATGCACGATAGCAAGACGATGGTTTGATATTTATGAAAATATCAAATTTCATTTCAACCATCGTCCGCCGCGGTAGGCTGAACACTAATTGTAAACAGGTAAAGAAAATAGAAGTTGCGATAAGAAAAACAAAATAAACGTTTTGTGAAAATAACCATAAGAGGAAGTTTGTGAAAGAAAAAGTTTGTGAACAAAGCAAAAGTAAAAAAAATATATATATAAATAAAATAAAAGTGTGCGAGTTGTCTTAATCATAGCTTCCTGAAACGGCGTAGAGTGATTGCCTTCGACTAAGCTAAGCCCCGAAATATAACAGAAGTTAGGACTAAGTTAAGTTAGGGCTCTGATGTGGTAGCGAGGGAGTCTGTTTTGTGGCTTGGGAAGTGTTTCTCTGAGGTCCGAAACCAAAATTTCGAGAAAAACCTATACACATACATCACATGCATACAATAGCATTCATTAAAATAAATTTTTATTTTTTTAAGTTTCGGAATAAAGTTTTTTTTTAAGTTGAATTATATAAATAAAAAAAGTATAAAATAAAAAAAAATTATTTTTTCAAATAACTCAATGAATTAAAGATTTTTTCTCAAATTTAGGGGGGGGGGGGTCATGACCCCCACGACCCCCCCCCCTGGATCCGCCACTGCGAAGGAGTTGCCCGATTTGTCTCATTTTTATACTCTAGATGAAATCATAGGGGTATACTAAGTTTGTCATTCCGTTTGTAACACCTCGAAATAATGATGGTAGAGCAAAATGGATTGCACACCCATTCATAATATTAAAAGTTATTTCGATTTTTGCATGTCCGTCCGTCCGTCCGTCCGTCCGTCTGTGCGCACGATAACTCGAGAACGCGTATACTTAGAGAGCTGAAATTTTGTACACAGACTTTAAAAAAAAAAAAGTAAAATTAAGTTCGAAAATGAGCCAAATCGGGCAACTCCTTCGTGGGGTTGCCATATAAAAATTTCGTTTTCCGCTATATATTTGGACACTGCCTGAGAACGCGTCGACGTAGAGAGCTGAAATTTCGCACATGATATTTTCACTACATTAGCAAATAAAATGTCAAAAATCGACTTAATCGGGCAACTCCTTCTTGGCGTTGCCATATAATAATTTCGGTTTTTTACGTATACTTTGAAACCGATCAGTCCAAGACATCTTTATTGTACTAAGTACTTCTGCAGAATACGAAATCCTATAAAATTGGTTATTACCATTTTTTCTGTGCGACAAACTTCTAGAAATATATGCGAAAAACAACTTCAAAATCAATACTTGAATAGATCGGTGACCATACGAAATTTAATACGGGCATTCATCTAGGATATCATAAGAATTGGTCTTAGACCAATTCTAGCTTTTTTACTGGTTGAACTTAATTTTACTTTGTTTTTTTTTTGTAAAGTCCGTGTACAAAGTTGCAGCTTTCTAGGTGATGGATAACCCAAGTTTATTAAAAGTTAGGACCACCACTCCTGAAAATAGGTTAAATAGTATTCTCATAACAGCGTTCACTGCATAATATTTTAGGGCTCAATTAGAGATAATTTAATGCCTCTACTTCTTTGCCATAAATTCAGTGTGGCATAGTAATCCCATATAGATTCTATTCAATGGCAAATATGCTAATTATAATTGCACTATTAAGAAAATCAATTTCAGTTATTACTTCAAAGTCAAAAAGGATGAATTGAAGAAAATTGCTAATAATATGTAATCTTAAAATTACTGTCCATAACAGTGTATTCTTAAGGGTTGAGCCTGACATCCGCATTCATAACATTAACAATTTTTTAAAATATATTTTAGTTGCACGTTTGTCCATTTGTTCAGCCAGAGGTATTCTTTCCATGTACATCTTCGTGGGTTACGACAACGGTCTTAAAAGAACTGCGCAGTCTGAGTTATTGTAAACAGCAAATAGGCTTAACACTAATTGTTGTTTTTTTTAGCTAGCTGTGTCGTTGACTGCTGCTGGTGGCGCCCACATATTTGTGTTGTTGTGTGTCGCGTTTTTTTGTTTTTGCCTTCAGCATGCGGATTAAGAGCAAATCGGTTTTCGGTGTATTGCCGCCTTAACTAAAAAAACCCAGCAATTCTCGCGCTAACTGAAACCAAGGTCCTTTTTCATGCTGATATTAATCAGTATCACGTCCCTGGTTACAGCTTCGCGCCTCTTTTTTCTCAGCACGGAGGGATCGCAGTTTATATACGGAATGATGTGGCCTTTACCATTCTTCAAGATTTTTCTGCTGCCAATCCACAGTTTTCTTTATCGCAGCCCAAATATGTCTGATGACGACACGGTATCCGTATTTGACAATATCTGCAACAATATTGATCATTTGCTTCCTGTCTCCCCCTCTTCCGAAATCGTCCTGGCAGGCGATTTTAATGTTCATAACATACTGTGGCTCAGATATTCTTCTACCACAATTCTTCCATCTCAATCGGTTCCCCTCTTAGACCATTGTTTAATTACGGTTCAGTTTACAACCTCAAACCTGTGCCGCCGTACTTCACCACCTGTGTACCTCTTTGGCACTATAAAGCGTGAAACACAATTGGAGCGTTTCAAGCAGCTTTATCGCCAGCTTTCTGCTAAACTCGACTGGAAAAGCCGAATTGAACACAATTGATGATTTTGACATTTGCAGCTTTAACTTGTTTATAGTGAGAACTTTTATTCATAAGTGGCCTTAAAGAAAAATAGAAATGAATCCGATTTTCCAAAACTACGATAAATTAATGCTTTTTTGGATAGTTTTCGAAATGTACCAGTTATATGCAAAAATAATAGCCATCCGCATATGATATTTAACGTTCGCACAGTTGGCAACATTAAAAATTCCCTCAAGTTGGCAGTCATTGGGCTTGAAATTTGAAATTTGATCAAATCTCAAGCCAACTTGAATCTGGCAAAAAAGCTAAAGCTCCAATTGTGTGCTTCTACATTGATTTACATAGTCAACAAATCTCAAGCTGGCTGAAACGCTCCAATTGTGTTTCACGCTTAAGAATGTTGATTCGGAAAGTCTCAATCAGTATCTCAGAGAAATAGATTGGTCGGTCTGTTTTCCTTCGAGGGATGTTGATGAATGCACATTAGAACTTAGTAACATACTTAGTCTTGGCATGCGTGAATACATTCCGTATTCTTACAGCAGATCTCAACAATAGCAAAATCGCTCTTGGTTTAACGATAAGTGCAAAAAGCGAAAGAGTCTGCATTTCGCGACTATCAATTGCATTAATGTCCGAAACTGTCTACAAGCCTGCACGGAACACCTGTAAGTCCATTATCCAGAGAGAAAATTTTCTTTTTGACCAGAATATCAGACAAAAAATCTTGGCAAGCCGCAAAGGTAGCAAAGGTTTCTGGTCCCTGGTCAAAACCGTCAGGAACAACTTCACTAGTTCCTCCATACCTTCAATACTTTATAATGGTGAAGTGATTGTTGACTCCCTGGATAAAGCTAATATTTTAGCTGCTAGATTCGCTTCAAATTCTCGTCTTCCACCCACCTCACAAACACCTGTTTTGCATCTCTCGTGTGGATGTGTACAAGAGCCAATACACGTCCGTACGAGGGATGTGTTCAGGGTCCTTAAGGGGATCAACCCCTCCAAAGCCGCAGGTCCTCATTGTTTTTCGCCCCTGTTAATTAAAAGCTGTGTCTCATCTTTGGCTAAACCTCTGCGTAAACTATTCTACTTGTCTTATTAGATAGGTGAATTTCAAACTGCTTGGAAACTAGCTCACGTTCAGCCTATTCCCAAGAAAGGAGAGGGTAGCGATCCCTCAAATTATCGACCAATTGCGATCACTTGGGTTCTTTCAAAGGTTTTTGAATCTATCATTAACTCAAAATTAACGAAGTATCTAGAAACTAATTATCTCATCAACGATCGCCAATATGGCTTCCGAGCTGGACGCTCATCTGGAGATTTGGTGACCTTTCTTACGGAACGTTGGAACCGTAGTCTAAAATCGTTCCCCTACATATTTCAAAGGCCTTTGATAGAGTCTGGCATCCAGCCGTTTTAGCCAAACTTAAGCACTTGGTCTCTCTCCTCCTCTACTATTATGGATTGAAAGTTTCCTATCTAGTTGTATTAGATGGCGTTACATCTGAACCGCAGCCCATAAATGCCGGCGTGCCTCAAAGCTCCGTTATCTCTCCAACTCTCTTTTTAATTTTCATTAATGATCTGCTTTCCCTTACTTTCAATCCCATCCATAGTTTCGCAGATGACACTACTCTCGATTTCGCTTACTCTTTTGACACTCTTGCGGACTCCAGAGGGAATGCTGCATGTGTTAAACGAGGTTGCATGATTAGATCATTGAATAACAATCTTGTCAATATCCTCGCTTGGGGCAAGGCGAATCTCGTCGAATTTAATGTATCTAACACCCAAAGCTATCTCATCTCATTAAAACAAGACCATAACTTAACCACTCCCGTTTCTTTTGAAGGAGCATTAATTTCTGATTCACCGTCACTAAACATTCTTGGCTTTAATATTTCCAGTAAGTTAAACTGGACAGATCACATCTTATCTGTTACCAAAGAAGCATCGAAATGTCTTGGATTTCTGAAAAGGTGTAAGAAATATTTCAGCCCGTCAAATCTAGCGATCCTCTACAAGTCCTACATTAGACCTAGAATGGAATACAATTCCCATGTATGGGCTAGGGCTGGTCGCTCAGCCTTAGCTTCATTGGATATTGTCCAAAAGAGAGCCTTCAAACTCATTGGCTATATGGCAGTAACTTGTAATATCGACTCACTCGACCACCGCCGCAATGTTGGATGCTTTTCGCTCCTTTATCGCTACATGTATGGTCAATGCTCTGATGAAATATCTGGTCTAATCCCTTGTAGAGTGCTTCCTGCACGCAATACTCGCGCTGCAAACCGCGCACATCTTTTTACCCTTCAAATTACTTTCGGTCGTACAGTAAAATTCCGTGATGCTTTTTTATCCCGAACAGTGCGAATGTGGAACAGTCTACCATCTTCTGTTTTTCCTCCGGTATACAATCTGCGGAAGTTTAAGGGCGACATGCATCGGCACCTCCGCCACTATCCTCATATCCGCTAAACCTTTCCCTATCTCCTTCCTGCCATGCTGTGCTTTGCATCATAGGGTATCCGTTGAGCTGGGCTTAATAATATTAAAAAAAAAGAAGCCATCCAGTTTGGGCCAATCCTAGAAGTTTATGCCCATTTTAAAGTAAGGAGTCCTAAAACTTCTTTTCGCACTATAAGTGAAAAAATTACAAATATCTTTTGTAAGCTGCTGTATGTAGGTGGATAGTGTTTTACACGACTAGCTCGTGGACAGGTGTAGTGAATGGCATATACATTTTGTCAAAAAGAGGTCTGGATTAATCTGTTTAAGATGCAACCTGAAAGCCACTCTTATCTCCTATGTTCTTTGGTTCTACGTTGCCGTCATCTTCCAAGCTGGACATTTCTACTCTGGAAATTAAACTTTTCACTTTCCGCATAAAATAGAAATATTAATAATTAATTCTTTCTATGCTTTAAAGGACTGTTAACGGTTCAAGAGGGAAAGTTATATGCTTGGTGGAAAAATCTTACAGAATAAAGATAAGATTATAAATTTGTATGAAATTTTTTACAAAAACAACTAGACCTTTATTGACGAAAAAAATTCTCATCCCTGTACCAATTGAAATTCCAACGTGGAAATTTAACAGTTTAACTAACAACATTATCAGCATTGATTTACAATTAAAATAACTAATAAGAAAAAGCAGGATGCATTTTGAGACATTCAAAAACTGCTATTCAGGATGACACAGAGTGTCGATTTGGCCCCACTCTGGATAATCCTGGGTACATTGGAAGGCATAGACCTGTGGCATTTTTTTAATAATTTTTGAACTTTCGTCTTTAAAATTAGCTAAATATCGTCTCTGTGATATTAGAATCAGCGAAATTTAAGGATTTCAAAGCCTTTTAATTTAGGCAGCATGCATCGCAGGACAAAAAAATGAGTGGTGGTATTCTTATCTCATAACTACTTAACTTTCACCAAAAGAAGGACGAAATTGGAAATGATCGGGTTGGGAATGATCGAACTTTGATAGATTTCGTTAAGTTATTTATGTAGGAAATTAGTTAATTGTCCGAAAATGGATCCATTTAAAATAAAAAGGATCAAGTACCGTAGAATGGGTTGAAATTAATGAAAAATCGATTGCTTACAAAGTCTTTGCTCAATTCGGCTTAACTAAAGTGTTAAATACTGCACCTAACTTTTGTTTTCCGTTAACATTTATATCGATTTTATCTTTAAAGGAATTACAACAGTTTTTCATTGGAAATTCAGTTGATCAAATTTGCCTCGTTAAGTGCTTCTACACTTAGTTGATCAATTTTAACTCAATACAAAAATTGATTCAGTCGTTTACAAAATATTCCTAATTTTTATTAGTGGGGTGATTTTGATTGTTGATCAAATTCACCCTATTCCACCATCAAACCCCCTCTAATAAAATTAAGTAAATTTTGTAAATGACTGAACCAATTTTTGTGTTGAGCTGAAATTTATCAAACAAGTATAGAAAAATTTAGAGAGGCAAATCAGACTTTATAAAATTTTTATCTAACCCAACTATGAAATTAATTTTGCCTATGGATTTTAGAGAATAATTTAGTTCGTTTAGTGAGCAGATAAATAAAAATTAAGTGAAACAATCGGCATTTCTTATATTTTGAAATTGTATTCTTTAGATACCTCAAGAAGTTTTGGATCTGGCAATGTTTGTAGCAATAATGTCTGTTAAATTTACTTGGGATATAATCTGCTTTTACGAGCTGAAACGTTCTTTTGTTGGTAGTTGACTTACACCCTACCACAGCTCATACTCATTCTCCTCCCAGATCTGCTCCATGATACACAAATACCGAAAATGAAGAATAAATTGTATCTATTCGGATTCAATTGGATCCCACTGATCAGAGCCGGGGCCCTAGATTTTTTGTAAAGTAAAAAAAAATTCAAACACGAACATATGTTACTAATGTGTGATATTGTTTTGCCTAATACATTAATTACTTCAGGAAAATTAAAATTTTTTGCAATTGCTTTTTCTATGCTTAATATAACAAGTGCATTTAAGCGTTCTGCAGACATGCTTAACGGAAGATAATTCTTAATTTTAATTTGCTGAAAGAGCGCTCAGCACTTGCTGTGCATAGTAACTGGCAACATAAAGAAAACTTTTAACACAGTTAATACAATTAGAAATTTGTCGTTATGTGCGTTATTTACATTTGTGTCATTCAAAATCAAATCCCGTAGCAAATCAATTTCCTGGACCAAGTTTTCATCTACATCTTTTTTCTAATTGACTAAGGTTTTTATATCAGTGATTAATTTGAAAATATAATATAAAATAGTTGGTCCTCTATTTGTACAATAACAGGATCAATTACAATGTTAAAAAAAAAATAACATCTAAATTCACTACCGGGTTTTCTATAACTTCATCTTTTGCTATTTCGGAATAATCTTTTTCTGTTTCGAAATTGTTTTTCAAGAAAATGTTTTGAATATTCAAATTACGTGCTGCACCTTTACTACGTCTAAAAATGTGTTCCCGCCTCTCATCTTGTTACCCCGACCTATAAGATCTTTTGTGACATTACCCATCGCCCATTCGAACTTAAGGTATTTGATGAAGCTTATAATGTTTTTGGGGGCCATTTTTCCTATATCCTCTGGCAATGGAGCCGCCTTTCCTAGATGTCTTAGGCTTATACATATACAAGTCGAAAGCGTGGCTATACAAGTACCCATACAAATTCAGATACTTGTATTTAAATGTAAACTCACCTTAACAATGATTTGACTTTCTCCATTTCGAACGACTGATAATAAATCCATCATAATTACATTTTTCCATTCTAAAGCCTTGGTTTCCAACAGAATGCGGCGGCGCAATTGCAATTGCGCCACATTCTCTTGAAAACTAAGTCTTTAGCATAATGCGACAACGCATTACACTGTTTACGTAGAAACAAACCCTTCAACACACCGATTCTGGCCATTAGGGCTGTCATGTATGCTTGTTTTAACCAGATGTGAAGAAATATGCACATTGTGCCTAATGTTCGACCTACAAATTGGGCTTTGTATATTGTTTCTTTTCTATTTTCGCTCACTTTGCTCTTATATAGAAAATACTATACGCAATATGCTTGATGCTTGACCCAGATACTGGCACTACATGATGTTTTTGGTTATTGGCCATGCTAGCCAGTAGCCTTCGTTTAATTTTCTTATGCGTAGGGGAAATGTTCCATTTCGCTTGTACAGGGTGGGCCAAAAGTCACCATGGGGTTTAAAAATTTAATAACTTTTTCGTTTATATATTTTTTTTATTTTTTTTTTTAGATTATAAAATATACAAAATGGAAATTTTTTTACGCTAAGTATGGAAAATAATGTCACTTAAATGACCGCCGTTATTAGCTTCGCAATGATGGGCTCTTTTTAGAGCATTTTCCATAACATCTTTCAACATTTGTGGCTGTAGCGCTCGAATTTCTGCAACTATGTTGGCCTTGAGTTCAAGGATTGTCTCGGGCTTGTTCACATATACTCGCTCCTTCAAATAACCCCAAAGAAAATAGTCGGGTGCTGACAAATCTGGCGAACGCGCTGGCCAATTAATTTCCGAATTTCTTGAAATTATTCGCTGTCCAAAAATTTGCCTTAAAAGTGCCATTGTGTCTCGGGCAGTGTGGGCAGTGGCTTCATCCTGCTGAAACCACATCTCAGGTCTGTTTTCAAGAGCAGGACGTAAAAAATTTTCTATCATAAACCGATACCGCTCTCCATTTACGGTTACAGCACTTCCATCTTCATTTTCGAAGAAGTAAGGCCCAATGATATTTTCAGATGTAATGCCACACCATACTGTACACCTAATGGGGTGCAATTGGCGTTGATGAATGGCTCTTGGATTTTCAGAACCCCAGAACCTACAGTTCTGCTTATTAACAAAGCCATTCAGATGAAAATGAGCTTCATCACTCATAATCAGATTTTCAATAAAGTTGATTTCATTTCTGGCCAACTGTTGAAATTTAACTGCAAAATTTAGACGTTGCCGATGATCTGCGGGTTTCAATTCCTGCACTAATTGCACCTTATATGGGAATAACAGTAAATATTTTTTTAAAATGCGCCGTAGTGACGTACGAGACATCCCTAGCTGAGCAGAACGCCTTCTGGTAGATGTTTCTGGTGTTTCGTTAACACTTTGCTCTACACGTTCAATATTTTCCGCAGTGTGAATTATACGCGGTCTGCCGATTCGAGGCAAATAACTTACGGTGCCATGTTGGTGGTGACGATCAACTAAGCAACGAATCATGGCTTCAGAGGGCGAAATTCTGACGTTAAAATGGCGACGATATGCTCTTTGCGTTAAAATAATTGATCGCTGATTTAAGTAATAAAATTCTATTATTCTAGTTCTTTGTTCAGTTGTGAATCTCTCCATTATTTATTCTCCAGATGTTATTTATATAATCTAAAAAAAAAAATAAAAAAAATATATAAACGAAAAAGTTATTAAATTTTTAAACCCCATGGTGACTTTTGGCCCACCCTGTATAAGCAAAATAGACTATTTCCAATATTTAATTAATATATAAATCGGAAGACGTACCCAAAATTATACACTTACGTTAATTTATAAATATTCGCCCCTTCGCTAAATCTTGCTGGATCACCAATTATCGAAGAAAATCGATCGATGATCCTAAGTAAAAAGCCGCTGTAAATTAGGCAGTAGTTTTTAAAACTTAATCAAAAACGAACCAAGTGACCCTCAGCCCACGGTAAGGTCTCTTGTTCCCTAATAAAGAACAAAAAGTAAAATAAAGGAGTAACTAAACAAATGTTAAGTCATTAAGTAAAAAATAAAAGACGTAATAAGAAAAACTTAAGTTCTGAGTTTAAAAAGTCAAAATGTTAACAAAAAGATCTAAATCGAGGCTGGTGAACTTCTTTTTACAGACTTGGAAGATGACGCGATGGTCATGTAAAACATGCTTAAATTAAAAAATTATGAAATAAATGCTGAAAATTTGAGAAAAAGTATTAAAGTAGGGTATAAACTTTCTAAAGGGGTAATATACTCCCAGTGAACTCTGACGGGGCTGTGAGAGAATTTTTTTGCTATGAGGCGGATAAAAACGTTGCTAGAAGCACAATGCTTCAAGAACGATTCTCTCGCATGTCACGCAAGTTACTGCTCAACACAGAGAATGACATTCTTAAAAAAAAAATTACAGCTTAAAAGATATTGAGCCGATTTGCAGAAAAAAAATAGTAAACTAATGCTTATTTAATTGGTTTTTGGCGATTTCTGTTATGATTATGACGGTATTAATTTAGAAGATAGTGATGGATGGTGACGAATTCAAATTAAACGATAATGCACTGAGAGAAATTTTCACTGAGAATAAGCTCTGTTCCATGTGTATCAAAGAAAGTTAGGTGCGATTTAGAGCTTAGCAGACATTTCCTGGATGTAAGAAAACAAATTGCTTCGTCTTATTCAAATGAATATAGAAAACTTAGATCAATAGTAGTAATATATTTTCTCAATTATCTCTGATATGATAATAGCAAAAAATTTTATTACAGAATATGAGAAAAGGTTATATATCCTGAGAATAGAATTGCTTAAATGTAGTCTACTTTTCGTTATTCTAGAAAATGATTTATTTTAAATGTTCCAACTTAATTTTTAGTAGCTACGTATATATGTAAAAAGTTTCTTTGTTTAAGCAAGTCAGTTTCGTTGAATAAGCGATAATTTTCTTATGATAAGAAGAATTTTTCTCGTGTTTCTACGCATATTAATTAAAATGGGTTTCTATTAGATCTACGGTTTTATTGCCGTTAAAAGGAGTTTTCTTCTGTCTATGAAAGTTCTCTCACTCCAGTAGAAATCGTAATGCTAGTAGATTTGAAAAAAACAAAATCATTTGTATGTTGTATTCGATCTAAAAAACAACGGTAGTCAATAAAATAGTTTGCTTGATGTAAGGAAACTTGATGTTAACACTGATTACCGTCTTAGAAACTTTTACACATTTTTGAAAAACAATACTTGATTGAAGAATATTCTTTTTCAATTTTTGTGTCAAACTATCCCCAACTAGGCCCACCCCAGAGCAAAACCCTGGCTACGCCCATGTTGGTGAAGTATTAAAATACTCACACTTTCTAACCTAAAAGTTAATTGCATTTATACTTAGCCTCTTTTACAATTCCATACTTCGTTTATAAGAGAGGGACAGAAGATGAAGGTTATTGTCACATTGTCATCTCCTCTTCTAAAAGTTTTTTAACTTTTGGAAGAGGAGAAGGTAACATGACGATAACCATTTTGACGGCTACTTTTCATTGGTTCATAAAATGCATGCCACCCATCCACGCTACTTCATTTAACGAACTCATATTTCGGTCATGCACAGTAGAATAAAATTTTAATTTTTGTGATCTGAAATTTGCTGATCGCCTGGTATTTGCTGTTTCTTTAAAATACACAAGAATGAATGGGACAGACAATATTATAAATTCAATATGCAGCTCATTTGGACTGTATGGTTTCTTTTTACTAAGCTAGTGATACCTCTGCCAACAGATGGCTCCGGGGGTATCGAAATGAGAAATTTCTCAGCTTGATGAAATCAAGTTTTTTTGTAATTTAGTAGCTTGAAGAGTTTTCCAATTTCTTGGTGTAATTTATATTTAACTTAATTTTTAAGTTTTGCGTCTGCATGGAAACAACAATGAAAAGAAATTTACTCAAATAAGAAATTTTTGAATGTTCGTTTCACGATCGCATGCGATGAAAACGCCATTGTCTTTCAAGATAAAAATTTCAGTTAGAAATTTCATAAAAACCACAAAAATTTTTTAAAGATTTTCAAATGGAAAATTACTGCTGCTGCTACGGAATACTTTTTACATACTGCTTATGTTATTGAAAGAAGACCTGGTGTGCAAGTTAATCTTCAACTTAAAATCTACGCGACTGTTTATAGTTACTTTTTCTGTCGATATTCTTTGCTCTTCTTTTAAATGCTGTTGAAATCATAAACGTCGCCTTATCCGAATTTTTTCATGCCTTATATTTCTAGTGTTTATTAAGGAGCTTTTTTACCAAATGGCTCTATTAGTGTTGTTGTTTTAAACTTTCACATGTACCCACCTACATACTTTCATAACAATCATCAATACGAGCTTAATGTACCTATCGAGTTTTACCTAATTTCATTCACGTACGTACGTAATTATTATACTTTCCTATGTTGCTGTGAAGGAATAAATGCTTAGCCGATGATCAAGTTGACCGCATCTCAATCAGAATCCGGATTAGGATTACGCCAATACACATTTTACTGAAGGGCCGAAATATTTCATTTAATTTGTTGGAAAGCGTTACTCCTTCCCTTCATTCTCTAATTATAACATATTTTCATTGTTTTTTTGGAGAGTTGAGGGTTCCAATCTTCCGTAGTATGTCATAGCGTCTGTGGCCGGAATGAATTTGTATCGCCATCCTTTTTCAGCCAAATCTGACCAAATCTTAAAAACCTTCTTTCGCTAATGCGGATGTTTGTTTTTACAATTTATTCCCAAACTCATTTTTTGTTTGTTTGTTGATGAGATTGATTCAGCTCATTAGCAAAAATGTTTCAATTCAAGTGTCTTAACTTATTGCCCTAAATTTGGTAGAGATGTTCTGGGATATTTTGATGATTATTGAGGTCTTTTGAAAAGTATGTGAGACTTCATACTGTTGGCTTCGGTATTATTATACAAACCCAGTGCAGGCGGTTGTTTTGCTAATTCAAGTAGTCATTTACAACGTAGGCGAGATGCTATTCGATGTTCTGGTCAGCACGGGTTACCCCAATGGTGTATTGTTTTCATAGATGGAAATTATTGGCTTAAAACTTTAAGAATTTTGAATGAAAAATTGAAAATGAAAATAACTGTTTGCTTTTAAGTTGCAAACGTTCTAGAATTATTACGAGCCAATAGTCCATTATCAATCAGTTGATTAGTCTTTTCCATCGAAAATTATAAAACGCCTTGATTTCCTTTGAATCCCCCCCCCCCCACCCCACCTAAATTAAAGTCAGCAATTATATTCCCGTTGAATAAGTTTCGCTTTCTGAACAGGATCTTCTATCTAAACCCTAAGTGATAAGTGATGATAGTTTTTTTCCGGTATGTTTTTTTCTGTTATGAGCAACTTCTTGGTGACGTTATGAATATGTCACTTGAAGAATATTTGACTACCAACTATTAGGCTTCGCTAACTCTTTTGAAATGATCCTTTACAAGCACGTAGGTGGATCTCTGATTGATCTTTCCTCCACACAGCTTTTTTTTTCGCATAGTATAATATGGCATTCATTCGCTTTTAACGACCACGTAACGACTAGGTAGATATACTAGGGGCATTTCCTTCGAGATTTCTCTTGCGGACTAAATTGTAGTAATTCTGTCGATATTCAATCATGCAACAGGTCTGTCTATCTGATTTAAATTAATTTATAAAGATCTCATATATGACTCAGAAGCCAAACAGATCGACTCCATAAGGAATTGTCCAGTCTAATTATTTGTAAAACAAAGACACCCTAACCCAATATTTAGCGACATTAAATTGAAAAGCAGTAAAATTTTAAGTTCATTTTCCTTCTTTTTGAAAAAGACTTGGTTAGAAAAATCCTTATAAATCCTTATGATATATTTAGAAATGAAATCCGTCGATTTCTTGGTGGCTCATATGTAGCTTATCCTTTGCCGAGCACCGTTTCTATCTAAGACTCCATAATCTTCCTAGAAAACGCCCAACGGTTTAATTGCCTCTCGTTTGAGTCATATACAAATATATGCCACCTGAGGTCGAGAGGCAACGTTTAAGTCATATACAAAAATATGTCACCTGAGGTCTTATGATTGGTTGATAATTACACTTCTTTTAATTTAACAAACAAAAGCTCGACTTCGTCTAATCGAAGCAATCTCTTTATTATCGTGTATGATACCTACGTATCCTATATACCTAGTTGGTTTAATTAATGTGTTCCGAGATCTTTCAAGGACTCAGCGTTAGAAGTCCATAATGCGAGTCGTCGCCAAGACTTCTATCATTTCAGAAAAATCGATGAGCTCGCGTCCAAGGAGTTTTTTTGCCTTAGTACTCGACGAAAATGTTACCACTATTTTACCATGTGAAGTATCGGATGCCAGATTAAATAAAATATCGAAACCGTGTCGCCTTTGGCGTTTAAAAATTTTTCGGAGATGCTATCTTCGTGAATCCGTCACCATTGAATACGATAAAGATTCACAATATTTCGGAGTATTCCGATATTTGACAACGCAGAACTCCTTAAAATTCAAAAGATCTTATTTTGACTTTTTGTCTTGTAATACATACTCTTAGAATTTCTGCGTTATTTAGAGCTGGCATAGAGAGGATCAGTGGTAGTTATATCAGTTGATCTTAGGTATCTGAAGTTAGAGTGATACCACCAAGATATATTCCGTGACTGTACCTATTTCAATGGACCAGGTTTTCTCCCTTAATAAGTTTAATGGAAATGATGATAATCGCTCTACGAACTTTATGGTCTGCTCTAAACAGGCCATGTATTCCTCAGTCTTTTGTTTGGGATTCGTATTATTGAAAAGCATAGGCCCACTTTGATCTTGTTAAAATATGCACACCACTCTTCAAGAATAGGCATTATAGGCATTAGGCTGAACTACAATAGTAGTAAAGAACTTACGGAATTAAACGAGACCGAAGTTTACTTACGAAAAATTTATATCTTTAGCTTAAATATATATCACATTCCGTAAGAGTTATTATCTTGATATTTAATGTTTTCAATTTTAAAAATTGGTAAAAGCGAAAAATTAACAAATGGAAATTGATGTAATTGAAGATTTGTGTGCTTTCTATTAATTCGCAGTACCATTTTCATTCCATTTTAATTTTTACATTGCACTTTTAATCATTTAGCAATAATTTAATTGTTTGTACACATCGCGTTCTTACGGAATGAGCGATTCTTAGCGCACTACACTTACGGAAAATTGCATATTTAAACTTAACGAAATTTCTCCTCACACGATTTAAAGTTAATTTGCGTACACCTGTTAAATTAAAGTTCAGCCTTATGACGTTGGCAATAAGACCCTCTCTTGTAACTTTGTATTTCGCGTGATCTTCTAAGATATGTTTATATTTTAAGAAAGGGGGTGGGGGCTCCACTGCAATTAACACTCTTCGTTTAACTCGACTTTTATGGCCTAAGACTTCTAATTAGTGTGAAAATGCAATTTGGAATTAAAATTAATTTCATTTGGTGATGATAAACTTACCAGAGCTGGTAAGGAAGCAGCTTCTAAAATGTCTACTATTCCTGCGGCCTGGGCTTGATATTGGACCAGGCTACCTGAAAAAAATGCACGACTCGATGATAAAGGTAAATCACCACTTTTGGATGATCTGTACTGAGAATGAATATTTTGAATGGATTTTTCTGTATATTCCCTTCACTTTTCGTTCTTTCTACCAAAGTCGTGTTTATGCATCAAACGGTACTTTGGCTTTCCTTTCCTTTTTTATGTAGGATCTAATAGAAATTTTTATTAAAATAAATTGAGATAGCCCCAAAGCTTTTAAGCGGGGTGTAAATGTTAGTCGATTGTCTAACCTTTCCATCAATGATTCTATATTTCGCTGGTTAGCTGTTATCTGTGTTTTGAGTTCTTCAACTGTGCTTTTTCGAAAACCCATCGTCCTGCCGTTCCTTGCAAGATTTTATGTGTGGATCTGGATCACATAGCATATGATCAATTTGTTGTGTATCCTCCTCTGAAATTTTTCAAGAATCTTCATGATTATTGCGATGCTGAAAGTAAGTGTTAAGTAGATACTTATAATCAGTCCAGGAAACAAGTTAGTTTTAGTTTCAAAATATTAATTAATTTGGTAAACCCAATTCGCTGTTTTAATCCATATTACCTTATTTTGTAATCTCTCAAGTCTCGTTAAATTTTCTCCTGGTTTTAGCATAGTATTGAACACAGGTTTTGATCTAACAACTCTTTAACGGCTGCAGATAGCACATAGGGTATAATAGTTGACTACCGCAAAACGGGGTGACATTGGAAAATTTTGAAGGTTTCATCTTTTTTTTTTCGTATAAACTTTCGAAAAATTTAATATATTTTGGTGTCATCATAGCATTTGACAGCTTGTTTATGTACGCTAGTAAATAAAAAAATCATATCTGCTATTACGTCAACCGAGCACCTGCACTAGGTGCCAAAGTCACCCCGTTTCACGGTACCTATTTATAAAAAAAAAAGATGTCAAAGTAAAAAAAAAAGTAAGAAAATTCGAAATTTTTAGTTTAGACAATCATAATTTTTTAGGGGAAGGGGTACGGGGCTGATTGAGCCATAAAGTTCTGCATATAATGATCTCTTAACTTTGATCGTACGTCCTGTAGTTTTTAAGATACAAGGTGATTTGTGACTTTTTTTCCTTAATCACTATGTAACTCCTAAACGGTTGATATGCCCCTTCCCCCTCGATACAATCTTTGGTTTGTCTAGATGAGTACTATCACCTTCTGCGCTATTGACCTCCAAGGGGAAACAGTATGTATATGACTCTTCTGAAATACTTAATAAGCATATTGTTTTATCAATTTTGTTATAGATATTATTGAAATGATTTTTGAAATTTAGTGTATTTTCTATAAATTTTTAATTTTTTCATCCAATTCAATAGCGACACTATTAATAGATGTTGAGTCTTTCATTAGATTTAATAGCCATCATTTTGGTTTTTGCATTATTAAGCTTTAACTTATTCGATTTAAGCATTTGCTAAGATGATTCTAGTCAAATTACACCTACACATCCTCAAAGAGACTTAATTTACAGTTGTCCAGAATATTATCAACATAATTAATGTAAATAAGAAACAGCAGTGCCCTCATGTTAGAACCTTGGGGTACCTCTAAGGCACAGTTTATTGCTCCTGACATAAATTCGTTTACTTTAGTGCTCTGTTACCTGTTCGTTAGAAATGACCGAAACCAATTCAATTCGCCTGTACTTATCTAATTTGCACATGAGAATTTTTATATCCACCGTCTGAAAATCCCTAGTCATGTCTAGGACAATAGCGACAATAAATTTACTTTCAACAATAGCTTCCTTCCATTCAGAGCTGGGCAATACATAAGTAAAAAAAGACTTAAGTACATATAAAATCGACGATGACATAACCAAGGGTAAGTAAGCAATGCCTCGCTCCAATACAAAATCAACGATGCCTCACCTGATGTAGGGAAGGCCTCAATGTTTTCTTAGGAATTTACTGGAATTTTTTTTTTTGAATTTTTATGCATTATTGGAGGATAACAGGGGCCTAGGCGGCCCTCTAATAGTTTTTATGAGTGTAGCAATGAGAGGTGAAAGTTTTACTCTAGCTGTAGCGCCGAAAACTATAAAAAACTATAAATAGTAGCCGCTGGGTTACTATACATATTATAGTTTTCAAAAGATATTTATTTATGAATATCTATTAACTGAACTCTATAAACTTCATTATATTACTGCCAACGTACAAAGATTCTAAAAGAGTACTTCAAAAATGACTCGGTACTTTTTATAGACTTAGTACTTAGTTACAATTATGATTAAATTGTTCTTTTCCATTTGTTTTTAGAACTTAGCAGTCGACGTTTTTCTTATCGGATCCAATCGAAGACCAGCCTCGCAATATTATCCTACTACTATTATACCTACTATTGATCAGGCCACCTCCCATATCTTATAGCTGCACATTAGGGTGGCCCAAAAAACAAAAGTGTTAAAATGTCTAAATGCTCATTTAGAATTTCTTAGCTAATGTAATTCTAAACTACTCGCTCAAATCGAAAATAGTGTTTTTGGCTGTTTTGGACTTTCAGGAAAATTGTTTCGACATTTTCTGTCATAACTTTTTAATTTGGCAATATTTTTTCTTAATTCTTAGGTCTTAGGTCTGAGCTTACTGCAGTAAAAGTCGTTTCAAAAAACTAAATTCTTCTATTTTTTATAAATTTTTCATTTCGAAAATTCGGACCCGGAACTCCAATTTTTTAACTTCGTGTCAATTTTTTGTAAGGAAGAGTGGCACGCGGTTATACTTTTTCTACTGTATCATTATCTGCAATCTATTATCTACCTAGAGACTATAACTTAATGGGCGCATGTAGTGTATAACGTGTTCTCAAAATACGATTTCGACGGTGAAGCATTTTTACAAATTACAAAGGTGTGCAGCTCCATAAAAGTAACGACTTTGTACCAATGACATTTGCAATGATTGGATTGGACACCCACGCATAATATTCAAAGTTGTTTTTGATTTTAGCATGTCCGCCTGTCCGCTTGTTTAACTCGAGAGCACGTTCACTTAGATTGATGAAATTTTTCACACGGGCCTATTTAAAAAAAAAGTACATTTAATTTTGAAAATGGGACAAATCGGGCAACTTCTTCCCAATTGGGCGCAACACTGTTTTTTCTGCGCCTTTTGTTCTCTATTTAAAGATATAAAATAGAATGGAAAATGGGTTTTATTCACATTAAATGATTCTTGGATATCTCATTGTAACTAAATAGGAGAGGGGGTTAAGCATTTCGAGGCCTGTATAATATACAAGTATACAGGCAATTTTCCGTACACTGTGTGCAATGTTTAAAAGACAAGTACCGAGGTACCGGTCAGTTACTGTCTTTGTAGCTGAAAATCAAAATTTCGCGAAGAAATTTTCAGAGCATACTGCATGTTTCGATTACCAGTGCAGGACGATCTCATCAGGATAGCAATGAAGCTCTGAACTGCCTACACTACACTGAACTCAGATGTCCAAAAGCTGATGGTGGATACATAAAGATTTATTTAAAAATCTAAATATGAAAAATATGGAAAATGGGTTTTATTCAATTTAACTGGTTCTTGGGCATGTCATTCTAATTAAAAAGGAAAATGTTTGGAATTTAATTAAGGTAATATTTTATATTTGTTCAGAAAATGTTCAGTTCACAGCAAAAATAAAAGCATATATATACATTAGGTAAGTGTGGCCCAATAATGTATGGATTTGCAAAAGTGTTAAAATGTTCATGTAAAATTTGTTAACTAATATAATTTCAAACTTATATGCAAAATTTCAGTGAGATTCAAGGCACATTCACATCACAAACCAAACAAGAACCGAAAAATGTAAACCGAAGAACTCAATTTATTCCACTTCAAAACAAGGTTTTAGCTTCAATGCTTAATAAAATCATGGGAAATAGGATAAACTAAGTTTTTTACTGCGAAAATAGTTATATTTATTTCAGATTTTTAAGAAAAACACAAATTTTATGTTTTATCGGCTGAAAAACATTTTCGGCTGAAAAATTCGGCTGATAAAACATAAAAGTTGTGTGTTTCTTAAAAATCTAAAATAAATATGCTATTTCCTCAGTAAAATTCTAGTTTATCCTATTTCCCATTATTTTAAATCATTAGACTAAAAATCTTGTTTTAAAAAGGAATAAATTGAGTTTTTCGGTCCTTGTTTTTGATGTGAAAGTGCCTTCAGTAATGTTTACAGCCGCTCAAATCAAAAATAGTGATTTTTTGGCTATTGGTGTTGGGGGTGGATTGTCAATCAAACCGTTTCAATCATAACTTTATAAATTGACAATTTTTTCTTTTCATTTAAGGGAGCTTAGTTATCAACTTGTTGCAGTGAAAGCAGTTTTATAAAATTGAATATTTCTTTTTTTTAAAAATTTTTTAAAACGAAAATTCGGACCTGGAGTGCCAATTTTTTGATTTTGATTTGGCGGCAGTTTTTTTGTAAAGACAATCAATCGATTAAATTATTAAAAAGTAATCAAATCTTTAGCAGATATTCACCCTTATTAAAAACAAACATTTCGGCGCCTTTTGGGCGATTTCTTTTCTTCCCTTGGGCGGTGAGTCCATGGCATAATCTGGCATCACTGCTTCAGATGCAAAAAAATATGAATCACTCGATGTATACATCATTTCAAATATTGTGGTCCATTCCGGAAGGGACCACTCAGCCATATAAATTTTTTATACTTTTTTGATACTGCATGCGACATCTAGTTCTTGTGCCATCTATGTTAGCATCTACGCTCATAAAAATTATTAGCCGCCCCCTATTGTCGACCAAATGCATACAAATTCTGAAGAGAAAATATCCAGAGACGTCGTTGATTTTATTTTGGACCTACGCGTTGCTGTCCGGTCTCCAATACTGCATACAAATTGTAAAGAATATATTTCCAGTAAAATTCTAAGAAAAAATGCAAGTCCAGGTTATGGTGCTCATGATTAGTAGAGGCCGTGTACAATGCGAACTTTTAATAATTTCGCAACAGATGTGGCATCTCGGAGATTCCACATAATCTTTCACTGCGGCCAAACTGCACAATGTGCCTGCAATATCTTTGTATTATCAAATCTTTGCTATATTATCTTTGTAAAGAATTTTTTGTATTTTCCAAACGATGTCTGACAGAGAAAAAAGCAGCACTCCATCAGCAAGATAGTGTATTACTTGACGGCTCATAGTCATATCTCCCACTTTTTTATCGTTTTCTTTTTTATTTTTAAATTATTCTTAAAACTACTTGTAAAATAGGTAAAACAAAAATTATTTTATATATTTAATAGCTGCGTAAAAAAAAAATTTAATTTTATACTCATATTTCCAAGGTGATGTAATGCCTTAAGCAAAATTCCATCTAATTTTAAGTAAGCACTCCACACCGCAACCTGAAGTTTTTGAAATGCCAAATGGATATTATTACTACTTAAATTGGCTGTAAAATTCTGTCATCCATGGCATGCAATAGGCTAGCTGCTGCGTTCAGACTGACAATGATAATAATCGCGACGTTTGCCTACTCCTCTTCCAAAAGCTGATTTTAATGAAAGTTGGTTTTTCATTTATACTTCTCGTTTAGACTGATTCTCTTTACAATTCCATTCTTATTCGTTTATCTCTTTTATACAATACCATAAGAGGGAGACAGGTAGTAAAGCTAATTGTCACATTGCCTTCTCCTCTTCCAAATGACTGCTTCGTTTCATTGGTTCATAAAAACTTAACGAATATTTCGTTCATGCGCAGTAGAATAAAATTTTAATTTTTGTGATCTGAAATTTGCTGATCGCCTGGTATTTGCTGTTTCTTTAAAATACACAAGAATGAATGGGACAGACAATATTATAAATTCAATATGCAGCCCATTTGGATTGTATCGTTTCTGTTTTCTAAGCTAGTGATACCTTTGCCAACAGATGGCTCCGGGGGTATCGAAATGAGAAATTTCTCAGCTTGATGAAATCAATTTTTTTGTAATTTAGTAGCTTGAAGAGTTTTTCAATTTTTTGGTGTAATTTATATTTAACTTAGTTTTTAAGTTTTGCGTCTGCATGGAAATAACAATGAAAAGAAATTTACTCAAATAAGAAATTTTTGAATCTTCATTTCAAAATCGCACGATGAAAACGCCTTTGTCTTTCAAGATAAAAATTTGAATTAGAAATTTCATAAAAACCACAAATTTTTAAAGATTTTCTAATTGAAAATTACTGCTGCTGCTACTGAAATCCTTTTTACATACTGCTAATGTTATTGCAAGAAGACCAAAGGAGGAATACATATTCATACAATGTTTATATCGACAAGAACTCGACATGTTTTTTGAATGGAAGTGTTAACAAAATAACAGGAAATTCAAATAAATTAAACAACCAAAAACATCGTTCTAATTTAAAATAACCAGTGCAATCGTCTAAAATTAGTCACCAGGAAAATATCAATACAATTAATTAATCATGTACAGAACCACCGCACTAATAAATGTTTGAACGATCACCCATAAATCAATTTATTTACTAGAAAAATTACACACAAATCTATTACCGCACTTATTATGGAAACAGCCAGAATGATGAATAGGGATTCCCGGAATACAAAAAAACCCATGAAGTACGGCTTAAATGCGAGAGTATAAAAGTATAAATGTGAACTCTTTATTTCATGCCTTATGTCCATTGCATTTGTGCTTTTTCCTTTGTGTAATGCAGTAAAACCAATATCAACAACCGAAAACGATGACAGAAGCCTAAGTAGCTGTCCGAAGCAAATCTTATAAGCTTACGAAAAATTGGAAAAAGTTAATCTTAGCCTCACCACACTTGTTAATGACACATCTGTTACTTTCCGAGCTTGCATATCTTACATATGTACTAGGTTCTATAATCATGGTCAAACTTCGTCTCGCAATCACTAGATAAATCTATATACAAGGGTTATAGCAATGAGGAGGAAATAACGTTATTGATTGAACGAAATTATTTTGTTACAATGGATAATTATATAGTAATTACTACTTAAATTGGCTGTAAAATTCTGTCATCCATGGCATGCAATAGGCTAGCTGCTGCGTTCAGACTGACAATGATAATAATCGCGACGTTTGCCTACTCCTCTTCCAAAAGCTGATTTTAATGAAAGTTGGTTTTTCATTTATACTTCTCGTTTAGACTGATTCTCTTTACAATTCCATTCTTATTCGTTTATCTCTTTTATACAATACCATAAGAGGGAGACAGGTAGTAAAGCTAATTGTCACATTGCCTTCTCCTCTTCCAAATGACTGCTTCGTTTCATTGGTTCATAAAAACTTAACGAATATTTCGTTCATGCGCAGTAGAATAAAATTTTAATTTTTGTGATCTGAAATTTGCTGATCGCCTGGTATTTGCTGTTTCTTTAAAATACACAAGAATGAATGGGACAGACAATATTATAAATTCAATATGCAGCCCATTTGGATTGTATCGTTTCTGTTTTCTAAGCTAGTGATACCTTTGCCAACAGATGGCTCCGGGGGTATCGAAATGAGAAATTTCTCAGCTTGATGAAATCAATTTTTTTGTAATTTAGTAGCTTGAAGAGTTTTTCAATTTTTTGGTGTAATTTATATTTAACTTAGTTTTTAAGTTTTGCGTCTGCATGGAAATAACAATGAAAAGAAATTTACTCAAATAAGAAATTTTTGAATCTTCATTTCAAAATCGCACGATGAAAACGCCTTTGTCTTTCAAGATAAAAATTTGAATTAGAAATTTCATAAAAACCACAAATTTTTAAAGATTTTCTAATTGAAAATTACTGCTGCTGCTACTGAAATCCTTTTTACATACTGCTAATGTTATTGCAAGAAGACCAAAGGAGGAATACATATTCATACAATGTTTATATCGACAAGAACTCGACATGTTTTTTGAATGGAAGTGTTAACAAAATAACAGGAAATTCAAATAAATTAAACAACCAAAAACATCGTTCTAATTTAAAATAACCAGTGCAATCGTCTAAAATTAGTCACCAGGAAAATATCAATACAATTAATTAATCATGTACAGAACCACCGCACTAATAAATGTTTGAACGATCACCCATAAATCAATTTATTTACTAGAAAAATTACACACAAATCTATTACCGCACTTATTATGGAAACAGCCAGAATGATGAATAGGGATTCCCGGAATACAAAAAAACCCATGAAGTACGGCTTAAATGCGAGAGTATAAAAGTATAAATGTGAACTCTTTATTTCATGCCTTATGTCCATTGCATTTGTGCTTTTTCCTTTGTGTAATGCAGTAAAACCAATATCAACAACCGAAAACGATGACAGAAGCCTAAGTAGCTGTCCGAAGCAAATCTTATAAGCTTACGAAAAATTGGAAAAAGTTAATCTTAGCCTCACCACACTTGTTAATGACACATCTGTTACTTTCCGAGCTTGCATATCTTACATATGTACTAGGTTCTATAATCATGGTCAAACTTCGTCTCGCAATCACTAGATAAATCTATATACAAGGGTTATAGCAATGAGGAGGAAATAACGTTATTGATTGAACGAAATTATTTTGTTACAATGGATAATTATATAGTAATTTCGTTAATAACAGGAACGTTATAAAATAATGAAAGAATTTTTCATTTCTTGATTAAATGATATTTATTTCATTTCCTTTTGATTACACCTTTGAAACGATAGTGATTGTAATCTTTTTAAGTTATAAACAATAATACTGTTACAGGCTCTCTGAGAATAAATAAGTCAATGAAAAACAAGTAAAAATGCTAGAATTGGTCTAGATGAATGCCCTTATTAAATTTCGTATGGTCAATCTAAGCAAGTTTGATTTTTGAAGTAGTTCTTCGCATATATTTCTAGAACACTTCATCAGACAGTAAAAATGATTATAACCAATTTTATAAGATTTCATATTTTGAAGAACAATAAAAATGTTTAGGACTGATCGTTTTCACAGCATATGTAAAAAACCTAAATTTTATATGACAACACCAAGAAGGGGTTGCCCGATTTAGTCCATTTTAATTTAATTTTACTTTTATTTTTTAGGGACCGTGTACAAAATTTCAGCTTTCTAAGTGAACGCATTCTCGAGTTATAGTGCACAAAGACGGACAGACGGACGGTCGGACATGCAAAAATCAAAATAACTTTTAATATTATGCGTGGGTGTTCCATCTATTTTGCTCTACCATCATTATTTCGAGGTGTTACAAACGGAATGGCAAACTTAGTATACCCTTAGGCTCATTTTTAGGATGGTGTCGCAACATTCTGTCCGCCTTGAAACGTCTTCATTTCTATCTAAAATTAAAAATTTAAAGAAAAATTAATTCTACATTTGTGTTCAATGGCATAAATAAAACAAATTTAGTTAAGGATTTCAGGAGCCCATGCCCGCCTAAAAGCTATGCGGTATGAAAATATGGAAATTGGAAAAAGGCGAGGAGAGAATTGAGTGTTGTCGAGAATATTATTAAGTCTCGTCAATTACTGGATATAATTTGATGATTCTGTCAATATCAACTAGCTCTCGTAAACTTTCCTGCATCGCCGTTTTATCTGAGTTATTATATTATATATTAATATTAATATAATGTTGTTGTTATAGCTTTTGGGATAATATATATTTATTCTATAACATTATGCTAAACTGCATACATTCGCATTCGCTCGTTAAACATAATCAACTGCTTCAAAAAATATTTGAAGCATTGATAAGTACAATGCTCATGCTTTTGAAGGGTTCGATTCCTAGCTTGCAAATAATTTTAACCTTCGAACTAGCTGTTTCGAAAGTTATCTACAGTGCTAGATGATAACCTCTTAGATCGAAGACGTAAGAAAAATTAATTATTCCTTTTTAATAAATTTTATTAAAAAATTGTGTTTGAAAAGTGTTTTTATGTATTATTTTGTTCTTTCTAAACTCTTAGACTTCTAGATTGTTTAGATAATACTAATAATACTGTCTTATCATTAGTAGAACTGTGTATACGTAACATACATATATTAAGTTTTAAATCGATCAGATTAAAAGATTTCACTCTAACTAAACAAGTGAACTTCTTCTGTTTTTTTGTTTTCTCAAAATTTCATAGTCTTCCATACCCCCAAGATATCGAATTGGACCATAAATGTAAATGATAAATTTCTAAATTTTTAACAAAAAATTTGTAATCCCTTATCTAGGAAATCCTCTGATATCGATTTTGTGCTCAATCGGATCTTAGATCTACTAATTTTGATCACAAATTCGTAATTTGCAACCATGAAAACCTGAATATCGATTCTGAGTTCAGTCAGACCATAAACGGCAAAGTTCGCACGTCATCTTATAGCCGCCATCTTCAAATTCTAAAATTTTACCAAAAATTCTAATCAATCCAACAAAACTTCTGAATTAAAAAACAACTACAACTTGAAAGAACAACAAAAAGGAAAATGAACTCCGCACTTTTCAACCCATATAAAAGAGTCTGCAAAATTTATATTTGGCTTCTGTATTGGTACCTACCTGTAATGAAGGGGATAGCTTTGATGGTCTAAGAAAAGGATTAGTCAGCGCACAAACAACTATGTGTCTTTTATTTTTAGATATGAGCCTAAAATTAAAATTCGAACAGTTTCTAAAATAATTCAACGGGAACTGTTTAAATAAATCCAATTAGGTTATATTTTTTACATTTATTTTACCTAATTCTTAAAAAGTTCAGATCTGTCATGCCCCATAATTACACATGTATCTTGTGTCCAAATAGATACCCATCGCAGAGATACTCTGTATCGTAACTACAGAGCCGTTTAAATGCCTCTCTGTAATCCTCCCAGTATTTTAATGTTTATCCGAGAATTATACTGAAAAACACCACTAGGGTACCTACTTTGGTTACCTACTTGAGAGACATCAGCGACCTTTTGATACCCTTTTCAAAAACGTAATTGACTACGAAGAGAAAAGTGAGGAGATTCCAGCTTAGGAAATAGTGTACCCGTCCAGTCCAAACAGAGTTCGACTTTTTTCTCAATGAAAGGTTCAAAAAAGTAAACAATAAAACCAGCACCGACTTTTCTATCTAAAATGACAAATTTGTGAAGATCGAAAAACTGACCAAAACCATCCAAAGAAATTCATGTCCATATGTTTGTTTCTTTGTTAACAACATCTACAGAATACGAAACAAAATTCTGGTTAGATGACATGTAGTCGTCCCCTCCCCCTCCTACAAGCTACCGACTGAACATCCACATGAACGCATGCGATCGGCCGACCAAACTGATTCACGGGGTAGGTTAAAAAAAACTTGTAATGAGCTGCGGCTATAATATACCCAAACAAGCAAACCCGAGTGTAAGCCCATCAACCTCTGATTTGACACCCCAACTTCCGTTCTTGACCAGAACATACATAGGAGGCATTCCTGCATAAGTGTGAGTGTTACGATCTCGGTTTCATATACATACCTCATTTCTATATAGTTGCACTTTCTTCTACAGTCAAAACTATTAGCTTATCTTTTCATCTAAAAATATCTTCCACACCAAACATGCTTAACTTGGGAAGTCGAATAACGCTTGAATGGGCAAACTGGTCAACATTTTGTCTCCCAGTGAAAAATACTAAGTTTTGGATTTGTTGGATCTACGGTTACTTGACATGGATACATCCGTTCTAAATAAACTTAAGTCAATGAATTCGAAAGCGGGCACGTATGTTCTACAACAACTGTTGAATGAAGCTGGAATTTAAAGAAATTTTATAGATAATTTAGATAATTCTGAGTGGTTAAGTTCAGCCATTCTTCAAAATACAAATTTGCTTTTTCAACATTTTCTGTAATATTAATTTAGAAAAGGTAGATCGGAGCTTTTTCAGAAATGTTGCCTGCCAATCTTCAATTCCATTAGTGTCTGTTTCAGGTGGTTAAAATGAAACTCATTTACAATTTCTTGTCAGGCAGTGCTTAAAAATTCATTATCATATAACGGATGTGTATATGGTAATATGCTACCTGAGTATTACATTAAGGATCATTCGCCCTCGTTTTTCCAAATCATATTTAAATCTTTCGGGTAATTCTAATTTTTATCACAGTTTTACGAAATCGGCAATATAGAAACATACGAGAACTCTGGGAAAAGTTAATTAGTTCGCATTACTGGATCGAAAATTTTAATTTAAAATCTTCAGCCTACTCTAGAAACTTGCTCGTTGTCGAACAACAGTAAAGAAAAGAGCTCGTTTGTTTGATGGTTTTGTTTCTTAAATTGGGATCAACCTGCTTTTTACTTTATTATATCGATTTTTTAACATGCCAAGCAAAAAAAAAAATCACGATGTGTTGTGATACGAGTGCCTTATAGTTGAACCAAAGATGCTTCAAAATCTGCGGTTAAAATTTCTTAATTATATGTTGTTCATTCGTCTTCGCTGCAACTTCTATATCTAAAATATATTTCAGTAAAATATTTCCTGTATGGATCTTACAGGGTACTACTCTACAAATCAACAGTCTTTTCCTTATTTTAACCATAGCTGCTGAAGCTTTGTCGGATAGAATCCCGTACACAATAGTAGTAGGGGGTATACATACAGCCTTGATTGTGGAGAAATAAAAACTTATGCGATTTTGTACTTTTTTCTCCAGTAAAAATATCTTTTGTCAGAGAATAGGACACAAGACATGGGGATAGATAGGTACCTACTATATCGAGGAGGAACGTTCAAAGAAAAGGTTATACATATGCAGAATTCAACGAAAAAATACTAAGTACATATAGGTAGGTACCTATCTGATTCTCGAGAAAAAAAGCAATAAATTGATTCGAAATATTTCTTTAATAAAAACTTATTTATTCGCATTTTATACAGCATTCATATGGTGGTGTTGCTTTGAACACATCTCCCCGTTTAAAATCCAGAACAAAAAATTTCACCTTATTAAATTTTTTTTTTTAAATTCATATTCTTACAAATTTTTTTCACTTAATTTTTTTTTCTCACCCAGCAGGATGAAACAATACTTTCAATGAATGACGTTTAGAGAAATGGACATGTGAAGAAATCCAGGATTTGCAACGTTTTAAAACAGAATTGGACAGCTTTCTCCTATCATGAGCTATTAGCAAATACCTACATTCAGTTCTCCATGCAAGGACAGCATCTAATGAAATTCAATGGACATCAACAAAAATCTCAACGTGTTCTACGTAGCCCATCTTCTCTAATGTTGGAGATTATACTAATTTATTTTAAAAGTCGTCTTTAATTTAAAATTTTTTTTTTTATATATTTATATATATGTACATATATACATATCTTCCGAAAAAAAATGCCATTCACTTTTAATGACATGTGTGTGTATCCTACCCTAAAAATTTTTTCAACTTTTTACAATTACTGAAATTATAAATTGTTTAGCATGTAAGAGAGTAATCAATATCAACTATTAAAAAAAGAAAAGGCAAATGATCTAAATAAGAAAAAAAAAACCTAAAGCGAATGTTATTTAATTTTCTATATAAAATAAAAATATTTCTTTGATCGGATTTCTAGTTTTTATTGTTATTTTATCATAATTCTGCAAAATGAAGAAAAACGGAAAGAAAATATCATGAAAATGTAATTGGCTTTTACTCTTAGAAAAATAAATAATTTTCCATAAAATTTTCCATTAAGAAAAAATCCAAAATCAACTTTATAAAAATTGTTTCTGCCACCGCCGTACAGACCTAGTTATTTCTTTCCTGATCTTATCAGTTCTCATATTACAACAACCCTGCATGCCGTGTATATACATTTACACTATAATGGCTTCTGCAGTTCAAAATAATTTCCATATAAAAAAAAAACTACAACCGAAAGAGAGTTCTATCGAATAAAAATCGACCAACAAACTAACACCGCCCCACTTATTTTTCCTTATTTTTTGATTCCGGTGTCATTCCCCATCCTTTTGATATATTGGTTCATATTATCTGAAAAATTAGAAAATGGCGTCCGTAGCTCAAAATTTCCATATAAAAAAAACTTCGATAAAAATCTAAAAAACTCAACTAACTTTGACCAACTTCTTTACTTATTTCACTTTCATACCACGCCCTTTTTTATTCGCATATAAACTGCAAAATTAAAAAATGGCGTCCCTAGATCAAAATGTCCATATAAAAAAAACTTCGATAAAAATTCAAAAAAACTCAACTAACTTTGATCCACTTCCTTTACTTATTCTATGATTTCGCTTTCATACCACGCCCTTTTCCATTCGCACGTAAACTGCATATAAAAAAAACTTCGATAAGAAATCAACAAAAATTGAACTTTCGTACTGACTACTGGGAGCAGAAAATCTGATTGAGTTGCTTCCTTCTGATTATGGGTGCCTGGTAGAAATCTGAAAAATCTGGTTTAAACTGGCCTGATTTTGGTGTTTCCATATCGAAAATTTGTTGACGCCTACAAGTATGCAATCCTGAAAAATTTAGTCATTAGTATGGGGGCATGTCTCTGATCAAATACGTTCCACAAATTTTTCTGGGTTGGTGCTTTCGATTTGTCGATATGGAAAACATCCAAATCCAGGCCAGAAAAAGCCAATTTTTCAGATTTCTACCAGGCACCCATAATCAGAAAGAAGCAACTCAATCAGATTTTCTGCTCCCAGTAGTCAGTACGAAAGTTCAATTTTTGTTGATTTCTTATCGAAGTTTTTTTTATATGGACAATGGAAAAGGGCGTGGTATGAAAGCGAAATCATAGAATAAGTAATGAAAGTGGGTCAAAGTTAGTTGAGTTTTTTGGGATTTTTATCGAAGTTTTTTTTATATGGACATTTTGATCTACGGACGCCATTTTCTAATTTTGCAGTTTATATGCGAATGGAAAAGGGCGTGGTATGAAAGTGAAATAAGTAAAGAAGTTGGTCAAAGTTAGTTGAGTTTTTTAGATTTTTATCGAAGTTTTTTTTATATGGAAATTTTGAGCTACGGACGCCATTTTCTAATTTTTCAGATAATTTGAACCAATATATCAAAAGGACGGGGAGTGACACCGGAATCAAAAAATAAGGAAAAATAAGTGGGGCGGTGTTAGTTTGTTGGTCGATTTTTATTCGATAGAATAAGTAAAGGAAGTGGGTCAAAGTTAGTTGAGTTTTTTTAGATTTTTATCGAAGTTGTTTTTATATGGACATTTTGAATTACGGAAGAAAGGGTGGAGTTGGTATTGGAGATATATAAAATGAAACAGAACCTTAATATTAATAAATATTTTTATTGAACAGCACATAGGTACATACATATTATTTTGAGATCATTTTGCAATCAAAAAAAGCGCTCTTGCATTCGACTTTGAGCGCTTCCATTTCGCGCTGGGAAATTTGAAGAAACTGATGTGCAGAGAGGTGTTAGGCAGATTCTCGTATAAAATAGTTGAATAACATCAGGGAACGAGTTATTTTTCTTCTATTTCGCGGACAATTCATACCATTTTTTTTTCAATGTTTTGGATTTCCGGATCTGTTGGACATCAAGGTGCCATGTTGTTCTTTCTGGTGACTGGCAGACTGAGTAGTTTTCTTTACACTGGCCATGGTACCTAAAGCTGCCATGTACCTAATGATAAAAAAAAGAAACTGTTAAAAAAATTATTATTGAAGATTCTATTTAAAAGTTTTTGGTATATTGTGCCTTAAAACTAAAGAAATTTTCCCTGTCACCAATTTGAAGGTATACAAACAAGAGCGTAAAATCAGTAGCGAATTAATTTTTTCAGCTTGAATAGACTAATGTGGCCATTTTAAGTGCAATTTAAGCACTATATTTTTCAGTTTTCGGATGAAAAATAATAATATAATGCCTGATAAATAAAAATTATCAATAAATTGTGTCAACGTAAATTCAAACAAATTCAACAGATTCATCGCAGTAAGCAATTTTTTCACATTTTCTGCACCCAATCGAATAGTATTACTGCGCTCATATGAAAGCGGGGATCAGATCAGCAAAAAGGGCTCAAATTTTCCATGACTGTGTCGTGTTGTAAAGTTTGCGATTAATAATAATAATTAATACCAAACCAATTTATTTCTATTGTGTTTGTTAAGAGATCTGTAGAAGAAAAAATATCACAATTGGACGTGGTCATTATCGGGTCTTGAATATTTAGTGTCACAAACCTAAGTAGTAATATTTTTACTTCTGTCACATCTTAAGTATATGGTTGGATCGATCATTTATTCAGTCATAAATTTTTGATCTGTATCTATAGTGGCACACTGATTTAAAGTAATTTGCATTGAAATTAAGTCTCATTAGCTGAAGCTATTCAGTGCAAAAATAAAATCGTAACAAAGGTTGGTTGTAGCATAGATGGTTCTTATGCCATCTGTGGTTGTAGTTAAGGCAAAATGTAAAAACAAAATGAATATTTCCAGCGTTTTTATTTGTAGCATTGTTCGGGATTGAATGCATTAAAAATGGATCTTTCAACTATATCACCACTACCAGAAGGCGAGTGGTGGCTGGTAATAATAGAGAAGAAACAGTCAAGAAAAAACAAATTATGTAAATTTTTATTGAAAAGTTTATGCCCAGTCTTTTTTTTAGATATTATTTGCATTGATTACTCCCACCTTTAAATATGTAAAAAATCTTTGCGTATTGTTTCGTGCAATTATAATCAAATTAACTGCAATTTCACTACATTTAGAGTTTAGGTGTATAGTAAGACTTCACGAATGTCTGATTTCACAGTCTGAGTTTAGAGTTTAGAATTAATTAAGTTTATTTTCTCCTTTTGGTCTTTAAAAACGAACCAATTGTAGGTACTATATTTTTCGATGATATCTTTTTTCGCACACCTATTTTTCTTCATCGAAAGTAGGTATATCCTGTCATATCTTGCTCGATGACAAAAAATATTTTTTTCTACAAACAAGGCAAGTCCATAAAAATTTCAAAAAACCAAAGATGAATTAAATTCTATTCTATTCAAAATCATAAATTATTTTTGCGATATGTTCTGAACTTTTAGACCAGGAGAGGGTATTACCTACTCTACAATGGTTACGAAGTTTTTGTTAATTGGTTTCTCTACTGAGTCAACAGCGACATTTAAATCCCAAAATTTAACATTAATTCCAAAAGCTTTTAAATTTTGATGGAATGTTGGGTGAGGTAATTTAAATTTAATTTTGCAACCATCATCGAGGTCCAGAAGATTCACAAAATTGCAAAACAGCAAAAGTTCTTATAACTTCCACAAAAAAATTCCAACAAATTGCAACAGTTATTCCACCAATTTGCAACACTTATGTAAATTTTTTTATATTTATAACTAATAGAAGCATTAAATTTGCAATAAAAAATTTTATTCTGGGGGGCGAAATGAGTTCAAAATTTAACACATTTTGACAAATATCGAAGTAAATAAACATTGCAGGAATTTTGGAATTTTTTTATCGACGCTATAAGAACTTTTAATTTTTTGCCAATTTGCACATGTTCTGGACCTCGGTGATGGTTGCAAAATTAAATTTGTAGTTATTTTAGCTCACCAAATATTCATAATATATCTAATAACAACACACAAACTATCAGATGTGATGATTTGTATCTGTTGTAAAGAAGCTACAGCAGTAGACTTTATACCTTATACTACTACTAGGTACTACCTTATCGTATACTCTAAACTGCCAGCTTAAATTTTTTCAATTATTAATGAAAATTTGTTGAAGACATTTGTAACATTTACACTCCAGAGAAAATCGATATGATTGAATTTCGCTCAGCTGAAGCATGATTGAATAAAATCGGTTCCATTTCTGGAAATGCTGATTAAACGAAAAAAACCCTCAAAATTATTGCATATTTCCTTGAAAGCAAAAAATCATATTTTCTGTGACAACAATATTGAATTGTTCTACATCTCGGCCAACAACTGAAAAGAATCCTTCGAAACAAAGTTCATGCATAAAACATTACAAAAAAAAAATTATTAAATATTATATAGACGTTTTTTTAAAACATGCTAAGAAACGTCGAGAACAATATGCTCAGCCATATTATTAACAGTAATACACATGCGATTAACAGGTTCATACTTGCTAAAGTTAGACCTTGAGGAGTTAACATGCAACAAAGGTAGCCTTCTCAAATTGTGCCTACTATCACGGAAAGAGATTTTGTTAAGTAAAAATGGAGAATCAATATTCCCGTTTAAAAATTGATGCACAAACGTTACATCGGGAACCATACTACGTTTCTCAAGCGAGTGCATATTTAAATGCTTTAAATGATCCTCATAGGGTGGAAGAATTAATAAATTATTCCAAGGTAGGTGCCTGAGAGCAAATCGTAAGAAGTTCCGCTGAACAGACTCGATACGATCGATGTGTATACTGTAAAATGGAGACCAGACCTGGCTAGCGTATTCAAGAAGGGATCTCACAAAGCAAGTGTACAGATGCAATGTAATGGTGGGATTCGAGAACTCTCGAGACCCACGTTTTATAAAGCCCAGCATAGAACTACTCTTTGATACCATGAAGTTTATATGGGAGACGAAATTCAATCTTTGGTCACAGTTGACACCCAAGTCACAGACAGAACTAACACGGCGAATCGAAGAATTCTAGGTGACTCCCTTGAGGTACGCCGGACGAAGCTTTCAAGACTCTAGAGATGGAATGGCGGAAATTGATTTGGTATGTTCTCTTATCTAAATATGACTCCATCCATTTTAGGAATGTTAGAGGAAACCCATACTTTTCCATTTTAAACAATATCACGGAGTGAGATAACTTGTCGAAAGCCTTACTAAAACCAGTATAAATACAATCTGTCTGGAAGCCTTTTGCAAACCCGCGATTAGTATCCGTGATGAATTCTAATAAGTTGGTGGTTTTAGACCTGCCCGAAATAAACCCATGTTGATTTCAATAAAGCAAAATCTTACAGGAAAATGATAGCTGAGAGTAAATGATTGATTCAAATAATTTTATAGTTAGAAATATCATTTTTACTACCTGTTTTGTTGACAGGTATGATGAAAGAATTTTTTCACTGCTGCGGAAAACAACCACTATCGAGCGATTTTTAGAAAATAATTCTCAGCGGGGTTACTAGGGAGAGGCAACATGACTTCAGAAAGGCTGGAGGAATCCCATCGGTACCCGTTGTGAAGTCATTTGAAAGCCCAAAATATGATCAAGTATATCCTCATGTGTAATTGTAGGGATAGTGAATGAAACGTTATGAGATTCGTTCATATAACTAAACTTGCTATTACGTGGTTGGAAATTTGAAGTGGAAAATGCATTTTCAAAAAATGAAGCAAACATATTGCAAATTTCAGACGAAACGTCACTAGCAGAATCTTTTTACCTCATGGTATTGGGGTAGTTGTCGGTTTTTTTTTATATTAATAAACCTAAAAAAGTTACGTGGCTCACTAAATAATTTCGCACGCATATTTTGAATATACTCATCATAGAGTGAAGAGGAAAAATATGAAATTTTTTAATATTATTTTTAATTATTATATAATAATAGAATGTAAGGAAGTTGCTGTGACTTATAATGTCCTTGTCGCGCAAATATCCTTTCCACAGTTTATTATTTCTATTTTTAAGGCGTTTCAGTCTTTATTGAACCATGGCGGTGATGTTTTAGAGATCCGCTGGCGTTTACGGGGAGCATGAGTAGCGAATAAATCGAAAAGAATTATGTAAAACTTAGAAACATCTTCATCAACACTATTGCATGACGGCAATGTGTTGAAATCAATAGAGGTAAGTCTACTAGCAAGTAAGATGAAATAGTGTCAAGGAAACGTGATACCCTTGTTGTCAAGTTATTAAGTGCAAGATAGTCCTCGTCATCTCCATTAAGTACCCATTGAATATTGGCTAAGTTAAAATAACCAATAAGTAGTAATTCGTCAATAGTTTCCAACTTACCATGGATAAAATTAGATGTTAAAGTAAGTAGGTCGTAAATATTTTGACCTTTGTCATCGACAATATCTATGGAGTCTGGAGGAATATAGAAACAAATTATGTATAGGTCATATTTTAGGAGAGACAGCTTAAGAGCTATGAGCTCAAATCGAGGGTGTTGGAGAAACAAGGAAGTTCAATTTTGCTGCAATTGAACTTATTTTTGCAGGCGAGAAGAACGCCACCGCCGCGAGTTTCCGAAACAGTATGTCTATCTCTTTTAAAAGTTTGATAAGAATTGTCAAGGATTTCAGCATCGCGAATACCATGATGCAGCCAAGTTTCAGTGAAAACAACTATATCGAAGCAAGCTGGGACAGAGGATTTGCAGATATGTGCGGTTTTTGTCCGAATCCCCCTTACATTTTGATAGTAAGTGGAAAGCGACTTCAGTTTTTTGGAACAACGTTGTTTATTTTAGCTTTATTTCTAGGTAGGCGCTCAGACGGTACAAATAATTTAGTAAAAGCGCCAGGAAGCCAAAGTAAGGGGTCTAATAACTTGCCCTGCATATCTGCTGAAACAGTTAGGAGAAAGGATGCAACCGGTTTAGAGCTTTTGCTGATTTTTCGACAAGAAATACCATTAGTCGCAATATTTTTGGACTTCAAATACTTCCATATGTCCTCGCACATCGTTTTTGTACAAAGTGTCGAAAGATTTGGCCAACGGAAGCGGCACGTGCGCAGCCCTACCTATTTACTAGGAAGATGTATTTAAATGCTATTTTAACGGCGACTGGCCGACGCCAAATTTAAGTCTCGATTACATTTATGAAAAACTTAGCCATCGGCATAATTATAGATTTAGAATGACTGTTACACAACAGGTTGTGTTAATACTTGCATAAAAATTATTTTCTCATTACGTTCTGGCCTTTAGGAGCATATTCAATAAAAAAAAATAATTAAAAAAAAAAATACGATCAAGTTCTCTTACATTGAGAATGAAATCAATGCATGCTTGCAGATCATATAATCCCATTTCATGCCAACTAAATTTGCAGAAATTTGGATCCTGAGGAGATTATCCTAGAATTTCCTAACCTTTATCGAATCCATTATCTGGAAAGAAGTATTTTTTTTTTTAATTCTTTACAACTGTACCTGAAAATATTTTATGAAGGTGATGGGAAATAAACAGTGGGTACCTGGCACACAAGAATTATGGGAAATGAACGGATGATTCTGTAGCAAAGTTTATCTCTAGCACTTCCTTTTCCGAATCAGAAACTGCAGATAACACTGCCAGGTCTCTCATCAAAGCGGATATGTTCGTACAAAGCATCAGAAGCGACAACAGACGAACCTGAGTGATTGTAGGTGTACAAAAATAAGGAAGTTCGTTGACTTTCTCTTGGGTCGTTCGGGAGAAAAGAATTGTCGGTATGATGGTAACTGGCTACAATCCGCTTCACGCTCACCTATCAAAAATGGGTTATTGACAAACCCTCCCGAGTATCTATCCTGCCTGAGAGAACAGTTTAAAACAATCCCACATTTTGTATTCGAATACCCGACCGTTAACAGGTACAGGCTCTCCTGGGGAAGCTGAAAAGCTTACTTCACCTAAACATGCTGTGATTAATAATTAAAATAACAAGTAGGTTTTGGTGAGCGATTTTGTTAAGCAGGACAAACAAATCTGTGTCTTGGAATATTTCGTTCCCCTTCTCTTTTGTGTATGAAAAAAAAAATAATAAAATGATAAAAAATGGTTCTTTTCTTGACTGAAGGTAGAAATAAGCACACACACAAAATATATGGAAGATGTTAAACTATTCCCCAGTTGCAATGTTACGAATAAAAGAATATATAAATGCAACCGCTGGACTTGGTTAAATCAATAAACGTAATCCAAAATTAATATTTCAGAGGTCTCTGAAGAACAAAAGTGTAGACTTCTGGAAATCGTTAAATATGTATAAGTCTCTCCTTCTACGGATCAATGACGAGTACCTAAAGGCTCTAAAGAAGGAGGACAATAAAATAAAGATAAGATAAATGAAGATACACCAATAAAGAAGAAGTCGGGGAATGTAACGTGATGTTGGATGGCATGAGAATTTAGGAAACGGGGGGAGACGAACATAATATAACCACCACTACCAACATCAAAACAAAACTATAGCACTATAGAAGTACTTTGAACAATCACTCGTTTTCCTATGTATGAGAGGACACAAACGAAATCGTCATAGTTAATGACCCCTGAAACTTATCCGTAATGGGAACTTAGGTCAAACTTTCTCTACAAAAAATGTCCTAGATTTGACATACATCAAATTAGAGAATGCACAGCAAGAATGATCTGTATATTTCCTTTTTCTAAATATGTGGCTCATGACAGAAGACCACACCACCATAAAAATTTCAGGAAATAACATTCACTACAAAGTTGAAATTTGGACTGCACATTTTTGGGTAGTATAGAAAACAACAAGGACAGATAACAAGGGATGTGGCATGTCTTTCATTAAATTTGTATTCGTACTATGTAACCAGACTGACTGGAAAATGTCAATGGCTAGGAAAACTAGAGAATATCAAACTACAGACCGTTTTCAATTCTATAATCATTGGATAATCTTCAATTAGAGAGCCTTAAGGCCGAGACTCTGCAACCATGTAGGAATCCTGAAAGCTGATAGACTACGGAAGAAATTCACCCAAGCGATTGAAGTTACACTTTCAGACTTGCAGGTAATTATTGTCGGTTACAAATTATATTGTCGATTCTACCTTGGTGGATGGTTGGTCGGACGATTCCTAAGAATGATCTTAATATATGCTATACATACCAACAAGCATAAGTTTTGGCATCCTACAAGAATTCCGTGAGAAGTGTAAAGAGGTCGAAATACATGCATGAATTTAAATCCATTGAATGCATAGCATACAAAGGACTAGATTTAGCAATTCATCATCAAAAGAATACGTCAGTTTGGCGAAGAATTCAAAGAGACTTGAACGCATCCTTCCGCTGAATAATTATCAGAAATATACTTCGAATTAATTAAACTCAGAAGTTCAAGATTTGTTGGAAATAAAATATCAAAGAATAGATGAGGAAAGCCTAGTTGCATATAAAATAACATTTAGCCAAAAATATGCAACTCAACCGAAATTAGATTGTTGGATGTGGGTACACCGCTGATCTGACTTTCACTTGTTATAGCGGTGTCAGCCCTAAGTAAAGGCTATTATTAGATTAAGTTTGGCAATATTAAAAAAACTCCATAGTCGCTGCGTAGGTCTTGTGGTTAAGCTATTTCCTTGCTTTTTCAGATTATTTTCCATTTCTTACCAGTTTTTTATCTTTGTTTTTATTTAAGGTGTGAAAAAAAAGTATTACGTTAAAAATGTAGAATTAACACGCGAAAATTGTGAAAATTGCGAAAATTTTTTATGGGTTTTTCAAAAATGCTCGCAAGACTAAAATGGTTATTTCATGATGAAGTATCAGCTTTCACCATACTGTACAGAATACTTCAACAAATTTCAGCGTGGAAGTAATTCACTTAAGATCAACCTGTGAAAAGGATATATTATAATTTTAGTCGTCCAAGAAACCATTGACGGTCTACGAAGCATGCTGCTTAAACCTACACTTACTGGGATATCGAGACATCCCTGGATACATCCATAATCTGATTAAAAAACAATCCTGCATGAACTTCTGACCATCAGGAAGATTTGTTCCATCGAACATAATTGAGTGGTGCTCAAAAGAATAATCGAGTCGACTAGAGATGATAACAAATATTCAAGAGATTCAAGCCAAGCGAAAGGAATGTTTGGTATTATGACAATTTACGACGCTTGAATTTACTACTATGAGCCAGAAGCTAAGGTGTCAATCACAGCAGCGAGCGGATCCTCACAAGCGACGAAAAATCAATCAATTATTGCCTCATTCTTTGCACCAAAGCTTGAAATATCGCTTCTACTCGGAAGTGTTGCTTTGAAAATAAAGCTCCATTCGGATCCTTATATTTAAACTCCTTATTGGTTAAACTCCTCACAGGTTGCTCAAGAAGGGTAAAATTCTGTCTGAGTTGAAGTAAGTTCTCCACACCGGAACTTTACACTGCCTTGGATTTTTAGAAATGCGCCAACAAATTAGAAAAGCTCCATTTGGAGCTAAATTGTTTACTCACAAATTAGACATCTCCTTAGAAAGGCAATTAAAATAAGAGGATTACTGTAGGCCCAACATGATTAACTTACTGTAGCTGAATATCAGGAGTGTAAGAAATAAGCTAAATGAACTCGAATTACTGGTCACAAAAAATCCTTTGATTGAAGTTATAATTCTCAACGAAACTTGGTTATACTCTAATGAGGTTAAATATTATAATCTGAGTGGCTGTGAAGGGATTTTTAACTGCAGAATGTAGAGTCGCGGGGGAGGAGCTGCGATACATGTTAAACAGGGAATAAAATGTAAAAGTATCAAACTGGATGCCAAATATAATATGATATTGATTGAAATAACAGTTAACAGTAAAAAACATTTCAAAATTATGAAAATGTATAAATCACCGAATGAACCACAAGAAGAATTTACGGAATACTTAGAGAACTTGATAAACCATCACAAAAAATTCCTGTTCCTGGGAGACATAAACATTGATTTGTTGGCGCAAAATAATACAATAACCCAATACCTTGACTTGCTCTCCAGCTATAACTTTAAAATCCTCAATCAAATAGACACTGAACACCCGACTAGGGCTACAGAAACGACAGCTACCATAATTGACCATGTTTTTACGGATATCTATGAGACGGTTCGGATGGACATTCATATTGGGGTCACATCAACATCGTACCACAATTTGATTAACGTCGCGCTTACTGAAAAAACTCTACAAAAAAGGAGGATGACCACTAGAATTATTTCAATATTGGATGAAGAGAAATATAGAAGAAAAATAAGGGAGCTAATCATAAAATCTGAAATAGTGACAGTTGAGAAGTTTATTGACATGACACAGGAAAGCAAAAAATATGGCACAACTTACAAAAAGGTTAGATGCAGAAAGAATGGATCGATTACTGCCAGAATTATCATAGAAACCAGGAAAAGAGAAAGACTCTACAAAAAAATGAAAAAAACCCCAGAAATTCTGAGACAAAGAAGGAGTACATACGTGCAAAAAACAATGTCAATATGTTAGTAAAGACAATGAAACAACAATATATAGACAATCAGCTACTAAAACCAAAATCCGATTCTAGGAAAAAATGGAAATTAATTAATGAGGCGATTATAAAAAAAGGAACAAGTGAGCAAGGAAACTACTGAAGAAATAAGGTACTCTGGAAAAATTGAAACTAATCCAAAAACAATTGCAGGCACCTTCAATCTATACTTCACCAATATTGGAAATTTACTAAGAGAAAAATTGCCGACAAGAGAACCAATTGCAAATAGAAATAAAGAATTGTCAATCTTCCTAGAACCTAAAATTCCGACTAAAAAAGATAGTATAATACAAACACTTAGGAAAGAGTCTGCTCCTGGACTAGATGGAATCACGACAAAAGAACTAGTTATTGCTGCGGACCTGATAAGTCCCATCCTGGCTGTAACTATAGACCAATAGCAATTCTCAGCTCTGTGGGTAAGATATTTGAGAAAATTATTGAAAAGAGGCCAAAAAGATTTATAATCAAAACTGGAGGGTATGACCTGAAACAATTTGGAATTCAGGAAAGTTGCGGTACGGAATCAGCCATAACAGAGACATTAAACGTTATGAATGAATATCTGGATCAGGGACTGTACGTAGGAGCGCTGTTTGTCGACTATCAAAAAGCATTTAACACTGTCGATCATGAGCTTCTGCTGAAATTACTTGAAGAACTGGGGATAAGAGGCATAGCCAATAAATATGGTGTAATAATTTTAAAATATGGTATATAGTGTTGGAAACTTAAAACTTAACTACTTTGCAATGACTATGAAGCCAACTTTTTGTGTACCAAATTAATATTTTTGTAGTAGGATGTACATTCTGTTATATTGCTTAATTTCTTTTTTAATACTAAAAATAATAAATTTTGGATTCTTCAATTCCAACTATTTTTACTTTTAAATTTTTTCGCTACCCCAAATCCAATATCCAAAATGCCCGCAAAAATTTTTGTTGACATGAATGACGACAGTAAAATTTAAAATTTAATTTTTATTTTATACTGCAAAACGTTCACTTTTACCATCGTTAGGCGTTGATTTAACATTTTATTTGTAATTTCAACAACTAAATATTCACTTTTATCAGATATAATTTATTGAACCAATGCATTTTTTTTTTGTAGAATTAATAAAAGTATTTTTATTTTAAAAATAATATTGTTGTTTTGAAAATCGATAACTTTTGATGTAACAATATTTGAAATTGTGATTGATAAATCATTTTTGTTAATCCAAAAATTATTATTTATTATGATTTTAACAACTTTATTTTTGGCTGAAAATTAAAGCACATTTTGAAGAACTTACAATGATTTTGGTTGAATCAACAACTTTTTTCTCTCCGTGTCACGTATGTAAAAGAGCGGTATAAATTATTTGGAACACAGTCAGTCACGATCTCACTTTATTCAGTAGATTTGTCTCGACTTAAGCCTTCAAGTCTGTTAGAAAGTCTTCGGTGCAACCATTGCGCTGCATTAGGTCTTATATGTGAATTGAGTTTCGAATTTAAAAAAAGTTTACGATTCTATTCGATTAACACTGACAACTTCCATACGACTCTAGTTTTTTTTTTCTTTTAAATCAACCAATTTAATTTTTCATAAACTTGAATACTTGTATGTTGCCAAACTTATCACTAGCAGCAACAAAACAACTGAGCTTTGAAGTGAAATAGGCTTTAAGGGGTAACACTGCTCTAGGATTATGGAAAAATGTTTTTTTCTTTTTTTTTTTGCAAAATACTTTGGGGTCATAAAAACCATATGCAATAGGTCCTGTAGCAAAAAATTAGGTTCCATTATCGATTTTGCCGCTGCGCCTCGGACCGCATGCTGAGTTCATCACCATTCACAAAGCTGTGCAAATGCTATAATAAATGCGACAATGTGCAGGCATTGCACATATTCGAGGATTTAAGTGCGCGTACAACTTTAAACGCGGACTGAGAAACGGATTACTCGCACAACTTTGCATGGATCGATTTGAAATTTCGATAGTAGCTTTACAATAACTTTCTCTATGGGAGACGTAGCCGTTTTTTGATTACATGTAAACTTTTTTTCTATAAACAATTTACTGCTTATTTTTTGGGCAAAAATGCAAAACTTTTTTTTTTTAATTTGGTTTAAAAGAAACCCCCTTACGTAGTCCCATAGCTAAAAGGCAAGCCTCCGGTGGATTAATAGGGTAATCTGCCGTATCGCGAGGAAATTGTTGTCTGCATATGACAGGAAGAGGACAACTACTTAATGGTAGAAGAACATATTCCATGGTAGAGCAACATATTCCAGAAATCTAGTAGGGGTTATTCCGACTCATTGGGCCATAGGAAGACCATGCTAGAAGACTGGGAATAGCAGCGAACGATTTCTGCAGGAGCTGTAACGATTCGGAGGAAATCGAATCCGTCCAACAAATACTTTGCGAGTGCCCCGCTCTGATGAATAAAAGTGGTAGGATATTAGGTAGTCACTTCTTTTCTAGTCTGTAGAGGCGCTGCATAGAAGAGAGTTCAGATGTATCCTGAGATTCCTAACGGAAGCAGGATGGATCTAGGGTGATTTTTAAAGGTTATCGCATGAAGACAAGGGACGGCATAGGTTTAAGTGAAGCAAGCTAGGCACTTCTAGAGGCAACCCTCTTACCTACCTACCTACCTAGGCGGCTATCGGTTTTAGTTAGTATATGAATGTGTTGTGCAAGAACATTTCTACAATTGAATCTGAATCTGTCAGTTTATCAGCAGATATCAGTCTCTGGACAGCCAAGGAAGAAGATAAATGCTTGTAAAGGTCACACTTAGAGCGTGGATGTGTTTTTAATTTGCTGATTACATGGGATCGGGTTACCCGATTCTTTACGATATTTCAAATTAATGGAACTTTTCAAAGAAATTAAAAATAAATATATTGAAAAAATAAAACAGAATTTTTATTAATTTAGGTTTTTGACTTTCTCCGGAAGAGAACGCCCAGTTTTATACTTGTAACTAACAATAGTGTTAGTGTTAAAGAATAGATACTAGTTTCGTAATAGAAATTAAATTTATGAAATAATAAAACAGAACTATTATTACAATATTTTTTAAACACAATAAAAAAAAATCTGTTTTTGGAGTAAATTCAAAATTTCTTACGTGAAATTTTGCAAAGGCGCTAATAAAAAGATTGTATCGCCTAAACTAAGAGCTGACATCAGCAAATTTTTTATATCATATGTCTTGTTGGAGTAATTCAAAAACATAAAATATGCTTTTCATATTTCTTTGGAAAGTCCCGTTTAATATCTTTAATTTGAAATATCGCATAAAATAATCGAGTGACACGATCCCAAGTAATCAGCAAATTAAAAAACACGTCCACAGTGAAAACATTAAAAGTTGAGTGACCCTGTATCCAAGACTGGAGGTCGGCAGGCTAAGCAAAACAAATACGGGTCCAATATTTTTCAAAATACTTAACTAATTCTGAACGTTTAATCGAAATCGGAGGGGGTCGGCTCCAATCGTGATCGGTTTGTAAGGAATTCCTGCATTATTTGTCCCAATTGGAGCAACAACAAAAATTGCCAGTTGGAGTTGAGAGTAAAACTCTGAAGCGGAGTCTTCCGTAAAGTAAAACATTTTTTAGCTGCACTAAATTAAGATGCTTCAGATACGGAACAAAAATATAGAGCGCCCTATAAGTCGAAGTAGATATACGCGAAATCTAAGGTTTTTAATAAATATTTAGGATAAAAGATGTGGACCTATACATCGAACACATAAGTTCTTGCACAAATACTTACGTCTACTTACAGTCCATTAGGTTTCCTTAAGTCTCCTTAAGATAATATTTTAAGACTTTCTAAATTACGATCTTGTTTGTGAGCAGACAATTTAGCTCGAAAAGAAGCTTAGAATTTGCCGTGGCATTTCGAAAACTTCAGGTTGCGGTGTGGAGTGCTTACTTAAAATTAGATGGAATTTTGCTTAAGGCGTTACATCACCTTGGAAATATGGGTACAAAATTAAAATTTTTTTTACGCAGCTATTAAATATATAAAATAATTTTTGTTTTACCTATTTTACAAGTAGTTTTAAGAATAATTTAAAAATAAAAAAGAAAACGATAAAAAAGTGGGAGATATGACTATGAGCCGTCAAGTAATACACTATCTTGCTGATGGAGTGCTGCTTTTTTCTCTGTCAGGCATCGTCTGGAAAATAAAAAAATTTTCTTTACAAAGATAATATAGCAAAGATTTGATAATACAAAGATATTGCAGGCACATTGTGCAGTTTGGCCGCAGTGAAAGATAATGTGGAATCTCCGAGATGCCACATCTGTTGCGAAATTATTAAAACTTCGCATTGTACACGGCCTCCACTAATCATGAGCACCATAACCTGGACTTGCATTTTTTCTTAGAATTTTACTGGAAATATATTCTTTACAATTTGTATGCAGTATTGGAGACCGGACAGCAACGCGTAGGTCCAAAATAAAATCAACAACGTCTCGACCTGCACCTGATATAGAGAAGACCTCAATTTTTTCTTAGAAATTTACTGGATATTTTATCTTCAGAATTTGTATGCATTTGGTCGACAATAGGGGGCGGCTAATAATTTTTATGAGCGTAGATGCTAATATAGATGGCACAAGAACTAGATGTCGCATGCAGTATCAAAAAAGTATAAACAATTTATATGGCTGAGTGGTCCCTTCCGGAAAGGACCACAATATTTGAAATGATGTATACGTCGAGTGATTCATATTTTTTTGCATCTGAAGCAGTGATGCCAGATTATGCCATGGACTCACCGCCCAAGGGAAGAAAAGAGATCGCCCAAAAGGCGCCGAAATGTTTGTTTTTAATAAGGGTAAATATCTGATAAAGATTTGATTACTTTTTAATAATTTAATCGATTGATTGTCTTTACAAAAAAATTGCCGCCAAATCAAAATCAATAAATTGGCACTCCAGGTCCGAATTTTCGTTTTAAAAGAAATATTCAATTTTTTAAACTGCTTTCACTGCAACAAGTTGATAACTAAGCTCCGTTAAATGAAAAGAAAAAATTGTCAATTTATAAAGTTATGATTGAAACAGTTTGATTGACAATCCACCCCCCACACCAACAGCCAAAAAATCACTATTTTTGATTTGAGCGGCTGTAAACATTACTGAAGGCAGTTTCACATCAAAAACAAGGACCGAAAAACTCAATTTATTCCTTTTTAAAACAAGATTTTTAGTTTAATGATTTAAAATAATGGGAAATAGGATAAACTAGAATTTTACTGAGGAAATAGCATATTTATTTTAGATTTTTAAGAAACACACAACTTTTATGTTTTATCAGCCGAATTTTTCAGCCGAAAATTTTTTCAGCCGATAAAACATAAAATTTGTGTTTTTCTTAAAAATCTGAAATAAATATAACTATTTTCGCAGTAAAAAACTTAGTTTATCCTATTTCCCATGATTTTATTAAGCATTGAAGCTAAAACCTTGTTTTGAAGTGGAATAAATTGAGTTCTTCGGTTTAGATTTTTCGGTTCTTGTTTGGTTTGTGATGTGAATGTGCCTTGAATCTCACTGAAATTTTGCATATAAGTTTGAAATTATATTAGTTAACAAATTCTAAGTGAACATTTTAACACTTTTGCAAATCCATACATTATTGGGCTACATTTACCTAATGTATATATATGCTTTTATTTTTGCTGTGAACTGAACATTTTCTGAACAAATATAAAATATCACCTTAATTAAATTCCAAACATTTTCCTTTTTAATTAGAATGACATGCCCAAGAACCATTTAAATTGAATAAAACCCATTTTCCATATTTTTCATATTTAGATTTTTAAATAAATCTTTATGTATTCACCATCAGCTTTTGGACATCTGAGTTCAGTGTAGTGTAGGCAGTTCAGAGCTTCATTGCTGTCCTGATGAGATCGTCTTGCACTGGTAATCGAAACATGCAGTATGCTCTGAAAATTTCTTCGCGAAATTTTGATTTTCAGCTACGAAGACAGTAACTGACCGGTACCTCGGTACTTGTCTTTTAAACATTGCACACAGCGTACGGAAAATTGCCTGTATACTTGTATATTATACGGGCCTCGAAATACTTAACCCCCTCTTCTATTTGGTTAGAATGAGATATCCAAGAATCATTTAATGTGAATAAAACCCATTTTCCATTCTATTTTATATCTTTAAATAGAGCCCAAAAGGCGCAGAAAAAACAGTGTTGCGCTCAATTGGGTGTTGGGCGCTTTTCGTGAAAATCGAAGCGTAGATTTTATAAAAAGATAGCCCAATTTGCGGAAAGGCGCGCAATCTGGCATCACTGATCTGAACTTCAAGATTCTGAAGTGTTAAAGAAGTCGATCAAATGTATACAAAATTGCTATTATACAAACATTTGCTTCCGGCACGCTCTAACACATGATATGGCTTAGAGCACTTGGGTAAAAGGATATTTTCATATCTAAAGTATTTTAGAATTCACAGTTGAGAGCGGAACCGTCCGCTGGCTGGAAAACATGTACTAAATGTCGGCTATCTACACCAATGCACTCTCGGGCAGTGGCCAAATGTACCGTTAAAAACGAAATTTTTGTATGGCGACCCGAGGAAGGAGTTGCCCGATTTGTCCCATTTTCAAAATTAAATGTACTCTTTTTTTTAAATAGGCCCGTGTGCAAAATTTCATGAATCTAAGTGAACGTGCTCTTGAGTTAAACAAGCGGACAGGCGTACATGCAAAAATCAAAAACAACTTTGAATATTATGCGTGGGTGTCCAATCCAATCATTGCAAATGTCATTGGTACAAAGTCGTTACTTTTATGGAGCGGCACATCTTTGTAATTTGTAAAAATGCTTCACCGTCGAAATCGCATTTTGAGAACACGTTATACACTACATGAGCCCATTAAGTTATAGTCTCTAGGTAGATAATAGATTGCAGATAATGAAACAGTAGAAAAAGTATAACCACTTGCCACTCTTCCTTACAAAAAAATTGACACGAAGTTAAAAAATTGGAGTTCCGGGTCCGAATTTTCGAAATGAAAAATTTATAAAAAATAGAAGAATTTAGTTTTTTGAAACGACTTTTACTGCAGTAAGCTCAGACCTAAGTTCCCTTACATTTAGAAAAAGAATGAAGAAAAAATATTGCCAAATTAAAAAGTTATGACCGAAAATGTCGAAACAATTTTCCTGAAAGTCGAAAACAGCCAAAAACACTATTTTCGATTTGAGCGAGTAGTTTAGAATTACATTAGCTAAGAAATTCTAAATGAGCATTTAGACATTTTAACACTTTTGTTTTTTGGGCCACCCTAATGTGCAGCTATAAGATATGGGAGGTGGCCTGATCAATAGTAGGTATAATAGTAGTAGGATAATATTGCGAGGCAGGTCTTCGATTGGATCCGATAAGAAAAACGTCGACTGCTAAGTTCTAAAAACAAATGGAAAAGAACAATTTAATCAGAATTGTAACTAAGTACTAAGTCTATAAAAAGTACCGAGTCATTTTTGAAGTACTCTTTTAGAATCTTTGTACGTTGGCAGTAATATAATGAAGTTTATAGAGTTCAGTTAATAGATATTACTAAATAAATATCTTTTGAAAACTATAATATGTATAGTAACCCAGCGGCTACTATTTATAGTTTTTTATAGTTTTCGGCGCTACAGTTAGAGTAAAACTTTCACCTCTCTTTGCTACACTCATAAAAACTATTAGAGGTCCGCCTAGGCACCCATTATCCTCCAATAATGCATAAAAATTCAAAAAAAAATCCAGTAAATTTCTAAGAAAACATTGAGGCCTTCCCTACATCAGGTGAGGCATCGTTGATTTTGTATTGGAGCGAGGCATTGCTTGCTTACCCTTGGTTATGTCATCGTCGATTTTATATGTACTTAAGTCTTTTTTTACTTATGTATTGCCCAGCTCTGAATGGAAGGAAGCTATTGTTGAAAGTAAATTTATTGTCGCTATTTTCCTAGACATGACTAGGGATTTTCAGACGGTGGATATAAAAATCTCATGTGCAAATTAGATAAGTGCAGGCGAATTGAATTGGTTTCGGTCATTTCTAACGAACAGGTAACAGAGGACTAAAGTAAACGAATTTATGTCAGGAGCAATAAACTGTGCCTTAGAGCTACCCCAGGGTTCTATCATGAGGGCACTGCTGTTTCTTATTTACATTAATTATGTTGATAATTTTCTGGACAACTGTAAATTAAGTCTCTTTGAGGATAGGTGTAATTTGACTAGAATCATCTTAGCAAATGCTTAAATCGAATAAGTTAAAGCTTAATAATGCAAAAACCAAAATGATGGCTATTAAATCTAATGAAAGACTCAACATCTATTAATAGTGTCGCTATTGAATTGGATGAAAAAATTAAAAATTTATAGAAAATACACTAAATTTCAAAAATCATTTCAATAATATCTATAACAAAATTGATAAAACAATATGCTTATTAAGTATTTCAGAAGAGTCATATACATACTGTCTCCCCTTGGAGGTCAATAGAGCAGGAGGTGATAGTACTCATCTAGACAAACCAAAGATTGTATCGAGGGGGGAAGGGGAATATCAACCATTTAAGAGTTACATAGTGATTAAGGAAAAAAAGTCACAAATCACCTTGTATCTTAAAAACTACAGGGCGTACGGTCAAAGTTAAGAGATCATTATATGCAGAACTTCATGGCTCAATCAGCCCCGTACCCCTTCCCCTCAAAAATTATGATTGTCTAAACTAAAAATTTCGAATTTTCTTACTTTTTTTTTACTTTGACATCTTTTTTTTTTATAAATAGGTACCGTGAAACGGGGTGACTTTGGCACCTAGTGCAGGTGCACGGTTGACGTAATAGCAGATATGATTTTTTTATTTACTAGCGTACATAAACAAGCTGTCAAATGCTATGAGGACACCAAAATATATTAAATTTTTCGAAAGTTTATACGAAAAAAAAGATGAAACCTTCAAAAATTTCCAAAGTCACCCCGTTTTACGGTAGTCAACTATTATACCCTATGTGCTATCTGCAGCCGTTAAAGAGTTGTTAGATCAAAACCTGTGTTCAATACTATGCTAAAACCAGGAGAAAATTTAACGAGACTTGAGAGATTACAAAATAAGGTAATATGGATTAAAACAGCGAATCGTGTTTACCAAATTAATTAATATTTTGAAACTAAAACTAACTTGTTTCCTGGACAGATTATAAGTATCTACTTAACACTTACTTTCAGCATCGCAATAATCATGAAGATTCTTAAAAAATTTCAGAGGAGGATACACAACAAATTGATTATATGCTATGTGATCCAGATCCACACATAAAATTTTACAATTTTGAGATCTTTTAGAAGAGCCGGTATTCATCTTGCAAGGAACGGCAGGACGATGGGTTTTCGAAAAAGCACAGTTGAAGGATTCAAAACACAGATAACAGCTAACCAGCGAAATATAGAATCATTGATGGAAAGGTTAGACAATCGACTAACATTTACACCCCGCTTAAAAGCTTTGAAGCTATCTTAATTTATTTTAATAAAAATTTCTATTAGATCCTACATAAAAAAAAAGGAAAGGAAAGCCAAAGTACCTTTTGATGCATAAACACGACTTTGGTAGAAAAGAACGAAAAGTGAAGGGAATATACAGAAAAATCCATTCAAAATATTCATGAAACTCTAAGCTGTTGGTTCATTCTCAGTACAGATCATCCAAAAGTGGTGATTTACCTTTATCATCGAGTCGTGCATTTTTTTCAGGTAGCCTGGTCCAATATCAAGCCCAGGCCGCAGGAATAGTAGACATTTTAGAAGCTGCTTCCTTACCAGCTCTGGTAAGTTTACCATCACCAAATGAAATTAATTTTAATTCCAAATTGTATTTTCACACTAATTAGAAGTCTTAGGCCATAAAAGTCGAGTTAAACGAAGAGTGTTAATTGCAGTGGAGCCCCCGCCCCCTTTCTTAAAATATAAACATATCTTACAAGATCACGCGAAATACAAAGTTACAAGAGAGGGTCTTATTGCCAACGTCATAAGGCTGAACTACAATAGAAGTATACTAAGTACATTTACTTACGTAAAGCGAACGCGCCCTTTAATTTAACAGGTGTACGCAAATTAACTTTAAATCGTGTGAGGAGAAATTTCGTTAAGTTTAAATATGTAAGAACGCGATGTGTACAAACAATTAAATTATTACTAAATGATTAAAAGTGCAATGTAAAAATTAAAATGGAATAAAAATGGTACTGCGAATTAATAGAAAGTACACAAATCTTCAATTACGTCAATTTCCATTTGTTAATTTTTCACTTTTACCAATTTATAAAATTGAAAACATTAAATATCAAGATAATAACTCTTACGGAATGTGATAAATATTTAAGCTAAAGATATAAATTTTTCGTAAGTAAACTTCAGTCTCGTTTAATTTCGTAAGTTATTTACTACTATTGTAGTTCAGCCTAATGCCTATTCATGAAGAGTGTTGTGCATATTTTAACAAGATCAAAGTGGGCCTATGCTTTTCAATAATACGAATCCCAAACAAAAGACTGAGGAATACATGGCCTGTTTACAGCAGACCATAAAGTTCGTAGAGCGATTATCATCATTTCCATTAAACTTATTAAGGGAGAAAACCTGGTCCATTGAAATAGGTACAGTCACGGAATATATCTTGGTGGTATCACTCTAACTTCAGATACCTAAGATCAACTGATATAACTACCACTGATCCTCTCTATGCCAGCTCTAAATAACGCAGAAATTCTAAGAGTATTACAAGACAAAAAATCAAAATAAAATCTTTTGAATTTTAAGGAGTTCTGCGTTGTCAAATATCGGAATACTCCAAAATATTGTGAATCTTTATCGTATTCATTGGTGACGGATTTACGAAGATAGCATCTCCGAAAAATTTCTAAACGCCAAAGGCTACACGGTTTCGATATTTTATTTAATCTGGCATCCGATACTTCACATGGTAAAATAGTGGTAACATTTTCGTCGAGTACTAAGGCAAAAAAACTGCTTGGACGCGAGCTCATCGATTTTTCTGAAATGATAGAAGTCTTGAAGAGGATTCGCATTATGCACCTCAAATGCTGAGTACTTGAAAGATCTGGGAACACATTAGTTAAACCAATTAGGTATATATATAGGTAACGTTGATACGCGGAACCGTATCACATACGATAGTAGAGCGATGGCTTCGATGAAACAAAGTTGTGGTTTTGTTCGTAAAATTCATGTCAACTCTTGAAGAAATACTCATTCACATTAAATGCATTCAAGATGAGCTTTAAAACCCCAGAAATTGGTAAATCGCATTCAAGCAATTTTCTTGGTAGTGCGGGTTCTGTAAATGGTGAACTGAATTGAGTCTTCATAAGGCTGTTATCGAGTGGGCTGCCGACAACAGGAAAAACGAAAATAAATTTTGTTGCAACCAAAAGGAGTCAGAGGAGCAGAATGATGATTGTGGAATAATCTCTAATAGACCTCGGCTGAAGTCGATGCATTTTAATTTTACAACTGTGGAAAAATAGAAGAACCGTCAGTTTGAGGTAGATTTGGGCTCTTATAAGATCTGTAGGATTTGCAAGTAACGACATTTGAATTGAAACATTTTTCCTAATGAGCTGAATCGATCTCATCAACAAAAACTAGAGTTTGAGAATAAATTGTAAAACAACAGCCTTAGCGACAGAAGGTTTTAAAGATTTGGCCAGAGTATTTCAAAAAAACTTCTATACATAATTGGAGTGGCTCAAAGAGAATGGCGATGCAAATTCATCCCGACTACAGACGCTATGAGTTTTACACCCTCAACGCTCCAAAAAACCATGAAAATATGTAATAATTAGAGAATGAAGGAAAAGGGGTATAAGAAAGTCGACCAGATAAATTTCCGAGAAAATATATATATATATATATATATATATATAAATGAAATGAATTATTTCGGGCCTTCAGTAAAATTTGTAAAATTGAGATACGGTCAACTTGATCATCGACTCAGAATTTATTCCTTCACGCAACATAGGAAAGTAGGTAGGTACCCGCTTGAATGAAATAAGGTAATACTCGGTAGGTAGGTACATCGAGCTGGTAATGGTGATCGTTATTGAAGTATTTAGGTGGGTACAGGTGAATGTTTAAACAACAACAGTAATATACGGATTTGGTAAAGGTAAGCTCCGTAAGATGACGGTTATGATTTCAACAGCATTTAAAAGAAGAGCAAAGAATATCAACAGGTCTTCTTGCAGTAACATTAGCAGTATGTAAAAAGGATTTCAGTAGCAGCAGCAGTAATTTTCCATTAGAAAATCTTTAAAAATTTGTGGTTTTTATGAAATTTCTAATTCAAATTTTTATCTTGAAAGACAAGGGCGTTTTCATCGTGCGATCGTGAAATGAACATTCAAAAATTTCTTATTTGAGTATTTCCATGCAGACGCAAAACTTAAAAACTAAGTTAAATATGAATTACACCAAAAAATTGAAAAACTCTTCAAGCTACTAAATTACAAAAAACTTGATTTCATCAAGCTGAGAAATTTCTCATTTCGATACCCCCGGAGCCATCTGTTGGCAGAGGTATCACTAGCTTAGAAAACAGAAACGATACAATCCAAATGGGCTGCATATTGAATTTATAATATTGTCTGTCCCATTCATTCTTGTGTATTTTAAAGAAACAGCAAATACCAGGCGATCAGCAAATTTCAGATCACAAAAATTAAAATTTTATTCTACTGCGCATGAACGAAATATTCGTTAAGTTTTTATGAACCAATGAAAAGAAGCAGTCATTTTAACTTTTGGAAGAGGAGAAGGCAATGTGACAATTAGCTTTACTACCTGTCTCCCTCTTATAAAAGAGATAAACGAATAAGAATGGAATTGTAAAGAGAATAAGTCTAAACGAGAAGTATAAATGAAAAACCAACTTTCATTAAAATCAGCTTTTGGAAGAGGAGTAGGCAAACGTCGCGATTATTATCATTGTCAGTCTGAACGCAGCAGCTAGCCTATTGCATGCCATGGATGACAGCATTTTACAGCTAATTTATGTAGTAATAATATCCATTTGATTAAGACTTTCGTATTTTCTGTAATTAACCAATGGCAACAAAATGCACAGCTTTCAAAAGCATGAAATATTGGGTATATTACGAAATATTATCTTCGTGAATCCGTAACCGATAAAGATTCACAATGCTTCGCAGTATTCCGATATTTGACAACGCAGAACTCCTTAAAATGCAAAAATTATCATTGTGATTTTTGTTTCTTAATAGTCTTACAATTTCTGCATTATCTAGAGCAGGCATAATGAGGATCTGCTGTAGTTGTCTGAAGTTGGAATGATACCGCCAAGATATCTTTCTTGTATCTAAACGGTTTCAGAAATGAAATATGAAAAGACTTTGTATACAACATTTTGCATGAATATACTTTTTTACGGATATAATTACTGCGACACACTCCTTTGGAATTATTTCCTCATTCCATACGCGTAATATCAGATTTTACGCATTATTTCAATAACCAGTCCTTCCCACATAATTATTTCAAGTGAAATGCTCTTAATTTCTGTGAACAGGTCATGTCTTCTTCAAAGTCTTATGTTTGAGGTGTGTATTATAGAAAAGCATGGGCCCATTTCGATCTTGTTAAAATATGCACACAACTCTTGAAAAATGTCTAGGATGCTTGCAAAAATATCCACTCTTGTAACTTTATTTCGCGTGGATCTGGTAAGACACATATTTAATTCAAAAAATGCAATTGTACGCACCCTTTAACAGCAATACGGGATACTACCAGTATAACCCTCAGAGAATGCAACTTTCCCTAAAATGGTGACCGATGTGGGGCCGATTATTAAGCATCTGGCAAACTTTTATTTGTGATGTGAAGCAATCCCCCCTATAATGCGTCCTCGAAATTTGAATTAAGTCGGAACGATCTAGACTCGACTAACTCCAAAATCTATATCTACTCCAAAAGGTGCAATAGAAAATAAGAAGGAGCCATTCAGAGTTGAAGATACTCAAATTCTTATAAACAAAATATGATCGAAGGCCTTACAACAACATAAAAAAGGATGCACCAGGAATAACATCAATTTTAAGAAACATCTATGATTTAGTTAGGACTCAGAAGTGAAGATTAAGTTTAAGTTTAAGAAGTTCAGCGGGGCGAGTGGCATTTGCACTGCATCCATTCATTGGCTTGTTATGTCCCATCTTCCTTTTGGTTCATCCAACAATCGCCTCTTCCTAGGAGGAGCACTATATTCTTTGCTTCGAAGTCGGCAGGCTTTAAGAAGTGTGAGCCAAAGGCTCTGGCACTGGCCTCTCATTCGCATATGACTGGCTCCGATGTTTCATCCTCCTCCAGACACAACCTACATACATGGGTGGGTGATATGAAGGTCATTTAATGAATCTTTTGGCTTGTGTGGAATCATTGAAGTCCATCTCTGGTTGATTTGGTTCTAGATCCAGTTTTGAATTGAAGCTACATGATATTCTAAGAGGTACCGCAAAGTGATTCCGGGGCTATGAGAAGCATGGATACTCCTTTTTTGGCCTGTAAGTTCGCATTATCATTTCTATCAATTCCCGAGCGTTCTGGCTTCCAATGAAATGTTAAAGTGGTTCTATGTGCCAAGGTTTGTTACTATTTGAATGCATTCCCACATTAATTTCGTTTGGACATCTGGTGATGAGATGGCTTTTAAAGCCGCTATCTGAGGATCGGTTGAGGTTTTCGTATGTACATCTAGTGATGGTAAATACTTGCCGTATTTTCCCAGGTTTTGATAAATATGAGCAAGTGTTGCTATAGGTACGATAGGTAGATAAGGATTTTTCTAATCAAATCATTTACAAAAATGATCTCAAAATTTCACTGCTTTCCAGTCTAAAGTCGCTAAATTTTGTTTATTGTCATTCCTTTGCAAACGATTGGACGCGACAAGTCCTTACGTAACTGTTGGTAATGGTAAATTTAATAATGGAGTTAACCTATTTGGCTACTTTTGAGTGGACTAATTTATAAATCCGACAGTCTTAGATGGTTTGGACCTGTCATGATTGAACATCTAGAGAGAATCTTCACAATATCGTACTCGAGGAAAATATCGAAGGTTTAAAGTCTCATATAAGATGTCGTGTTGGATGACGTGGATACGGTTCAAAGAAATTCAATGGAGAACTGATGTAACTAACAGAGGCAATTTTGTACTACAAAGTTTTTGGATACACTTAGCAGAGCATAACTATTCATATTTTCTACAGTTTAACGCATTTTTGAGGGGAAGTGAATATAATTAGTCCAACTTTGGATCTCAAAAGCTTGCTAAAGAACTGAAGTTTTTCCTTGTTTTAATTTAGCCATTGTAGGTCTTAACATTTAGTTTATATGTGCCTAAGCCACTGACATGTATATAAATGGACTCAGTGATCTCCTGTTTCATGTGGCACCAGTTTTGATTTCGGAAAGTATGCTCTCACTGTCAATGCTACCAACTGTCGTAAACTGGCGTTTTCTTACATTTTACTTATAATTTACTTATATGCAGTAAGTGAGATTTACCGAATTTACCACAAAAGTATTTGGGACTATTTGCATATTACTATAAAAACACCATATTCCAAATTTCAGCTTTCTAAGTGAACGCGTTCTCGAGTTATCGTGCGCACAGATGGACGGACTTGCAAAAATCAAACTAGCTTTTAATATTATGCGTGGGTGTCCAATCCATTTTGCTCTACCATCATTATTGCGAGGTGTTACAAACGGAATTAGTATACCCTTTAGATTTGATCTAGGGTATAAAAATATACGAGTAATATTTTTCATTTTATTTTTAATAGGAGTTTCCATCTAAAATTATAACACATTTATTACAAAAATGCCAATGATATTCAATATTGCCATATTATTAAAACGAATACATAAATGTTAATTTAAAAATGCATATGTTAAAATCGAAAACTTCAGGTTTTAAATCAAATTTGTTTGGCTTTTTTTTTAAGTTAATTTTGAAGCCAATACAAAAGGTGAACATTTTTTAAATAAATAGACTATCAGTATCAAATTGAATATGTCATTGGTATAATCAATAAGGGCACGGTCTTACGTAAATTTTAAAAACAGCCCTATTGGATTAAAGTAATACGCGTTCGAAGCCAAATCAAATTTACTTTTCTTTGTTTCAAAGTAATTTTACTTTGATTTTAAACGATTTTTCTCTGAGTGATGGCCACAGTAGTTTTCGACTTGTTCTTTTCAATGAACTTCAGCACATTTTTTCCACTGTTTTAGGTGTTCTCCCTTTCGGTCTACCGCATTACCGTTTTCCCGCAATTGTCTCCGTTTCTAAGAATGTTTTAATTGTTCTGCTAACTGTCCAACGCGTTGTTTCAACTTCGCTTGCAATCTGGGAAAATGATTTTTATACTTTTCGCACTATTTGTGCAAAATTGCTCGGTGCACATCTTTACATTTCGAACTCATTTTAAATACGTGCCGATCAATGCTTTTTATATTGAAAGTGGGTAGCGCATTTACTACTAAGGATTTTATGGTTTATTAAGAACCGTGCAGAGCGTTCTGGGACAGTCCTAATAACTTAATTTTCAACAACCTCCCCTGCGCACTGCGCGAGATATGCAAATTCAAAGTTTCCTGAAATGTCGTTTACTACCTCTGAAAGTAACTAACAGAATTTAACGATTTTGTTATCATTTTAAGGCGGACGAACTGAAACTAAAAGTTGAATGTTTTATCTTTGTTAAATTTTTATAATTGCGCCGTAATTTGATGCGACAACAACTTCTCCGTCAACCTGGAAAATACATTTCGGTTCCCAGGAAATTTCTGCTGACCGCGCGTCTGGTAATTTTAAGTTAAAGATATTTTACGTTTAGTGAAACTTGTAATTATTAGTCTTAATTCTATATCCGAGAAATAAAGGTGCAGGTAACCTGCCTGCCTAGAAATATATTTTTTTGAGGTTTTTTAAATAAATTTTATTAACTGGCGCCCGAGCAAGGATCGCTCAAGCAAATCGTGAATTAGTATTTTCCGCGATCATAATTAATTAATCAGTTATAAAAGGTGTGCTAACCATCCCCGCGTTTTGATCATAAAGGAAAAAATATTTTTTGTGCAAAATTAAGTTCTTCTGTGATCACTATCAATTAATTAATTTGTGCGCTAACCATTGCTACTCTGTAATTATAAACATAAAAAGTGAAAACTTAAATTATAATCACGACTAAATAATTAATTTGTGAAAGTGCTAACCATTGCCACACTAATCATAATGTTAATTAGTGCAAGGGAGTGCGTTCGATAAAATCACCACTTCAAAAAAATATTCCACGTTTGCGACTGAGGCAAGTAGAAGGGATCAAATCCTTTGAAGTCATCTTTAACGAAAAGACCAGGAAACGAGGCCCAGGATTCACCAAAGCCAACCAGCTTAGGAAAAAACGGAGTCGATGAGTAATCATTTGGATAACCATAAACAAGGATAAAAATACCCGCCGACAGCCGCCTGATGTGTTCAAGAGGAAATACCACAAGCGGTCCTACACGTATATAATAAGGACAAAAAGCACCGGAGCATCTATACGTTAGATAAAGCTCAAAAATCTTAAGACTCATCCAGATATACGTCCTTCATCTGTTAGTTGTAATGTAAGTCATTTATTTTTACATTCCATTGAATCAAGAAATTATTACTTTAAAAAGAAGCGAAATATTTCAAATATCGAAGAAAAGTTATTGAAGAAAAAAAAGTGATCAAGTGAAAAGTCAGCAAAACTGAGAATTTAAATATAAATTAATTGACTATATTTTGAAAGTTAATCACTCTTTATTCAATCTTAATGCCGATCAATTCAAGTGAAATAGAAAACAATCTAAAACTTTCATAATTTCTAGGAAAACAAACTTAGTACATTTGAAAATAAATTCTTTCTCCTTTAGTTTTTAAAGCAAAAAAATAATTTTTTTTTTCAATTTCTGCAAATCAAATATTAAACAATCTTTAAAAATATAAATATTTAAAACAAAAATCATTAAGGTACAAATTTCTACAAGACATAGAAAGACTTGTATTTGAGAAATTTTTGAGTACCAGTACCGGGACTTGTACTTGAAAAACATTTAAGTCCAGATCCTGGTACTGGTACTAATACAAAAGTACCAATGTACTTAAGTACTTTACAGGTCTGAAGTTAGATACACATTTTAGATCAATAATTTACGTTTTTATTAAGCACTAATAAAGAGGTAGTCAAAGTCTGTGCACGCTTTAGTTTACGGTTTTTTTTTCTGCAAACTTATTTAGCACCTGTTGTTCTATTTTCAATTTTTATGAGTGCCATGTTTGAAAACCTCTCCTGAAGCAGTTACTCTTACCAAGTTTCAACTCGATGCAAAAACTTCGTTCACAGCCCTCAGAGCTGATTGGCAGACCACGAGCTGCTTGCAGCTACTTGTATAAATTTTTGCAGAGTGCTAGAGTGCTAATATAGATTTATCCCATAATGTAACGTAATAAGAATATAATTGAAGTTTTTAATTGCACAATAAAATTATTTCCTTATAAAGATTATCCGCCTTATCACTGAATCCGTTGGGATTAGAATCGAAAAGACTTAAAACAGCTTTTTATTCCGAAAAATTAAACAAAATCTTACGAAATTTTCAAAATTACATTGATATCAGTTAAAATTTCCGCACAAACTGTCAAAATAGTTCTGCATGATTTCTCCTACAGATCACGCCTATGTCAAAATTCAGTTGAATCAGATCAATTTCAGAATAGTTTTTAAAAATTTTAAAAACATTTTAATTGGTTTTCTTAAAGAATTTAATTAGGCCTAAGATTGTACGAATAAACGAATGTTTTTTAGAAATTTTCATAATTTCCTGTGGGGGCCAGTTCCCATCCTTGGGGGGCCGGACACACCCTGACCCCTATCTGGTTACACCAATGGACGCACGGAACAGAGTTCACTACCGTTTTAAACGTTCCACGAGAAGAGCTCATGTAAGGAAAGAATATAAAGATGAATTCGCATGGTGCAGCGATGCGACAAAAGAAGACTCTATACACATATTAAGGAGATCAGAATAAGATGGCCAATGGAATGCTTAGTAGAAAAGACACATCAGTAAAGCTGGGCCCTCCATTGCATGGCAGAAAAGTTTTGAATACGTCAAAATTGAGGGCTGAATGAGGGTTCACTTAATACCTCTTTCAAGAATTTAATGTTCTACACGCTACCTACACGTACATTTTGATATTTCTGTGTTTTTGAATAGGAATAAGATCTTTGATCAACAAATAATACTGAAAAGAAATTGAATAACCTTTTCGGATTTATAGAGGGTAGTACGACTTTATCCACAGAAATTTAAAGAAAATATTATTTATTTGACTCAATTTTCATATTATACCTGGTCTCCAACAAACCTTGAATCGACGGTTAAACATTGCTGGATGACACAGCGAAATTTAGACAGTTGTGTTGGGTTGAGCCCTAATATATTATGCAGTGAAGACTATTGCGACAATACTATTTTTCCTATTTTCAGTAGTGGGCCCTAACCTCTCATAAAGCTAGATTATCCATGTAAATAAAAAAAAAAATACTAGAGCATTAAATTCGGCGAGAAGGCAGTAAATTAGCCCTAATTGAGCTCTAAATTTCCACGTATTCAAAACTTTTCTACCATGAAATGGCGTCTCAGCTTAATTGACGTTAAGTAGACAACTGTTTTGGAAGGACTCTTGGTAACAGGGATGTCCGGATGCTACTTGAATGCCGAAAACCCATGTTGCTTAAAATAACATGCAAAAGAGAGTGACTATTTTCAGTAAATTTCCTCTATTAATATTAGCGAGCAAGGTGGTGATCGTTCGTTTGCCTGAAGCGTTAGGGAATCACAGTGCTAGGCTGGGGTTGAATCATAACTCTAAAGGTCTCCACACACGTTCATGATGCAAAACGTAGGTATACGACTTGATATGCGGCAGCCAAGTCTGCAGATTTTGCAACAGCGTGTGTAACTAAAGTCAGAACTTGAATTGAGACTGAAGTTGGATATGAATGAAATCGAAGCCGTTCGGTTTCGTTTTTGAGATATGAATTTTTAAACTCACCGTATTTAACTTTGGTGCAGTACTCCCATACAGGTTACTTTGGGTATACGGTAACTTTAAAAATTCATATCTAAAAAACCAATCCGAATGACATCGCAATTTTTTGCACAATGATAGATAAGGCTTCTAGCTTCAAAATAAAAGCATTTTTTTTTGTACGGTGCAGCTGTAATTCTTTTTATGAAAACTGTAAAGCATTGTCCTTCATTTGGTGTTCGAATCAAAAGAGTCGATTTCTTCGTTCGCGAGATATGATTTTTTGAAAATGACGTTTCATCGTAAAATCACGAAAGTTCTAACCCCCTATCGGGGGGTGAGGCGTACGTGGTAGAGGGAAACAAAAACATGTGGGTGAGCTATCTTGATATTCCATACAAAAACTCTGAAAGTTTCATCGAATTCGGAAATGGTCCGATTCCAAGATGATCAGTTTTGTGTGGAGTGGCTGTATATATGTATAGCTGTGAAAAGTAGAGAAGTATGGTAACAGGTGCACCGTCGCGAAAGAGTTAAATAACTTTTTTTTTAACGTGCTGCACCTGCTCACAGAGGAGTAGATGTAAAAAACGTACTTTCATGAGAGCCTCGAAGAATTTTTCTAAACATGAAATCAAAATTATTAGGTAATCGGTTTTGAAAAACACTACTATTAGCAAACGACAAATTTCTCTTTATAGTCTCCATGGTAGAACTAATAACAATGGCGAGAGTGCTGTAAATTTGCTCGAATTACACAACAAATTGATCATATGCTTTGTGATCGACAAATAATATTTTACAATTCTGAGATCTTTTAAAGTGGGTATTCGTTTTACAGAGTACGGCAGGCCGATGGGTTTTTGAAAAAGCGAAACTGAAAGATTCAAGAGATTAGTTAAGTTAAGAGCTAACCAGCGAAATATCGAATCATTGACGGTTGGATAGACAATCAACTCGCATTTATACCCCGTTTAAGAGTTTGAGTACACCTTATTTCTTTTTTTAATACAAATTTATATTAAATCTTGTAAAAACAAAAGAGATAGCCAAAGTACCAAGTACTGTTTGATACATAAACATGACTTTGGTAGGAAAAATCGCAAAGTGAAGGAATATACAGAAAATGCCGTTCAGAACTAATGAAACTCTTAACTTGTTGGTTCACTCTCAGTACAATTCATCCAAGTGATTTACCTTTCTAATAATCATCGAGTCCCACATTTGTACGCGAAGTACAAAGTTACAAAAGGGCATTTTATTGCAAGCATTTTTCAAGAGTGCGGTGCATATTTCAACAAGATCAAAGTGGGCCACGCTTCCCAAACATGGATGGATGGATGGATTGAAGAGAGGTTGAGTCCCCGGGAGGAGGAAGCTGGAACTTAGGCCATAGCAAGGCGCATTGCTCACCCTCTAGACTCATGAGCAATAGCTCACAGGTCCCAGCCGGAGGCTTTGACAAAATTCATCCCTGCCAGCTTCGTGCAGTTCTACCAGGAGGTGTGAGCCAAGGAATCTGTGACGCTTTCCGTAGAGGGCCGGACAGTGACACAAGAAATGAGTCACCGTTTCGGGCTCCTCTCGGCATCCTCTACATATAGGATCATCAACAAGTCTCATCTTGTGTAGGTCAACCTTGAGAAAACAGTGCCCAGTGAGAATTGACACAGGTGTTCTCAGAGTTGCCTTGCTTAGTCCCAATATAATTTTCTTCAGATTTGGGTTAGGTTTACCCCACAGTTCTTTAGTAGTTCTGCCCGAGGGATTAACCAGCCAAAGGCGATTGTGTTGGCAGTCAGCCCAAGCCAAAATTCTAGATGCAAGAATGTTTGGTGCAATCCCGATTGAAGTGGATGATTTCTCCGAGGTTGCACCAATACGAGCGAGCCTATCCACCCTTTAGTTTCCGCTGATATCGTTGTGACCTGGCACCCACACGACGAGTACCCTGTTACAGAGCCAGATGGAATATAAGGTGGTTTTGCACTCCCGTACCAGCTTTGAGGTTACGAAGGGTTTTGACAAGGCTTTTACAGCTGCTTGGCTGTCCAAGCAGATGGCAATCTCCTTGTTCACTGTATCAGCGTTGAGGAAATACCTTCCTGCTTCAAGAATGGCCTTGACTTCCGCCTGGAAAACCGTAACATGGCTTTCAAGGTGTAGGGTGATTTCCATACGAGGCTCCTCACAGAAAATACCTGCGCCGGTATTTTCTACAGTTTTGGAGTCGTCTATGTAAACAATAGAATTTGTTAATGGTTAAAGCACAGAGTATGACGCACAATCTGCCCTAGATTGAATTTTTGATTTAAATTCGCTTTTCTTTATAATCTCTAGATGGAGGTCGCTGCCCCTGCTGATGTCAGAAGCGATGGATTGCGCAATATCGAAGATCGATTCATGTGGAACAATTTGCGCCAGCGTGAATCCAGCTCTGATTGAGATGCAACCTCATCGCTGCGATTGATGCCCTTTCTTTATGTCTATCTGCACGGGGCGTATGTTGAGGATAACTGTTACAATATCATATCCTGATCAGCCAATAATATAAAGGCTTTGAACCCTAACAAAGATGCACCTTCATCAATTACGTAAAGTCATTTCCATTTTCATTCCCACAGTTAAAGTCAATTCGTATGTAGAAATAATTTTACTAAAAACAAACTCAGCAAACTCTTAAAGTCAAGAACCTACATACCTGGTCTCACGTGTAATATTACTACTTGCCGCGAGACCTTTTTTTTGTCGACTCAAGACTTTTAAGTTTCCGTTCATGAACGGTGCTGATAAAAATTAAACCTAAAAATTGCAGTTCGTATTTCCAACTCGCCCGGTAAAGTTACCTCGTTTTCGGATAATAAAATAAAGTAAATTCTAAGTAGAATTATTGATCGTATTTTTATATTCGATTCGTAGTAATTCGACAAAATAAATTTAAAGATCAAAAAATTACGGAGTGTTTTTTATTTAGCAACTTTTATTTCGATTTTATAAATATAATATATATTTTTTTTTTCCGATTGCTAAAGATAGCAATCAAAACTGGCGCAGTCGGTAGGATACGCGTAGTTTCGGAATTATATCGATTACTTGTGTATTAACACTTAAACGCGTATCCACGAAATTTCAACTTCAAGATTAGTGAAACGCGACAAAATCGATAAAATCGATCAATTAAAGGTGAACGGTGTTACTGTGTTTCAACTAAAAGATTGGTGAAACACGACAAACCCAAACGTTTTAAAAGCATCGTAATTCTCTCCTAGAGAAATCGACCAGTCGAAAACGGAAAGGTGTCTACCTACATGTATGTATGTAGAACTACCCAATTAACTGAAAATTGGATTTATCATATTGTACTAAACGAGTACAGAGTAAAATCGTCTGCCACATACCGGAGGATCCGATTGAACTATCAAGGAGACAGTAGGCATATACCATTGCTGGATGTACATATAACAAAGATCACCGCATGAACAAATAATTAAATACTGTTGGGACCCTAAGTATTGGTATTCATCAAAGGAACCTGTGTTTTTCCCCAAAAGAAGACATCACAAGAATCGAAGATACCAAGTAATAAACTTTCCATTTTGATTTTGCTTCTATTGGATTATATACATTACTTTGAGTAAAATTATTAAATACCATTGCATATAAGAGCATTTATAGTTTAGCGCATATAGATATTCGCGTATATGTTTTTTGTTTAATACTATTTTCTAAATTTTAGTATATTTCTTTGAACAAAATATAAAAAAATATAAAAAAAAAACCTTACATACATAGGTACTATAGTTTAATATATTATACTGACATTTGTGAATATTTAAATCCATACGAATATTACCGTGCCGTGTGTTCTTCTTTAGTGCAAATTTTAAAAGAAAAGAAAAATGAGTCCAATAACACTTTGGAACAATTAAGTAGTAATTTAAAAAGCACGCTAGGAAGTATGCAGAACCGTCTCGAATCAATAAACACAAACCCATCACCACGCCAATCAGTGACAATTGATCCCCTAAAGTACCTCTCCAAATTACCCGAATTTGATGGTAATCCTAATCATTTACAGAATTTTATTGACTTAATAGACAGAATACACCCCACGCTACAGACTTTTGACGATTTATCACAATTAATATTCTCGGACATTATAAAATCAAAGCTCAAGGGCAGAGCTCGCGAGGTAGTCGAAATAAATTACAATATAAAATCTTGGTTAGAAACAAAATCCCTTTTAAACAATAATTTCGGTGACAGAAATTCCGTGGACCAACTCTTCGACGAAATGAGAAGTGTATCCTTTAGAACCAACAGCCGAGACCTTTATAACGAAATCAGAACCATACTTAGGCGACTTAACATAAAAACAGTTAACGACGGTAGTATAGATCAGGGAAATCTGAAATTGACATTACAGCAAACATCAATTCAGCCTTAAGTATTTTTAAGAACAAGATCCCAGAACCGATGAAGTCAATCTTGTATTGCAGAGCGCCAAGTGATATAGAAACCGCAATGAATATCGTATATGAGGCGGGGTATGCATTCTACAATCCATTCGGTCAAACTCAAAGACCACAGATGCAAAGGCAAAATAACAGTAATAGAACTCAAAGTAGAAATAACTATAGACAGACTCTTACTAGGAATACGAATTCCTCACCACAGAGTCAAAATCGAAACACCCCTTTTAGACCACTTAATATGGGAGATCAAGGGAGGGCTAGACAAATTTTTTTTTCTCCGCGACCATACACGCAAGGTAACAACCATTTCAATAACCCTAATAATGGCCAGAGTTCAACTTACAGCCATAACCAAAATCCTCACTTTAGGTCGAACCAAATCAATAACAATCGACCTGTCCAGAATACTTATGCCTCCTTAACTAATAATAACAGATCTAACACGAGTAACAATAATTTTAGCAATAGCGGACCCGAGCCGATGGAAGTGGACTTAGTGCACATGCACCCAAATAGAGTAGATCATCCTGAACCAGGAAATTTTCATTCGCAAGCCTCAAATGCAAGCTTCCCTATATAATAGTCAAGTCGGAAACAATTCCACTAAAATTCATAATAGACACGGGAGCTACACATTCAATCATAAATCCTAACCTTTGCCACCCGAAATGGAAAATAGAACTCAAAGAAGCTCTCAAGTTAAAAACTCTAAATCATAACATAGAAATTAAGGAAAAAGTTTTAATACCCCTATTTGAAGAATTAGGTGACCCATCGAACAAAATAGAAATGCTAATCTGCCAGTTCCATAGTGCTTACGATGGAATAATTGGCAACAATATCCTAAGTCTACTCCAAGTAAATATAGATTATAAAAACAATATCCTTACGTCGGGCAAAAACAAAATTAAACTGCATTTCGAACTGCATAAAGAATCCAAAGAAGGAAATTATAAACCCATCAAATTGAATTTACCCGTGCTTCAAAGGGATGGATTAGGTTATCTAAAGGGACAGCGAGCCAAAGATGACTTGTTCGTCATCAAAGAGGGAATCTATAATATCAAAAATTACGAGGTTTGCGCAGAAGTAGAAATATTCAAAAATACCCCGAAACTAGTAGTCAATCCTCTGGAAGTAGAGAAAGTAGACGAGGAGAATTTTAACATAATAGAAATTAAGGAATCTAAGCCTCTTCTAGACCAACTGAGAATCGACCATTTGAATCCAGAAGAGCGAGCTGCTTTAGTAAAATTAGTGAAAAACTATAAGGGAATATTTTACGAAGAAAATTCGAATCTTACTTTCACCAACGCAATAAAACACCAGATTCGTACTATAAATAATATCCCAATCCAATGCAATACATATCGGTACCCATACATACACAAGGAAGAAGTAGAAAAGCATATTAGGGAGATGCTCGAAAATAACATCATCCGTCCAAGTAATTCTCCTTATTCCGCACCTATTTGGATCGTACCTAAGAAGACCGATGCCAGCGGGAAAGCAAAATGGAGACTTGTTATCGATTACCGTAAACTGAACGAACTTACGATCGATGATAAATACCCAATCCCGAATATCGATGAAATTCTTGATAAGCTAGGGAAATGTCAATACTTCACTACGCTGGATTTAGCGAAAGGGTTTCATCAAATCGAGATTGATGAAGAGGATATCTACAAAACCGCTTTCAGTGTTGGAAATGGCCACTACGAGTTTCTACGTATGCCATTTGGGCTGAAGACAGCCCCAGCCACTTTTCAACGCTTAATGAATAGCGTTCTACACGATTTCATAAACAAAATCTGCTTGGTTTTCTTAGATGATATCATCATATTCTCGACTTCATTACAGGAACATATTGATTCCTTGAGTAAAGTATTCAGAAGATTGAAGGAAGTAAACCTTAAAGTCCAATTGGACAAATCCGAGTTCCTTAAGAAAGAAACCGAGTTTTTAGGCCATATTGTTACACAGGAAGGCATAAGGCTCAATCCCAAAAAGACAGAATGCGTTAAAAATTTTCCTATCCCCAAAACAAACAAACAAATAAAACAATTCCTGGGCTTAACGGGATATTATAGAAAGTTTATTAGAGACTACTCGAAAATAGCAAAACCTATGACAACATTTCTGAAAAAAGATGCCAAGGTAAACATTGCTGATCCCGAATACCAAAAAAGTTTCGAAACCTTAAAATTACTCCTTATTAATGATCCAATCTTGCGATATCCTGATTTCGATAAAATGTTTACCCTAACGACGGACGCTAGCCAGTACGCCCTTGGAGCGGTGCTCTCCCAGGACAATCACCCTGTCTGCTATGCTAGCCGCACGCTAAACGATCACGAAATTAACTACAGCACAATAGAGAAAGAATTGTTGGCAATTGTATGGGCAACGAAATATTTCCGCCCATACCTCTTCGGGCGAAGATTTATCATTGAAACTGACCACAAACCACTAATCTGGCTATTTTCAATAAAAGAACCCAATTCTAAATTAGTAAGGTGGAGATTAAAATTATCAGAATTTGACTATGAGATCAAACACAAAAAGGGTACAAAAAATAGTAACGCAGACGCACTTTCCCGGATAGGAAACTTAGAATTGAACTTATTAGAAGAGGAGAACGCTATACCTATCAACCATTCACCTCTGAACTTATTCAAAACGCAAATCATCATAAATAAATCTAATACAGGATCCCTCAGAATGAAAAAGAAGAAAGTATTTGATAAAAATAGGACAACCATCTACACGAAATCGCTAGATGGCCAGACCGTAAATACTATACTTAAAAACCATTTTAATCGTAGTGGTTTAAACGACGTCTTGGTAGAAAATGAAGACTTTTTCAATACCTTAACGGACGCATACTTGCAAAACTTCTCTACCAGCAATAAATTCAGAGTAATACGATGTTCAAGCATGCTAGAGGACATAACTGACGAAGAAGAATTAGCAGAACTAATAAAAGCTGAACACCTCAGAAATAATCACCGAGGGATCGAGAAGGTATTTAAAGAGTTGAAACTAAAAATTTATAACCCCAAATTGAAATTACACAGTTCCTGAATAATTGCGAAATTTGCAGCCTGGAAAAATACGAAAGAAGTCCACCTAAAATTAAATATAAAATTACCCATACACCATCCAAACCCAACGAAATTATCCACGTCGATGTTTTTTATAGCCTAAAAGGTCAACTTTTCCTAACCATAATCGATAAATTCAGCAAATTCGCACAGGCTATAAAAATTGATAGCCGTGCTTGGACAGAATTTAGACGAGCCCTTCTACAATACTTCAGTTACCACGGAAACGTGACCAAATTAGTAGTTGATAATGAATTAGGCTTTAAGGCTCTTCCTATTCTAGAATTCCTACGAAACAGAAATATTGAAATTAATTATACCTCAAATAGCAACCACACTTCTAACGCCGATGTTGAACGCCTACACAATACTATAAATGAACACCTTCGTCTCCTTAGACACGATGAAAACAAAGATCTTGAAACCGTCGAAGAAAAAATCCTTAAAATTATAGGGTATTATAATAACACAATTCATATTACAACGAATAAGAAAACAGTAGATTTCGTAACTGGTAAAGTAAACGAAAGCGAATATAACGCAATACGCGAAAAGATGCTGGAGAAAAAGGAAAAAATCGTGAATAAACTAAATTCTAACAGAACAGACGTCAGTTTGGACTCAGGTCCGAATTTCATTAAGGAAATCAGAGGCGGCAAAAACCACGCTAAGTATAGAAAGATCGTAGCGGAAAAACTAGGCGACGACCATATAACAGATATTAGGAATAACCTTAAATACTATAAGACCCACGTACGAAAACCGAAAAAACTCCAAGACAAGACGAACCCTACTATCAAAGCAAAAACACAAAAACAGAGAAACCAGGACCAAACGAACTAAATCATAACTCTAATTACAGGAAACAATACAGAAAATGGGCATACTCATCGCAGTAATACTTTGCGTCCTGACGAACTTGACAGAGCAACAGAAGATAGACATACAAGACCTGAATAACAATAACGGCTATTTACCAGTGAAAATAGAAGAACTCAAAGTGATAGAGCATTATATCAAGGTACTCCATATAATAAACATCACGGAGTATGAAGCCACCGCGGAAAGCATACGGAATAGCATAACCATGTTGGAACCAAAAACGTCAGCTATGAAACCCATGTTTGACACAGTCAACCGCAATCTCATTCTCCTCGAGGCAAAAATCAAAAACCTCCATCCACACCACAAGCAAAAAAAGAGGGATAATCAATATTCTAGGCAAAGGTCTAAAACTCATAGCCGGAACCATGGACAGCGACGATGAAAAGGAAATCAGTGAAAAACTAGAAGCGCTATCCAGAAATCAGGAAAAATTGGCAAACCAAGGTAATGAACAAGTCCTAATAAGCAAAAGCGTATCCGCCCAAATACAAAATATCACTACGCATATCAACAGACAACAGAACATAACACAGAACTACTTAAATACTGTCAACAAACTAATGCAAAACAAAATTCTGACTCTAGAAGACGAAATTGACTACATACAACGTATCTACCAGGTCAATAACGACATAACCCTTTTGCGAAATCATGTAGACGATATCGGACAAGTAATTTTTTCAAGTAAAGTAGGTATCCTTTCTAAAGATATTTTAACACAAGCGAAATTAGATCTTATAGAATATCTCGACAGCTATCAAAATATAAAAGTCGCAGTAAGACTACAAAATAACGAAATAGTTATCATCCTACTAATACCACGTTACTCCCCTAACCTCCTATCCAAAATACTAATCGAACCTATCCCAAATAACCAGAACAAATCCGTGCTTTTAGAAGAAAACGAAATTTTAGTAGATTCAAGTAATAGAGTATACAGAATAAATGTTAAAGAAAACTTAGAGAAAAATTTAATTGAAATAAATGACAATTGCATAAGTAATAATTTAAAATTCAAAGAAGCTCATTGTAAAACTAGAACATCTAGGAACCAAGAAATAAAGGAGATCACACCTGGTACGATAATATTGAAAAATGTTAATAATTTAAATATTACCCAAAACTGCAATAAAGGTAATATCAATTTTAATGGAAATTTTTTGATTAATTTTGAAAATTGTTGCCTAAAAATAGAAAATAATAGCTTTGTAAACTCGAACTTTAAAGTATACGATAAACTGATACTACCAAATTTTATAACAAAAATTAGAGAACATATAGAAGATGTACCTAAAATAGAATTAGATGAGCTATATTTAAAACAATTAAATAGTGAAAAAAGCATTGAAGAGCTGGTATTTAAGAATAAAAATAATAATGTAATCAGTTTTAGTACAGACCTTCTAATTGTAATCGCATTAGTGTTGCTAATGGCTACATACATTTATCTAAGAAAAAAAGGTAACTATTACCCAAAAATATCTATCCCAATAAATTCGTCGGAGCCTCATTCTAACGGTGGGGGTGTTACAATATCATATCCTAATCAGCCAATAATATAAAGGCTTTGAACCCTAACAAAGATGCACCGTCATCTATTACGTAAACACATTTCCATTTTCATTCCCACAGTTAAAGTCAATTCGTATGTAGAAATAATTTTACAAAAAACAAACTCAGCAAACTCTTAAAGTCAAGAACCTACATACCTGGTCTCACGTGTAATATTACTACTTGCCGCGAGACCTTTTTTTTGTCGACTCAAGACTTTTAAGTTTCCGTTCATGAACGGTGATGATAAAAATTAAACCTAAAAATTGCAGTTCGTATTTCCAACTCGCCCGGTAAAGTTACCTCGTTTTCGGATAATAAAATAAAGTAAATTCTAAGTAGAATTATTGATCGTATTTTTGTCATTCCGTTTGTAACACCTCGAAATAATGATGGTAGAGCAAAATGGATTGGACACCCATTCATAATATTAAAAGTTATTTCGATTTTTGCATGTCCGTCCGTCCGTCCGTCCGTCCGTCTGTGCGCACGATAACTTGAGAGCGCGTACACTTAGAGAGCTGAAATTTTGTACACAGACTTTAAAAAAAAAAGTAAAATTAAGTTCGAAAATGAGCCAAATCGGGCAACTCCTTCGTGGGGTTGCCAAATAAAAATTTCGTTTCCCGCTATATATTTGGTCACTGCCTGAGAACGCGTCGACGTAGAGAGCTGAAATTTCGCACATGATGTTTTTACTACATTAGCAAATTAAATGTCAAAAATGGACTAAATCGGGTAACTCTTTCTTGGTGTTGCCATATAAAAATTTCGGTTTTTTACGTATATTTTATATATATATATATTTTACATATATTTTATATTTTATATTTTTATGGTACTAAAAACTTCTGCAGAAATCGAAATCCTATAAAATTGGTTATAATCATTTTGTCTGTGCGACAAACCGTTCTAGAAATATATGCGAAAAACAACTTCAAAAGCAATACTTGAATAGATCGGTGACCATACGAAATTTAATACGGGCATTCATCTAGGGTATCCTAAGAATTGGTCTTAGACCAATTCTAGCATTTTTACTTGTTTTATATTCGATTCGTAGTAATTCGACAAAATAAATTTAAAGATCAAAAAATTACGGAGTGTTTTTTATTTAGCAACTTTTATTTCAATTTTATAAATACATATTTTCTTTTCCGATTGCTAAAGATAGCAATCAAAACTGATAACCTCGAAAGCCCAAGTGATGGTTAACTTGAGACCATCCAACCGTGGTTTGAGTCCTCATTTTTCCCCTGAAGTTCTGCGACACATTGCAAAGGCTCTAAGGGCCTTACTCGCTCTGTCCTCGAGGAGTGGTTTCCAGTTTAGATTCTTATCTAGTATAACATCGAGATATTTAACCCTATCCTTTAGCACCAAACGTGTAGAGGCAATGTAGTGAGGTTGAAACTGGGGATATATCCCAAACATAAGACTTTGAGCTTACAGGAATTAAGAGATCATAAACTGACTGCCAGCATTTCATTTGAGCTAATTATGTGGACAGGACTGGTTATTGAAATATTACCTGTGTTCTTTTGTGTAACTTGTTCTAGAGCTCCCATATACTGGAGAGAACAAATTGTACTACCCACTTCATTTATAAATCTTTTATGGAAATGTATGAGGCGTTCTTTTGTGTGTCTTTTATTCTGTCCTGTTCTGTGGACAGTTACTGTGTACAATCTGATACGTATACCATACTATACGAATGAGGAAATAATTCCAAAGGAGTCTGTTGAAGTAACTATTTATCCATAAAAAAAGTATATTATTGCAAAATATTGTGTACAAAGCCCCTTCATATTTCATCGATGACTGTCTGAAACCGTTTAGGTACGCGGAAGATATCTTGGCGGTAACATTCCAACTTCAGATAACTACAGCAGATCCTCATTATACCTGCTCTAAATAATGCAGAAATTATAAGACTATTAAAAAACAAAAATCACAATTAAAATTTTTGCATTTTAAGGAGTGCTGCGTTGTCAAATATCAGAATACTCCGAGGCATTGTGAATCTTTATCGGTTACGAATTCACGAAGATAACATACCCGAAAAATCTCTACACGCCAAAGGCGATACGGTTTCTGATATTTTACTTAATCTGGCATCCGATACTGCACTTGGTAAAATGGTGGTGACATTTTCCTCAAGTACTAGGTATAAAAAAAATGATTGGATGCGAACTCATCGATAAAAATTCTTATGATATTATAGAAATGATAGCAAACCTTGACGACACACGTATCACGCACCGCTAACGCTCAACTGATCGTTCAGATCTGGGAATACAGTAATCAAACCAACTAGGTATATATGCAGGTAACGTTTGATACCTATACGGAACCGTATCACACACGGTAGTAGAGCGATTGCTTCAATGAGACAAAGTCGTGCTTTTGTTCGTAAAATTCAAAGCAGTGTAATTATCGAGCAATCATAACACCTCAGGTGACATATTTTTGTATAAGACTCAAATGAGAGACAATTAAACCGTTGGACGTTTTCGAGGAAGAGTTCTATAATTATGGAGTCTTAGATAGAGACGGTGCTCGGCAAAGGATAAGGTATATATGAGCCACCAAGAAACCAACGGATTTCATTTATAAATACATCATAAGTATACGTAAGGATTTTTCTTATCAATTCCTTTTCAAAAGGAAGGAAAATGAACTAAAAGTTTTTCTGCTTTTCAGTCTAAGTCGGTAAATTTTGAATTATAGTCTATCTTTCGCAAATAATTAGACTGGACAATTCCTTATGAGTTAATCTGTTTGCCGTCTGATTCATATATGAGATCTAACCTAATTTAACTCGAACAGACAGACAGACATGTTGCATGATTGAATATCGACAGAATTACTACAATTTAGTCCACAAGAGAAATCTCGAAGAAAATACGCCTAGTATATCTACCTAGTCATTACGTGGTCGATAGAGGCGACTGAATGTCATATTATACTATGCGAAAAAAAACCTGTGTGGAGGAAAGATCAATCAGAGATCCACCGACGTGCTTGTAAAGGATCATTTCAAAAGAGTTAGCGAAGCATAATAGTTGGTAGTCTAATATTCTTCAAGTGACATATTCATAACGTCACCAAGAAGTTGCTCATAACAGAAAAAAACATACCGGAAAAAAACTATCATCACTTATCACTTAAGGTTTAGATAGAAAATCCTCTTCGACGGAAAAGACTAATCAACTGATTGATAATGGACTATGGACTCGTAATAATTCTAGAACGTTTGCAACTTAAAAGAAAACAGTTAATTTTCATTTTCAATTTTTCATTCAAAATTCTTAAAGTTTTAAGCCAATAATTTCCCTCTAGGAAAACAATACACCATTGGGGTAACCCACGCTGACCAGAACATCGAATAGCATCTCGCCTCGTTGTAAATGACTACTTGAATTAGAAAAACAACCGCGTGCACTGGGTTTGTATAATAATAACGAAGCCAACAGTATGAAGTCTCACATACTTTTCAAAAGACCTCAATCATCATCAACCTATCCCTCAACATCTCTATCAAATTTAGGGCAATAAGGGAAAGGCTTCATGTTATTTATGGGTTCGGCTAAGTTGCTCTTCCACTCATTAAGAGGCAGAAAATCTGCTTAAAATACTTTTCAATTTCGTTTGGCGTTAATTATAATTATAATCCTTGCCAACTCTTGAAGAAATACTCGTTCAAGTTTTTATGAACCAAGGCCACGTGAAATGGATTCGAAATGCACTTTAAAACCCACAAATTGAACTCTTCTAGTGCGGGTGCTGTGAATGGTGAACTGAGTTACGTCTTCATATGGCTGTTATCGAGTGGACTGCCGACAATGGGAAAAAGTTAGTGTGAAAATAAATTTGTTGCAACCAAAAGGAGTAAGAGGAGCATAGTATGATGATTATGGAATAATCTCTAATAGACCTCGGATGAATTCGATGCATTTTAATTTTACAACTGTGGAAAAATAGAATAACCGTCAGCTTGAGGTAAATTTGGGAGCTTACAAGATCTGTAGGATTTGCAAGTAACGAACTTGAATTGAAACATTTTTCCTAATGAGCTGAATCAGTCTCATCAACAAAAAAAAAAAATGAATTTGGCAATAAATTGTAAAAACAAACAGCCGCATTAGCGAAAGAAGGTTCTTAAGATTTGGTCAGAGTATTTCAAAACAACTTATATTACGTAAATGGATGCCGATGCAAATTCATCCCAAAGACAGACGCTATGAGATACTACGGAAGATTGGAACTCTCAACTCTCCAAAAAAACAATGAAAATATGTAATAATTAGAGAAGGAAGGGAAGCGGTGTAACAACGTCGATGAGTTAAATTTCCGAAATTCCTAAAGAATTACGCTTTCCAACAAATTAAATGAAATATTTCGGGCCTTCAGATTCTGATTGAGTTGCGATCAACTTGATCATCGACTAAGGATTTATCCCTTCACAGCAACATAGGAAAGTGTAATTAGTAGGTAGGTACCAGCTTGAATGAAATAAGGTAAAACTCGGTAGGTAATTCGGATAAGACGACGGTTATGATTTCAACAGCATTTAAAAGAAGAGCAAAGAATATCGACAGAAAAAGTAACTATTAACAGTCGCGTAGATTTTAAGTTGAAGATTAACTAGCACACCTTTGGTCTTCTTTCAATAATATAAGCAGTATGTAAAAAGTATTCCAGTACCAGCAGCAGTAATTTTCCATTTGAAAATCTTTAACAATTTGTGGTTTTTATGAAATTTCTAATTCAAATTTTTAGCTTGAAAGACAAAGGCGTTTTCATCGCGTGCGATCGTGAAACGAACATTCGAAAATTTCTTATTTGAGTAAATTTCTTTTCATTGTTATTTCCATGCAAATGCAAAACTTAAAAACTAAGTTAAATATAAATTACACCAAAAAATTGAAAAACTCTTCAAGCTACAAAATTACAAAAAACTTGATTTCATCAAGCTGATAAATTTCTCATTTCAATACCCCCGGAGCCATCTGTTGGCAGAGGTATCACTAGCTTAGAAAACAGAAACGACACAATTCAAATGGGCTGCATATTGAATTTATAATATTGTCTGTCCCATTCATTCTTGTGTATTTTAAAGAAACAACAAATACCAGGCGATCAGCAAATTTCAGATCACAAAAATTAAAGTTTTATTCTACTGCGCATGACCGAAATATTCGTTGAGTTCGTTAAATGAAGTAGAGTGGGTTGGTGAGCATGCAATTTATGAACCAATGAAAAGAAGCCGTCAAAATGGTTATCGTCATATTGCCTTCTCCTCTTCCAAAAGTTAAAAAACTTTTAGAAGAGGAGGTGACAATGTGACAATAACCTTCATTTTCTGTCCCTCTCTTATGAACGAAGTATGGAATTGTAAAAGAGGCTAAGTATAAATGCAATTAACTTTCGTTAGGTTAGATAGTGTGAGTATTTTAATACTTCACCAACATGGGCGTAGCCAGGGTTTTGCTCTGGGGTGGGCCTAGTAGGGGCAAGTTTGACACAAAAATTGAAAAAAAAATATTCTTCAATCAAATATTGTTTTTCAAAAATGTGTAAAAGTTTCTAAGACGGTAATCAGTGTTAACATCAAGTTTCCTTACATCAAGCAAACTATTTTATTCATTACCGTTGTGTTTTAGATCGAATACAACATACAAATTATTTTTTTTTTCAAATCTACTAGCATTACGATTTCTACTGGAGTGAGAAAACTTTCATAGACAGAAGAAAACTCCTTTAGATCTAATAGAAACCCATTTTAATTAATATGCGTAGAGACACGAGAGAAATTCTTCTTATTATAAGAAAATTATCGCTTATTCAACGAAACTGCCTTGCTACAACAAAGAACGTTTTACATGAAGTAAACATAATAATACCTACCTACTAAAAATGAAGTTGGAACATTTAAAATAAATCTTTTTCTTAGAATAACGAAAAGTAGACTACATTTAAGCAAATCTATTCTCAGGATATATAACCTTTTCTCATATTCTGTAATAAAATTTTCAGCTATTATCACAATCGGAGATAATTGAGAAAGTATATGTCTGCTAAGCTCAAAATCGCACCTAACTTTCCTTGATACACATGGAATATTTTATTTCATTGTACACTATAGAGCTATCAGAAAAATGTGCATTAAATTAATTAAAAAGGCGTAAAAGAGAAAGAAATGAATGAGAAACCTTATGGATATCGGATACATGAAGTACAAATATACAAGTGTAAAAAATATATAAATTGTAAAAATGTGAGAAAATCCTCTGAGGAACTAAAAATACATCTACACAATACACTAAAAACTTACGTAGAGCTAATCTGGTGATGATGATAGAAATATTTGCTTACACACTTTTCGCTTAGCCATTAGATATAGATGTTTTATTTTATTACTGTGGTCTAGTTTTGTGTTTTTATATTTTTTTTTGTCTACGTTACAATTGTCGACCTAAATTATTTTAATTAATTATTTATTTATTTATTTTTCAACGTGAGTTTTTACATAATTTTCTCGTTACTTATATATATATTTATGTGTGAGCTACATTTTTATACAAGATGTAAAAATTTCTATCATCATCACCAGATTAGCTCTACGTAAGTTTTTAGTGTATTGTGTAGATGTCTTTTTAGTTCCTCAGAGGATTTTCTCACATTTTTACAATTTATATATTTTTTACACTTGTATATTTGTACTTCATGTATCCGATATCCATAAGGTTTCTCATTCATTTCTTTCTCTTTTACGCCTTTTTAATTAATTTAATACACATTTTTCTGATAGCTCTATAGTGTACAATGAAATAAAATACTTTTCTCTATCTTTGTTAATTTAACACAGGGCCTGATGATGGGTCAAACCTGACCGGAAACGTTGACGCCCAAATAAAGCTGCATTAAAAAAAACATGCCTTTTTATACCGGAGAACCCCGAAAAACAACCATTTTCTTAATTTCTCATAAATATTGAACACCCGGTAAAAACAATTACTACCATAGTATTTTCTATATAAGAGCAAAGCGAGTGAAAATAGAAACGAACCAAAAACAATATACAGAGCCCAATTTGTTGGTCAAACATTAGGCACATTGCGCATATTTCTTCACATCTGGTTAAAACAAGCATACACTGGTTGTATGGTAAGTCAGCGACAGCCCTAATGGCCAGAATCGGTGTGTTGAAGGGTTTGTTTCTACGTAAACAGTGTAATGCGTTGTCACATTATGCTAAAGACTTGGTTTTCAAGAGAATGTGGCGCAATTGCAATTGCGCCGCCGCATTCTGTTGGAAACCAAGGCTTTAGGATGAAAAAATGTTGAGTTGACAATAATACTGATGGATTTATTATCAGTCGTTCGAAATTTAAAAGCCAAATCATTGTTAAGGTGAGTTTACATTTAAATACAAGTATCTGAATTTGTATCGGCACTTGTGTAGCCGCGCTTTCGACTTGTATATGTACAATTAGTCAAAGCATCCACCCATCTGATCTTCCCGACAAACTGCATGTAATTTACAAAATTTGTTCATTTGCTAATAATTTAAAAAATATGCATTTACAAACTCCAACATGCGTACTATGTCTTCTCATATTCAAAAACAATATATAATAAATAAATTCCAGAGAAAAACTAACAATGATGAATCAACTCACAAAACAAAGTCACAAAAGTATCCGCCCATGAAGTAATCATGTACGAAATAGAGTAAATTTCTAAGAAATTTGGATAAATATGTGCATGCAGAGTATCGTCGTCGAGCATTAGTTTATCGTATTTTTCGTTTAAGTAAGTTTTCTTTTAAACATTTATATCTCCAAAATGCCAAAAAAGCATAAAACGAGTTTACCTACAGAGAAAATTGGTTGTTTCTTTTTCTGAAAAAGGGTATTGGCAACGAAAAATTTCAAAGGAGATTGGAATACCGCGAAGTACAGTAAAGGACATTATTAAGAAATATAAAAGTGACGGTATATTAATAAACAAACCGCGTACGGCGTGATCAAGGATACTAAATGAAAGAGAAGAAAGAAAAATTTTGAAGCGGGCGAAAGTGAATCCTCATACTAGTGCTAAAGGGATATGCGCTGAAGTTCGCGAAAGTACTGATAAAAATATAAGTGTTGAACCAGTGAGCCGAACGATAAGGAAAATGGATATCGTAGACGGATTGCAAGAAAAAAACCATGGATAAATAAAACAAATAGGAAAAAGAGAATCGAGTTCGCTAAAAAAAATTTTGATGAGGCTCAAGCCTTTTGGGATAGTGTCACTTTTAGCGGTGAGTGAAAATCTGAAATATTTAACTCATCTCGGAAACAATTTGTCTGGAGAAAGCCAGGAACTGAGTTCAACAAAGAAAACCTGCAACCAACCGTTAAACATGGATGTGGTGCTATTATGCTATGGGGTTGTATGTCGGCGGCTGGGGTTGGAAGTCTTCATTTCATTGATGGAATGATGGATCAATATGCTTATATCAATATTTTAAAGCATAATTTAAAATCTACTGCTGCAGAAAAGTTAGGATTAGGAAATAATTTTGTCTTCCAACAAGACAACGATCCTAAACATTGTGCCAGAAAAACGAAGGAATGGCTACTTTATAAGATACGTGAACAGCTGGAAACACCTTCTCGGTCGCCGGACATGAATCCCATAGAACATTTATGAGCAGAATGAAAAAGGTCCTTAACTCAATATAACATTTCCAGCAAAAGTATATTAAAACAACATCTTCTTCAAGAAGAGTGGAATAAAATAAGTCCCTACTTAACAAAAAAACTTTTGCAATCAATGCTTAATAGACTGAAAAGTGTATCAAAATCTAACAGTTATCCAACCAAATACTAAAATTTAATTTATAGTGTTGTACAACTCCAGATATTTTTGTGTGCTCTATTTTATGTATATAATTCGAAATCCTTATTTTTTTTTAAATTTTTGAATTGTTTTTTTTTTATTGGATATTAAACAGTACAAATAAATCTAATAAATATGATTTCTTAAAATCTTTTCTAAGCTGTAAATATTTTATTCTGCCTAAAGTTGGGGGGGGGGGGCACCGCTGCCGTTTCGGTTTCACTGGGGTGGGCCGTGCCCACCCGTGCCCCTACCTAGCTACGCGCATGTTCATCAATGAAAATGAAGCAGATATTTTCAACTTTTGGAACAAAAGGCAAACGACGTGATAATTATTGTTGTTTTCTTTGTTTCTATCTTTGTCAGCCTCTCAAGCCAAAATGATAATATTAGGCTTGGAAAAATAATGGGGGAGACATTTTGAGTTCTTGTACATAGATGTGTGTTTTTGTTTTCATATTCCGACTAATTTATTAAAAAAATCAGCACTGCACCCAAATTTCACATCATTCAATTTGCATTATTCAGTTTTCGCTATTGCTGATTTTTTGATTTCCGGAATAGCCAAATTTAATTTAATTTCGTTGATTGGCAGGGATCATTATAAGTGTACTGCATCCACAGTAAATACGTCTCTTCAAATAACCAAACAACGATGGATAAGTCATATTGTGTGTTTGTACATAAATCCTGCTACCTACAGAAATGTTGAGTACCAAATTAGTGCTTTTACACCAGTCGTAAAATTTGTGGAGGTCACGCTGTACATGTTCACAATCGTTAAAAGATTTAATCTGAGTCAAAAGTTTAATATCTTCAGCATAAATTAGGACTTTGCAGTGCTTCACAACAGATACAATGTCGTCAATAGATAGGATAAAGAGTAACGGGCCCAGGTGACTCCCTTGAGGTACGCCGGACGAAGCTTTCAAGACTCTAGAGATGGAATGGCGGAAATTGATTTGGTATGTTCACTTATCTAAATATGACTCCATCCATTTTAGGAATGTTAGAGGAAACCCATACTTTTCCATTTTAAACAATATCACGGAGTGAGATAACTTGTCGAAGGCCTTACTAAAATCAGTATAAATACAATCTGTCTGGAAGCCTCTTGCAAACCCGCCATTAGTATCCGAGATGAATTCTAATAAGTTGGTGGTTGTAGACCTGCCCGAAATAAACCCATGTTGATTTCAATAAAGCAAATTCTTACAGGAAAATGATAGCTGGGAGAAAATGATTGAGTCAAATAATTTTATAGTTAGAAATATCATTTTTACTACCTGTTTTGTGGACAGGTATGATGAAAGAATTTTTCCACTGCTGCGGAAAACAACCACTATCGAGCGCTTTTTGGAAAATAATTCTCAGCGGGGCTACTAGGGAGAGGCAACATGACTTCAGAAAGGCTGGAGGAATCCCATCGGTACCCGTTGTGAAGTCATTTGGAAGCCCATTAATATGATCAAGTATATCCTCATGTGTAATTGTAGGGATAGTGAATGAAACGTTATGAGATTCGTTCATATAACTAAACTTGCTATTACGAGGCTGGAAATTTGAAGAGGAAAATGTATTTTCAAAAAATGAAGCAAACATATGTTAAAGTACTAAAACAAAATGAATCGAAATTTATAGTTATTTTTATTAATAGTTTATTTTATGCTAAAATAAAATAGCCTGACTTATGGTGCTGACTATACTTCACTGGTAGCCTGAAAGAGAAAGTAAAGTATCTGTGAGTACAACGACTCAGTGGGGATCCTAACTATCGAAGTTGCGAACACGGACTAAACTATGATTGGGGTTCAGACTCTCACAAATCTTTCTATTGGCACTATTTATTGGTGGACTTACCAACCGCGGCCAATTGCTCAGTGGCTTGAGTCGGACGAACACTGACTCCATATATTTCCCCATTTATATAATAACTCACATCACACTTTGCCACATTCACATTCATAGTAAAACTAATTCTATCTAATTAATATATTAGACTACTGTGCTATCTATACTATATATCCCACCTTTAAAATCTCTGGATATGGAGCGAATAAATAAAATTCGCACTACAATTCCAAAAAACTACAAATTCCTATAGGCATTGATGACATACTGCCTATTCTGCTCCAGAAAGCACAAACAAGAGTAATTCCATGACGAATAGTAGAATTTAAGAATTAGGACAGTTTTTACTTAAAGTTCCGTACACAGAAGATGTTTCCTGCCGTTATCAGGAATATGCTTCGAATTAATTAAACTCAGACGTTCAAGATTTGTTGGAAATAAAATATCAAAGAAAAGATGAGGAAAGCATTTAAAATAACATTTAGCCAAAAATATGCAATTCAACCGAATTTGGTTTGTTAGATGTGGCTACACCGCTGATCTGATTTCGACCCACGGGCCACGGACCACTTGTTATAGCGGTGTCAGCCCTAAGTAAAGGCTATTATTAGATTAAGTTTGGCAATATTTAAAAAACTCCATAGTCGCTGCGTAGGTCTTGTGGTTAAGCTATTTCCCGACTTTTTCAGATTATTTTCCATTTCTTACCAGTTTTTTTATCTTTGTTTTTATTTAAGGCGTGAAAAAAAATTATTACTTTAAAAATGTAGAATTAACACGCGAAAATTGTGGAGGCATAATTTATTATGGGTTTTTCAACAATGCTCGCAAAGACTAAAATGGTTATTTCATGATGAAGCATCGGCTTTCAACATACTGTGCAGAATAGTGCTTCAATAAATATCAGCGTGGAAGTAATTCACTTAAGACTAACCCATGAAAAGGATATACTATCATTTTAGTCGTCCAAGGAACCAGTGACGGTCTACGAAGCATGCTGCTTAAACCTACATTTATTGGGATATCGAGACATCCCTAGAAACATCCATAATCTGATCAAAAAACAATCCTGCTTGAACCTCTGACCATCAGAAAGTTTTGTTCCATCGAACATAATTGAGTAGTCCTCAAAAGAATAATCGAGTCGACTAGAGATGATAACAAATATTCAAGAGATTCAAGCCAAGCGAAAGGAATGTTGGACATTATGACAGGTTACGACACTTGAATTTACTACTATGAGCCAGCAGCGAGCGGATCCTCACAAGCGACGATAAATCAATTAAGGCTAAGCGCCCATGGAGCATGGATACGAAAAAGAAAATAATTGCCTCATTATTTGCACCAAAGCTTGAAACATCGCTTCTACTCGGACGTGTTGCTTTGAAAATAAAGCTCCTTTAGGATCCTTATATTTAAACTCCTTACTGGTTAAACTCCTCACAAGTTGCTCAAGAAGTGTAAAATTCTGTCTGATTTGAAGTAAGTTATCCACACCGGAACTTTACACTGCCTTGGATTTTTAGAAACGCGACAACAAATTAGTTAAGCTTTTGGAGCTAAACTGCTTACTCACAAATTAGCCATTTCCTTAAAAAGGCAATTAAACTAACGGGATTACAGATCATCTGTGGATAGGCTGTGTATCCGCAACAAGGTGTCCCTTCAGTGGGTTAATGGTCACATGGGAATCATGGTGAATGAAAGAGCGGACCTTTTGGCTACGGCTAGCTCTGATTCTTCGTTCCTCGGACCGGAACCCGCGTAGGCGTTGGCACCTCGAGTATTGGGTCTCTCATTAAAGCAGATGTTCATAGGAAGCATCAGCAGAGATGAGCGAACTTGAGTATTTGCAGGTGCACCAAACTGTTTCTTATGAGCCCAATAGGAATATCTCAGATTTTCTCATGGGCCTCGGAAGGAAACAATGTAAAACTGTGATTGGCATCATCACCGGTCACAGCTCGAATTACGCTTATCTAACAAGCATGGGGGTTGTTGATAGCTCTGAGTGACTGTCTTGCCTGATAGGAGAGACTGAGACAACCAAACAATTTTTATGTGCATGTTCGGCTTTCGCCAGTAGCAGACTGGATACTCTAGAGTCTGAGTTTCTATCTGTAAGTGACCAAGACCTGATGCGCTTTATTAAGAGGACAGGAAAGTTTTGGCTTCTAGCAGAACCGGACAATGAGCCGCTCTGCACTCTGCGCTTGGGTTGGGATCTCCTGTCCCCTTACCTTAAACAAAAAAAAAACTAACTGAGACCTAGTGGACAGTAAGGGGAGATGTAATGCCGCAAGAAATTATATCTGATATATATTTCCCTTTTCTAAATAAATCCTAAAGCGTTGAATTAAAGATTTATTCAAAACTTTAAATTTCACGTAGTTCTGACATAGGTGCTTTATATTTTTGCCCGTATTTGGAGCATCTTAGTGGAGCTAAAAAATATTTTGCTCTACGAAAACCTCTACTCCAAAGTTTTATCATCTTTTTGAACCAGATAATTCAAAACACATTTTTTCCGCTCTTACTCGGAGCAGAGTTCATAGCATCATTTTACTTAACACGTACAACAGATCAGTCATGTTGCCCCATCTGTACTAAATCCATCATAATTCTTTCCAGATGATTTTCAAATATTAGCTGTGTTATTTTGTGTCCAGAGAACAGGGTAGAACAAAATATATACAAAAGAAGGCCTCATACAATTTCGTAGAAGTTATATAAATGTAGCGAACAGTACTAATAGTTCGCTTCAATGGACAAAGCAGTTTGTTCTCTCCAGAATATGGGAGTACTGGAGCAAGGTACACAAAAGAATACAGCAATAGTGTGCAAAATAATCTAGTTGGTGAACTTTTCTCCATCACCACAATTCACGCACCATCACAAACCGCTTCTTGGACTTTCGAGTTCCTGACCATATTTAAAGAATGAAAAAATGAGAATAATCACTCCAATCTCCATAAAAGAAAAAGTAGAAAATATTTATAAATTTTTATACATTTCTTGTGAAAAAAAATTATTATCCAAGGGCCATAAAAATTGCTGTCATGAGAAACTATACATTAACAGTCAGAACGATCAGGAATCGATTCATTCAGGTAATAAACTGCCAAGTAGATGACAAACAAAATAATCAACAAGAAAAAATAAAATATGCCGAAAAAATATTGGAAAGGCACTCAGTAATAATGGCAAGCTGTGTGATATCTCCGATGATTTCCAAACAAAACATGGAGAAGAGGCTCCGTTGGTGTGGATGTGGAGTATATTTCTCCTAGAAAATAATAGATATGATTCCATACGCAGAAGCAGATAGATGCCTCTCCATTGAAGTTTTCAATAGAACCAAAAATTGTGACCAATTACGGGTTGAATAGAACCACAAAAGGCAGTTAAAAAAACATAGATTCTCCAACTAGACTCAACTCTATGAAATATAAAAATGGATTGGTTGAAGATTCCAAAAGAAACCATGAGCAAATCGATGCCAAAGAGGTTTCAGGCTGTTACTAGAAACGGTTCGCTTCGAAAAAATATTATTCCTGCGATTTTTTGAGGGGTCGTGGAGAATTCAAATTTAAATTTGTGGGGTTCTGCAGCCTCAGCATTGTACGCCATCTTACAAAAAATTGTTTTTTTTTAATTTCTCGCTTCCCAATTGATTTAGAATAAAATCTAAGGAAGACCAAATGCGGAAAAATGTGCCGTTACCGAAAATCAGGCATGCAGTGTTCGAACATTGCGTTGCCGTCCCGGACATCAATAGGTACTCTACTTGAAAATGACGAAATTTGCAACGACTGAAGAAACCAAAAAGAATGAACATAAAAAAGTTACAACATCGATTGATAACATTTCCCTTGATCACTTAAAAAATCGCCACCTCAGGATCCTTCGCATTGCAAGGTCTCAGTTGGTAATAAAAATCTCCTACAGACTAGACTATATTGAAAATAACTTCCTATTGAGTAGGTACCTAGTTGCTTCCAATGAATTTTCGTTTGTTTTCGTTTTTTGTATTAGTGCTAAATTTTAGAATTCATAGAATTTCTTTCCGGTTTCATATATAAAATGACGATGGGAATTAAATCCCAATTCAGCAATACTAATGCTCTCCCACCCTCTCTCCATGTCACAAAAAACAAATGAATTCAATAAAAATGATAAACAATCGAAAAAGATTATTATTTTTTGTGTATATACATCGCAATGAAATAGGATTTTCCTTAATAATTTCATATTCCCTTACAAAAAAAGTAAAATTAAAAGTAAATTCACAAATGCAATGCGTAGTCATATTCTATATGATCGTAAGGGTACGTGCGTAACGAGGGCGGAACAGGGCTAGGCAGCTGAGCGAGGCGATGTGAAGATACATCTCGAGGTGTAGTGTTCACAACAAGGCGTTCAGTTTCTTGGTAAATCGCGAAGTTAGAGCATAAATTATGTCATCACATTAGAGTGCTTTCCGCTGTCTTACTTTCCACTTTGAAACTTCTGGAATTTGACGAATTTCATCATCTGTATGAAGAATAGTAAAGAATGCTTCGATTATATCGAAGAAGGAACCTATTAGAATGTGCCAGCTATTAAAATTAGCGCGCTGCACCTCGCCTAGCCACGCCTCTTTGTGGACGTACCCTAACCCATATTTGGACGCATATAAAGTTTTAAAATTTATGTTTTTTAGAGTTAAAATTGTGATCATAAAGGCGAAAAATTAGCAAGATTTTTTGGATTCGGAATAGCAGGAAATTCTGAGCGACGATATTAGTCAGGTCTCTACATACGTGCGCTCTATAGATGCAATCTTCTATTGAATAAATTTATCTGGATAATAAAATGTCAGCATAAAAATGGATATACGCATGGCTTTGAGAACACCAGGAAGATCATGAATAAAAAAAAACAAAATAATGAGGGCCCCAAAAGAGATTCTTGAGGCCGGTTACTATTAATATTTAACTAGATCAAGCCTTTTTAGCATTAGAACTGCTGAAAATATGCTTGGTTTTAAATTCCTTAAAAATTTAATGGGTGATTTGGAAAAACAAAAATTCATATACAAGTAGTCCAGTCAGAAACGTTTGTAAGATCGAGAGCAATACACTAGGAGGCCATTAACATGTTTTTATCCGTTGCTTGACAAATATCCGACCGCAACATATTGTAGTAATTTTAAGATTTCTTATTATTAGACACATAGGAACACTTGAAAAATCTAGGCGGAAGATGCTGACACAAACTATCAAAGGACGAAATTTTTAAAATTTTATCATGATTCGTGAACAATGTTGTAGATGGATGAGAGGACTATAATTCCATGCCTTCGATACAAGGTAAATTAAACCTATACGACATCAAATATTAAATATATTGCAGATCGAAGAAGTGGCTTAAATGCACTTTTAATGTGTATAATTTTGTCTAAAATTCCTTTAAACTAACAAAGTACCTGGAGGCGACTGCATTCTCAGTATAAAGGGTGAATTACAAATACGACTGATCTGTCGACTGCGACTTTGCCAAATGGTAAACGCATGTGGCAAGATACAATTGCAACTTCGACTTAGACTGTGACTGCGACTGAAACTAATCTTTGCTCAAATTGCAAAGTTGTGTTGGCTGCGGCCAACTACAGTTCCATTGCAGAAGTCGGGACTTCTGGTTTGCTCAAGTAGTTAAAGCTTTCATTTAATTACAAATTTTACGTCAGCGTCGACTTCGGCTTAAAATCAAGTCGCACTCGACAGATCAGTCGTAATTCTAATTCAGCCCTAACTGTGGGCAACTGAAGACCTCGCTCCGATAAAGCATTAAACCATAGGTAAGAGAAAAAAATTTTGGTAAAACTTAATGTGTCTTAGCAGTGGAAGATCTACAACCGCCAGGAGTTCTTCAACATATCTATTCTAAGTAATTTAGAAATTTTGATAGAACTAAATCAATAACCATCACAGCTTTTCGTAAATTTTAAGCAGGTGTAGAACGTAGAGATAAATTTAATAGCAAAATGGGAGTACATACTCCGAAAAATAGTATCCAGGGTAATATGTAGGTAGGTACATCTGCGAACCTTGAAATCACAAAAAGATCTTTGATAAGAAAAACGTCATAAATAATGTTACTGTAATAGTATACGTGACAATAATGAAAACTTGGACATTGCAATAAAGTTAAACAATAACGCAGTGAATAAAAAATTGGAAAATACCTGAATCTGGCTCGAGTGAACCCTTGCCGATTCCAAAATATTGGAAAGACTCAATGATTACAAAAAGAAAAAATGTTTGCATGTAGGCGACTGTTAAAGGTTGAAGTATATCCTTTTGGACTGTTTCTTGTTCCTAATCTGTAATATTACAAAAGATGATATCTACCTACATACATATATACGATTACGGTATAGTGAATAGAATAGAATTTTTTTTAAAGTGAAACGTCTTGAGGGAACATAATACCTATGTAGATATGCATAGTGTGAATTAATCAATGAAAACTTTAATTTTAATTTAGATAATTATGTTTTCATAAATGGTTAAAAAGGCGATCTAACGATTTTGTGGCACCGAAATTTCCAATGTCTGTCTACCTGTCCATTAAGTTCAGCATATTCGTTAACCTTGATAAAATCTGGGTTTTGTAAAAAATTGTCAACCTTGCGAGAATCTGAATTGTTATAATTACAGAAAAGTAGTAGTAGTAGTATAATTTGAATTCTAGCTTCAGTAATGAGAGTTTTAAAAATAAGTTAAGAAAAACAGAAAAAATAAGCAAGCGACAATTTTTCGCTTATAAAGCAATTCAATAAAATATATTCGTTCCGATTTGAAAATTTTCTAATTTTGATACTCTTGGCGCCATCTATTGTTTAACATGACGATATAATGCTTACCGCCTGGTACTCCACGTGGAGTAGTCACTCGGTAGCCGAATAGGTTTGCTACAAATGTATTAATAGAGAAACACGCAAACACGGAAAACTATAAATAAAGAACAGAATATTCTCACTTTACTTTGTATAGGTGTTAGTGATATATAAACCATTTTATTAATAACAATTTGCATCTACAATAACAATATGCAAAAGACAGTCCTCCCAGATCGCAGTCGCAATTGCATTTAAGATATAGCACGATTCATGATAGTATCATTTCATATCAACACAATCAAACAGGAGTAATGATAGAAGAGAAACTTGCGCTCTGACCGAAAAGAAACCAAATCTGGTCGCAGAAGTGTTAAATTTTAATTGCTAATGAAGTCCTGTCATAAAGATTATATATGCAAAAGAATTATATATGTAAATGAATTGGGAAAAAGTAGCTTCAACTTTAACGTTTACTAGTTAAAATGCTGGCAAATAGGTTCACTTACCCTGAGATAATTAATTTTAAACCAATATCGTGAAGAAATTTAATTTAATGTTGACTACATTACTACAAACACACACTCTTACTGATACGATAGAAAAATCATGAATAACTACTTAGAGGTTTCCCTCATACCCGTATGAAATGGAATTTAATAAAATTTCTAATCGAAAATGTTATTTTGAAAAACCATCAAAAAAACACGAATACAAAATTAAATATAAATTACCTACACCACTATAAATTAAAATGGTAGCCTGCGACGTATAGTTTGTTTGGTTTATTTTTTAAATTTCATCTCATTCCCTCTTGTATATTTGAAAGAAACAACAAATACCAGGCGATCAGCAAATTTCAGATCATTTTTACTAACCGAAACATAAAATCGAGCTGTAGCTGCGCATGACCGAAATTTTCGTTAAGTTCGTTTATTTTATTAACCAATGAAATGAAGCCAAAAATTTTAACTTCTGGAAGAGGAGAAGACAAAAATGTGATGATAATCATTATTTTCTGTGTTTCTCTCTTTGCCAGTGCAGACAGCACTACACTACTAGGCCCATTGCCATGGCGACAGGCAGAATTTTAATGTCAATTTTAAAGGAGGGAAATAAATTCTCATGATAATCTCTCTATTTTGTTTTTTGTTTTCATTTTCATATGATTTATGGAATTTATTTTTTCTACAAGTTTAGCCAATAGCGACGAAATTCTATTAGGAACTAGTAAATATTTTCATGATGATCTCTCTATTTTGTGTTTTGTTTTTTTTTTTTGTTCATTTTCATATCATATGATTTAAAGAATTTAATTTTTGTACAAGTTTAGCCAGTAGCATAAAAATTCTACTAGGAACTAGTAAATATACTAGCTACATTATTATTTTGTATAAAAGCAAAAAATGTATATCATAAATTAGGCATAAACGTGAAAAAAAAATTTAATAATCTTAGAAAAACAATAGCCCTATTGAGTTATACGTTTGCATTGTATGTATTCGATAAAAGTTTTGGATTTTTTAAATATATGTATATCTCAGTATACAAGGTCAACACACAATCTATGATTTCAATTTTCTACCTATATCAACCAAACCTAAAAACATTTTCTTTCATTCTATAACCTATTTTTATTTTAACACAACTTTTCTTCTGCTGTTTTCGTGGCAGGTAAGAAAAAAAATAAAAACAGAATCACAAGCATGGAAAAACTGACCTCGTAGGTAGGTATACCTACCAAAAATTATAACGTAAAAATTTTTACTTTCAGTTCTTGCTTAGAGTAGTATTTATCGAAAAAAAAATGTTTATGTTATATATATTTTTACGCGAGGGATATCATGCAGAAGAATTGTCTGTTTTATGATTTTTAAATTCTACTTTCTATTCTAATTTCTTCTCCAATTTCTAAATTCAACAACCAGTAGCCATATAATATTTATCAGTATGACTCCTTCCGGTTGTTTTTAATTTACTTAAGGAACCGTCATTTATCCTCACTGATATTTTTACAAAATACAAATGAGAAATTATCGTATCCAAATTAAATTAAAACACAAAAAGAAGGCTTAAACTTAAAACAATAATAATTAATGCTTTTGACTTACCATGTTAAAAATAAGAATGATTTTTTCATTGTATTCTGGACGTTTTGAGCACATATGACAAAAAATTCCGAAGTGCCTGGAAAAATAAAAAAAAATTGTTTTTATTTTATTATTTTAAATAAATTTTTTTTTTGTTTCGTTTCATACCTGCGAATGTCCGACATAAAATAATTTTATGTCCAGTAATTCATGAAAGTTGAAATTCCAAAAAGGTTTCGTACTCTCAATATAATTACAGATGTTTTCGAGAATATTAATTTCCTTTGACTTTTCCTAACATCGTATCCCTTGGTACCATAAAAAGTATTCTAAAAAAGATGAGGAAAAAAAATTATTTTATATTTTAATATTAAACAATCCTTTTCATAGTTATATTCGTGGAAAGTACCATTAAATTAAATTGTCGATAACGGAAGAACTCAACAAACTGGTCAACGGCAAGCAGAGTAAAATATTTACAGAAAGACGAAAACTTCAAACAGAAAACCGTTAGTAATAATAGAGAGAGAGAGATATTTAACAAACACAAGATGAATACTTTCGCAGCGGTGTTTTCAAGGCTTGGGTTAAAATCTCTTTTCCAGAACCAACCAGATTTGTGTTTTTTTCCTGTGTTTTAAATATTTTTTACGATAGTCACAGAAAATATTCTTAGTATTAAATTTATAAAACTATAGAAAGAAATGATTAATAATCCGGAAATAAACAAAAAAGAACCATTAAAAGCTGACGTAACTCAGAATTAAAAATATAATTAAAACTTGCTGTACGATATTAAAAAAAAATTCAAATATAAAATAGTTCTAATATGGCCATTTCTCCAATTCCGTATGGCTTTATAAAGCTCCGTAAGGAATATGACCCGATGAGGCCGGTTGTATCCTATATGTCGCTGCGGCTTACAGTTTGTGTAAAACTTTCAATAATGAACTGTTTTTGTGCTTTACAGGATTTAATTCCAATTTTTCGATCAAAACTAACTTAGAACTAAAACTAATAGGTTGTTCTTTAACTTAAAAAAAAAATAAGTTAACACAGCCCTAATTTAGAGCAATCCGATGTCGATTTGTAATAGTTTTTAAAATAATTTTATATAATGTAATTTCAACCTACAAATAGGTTAAATTTTTAACAAAAGTTGAGGGCAAAAATACATTGATTAATTTTATAATATTTTTTTATATACCACATTTCAAAATTTTTTACCTCTACCTATGCTAAATTTAACCTCTCATAATTCTTCGTTAGTTTGAAAGTAATTCTTTCACCTCAATATCAAATAATGTTGTTGACAATTCGTTAAGGAATTTATCTCGGTATTGCGCACATATACTCTTTTAGAATCTTTGTACGTTGGCAGTAATATAATGAAGTTTATAGAGTTCAGTTAATAGATATTAATAAATAAATATCTTTTGAAAACTATAATATGTATAGTAACCCAGCGGCTACTATGTATAGTTTTTTATAGTTTTCGGCGCTACAGTTAGAGTAAAACTTTCACCTCTCATTGCTACACTCATAAAAACTATTAGAGGTCCGCCTAGGCACCCATTATCCTCCAATAATGCATAAAAATTCAGAAAAAATTCCAGTAAATTTCTAAGAAAACATTGAGGCCTTCCCTACATCAGGTGAGGCATCGTTGATTTTGTATTGGAGCGAGGCATTGCTTGCTTACCCTTGGTTATGTCATCGTCGATTTTATATGTACTTAAGTCTTTTTTTACTTATGTATTGCAAAGCTCTGAGTGGAAGGAAGCTATTGTTGAAAGTAAATTTATTGTCGCTATTTTCCTAGACATGACTAGGGATTTTCAGACGGTGGATATAAAAATTCTCATGTGCAAATTAGATAAGTACAGGCGAATTGAATTGGTTTCGGTCATTTCTAACGAACAGGTAACAGAGGACTAAAGTAAACGAATTTATGTCAGGAGCAATAAACTGTGCCTTAGAGGTACCCCAGGGTTCTATCATGAGGGCACTGCTATTTCTTATTTACATTAATTATGTTGATAATATTTTGGACAACTGTAAAATAAGTCTCTTTGAGGATGTGTAGGTGTAATTTGACTAGAATCATCTTAGCAAATACCTAAATCGAATAAGTTAAAGCTTAATAATGCAAAAACCAAAATGATGGCTATGAATTCTAATGAAAGACTCAACATCTATTACTAGTGTCGCTATTGAATTGGATGAAAAAATTAAAAATATAGAAAATACACTAAATTTCAAAAATCATTTCAATAATATCTATAAAAAAATTGATAAAACAATATGCTTATTAAGTATTTCAGAAGAGTCATATACATAGTGTTTCCCCTTGGAGGTCAATAGAGCAGGAGGTGATAGTACTCATCTAGACAAACCAAAGATTGTATCGAGCGGGGAAGGGGCATATCAACCGTTTAGGAGTTACATAGTGATTAAAGAAAAAAAGTCACAAATCACCTTGTATCTTAAAAACTACTGGGCGTACGGTCAAAGTTAAGAGATCATTATATGCAGAACTTCATGGCTCAATCAGCCCCGTACCCCTTCCCCTCAAAAATTATGATGTCTAAACTAAAAATTTCGAATTTTCTTACTTTTTTTTTTACTTTGACATCTTTTTTTTATAAATAGGTACCGTGAAACGGGGTGACTTTGGCACCTAGTGCAGGTGCTCGGTTGACGTAATAGCAGATATGATTTTTTTATTTACTAGCGTACATAAACAAGCTGTCAAATGCTATGATGACACCAAAATATATTAAAGTTTTCGAAAGCTTATACGAAAAAAAAGATGAAACCTTAAAAATTTTCCAATGTAACCCCGTTTTGCGGTAGTCAACTATTATACCCTATGTGCTATCTGCAGCCGTTAAAGAGTTGTTAGATCAAAACCTGTGTTCAATACTATGCTAAAACCAGGAGAAAATTTAACGAGACTTGAGAGATTACAAAATAAGGTAATATGGATTAAAACAGCGAATTGTGTTTACCAAAGTTAATTAATATTTTGAAACTAAAACTAACTTGTTTCCTGGACTGATTATAAGTATCTACTTAACACTTACTTTCAGCATCGCAATAATCATGAAGATTATTGAAAAATTTCAGAGGAGGATACACAACAAATTGATTATATGCTATGTGATCCAGATCCACACATAAAATTTTACAATTTTGAGATCTTTTAGAAGAGCCGGTATTCATCTTGCAAGGAACGGCAGGACGATGGGTTTTCGAAAAAGCACAGTTGAAGGATGCAAAACACAGATAACAGCTAACCAGCGAAATACAGAATCATTGATGGAAAGGTTAGACAATCGACTAACATTTACACCCCGCTTAAAAGCTTTGGGGCTATCTTAATTTATTTTAATAAAAATTTCTATTAGATCCTACATAAAAAAAAGGAAAGGAAAGCTAAAGTACCGTTTGATGCATAAATTGTATGGTATGAGAAAAACTCATAAACCAGGACTAGCTATGAGACCGGTAGTCTCTTGTATTAACACACCAGCTTACAACTTGGCAATATTTCTTCATAACAACTTAACTCCTTATATTAAGACTTTTGAGTTTAATGTAACCAATTCTATACAATTGGTACAGAGTATCCGTGACTTCATATTAACCATTGATTATATTTTGATTTCTCTTGACGTGATATCATTATTTACCAACATCCCTAAGGATCTTTTTATACACATAGTTAAAGAGGAGTGGACAACGATATCTCAATATACTGATTTAGAATTAGATATACTCCTAGAAGTAACCGACTTTTTGTTCAATAGTAGCTACTTCAAATTCAATAATAATGTGTACCAACAATTAGATGGAACAGCTATGGGTAATCCTGCTGGCCCATGTATTGCCAACATAGTCATGAACTACTTAATAAAACATACCCTAAAGAAACTGGACTTTTCCATACCTTTCTTCAAACTATATGTTGATGATTCCGTTTTAGCAGTACCTAAAGATAAAGTAGACATGGTGGTGAACAAGTTTAATGATTTTAACGAGAAACTGCAATTTACATTTGAAAGAGAGTCAGATAATAGACTACCATTTTTAGATGTGTGCCTAATTAGGAAAGAAGATGGCTCCTTAGATACTGATTGGTATATGAAACCCACAAGCTCTGGTAGAATATTGAATTTTCTCTCGGATTGTCCTTTATATCAAAAACGAAACGTGATTTGGAATATGTTGAATAAGATTTATAATATATGCTCGCAACATTATATAATAAAGAATATTATAAAAATTAAGTCAATTCTACTGATGAACAACTACCCACTTGCAATATAAAAAGCATTGATCGGCACGTATTTAAAATGAGTTCGAAATGTAAAGATGTGCACCGAGCAATTTTGCACAAATAGTTCGAAAAGTATAAAAATCATTTTCCCAGATTGCAAGCGAAGTTGAAACAACGCGTTGGACAGTTAGCAGAACAATTAAAACATTCTTAGAAACGGAGACAATTGCGGGAAAACGGAAATGTGGTAGACCGAAAGGGAGAACACCTACAACAGTGGAAAAAATGTGCTGAAGTGCATTGAAAAGAACAAGTCGAAAACTACTGTGGCTATCACTCAGAGAAAAATCGTTTAAAATCAAAGTAAAATTACTTTGAAACAAAGAAAAGTAAATATGATTTGGCTTCGAACGCGTATTACTTTAATCCAATAGGGCTGTTTTTAAAATTTACGTAAGACCGTGCCCTTATTGATTATACCAATGACATATTCGATTTGATACTGATATGTAGTGTATTTATTTAAAAAATTTTCACCTTTTGTATTGGCTTCAAAATTAACTTAAAAAAAAAGCCAAACCAATTTGATTTAAAGCCTGAAGTTTTCGATTTTAACATATGCATTTTTAAATTAATATTCGTTTTAATAATATGGCAATATTGAATATCATGTGGCATTTTTGTAATAAATGTTATAATTTTAAATGGAAATTCCTATTAAAAATAAAATGAAAAATATTACTCGTATATTTTTATACCCTAGATGAAATCTAAAGGGTATACTAATTCCGTTTGTAACACCTCGCAATAATGATGGTAGAGCAAAATGGATTGGACACCCACGCATAATATTAAAAGCTAGTTTGATTTTTGCATGTCCGTCCGTGCGCACGATTACTCGAGAATGTGTTCACTTAGAAAGCTGAAATTTGGAACGTGATGTTTTTATAGTAATATGCAAATAGTCCCAAATACTTTTGTGGTAAATTCCGTAAATCTCACTACTGCATATAAGTAAATTATAAGTAAAATGTAAGAAAACGCAAGTTTACGACAGTTGGTAGCATTGACAGTGAGAGCATACTTTCCGAAATCAAAACTGGTGCCACATGAAACAGGAGATCACTGAGTCCATTTATATACATGTCAGTGGCTTAGGCACATATAAACTAAATGTTAAGACCTACAATGGCTAAATTAAAACATGGAAAAACTTCAGTTCTTTAGCAAGCTTTTGAGGTCCAAAGTTGGACTAATTATGCTCTGCCAAGTCTATCCAAAAACTTTGTAGTACAAAATTGTCTCTGTTAGTTACATCAGTTCTCCATTGAATTTCTTTGAACCGTATCCACGTCATCCAACACGACATCTTATACGAGACTTTAAACCTTCGATATTTTCCTTGAGTACGATATTTTGAAGATTCTCTCTAGATGTTCAATCAAGACAGGTCCAAACCATCTAAGACTGTCGGATTTATAAATTAGTCCACTCAAAAGTAGCCAAATAGGTTAACTCCATTTTTAAATTTACTATTACCAACAGTTACGTAAGGACTTGTCGCGTCGAATCGTTTGCAAAGGAATGACAATAAACAAAATTTAGCGACTTTAGACTGGAAAGCAGTGAAATTTTGAGATCATTTTTGTAAATGATTTGATTAGAAAAATCCTTATCTACCTATCGTACCTATAGCAACACTTGTTCATATTTATCAAAACCTAGGAAAATACGGCAAGTATTTACCATCACTAGCTGTACATACGAAAACCTCAGCCGATCCTCAGATAGCGGCATTAAAAGCCATCTCATCACCAGATGCCCAAACGGAATTAATGTGGGAATGCATTCAAATATTAACAAATCTTGGCACAAAGAACCACTTTAACATTTCATTAGAAGCCAGAACGCGCGGGAATTGATAGATATGATAATGCGAACTTACAGGCCAAAAAAGGAGTATCCATGCTCCTCATAGCCCCGGAATCACTTTGCGGTATCTCTTAGAATACCATGTAGCTTCAATTCAAAACTGGATCTAGAACCAAATGAATCAGAGATGACCTTCAATGATTGTGATGATTGTGTCTGGAGGAGGATGAAACATCGGAGCCAGTCATATGCGAATGAGAGGCCAGTGCCAGAGCCTTTGGCTCACACTTCTTAAAGCCTGCCGACTTCGAAGCAAAGAATATACTGCTCCTCCTGGGAAGAGGCGATTGTTGGATGAACCAAAAGGAAGATGGGACATAACAAGCCAATGAATGGATGCAGTGCAAATGCCACTCGCCCCGCTTAACTTCTTAAACTTAAACTTAATCTTCACTTCTGAGTCCAAACTAAATCATAGATGTTTCTTAAAATTGATGTTATTCCTGGTGCATCCTTTTTTATGTTGTTGTAAGGCCTTTGATCATATTTTGTTTATAAGAATTTGAGTATCTTCAACTCTGAATGGCTCCTTCTTATTATCTATTGCACCTTTTGGAGTAGATATAGATTTTGGGGGAAGTCGAGTCTAGATCGTTCCGTCGCATTATAAGCGGGAATGTTTCACATCACAAATAAAAGTTTGCCAGATGCTTAATAATCGGCCCCACATCGGTCACCATTTTAGGGAAAGTTGCAATCTCTGAGGGTGATACTGGTAGTGTCCCGTATTGCTATTAAAGGGTGCGTACAATTACATTTTTTGAATTAAATATGTGTCTTACCAGATCCACACGAAATAAAAAGTTACAAGAGTGGATCTTTTTGCAAGCATCCTAGACATTTTGCAAGAGTTGTGTGCATATTTTAACAAGATCGAAATGGGCCCATGCTTTTCTATAATACACACCTCAAACATAAGACTTTGAAGAAGACATGACCTGTTCACAGAAATTAAGAGCATTTCACTTGAAATAATTATGTGGAAAGGACTGGTTATTGAAATAATGCGTAAAATCTGATATTACGCGTATGGAATGAGGAAATAATTCCAAAGGAGTGTGTCGCAGTAATTATATCCGTAAAAAAGTATATTCATGCAAAATGTTGTATACAAAGTCTTTTCATATTTCATTTCTGAAACCGTTTAGATACAAGAAAGATATCTTGGCGGTATCATTCCAACTTCAGACAACTACAGCAGATCCTCATTATGCCTGCTCTAGATAATGCAGAAATTGTAAGACTATTAAGAAACAAAAATCACAATGATAATTTTTGCATTTTAAGGAGTTCTGCGTTGTCAAATATCGGAATACTGCGTAGTATTGTGAATCTTTATCGGTTACGGATTCACGAAGATAATATTACGTAATATACCCAATATTTCATGCTTTTGAAAGCTGTGCATTTTGTTGCCATTGGTTAATTACAGAAATACGAAAGTCTTTATCAAATGGATATTATTACTACCTAAATTGGCTGTAAAATTCTGTCATCCATGGCATGCAATAGGCTAGCTGCTGCGGTCAGACTGACAATGATAATAATCGCGACGTTTGCCTACTCCTCTTCCAAAAGCTGATTTTAATGAAAGTTGGTTTTTCATTTATACTTCTCGTTTAGACTTATTCTCTTTACAATTCCATTCTTATTCGTTTATCTCTTTTATAAGAGGGAGACAGGTAGTAAAGCTAATTGTCACATTGCCTTCTCCTCTTCCAAAAGTTAAAATGACTGCTTCTTTTCATTGGTTCATAAAAACTTAACGAATATTTCGTTCATGCGCAGTAGAATAAAATTTTAATTTTTGTGATCTGAAATTTGCTGATCGCCTGGTATTTGCTGTTTCTTTAAAATACACAAGAATGAATGGGACAGACAATATTATAAATTCAATATGCAGCCCATTTGGATTGTATCGTTTCTGTTTTCTAAGCTAGTGATACCTCTGCCAACAGATGGCTCCGGGGGTATCGAAATGAGAAATTTCTCAGCTTGATGAAATCAAGTTTTTTGTAATTTAGTAGCTTGAAGAGTTTTTCAATTTTTTGGTGTAATTCATATTTAACTTAGTTTTTAAGTTTTGCGTCTGCATGGAAATACTCAAATAAGAAATTTTTGAATGTTCATTTCACGATCGCACGATGAAAACGCCCTTGTCTTTCAAGATAAAAATTTGAATTAGAAATTTCATAAAAACCACAAATTTTTAAAGATTTTCTAATGGAAAATTACTGCTGCTGCTACTGAAATCCTTTTTACATACTGCTAATGTTACTGCAAGAAGACCTGTTGATATTCTTTGCTCTTCTTTTAAATGCTGTTGAAATCATAACCGTCATCTTACGGAGCTTACCTTTACCAAATCCGTATATTACTGTTGTTGTTTAAACATTCACCTGTACCCACCTAAATACTTCAATAACGATCACCATTACCAGCTCGATGTACCTACCTACCGAGTATTACCTTATTTCATTCAAGCGGGTACCTACCTACTTTCCTATGTTGCGTGAAGGAATAAATTCTGAGTCGATGATCAAGTTGACCGTATCTCAATTTTACAAATTTTACTGAAGGCCCGAAATAATTCATTTCATTTATATATATATATATATATATATATATATTTTCTCGGAAATTTATCTGGTCGACTTTCTTATACCCCTTTTCCTTCATTCTCTAATTATTACATATTTTCATGGTTTTTTGGAGCGTTGAGGGTGTAAAACTCATAGCGTCTGTAGTCGGGATGAATTTGCATCGCCATTCTCTTTGAGCCACTCCAATTATGTATAGAAGTTTTTTTGAAATACTCTGGCCAAATCTTTAAAACCTTCTGTCGCTAAGGCTGTTGTTTTACAATTTATTCTCAAACTCTAGTTTTTGTTGATGAGATCGATTCAGCTCATTAGGAAAAATGTTTCAATTCAAATGTCGTTACTTGCAAATCCTACAGATCTTATAAGAGCCCAAATCTACCTCAAACTGACGGTTCTTCTATTTTTCCACAGTTGTAAAATTAAAATGCATCGACTTCAGCCGAGGTCTATTAGAGATTATTCCACAATCATCATTCTGCTCCTCTGACTCCTTTTGGTTGCAACAAAATTTATTTTCGTTTTTCCTGTTGTCGGCAGCCCACTCGATAACAGCCTTATGAAGACTCAATTCAGTTCACCATTTACAGAACCCGCACTACCAAGAAAATTGCTTGAATGCGATTTACCAATTTCTGGGGTTTTAAAGCTCATCTTGAATGCATTTAATGTGAATGAGTATTTCTTCAAGAGTTGACATGAATTTTACGAACAAAACCACAACTTTGTTTCATCGAAGCCATCGCTCTACTATCGTATGTGATACGGTTCCGCGTATCAACGTTACCTATATATATACCTAATTGGTTTAACTAATGTGTTCCCAGATCTTTCAAGTACTCAGCATTTGAGGTGCATAATGCGAATCCTCTTCAAGACTTCTATCATTTCAGAAAAATCGATGAGCTCGCGTCCAAGCAGTTTTTTTGCCTTAGTACTCGACGAAAATGTTACCACTATTTTACCATGTGAAGTATCGGATGCCAGATTAAATAAAATATCGAAACCGTGTCGCCTTTGGCGTTTAGAAATTTTTCGGAGATGCTATCTTCGTGAATCCGTCACCAATGAATACGATAAAGATTCACAATATTTCGGAGTATTCCGATATTTGACAACGCAGAACTCCTTAAAATTCAAAAGATTTTATTTTGATTTTTTGTCTTGTAATACTCTTAGAATTTCTGCGTTATTTAGAGCTGGCATAGAGAGGATCAGTGGTAGTTATATCAGTTGATCTTAGGTATCTGAAGTTAGAGTGATACCACCAAGATATATTCCGTGACTGTACCTATTTCAATGGACCAGGTTTTCTCCCTTAATAAGTTTAATGGAAATGATGATAATCGCTCTACGAACTTTATGGTCTGCTGTAAACAGGCCATGTATTCCTCAGTCTTTTGTTTGCGATTCGTATTATTTAAAAGCATAGGCCCATTTTGATCTTGTTCAAATATGCACACCACTCTTCAAGAATAGGCATTAGGCTGAACTACAATAGTAGTAAATAACTTACGAAATTAAACGAGACTGAAGTTTACTTACGAAAAATTTATATCTTTAGCTTAAATATTTATCACATTCCGTAAGAGTTATTATCTTGATATTTAATGTTTTCAATTTTATAAATTGGTAAAAGTGAAAAATTAACAAATGGAAATTGACGTAATTGAAGATTTGTGTACTTTCTATTAATTCGCAGTACAATTTTTATTCCATTTTAATTTTTACATTGCACTTTTAATCATTTAGTAATAATTTAATTGTTTGTACACATCGCGTTCTTACGGAATGAGCGATTCTTAGCGCACTATACTTACGGAAACTTGCATATTCAAACTTAACGAAATTTCTCCTCACACGATTTAAAGTTAATTTGCGTACACCTGTTAAATTAAAGGGCGCGTTCGCTTTACGTAAGTAAATGTACTTACGTATACTTCTATTGTAGTTCAGCCTTATGACGTTGGCAATAAGACCCTCTCTTGTAACTTTGTATTTCGCGTGATCTTCTAAGATATGTTTATATTTTAAGAAAGGGGGTGGGGGATCCACTGCAATTAACACTCTTCGTTTAACTCGACTTTTATAGCCTAAGACTTCTAATTAGTGTGAAAATACAATTTGGAATTAAAATTAATTTCATTTGGTGATGATAAACTTACCAGAGCTGGTAAGGAAGCAGCTTCTAAAATGTCTACTATTCCTGCGGCCTGGGCTTGATATTGGACCAGGCTACCTGAAAAAAATGCACGACTCGATGATAAAGGTAAATCACCACTTTTGGATGATCTGTACTGAGAATGAATATTTTGAATGGATTTTTCTGTATATTCCCTTCACTTTTCGTTCTTTTCTACCAAAGTCGTGTTTATGCATCAAACGGTACTTTAGCTTTCCGTTCCTTTTTTTATGTAGGATCTAATAGAAATTTTTATTAAAATAAATTAAAATAGCCCCAAAGCTTTTAAGCGGGGTGTAAATGTTAGTCGATTGTCTAACCCTTCCCCCAATTATTCTATATTTCGCTAGTTAGCTGTTATCTGTGTTTTGAATCCTTCAACTGTGCTTTTTCGAAAACCCATCATCCTGCCGTTCCTTGCACGATGAATACCGGCTCTTCTAAAAGATCTCAAAATTGTAAAATTTTATGTGTGGATCTGGATGACATAGCATATAATCAATTTGTTGTGTATCCTCCTCTGAAATTTTTCAAGAATCTTCATGATTATTGCGATGCTGAAAGTAAGTGTTAAGTAGATACTTATAATCAGTCCAGGAAACAAGTTAGTTTTAGTTTCAAAATATTAATTAATTTGGTAAACACAATTCGCTGTTTTAATCCATATTACCTTATTTTGTTATCTCTCAAGTCTCGTTAAATTTTCTCCTGGTTTTAGCATAGTATTGAACACAGGTTTTGATCTAACAACTCTTTAACGGCTGCAGATAGCACATAGGGTATAATAGTTGACTACCGCAAAACGGGGTGACATTGGAAAATTTTGAAGGTTTCATCTTTTTTTTTCGTATAAACTTTCGAAAAATTTTATATATTTTGGTGTCATCATAGCATTTGACAGCTTGTTTATGTACGCTAGTAAATAAAAAAATCATATCTGCTATTACGTCAACCGAGCACTTGCACTAGGTGCCAAAGTCACCCCGTTTCACGGTACCTATTTATAAAAAAAAAGATGTCAAAGTAAAAAAAAAAAGGAAGAAAATTCGAAATTTTTAGTTTAGACAATCATAATTTTTGAGGGGAAGGGGTACGGGGCTGATTGAGCCATGAAGTTCTGCATATAATGATCTCTTAACTTTGACCGTACGCCCTGTAGTTTTTAAGATACAAGGTGATTTGTGACTTTTTTTCCTTAATCACTATGTAACTCCTAAACGGTTGATATGCCCCTTCCCCCCTCGATACAATCTTTGGTTTGTCTAGATGAGTACTATCACCTCCTGCTCTATTGACCTCCAAGGGGAAACAGTATGTATATGACTCTTCTGAAATACTTAATAAGCATATTGTTTTATCAATTTTGTTATAGATATTATTGAAATGATTTTTGAAATTTAGTGTATTTTCTATATTTTTAATTTTTTCATCCAATTCAATAGCGACACTAGTAATAGATGTTGAGTCTTTCATTAGAATTCATAGCCATCATTTTGGTTTTTGCATTATTAAGCTTTAACTTATTCGATTTAGGCATTTGCTAAGATGATTCTAGTCAAATTACACCTACACATCCTCAAAGAGACTTATTTTACAGTTGTCCAAAATATTATCAACATAATTAATGTAAATAAGAAATAGCAGTGCCCTCATGATAGAACCCTGGGTACCTCTAAGGCACAGTTTATTGCTCCTGACATAAATTCGTTTACTTTAGTCCTCTGTTACCTGTTCGTTAGAAATGACCTAAACCAATTCAATTCGCCTGTACTTATCTAATTTGCACATGAGAATTTTTATATCCACCGTCTGAAAATCCCTAGTCATGTCTAGGAAAATAGCGACAATAAATTTACTTTCAACAATAGCTTCCTTCCACTCAGAGCTTTGCAATACATAAGTAAAAAAAGACTTAAGTACATATAAAATCGACGATGACATAACCAAGGGTAAGCAAGCAATGCCTCGCTCCAATACAAAATCAACGATGCATCACCTGATGTAGGGAAGGCCTCAATGTTTTCTTAGAAATTTACTGGAAATTTTTTTGAATTCTTATGCATTATTGGAGGATAATGGGTGCCTAGGCGGACCTCTAATAGTTTTTATGAGCGTAGCAATGAGAGGTGAAAGTTTTACTCTAACTGTAGCGCCGAAAACTATAAAAAACTATAAATAGTAGCCGCTGGGTTACTATACATATTATAGTTTTCAAAAGATATTTATTTATTAATATCTATTAACTGAACTCTATAAACTTCATTATATTACTGCCAACGTACAAAGATTCTAAAAGAGTATATGTGCGCAATACCGAGATAAATTCCTTAACGAATTGTCAACAACATTATTTGATATTGAGGTGAAAGAATTACTTTCAAACTAACGAAGAATTATGAGAGGTTAAATTTAGCATAGGTAGAGGTAAAAAATTTCAAAATGTGGTATATAAAAAAATATTATAAAATTAATCAATGTATTTTTGCCCTCAACTTTTGTTAAAAATTTAACCTATTTGTAGGTTGAAATTACATTATATAAAATTATTTTAAAAACTATTACAAATCGACATCGGATTGCTCTAAATTAGGGCTGTGTTAACTTATTTTTTTTTTAAGTTAAAGAACAACCTATTAGTTTTAGTTCTAAGTTAGTTTTGATCGAAAAATTAGAATTAAATCCTGTAAAGCACAAAAACAGTTCATTATTGAAAGTTTTACACAAACTGTAAGCCGCAGCGACATATAGGATACAACCGGCCTCATCGGGTCATATTCCTTACGGAGCTTTATAAAGCCATACGGAATTGGAGAAATGGCCATATTAGAACTATTTTATATTTGAATTTTTTTTTAATATCGTACAGCAATTTTTAATTATATTTTTAATTCTGAGTTACGTCAGCTTTTAATGGTTCTTTTTTTGTTTATTTCCGGATTATTAATCATTTCTTTCTATAGTTTTATAAATTTAATACTAAGAATATTTTCTGTGACTATCGTAAAAAATATTTAAAACACAGGAAAAAAAACAAATTTGGTTGGTTCTGGAAAAGAGATTTTAACCCAAGCCTTGAAAACACCGCTGCGAAAGTATTTATCTTGTGTTTGTTAAATATCTCTCTCTCTCTATTATTAATAACGGTTTTCTGTTTGAAGTTTTCATCTTTCTGTAAATATTTTACTCTGCTTGCCGTTGACCAGTTTGTTGAGTTCTTCCGTTATCGACAATTTAATTTAATGGTACTTTCCACGAATATAACTATGAAAAGGATTGTTTAATATTAAAATATAAAATAATTTTTTTTCCTCATCTTTTTTAGAATACTTTTTATGGTACCAAGGGATACGATGTTAGGAAAAGTCAGAGGAAATAAATATTCTGGAAGACATCAAAAATTATATTGAGAGTACGAAACCTTTTTGGAATTTCAACTTTCATGAATTACTGGACATAAAATTATTTTATGTCGGACATTCGCAGGTATGAAACGAAACAAAAAAAAAAATTATTTAAAATAATAAAATAAAAACAATTTGTTTTTATTTTTCCAGGCACTTCGGAATTTTTTGTCATATGTGCTCAAAACGTCCAGAATACAATGAAAAAATCATTCTTATTTTTAACATGGTAAGTCAAAAGCATTAATTATTATTGTTTTAAGTTTAAGCCTTCTTTTTGTGTTTTAATTTAATTTGGATACGATAATTTCTCATTTGTATTTTGTAAAAATATCAGTGAGGATAAATGACGGTTCCTTAAGTAAATTAAAAACAACCGGAAGGAGTCATACTGATAAATATTATATGGCTACTGGTTGTTGAATTTAGAAATTGGAGAAGAAATTAGAATAGAAAGTAGAATTTAAAAATCATAAAACAGACAATTCTTCTGCATGATATCCCTCGCGTAAAAATATATATAACATAAACATTTTTTTTTCGATAAATACTACTCTAAGCAAGAACTGAAAGTAAAAATTTTTACGTTATAATTTTTGGTAGGTATACCTACCTACGAGGTCAGTTTTTCCATGCTTGTGATTCTGTTTTTATTTTTTTTCTTACCTGCCACGAAAACAGCAGAAGAAAAGTTGTGTTAAAATAAAAATAGGTTATAGAATGAAAGAAAATGTTTTTAGGTTTGGTTGATATAGGTAGAAAATTGAAATCATAGATTGTGTGTTGACCTTGTATACTGAGATATACATATATTTAAAAAATCCAAAACTTTTATCGAATACATACAATGCAAACGTATAACTCAATAGGGCTATTGTTTTTCTAAGATTATTAAATTTTTTTTTCACGTTTATGCCTAATTTATGATATACATTTTTTGCTTTTATACAAAATAATAATGTAGCTAGTATATTTACTAGTTCCTAGTAGAATTTTTATGCTACTGGCTAAACTTGTACAAAAATTAAATTCTTTAAATCATATGATATGAAAATGAACAAAAAAAAAAAACAAAACACAAAATAGAGAGATCATCATGAAAATATTTACTAGTTCCTAATAGAATTTCGTCGCTATTGGCTAAACTTGTAGAAAAAATAAATTCCATAAATCATATGAAAATGAAAACAAAAAACAAAATAGAGAGATTATCATGAGAATTTATTTCCCTCCTTTAAAATTGACATTAAAATTCTGCCTGTCGTCATGGCAATGGGCCTAGTAGTGTAGTGCTGTCTGCACTGGCAAAGAGAGAAACACAGAAAATAATGATTATCATCACATTTTTGTCTTCTCCTCTTCCAGAAGTTAAAATTTCTGGCTTCATTTCATTGGTTAATAAAATAAACGAACTTAACGAAAATTTCGGTCATGCGCAGCTACAGCTCGATTTTATGTTTCGGTTAGTAAAAATGATCTGAAATTTGCTGATCGCCTGGTATTTGTTGTTTCTTTCAAATATACAAGAGGGAATGAGATGAAATTTAAAAAATAAACCAAACAAACTATACGTCGCAGGCTACCATTTTAATTTATAGTGGTGTAGGTAATTTATATTTAATTTTGTATTCGTGTTTTTTTGATGGTTTTTCAAAATAACATTTTCGATTAGAAATTTTATTAAATTCCATTTCATACGGGTATGAGGGAAACCTCTAAGTAGTTATTCATGATTTTTCTATCGTATCAGTAAGAGTGTGTGTTTGTAGTAATGTAGTCAACATTAAATTAAATTTCTTCACGATATTGGTTTAAAATTAATTATCTCAGGGTAAGTGAACCTATTTGCCAGCATTTTAACTAGTAAACGTTAAAGTTGAAGCTACTTTTTCCCAATTCATTTACATATATAATTCTTTTGCATATATAATCTTTATGACAGGACTTCATTAGCAATTAAAATTTAACACTTCTGCGACCAGATTTGGTTTCTTTTCGGTCAGAGCGCAAGTTTCTCTTCTATCATTACTCCTGTTTGATTGTGTTGATATGAAATGATACTATCATGAATCGTGCTATATCTTAAATGCAATTGCGACTGCGATTCGGGAGGACTGTCTTTTGCGCATATTAAATACAAAAAGTTATATACAATATTTTCAAGGCTAAAATTACTCGTTTCTATGACTATACATCAAATTCGAGAATTAAAATATTTAAGATTGAGAGGGGATGTATCAGTACTGTGTATTACAAATACGATGGACCTTTAACAACTGCCCTCAAATGCAAATTGTTATTGTAGATGCAAATTGTTATTAATAAAATTGTTTATATACCACTAAGGCCTATACAACGCAAAGTGAGAATATTCTGTTCTTTATTTATGGTTTTCCGTGTTTGCGTGTTTCTCTATTACTACATTTGTAGCAAACTTATTCGGCTACTGAGTGACTACTCCGCGTGGAGTACCAGGCGGTAAGCATTATATCGTCATGTTAAACAATAGATGGCGCCAAGAGTATCAAAATTAGAAAATTTTCAGCTCTGAACGAATATATTTTATTGAATTGCTTTATAAGTGAAAGATTGTTGCTTGCTTATTTTTTCTGCTTCTCTTAACTCATTTTCAAAACTCTCCCTACTATAGCTAAAATTAAAAATATATTTAATTTTTTTGTTTTTTGTTTATGCAACATTTAGTAGATATGTTGCTCGCTCGTGGAAAGATTGATTAATCTAATCAGTATAAATATTAACGGCTGAATTTCAAATAGTTACTTGTGCAAGTTAGAATTATAATCTTTCACAATTAATCATATGTAATTAAGTACTTATCTGCAATTATCACAATTCCGATTCTCGCAAGGTGGAAAAATTTTTACGAAACCCAGATTTTATCAACGTTATCGAATATGCTGAGCTTAATGGACAGGTAGACAGACATTGAAAATTTCGGTGCTACTATATCGTTAGATCGCCTTTTTAACCATTTATGAAAACATCGTTAAATTAAAATTAAAATTAAAGTTTTCATTGATTAATTCACACTATGCATATCTACATAGGTATTAAGTTCCCTCAAGACGTTTCACTTTAAAAAAAGTTCTATTCTATTCATTATACCGTATTCGTATATATGTATGTAGGTAGATATCATTTTTTGTAATATTACAGATTAGGAACAAGAAACAGTCCAAAAGGATATAAATGATGAATATCTACAAAAAGTTATCAATTACAAAATTCCACGATACATCCAATACCCATCTCAATACTTAGCATCCAGCAGCATCATCATCATCACCATGATTGGATGCGATTTTCTACGTACCTTCATTGTTTACCCATTCATTGATACGCAGTTCCTTATATATAGCTCTCCGTCAACTTTTAACAGTCGTCTATATGCAAACATTTTTGTTTTTTGCAATCATTGAGTCTTTCCATTATTTTGGAATCGGCAGGGGTTCACTCGAGCCAGATTCAGGTATGTTGCATTTTTTTATTTACTGTGCTATTGTTTAACTTTATTGCAACGTCCAAGTTTTCATTATTGTCACTATTACAGTAACATTATTTATAACGTTTTTCTTACCAAAGATCTTTTTGTGATTTCAAGGTTCGCAGCTGTACCTACCTACATATTACCGTGGATACTATTTTTGCTATTAAATTTATCTCTACGTTCTAAGCCTGCTTAAAATTTACGAAAAGCTGTGATGGTTATTGATTTAGTACTCTCAAAATTTCTAAATTACCTAGAGTAGGTATGTTGAAGAACTCCTGTCGGCTGTAGATTTTCCACTGCAAAGGACACATTAAGTTTTACTAAAATTTTTTTCGCTTACCTATGGTTTAATGCTTAAGCGCAGCCAGGTCTTCAGTTGCCTACAGTTAGTCTGAGAATGCTGTCGCCTCCAGGTACTTTGTTAGTTTAAAGCAAATTTAGACAAAATTATACACATTAGAAGTGCATTTAAGCCACTACTTCGATCTGTAATATATTTAATATTTGATGTCGTATAAGTTTAATTTTCCTTGTATCGAAGGCATGGACTTACAGTCCTCTCATCCAACTACAGCATTGTTCACGAATCATGATAAAATTTTAAAAATTTCGTCCTTTGATAATAGCTTGGTCAGTTTGTGTCAGCATCTTTCGCCTAGATTTTTTCAAGTAGTCCTATGTGTCTAACAATAAGAAATCTTAAAATTACTACAATATGTTGCGGTCGGATATTTGTCAAGCACCGGATAATAACAAATGAACGGCCTCCTAGTGTATTGCTCTCGATCTTACAAACATTTCTGACTGGACTACTTGTATATGAATTTTTGTTTTTCCGAATCACCCATTAAATTTTCAAGTAATTTTTAAACGAAGCATATTCTCAGCAGATCTGATGCTGAAAACGCTTGATCTAGTTAAATATTAATAGTAGTCGGCCTCAAGAATATCTTTTAAAGCCCTTATTATTTTGTTTTGTTGTTTTTTTTATTCATGATCTTCCTGGTATTCTCAAAGCCATGCGTATATCCATTTTTATGCTGACATTTTATTATCCAGATAAATTTATTTAATAAAAGATTGGATCAATATAGAGAGCGTATGTAGAGACCTGACTAATATCATCGTTCAGAATTTCCTGCTATTCCTCATCCAAAAAATCTTGCTAATTTTTCGCCTTTATGATCTTACCCAGCAAACATGGCGAAACGCAGAAGATTCACTTTCTTATTACCTGGACGATAAGATATCTCGTGGATGATAACCATATTCGTATTGCATTCTTAACTTCCAACGGAACAAACTGTTACCCCGAAGGCAAAACATCTTCAAGAAATGAATGCGTATCTTCTACGCGATACATTAAAGTAATTTGTCAACATCTCTTCCTGGCGAGTTATTTTCATATCATGTATAAAAAACGTATTCGTTTCTTCAAGATGTTTCGCTTTCTTATTGTCTAAGCAAATCGTTCAAGAATCGTCGAAATAAATCCTTTGGCATTTGAAATAAGGCAATAAAGAAGATATTTGTTTAAAGTAGGTATATAAGTATTTATTTAATTAAATTTTATTTTAATATGGATTGGAGGAATTAAAATCACTAGAGAACTCACAAATTAACTACTGTCATGGTGTCTAATGACGCGTTCTTGCAAATGATAAATTTGTGTATCATAGAGATGACAAATAAGCGAAACTGTTGTCTTCTTGCTTACATATTTAAAATCAGAAAACAAAATTGTTTGTGATTTCATCTTCTTTTCGTCTATGCAAGCCAAGGAAGAAATCATTTCACAGTATTTGCTTTGGTTTCGTGTGGAAGATATTTTGGCAATATCATCCACATATCGCCCTGAAGATTTTTCATCCAAATGTTAACTCAGCAAATCTTCCTTTTTTCATATATTTATGTTGACGTATATGTATAGGTATATGATGCTTTAATAAATTTTACCAGTATTTGCCGAAGCTGACTTAAGAATAATATTAATGTTAATTGAAAAACACCAACCAATTTGCTATGTCTACTCAAAATATTGACAATTTTAATTCTAAAAAACATAAATTTTTAAACTTTATATGCGTCCAAATATGTGTTAGGGCACGTGCACAAAGAGGCGAGGCGAGGCTATATCAGGAGTTGACGAAATAAAATGATTGTACTATGAGAGCATTCATAACAAATCTGTGGCGAGACACCTCGAGGTATCTCTCTCGAGAATGAAATTATTAATTTTTTCGCGAGGTGCATCGCGCTAATTTTAAAAGTTGGCACATTCTTATAGGTTCTTTCTTAGATATAATCGAAGCGTTCTTTACTCATTTTCATATATTCGAAGAATCTATCAGGATCAGTCCATAAATCTTCATACAGATGAAATTCGTCAAATTCCAGAAGTTTCAAAGTGGAAAGTAAAAAAGGCGGAAAGCACACTAATGTGAAAAATCGAATATTGTTGCATTACTTGACAAAAACACAATCTGATGACACAATTTATGCTCTAACTTCGCGATTTACCAAGAAACTAAACTCCTTGTTGTGAACACTACACCTCGAGTACATATCTTCACATCGTCTCGCTCAGCTGCCTAGCCTCGTTCCGCCTAGAAACTCCCGTTACGCACGTACCCTTACGATCATATAGAATTTAACTACGCATTAAATTTGTGAATTTACTTTTTATTTTACTTTTTTTTTTTTTTTTTGTAAGGGAATATGAAATTATTAAGGAAAATCCTATTTCATTGCGATGTATATACACAAAAAATAATAATCTTTTTCGATTGTTTATCATTTTTATTGAATTCATTTGTTTTTTTGTGACATGGAGAGATGGTGGGAGAGCATTAGTATTTCTGAATTGGGATTTAATTCCCATCGTCATTTTATATATATCAATCGATGTTGTAACTTCTTTATGTTTATTCTTTTTGGTTTCTTCAGTCGTTTCAAATTTCGTCATTTTCAAGTAGAGTACCTATTGATGTCCGGGACGGCAATGCAATGTTCGAACACTGCATGCCTGATTTTCGGTAACCGCACATTTTTCCGCATTTGGTCTTCCTTAGATTTAATTCTAACTCAATTGGTAAGCGAGAAATTAAAAAGATTTTTTTTTTGCAAAATGGCGTACAATGCTGAGGCTGCAGAACCCCACAAACTTAAATTTGAACCTCCCCACGACCGCTCAAAAGATCGCAGGAATAATATTTTTTCGAAGCGAACCTGAAACCTCTTTGGCATCGATTTGATCATGGTTTCCTTTGGAATCTTCAACCAATCAAATTTTTATTTTTCATAGAGCTGCGTCCAGTTGGAGAATCTATGTTTTTTTAACTGCCTTTTAACTATTTCCCCAGAAATTTTGAGTCGGATTCAAATCCGATGATTACACACAGAGCCTAATCGACACTTTCATTGTGGATCTATTCAACCCGTAACAATTTTTGGTCCTGTTGAAAACTTCAATGGAGAGGCATCTATCAGCTTCTGCGTGTGTAATCATATCTATTATGTTCTAGGAGAAATATACTCCACGTCAACACCAACGGAGCCTCTTCTCCATGTTTTGTTTGGAAGTCATCGGAGAATATCACACAGATTGCCATTATTGCTCAGTGCCTTTCCAATATTTTTTCGGCAAATTTTATTTTTTCTTGTTGATTATTTTGTTTGCCATCTACTTGGCAGTTTATTACCTGAAAGATTCGATTCCTGATCGTCCTGACTGTTAATGTATAGTTTCTCATGACAACAATTTTTATGGTCCTTGAAAAATGATGTTTTTTTCACAAGAAATGTATAAATTTATAAATATTTTCTACTTTTTCTTTTATGGAGATTGGAGTGATTATTCTCATTTTTTCATTCTTTAAACATGGTCAGGAACTCCAAAAGTCCAAGAGGCGGTTTGTGATGGTGCGTGAATTGTTGTGATGGAGAAGAGTTCACCATCTGAGAAGGTGAAAATTTTACCTCCCTAGTACTAATACTATTGGCATGAACAGAAAATATCCTAGGGTTAACTTGAATTATTACTAATATTAATTATACCTGAAAAGGTAAGATAAATCGTGGAAGATTTCTGGTGAAAATTTTGTCCGCCCCTACAACTAAGAGTCCCCACTGACACCTTCTAGAATCTATTGGCATGAAGAAAAATATTCTAGAGTTAACTAATACTATTACAAGTTACACTAATTCACTTAGGGAATTTCACAAATTTCTTATCCACATAAATACACAGCTGCACACATCCACCCACGCCATAGGTAACGTTTTCTCAACCACCAAGTAGCCCAGCCAGTGATGGGACTTTGCTACTATTGTAGCAAAATTGCTACATTTTAAGCATGTTTGCTACCTTGCTACTTTAAATCCAAATTTGCTACTTTTTCGCTTTTTCCCATTAATCGTAACAAAAAAAAAAGAAAAATTATTTTCTGCGATTTTTTATTCATTTAAAGAAAACTACTAATACGAGGAAAGGAAAGGAAGTGGAAAAAGAACGCGCGGATTCTAATTACGTACGTTACGTACGTTGCATGCGTTTGCATCTTGTTTGTGTGAATGGCGCCGAAGCCGATGCCTTTGCCTTGACGTTGCTGTGCTGGACAAGACAAAAGTGTAATTCAGTACGTTTACACGAATACTTGAGTACTTGACTTGAAATCCACTTCAAACTCTAATAGGGTTTTTGGTTGAATTAATTCCAATTACTTGACTTGAAATTTTCTTGAAATAAACTTGAAATGACATTTTACCTTTGACTACTCTGCTTTAGGTTCAATACATAGGTGCGGAATTTTAGACAAATATCTTGAGAAAAGTGCTAAAAGTCACTAACTACCTGAATTATCAACAATAATCTTCCTCTTGCTCCTCTTTGCCGTTTTCATAATTCACACAAATGAAAAACGTTCAAGTACTGAAGTTGCGCGTACATGAATTTTTTCCAGTAAATCGAACAAAATTTTGTGATTTACTTGACTCAAGTATACTTGAAGTTAATCCGCGTTTACATGATATTTTGATTACTTGATCTCTACTTCAAGTATGCTACAAGTATTCATGTAAACGTACTGAGTGACAGAAAGTTGGCGTGTTTCTTTCAGCCATTAAGGAATTGTGTTTTGTATTGTGGCGATTATTATGAATATTTCTCTACAAATGCATTTGCACTTTGCAGCACGTTTTGTTTTGTTTGATCATTGTAATTTTCAATGTTATTGCTTGCTGAGCTGATGCTGACTGCTGTGTTGGATAATTGCTATATAAATTAATTACGTATTTATGTTGTGAATTTGAGATTATTTTTGATTTCTTCTGATTGTTGCTGTTTGTTGTTGAGATTATATTTACACCTACAACAAAAAGGATATGCAAGCAAGAAATTTTATTGACCTTGGTACTGACAACACATCAGTAAAGAGATGTGAAGTTACGGGAGTTAGAGCACGATTAGAGAAATAGAATAAACATTTATTTTATCTTGGATACACTTGCCACTCCCTCCACTTGTGTCCTGCGGCTGCTATGAAAAAAATTCCTCGGAAAGATGGAAACTTCCTTTCTTGCTTATATAATCATTTTGCCCACAGTGTTAAGAGGCAAAGAAAATTGGCAGAATTTCAAGATAGTTTTAATTTAAATTTAAATAAGATTCTAAAATCAAGCGGTACACGCTGATTGGAGCTAGAGCAAGTCATTATAAGAATCTTGTCACAGTGGTCAGCTTTACTTCATTACTTCACTCTTTTTACTTATGAAAGTTCTAATAATTTTGATGCAAATTCAATTCTTGATTGTCTGAATAGTTCGAAGATAAAAATGTACTTATTATTTTTGTGCTATATTTTAGGTGAGATTAATAACCTCAGTTTGAAAAAAATTTAATACACAAATTGAAAATAACTTCAAAAATATTTTAACAAATTGTGTAACACATGCAGTGGACTGCAAATTTAATGACGGTTCATTTTATCTTGAAAAATCAAGAATGTTTTTGGAATTAAATTTGCACAGTTGCAATCTTCAAATGCTTGTGAAAATATTGGTAATATCCAAGATAATCTATTGTCATTTTACATAGAATTGTGCCAACAAATTAAAAAATGTTTCGATCTTAATGATCAGAAATTGAGACTATTAAAATATTTGGATCTAAGGAAGATTAGAACAGGCGAAATGACTTCAATACTTCCTTTAGTTGAAACCTTTGCTTTTCAAAAAGAAATAGATATTGAAAAACTTAATTCAGAGTGGAGGCTCCACATAATCTTTGAAAAGCTAGACCAACTTGTTGATTGTAACGATATTGGTAAAATTTGTCTAAATTTATCAAAACAGAAAAATCTTTTTGAACAACCAATTTTCGTGAAAATTTGAGAAAAAATATTAAAGTAGGGTATAAACTTTCTAAAGCGGTAATATTACTCCCAGTGAACTCCGCCGGGTGTGAGAGAATTTTTTGCTATGAGGCGGATAGAAACGTTGCTTAGAAGCAGAATGCTTCAAAAACGATTCTCTCGCATGTCACGCAAGTTACTGCACAACACAGAGATTGACATTCTTAAAAAAAATTACAGCTGAAAAGGTATTTAGCCGATTTGCAGAAACAAAATAGTAAACTAATGCTTATTTTATTGGTTTTTGGCGATTTCTGTTATGATTATGACGGTATTAATGTAGAAGGTAGAGATTGGTAGTGACGAATTCAAATTAAACGATAATGTACCTACTGAGAAAATTTTTCACTGAGAATAAGCTCTGTTCCATGTGTATCAAGGAAAGTTAGGTGCGATTTTGAGCTTAGCAGACATATATTTTCTCAATTATCTCCGATTGTGATAATAGCAGAAAATTTTATTACAGAATATGAGAAAAGGTTATATATCCTGAGAATAGAATTGCTTAAATGTAGTCTACTTCTCGTTATTCTAGAAAAAGATTTATCTTAAATGTTCCAACTTCATTTTTAGTAGCTACGTATATATGTAAAAAGTTTCTTTGTTTAAGCAAGTCAGTTTCGTTTAATAAGCGATAATTTTCTTATGATAAGAAGAATTTTTCTCGTGTTTCTACGCATATTAATTAAAATGGGTTTCAATTAGATCTACGGTTTTATTGCCGTTAAAAGGAGTTTTCTTCTGTCTATGAAAGTTCTCTCACTCCAGTAGAAATCGTAATGCTAGTAGATTTGATAAAAAAACAATCATTTGTATTTTGTATTCGATCTAAAAACAACGGTAATCAATAAAATAGTTTGCTTGATGTAAGGAAACTTGATGTTAACACTGATTACCGTCTTAGAAACTTTTACACATTTTTGAAAAACAATACTTGATTGAAGAATATTTTTTTTCAATTTTTGTGTCAAACTATCCCCAACTAGGCCCACCCCAGAGCAAAACCCTGGCTACGCCCATGTTTGTGAAGTATTAAAATACTCAACGAAAGTTAATTGCATTTATACTTAGCCTCTTTTACAATTCCATACTTCGTTCATAAGAGAGGGACAGAAAATGAAGGTTATTGTCACATTGTCACTTCCTCTTCTAAAAGTTTTTTAACTTTTTTTCAACGAATATTTCGGTCATGCACAGTAGAATAAAATTTTAATTTTTGTGTTCTGAAATTTGCTGATCGCCTGGTATTTGCTGTTTCTTTAAAATACACAAGAATGAATGGGACAGACAATATTATAAATTCAATATGCAGCCCATTTGGATTGTATCGTTTCTGTTTTCTAAGCTAGTGTAACCTCTGCCAACAGATGGCTCCGGGGGTATTGAAATGAGAAATTTATCAGCTTGATGAAATCAAGTTTTTTGTAATTTTGTAGCTTGAAGAGATTTTCAATTTTTTGGTGTAATTTATATTTAACTTAGTTTTTAAGTTTTGCGTCTGCATGGAAATAACAATGAAAAGAAATTTACTCAAATAAGAAATTTTTGAATGTTCATTTCACGATCGCGCGCGATGAAAACGCGTTTGTCTTTCAAGATAATAATTTGAATTAGAAATTTCATAAAAACCACAAATTTTTAATGATTTTCTAATGGAAAATTACTGCTGCTGCTACTGAAATACATTTTATATACTGCTTATGTTATTGCAAGAAAGTGTGCAAGTTAATCTCCAACTTAAAATCTGCACGACTGTTAATAGTTACTTTTTCTGTCGATATTCTTTGCTCTTCTTTTAAATGCTGTTGAAATCATAACCGTCGTCTTATCCGAATTTTTTTCATGCCCTATATTGCTAGTGTTTATTAAGGAGCTTTTTTACCAAATCGCTCTATTAGTGTTGTTGTTTTAAACATTCACATGTACCCACCTACATACTTTTATAACAATCATCAATACGAGCTTAATGTACCTACCGAGTTACCGAACTACCTACCTACTAATTACACTTTCCTATGTTGCTGTGAAGGGATAAATCCTTAGTCGATGATCAAGTTGATCGCAACTCAATCAGAATCCGGATTAGGATGACGCCGATACAAATTTTACTGAAGGCCCGAAATATTTCATTCAATTTGTTGGAAAGCGTAATTCTTTAGGAATTTCGGAAATTTAACTGATCGACGTTGTTACACCGCTTCCCTTCCTTCTCTAATTATTACATATTTTCATTGTTTTTTTGGAGAGTTGAGGGTTCCAATCTTCCGTAGTATCTTATAGCGTCTGTGTTCGGGATGAATTTGCATCGGCATCCTTTTTCAGCCACTCCATTTACGTAATATAAGTTGTTTTTAAATACTCTGACCAAATCTTAAAAACCTTGTTTCGCTAATGCGGCTGTTTGTTTTTACAATTTATTCCCAAACTCTTTTTTTTTTGTTTGTTTGTTGATGAGACTGATTTAGCTCATTAAGAAAAATGTTTCAATTCAAGTTCGTTACTTGCAAAGCCTATGTATCTCGTAAGCTCCCGAATTTACCTTAAGCTGACGGTTATTCTATTTTTCCACATTTGTAAAATTAAAATGCATCGAATTCATCCGAGGTCTATTAGAGATTATTCCATAATCATCATTCTGCTCCTCTGACTTCTTTTGGTTGCGACGAAATTTATTTTCCTACTAACTTTTTCCCATTGTCGGCAGTCCACTCGATAACAGCCATATGAAGATGCAACTCAGTTCACCATTCACAGCACCCGCACTAGAAGAGTTCAATTTCTGGGTTTTAAAGTGCATTTCGAATGCATTTAACGTGGCCTTGGTTCATAAAAATTTGAACGAGTATTTCTTCAAGAGTTGGCAAGGATTATAATTAACGCCAAAGGAAATTGAAAAGTATTTTAAGCAGATTTTCTGCCTCTTAATGAGTGGAAGAGCAACTTAGCCGAACCCATAAATAACATGAAGCCTTTCCCTTATTGCCCTAAATTTGATAGAGATGTTGAGGGATAGGTTGATGATGATTGAGGTCTTTTGAAAAGTATGTGAGACTTCATACTGTTGGCTTCGGTATTATTATACAAACCCAGTGCACGCGGTTGTTTTGCTAATTCAAGTAGTCATTTACAACGTAGGCGAGATGCTATTCGATGTTCTGGACAGCGTGGGTTACCCCAATGGTGTATTGTTTTCCTAGAGGGAAATTATTAGCTTAAAACTTTAAGAATTTTGAATGAAAAATTGAAAATGAAAATTAACTGTTTTCTTTTAAGTTGCAAACGTTCTAGAATTATTACGAGTTAATAGTCCATTATCAATCAGTTGATTAGTCTTTTCCGTCGAACAGGATTTTCTATCTAAACCTTAAGTGATAAGCGATGATAGTTTTTTTCCGGTATGTTTTTTCTGTTATGAGCAACTTCTTGGTGACGTTATGAATATGTCACTTGAAGAATATTAGACTACCAATTATTAGGCTTCGCTAACTCTTTTGAAATGATCCTTTACAAGCACGTAGGTGGATTTCTGATTGATCTTTCCTCCACACAGGTTTTTTTTTCGCATAATATAATAAGACATTCAGTCGCCTCTAACGACCACGTAATGACTAGGTAGATGTACTAGGCGAATTTCCTTCGAGATTTCTCTTGTGGACTAAATTGTAGTAATTCTGTCGATATTCAATCATGCAACATGTCTGTCTGTCTGTTCGAGTTAAATTAGGTTAGATCTCATATATGAATCAGAAGGCAAACAGATTAACTCATAAGGAATTGTCCAGGCTAATTATTTGCATCTTTGTTTGAAAAAACAACAACAAAACACTTGCTCCGATTCCACAACAATTTATTTTTATTTTTTACAAAAAATTGAGTAAAAGCCTACGCGTTTCGTCTTATTAGGACATCATCAGGGCTTGCACTAAACCTAAATCTGGGTCAACTAAGCTGAGCTAGATACATACATACATACTACGCTAACAGAGTTACGTACATACACTAAACGCTACATGAATAAATTGTTGTGGAATCGGAGCAAGTGTTTTGTTGTTGTTTTTTCAAACAAAGATGCCTAATAGAAACATATTCCACCAAGTGTTATCCCAAAAATCGATAAATGTAATTATTTGCGAAAGATAGACTATAATTCAAAATTTAGCGACTTAGACTGAAAAGCAGAAAAACTTTTAGTTCATTTTCCTTCCTTTTGAAAAGGAATTGATTCTTACGTATCCTTATGACGTATTTAGAAATGAAATCCGTTGGTTTCTTGGTGGCTCATATATATCTTATCCTTTGCCGAGCACCGTCTCTATCAAAGACTCCATAATCATAGAAATCTTCCACGAAAACACCCAACGGTTTAATTGCCTCTCATTTGAGTCTTATACAAAAATATGTCACCTGAGGTGTTATGATTGCTCGATAATTACACTGCTTTGAATTTTACGAACAAAAGCACGACTTTGTCTCATTGAAGCAATCGCTCTACTACCGTGTGTGATACGGTTCCGTATAGGTATCAAACGTTACCTGCATATATACCTAGTTGGTTTGATTACTGTATTCCCAGATCTGAACGATCAGTTGAGCGTTAGCGGTGCGTGATACGTGTGTCGTCAAGGTTTGCTATCATTTCTATAATATCATAAGAATTTTTATCGATGAGTTCGCATCCAATCATTTTTTTTATACCTAGTACTTGAGGAAAATGTCACCACCATTTTACCAAGTGCAGTATCGGATGCCAGATTAAGTAAAATATCAGAAACCGTATCGCCTTTGGCGTGTAGAGATTTTTCGGGTATGTTGTCTTCGTGAATCCGTAACCGATAAAGATTCACAATGCCTCGGAGTATTCTGATATTTGACAACGCAGCACTCCTTAAAATGCAAAAATTTTAATTGTGATTTTTGTTTTTTAATAGTCTTATAATTTCTGCATTATTTAGAGCAGGTATAATGAGGATCTGCTGTAGTTATCTGAAGTTGGAATGTTACCGCCAAGATATCTTCCGCGTACCTAAACGGTTTCAGACAGTCATCGATGAAATATGAAGGGGCTTTGTACACAACATTTTGCAATAATATACTTTTTTTATGGATAAATAGCTACTTCAACAGACTCCTTTGGAGTTATTTCCTCATTCGTATAGTATGGTATACGTATCAGATTGTACACAGTAACTGTCCACAGAACAGGACAGAATAAAAGACACACAAAAGAACGCCTCATACATTTCCATAAAAGCTTTATAAATGAATTGGGTAGTACAATTTGTTCTCTCTAGTATATGGGAACTCAAGAACAAGTTACACAAAAGAACACAGCTAATATTTCAATAACCAGTCCTGTCCACATAATTAGCTCAAATGAAATGCTGGCAGTTATGATCTCTTAATTCCTGTAAGCTCAAAGTCTTATGTTTGGGATATATCCCCAGTCTCAACCTCACCTCTACACGTTTGGTGCTAAAGGATAGGGTTAAATATCTCGGTATCATACTAAGATAAGAAGCTAAACTGGAAACCACTCCTCGGGGATAGAGCGAGTAAGGCCGTTAGAGCCTTTGCAATGTGCCGTAGAACTACAGCGGAAAAAATGAGGACTCAAACCACGGATGGATGGTCCTTTGGATCTACCATTGCAAGATATTGGAAAAAATTCAGAGACTGCCTTCTTACCGTAAGCGGCGCTCTCAAGTCAACCAGCACTCGGGCTTTCGAGGTTATCCTCAACATACGCCCCGTGCAGATACACATAAATAAGGGGCATCAATCGCAGCGCTGCGGTTGCATCTCAGTCAGAGCTGGATTTACGCTGGAGCAAGTGGTCCACATGAATCGATCTTTGATATTGTGCAATCCATCGGTCCTGACAGCAGGGACAGCGACTTCGTTCTAGAGATTATAATGAAAAGCGAATTAAAATCAAAAATTCCATCTAGGGCAGATTGGACGTCATACTCTGTGCTTTAACCATTAACAAACTCTATTGTTTACATAGACGGCTCCAAAACTGTAAAAAATACCGACGCAGGAGGTATTTTTTGTGAGTAGCTTCGTATGGAAATCGCCTTACATCTTGAAAGCCATGTTACGGTTTGCTATCTGATCGGACAGCCAAGTAGCTGAAAAAGTCTTTTCAAAACCCTTCGTAACCTCAAGGCTGGTACTGGAGCGCAAAACCACCCTATATTCCCTCTCGCTGTGTAACAGGGTCCTCGTCGTGTGGGTGCCAGAACTACTAACGAACTGTGGGCTTAGCCTAACCCAAATCTGTCGAAAATTATATTGGGACTAAGCAAGGCAACTCTGAGAACACTTGTGTCAATTCTCACTGGGCACTGTTTTCTCAGGGGTCACCTACACAAGATGAGACTTGTTGATGATCCTATGTATATGTTGAGGATGCGGAGATGAGCCCGAAACGGTGACTCATTTCTTGTGTCATTGGCCGGCCCTCTACGGAAAGCGTCACAGATTCATTGGCTCACACATCCTGGTAGAACTGCACGAGGCTGGCAGGGAGGGTTGGGAGCCAATTTTGAATTTTGTCAAAGCCTCCGGTTGGGACGTGTGAGCTATTGCTCATGAGTCTAGAGGGTGAACAATGGGACTTGCTGTGGCCAGAGTCCTCCTCCCGGGGGACTCAACCTCTCTTCAATCCATCCATCCATCCATGTTTGGTATGCGTATTATTGAAAAGCATGGGCCCACTTTGATCTTGTTAAAATTTGCACACCGCACTCTTGAAAAATGCTTGCAATAAAATCCCCTCTTGTAACTTTGTATTTCGCGTACAAATGTGGGACTCGATGATTATTAGAAAGGTAAGTCACTTGGATGAACTGTACTGAGACTGAATCAACAAGTTAAGAGTTTTCTGTATATTCCCTTCACTTTTCGATTTTTCCTACCAAAGTCATGTTTATGTATCAAACGGTACTTTGGCTATCTTTTTTCTTTATACAAGATTTAATAGAAATTTGTATTGAAAAAGGAAATAAGATGTACTCAAACTCTGTGGTATAAATGCGAGTTGATTGTCTATCCAACCGTCAATGATTCCATATATCGCTGGTTAGCTCTTAACTAATCTCTTGAATTTTTCAATTTCGCTTTTTCAAAAACCCATCGCCCTGCCGTACTCTACAAGACGAATACTTGAAAAGATCTCAGAATTGTAAAATATTATTTGTCGATCACAAAGCATATGATCAATTTGTTGTGTAATTCTAACAATTTCACAGCACTGTCGCCATTGTTATTAGTTGTACCAGGGAGGCTATAACGAGAAGTTTGTCGTTTGGTGATAGTAGTGTTGTTCAAAGCCGATTACGTGTAATGAGTTTGTTTTCATATTTAGAAACATTCTTCAAGGTTCTCATAAAAGTACTCTTTTTTAACTCTCCTTCTCTATGAGCGGGTGCAACACGTTAATAAAAGTTCGCGGCTATATATATATATACAGCCATTCCACACGAAATTGATCATCTTGGAACATGCCGATTTCATTCATGCCCAACTTCAGTCTCAACTCAAACTCCGACTTTCGTTACACACGCTTATGCAAAATCTGCAGACTTGACTTGCGCATGTCTAATTGTATACGATTTGCATCACGCATCATCACGTGTGTAGAGACCTTTAAATTTTAGATTCAACACCAGCCTTGTACTAATGCAGATGCAGTTGTCTTTTGCATCTAGCACGGTTTTATGTTCCCCTAATTCTTCAGGCAAATGAACCATCACCATATTGATCACTATTCCCACATACAACACAAATGTGTCCGTGGTATGTTACTGGGAAATCCTGCTAGAGAATATATAAATTGTCCGTGGGAAAGTCGGTCATTCCCAGTTAACAACTTAGTACATCCCTGGGAGTGACGAATGTCCGCGGTTTGGATGTACTTGGTAGATCCCATGCAATTCCCAGGATTTCCTGTGGATCTATTTAGGCACAGTTAACGCATTCAATTATGTGAAATTCCCGCTGCCAGCATACCTAGGATGTCTTATGGATCTCCTTATTTGTTGGCAGGATGTACGAGGGAATATCTGAGAATATTATTTAATAGTTTTTTTTTATGAATAGATATTTTTACAAAAAAAAAAACAAAAAAAAACGGTAAATAAATAATGGCTAGAAAGTATATGCCAGAGGTGTGTGCATTTTCACAAAACATAAATCCAATATTTTGGACACAGTCAAATTTAATTCCTATGACAAAATTACAAAAAAATCACATTCTGAAATGTTCAAATAAGAAACTTTGCCAACACAAAAAGAAAGTGCAGAAACGAATACAATTCTAATATAGATCCACGCATGCAGCTGGCTTAAACAACGCAGTTCTCACATGGCTTCTTTCCATACATATTTTGTTCTCCAAAAACGACTCATGGAAGTGCATCGAGCAAGAAATTAGTGCTTTCACCAGAGAACCCCACGAATCACGAGAAACCGAGAGCATACCGAAATAAATTCTGGAAGGGGTTGAATGACTTTCCCATGTTTGTCCTGCACATCCAGTATGGGTTTATCTGTAAAATACTGAGAATATTCCCATAGAGAATAGTTGTGGGATATCCCAGGGAATACCTTATTGGAAATTTGTAATGACTCCTGGAAATAAGGTCCTAAGTACTTACTGAATACTTCCTGTTTATCCCGGTAAAGCTATAGGATATGAGAGACAGGAATGGGATGTCCTGGGTAATTCTGTGTTGTATGGGTTATTAATAGAGGCAATTTACTGAAAATAGTAACTCTCTTTTGCATCTTATTTTATGCAACAAAATTTTTCGGCATTCAACTAACATCAGGACATCCCAATTACCACGGCTCTTCTCAAAACAATTGCCTACGTCAATTAAGCTGGAACTGCCATTTCATTGAGGAAAAGTTTTGAATACGTGGAAATTTAGAGAAATTTTGAACCCCAGCAAAACAATAATTATACCCTTTACCAGAAGAAGGAAAATGAGGAATATAACTAGCCCTACCCTCTTTGGTAAGGAGGTCTCAATGTCCAAAGATTCTAACTATCTTGGGATAACTCTCGATGATAAGCTCAACTGGTACAAACATATCGACAAGACAGTCCGGAAAGGTACACTAATGCTCTGTGGGAATGTAGAAAACTGGGCTCAACATGGGTACTCAAGCCAAACAAATCAGTAGTCAGACCCATGATCACCTATGCTGCAGTAGTGTGTTGGAACAAGTTTACATATAAAAGACAACTTTCCAGAGGCTAAACAGAGGATGGCATGTCTAACTTTAAATGGTGCCATGCGAACAACAACCAATGCTCTAGAGATACTATTGATCCTACCAGTACTCAGCAACGTTGTTGAAAAAAGACTGAACTGTGTACAGAGCCCGGCCAGATGGGTATAGTGAATGTGACTACAAAAGCCTACGCAGACAACAGAACAAATAGAAACAAATCCAATACTGGACATGATATCAGGATGGTTGTGAAACACAACCTCTGTCTGCCTCTCAAAATAAAAATACCAAATCAGGAGGAAATAGATATACTCGTACAAATCTAGAAAATGAAGCCCTAATCTGGTACACCGACGGTTTTAAATCCGAGAAAGGAGTAGCAGCAGGAATACACCGTGTAAAGCCAAGAGCTTATATCTATCAATTCCCAGGAAAATACGCCTCGATATTCCAGGCAGAAGTTTATGCCATCGCTAGATGTGCATATGAAAACCTACCGATCCTACACTAACAGGAAAATACAGATAGCCAAGCGGCTTTGAAAGCCATTTGATCACCTGAGGTGAAAACAAAGTTAATGTGGGAATGTATGCAAGCGTTAACAAGCCTGGCACAAAGACCCTGACAGTTCAATGAGTGCCAGGCCAGGACACTCAGGAAATGATGGGAATGATAACGTAGACGTATTGACCAAAACAGGAGCATTCATGCCCTTCATAAGATCGGAACTATTTTACGGTTACCATTCTAAACTGGATCTAAAACCAAATGGACCATAGATGATGGACTTCAATGATAGGCTCCAGATAAGTCAAAAGATTTCTTAAATACCTTCACTAAAGAAGTTCCTGGTTCCTTCCAGGTTATCTAGGAATTAACTCAGACTCATGGATCACAATTTGTTTATGAGAATTTACGTATCTTCAACTCTGAATGTCTTCTTCTTATTTTATATTGCACCTTTTGGAGTAGATGTAGATTTTGGGAAGTCGAGTCTAGATGGTTGCGAGTGAATTAAAATTTCGAGGACGCATTAGGGATTGCTTCACATCACAAATAAAAGTTTGCCAGATGTTTTATATATTCGGCCCCAGGTTGATCACCATTTTAGGGAACGTTGCATTCTATAACTCTCTGAGGATTATACTGGTAGTGTCCCGCAATAAAGGAATAACTTTGGGTGACGAAGGAAGGAAGGAAGGGAATCGTCAGTTTTCTCAGTGATCATCTTTATATTTTTTTGAATTAATACGATTGATGGACGTTACAAATTTTATAGGCCTCTTTGATTTATTCTGCAACCTTGCTGAAGTTGAGCACATTGAAATCGTGTTCAGAATTGTCTTGTACTTTTTTTTCTTTTACTAATTTTCTCGCTATAATGAGTGCGTACAATTACATTTTTAGAATTAAATATGTGTCTTACAAGATCCACGCGAAATCAAAGTTAGAAGCCTTTTTTCAAGAGTGGTGTGAAATTTTAACAAGATCAAACTGGGTCCATTTCAATTGAAATAATTATGTGGGAAGGACAGGTTATTGACATCTGTGTAAAATTTGGTACTACTTGTGTGGAATGAGGAAATATTTCCAAGGAATCTGTTGAAGTAACTACATCCGTAAAAAAATTATATTCTTGCATAATGTTGCGTACAAAGTCCCTTCATATTTCATCGCTGACTGTCTGAAACCGTACAGATACGCGGAAAAAATCTTAGCGGTATCAGTCCAATTTCAGACAACTAAGATCAATTAAGCCCACTAAAATAGATCCTCGCGAAGCCTGCTCTAAGTAATCCAGAAATTATAGGGGTATTAAAAAACAAAAATCACAATTATAATTTTTGAATTTTAAGGAGTTCTGCGCTGTCAAATATTAGAATACTGCGGAATATTGTGAATTTTGATCGTGTCATCGGCTCACGAAGATAATATTTCATAATATACCTACTTACGTATGGCAATCGGCTAGCTGCTGCGCTGAGGCTGACAATGATTGGTTGCATTTTTTTATACTTCTTCGTTTATCGTATCCTCTTTAAAATTCCATTCTTATTCCTTTATCTCTTTTACTATACCATATTTTGCCCATAAGTGAGAGAGAGATAGTAAAGCTAATTGTCACATTGCCTTCTCCTCTTCCAAATGACTGCTTCTTTTCATTGGTTCATAAAATGCATGCTCACCCACACTACTTCATTTAACGAACTTAACGAATATTTCGGTCATGTGCAGTAGAATAAAATTTTAATTTTTGTGATCTGAAATTTGCTGATCGCCTGGTATTTGCTGTTTCTTTAAAATGCACAGGAATGAATGGGACAGACAATATTATAAATTCAATATGCAGCACATTTGGACTGTATGGTTTCTTTTTTTTTAAACTAGTGCTACATCTGCCAACAGATGGCTCCGGGGGTATCGAAATGAGAAATTTCTCAGCTTGATGAAATCAAATTTTTTGTAATTTAGTGCTTGAAGTGTTTTCCAATTTCATGGTGTAATTTATATTTAACTTAATTATTAAATTTTGAGTAGGTATAGAAATAACAATGGAAAAAAATTATATCAAATAAGAAAATATTTAAATTTTTGGATGTTCGTCTTTTTTCTTCACAATCGCAAGCGATCAAAACGCCTTTGTATTTCAAGATAAAATTTTCAATTAGCAATTTTATGAAAACCGAAAATTTTTAAAGATTTTCAAATGGAAAATTACTGCTGCTGCTACTGCAATACTTTTAACATACTGCTTATGCTATTGAAAGACGGCTAAAGGTGTGCAAGTTAATCTCCAACTTAAGAGCCGCGGCTGTTGATAGTTAGTTTTCTAACGATATTCTTTGTTCTTCTTTAAATGCTGTTGAAATCATAAACGCCGTCTTATCCGACTTTTTTCAGGGCCTATATTGCTAGTGTCTTTTAAGGAGCCTCCCTTTACCAAATCTCTCCATTAGTGTTGTTGTTTTAAACATTTACATGTACCCACCTACATACTTTAATAACGATCATCATTACGAGCTCGATGTACCTACCAAGTTTTACCTTATTCCATTCAATCTGCTACCTACCTACCTACGTACTTAATCACTTTCCTATGATGATGTCAAGGGATAAATCCTTAGTCGATGATCAGAATCCCGATTAAGATTACGCCGATACAAATTTTATTGAAGGCCCGAAGTAGATTATTTATTTTATTGGAAAGTGTAATTCTTCAGGAATTTCGGAAATTTAACTGATCGACTTTCTTATACCCCTTTCCCTACATTCTCTAATTATTACATATTTTCATTGTTTTTTTGGAGAGTTGAGGGTTCCAATTTTCCGTAAAATCTCAAAGCGTCTAAGGTCGGAATGAATTTGCATCGCCATCCTCTTTCAGCTACTCCAATTATGTATAGAAGTTTTTTTGAAATACTCTGGCCAAATCTTTAAAACCTTCTGTCGCTAAGGCATTTTTTTTGTACGATTTATTCTCAAACTCAATTTGTTTTTGTTGATGAGATTGATTCAGCTTATTAGGAAAAGTATAACAATCCAAATGTCGTTACTAGCAAATCCTACAGATCTTGAAAGGTCTCGTATTTAGCTCAAGCTGGCGGTTATTCTATTTTTCCACAGTTGTAAAATTAAAATGCATCTAATTCATCCGAGGTCTATTAGAGATAATTGCATAATCATCATTCTGCTCCTCTAACTCCTTTTGGTTGCAACAAAATTTATTTTCACACTAACTTTTTCCCATTGTGGGGAGTCCACTCGATACCAGTCTTATAAAGATGCAATTCAGCTCACCATTTACAGCACCCGCACTACCAACAAAATCGCTTGAATGCAATTTATCAATTTCTGGGGTTTTAAAGCGCATTTTGAATGCATTTAACATGACCTTGGTTCATAAATTGTGAATGAGTATTTCGTCAAGAGTTGACAAGGATTATAATTACAAGCAATTAACGCTAAATTTAAATAATTTTTTACAAGGAAATTGAGAAACATTTTAATTAGATTTTCTGCCTCTTAATGAGTGGAAGAGAAACTTAGCCGAACCCCATAAAGTCCTTCCCTTATTGCCCTAAGATCTTGAGGGATAGGTTGATGAAGATTGACGTCCTTTGGAAAACTATGTGATATGTCAACCTGTTGATATCGGTATTATTATATATGTAAATCCAGCGCACGCGCATGCTTTACTAATACAAATTGTCATTTACAACGCAGTCGAAAGGCTATTCGATATTCTGGTTAGCTTGTTACCCCAATGGTGAATTGTTTTCATGGTGAGAACTTATAGGCTTAATACCCTCGCCATTAAAAATTGAAGAATTTCGAATGAAAATAAGTTTCAAATGTAAATAATTTTTTTTTCAAGGTGTAGGCGTTCTAAAATTGTTGATCAGCTAGATTAGTCTTTTCCATCGAAAAATTATAAAACGCCTTAATTCGTCCTTTGAATCCCTATGCACTCAGCCTCAACGCGAATTTGGAATATATCACCATCAGTTTTGTTGACCTTGATGTGCTCGTTGTTGAAAAGGATTCTTTTGCGGAGGATTTTATATCATCCCCACCCCCTTCCTCTCACTCAATTAAAGTCGGTATTTTTATTCCCGTTGAATAACTTTCGCTCATATTCTGAACAGGATCTTCTATCTAAACCCTAAGTGCGCTATTCCGACTTTTGATTTAGATAATGATAGCTTTTTCTCGGGTCTGTTTTTTTTTTTTGTTATGAGCAACTTCTTGGTGACGTTATGAATATGTCACTTGAAGAATATTTTTGAAATAATATTTCACAAGCACGCAGGTAGACCTCTGTTTCATCTTTGCATAGTAATAATATGACAAAACATCTCCCCATCTCTCTACCTCTACTCCGCATTCTCAATGTCATTTCAGTCAAAAACTTTATCAATTAGACCACGTCACCAAAATAGTTCTCGTTTTACTTCGTCATGGGTATGTGCATGATGCATTCATGAGGCTATAGCCATGTATATCGTGCTGATTTCTCAAAAATCTTACCCCTAATGATAATCTGAAATTTTTGCAGCAAAAGCTTATTTTTAAATCACAGTTATTCTTGTATCTATTTACGAAATTTAATCAGCAGATACTCCCTTCTAGCACATGATGAATTCATACACATCGACTTTCTCCGCAAAAGCCATAATGTACAGAAAAATATTCCTCTTTTCAATTGGTATCTTCAGGAGTGCCACAAGGATCTATATTGGGTCCTTTGTTGTTATCTCTTTTCATCAACGATTTATTTCATTGTGTTAAGTACAGCAAACTGCACCTTTATGCTGATGATGCTCAATTGTATATCTCAAGACCAATTGGATTAGCTGAAATGGTATTTCTTGTATAAATGATGATCTCTATTTATTTGTGGACCTGTGGCTACCTTCACTACGAGCTACGGGCACCAACCTTTGCTTAGCAACCTCACTAAGCATTTGTAGGGTTTTGGAATTGACACGAATGGGCACTTGTAAAAGATTGAAAAAGGTTATTAATGAGTAGGCCTTGAGTTGTATTAAAAAACAAACAAACAAGGAAATTTTTAGTCTGACATCAGATTTAAGCGGATTAAGTTGTTTAAGTAAAATATAATTCTAACGTTAACATATTTGTTCTGGAGCTAGAAAATAATTAATTTAAAAATAATTATAACGTATTTGTTTCTGGAGCTAGAAAATAATTAATAAAAAATAATTATAACGTTTACGCATTTGTTTCTGAGCTAGAAAATAATAAAAGAAGACATAGTTGAAGCACGATCAATACCGGACTTTAAAGCTGTCACAATATTTCAGAAAGCATATTTTCATGACCGCTCAAATAGCGGTCCCTTCTCTTTTATTTACAGCTTACGCCTACCTCGTGAACGATAGAGCACACTTACAAGAGCTGTAAGACGATCACATCGGCTCCAGATACAGACAACTTTAAGTAGTCCAGGCTCTCACTGTCGTACACGAAAGTCATAGGACTACGCACCACAGGGAACTTTGGACCCCTGTTCTGTGAAATAATTTAGGTTGGTTAGGAGTGCATCAAGGACACTACCAAACACCTAAAACTGGTGACCCCGATAGAACAAATCAACAGCAGCCTTCAAGGAACGTCGCCCGAAAAATTGCCTGCTTCCAATTTCGTCCAACAATTCTGGCATTCTTTTAGTTACCCCCCACCAGTGGTAAGGTGCTAAAAGAGTGCACCAGAATATCCAAGATTGCAGCAGAAAGTACGAAATCGCAGCAGAAGATACAGATCGCAGCAGAAGATACAAGATTGCAGCAGAATTCGCAAGATTACTACAGAACATTGGAGATTACAGCGAAATATGCGCAAGATCCCTGGAAGTCTGAAAATCAACGGAAGTTTAAGGTTTGATAATAACATTACCAACATATGGCAATGAGTTAAAATCAGAAATAATTATTTTAATATTTCCTACCTTTACTTTTATTTAAAAATAATGTGTCTTAACACTAATTTCTCAGAGTAATTCGTTTTTCTTTTTTTTTTCTTCACTTCTTTTATTATATTGTCGTTAAAAAATTGTGAAACCTTTTCCCATCCTCGAAGTGTCCTTTTCGTTGTCAATCTTCGCTTCGTCGAAATTACTCCTACTTACGTCGTTTCATTGTTTTGTTTCGTCGAGGTTGCTCATCAAAGATGCAGGACATTTACTCGTCAGCTGAGGATCTCTCAGGTGCTAGCTCAGGCCAGGACAATTCTTCTCCAGCAATTTCGCGTATTACATCAACAACTCCTGCACCGGAGATCACTCTCAATTCGGTCTCGGTGAAGTGCACGCCTTTTTGGAGGAGTAACCCGCAGTTGTGGTTCCGCCAGTTGGAGGCACAGTTTGCGTTGGGACGAATTACTCAGCAACAAACTAGATTTTATCATGCGCTAGCTTATCTCGACGAAAACAATGCTAAAATAGTAAGCGATATCATTGATAACCCCCCTGAAGGTATCGAGTACGATAGGTTAAAGGACACGTTGATCTCTAGGCTTACAGGTAGCGAGAACCGACGTCTAAAGCAGTTATTGACGGAATTGCCATTAGGTGATTCTAACCCTTCGCAATTACTTAGAGAGATGCGGAACTTGAACAACGGGAAGTTGTCTGAAGACGTTCTAAAATCACTCTGGCTTCAACGTTTGCCCGCACACATACAGGCCGTCCTAGCCTGCAATACAGGAAGCTTAGAGACACTAGCTTCGTGCGCCGACACAATCGTGGAAGTCAATGCTAATCCCCAGATGTATTCCATTGCCACGGGATCCGAATGTCATAATTCCGCTCTTACACAGCTAGCCGTCGAAGTCCGAAATTTGGCGAAACTGGTCACAAGCTCTTTAGCGCTCAATCGCAATCCACATCGTAGTGACCGTTCGCAGTCCAGAAGTCAGTCCAGAAATAGATCTCCATCACCCCGTTTCCAGTCAAGCCAAAGGAATTCTGTTTGTTGGTACCACCAAAGGTACGCACACAAGGCAAGGAAATGCATCCCTCCTTGTTCGCACGGAAAACAAAATTCATGTGCCAATTCGTCTTTCACTTCACAACCTCCGACAAACTAAACAGCCCTCCGCCATTGACGACGGGTGGAAGAGGCTTCTTAAATAGTCGTCTCTACTTATATGACAGATCATCAAAGAAACATTTTTTAATCGACACTGGAGCTGATGTATCAGTCATTCCGCCAACTCCAGCTGACCGGCGAAACAAATCTGATTTATGTCTTGTCGCTGCAAATTCCTCAACCATTCACACTTTCGGCAGAAAAATCCTGACTTTAGATTTAGGCCTCCGTCGCGCATTCCCTTGGCAGTTTATTTTGGCAAACGTACCTAGACCCATATTAGGAGCTGACTTCCTAGGTCACTACGGGTTGCTCGTCAATGTCAAGGAGAGAGCACTTATCGATCCACTTACTGCTCTGAAATCTTTCGGACAACGTGTAATAGGGCAAAATTCAACACTATCAGTGCTTATCGATCTGGAAATAGACAGTGATATACAAAAGCTGTTACGTGAGTATCAGTCTATTACCGTGGAGACGGGCTTCATTAAACAGGTAACTCACAATGTATCTCACCGCATAATTACTAACGGACCGTCCATTGTTTCAAAGGTACGACGCCTTTCTCCCGAAAAGCTGGCTGCTGCTAGAAAAGAGTTCGATTTTTTGCTTAAGCAGGGAATTTGTAGACCCTCAAGCAGTAGCTGGTCTTCTCCTTTACATCTCGTGAAGAAGAAAAATGGCGACTGGAGACCTTGCGGAGATTACAGGCGGTTGAATGCCATTACCGTTCCTGACCGCTACCCTATCCCGCTAATTCACGATTTCGTTTACCACCTACAGGACTGCAAATATTTTTCGACTCTAGATCTGGCCAAAGCATATCACCAAATTCCTATTGAACCGGAAGACATTCCCAAAACTGCTATATGCACTCCATTTGGGCTCTTCGAATTCACTCGCATGACCTTTGGTCTCTGCAACGCGGCACAAACCTTTCAAAGGTTCATACATACTGTGCTTCAGGAATTTGCCTTTTGTTTCGTCTATTTGGACGACATTCTTATTGCCTCTCGATCTAAATCCGAACACATTACCCATTTGAAACAAATTTTCACTCGATTAAAAGAATATGGTCTCATCATAAACTTAGACAAATGCAAGTTTTTGCAAGCCCAGGTCAAATTCCAAGGACACCTCGTCACACCTCAAGGAATTAAACCATCTCCCGAACGTGTGTCAGTAATTTCGAACTTTTTAATCCCGAAAACTGTCAAAGAACTGCGGCGTTTTCTAGGTATGGTAAACTTCTACCGCAGATTCCTTCCCCATGCGGCCAGTCACCATGCTCTACTCAACCAATATTTAACCGGTCCGAAGAAGAACGGTGCTCAAAGTATCAATTGGTCTGTGGAAGCCGTCAAGGCGTTCGAGCAGGTAAAAACTCAACTAGCTGAAACAACTCTGCTAGCTTTTCCTATTCTTTCAGCCGAGCTCGCATTACATGTTGACGCCTCAGACACTGCTATCGGCGCCGCACTTCACCAAAAGGTGGACAACTTGTGGCAGCCGCTCGGTTTCTACTCAGTGAAGCTCAACAGCGCCCAGCGTAATTATAGCGCTTATGATCGAGAGCTGCTTGCGGCCTACCTAGGCATTAAATACTTTCGTTTTCACCTAGAAGGACGCGCTTTCACATTATACACGGATCACAAACCGTTAACGTTCGCCTTTAAACAACAGCCAGAAAAAGCCTCCCCTAGACAATTGCGACATTTGGATTTCGTGGGACAATTCACAACAGACATAAGACATGTAGCAGGAAAGGACAATGTTGTCGCGGACACTTTGTCACGCATAGAAGAAATAAACATCCCGAGTGTTGTTGATTTCGGAGCTATCGCGGATAGTCAGGTGGAAGACCCCGAGTTGCAAGAACTTTTGCAAAATTCGCAGTATAAATTCAAAAGAATTCCAGTCTTTGGTACAGAGAAACAATTGTATTGTGAAATTTCGCCTATTGGCATTAGACCTTTTATTCCACCAAAGTTTAGAAAGCCAGTGTTCAACTCCATTCACAATCTCGCTCATCCTGGTATTCGTACATCAAACAAAATGGTTACATCTCGTTATTTTTGGCCTTCCATTAATAAAGATGTTAACTCTTGGGCACGGTCTTGCTTAGCCTGCCAGCAATGCAAAGTCTCACGTCACGTGAAAAGCTCACCAGGCACATTTCCTTCATCGTCACACCGTTTTCAGGAATTGCACATCGACTTAATCGGTCCACTTCCGCCTTCACAAGGATTCAGGTACTGCCTTACCATTATTGACAGGTTCACCAGATGGCCCGAAGCGATTCCTCTGTCAGGCATCGACGCTGGAACGGTCGCAGAAGCACTTGTCCAACATTGGATATCGCGTTTTGGCGTTCCTAAAACAATCGTCACCGACCAAGGACCGCAATTCGAGTCAAATCTTTTTATGGAACTCTCTAAATTGTTAGGTTTCCGGCGTAACCGAACCACGGCTTACCATCCTCACGCAAACGGTTTTCTAGAACGATGGCATCGGACACTAAAAGCAACGATCATGGCGTATAAAGAAAGATCTTGGTCGAAAATCCTCCCGCTAGCCTTATTAGGACTGCGGACAACTTTCAGAGAGGAGTTTCAAGCAACACCAGCAGAATTGGTATACGGCGAAAGTTTGCGTCTTCCCGGCGACTTCTTGCTTGGTTCAAAAAGCCACCCACAAAACGAATTTATTACTTTGCTGCGGAATGCCTTGGCCGAAATTAGACCTGTTCAAGCATCAAATCACTCTCGACACGCGCTGTTCAAATTCAAGGAGCTTGCGGATTGCTCTCACGTCTTTATTCGTACAGACCTAGTGCGAGCATCCCTTCAACCACCTTATGAAGGCCCATACGAGGTCGTTGATCGCAAGGACAAATTTTACACTATCAAAGTAGGAAACAGGGAGACAAATGTTTCAGTAGATCGGCTGAAACCATATTTTACCGAAAACAACATTGCCGTCCATCAAAACCATCACGTTGAATCGGATAGTCAAAATAACACTCCATCAGACAACCTAGAACGATTCCAGTTAAATCCCGAATTTTCACCACAGGCACGACCTGAAGACGTATTAACTTATCAGGACGCTCCCCTCTCAGATGACGAATCTGATGGTTTTTATGGTTTTGAAGACTCATCCGAATTAGTACATGCAAACACACCGCCTAGCCCGCAGTCTTCACGGGCAGTCAGATTCATGCCAGACGGAAACACTGCGTTCCGACAACAAACCACAAGAACCGGCCGAACCACCCAACCTCCCGGTAGATTTAGGTATCGCTAAACCAATGGTTACGCTGGCGGGGGAGTGTTGTGGCTACCTTCACTACGAGCTACGGGCACCAACCTTTGCTTAGCAACCTCACTAAGCATTTGTAGGGTTTTGGAATTGACACGAATGGGCACTTGTAAAAGATTGAAAAAGGTTATTAATGAGTAGGCCTTGACTTGTATTAAAAAACAAACAAACAAGGAAATTTTTAGTCTGACATCAGATTTAAGCGGATTAAGTTGTTTAAGTAAAATATAATTCTAACGTTAACATATTTGTTCTGGAGCTAGAAAATAATTAATTTAAAAATAATTATAACGTTTACGTATTTGTTTCTGGAGCTAGAAAATAATTAATAAAAAATAATTATAACGTTTACGCATTTGTTTCTGAGCTAGAAAATAATAAAAGAAGACATAGTTGAAGCACGATCAATACCGGACTTTAAAGCTGTCACAATATTTCAGAAAGCATATTTTCATGACCGCACAAATAGCGGTCCCTTCTCTTTTATTTACAGCTTACGCCTACTTCGTGAACGATAGAGCACACTTACAAGAGCTGTAAGACAATCACATCGGCTCCAGATACAGACAACTTTAAGTAGTCCAGGCTCTCACTGTCGTACACGAAAGTCATAGGACTACGCACCACAGGGAACTTTGGACCCCTGTTCTGTGAAATAATTTAGGTTGGTTAGGAGTGCATCAAGGACACTACCAAACACCTAAAGACCATTGACAAAATGCTACAACACTTGAACCCTACCAAAACTTAATGCTTAATTATATACAAAAATATTTTAGATACTTCTTATTTCTCACCTGTCGTAATCAATGGAACGCAAATTCCAATTGTTGATTCCGTTTCTAACTTGGGAATTATCTTCAATAGAACTCTTTCCTGGGGCCATCATATTAATACTCTAATTAGAAAAGTATATGGTGGGCTTCGTTCACTCTGGGCGACTAGTAATTTCACTCCAGCAAAAACCCGTTTAAAGCTGGTCAGGACGCTTCTTGTCCCTCTTTTTACGTATTGGTGCGAAATATTTGCTTCTCTTGACTATGAGTCTATTCGAAAGCTAAATACTGCATTCAATGCGGCTATAAGGTATGTTTTTGGTCTTCGTCGTTTTGACCATGTTTCTCCTTATGCCAACTCCATCCTTGGTTGTAGCCTTATGGTCTATTTCAAATATCGCGCTGTTATTTTATTTGCTGGGACTCTTAAGTCTCGGAACCCCAGCTACTTGTATAATATTCTTCAGATTGCGAGATCAAGTCAAGTCACTACTTTAATAGTGCCTAGACATAATTGTCTAACATCTAATCGTCAGTTCTTCATCCAGTCCATTATTTTTTGGAATTCTCTGCCAATAAATTTGAGATTGTTGTTTGAGTCAGGTACGTTTGGTAATTTTAAATGCAAAGTTCTCGAGCACTTAAAATCAGTGTAGTTTTTAGTTTTGCATTGTAAATAAGTATAAGTTTCATTTTTCATTTTTTTTTCTCCTTTGTATCTTAGTGCTAATTATCTAATTAATTTCTTATTGGTCTAGTTTATTATAATATTAGTTATTGGATAATGTACTATTAATCTTGTACTAAAATAAGGTTTTATATCTTTTTGTACAATGCCACCTATAAAAGAATAAATGAAATGAAATGAAATGAAATATAGCAGAGGTGTGTAGGGATTCAAGTTTCAGTCCTTCAATGGTGACAATGTAATACAGGCACTAGGATACCTACATAATAAGTAATGAGATTTTAGACTGAAAAATAGTGTATACGTCCAATTAGAGCATTTTTCTATTTATTCCAGGTCTAACGATGGATTTGATGGAAATGATTAATTGAAAATTGATAAAAATCTATTTAATCCTGATTTTACCGTGCCTCAACGCATTTGAAAATCTTGTCTCCAAAATAGCTGAAAGTTAATTTTTTTTTGTCTCATCATATTTCCTTTCAAAATTTCACTAAAACTCGGGAACAAATTTTCAAATCTTCTAACAGTGCCACCCTAAAAACCTTGTTACTGTGCACATAGATACCCAACTGCGACGAGATTCTCTTCTTCGATTGGTATATAGTTAGCATAATATGGAACAGTTTGCCATCCTCTGTTTTCCCCTTCACGTATGAGCCTGCAAACAGATTCAAGCATAATGCACACCGTCACCTTCTTGGCTCAACCCAATAATCCTAAATTCCCTACCCCTTCCTCCTTTCCAACCAAGGCTATAGTACGGCATCATAGGGTATCTTCTGAGATTTGGCAACTTCATAAAAAAAGAGTGCCTAACCATCCACAGCAACTTAACTTTGGAAATCTTTCCAACTGCTTGAAAACTAGCCTATGCTGAGCATGTTCCTAAAAAATGAGAGGGTAACGATCCTTCCAATTATCGACCAACTGCAATCACTTCGATTCTTTCAAAGGTTTTCTACTCTAAGGCGAACTGGAGTAACCTAGAGAAAGATCTTCTGCTTTACCTTTTTCGAAGTAGTAACTTAGAGGGGAGCATATGGAGCAAGGCATTTTCGAAGCATCATGATGCTTGCTGCTCGCTTTGGAAAAGTTCAAATTTTGGTGTTTGCTGCGACAGTTCTGCCAACATATTTGAGAACAAAAAAAATAAGTATATACGCAACATATTAAACAAAACAGCGCCCATATTCCCTCCGAATAAATTTTTTTTTAAAGAGAATCGAGCAAATTTACATTATAGAAAAAGCAAAACTCTTTTCGTTTCCTATACTCCATTTGATGCGTCATTTCGCCTTGGAGTTTGATGCTTGCTGCAATTTGGCCTTGATGGCTCAAAATCCAGGAGCTGATATAGGATGTTGAGCTATGAAAGAACAAAATGCGTCTTTTAGGAGGGAGAGGGTGTTTATGATTTTGATATATTTCCCCTTAACATCCTGTAACATTCTTACTCTCCAACTTTATCCCGTTTCCGCCAAACCGTTTCGATATTTAGCAGCCCTGATGACCGTCGGATTGTGTTTCCCGCTTAATCTTCCCAGTGGCGATACAACACCACAGAATTGTGAAAAGTACACTCAGAAAAATTTGTATTATTATATACAAAAATTGCTTTAATAATACCATTTTTGTCGTAGATTTGTGTCCAACTGAATTTTTCTTAAATTCTACAAAATGGTATTCCTTATTTCTACGAAGAGAAAAGTGGTAGAATTTACAATGAAATTTTATGATTTTCGTAATACCCAAGAAGTATTTCGTTAATTATAAAGTATTATTGATGTTAAACTAACTAAGTTAATGCTACGAAAAGATTTGTTAAATTTAAGTTTGTATCATGTAAGATGATATTGTTTAATTATGTGCAATTATATTTTAAAATTGGCTCCATTTGGACTTATAGCTGAAATAATTTAGAAAATTTTTAAATAAAAGGACTCAAGTTTTATAATGCTTTATTTTATTTCAAAAAGGCTTTCACACACATATTCATATTTTACTTATTTAATCTAATTTACATGTTCGATATTTATATTTGATATATAATTTAGAAGAAATTCTTAATCCTAATTGCTTTTATCCCAGAGGGAATGTAATATTCGTGAAAAGCGGGACTATTTAAGTATTCAAACTCTAAAATTATAATGCTGCCAATCTCATCTCATCTCAATTCGCCACTGAAATTCTTTTATAAAGTAAATACCATTTATTTTCATGCATAATGGACCCTAAGATTTTATATAAAACATTAGGTATTCCAAAATTCTAAACGCAATAATTTTCTCTGTATACTGTTCCTCGGTACGTAAGTGATAATATTATTTAAAATGTTAAGCTGGATACAACTTTTAATCTCAGAAAAATAAGTATCCGGAATTTATTCATAATATCATTTGAGTTTGAGCCATTTTTATTCCCAAAGTTAAAGGTATGTTAATTCTACTGTTAATATTATGAGCATAGACTTTTACTTGCCTGTGCTTTGATTCGAAGCGAAATGTCCACAACATTTTAATGGTTTCGGCTTTAAAGTGTCATTGAACAGATTAACATAACTTTCGTTGTGATAATTAACTAATTCACGCAGTTCCGTACTATGTTTTCCTTCAAATTTTGACGACAGTAAAATAAGGTCAATCATCTTTTGAAGATTAAGAAATAAATTGCATACAGGATCTCCCTGTGGAATTAAATCACCTATAATGAGAGCAAAGAAATGTATAAAGCACATCATTTCTCCTGCAGTCATATTAAAATTTTGACATTTCAAATTACTTTGAGAAATAGGAGACGAAACATTACCAATTTCTGTGGGACCCCATAATTAAAACCTTGTTTCCGAAAATTCAAAGTTTCTAAATGAAAATACTTTTTTTATGAATGAAATAATTTATGATGTGGGACATGTCATACATGCAAACGCCTTCGAATATGTCATGCAAAATGTCTACTGAAAAGTTATTTACAACATGAAAAGAAGGAATGGAATTAAAAGGTAAAGATTCTGTGTGTGAGGCCCGTTTCTCTAGGATCGTTTGGTAGTAGGTCTTCTTCGAAGTTTTTATTAGATCTTAGTGTTTCTCTTTCTGGCTTCAGATTTATGGGATTTACAAAACCTACAAAAAATAGTTTCAAGAAAACGATCTTGAAAATTCTAATCTTTCATTTAAAGTTAGATTGTCACCGATTACTAGCCCAAAAATGAAATGGACTCGTTTGTTTTAATTGAAATGCAAATTTCTTTAAGAAAAATTAATTCTTCTATTAAACTTTGATAACAATTCGTATAGCCACTGGATATTAAATCAGAAGTTTTTACAAATGAAGTAACAAATATATTTTCCAACTTTGAATTGTATATAGTTGGCAATGTGGGGAACAAATAGTATCCTGCATCCATTGACTCCGAATGAGGACTGAGACAGTTATTAATTTCACACCCATCAAAATATAAGAAGTAGGGAATTAAGATTTTTTCGGTAGAAAACATCTTGTTTTTAGTTTTCCACAGATTACCATTAAAGAAATTCCGGTAAGAAAAATGAGATTCTAAATTTGCTGTATTAAGAGGAGTATCTTTCAAAATATTAGGCATTTGAAAAAATTTACGAAATTGAAAGCGAAGCGGCATAATTATTGCTTTAGATGTGCACGAATCTAAAACCATTTCTCCATGCAATGAAATATTGTCAATTGTAACGCTAGGGGAAATGATGTTAGGATGCTCGCTCGTAAAGCTCGTTTGTTTTTATATGACTAAAAACTTTATGTTCCGACAAAAGGATTTTTAGAACAAGAAATTAGTTTTTTTATCTCTTGAAGATATTTCCGTATCAGTTATTTTGCTTAAGATTGTTTTCCAATCTTCGGAAATAGGTTTGGTAATAAATGTTCTAATCTCTTATTGTATAATAAATAAGTCCTTTCTTGCAACATGATTTTTACATACATATGTTACGACAAGAAAATTTAACAGCCGAATGAGTAAGCGTTTCGATATTTATTTTATTCTGTATATTGTTATTAAAATACTGTTTTTGTTACATTCTACACTATAGGATATATTACTAGAATCAATTGTTGCAGATGTCAATGTTTTCGGAATTGCGAGTGGGAAGTAATCCTTACAGCTGTTGCGGCTGTGGTTCTCGGATTAAGGAACACTTAATTTTTTAATTTTGAATATGTTTTTTAGCATGTTTTAAAAATGACCCATAGCAAGAAAAAATTTATCTACATGAGGATATGCAATGTTGCGATGTAATAGCGGTTCAAGATTGAGAATAAAAGTACCAAAATAGTTCAAAGAATTAACAAAACTTTATTTTAATTTAATAAGCGACGTGACAGTAATATGTATTGTTTTCTCGAAGGCTACTCTTTTAGAAGAATTACGAACAGTGAAGTGAAGTTAGAACTGCATTCTCTAGGCTTACTAGATTTACTCGTTTTGATTGCGATGTATACATGCGAGTCATTGCGGCTGCAACAAAATAAGCGACGTGACAGTAATATGTATTGTTTTCTCGAAGGCTACTCTTTTAGAAGAATTACGAACAGTGAAGTGAAGTTAGAACTGCATTCTCTAGGCTTACTAGATTTACTCGTTTTGATTGCGATGTATACTTGCGAGTCATTGCGGCTGCAACATTCCGCCCGCCTTGGAGTAGATGCGAATTTAGTTCAAAATTACAATAAATAAATTACAAAGTTTATGAGCAAAATTTACGTTACTAATAATAAGCTTATTGTGAAGAGACGTCATCAGAGAGTGGAAGCAAGCATAATTTCACTATTGGTCGCGAAAGTTCTCCTTCAGCTGTTCTTACGGTCGCGACTCGAACTTTTCCATCTTGTCCAGGATGTACCTTAGTAATACGCCCCATTTTCCATCTTGTTGGAGGAAATCTTTCGTCGCGAATGATGACCAAATCCTTAGCTTGAAACTCGCGGGCCGGTTGAATCCACTTGGTACGTCTTTGGAGGCTGACTAAGTACTCCCCGCTCCACCTTTGCCAAAAGTATTGTCGTATCTGTGACAGGGATTGCCATCGATTAAGCAAAGTTCCCTTGAAACGCAGCATGTCAGGTTCTGGAAGTGCCTTGAGCGGCTCCCCAATCAGAAGGTGTCCTGGCGTGAGCACCTGTAAATCATCAGTCTCGCTGGGTAATTGACACAACGGGCGAGAGTTTACGCATGCTTCTATATCAGCCAGAAGCGTGATGAATTCTTCGTAGGTAAGCGTGATGTTCAAACATGCAAGAGCACGGCGCAAGTGGAATTTAACACGTTTTACAGCTGCCGTCCAATAGCCGCCCATGTGAGGAGCAGCAGGTGGGTTAAAGTGCCAAGTAACATGATCGTTCGATAGGTATCTGTGCAGCTGTTCGTCAGCAGATGCTTGAGAAAGTAGAGCCCTAAGTTCTTTCTCCGCTCCAACGAAGTTGGTTCCATTATCGCTGTAAAGTTCCTTGCAGTGTCCCCGTCTTGCTATGAATCTTTTATAAGCGGCGATAAAAGTAGCAGTTGACAAGTCGCTAGATAGTTCTAGATGCATTGCATCTGAAGCCATACAGATAAATATGGCTATGTAGCCTTTCGTAGCCTTAGCTCCTTAGCAGGTTCTACTCGAGCCTTAGGCAAATCTCCCATTAACTGAAGATGCTGAGTATGTCTGAAACGGCAGCATGTAATACAGTCGTGCGCTATTTTTCGAAGAATCCCTCGGGCGCTTAGTACCCAAAAGCGTGTTAGAAGTACAGTTTGCATGAGCTGAGGTCCAGCGTGAAGCGTAATGGAGTGAATTTCCGTACAGACCAGTTTAGTGAGTGTTGATTTAGCTGGTAATAGAATTGGGTATTTGACGTCCGTTCGTAATGGAGCCTGCCGGAGGCGTCCTCCCACTCTGAGCACTCCTTTGCTATCCATAAAAGGCCGGAGTTTGATAAGTTTACTCCTAGTTGAGAGTGGTTTCTTGTCCTGCAAATTGTTGATATCTTCTGAGAAGTGATGAGCTTGAACGCTTCTTACCCAAAATTCGAAAGCATCGTTGAGCTCTGTATGCTTGATGCATCCTTGGCGTATGTTGACATTACTTGCGATTCGGCATTTGCAGTTATATATAAAGCGTAATATAACTGCGGTTATGCGTTTTAGCTTAGAGAGCGATGAGTACATGTCGAGAAGATCCCATGGTTGCACAGTAATTTGAGTTTGTAGTACTGCCTGGGTGTTGGAGCATATATCCAACTCTGTGTCGTACGATGTATGCTGATGAAATTTCCAGGAATGTTCTGGTTCGCTAAGCCATGGCGGTCCAGTCCACCATAAAGGATGATATACAAGTTTCTCAGGAAGTATACCACGGGATGCGCAGTCAGCTGGGTTGTCTGTTGAGCTCACATGTCTCCAATGTTCTGGGGGCAGAACCTTTTGAATTTGTGCAACTCGGTTTGCGACGAAAGTCACCCATTTGCTGGGGTGCCCATGAATCCAGGCCAAAGTAACTGTGGAGTCTGTCCAGCCATAAGTGCCCCGAAAATGATTACTGATTGATAAATGCACATGTTCCAAGAGTTTAGCTAGTAAGCCGGCGGCACACAATTCTAAGCGAGGTAAACTAGTTACATCTAGAGGAGCCACCCTGGTCTTAGCGGTGACTAGCTTCACAGCGCGTAAGCGGCCTGCGAGGCATCTGCAAAACAATGTAAGTCGGTAACAGCACCAGCTTCCCCCATTCCTAGCCATCTCGGAATTCGAAGATTAGATAGGCAATCCAAATTACGTCTGTAGTGAAGCCATTGTCGTAAAGTGTGGTCAGGAACTTCATCATCCCAATCTAGCTTTGGTCTCCATAGCTGTTGAAACATCATTTTGGCGAGGATTGTGCAAGGCGATAAAAATCCTAGGGGATCGAAAAGTTTAGCAGAATCGGATAATAACGAGCGCTTGGTTACTGGCAACTTGACTTCTGGTAGATGGACAGCGAAACTAAGATAGTCATATGCTGGATTCCACTGGAGGCCTAGAGCCTTTACTGTACCTTCATCAGCCAGTGAATGAGAGGCCTTGGTTTCACGGAGCTCAATTGGTATTGCTTTAAGAACTGCTTCGGAATTAGAAACCCACTTACGTAGCTCGAAACAGCCTCGCTGTAGTAGCACACAAATTTGAGAGCGAAGTATGTTGAGATCAGCCTCGTTATTACATCCAGTAAGCAGATCGTCCATGTAAAAGTCAGTGAGTATGACTGCTGCAGCGATTGGAAGATCCTTTCCCTCATCTATAGCCACTTGTTGCAGACATTTGACTGCGAGATGCGGAGCGGAAGCGACGCCATAAGTTACAGTCAGTAACACGTAATCCTTGATAGGATCATCAGAAGATTCACGCCAAACAATTCTCTGGTACTCGCAATGTTCCTTGGCAACATTGATTTGCCGGTACATTTTAGCCACGTCGGCTGTCATTGCGAAGCGGTGGGTGCAAAAACGTAACAATATCGTTGCTAAAGCTGGTTGCAACTGAGGGCCAATCATCTGAGTGTCATTGAGGGAAATTCCACTCGAACTCTTTTTCGATGCATTGAACACTACCCTGAGCTTGGTTGTAGTGCTCGATTCTTTTATAACAGCTCGATGAGGCATGTAATATGATTTCTCAGGAGGCGGATTAGGAGCCGCTTCCTCCATGTGGCCTAAGTCTACGAATTCTTTCATAAATGCCTTGTATTGATCATGTAGACTTTGGTTTCTCTTGAACTGGGCTTCCACACGATGTAAAGCTTTGATAGCACCGTTACTTGAATTTCCAAGTGGTAGTTCTGGTCTGAAAGGTAATTCAACTACATACCTTCCACTGTGAAGTCTACAGTGAGTGTCCGCGAATATCTTCTCACAGGCTTGCTCTTCATCTGTCCGATGTTTGGTCATTGGGATGTCTTCCAGTTCCCAAAATTTGGAAACAGCTTCCGTGAGCTCAGCGTTTGCGTGCAGAGACACTCTAGGGACATTAGATGTCCAAGTATCTACTGTCTGAACTTGACTCAAAAGTACCCAGCCAAAAGCGGAGTTTTGTGCAACTGGTGCTCCGACGGGGCCCTTGACAAGGCCTTCTAATAGAATAGCGCCTAATTCATCTGCTCCTAGCAAGATATCGATAGACGCAGACCTGAAAAACTGTGGATCTGCTAGCTGTAAATGGCTCAAATGAGGCCACAGTATCCTATTGAATCCTGTACTAGGGATCTCATTAGTAATCTTGGATAGGATTAAAGCTTCGATTGTAATTGAGAAGTCGCTTACCAGTGACGATAATAACAATGACACTGATCCTTTGGACTGGCCTGCAGGAGAGGCACCTATGCCTGTGATAGAGATTGCATGAGAATATCGGCTTACCTTAAGACGTTGCACACAGGCCTCCGTAACAAAGGATACATGAGAGCCAGTGTCGAATAGAACACGAGCTGGCTGCTGACATCCAGAGGAGTCCAAAATATTCACGATAGCAGTAGCGAGCAATACTTGTTGACGAATGTTGGCGCAGTTTACAGATAGGGTTCCATCCGTATGCAAGAGCGTGTGATGACGTTGATCACAAATGTGGCACGAGTGTAGGCTGCGGCAAGAGCCAGACTGATGACCATTGCTCAAACAGTTGAGGCATAGGTTCTTAGACCTTACTGCATTAGATCTAGCTGTACAAGCTAGGGATTTGAACTGTTGACACGCGTATATAAAATGATCTCCTCCGCAGTATGTACACACGTTTCGTTTAAGGGTCAACGAGCGGCTTCCAGATGTTTGTGCATAATTATGTTGCTTTTCCTTGCTATGAGTTCGTTTTGAACTAATATGGAGGGAGTCCCAAGTGTGTTTAGCTTTTGAGTTCTTAAATGCTTGCGTTCGTGCGGTATGTGACTCTAAGGCTGATAGGGAGCGACATCTTTTCTCTAGGAACTGCGTGAGGTCATCGAACAATGGTACCGTTGATGTTGTTAGAGACATTTCCCATTGCTTTCGACTTTCAGAATCAAGTTTGTTGACAGTCAAGTGTACTAGCCAATCATCCCATTGATCAGCGGGGCGGTTAAGAGCTTTGAGTGCCCGAAAATGTGTCAGAACAGTGTCTAACAGTGCCTTGATGGCAGTAGCCGACTCATCTTTTACCTTAGGAATAGCGAATAAGGCTGCTAAATGTGAGTCCACAATTACCCTCAGAACATCGTATCGATTCTTCAAAGATGAGCAGGCTTCATTGAAGTTATCATCTGTAATAGGGAATGACTGAATTACATTAAGTGGCTCACCTTGCAAACTATTGCGTAAATAATGCAACTTTTGACTTCCTGTTAGTGTCTCATTGTTGTGAACTAGTGACACAAATCTGTCATGAAACGATTTCCATTCGTAAGGCACACCATCGAATGTAGGTAGCGTAATAGGCGGTAGTTTAAATGCGGGTCGTGGTGCTGCTGCTGCGGAAATGTTCATCGAAGGATGTGTTGTTATTGGTGTTGCTTGTTCACTTAGTTTAAACACTGATAGTAGTCGGTAAAGATTACTTAATGCTCCCCTATACCACTCCTCAGCTTGAATAAACTCATCTTCTTGCGTTGATATAGTGGCTTGTCCGCAGGATTCCAGTACTAGATCATGAGCTAGTTGAAAGGCGTTCCATTGATTGTTTAATAGCTTAATGTAAGCTTCAATGCTGCTTTGATCGTGGGTGCCTGCTGCCTGTTTACTTGCAGCTAATGAACGTTTTATAGCGTTTTTTGCTGTGTCACGTTTGCTTACTGCAGACATCGTGGTAGCACAATTTTTACGTAATAAGTACCAAAATATGGGACGTATATATATCCTGGATATGCGGGATATCTTGTTTAAAATTTCAGCGAGATATGAATAAAACCGATTCCGTGGCTGGTTTATCTTTTCTTCTCAATCCAGGCTCGAAGGACCAAAAAATATGTTGCGATGTAATAGCGGTTCAAGATTGAGAATAAAAGTACCAAAATAGTTCAAAGAATTAACAAAACTTTATTTTAATTTAATAAGCGACGTGACAGTAATATGTATTGTTTTCTCGAAGGCTACTCTTTTAGAAGAATTACGAACAGTGAAGTGAAGTTAGAACTGCATTCTCTAGGCTTACTAGATTTACTCGTTTTGATTGCGATGTATACTTGCGAGTCATTGCGGCTGCAACATGCAACATTTATTTATTTATTCTAATTCGAACAAAATAATTATCAAGAAGCATCATTGTATCGCATCTTGAAGCAGTCATTAAGACAATATTACTGGTACATATATTCTTAATATAATCCCTAATTTATAAATTGACATTACTAAATTCATTTCTTTGTTCCTGAGATTTTGATTTTTTAACAACATATTTACTATTTCTCATTACTATCAAAGCACTCAACAAGGTTCAATTCAATACCTAGACATAGTCTTCCAGATACATAATTATGAGGCTCCTAGATACACACTTATAGTTAAATTCAACTGTGGTTGGCTGCTATTTAGCACTCAGTCGCCTCTTTCAGTCAGCATTGCTGGTATGAGAAAGAGATTAGATATGGAGTTAGTTCTACAGTATACTATTCCTCATAAGCTACTTACAATGTAGTCTCAATCCGACTCTACCCCGAAATTTACACTTTATCAATGCCACCAACTACTCAGAAAAATCTATGGAAAAAACATATCAATCTCAATCAGCTACAATCCTTATAGACTCTACTACTACATGGTCTTAGTACGTTTTAAACTACGATACCAATAGAAATACTTGGTATTTGCATGCACACTATATCTCTTTATTTTCCTTGTGAAGATGCTCAGGCTCGGTAGATTTTTGATGTTCCCTGGGAGGCCATTGTATACTATATATCACTAGCTGATGTGAGGAGACCTGTGCGTAACCTCTCTGTTCTAGCTACTGATGTTCTTATGTCTGCTTTTCTTCTTGTGTTATAGATGTGAATTTGAGACGCCGTGGTAACCCTTAAGTTTGATTTAGAGCATTTATTTATTATTTTCTAAATGAACTTAGCTTTCTCCACATAGACAATTTGCTTTAAGTTAAGCTTGTTGGTCCTGCAGAATACCTCTATAGTAGGTGTTAGCCGAGGCATATTATATAATGTTTTCAGGGCTCTTTTAATTGTTATTTGCACTCTGTTCATCATGCAATTAGTGCACTGGGACCATGTGAGTATGTTGTATCTAATGTGGGATAATACATGACCATTATATATTAAGTTAGTCGTTTCTTCGCTTATGGTGATTTTCATTTTTTTTATGGCTCCCAGCATCGGAGTAATCTTACTAATTTTAGCATTTATATGCTCATTCCATTTCAATTGTTCATCCAAGATGAGCCCAGATATTTAATTTGCTATGCCCTCTGTATGCTCAGAGTACCAATTTTAATTTGAGGATTTATGTCAGTTTTACTTTGTTGTCTGATTAAAATAAGCTTTGTTTTTTCCACATTCAATGATAATCTATTGCCGTCCGTGCAGCGCTTAAATCTTGCAAGATCCTCATTCATGATTCTTTGTTGCTCTTCCTCTGTTTTAGCTCCGTATATAAGATTAGTGTCATCTGCAAAGATATGCTAAACTCCTTTGATACCTGCTTTCTGTATGTTGTTAACGTATAATAGGTACAGGTTTGGACCTAGTATAGAGCCTTGGGGCACCCCTGAAGTAAGAGTTTCCGGGTCACGAAAGTATGCTGCACTTTCGTGTATACTTTTCTTTTAGTTAGGTAGCTTTCCAGCAATTTATTGGCTATTCCTCTTATTCCTAGTTCTTCAAGGAATCTCAAGAGGAGTTCGTGGTCCACTGTATCAAACGCCTTCTGAAGATCTATAAAGAGTGCACCCACATAAAGTCCTTGATCTAGTTTTTTGTTAATTACATTCATCGTCTCTGTTGTAGCTGATTCCGTATTACTGCCTTCCTGGAAGCCAAACTGCTTTATAACTTAAGTAACGCTTAAGTAAATGTATATCTTTTAAATGATTTGAAAGTAGTCTTCTAGAAGAGTGCTCCTTTTCACACAAAAAAAGTTTTTTTATTTTGATTAACATTATTTGAATTAATTGCTGTCAGTGAAATCACTGAACTGTTGATAGCTTGGAATTTTTAATATCCTCGGCAAGATATATTTTATGGAAATATTGTTGAATAAAAGTCCACACTAATATACTTTGTGGAGGGTACCTACTTAATAAAGCTTAAAACAAAAATCTATTACATTCAAAAAGTTCTTAAATACATATTTATGTGGTGAAAGGTAAACAAAAAAACTCACTTAGGGTAAGGATAATAGACCCGATCACTGTTGATAGTGGCTGGATTGTAGATTTTGTTTTGTAGGAAGTTTACTATTTGGATATCCGAGTCATTTGAAACTTTATACATGCAACATGAAACTATTCTGGGAGCCTCTGATTGAATAGCTGTTCATAATTTTCTTTCTTGTTGCTTTATCATATTCATATAATTTTGAAGTTGGTATTACAACTGAATGCAGTAACAGGCACAAAATGGCATTTCTTGAAACTGAAATTAATAAAAAATTTAAAAGACGAAAATTAGTTTAAACTGGTACTAACCGTTAGTAACGTCTTCAGCTGCAGTTAGAGAACGACAGATTTTAACACTTGCTTCATCCTTAAAATAGCAACTTCAAAATATTTTATTGCCTTCTTAGTAAAGCAATCCCAAGTTGACTAAAGAAGAACTACCTTTCCTGGGGTATATGCAGTGTCGGATCCAGGGGGGGGGGGGTCGTGGGGGTCATGACCCCCCCTAAATTTGAGGAAAAATATTTAATTAATTGAGTTATTTGAAAAAATATTTTTTTTATTTTATACTTTTTTTATTTATATAATTCAACATAAAAAAATACTTTATTCCGAAACTTAAAAAAATAAAAATTTATTTCAATGAATGCTATTGTATGCATGTGATGTATGTGTATAGGTTTTTCTCGGAATTTGGGTTTCGGATCTCAGAGAAACACTTCCCAAGCCACGAAACAGACTCCCTCGCTACCACATCAGAGCCCTAACTCCTGTTATATTTCGAGGCTTACCTTAGCCGAAGGCAATCACTCTACGCTGTTTCAGGAAGCTATGATTAAGACAACTCGCACACTTTTATTTTATTTTACCCTATATATATTTTTTTTTACTTTTGCTTTGTTCACAAACTTTTTCTTTCAGAAACTTCCTCTTATGGTTATTTTCACAAAACGTTTATTTTTTTTTTTGTTTTTCTTATTGCAACTTCTATTTTCTTTACCGGTTTACAATTAGCGTTCAGCCTACCGCGGCGGACGATGGTTGAAATGAAATTTGATATTTTCATAAATATCAAACCATCGTCTTGCTATCGTGCATACATTGTTGCACCCACAATGTATGCCGCTCGCGACAATTTGCTGAAAGGAGGCTTTTTGGTGAAGACTTGATCGTTTAAATCTTCACCGAGTAAATTTTCTGCGCCCGATATGTATGTAGGTATACATATATGTACATACATATCGTATTTTTATTTTCGACAAATCTTACTGAAGGTAAGATTTGTCGTGGGGCTTTTTTCTATTGAAACGACTTGGGTTGAAATTTAAAACTTTTATTTGTCCCAAGTCGTTCTATGGGAAATACTTTTTGTTTTTAACTGAGGAATTTGAATCAATTGCTGATGGCAATTTCACACACTCTAACACTCCTAACATTCTACAATATTTGCAGCGTTCTTATGTAAAACCACTGACATTTAAAATATGGACTGACTACGTCCATAGAAATGCACTGCAGAAAGTGAGCTCATTTCTATATAGCGTTCTCTTTCGATACCAACTACTAATTCGCACGTCACATAGAAATGTGACCTAACTCAAAATTTGTCGTTTTTGAGTTAATTACACCATGAAATTGGCATATTTCTATCTGATTGTTTTTGCCGCTAGATAGAGATAGTATCTCTTTTCTGTTACTTAAGAACAGAGATATTTTTCATAGAACAGTGTGTCAGTGTCACTTTTTGACTTGTGACGATCTTTATAACAAACGTAAATATGTTTTCGACATTTTAACAGTATTATTTTAAATTGTGTCACTTTTCCACAAAACAGCAATTATTTCTTACAAATTATATTATGAGTTATGACATTTTTCCACAAAGTTCAAAGTACGGAATTTAATTCTTAAAAATCGAGAGTTGTGCCACTTAAAAAAAACTTGTAAAAATATTTATTTCGCAACAAAGAAAAGCGACACAACTTAAGAGGATGCGGGATTAGCAGCTAACCTCGCCAACTGCGGTAACAAAAACTTAAAATTTCTTTTATATAAATCTTCAGAAATATATTTACTAACAAATTTAAGAGTTCAGACTATTTTTAGCAAACAATTACTACGTTAAGCTAGAATTAATTCTATGTACAGCTTTTCGTTTTTTCGCTCTCCTGAAAAGTTGCATTTTTTGAGTTGGTCCTATGTAACGTGCGAACTGAGAAAGGGCTGTAAACAATAAATAAATAAGTGGGTTTGTCGAAATAAATGTTTTTAAATTAATTATTTGGGTTAATAGAAATTCGAGAGGTTTCACTTTTCAACTTTCCGCCTATGGATTTTTCAATGTTGGCACCGACGTATGAACTATTTTTGACACAAAAAATTGTACCCGCATGAAATAGCATATCGAGCAGTCCATATTATATATACCAGTGTGTAAAACTGAGAAAAGTTGGGCTTGAATGACTCCTGCAGTTTGCACCCTATTTTCTATTAAAAAAATTTTAGTTTTTGTAAAAAAAGTATACTAAAAAAGACACATATCATCTACACCGCTTAATTCGGATTTCCTAGTTCCAAGTACTGCAGCCAGCGAACCGGCGTTGGATGTTTTTTTTTTTTTTTTTTTTGCTCGATGATTTAATTTTAAATACCCCCCCTAATTTCAAGGCTAGATCCGCGCCTGGGTATATGTTTCATACGTTATTTCCAAAAATATCTTAAATTGACGATGAAGTTTAGCATTTGTTCTAATTAAATTAGCAATCTGCGAACAATCCTCCACACATTTTCATTTTAAGTAAACTTAGCTGTGAGTTGTTCGCGGTGAGTTATGCAGTGAAGAGATAAAATTTGCGGAATTTCAAGATTGTTGCTTAAAAGAACAATGGCCCCCTCCCCCATTATAGGCTCACAATCAGTCGCAACACTTACGACTTTATCACTAGGGAATTCAAAGCTGGACCTTACTTCGTCAAGTGTATATTTCTGAAGTCCAGACACCGCGAGTTGTATCAATAAGAGCTACTAAGTCTAACATTTCTGTAGATTACATAGCGGCAAAAACCGATGAATTGTGGGACCTAGTCGAGAGCTAAAATGTGAATGCTGTGTACAATTTTTCAAATCACACACCTATTTTCAAAATTTCTACTAATTTCAGTTGTACGACGTGACATAGTTAGGAACCTTATAATAATAAATTTCCCTTCTCCATATGGACGTCTGGCACAAGCAATATGCCAAGTTATCAAGAAATGAGCTTCGTTGGCTCTGTCATCTTCGCGACTAAAAGAAGAGAAGAGTCCGGAATGCTTACGACGAAGGCCTGGTTACATTGACTTAAGTTTCTTTGCTCGCTTTCCATTATTATCAATAAAAGCTAATTTTTCGACCCAATTTTTTTTTAAAGGTTCTATTTTTTTTCTTGTTCGTATTTTCGATTTTGATGTTTTCTGAAGTTCCGTTAATAAATTTATATCCAAAGTTTGAAATTGAAACAAAACAATTAATAAATATACACCGCAGAGAAATTACACATCGTAAACAATCTTAAAGTGCTTGATAAAAAATCTACCAGATGTTTTAAAAAAACACGAAATAGGACATTTAGCTGATAGGGAAACTATTGAAATATGGCTCCACCCATAACCAAGGAAAAATCTAAGAATGAACTAAGGAAATTCAAATTATAAACAAAGTATGATTCTCTCTCTCTTCAAGCGCGTTCACCACAAAATAATTTTAAAACAGGATTAAGGAAACGGAAGCTCATGTACGCGCTCGAAATTTCTTATTGGTCATTCCCAACTTCATTGGCAAAATATCATTTATTTGCACCTGTGACTGATGAGCATACGAATGTGCTTGAAGAGTTTAAATTATTTTTTCGTTTCTTAAAATTTTTTATAATATTATCGCCTAACAAATTTTTCTGCTGATTATTCGTAGAATATCTGAAATAATTCTTACGTAATGATTGTCACTGAACAAACCCATTTGGGGTTTCCCAGTAAGAATAATTATCGATAAAGTGCGCCTGCGAATGTGCGTTCCCGAAAACAATGTTTCGTTTTTGTTTTTGCGAAGCGACAATTGGCCACTATTATGAATATGCAACATTAGATTAGATTAGATTTGTGAAGGGGTGTGTAGGCGTTAGCCTCGCACTCACTCAAGGGCGGATACAGCGGTGTGGTGGAACCCCCCCCCCCTGGAGCACTAATAAATGTAGATTTTTTGTAGATGTAGATTTTAGGAAGTCGAATCTAGATGGTCGCGACTGAATTCAAATTTCGAGGACGCGGATTGCTTCACATCACAAATAAAAGTTTTCCAATTGTTTAATAATCGGCCTCAGGTTGATCACCATTTTAGGGAACGTTGCATTCTATAACACTCTAAGGATTTTACTGGTAATATCCCGTAATAAAGGAATACCTTGGGGTGGTTTGGGGAGACGAAGAAAGAAGCGAATTGTCAGTTTTTTCAGTAATCATCTTTATATTTTTTTAAATTATTACAAAATTTATAGCCCTTTTTCATTTAGTACCTACCTACCAGAAAACTTTATTCTGGAACCTTGCTGAAGTTGAGCATATTGAAGTCGTGTTAAGAATTTTCTTGTATTTTTTTTTTTTCAATAATTTTCTTGCTATATCTTACAAGATCCACACAAAATACAAAGTTACAAGCCTTTTTTCAAGAGTGGTGTGAAATTTTAACAAGATCAAACTGGGTCCATTTCAATTGAACTAATTATGTGGGAAGTTCTGGTTATTGACATCTGTGTAAAATTTGGTACTACTTTTATAGGATGTGGAAATAATTCCAAAGGAGTCTGTTGAAGTAACTATATCCGTAAAAAAAGTAACAAAGTCCCTTCAATTTCATCGTTGTCTGTCTGAAACTGTACAGGTACTTACGCGGAAGAAATCTTGGCGGTATCATTCCAGCCTAAAATAACTAAGATCAATTAAGTCAACTACAATAGATCCTCGCCATGCCAGCTCAAAATGACGCAGAAATTCTAAGAGTTTTAAAAAAAAAAATCTCAATTATAATTTTTGAATTTTAAGGAGTCCTGCGCTGTCAAATATTAGAATACTGTGGAATATTGTGAATTTTTTCGTGTCATCTGTTTCATAATATACCTACCTACCTATGGCAATCGGCTAGCTGCTGCGCTGAGGCTGACAATGGTAACTATCACGACGTTTGCCTTCTCCTCTTGCAAAAGTTGAAAATATTTGCCTGACGAATGAATAAAATGCACACACACTACTTAATTGAATTTATTTATGCTTCTTTGTTTATCGTATCCTCTTTAAAATTCCATTCTTATTCCTTTATCTCTTTTACAATTTTTGTCCATAAGAGAGAGAGAGATAGTAAAGCTAATTCTCACATTGCCTTTTCCTCTTCAAATGACTGCTTCTTTTCATTGGTTCATAAAATCCTGCTCATCCAACTACTTCATTTAACGAACTGAACGAATATTTCAGTCATGCGCAGTAGAATAAAATTTTAATTTTTGTGATCTGAAATTTGCTGATCGTCTGGTATTTGCTGTTTCTTTAAAATACACAAGAATGAATGGGACAGACAATATTATAAATTCAATATGCACCACATTTGGACTGTATGGTTTCTTTTTTCTAAACTAGTGATACCTCTGCCAACAGATGGCTCCGGGTGTATCGAAATGAGAATTTTCTCAGCTTGATGAAATCTAGTTTTTTGTAATTTAGTGCTTGAAGAGTTTTTCAATTTCGTGGTGTAATTTATATTTAACTTAATTATTAAATTTTGAGTAGGCATAGAAATAACAATGAAAAAAATTATATCAAATAAGAAAATATTTAAAAATTTGCATGTTCGTCTTTTTTCTTGAAGATCGCAAGCGATGAAAACGCCTTTGTCATTCAAAATAAAATTTCCAATTTTATGAAAACCTAAAATTTTTAAAGATTTTCAAATGGAAAATTACTGTTGATGCTACTGGAATACTTTTTACATAGTGCTTATGCTATTGAAAGACGGCTAAAGGTGTGCAAGTAAATCTCCAACTTAAAAGCTGCGACTGTTGATAGTTTCTCTGTCGATATTCTTTGTGCTTCTTTTAAATGCTGTTGAAATCATAACCGCCATCTTATCCGATTTTTTTTCATGCACTATGTATATTGCTAGTATCTCTTAAGGAGCTTTTTTACCCTTTATTAGTGTTGTTGTTTTAAACATTCACCTGTGCACCTACATACATTAATAACGATCATCATTACGAGCTCGATGTACCTACCAAGTTTTACCTTATTCCATTCAATCTGGTACCTACCTACCTACGTACTTAATCATTTTCCTATGATGCTGTGAAGGGATAAATCCTTAGTCGATGATCAAGTCGATCGCATCTCAATCAGAATCCGGTTCAGGATTATGCCGATACAAATTTTACTGAACGCCCGAAGTTTATTTTATTGGAAAGCGTAATTCTTCAGGAATTTGGGAAATTTAACTGATCGACTTTCTTACACCGCTTTTCCTTCATTCTCTAATTATTACATATTTTCATTGTTTTTTTTTTTGGATAGTTGAGGGTTCCAATCTTCCGTGAAATCTCAAAGCGTCTAAGGTCGGGATGAATTTGCATCTTTCAGCTACTCCAATTTTGTATAGGAGTTTTTTTGAAATACTCTCGCCAAATCTTTAAAACCTTCTGGCGCTAAGGCGTTTTTTTTTACAATTTATTCTTAAACTCAATTTGTTTTTGTTGATGAGATTGATTCAGCTTATTAGGAAAAGTATAACAATTCAAATGTCATTACTAGCAAATCCTACAGATCTTGTAAGATCCCAAATTTACCTCAAGCTGACGGTTAATCTATTTTTTCACAGTTGTAAAATTAAAATGCATCGAATTCATCCGAGTTCGATAAGAGATTATTGGATAATCTAACTCCTTTTGGTTACAATAAAAGTTATTTTCACATTAACTTTTTCCCATTGCTGGCAGTCCACTCGATACCAGTCTTACAAAGATGCAATTCAGTTCACCATTTACAGCATCCGCAATACCAAGAACATCAATTTCTGAATTTTTAAAGTGCATTTTGAATGCATTCAACGCGAATTTGGAATATATTACCATCAGTTTTGTTGATCTGGATGTGTTCGTTGTCGAAAAGGATTCCCGTCACTCAATTAAAGTCGGTATTTTTATTCCCGTTGAATAACTTTCGCTCATATTCTGAACAGGATCTTCTATCTAAACCCTAAGTGTGCTATTACGACTTTTGATTTAGATAATGATAGCCTTTTCTCGGGTCTGTTTTTCTTTTCGGTTATGAGCAACTTCTTGGTGACGATGAATCTGTAACTTGGAGAATATTAGGCTTCGCCAACTCTTTTGAAATGATCCTTCACAAGCACGCAGGTACACCGCTGTTTGATCCTTGCATAGTAATAATATGACCAAGTAACTAGGTAAATATACTATGGGTAGTCCTGGACTGGACTCTCATCTGGAGACTTGCTGACTCTTCTTACGGAATATTGGAACCGTTTACAATTTAGGTGAGTCCAAAATCGTTGCTCTAGATATTACCATAGCCCTTTTATATTTACACTATGAAAATTTTGCTCAAACAAATGCAAGTATAAAACTGTAGAAATAAAGTTGTGGGGGGAAGGGTGCGTCATTTTGAACAAATAACCTATTTTTTTTTTTTTTACTTTGAAGGTTTTAAAGATAGTAAACAGAAAGCTTTCCAATAATATACTACCTTACATGTAATTTAACGAGCTAATAGATTTACATAAGCAAAACAAAAGAAGAAGTTAAAGAATAATTAAAAAGCAAAAAGTAAAAGGAATGTTGAAATATAACTACAAAAAAATAAATTATAACTAAAGAAGTAAAATTAAGAGCAAAAAGGAGCTAATAATATAAAAAAGTACAAAAATACTTGAACTAAAGCGGAGGCCAACAATGCTGTTAATGAGTGGGGAAAAGGGGCAAAGAGAAGCAGTAGAATGAAGGAGAGTGTTACTAAACGATCTCGTGGAGGATTAACTTTTTAAATGTCGTTGAAGATGTCTATATTGTTAAATCTTATATTGTATGATTCTGTGATTCTGTAGATAGGTGACTTTTCTTTAATGTTTGTTCTGCAAGTAGGTAATTTGAAGAGGGTCTGGGATCTCGAGTTACGCGAAGGGACATGTAAATCAATATTAGACACCAATGCATCACAATATACTTCACCATTTAAGATCTTGTATAGAAATGTACTATCCAAGTAGATTCTGCGATTTTCCAGTGTCATTATTAAGTTATATTTTGTTAGTCTTTCATGATACTCTAGAGTGGTATTCTCCAATCTGAGCAATAGAACTCTAGTGAATTTTCGCTGGACAGTCTCAATTTGTCCACTATAAGAGGAATAAAAAGGATTTCAAACCTGACTAGCATATTCAAGAATGCTCCTTACTAAAGAATAAAAAAGACTGACATAAGAGGATCCTGACCTAAATGATTTGCAAGTGCGAAAGATAAAGCCTAATAAACGAAATGATCTGGAGATAATAAAGTTTATATGTGGAATAAAGAGGAGCTTTCATCAAATATTACACCTGAATCTTTTATCTCATTGACACGAGAGAGAGTAGTGTCGTGGATGGTGTAGTCAAAGAATATAGGGTCTTTTTTGCGATGCTTACGTTGACTTCAATACAGTTATCATGGCACCATTTTTCCAGCCGTAGTATATCTTTTTGAAGATGAACACAATCCGTCACGAATTAATAACGTTATTAATTTTCCTAAAGATCTTGGCATCATCAGCGTACAATAAGCAATAAGATACAAAACAAGAAGGCATGTCGTTGATATAAATGAGAAAAATTAATGGTCCAAGTATTGTACATTGGGGCACTCCAGAAATTTGTTTAAATGAGGAGGATTGATGGCCATTAAATACAACGATATTATCTCTGTTGGCTAAATAGGAGTGGAACCAGGATATGGTGTCTGTCTGGAACCCCATTAGAGCCATCTTTGAAAGACAGCGTTTGTGATTAATCTTATCGAATGCTTTGACAAAGTCAGTGTGGATAGAATCTATTTGTGTATTTTCATCAAGAGCGGATGCGATTTTGTCTGTGAATAGAGATCAGTTGGTGATCGTAGATCGCTCCGGTAAAAATCCATGCTGTTTTTCAGAAATAAATGATTTTATTTGGAATAGGAGCTGATAATAAACGACCTTTTCAAAGATAAGTGCAAGATCGTTAGAAATGGAAATGGGTCTCTAGTTAATGACGAGTTTAGAGTCACTAGATTTATAAATAGGCATAACGAAGCAATTTTTAAGAGCTACTGGGTAAATTTTATTAGTGATTGAAAGATTGAATAGATTACTAAGCGGTTCCGTAAGACTTTGTGCGCATCTCTTAAAAAGAATATTTAGGATCCCGTCAGGTTCCGGATTTTTATCACAATCAAGATTGTTTAATACATTAAGAACTAATTCCGAAGGGATGGAGCTAACATTATATTCATATTACAAGCGTCCTGAGAAGACGAAGGAATAATTCCGGGATCTTTTTCAGAGTATACGGATGTAAAGTGCGCGGAAAACATCTCACATATAAGTGGAGAACATGACGATGTATCATAATTAAATGTTAATTGTTTGGGATACGTGTTCAATCTATTTAGGTTCTTACTGAAAGCCCAAAATGCCTTAGGGTTGTGTTTTAGCGAATGTTCAGTATGGTTGATGTACTTTTGATAGCATTGAGTAATCAAGGATTTTGATATCTTCCTCAAATAAAAGAAAGTCTTATAAATCTCCGAGTGGGGACTTTTTTTGTACAGTCGTCTATATTTATCTTTTGCCTTAAGGACTTTAATCAGTTGGGAGCTATACCATTTCGGAAAATGATTGTGATTGCGTTGAATTACTTCGGGGATAAACAACTCTATTCCATTATTAATTGCTTCATAGAATTTGGCAAATGATTGGTCAACATCACCGGAAAATGCATGAGATAAGGATTACAAATTTGTTTAATCGTTGAAGCTGATTTACATAGTCCAAAATAAAATTCATAAACGATCTCTAGATAAATAGTTAAGCAACCAACCATAAATTTTTGCATATCTAGCACATAGCTCTAAGAAGTTTTGGCCGATTTTGTAAATTCTATATATGTACATGCACACACACTTTTATAAAATATTTTGGGAACATGACAAAATCCAGAAAAGAAAAATTAAAAAAATTCGGAAATGAGAAAATTCAGAGTCGACAAAAGTCATAAATGACAAAGTCCGGAAATTGTAAAAAATGTTATAATTATATTCTACAAATATATAAATTATTTCATCCTTATTATAGTTCACGACTCACCGAAGTGACAGCTCCGCAGTCACTCCCACTTCACTTCACTCCTCGTATTATATCGTTGTCGAACGGTGTGACGTGACATTTTTCTTCGAAGCCTTTTTATCGTTGTCATTTAAAGTGACAGATAGCATCAGGGCATGCGTCAGGGTATGAATTACATTTGTAGACAAAAGTGAGGTTTGTCTTATTTCATACGCGATGTATTTCCGCCCTTTAGCTATAAAAAAATGATTCACCATAAAATCTATCATGACTACAAATTTTTGTTGTTGTAATTTTTGCACTTAAAATGCAAAAAAAAAATTTATTTAATTTATAAAAAAACTATTGAATTTTATGTTTTAATGAACAACTTAAAAACCATCATAAAATTTATCTTTTTCCGCTTGCATTTTCCTTTTCCTTACACACACATGTAACATCTGTCACTTACAAAAACCAAGTGAGTCAAATTGTCACTTAATTTATCACTTACATCGGCATTTGTTTACTTAATACGACAACAGTAATACGTCCAAAGTCGTATGTTTTCGACAATTCTCACTTTAAACGACAATCATAATATCATTTTTGTGTCGTAACGCCATTTTTCACTTAAAGTGACAACGATAATAAGGGTGACTTAAAATTCACATGAGTGAGACGAATTTGTTAAATATATGTGCTGATTAGATTTAGATTTGTGGAGCGGTGTGTTGAGGCGTTCGCTTCTCATTCACTGCGACCTGAAAGATCTATTGTGAGTCCCTGTTCAATTTACTCCCTTTCTACGTTTAGACTGTTAATGAAGGGACTTAGGTTCTACACGTAGTTTTGTCAAGGGAAAGCATGTCTGAAGTAGAGTAATCTCCGCCTGGCCAATGTTTCGAGGGTTTGAAATCTCAGCCAAGACCATCTTGTATAGGTGATACCTCAATGGGCAATGGCCTGAGAAAAGCTCTGTAATCATTTTGAGCTCCGTCTTCATAGTAGGAGTTCGTTTGTTTTTCCGCCAGAGGTGTCGATAAATTTTTATGCCTGACAAAGTCCATATCGCTTTTTCTAATAAAGGCATTTTTGATTATTTTCAAAGCTATTTAGGGTAGCTTTGAGTGCTGGTTGGACCAGCATGGGATTTGGTGATGATAGATTTACATCTGACGGAAACATTTGTCACCCAGGATTAAGCTCTGGTACATCGCAACTGTTCTCAGTTTATATGCATATGAAGAAATCATTTTTTACAACTTAGCAATTGTTAATCGTGGATACATTTAAGGGAGTCCTTTCTTCTGTATGCATCTAAACTGAACACAGTTGGGTTGCACCATAACTTCATCCTGGCGCGAGTTACAGATACAACCCAACCACAAATATAATAGCCATTGCAAAGGCAACGTGACCCAGGTGCAGTGAACCCATATGCACCCAACCTAATTCAATTATTCTTAGGAAATATTTTTATTAGTCTAGACGCTAGGTCAGCAATCTATATGTAGTAATTTCACATAATTTTTTGCTTAAAGAAGTAACTTTAGAAAGGTACGAATGTTAACAATAAAATAGCAAATAAGTCAGTTCGATTGTGAGTTTGAAAAGAAAAAGATCAATAAAGTTAAGTCGGGAAATTTGTGCGTTTTAATTTTTTTTATTGAATAACTTAAATAGAAACTTAACTGGCGCAGTCGGTAGGATAGGCAAACGGTCCTATTCTTAATTCACTCGAAAAAGAAATTAAATTAAATTCGTAACTATTGATCTTCGTTAAGATAAAACGGCGGTTTACCGTGATAACTTTCGAAACAATAAGTACCTACAGTGTAGTAACATTGAGTGACATACATTGCGGCGGATTCGCGAAATTATAAATTATCAATTTTATAATTATCGATAGAATAAAACGGCGGTTTACCGTGATTATTATTGAGAGAATTAGCAACAGTGTAGTGACACTAAGTTAACTACCGAGTGAACAAAAACTAACTTAAGAATAAAAGTGCTGTGAAGTAAGGTGCGAGGGAATATCGCAAGTTGCTCCAATATTGAGGGAATATCAGTAGCAGTGGCACTAGCTGGACCGGAGAGTTTTTACTCATAGACGCCTATCCTTAATTTGAAGATATCGAACCTCATACTGAAAGAACATCAGTGAACAAAGTAGAGTATACATCAACCATAAAATGAAATATCTTCTATTATTGGTACATATGTAAGTCAAGTATTGAATTATATTATATTATATATCCGTTCTTAATATCCCATCCCTATGAAAAAAGGATTCAAATCAACATTTAAACCATATCCAACAAGTATTACAAGAATATTTAGTAGCCTTAGTTCCATTCCTGAAATTATCGATAGTGAGAATATACCTAGCGTAGATAATCAATTAAGTAATAGTTCGCCTAATTTAGAAGTACCAGTGTTCAGTGATAGTGATAAAATGAATACTAATAATCCAGTGCATCAAGCGGGTCCATCCCCAGCCGCACCAATCACGCCAATAGATATTTTCAATTCTTTAAGAATTCCTGACGCGATCAAGGATTTACCACGATTTGATGGAAATCCTAGGTTGCTTCACGAGTTCCTTAATAATGTTGAGGAAATATTAAAGTACACTAAAACAGTTGACGGTTCACCATACTCACAAATTCTTTTGCGTGCCATTCGAAACAAAATAGAAGGGCAGGCAAATGAAGTATTAAATATGTATGGAACCCCTCTAATTTGGGAAAACATCAAAACTAATTTAATATTACATTACTCGGACAAAAGGACAGAGACATCTCTAATAAGAGACTTACATACTTTACGACAGAACAATAAAACAGTAGAAATATTTTATAGCGACATCGTAGAAATTCAAGCGACCATGTACAACAATATACTAATTCATGAAACAGATAGTAATGTCATAAAAGCCAAGAAAGATCTTTTCGCGGAAATGTGCTTAAATGCATTTTTGACCGGGCTTAGAGAGCCTCTGGGGTCAATCGTTAGGGCAATGAGACCTGAAACGTTAGCGGTAGCTCTATCCTATTGCATAAAGGAACAAAACATATCTTACATGAAAGCAGATCCCCATTCACACCATCATAGAATGAATAATAATAGGAAACCTAATCGAATGCAAAGTGTACCACTACCAAAACCAACACTACCTAATTTCTATAATCATACTCAGTACAAACCTTCTAACAATCCACCAGGATTCAAAAATCACTATCAGGGACCTTTTATGAACCAACGAAACTCATTTAATAATAATTTTCACACCCCATTCAATAATGTAAGATTCCCTAATCAGAATCAGAATTTCACTAATAGACAGGCTAACCTACCAATGTTACCCCCTCCAGAACCGATGGATACTAGTTCCGGAAATACACACTTGAAGCAACGTACGCCATCACATCAATCTAGATTTACTGCAAATACCCGAAATTTCCGTAATCCCATACACCCAACAAGCTCCCCTAACTATTGTGTAGAAGAACTGCACAACATAAATGAAAGAAATCATGGCTTTCATAAACCATCTGAAGGAAATCTATACCAACAACAACTAGACCAATATTATGAATATAGCGAAAATTCTCTTAATAATGAATTTGAAATAGAAGATTCCCAAAATTTTCCTATAGATGCCTCGGGAAACCAACAGGGTACCTAGATATCAATACGCATGGTTTCTCATTACCCTACATTCATATATCATCCCCTTACGGACGTCCCTTAAAATTTCTTATAGATACAGGAGCATCTTCATCATTTTTAAATCCAGAATTCACTCAGTCTGAAGAACATATTGAATGTGAGCCAATTACAATTACTACTATACTTAATAAATATAGATTGAATAAAAGAGTAATCATACCCACATTTTTAGAATTTAAGGAACCTGGTCAGTTACAATTTCTTATATTTAAATTTCACGCTTATTTTGACGGATTGATAGGATTCGACATACTCACCCAATTAGGTGCAAAAGTTGACTTAGGAAACAAAGTCTTAATAACTAATAATTCCACTATCCCTTTGAGATTTAAACCAAATTTTACTTCTGGTAAACATGTAATTGCTCCCAATTCAAAAACAATAGTTAAGGTACCAGTAGATATAATTAACGGAGATATTTACCTACAAAGCATCGAGTTAAAACCAAAATTACATATCTCTGAAGGTATTTATAATGCAAAGAACTGGTATAGTATGGTCGAAGTTACCAACGAAGCAAATTATGAACAGGTCCTACTTTTAGAGCAACCCCTGAAAGCTGAACAATATCTATCTTCCAAATTTGTAGAAATAAACAATTTTAACTTCGAATATAATCAACCAAATGTGGACGGTGATCTAACTCAAATGATACGAACATCTCATTTAAACAGCGAAGAAAAGAAAGCGCTTTTTAAAATTTGTAGAGAATATGAAAGTATTTTCTTTAAAGAAGGTCAACCTTTGAGTTTTACAAATCAAGTTAAGCATGATATCGCTACTATAGATGATTCACCAATCTATACTAAATCCTATAGATATCCGTATATACATAAAGAGGAGGTGAGGAAACAGATAAACAACATGTTAGAACAAGGGATAATCCGTCCCAGTTATTCACCTTGGAGCTCTCCAGTTTGGGTAGTTCCCAAAAAGAAGGATGCCAGTGGAAAACAAAAGTGGCGTCTGGTGATAGACTATAGGAAGCTCAATGAAAAAACTATCTCCGATCGTTATCCCTTACCCAATATAAATGAGATATTGGACAAGCTGGGAAAATGCATGTATTTCTCCACTCTAGACTTAGCTAGTGGATTTCATCAGATTGAGATGAATCCAAAAGATATCCAGAAAACAGCCTTCACGGTTGAAGGAGGGCATTACGAGTATATCAGAATGCCTTTCGGACTCAAAAATGCACCCTCCACATTTCAAAGAGTGATGGATAATGTTTTAAAAGATCTGCAAGGAAATATATGCTTAGTTTATTTGGACGACATTATCATTTTCTCGACATCTCTACAGGAACATATAATAAACCTAAGAAAAGTTTTTGATAAATTACTCGAATACAATCTAAAAGTGCAATTAGATAAGTCGGAATTTCTCCACAAGGAAATTGCCTTTTTAGGGCACATTGTCTCTACAGAAGGTATTAAACCCAATCCCGAAAAAATTCAAGCAATAAAAGGCTTTCCTATACCACGTACCCAGAAAGAAATTAAGTCCTTCTTAGGATTGTTAGGATATTATAGGAAGTTTATCAAGGATTTTGCCAAGTTGGTCAAACCTCTAACAGAATGCCTGAAAAAGGGTAAATCGGTTGTGTTAAATGAACGTTATGTCAAAACCTTTGAGACTTGCAAGAACATCTTAACAAATGATCCTATTTTACAATATCCGGACTTTTCTCAATCATTTAATTTAACCACAGATGCGAGTAATTTCGCAATAGGCGCCATTCTTTCTCAAGGACACATTGGTAGTGACAAACCAATCTGTTACGCTAGTAGAACGCTAACAGATACCGAAGTGAACTATTCCACCATCGAGAAAGAGTTACTTGCGATCGTCTGGGCGACTAAATATTTTCGTCCCTACTTATTCGGACATAAGTTTAAAATCGTGACAGATCATAAACCTCTAACCTGGCTTATGAGTCTAAAGGAGCCAAATTCCAAGTTGGTTAGATGGAGATTGAAATTGGAAGAGTACGACTACGAGATAGTCTACAAAAGAGGGAAACTAAACACGAATGCGGACGCTCTTAGTAGAATCAAGATTAATAGCCAAGAAACTGAAAATCGTCTCGAAGTTAATATCAATGACGCTTCTATTCCAACACAAGATACAGGAGGGTCTACAATACACTCAGCAGTTGAGAATTTAAATGATGGAATTGCAATATCCGAGAGACCTCTCAATGAATTTAATCTCCAAATTATATTAGAAAAATCCGACCAAAAACCACAGTCATCTGTAGAGATTCCCTTCAAGAATAAGCAGCGGCGAACCATACGAATGTTACAGTTTACGGAAGAAATCATGATCGACGTTTTCAAGAAGTATTTAGCTCCAAAAAAGCTAACAGCGATATTAACTGATGATGAAACTTTCCGCATCGTACAGTCTATATACTCAAGATATTTTTCAAATAGCAAAACCTTCCGTTTAATTAGATGTACGAATTTATTAATAGATGTAAAACAAAATGATGAACAAGATAAGCTGATAAGGGATTACCATGAAAATAACAACCACAGAGGTATAAGTGAAACCCTGCTACATTTAAAGAGGGAATATTTTTTTCCCTTTATGAAGAACAAGATAATTCACACTATTAATAATTGCGAAAAATGCCAAACACTAAAATACGACAGACACCCACCGAAAATAAAATTTGAGAAACCAGAAATTCCCACAAAACCACTAGACATTCTTCATATAGATGTCTATAGTATTAATAATCAACAGATTTTAACAATAATCGATAAATTTTCCAAATTCGCTTCAGCATACACCCTACCTTCAAGGAATAGTATTCTAATAATAAAATCCCTTAAGCATTTTCTAAGCCTTCACGGCATACCCCTCAAGTTAATTTGTGATCAAGGAACAGAGTTCACAGCCAATATATTTAAGGATTTCTGTAAACAGTATAAAATTAATGCACACTTCACCTCATTCCAACAAAGTAGCAGTAATTCTCCTGTAGAGCGATTACATTCTACCTTGACAGAAATCTACAGGATCATACTAAGTAAACGTAAAGAAAATAAACTTGATTTAGATCACGACGAAATACTGTCAGAAACTTTAATCACATATAATAACGCTATACATTCTTCCACTAAACTAACGCCCTATGAACTATTCTATGGAAGAACTTTCCAGTTTAATAATAATGTTAAGTTTAATAACGAACATGAATATTTAAAGAAATTAAATGAATTCCAATCGGAGCTATACCCTGAAATAAAAAATAGAATTGAACATTTAGCTAGTAATAATATAGATAAGTTGAATGAAAGAAGGGAAGATCCTGAAGAAAGAAAGGAAAATGAAATAGTCTTTAGGAAAGAATGTAAAAGAAATAAATTAACGCCTAGGTTTACAAAACATAAGGTGAAGAAAAATAAAAAAGTAACATTGATAACTACTGATAATAGAAAGATACATAAATCTAGGATCAAAAGAAAACATTTAGTATAAAACATTAGTAATATATCCTTTTTATCTATCATCCCTTACAGATTAACTTTAACGTCCAGTCAATTAATGGAAGTCCACGAATTGGCAAGTAGTCAAGGTATCCTTCCACTTAAATTGGGTACAGCACGAACAATCAAGAATTATAACAACCTTGTACACATCGTTAGATTAGAGACATACAGAGATAACGTAGACAAAATTACAAACTCTCTCAAAGCTCTTGACAATTTTGACGGACTAAAAGACTCAATCACCATAACAAAACTGAAACTTAAAGAACTAGAAAATAAATTAGAATCATTGACTCCCAAATTGAGAAACAAAAGAGGATTAATAAATGGATTGGGTACTGCAATAAAATTTATTACTGGGAACATGGACGCAAATGATGCACATAGTCTAAATAAAGAAATAGCGAAATTAAATTCAAAACAAACAGAATTGCGTGAAAAATTAGATAGCCAGATCAAAATTAACTTGCAAATGATTAAAAGATTCGAAAATATAACTATTCATATTAATAAAGAGCAGGATACAATCGAAAATTTTTTGAAAAGATATCAAGAACAAACAAGAAATAGAATTCGAATTAACGAAGACGTACTTTTTCATACGCAATACCTTAATCAGATAAATTATAATATAGATTTGCTTACCAATCATATAACCAATGTAGCAGAAGCAATAGTGTTAGCTAGATTAGATATCATTCCTAAATTAATTTTAAACCCAAATGAACTCGATGAGATTTATAATATCCTTAGTAATCAATCTATAGAAATAAAGTCTAACGAACATATTTACGAGCTATTAGGACTACAAGCTTATTACAACGGCTCAAATATAATATTCAATGTACGTATTCCAATATTATCCCATGAGCAATACTCCTTATTCCATATTATCCCGCTACCAATAAATCAAACTAAAGAAATCGTTACGAACCCATACATAATCCTCAACACTCAATATATTCAATACTTGAATGAAGTTTGTCCCAGAATAGAAGATATTTTCTATTGCAAGGAGTCAAGACGAGAACAAGTTGACCAATCAACATGCATCGGACGCCTAATGAATAATGAACCAGCCAACTGTACATTAAATGATGTCGGACCTATCGAAGCAATCCTGCAACCAGAACCAAATTACATCCTTCTTCTAAATATCAAAGAAATACCAATAAAGTCCAACTGCGGAAATAATCAACAAAGTCTTCAAGGAACCATCTTGCTACACTACAAAGATTGTGAAGTTGAGATCAACGGAATTACCTACCAAGATAATCCAAACGTATTCTGGGATGAAATCCTTGTGTTCCCAACTCTTTTCAACAGCATTCATCCAGAATCCACCATTGAGACCCTAAACATGCAGAAACTAAGAAACTATCATTTCAAAAATAAGGATGCAATAGAGATACTGAGGATAGAAACACAGAAAAGGCATAACTACACCTTCGCATCATTAATTGCCCTGGGAGTCATAATCATATCTGCAATAATTTACGTATGCAAGAAATTCACCGTGACACTAAACATAACGGAACCCGCAGATCAGATCCTCGCTCCAGCCGCATCAACATCCCAGTTCCTGTGGCCGTCGCTCCATGCTAAGGGGGGAGGAGTTACAGATACAACCCAACCACAAATATAATAGCCATTGCAAAGGCAACGTGACCCAGGTGCAGTGAACCCATATGCACCCAACCTAATTCAATTATTCTTAGGAAATATTTTTATTAGTCTAGACGCTAGGTCAGCAATCTATATGTAGTAATTTCACATAATTTTTTGCTTAAAGAAGTAACTTTAGAAAGGTACGAATTCAATTCAATTCAATTCAATTTAATTTATTCAAGGCATTGTACAATTAAGATATAATCTTTTTTATTTGTACAAGTTAAATCTATCAAAAGCAAAAAAAAAAAAATAATAAAAATGTATATGTATAAAGGTATAAGTATAAATGGAAAAAAAAAAGAGACATGAGAAAAAAAAATAATAAAATAAAATAAAATAGGTAAGATACAAAAAATAAGCCCCTAAATTTACTGCTAAAAACTAAATCAAAAACATAAGGAAGAAAAAAGAAAAAAAAAACAGAAAAAAAAAGAAAAAAGAAAACAAAATTAATCACTACTTAACTTAACCTGCTACATCTGCTATACTATAAAGCAACCTCTAACTATTCAAGCACTACTGCCTGAGCACATAATCTCAAAAATTCTTTCCTTGGTGCTGGCGAAAGATCTCGACTCAACCGATAACTTAATACTGGGCGGTAAGGAATTATAAACTTTGATGGCATGACTGAAAAACAGGCGTTTAGTAATTAAGTATTCAGATCTGGGCAGAATGCAATTGACTGTTCTATTAGATCTCGCGAATTGAAGAATGCTGTATAGGTAGGTTGGACTGCGGTATTTGATGATTTTAACTAGAAGGATTACCGATCGAAAATTCAAAAATGTTAAAAGATCACAACCCAAAAAGGATGAAGCATAAGCTGACACGTGATCGTATCTTCTGAGGTGATATATGTATCTTATAATGGAGTTAAACGCGATCTGCAATTTCGTAAAATTAAGATAATCAAGTTTTCCAAATACTTCACATCCGTACATTAAGACAGGTATAAGCAGAGAACGAGCAAGAAACATCCGCGTAGAAAGTGAAGTAAAATAGCTCGAAGTCCACAGGGAGCGAAGACCACCGTATATTTTACGTATTATTGATTTGATGTGATCACCCCAAGTGAGAGTGTTATTAATAACTACGCCTAAATTGCGGACAGACTCTACCCAGGGTATGACAGTATCGTTAAGTACAACAGTTGAATAAGTAGACGTATCAAGTTTATTACGATACACAGCTAAACAACATGATTTTCTGGGATTCAGCATCAAGCCATTCTCAGTCGTCCATAGATATATTGAATTTAGGTCTTCATTGATACAACTAATTCCATCTTCGACAAGTCCTAAGGGTCGCGATAAGAAAAGTTGAGCATCGTCAGCATAGAGATGCATTTCACTGTGAGTAAGACAGTCAAACAAATCATTGATAAGCATGCAAAAAAGCAACGGGCCAAGGACAGAGCCTTGCGGAACACCAGAGTTAATTCTAAGAAAGGTAGAGTAATTACCATTTGAAAACACTGTTTGATAACGACCTGTTAGATAACTAAAAATAAGTTTCGTTGAGCTTAAGGAAAAATTAAATTTAGTAATGAGTTTTCTACACAGGATTACATGATCTAGAACTAATTTATCCAAATCTATTGCTTCTCTAATTACATTGACTACCTTCAAAAGGGCAGTGGTACAACTATGCCGAGGACGAAAACCAGATTGCGAGTCATGAAGGAGACTATTGATGCGCAAATAATGAGAAATTTGCAAGAACATTAATTTTTCAAGAACCTTAGATAAGAACGGTAAAATACTGATAGGGCGGAAATCGGAGCAATTACGCCCAGATTCTTTAGGTACAGGTATCACTTTAGAGAACTTCCAGCTAAGCGGGAAGGTTGAGATAGTAAAACAGGTGTTAAAAATGTGAGCAAGTGGCAACACTATATATGGCGCAACAATTTTAGCAAACCGTGGGGAAATCCCATCCATACCTAAAGAATTAGACTTTATACTGCACAAAGCCGTATAAACTTCATCCGTAGAAACTCTGATGAAATGGAAAGGAGATAAGGTACCTGTAGATTGTAATGAATTAACAAAATCACTGCCATGAGCAGGGTTAGAACTATGAGACAAAAATTTGGTATTCAGCACATCAGGATCCACAGAGCATCCGGAATTACCAGCGGCAACTACGCTCGCTTTTTTGAGATTACTCCAGAGAACTTTAGGAGGCAGGCCAGTGTTAAGATACCTTGAAAAATGTCGTCTTTTTGCTTCCCGAATAGCATGAGTAGTACGGTTTCTAAGCATTCTGTATTCCTCTTTGAAACTAGTGATTTTATATCGCTTCCACCTTTCGTATGCCATATTGCGAGTTGTTATCAGACCTTGGAGGTGAGTATTAAACCACGGGCAACTCTGGTTAAGTAATCTTTTGCGAATGAGAGGAACGTATTTCTCATGTAAGTAGTTCAAAACATTATTCAAGAACTCAACTTGATCATCAATATCAGGCATAAGCTGTACCGAGCTCCAATCTATGGACTCCGCTTCATTGAAAAGAGCATTAGTATTTATGAGATTGTAGTTATAGTAGGAGACTGTGTTGGGTTGATGATCCGGAAGCACGCTAAAATTGTAAATAATCATAATTAAGTCATGATCAGAGACGCCCGGTAAAGATATTTGATTAAAAAATAAGGAGTTAGAAGTATCAGCTGTTAAGAAAATATCTAATAGAGCCGAAGAATGGTTAGAGAAATGTGTAGGTTCATTATTCACACGGTGGATATCTAAAGCATCGATAATGTGCTGAAAGGAAATGGTCAGGTAGCACGGGTTAAGGAAATTGAGATTGAAGTCTCCACCGATAACTATATGCTCATACTTAGGCACAAGATTAATAAGTTCGTTTTGCAGTAATTGAACTGTCCGGCAATTAGGTGGCTTGTAAACACAGCCAACTAAACACCTCTCGCTATTTGAAAAGATTTCACAAAATATATATTCCTCCCCACCTTGACTAGTGCTGGCTAGTAGAAACCTGCATCGAAGATTTTGTTTGAAGTAGATGGCGACACCACCTCCTCTGCGATTATGGCGGTCATTACGAAAGATTTTATAGCCAGGGATGCCGGCGACATTGTCATGAATATCAGGTTTTAGCCAGGTTTCTGACACACAAATTACATCAAAAATTAAGTCAGAGAAAATGTCACGCACTTCATCAATTTTAGGAACCACACTTCTAGCATTAAAATGACAAACTTTTAGCCCAGATCTCTGTTTGCATAGAACGCCGAGGAGTGCCCGAGTATTGCCCGTTCCAGTCATGTAGGTAAGATCACTCATATCCCAGCACGATCGTGCCGAGCACCTTAAGCATCAGCAGCACAGAAGAATATGAACTTTTTCGTAGAATAAACTTTTTAAGCAAGCAGCAGTAACTTGAAGAGTGAGGAGAAATAACCTTAGTACAAAAGGCATTAACGGTTATAAACAAATCCATTTGAACACAGAAGCAGAAAGCAATTGGAAACAAATCACTAAGAATTATAACACTAAAAAATATTAAAGAATATGTAGCAGTTACACATAGGCTAAGCTTACAAACTAAGAGAAGTTCATCAAAACTAAGACTAAGAAAAAAATAACGAGAAACTAATATATAATAGAAAAAATGAAAAATTAATTCTAGAAATAAAGGGAGACGAAGTTCATATGCAGTAGCTGGATGTAAGAACACTGAAGACATTACACGGTTGACAATGCCAATTATCGTATGCCGACCAGTTCCTCCAAGACATTAACGCACGAAATCAAGGCAGCACTTTCATCTTTAGTCTTACGAACAAAAACACGTCCAGAGGAAGTAAATACAGCAAATAAGTGACCTTGCCTCCTCAACATTAATGCTTTCCTCTTAATTCTGTAGTTAGCAGCCGTTAAGCTTTCGTTTATGAAAATTGAGCTGACAGTATTCGCGGCGTGACTCATCCCAACGTCGTGTAGCGTAAGATTTTTTATGTCACATCTGCGCCGAGATTTTATGGTAGTACGAAGAGCCGTCAGTACAGCAATTTTGTCACTAATATCATGAAACTTAATGACAATAGGAGGCCCGAGCGCATTATTTTTAACAGACCGCGTACGAAAAATTTGTTTTGGTGTAATTACCTTATCAATGCTTAGAGATGTACATAGTCTGGCAAAAATCTCACCAAGGTTCTCGTTATCAGTGGATGGGACTCCAGTTAGAATGACGTCATTGACCAGACGTAGGCGCTCAGAGTTATCAATTTGCCGCTCGGTCTGCTCACACCAACGTTCAGCCCGTTGCACATTGACCTGCAGTCTAGAAATTTTTTCTTGCATAGTAGATAATTGCTCATTCACAGTTTTAAACAGTCTAGTCTCCAAATCAGTCAGCAGGTCTCTAAAGTCAGCTATAGAGGCCTTGAATTTAACATCAAGCTCAATGGTAATAGAAGAAAGTTTCCTTTCCACCTCCCGCACCAGTGAGGTCATCTTACCCTCGATCTTACTCATGATGTTAGCCATTTCTCCAGAGACAGTAGTGGATCCAGAAGAAGCACCTGATACAGAATCCGATCTGGTCTTCACTTTTTTGTCAGGCATAATAGATTATTGATCAGTTTATAATTAAATCGCGAAATTAACTCCACGGCTACTCAACGTGATGTACAATTTATAAAAATTGCAGCAGATAGAGGAAAATAAATTAAAATAAATATAAAGACTCAGATTAAAACAAGTCGGCACACCACAGTACTACTCTCGTGAACGCATCTAACTGAATGTTAACAATAAAATAGCAAATAAGTCAGTTCGATTGTGAGTTTGAAAAGAAAAAGATCAATAAAGTTAAGTCGGGAAATTTGTGCGTTTTAATTTTTTTTATTGAATAACTTAAATAGAAACTTAACTCGCGCGAGTTAAGTTTCTAATTAAGTTATTTAATAAAAAAAATTAAAACGCACAAATTTTCCCGACTTAAATTTATTGGACTTTTCGTTTTAAAACTCGCAACCGCACTGAACTTATTTTCTATTTTATTGCTAACATTCGTAAAAATGAAATTACTACCTAGCGTCTAGACTAATACAAATATTTCTTAAGAATAATTGAATTAGGTTGGGTGCAAATGGGTTCACTGTACTTGAGTCACGTTGCCTTTACAGTGGCTATTATATTTATGGTTGGATTGCATCTGTAACTCGCGTGCCTACCTTTTCCTTTTTTTTTTTCGAGGATTTGCTTGCAAAGAAAAGGAAAAGATTATAAATAGGAAATAAAGCAAAATCTTTTCCTTCAACCTTTCGCTTGTGAGCTCTACCTTTTGCTTTTACCTTTACCTTTGAAGGAAATACTTTATTTTTATAAATACGACCTATTGTTAGGCTATTGTCATCAAGTTAGCTACGGAATAGACACCTACTTAAATTTCTCGCTCTTACCGAAATAACAATTTTCACTGCCCCAATATCATTAACATATGGCATTATTAAGAATTGCAACGAAATTATATGAAATCAGGAAACTGTTCATTTTGTTTGCAAAGGTCTAAAAATTCATTACTTCTACCAATCATTGAAGGTGCTCCGTCAGTAGACATCGCAACCAATTTATGCAAAGACAAATTTGCAAGGTTAAGGTAGGATTATGAATAGTTTGAATGGATTTTGAGGGTATTCAAGAAGATTTTGTCGGTCGGGTAATCCTACATTCTCTCAATTTTTGTTTTTAGCTCGTTGTCTCTGTTGCACTGCAATAATGCATAGCCAAGCTCTTTTCCCCTCATTCATACAAAAGACATCCTATTTTTTGCTGCCTCCTTCTCATCTTCTTATTAAGTCATTTTTGACATTGCTTGGGAATTAGTCAGGTCAGTTGTAGAATAGATACGTGTTTAATTTTAAATTCATGTTTTATCGTCTGCTAAATTTTTAGTACACATTTTAAATTAAAAGACTTGAAACTAACTTAGTAAATTATTTAAACTGTCTGCGATCTACTGTCGAACTGTTCGCGATCGACCGTTTGCCCACCTGTCTATAGAACTCAATTTTCTAAAATATAATTGAATATCTGAAACTCTACAGTGTTTCACACCCAACAAATCTTCTTAGTTTTCTGCCGAGAATGCTCTCTATTGTTACGTTTGCATGTAGAGTCGCAGTTCTCAAAATCTGGAATGCAATTTCCTGGATACTTCTTCATTAGAATTTGTATGCATTTTTGGCGATCGACGACGGCACACATGAAAGGGTTGTATCTGAAAATAACTGAAATGAATAAAAATTCTGCCGAAACATTTTCTGTAAATTTCTAAGAAGAAATTAATGCTAATTGCGTAACTAGTGTCTATGCTCATAAAAACAACACATAACAGATGGATTCAAGCAATGCTTTCCAGCAGGATAATCAAGACGCAGCTCTTTAGTGCGACACTGGAGGTTAACTTCACCAGAGCAACCCCAACCCCAAGTAGGAGTTTTGTCTTCACCGCTGTGATCCATGGTAGTTAACGATCTTTTGGTTCAACTAAGCAACCAAAGTACCGAATCCCAATGTTATGCTGATGACCTTGTTATCATTATCAAAGGTAAAAGTGAGCGCTTGCTTTCTAGAAAGTATCAAGAAGCCCTAAGTTTTGTTCAAGGCCGGTGTGCTGTACAAAGTTATCAGTCAACCCCAGCAAAACAATTATTATACCCTTTACCAGAAAAAGGTGAATGAGGAACATAATTAGCCCTACCCTCTTTGCTAAGGAAGTCCCAATATCCAAAGGTGCTAAATATCTTGGGATAACTCTCGATGATAAGCTCAACTGATGCAAACATATTGACAAGACAGCTCTGTGGGAATGTTGAAAACTGGCTGACTCAACATGGGAACTCAAGCCAATAATAATTTCGCTATACAAATCAGTAATGAGGCCCATGATCACATATGCTGCAGTAGTGTAGTGGAACAAGTATACATACAAAAGCCAACCATCCAGAAGCTAAATAAGCTACAGAGGATGGCATGTCTAAGTGTAAATCGTGCCATTACATCTACCAGCGCTCTAGAGACACTATTGAACTTACCAGCACTCAGCAACGTTGTTGAAAAAGAGGATGGACTAATGGTGTACAGAGCCCGGACAGATGGGTATACTGAATGGAACTCCAAAATCCTACGCAGACAACAGAACGAATAGAAGCAAATTCAATACTTAATTAAAATTTCGAGGACACATTAGGGATTACTTCACATCGCAAATAAAAGTTTTCCAGATGTTTAATAATCGCCCCCAGGTTGATCACCATTTTAGGGAACGTTGCATTCTATCACTCTCTGAGGGTTAAACTGGTAGTGTCCGGCAATAAGGGAATATCTTGGGGCGACGAAGGAAGGAAGGGAATTGTCAGTTTTTTCAGTGATCATCTTTATATATTTTTTGAATTATTACAAAATTTATAGGCCTCTTTCATTTAGTACCTATCAGAAAACTTTTTTCTAGAACCATGCTGAAGTTGAGCATACTGAAATCGTGTTCAGCATTTTTTTGTACTTTTTTTTTTACTAATTTTCTTGCTATTGAAGAGTGCGACAATTACATTTTTTGAAATAAGTATGGATCTTACAAGATCCATGCGAAATACAGTTATAAGAAGGGATCTTATTGCAAGCATCTCAGGCATTTTTCAAGCGTGATGTGCATATTTTAACAAGATCAAAGTGGGCCCATTATTTTCAATAATACACACGCCAAACATAAGACTTTCATCGCTGACTGTCTGAAACGCGGAATAAATCTTGGCGGTATCAGTCCAACTTCAAATAACTAAGATTAATTAAGCCATTTACAACAGATCCTCGCTATGCCAGCTCTAAATAATTTAGAAATTCTAAGAGTATTACAAGACAAAAAATCACAATTATAATTTTTGAATTTTAAGGACTTCTGCGTTGTCAAATATCGGGATAATGTGAAATATTGAGAATTTTTATCGTGTCATCGGCTCACGAAGATAACAAACATTTCATAATTACCTACCTACCTACCTATAAAAATTCCAATATTTCATGCATACACCATTCTTTTGAAAACTATGCAGATGCATTTTGTTGTCATTGGTTAATTACAGAAATTATGAAATTCTTAAATTGGCTTTAAAATTCTGCAATGCATAGCAATGGGCTAGCTGCTGCTGCGCTGAGGCTGACAGTGACAACTAGTACGCCGTTTGCCTTCGTCTCTTCCAAAAGTTGACAAGATCTACTTCATTTTCATTGGCGAATGAATAAAATACACACACAACTTGATTTAACGTAAGTTGGTTGCATTTTTTTTATACTTCTTCGTTTATCGTATCCTCTTTAAAATTCCATTCTTATTCGTTCATCTCTTTTACAATACCATATTTTGCCCATAAGAGAGAGAGAGATAATAAAACTAATTGTCACATTGCCTTCTCCTCTTCCAAATGACTGCTTCTTTTCATTGGTTCATAAAATCCTGCTCACCCACACTAAGTACTGCATTTATCGAACTTAACGAATATTTCGGTCATGCGCAGTAGAATAAAATTTTAATTTTTGTAATCTGAAATTTGCTGATCGCCTGGTATTTGCTGTTTCTTTAAAATCCACAAGAATGAATGGGGCAGACAATATTATAAATTCAATATGCAGAACATTTGGACTGTATGGTTTCTTTTTTCTAAACTAGTGATACATCTGCCAACAGATGGCTCCGGGTGTATCGAAATGAGAATTTTCTCAGCTTGATGAAATCTAGTTTTTTGTAATTTAGTGCTTGAAGAGTTTTTCAATTTCGTGGTGTAATTTATATTTAACTTAATTATTAAATTTTTCGTAGGCATATAAATAACAATGAAAAAAAAAATTGTATCAAATAAGAAAATATTTAAATTTTTGCATGTTCGTCTTTTTGCTTCATGATCGCAAACGATGAAAATGCCTTTGTCTTTCAAGATGAAATTTTCAATTAGAAATTTCATAAAAACCCCAAATTTTTAAAAATTTTTAAATGGAAAATTACTGCTGCTGCTACTGGAATACTTTTTACATGGTGCTTATGCTATTGAAAGACGGCTAAAGGTGTGCAAGTTAATCTCCTACTTAAAAGCTGCGGCTGTTGACAGTTAGTTTTCTATCGATATTCTTAGTTCTTCTTTAAATGTTGTCCTATATTCCTAGTGTCTTTTAAGAAGCTGTATCAGTGTTGTTGTTTTAAACATTCACCTACATACTTTAATAACGATCATTATTGAGCTCGATGTACTTACTGAGTATTACCTTATTGCATTCAAACGGGTACCTACCTACCTACTTATTACACTTTCCTATGTTGCGTGAAGGAGTAAATTCAAGTTGATCTCATTTCAATAAGAAACCGGATTAGGATTACGTCGATACAAATTTTACTGAAGGCCCGAAATATTTCATTTCATTTATATTGCAAAGCATAATTTTCTCGGAAATTTAACTGATCGACTTTCTTATATTTCACGAAAATATTGCCAATACTGCTATTTAGCTTTTCTTTCATTCTTTAATTATTACACACTTTCATTGTTTTTTGTAGAGTTGAGGGCTCCAATCTTCCGTAAAATCTCATAGAATCTGTGGTCGAGATGAATTTGCATCGCCATCCTCTTTTAGCCACCACTTCATTTGAAATACTCTGACCACATCTTTAAAACTTTCTGTCGGTAAGGCTTTTTTTTTTTTTACAATTTATTCTCAAACTCATTTTTTGTTTGTTTATGAGATCGATTCATCTCAATAGGAAAAGTATATCAATCCAAGTGTCGTTACTTGCAAATCCTACAGATTTTTTAAGCTCTCATATTTAGCTCAAGCTGACGGTTATTGTATTTTTTCACAGTTGTAAAATTAAATACATCGAATTCATCCGAGGTCTATTAGAGACTATTGCATAATCATCATTCTGCTCCTCTGACTCTTTTTGGCTGCAACAAAATTTATTTTCACACTAACTTTTCCTATTGTCGGCAATTCACTCGATAACAGCCATATGAAGATACAATTCAGTTTACCATTTATAGCACCCCCGCACTACCAACAAAATTGCTAGAATTCCATTTATCAATTTCCATAAAAATTTCAGAAAAATGTGAATCAGTATTTCTTTAAGATTTGACAAGGATTATAATTACAAGCAATTAATGCTAAAGGAAATTGAGAAGTATTTTAAGTAGAATTTATACTGTCTTTGACCAAATTATTAGAGGCCTCTAAAATTTTTTTTTTAAATTTTATATTTCGGGCCGTATTCAGCAAGCCACTGAATTTAATTTAATTTCTGTTTTAGTACTCCTGTGAGAGAAGTTTATAGGGCACACTTAAAATTAAATTAAAATTTTATTTGTATTACTTTATGCCATAATAATGCATATATAATTTTAATTTTAATTCTAGTGGGCCCTAACCCTCGCTAACATGTTACTATCTATGGAAAATAAAGTTTATTATATCGTAAAAGAGACTACGTGAATTTAAAAAAAAAATCTAAGTAAAAACGAAAAAAATCTTAACTTTGATATTTGGTCATTGGTCCTTTACCAGAAATTTTAATGCCTGTATTCTCTTGGAATGCTGTTTATGTGGATTGCGCACAGTTTCCTAGAATACACATTTTTTTTATCGTCATGGTCTTGCTGGTAAATGACCCATTTGTCTACCTCTCTCTCTTTTTATAAAAACCTGTTCTATAATTTTGTTCGGAGAATTGTTTGGCTAATCCAAAAGGGTACATACATAAATGGTGAAAATATTCGGCAGACCTTGCCGTGTGACTGCTAAAGCTCTCTTCTTGCATTAAAACAGTTCGTGTCTATTGGAAAACCAATCTTTCAACTTAGGCCAGCAATCTTACTTAGAAGATATTCTTGTGGTTACCTTATTTCAGGGAGTAGGTACTTACCTATATCTATTATTTAAAATTTCCAAACGTCCAGTTTCTTGTGCAGAGATGACAGACTAAATCATAAAATTTTTATATGGCAACACCAAGAAGGGGTTGCCCTATTTAGTCCATTTTTGAAATTTTATTTGCTATTACTATAAAACCACCATGTATCAAATTTCAGCTATCTATGTCGACACCTTCTCAGGCAGTGTCCAAATATATAGTGGTAATCGAAATTTTTGTATGTCAACCCCGCGAAGGAGTTGCCCGATTTGTCTCATTTTTATACCCTAGATGAAATCATAGGGGTATACTAAGTTTGTCATTCCGTTTGTAACACCTCGAAATAATGATGGTAGAGCAAAATGGATTGCACACCCATTCATAATATTAAAAGTTATTTCGATTTTTGCATGTCCGTCCGTCCGTCCGTCTGTGCGCACGATAACTCGAGAACGCGTATACTTAGAGAGCTGAAATTTTGTACACAGACTTTAAAAAAAGTAAATTTAAGTTCGAAAATGAGCCAAATCGGGCAACTCCTTGGTGGGGTTGCCATATAAAAATTTCGTTTTCCGCTATATATTTGGACACTGCTTGAGAACGCGTCGACGTAGAGAGCTGAAATTTCGCACATGATATTTTCACTACATTAGCAAATAAAATGTCAAAAATCGACTAAATCGGGCAACTCCTTCTTGGTGTTGCCATATAATAATTTCGGTTTTTTACGTATACTTTGAAACCGATCAGTCCAAGACATCTCTATTGTACTAAGTACTTCTGCAGAATACGAAATCCTATAAAATTGGTTATTACCATTTTTCTGTGCGACAAACTATTCTAGAAATATATGCGAAAAACAACTTCAAAATCAATACTTGAATACATCGGTGACCATACGAAATTTAATACGGGCATTCATCTAGGGTATCATAAGAATTGGTCTTAGACCAATTCTAGCTTTTTTACTTGTTGAACTTAATTTTACATTGTTTTTTTTTGTAATGTCCGTGTACAAAGTTGCAGCTTTCTAGGTGATGGATAACCCAAGTTTATTAAAAGTTAAGACCACCACTCCTGAAAATAGGTTAAATAGTATTCTCATAACAGCGTTCACTGCATAATATTTTAGGGCTCAATTAGAGATAATTTAATGCCTCTACTTCTTTGCCATAAATTCAGTGTGGCATAGTAATCCCATATAGATTCTATTCAATGGCAAATATGCTAATTATAATTGCACTATTAAGAAAATCAATTTCAGTTATTACTTCAAAGTCAAAAAGGATGAATTTGAAGAAAATTGCTAATAATATGTAATCTTAAAATTACTTTCCATAACAGTGTATTCTTAAGGGTTGAGCCTGACATCCGCATTCATTACATTAACAATTTTTAAAAATATATTTTAGTTGCACGTTTGTCCATTTGTTCAGCCAGAGGTATTCTTTGCATGTACATCTTCGTGGGTTACGACAACGGTCTTAAAAGAACTGCGCAGTCTGAGTTATTGTAAACAGCAAATAGGCCTAACACTAATTGTTGTTTTTTTTTTTAGCTAGCTGTGTCGTTGACTGCTGCTGGTGGCGCCCACATATTTGTGTTGTTGTGTGTCGCGTTTTTTTGTTTTTGCCTTCAGCATGCGGATTAAGAGCAAATCGGTTTTCGGTGTATTGCCGCCTTAACTAAAAAAACCCAGCAATTCTCGCGCTAACTGAAACCAAGGTCCTTTTTCATGCTGATATTAATCAGTATCACGTCCCTGGTTACAGCTTCGTGCCTCTTTTTTCTCAGCACGGAGGGATCGCAGTTTATATTCGGAATGATGTGGCCTTTACCATTCTTCAAGATTTTTCTGCTGCCAATCCACAGTTTTCTTTATCGCAGCCCAAATATGTCTGATGACGACACGGTATCCGTATTTGACAATATCTGCAACAATATTGATCATTTGCTTTCTGTCTCCCCCTCTTCCGAAATCGTCCTGGCAGGCGATTTTAATGTTCATAACATACTGTGGCTCAGATATTCTTCTACCACAACTCTTCCATCTCAATCGGTTCCCCTCTCAGACCATTGTTTAATTACGGTTCAGTTTACCACCTCAAACCTGTGCCGCCGTACTTCACCAATGTTGATTCGGAAAGTCTCAATCAGTATCTCAGAGAAATAGATTGGTCGGTCTGTTTTCCTTCGAGGGATGTTGATGAATGCACATTAGAACTTAGTAACATACTTAGTCTTGGCATGCGTGAATACATTCCGTATTCTTACAGCAGATCTCAACAATAGCAAAATCGCTCTTGGTTTAACGATAAGTGCAAAAAGCGAAAGAGTCTGCATTTCGCGACTATCAATTGCATTAATGTCCGAAACTGTCTACAAGCCTGCACGGAACACCTGTAAGTCCATTATCCAGAGAGAAAATTTTCTTTTTGACCAGAATATCAGACAAAAAATCTTGGCAAGCCGCAAAGGTAGCAAAGGTTTCTGGTCCCTGGTCAAAACCGTCAGGAACAACTTCACTAGTTCCTCCATACCTTCACTACTTTATAATGGTGAAGTGATTGTTGACTCCCTGGATAAAGCTAATATTTTAGCTGCTAGATTCGCTTCAAATTCTCGTCTTCCACCCACCTCACAAACACCTGTTTTGCATCTCTCGTGTGGATGTGTACAAGAGCCAATACACGTCCGTACGAGGGATGTGTTCAGGGTCCTTAAGGGGATCAACCTCTCCAAAGCCGCAGGTCCTCATTGTTTTTCGCCCCTGTTAATTAAAAGCTGTGCCTCATCTTTGGCTAAACCTCTGCGTAAACTATTCTACTTGTCTTATTGGACAGGTGAATTTCAAACTGCTTGGAAACTAGCTCACGTTCAGCCTATTCCCAAGAAAGGAGAGGGTAGCGATCCCTCAAATTATCGACCAATTGCGATCACTTGGGTTCTTTCAAAGGTTTTTGAATCTATCATTAACTCAAAATTAACGAAGTATCTAGAAACTAATTATCTCATCAACGATCGCCAATATGGCTTCCGAGCTGGACGCTCATCTGGAGATTTGGTGACCTTTCTTACGGAACGTTGGAACCGTAGTCTAAAATCGTTCCCCTAGATATTTCAAAGGCCTTTGATAGAGTCTGGCATCCAGCCCTTTTAACCAAACTTAAGCACTTGGTCTCTCTCCTCCTCTACTATTATGGATTGAAAGTTTCCTATCTAGTCGCCAAATACGTGTTGTATTAGATGGCGTTACATCTGAACCGCAGCCCATAAATGCCGGCGTGCCTCAAAGCTCTGTTATCTCTCCAACTCTCTTTTTAATTTTCATTAATGATCTGCTTTCCCTTACTTTCAATCCCATCCATAGTTTCGCAGATGACACTACTCTCGATTTCGCTTACTCTTTTGACACTCTTGCGGACTCCAGAGGGAATGCTGCATGTGTTAAACGAGGTTGCATGATTAGATCATTGAATAACAATCTTGTTAATATCCTCGCTTGGGGCAAGGCGAATCTCGTCGAATTTAATGTATCTAACACCCAGAGCTATCTCATCTCATTAAAACAAGACCATAACTTAACCACTCCCGTTTCTTTTGAAGGAGCATTAATTTCTGATTCACCGTCACTAAACATTCTTGGCTTTAATATTTCCAGTAAGTTAAACTGGACAGATCACATCTTATCTGTTACCAAAGAAGCATCGAAATGTCTTGGATTTCTGAAAAGGTGTAAGAAATATTTCAGCCCGTCAAATCTAGCGATCCTCTACAAGTCCTACATTAGACCTAGAATGGAATACAATTCCCATGTATGGGCTAGGGCTGGTCGCTCAGCCTTAGCTTCATTGGATATTGTCCAAAAGAGAGCCTTCAAACTCATTGGCTATATGGCAGTAACTTGTAATATCGACTCACTCGACCACCGCCGCAATGTTGGATACTTTTCGCTCCTTTATCGCTACATGTATGGTCAATGCTCTGATGAAATATCTGGTCTAATCCTTTGTAGAGTGATTCCTGCACGCAATACTCGCGCTGCAAACCGCGCACATCTTTTTACCCTTCAAATTACTTTCGGTCGTACAGTAAAATTCCGTGATGCTTTTTTATCCCGAACAGTGCGAATGTGGAACAGTCTACCATCTTCTGTTTTTCCTCCGGTATACAATCTGCGGAAGTTTAAGGGCGACATGCATCGGCACCTCCGCCACTCTCCTCATATCCCCTAAACCTTTCCCTATCTCCTTCCTGCCATGCTGTGCTTTGCATCATAGGGTATCCGTTGAGCTGGGCTCAATAATATTAAAAAAAGAAGCCATCCAGTTTGGGCCAATCCTAAAAGTTTATGCCCATTTTAAAGTAAGGAGTCCTAAAACTTCTTTTCACCTATAAGTTAAAAAATTACAAATATCTTTTGTAAGCTGCTGTATGTAGGTGGATAGTGTTTTACACGACTAGCTCGTGGACAGGTGTAGTGAATGGCATATACATTTTGTCAAAAAGAGGTCTGAATTAATCTGTTTAAGATGCAACCTGAAAGCCACTCTTATCTCCTATGTTCTTTGGTTCTACGTTGCCCTCATCTTCCAAGCTGGACATTTCTACTCTGGAAATTAAACTTTTCACTTTCCGCATAAAATAGAAATATTAATAATTAATTCTTTCTATGCTTTAAAGGACTGTTAACGGATCAAGAGGGAAAGTTATATGCTTGGTGGAAAAATCTTACAGAATAAAGATAAGATTATAAATTTGTATGAAATTTTTTACAAAAACAACTAGACCTTTATTGACGAAAAAAATTCTCATCCCTGTACCAATTGAAATTCCAACGTAGAAATTTAACAGTTTAACTAACAACATTATCAGCATTGATTTACAATTAAAATAACTAATAAGAAAAAGCAGGATGCATTTTGAGACATTCAAGAATAGAGAATATATTTATTATCCTTAATTATTTTTCATCTCTACTGAAAACTGCTATTCAGGATGACACAGAGTATCGATTTGGCCCCACTCTGGATAATCCTGGGTACATTGGAAGGCATAGACCTGTGGCATTTTTTTTTTATAATTTTTGTACTTTCGTCTTTAAAATTAGCTAAATATCGTCTCTGTGATATTAGAATCAGCGAAATTTAAGGATTTCAAAGCCTTTTAATTTAGGCAGCATGCATCGCAGGACAAAAAAATGAGTGGTGGTATTCTTATCTCATAACTACTTAACTTTCACCAAAAGAAGGACGAAATTGGAAATGATCGGGTTGGGAATAATCGAACTTTGATAGATTTCGTTAAGTTATTTATGTAGGAAATTAGTTAATTGTCTGAAAATGGATCCATTTAGAATAAAAAGGATCAAGTACCGTAGAATGGGTTGAAATTAATGAAAAATCGATTGCTTACAAAGTCTTTGCTCAATTCGGCTTAACTAAAGTGTTAAATACTGCACCTAACTTTTGTTTTCCGTTAACATTTATATCGATTTTATCTTTAGAGGAATTACAACAGTTTTTCATTGGAAATTCAGTTGATCAAATTTGCCTCGTTAAGTGCTTCTACACTTAGTGGGTCAATTTTAACTCAATACAAAAATTGATTCAGTCGTTTACAAAATATTCCTAATTTTTATTAGTGGGGTGATTTTGATTGTTGATCAAATTCACCCTATTCCACCATCAAACCCCCTCTAATAAAATTAAGTAAATTTTGTAAATGACTGAACCAATTTTTGTGTTGAGCTGAAATTTATCAAACAAGTATAGAAAAATTTAGTGAGGCAAATCAGACTTTATAAAATTTTTATCTAACCCAACTATGAAATTAATTTTGCCTATGGATTTTAGAGAATAATTTAGTTCGTTTAGTGAGCAGATAAATAAAAATTAAGTGAAACAATCGGCATTTCTTATATTTTGAAATTGTATTCTTTAGATACCTCAAGAAGTTTTGGATCTGGCAATGTATGTAGCAATAATGTCTGTTAAATTTACTTGGGATATAATCTACTTTTACGAGCTGAAACGTTCTCTTGTTGGTAGTTGACTTACACCCTACCACAGCTCATACTCATTCTCCTCCCGGATCTGCTCCATGATACACAAATACCGAAAATGAAGAATAAATTGTATCTATTCGGATTCAATTGGATCCCACTGATCAGAGCCGGGGCCCTAGATTTTTTGTAAAGTAAAAAAAAATTCAAACACGAACATATGTTACTAATGTGTGATATTGTTTTGCCTAATACATTAATTACTTCAGGAAAATTAAAATTTTTTGCAATTGCTTTTTCTATGCTTAATATAACAAGTGCATTTAAGCGTTCTGCAGACATGCTTAACGGAAGATAATTCTTAATTTTAATTTGCTGAAAGAGCGCTCAGCACTTGCTGTGCATAGTAACTGGCAACATAAAGAAAACTTTTAACACAGTTAATACAATTAGAAATTTGTCGTTATGTGCGTTATTTACATTTGTGTCATTCAAAATCAAATCCCGTAGCAAATCAATTTCCTGGACCAAGTTTTCATCTACATCTTTTTTCTAATTGATATTTTTCTAAGGTTTTTATATCAGTGATTAATTTGAAAATATAATATAAAATATTTGGTCCTCTATTTGTACAATAACAGGATCAATTACAATGTTAAAAAAAAATAACATCTAAATTCCTCTACCGGGTTTTCTATAACTTCATCTTTTGCTATTTCGGAATAATCTTTTTCTGTTTCGAAATCGTTTTTCAAGAAAATGTTTTGAATATTCAAATTACGTGCTGCACCTTTACTACGTCTAAAAATGTGTTCCCGCCTCTCATCTTGTTACCCCGACCGATAAGATCTTTTGTGACATTACCCATCGCCCATTCGAACTTAAGGTATTTGATGAAGCTTATAATGTTTTTGGGGGCCATTTTTCCTATATCCTCTGGCAATGGAGCCGCCTTTCCTAGATGTCTTAGGCTTATATATATACAAGTCGAAAGCGTGGCTATACAAGTACCGATACAAATTCAGATACTTTTATTTAAATGTAAACTCACCTTAACAATGATTTGACTTTCTCCATTTCGAACGACTGATAATAAATCCATCATAATTACATTTTTCCATTCTAAAGCCTTGGTTTCCAACAGAATGCGGCGGCGCAATTGCAATTGCGCCACATTCTCTTGAAAACTAAGTCTTTAGCATAATGCGACAACGCATTACACTGTTTACGTAGAAACAAACCCTTCAACACACCGATTCTGGCCATTAGGGCTGTCCCTGACTTATCATTATCATGTATGCTTGTTTTAACCAGATGTGAAGAAATATGCACATTGTGCCTAATGTTCGACCTACAAATTGGGCTCTGTATATTGTTTTTGGTTCTTTTCTATTTTCGCTCGCTTTGCTCCTATATAGAAAATACTATGCGCAATATGTTTGATGCTTGACCCACATACTGGCAGTACATGATGTTTTTGTTTATTGACCATGCTAGCCAATAGCCTGCGTTTAATTTTCTTATGCGTAGGGGAAATGTTCCATTTCGCTTGTACAGGGTGGGCCAAAAGTCACCATGGGGTTTAAAAATTTAATAACTTTTTCGTTTATATATTTTTTTTATTTTTTTTTTTTAGATTATAAAATATACAAAATGGAAATTTTTTTACGCTAAGTATAGAAAATAATGTCACTTAAATGACCGCCGTTATTAGCTTCGCAATGATGGGCTTTTTTTAGAGCATTTTCCATAACATCTTTCAACATTTGTGGCTGTAGCGCTCGAATTTCTGCAACAATGTTGGCCTTGAGTTCAAGGATTGTCTCGGGCTTGTTCACATATACTCGCTCCTTCAAATAACCCCAAAGAAAATAGTCGGGTGCTGACAAATCTGGCGAACGCGCTGGCCAATTAATTTCCGAATTTCTTGAAATTATTCGCTGTCCAAAAATTTGCCTTAAAAGTGCCATTGTGTCTCGGGCAGTGTGGGCAGTGGCTCCATCCTGCTGAAACCACATCTCAGGTCTGTTTTCAAGAGCAGGACGTAAAAAATTTTCTATCATAAACCGATACCGCTCTCCATTTACGGTTACAGCACTTCCATCTTCATTTTCGAAGAAGTAAGGCCCAATGATATTTTCAGATGTAATGCCACACCATACTGTACACCTAATGGGGTGCAATTGGCGTTGATGAATGGCTCTTGGATCAACTAAGCAACGAATCATGGCTTCAGAGGGCGAAATTCTGACGTTAAAATGGCGACGATATGCTCTTTGCGTTAAAATAATTGATCGCTGATTTAAGTAATAAAATTCTATTATTCTGGTTCTTTGTTCAGTTGTGAATCTCTCCATTATTTATTCTCCAGATGTTGTTTATATAATCTAAAAAAAAAATAAAAAAAATATATAAACGAAAAAGTTATTAAATTTTTAAACCCCATGGTGACTTTTGGCCCACCCTGTATAAGCGAAATAGATTATTTACAATATTCAATTAATATATAAATGGGAAGACGTACCCACCACTTACGTTAATTTATAAATATTCGCCCCTTCACTAAATCTTGCTGGATCACCAATTATCGAAGAAAATCGATCGATGATCCTAAGTAAAAAGCCGCTGTAAATTAGGTAGTAGTTTTTAAAATTTAATCAAAAACGAACCAAGTGACCCTCAGCCCACGGTAAGAGACCTAATAAAAAACAAAAAGGAAAATTAAGGAGTAACTAAACAAAGTTAAGTCATTAAGTCAAAAATAAAAGACGTAATAAGAAAAACTTAAGTTCTGATTTTAAAAAGTTAAAATATTATCAAAAAGATCTAAAGCGAGGCTGGTGAACTTCTTTTTACAGCCTTGGAAGCTGAAGCGATGGTCATGTAAAACATGCTTAAATTAAAAAATTATGAAATAAATGCTGAAAATTTGAGAATAAATATTAAAGTAGGGTATAAACTTTCTAAAGCGGTAATATTACTCCCAGTGAACTCCGTTGGGTGTGACAGAATTTTTTGCTATGAGGCGGATAAAAACGTGGCTTAGAAGCAGAATGCTTCAAAAACGATTCTCTCGCATGTCACGCAAGTTACTGCACAACACAGAGATTGACATTCTTAAAAAAAATTACAGCTGAAAAGGTATTTAGCCGATTTGCAGAAACAAAATAGTAAACTAATGCTTATTTTATTGGTTTTTGGCGATTTCTGTTATGATTAAGACGGTATTAATTTAGAAGATAGTGATGGATGGTGACGAGACGAATTCAAATTAAACGATAATGCACTGAGAGAAATTTTCACTGAGAATAAGCTCTGTTCCATGTGTATCAAAGAAAGTTAGGTGCGATTTTGAGCTTAGCAGACATTTCCTGGATGTAACAAAACAAATTGCTTCGTCTTATTCAAATGAATATAGAAAACTTAGATCAATAGTAGTAATATATTTTCTCAATTATCTCTGATATGATAATAGCAAAAAATTTTATTACAGAATATGAGAAAAGGTTATATATCCTGAGAATAGAATTGCTTAAATGTAGTCTACTTTTCGTTATTCTAGAAAATGATTTATTTTAAATGTTCCAACTTAATTTTTAGTAGCTACGTATATATGTAAAAAGTTTCTTTGTTTAAGCAAGTCAGTTTCGTTTAATAAGCGATAATTTTCTTATGATAAGAAGAATTTTTCTCGTGTTTCTACGCATATTAATTAAAATGGGTTTCTATTAGATCTAAAGGAGTTTTCTTCTGTCTATGAAAGTTCTCTCACTCCAGTAGAAATCGTAATGCTAGTAGATTTGATAAAAAAACAATCATTTGTATTTTGTATTCGATCTAAAAACAACGGTAATCAATAAAATAGTTTGCTTGATGTAAGGAAACTTGATGTTAACACTGATTACCGTCTTAGAAACTTTTACACATTTTTGAAAAACAATACTTGATTGAAGAATATTTTTTTTCAATTTTTGTGTCAAACTATCCCCAACTAGGCCCACCCCAGAGCAAAACCCTGGCTACGCCCATGTTGAAGTATTAAAATACTCAACGAAAGTTAATTGCATTTATACTTAGCCTCTTTTACAATTCCATACTTCGTTCATAAGAGAGGGACAGAAAATGAAGGTTATTGTCACATTGTCACTTCCTCTTCTAAAAGTTTTTTAACTTTTTTTCAACGAATATTTCGGTCATGCACAGTAGAATAAAATTTTAATTTTTGTGTTCTGAAATTTGCTGATCGCCTGGTATTTGCTGTTTCTTTAAAATACACAAGAATGAATGGGACAGACAATATTATAAATTCAATATGCAGCCCATTTGGATTGTATCGTTTCTGTTTTCTAAGCTAGTGTAACCTCTGCCAACAGATGGCTCCGGGGGTATTGAAATGAGAAATTTATCAGCTTGATGAAATCAAGTTTTTTGTAATTTTGTAGCTTGAAGAGATTTTCAATTTTTTGGTGTAATTTATATTTAACTTAGTTTTTAAGTTTTGCGTCTGCATGGAAATAACAATGAAAAGAAATTTACTCAAATAAGAAATTTTTGAATGTTCATTTCACGATCGCGCGCGATGAAAACGCGTTTGTCTTTCAAGATAATAATTTGAATTAGAAATTTCATAAAAACCACAAATTTTTAATGATTTTCTAATGGAAAATTACTGCTGCTGCTACTGAAATACATTTTATATACTGCTTATGTTATTGCAAGAAAGTGTGCAAGTTAATCTCCAACTTAAAATCTGCACGACTGTTAATAGTTACTTTTTCTGTCGATATTCTTTGCTCTTCTTTTAAATGCTGTTGAAATCATAACCGTCGTCTTATCCGAATTTTTTTCATGCCCTATATTGCTAGTGTTTATTAAGGAGCTTTTTTACCAAATCGCTCTATTAGTGTTGTTGTTTTAAACATTCACATGTACCCACCTACATACTTTTATAACAATCATCAATACGAGCTTAATGTACCTATCGAGTTTTACCTAATTTCATTCACGTACGTACGTAATTATTATACTTTCCTATGTTGCTGTGAAGGAATACATAAATGCTTAGCCGATGATCAAGTTGACCGCATCTCAATCAGAATCCAGATTAGGATTACGCCAATACACATTTTACTGAAGGCCCGAAATATTTCATTTAATTTGTTGGAAAGCGTTACTCCTTCCCTTCATTCTCTAATTATTACATATTTTCATTGTTTTTTTGGAGAGTTGAGGGTTCCAATCTTCCGTAGTATGTCATAGCGTCTGTGGCCGGGATGAATTTGTATCGCTATCCTTTTTCAGCCAAATCTGACCAAATCTTAAAAACCTTCTTTCGCTAATGCGGATGTTTGTTTTTACAATTTCTTCCCAAACTCATTTTTTGTTTGTTTGTTGATGAGATTGATTCAGCTCATTAGCAAAAATGTTTCAATTCAAGTGTCTTAACTTATTGCCCTAAATTTGGTAGAGATGTTCAGGGATAGGTTGATGATTATTGAGGTCTTTTGAAAAGTATGTGAGACTTCATACTGTTGGCTTCGGTATTATTATACAAACCCAGTGCACGCGGTTGTTTTGCTAATTCAAATAGTCATTTACAACGAGGCGAGATGCTATTCGATGTTCTGGTTAGCTTGGGTTACCTCAATGGTGTATTGTTTTCATAGAGGGAAATTATTGGCTTAAAACTTTAAGAATTTTGAATGAAAAATTGAAAATTAAAATTAACTGTTTTCTTTTAAGTTGCAAACGTTCTAGAATTATTACGAGTCAATAGTCCATTATCAATCAGTTGATCACCCAGATTAGTCTTTTCCATCGAACAATTATAAAACGCCTTGATTCGTACTTTGAATCCCCCCCCCCCCCCCCACCTAAATTAAAGTCGGAATTTTTATTCCCGTTGAATAAGTTTCGCTTATATTCTGAACAGGATCTTCTATCTAAACCCTAAGTGATAAGTGATGATAGTTTTTTTCCGGTATGTTTTTTCTGTTATGAGCAACTTCTTGATGACGTTATGAATATGTCACTTGAAGAATATTAGACTACCAACTATTAGGCTTCGCTAACTCTTTTGAAATGATCCTTTACAACGTAGGTGGATCTCTGATTGATCTTTCCTCCAAACAGGTTTGTTTTTGCATAGTATAATATGACATTCAGTCGCCTCTATCGATCACGTAATGACTAGGTAGATATACTAGGGGCATTTCCTTCGAGATTTCTCTTGTGGACTAAATTGTAGTAATTCTGTCGATATTCAATCATGCAACAGGTCTGTCTATCTGATTTAAATTAATTTATAAAGATCTCATATATGACTCAGAAGCCAAACAGATCGACTCCATAAGGAATTGTCCAGTCTAATTATTTGTAAAAGAAGGACACCCTAACCCAATATTTAGCGACATTAAATTGAAAAGCAGTAAAATTTTAAGTTCATTTTCCTTCTTTTTGAAAAAGACTTGGTTAGAAAAATCCTTAAAAATCCTTATGATATATTTAGAAATGAAATCCGTCGATTTCTTGGTTGCTCATATGTAGCTTATCCTTTGCCGAGCACCGTTTCTATTTAAGACTCCATAATCATAGAACTCTTCCTAGAAAACGCCCAACGGTTTAATTGCCTCTCGTTTGAGTCATATACAAATATATGCCACCTGAGGTCTTATGATTGGTTGATAATTACACTTCTTTTAATTTAACAAACAAAAGCTCGACTTCGTCTAATCGAAGCACTCTCTTTATTATCGTGTATGATACCTACGTATCCTATATACCTAGTTGGTTTAATTAATGTGTTCCCAGATCTTTCAAGGACTCAGCGTTAGAAGTCCATAATGCGAGTCGTCGCCAAGACTTCTATCATTTCAGAAAAATCGATGAGCTCGCGTCCAAGGAGTTTTTTTGCCTTAGTACTCGGCGAAAATGTTACCACTATTTTACCATGTGAAGTATCGGATGCCAGATTAAATAAAATATCGAAACCGTGTCGCCTTTGGCGTTTAGAAATTTTTCGGAGATGCTATCTTCGTGAATCCGTCACCAATGATTACGATAAAGATTCACAATATTTCGGAGTATTCCGATATTTGACAACGCAGAGCTCCTTAAAATTCAAAAGATTTTATTTTGATTTTTTGTCTTGTAATACTCTTAGAATTTCTGCGTTATTTAGAGCTGGCATAGAGAGGATCAGTGGTAGTTATATCAGTTGATCTTAGGTATCTGAAGTTAGAGTGATACCACCAAGATATATTCCGTGACTGTACCTATTTCAATGGACCAGGTTTTCTCCCTTAATAAGTTTAATGGAAATGATGATAATCGCTCTACGAACTTTATGGTCTGCTGTAAACAGGCCATGTATTCCTCAGTCTTTTGTTTGGGATTCGTATTATTTAAAAGCATAGGCCCATTTTGACCTTGTTAAAATATGCACACCACTCTTCAAGAATAGGCATTAGGCTGAACTACAATAGTAGTAAATAACTTACGAAATTAAACGAGACTGAAGTTTACTTACGAAAAATTTATATCTTTAGCTTAAATATTTATCACATTCCGTAAGAGTTATTATCTTGATATTTAATGTTTTCAATTTTATAAATTGGTAAAAGTGAAAAATTAACAAATGGAAATTGATGTAATTGAAGATTTTTGTGCTTTCTATTAATTCGCAATACCATTTTTATTCCATTTTAATTTTTACATTGCACTTTTAATCATTTAGTAACAATTTAATTGTTTGTACACATCGCGTTCTTACGGAATGAGCGATTCTTAGCGCACTATACTTACGGAAAATTGCATATTTAAATTTAACGCAATTTCTCCTCACACGATTTAAAGTTAATTTGCGTACACCTGTTAAATTAAAGGCGCGTTCGCTTTACGTAAGTAAATGTACTTGCGTATACTTCTATTGTAGTTCAGCCTTATGACGTTGGCAATAAGACCCTCTCTTGTAACTTTGTATTTCGCGTGATCTTCTAAGATATGTTTATATTTTAAGAAAGGGGATGGGGCTCCACTGCAATTAACACTCTTCGTTTAACTCGACTTTTATGGCCTAAGACTTCTAATTAGTGTGAAAATACAATTTCGAATTAAAATTAATTTCATTTGGTGATGATAAACTTACCAGAGCTGGTAAGGAAGCAGCTTCTAAAATGTCTACTATTCCTGCGGCCTGGGCTTGATATTGGACCAGGCTACCTGAAAAAAATGCACGACTCGATGATAAAGGTAAATCACCACTTTTGGATGATCTGTACTGAGAATGAACCAACAGCTTAGAGATTCATGAATATTTTGAATGGATTTTTCTGTATATTCCCTTCACTTTTCGTTCTTTTCTACCAAAGTCGTGTTTATGCATCAAACGGTACTTTAGCTTTCCTTTCCTTTTTTTTTATGTAGGATCTAATAGACATTTTTATTAAAATAAATTAAGATAGCCCCAAAGCTTTTAAGCGGGGTGTAAATGTTAGTCGATTGTCTAACCTTTCCATCAATGATTCTGTATTTCGCTGGTTAGCTGTTATCTGTGTTTTGAATCCTTCAACTGTGCTTTTTCGAAAACCCATCGTCCTGCCGTTCCTTGCAAGATGAATACCGGCTCTCCTAAAAGATCTCAGAATTGTAAAATTTTATGTGTGGATCTGGATCACATAGCATATAATCAATTTGTTGTGTATCCTCCTCTGAAATTTTTCAAGAATCTTCATGATTATTGCGATGCTGAAAGTAAGTGTTAAGTAGATACTTATAATCAGTCCAGGAAACAAGTTAGTTTTAGTTTCAAAATAGTACTTAATTTGGTAAACACGATTCGCTGTTTTAATCCATATTACCTTATTTTGTAATCTCTCAAGTCTCGTTAAATTTTCTCCTGGTTTTAGCATAGTATTGAACACAGGTTTTGATCTAACAACTCTTTAACGGCTGCAGATAGCACATAGGGTATAATAGTTGACTACCGCAAAACGGGGTGACATTGGAAAATTTTGAAGGTTTCATCTTTTTTTTCGTATAAACTTTCGAAAAATTTAATATATTTTGGTGTCATCATAGCATTTGACAGCTTGTTTATGTACGCTAGTAAATAAAAAAAATCATATCTGCTATTACGTCAACCGATCACCTGCACTAGGTGCCAAAGTCACCCCGTTTCACGGTACCTATTTATAAAAAAAAAAAAGATGTCAAAGTAAAAAAAAAGTAAGAAAATTCGAAATTTTTAGTTTAGACAATCATAATTTTTGAGGGGAAGGGGTACGGGGCTGATTGAGCCATGAAGTTCTGCATGTAATGATCTCTTAACTTTGACCGTACGCCCTGTAGTTTTTAAGATACAAGGTGATTTGTGACTTTTTTTCCTTAATCACTATGTAACTCCTAAACGGTTGATATGCCCCTTCCCCCCTCGATACAATCTTTGGTTTGTCTAGATGAGTACTATCACCTCCTGCTCTATTGACCTCCAAGGGGAAACAGTATGTATATGACTCTTCTGAAATACTTAATAAGCATATTGTTTTATCAATTTTGTTATAGATATTATTGAAATGATTTTTGAAATTTAGTGTATTTCCTATAGATTTTTAATTTTTTCATCCAATTCAATAGCGACACTATTAATAGATGCTGAGTCTTTCATTAGATTTAATAGCCTTCATTTTGGTTTTTGCATTATTAAGCTTTAACTTATTCGATTTAAGCATTTGCTAAGATGATTCTAGTCAAATTACACCTACACATCCTCAAAGAGACTTAATTAACAGTTGTCCAGAATATTATCAACATAATTAATGTAAATAAGAAACAGCAGTGCCCTCATGATAGAACCCTGGGGTACCTCTAAGGCACAGTTTATTGCTCCTGACATAAATTTGTTTACTTTAGAAATGACCGAAACCAATTCAATTCGCCTGTACTTATCTAATTTGCACATGAGAATTTTTATATCCACCGTCTGAAAATCCCTAGTCATGTCTAGGAAAATAGCGACAATAAATTTACTTTCAACAATAGCTTCCTTCCATTCAGAGCTGGGCAATACATAAGTAAAAAAAGACTTAAGTACATATAAAATCGACGATGACATAACCAAGGGTAAGCAAGCAATGCCTCGCTCCAATACAAATCAACGATGCCTCACCTGATGTAGGGAAGGCCTCAATGTTTTCTTAGAAATTTACTAGAAATTTGTTTTTGAATTTTTATGCATTATTGGAGGATAATAGGGGCCTAGGCGGACCTCTAATAGTTTTTATGAGTGTAGCAATGAGAGGTGAAAGTTTTATTCTAACTGTAGCGCCGAAAACTATAAAAAACTATAAATAGTAGCCGCTGGGTTACTATACATATTATAGTTTTCAAAAGATATTTATTTATTAATATCTATTAACTGAACTCTATAAACTTCATTATAATACTGCCAACGTACAAAGATTCTAAAAGAGTACTACAAAAATGACTCGGTACTTTTTATAGACTTAGTACTTGGTTACAACTATGATTAAATTGTTCTTTTCCATTTGTTTTTAGAACTTAGCAGTCGACGTTTTTCTTATCGGATCCAATCGAAGACCTGCCTCGCAATATTATCCTACTACTATTATACCTACTATTGATCAGGCCACCTCCCATATCTTATAGCTGCACATTAGGGTGACCCAAAAAACAAAACTGTTAAAATGTCTAAATGCTCATTTAGAATTTCTTAGCTAATGTAATTCTAAACTACTCGCTCAAATTGAAAATAGTGTTTTTGGCTGTTTTGGACTTTCAGGAGAATTGTTTCGACATTTTCTGTCATAACTTTTTAATTTGGCAATATTTTTTCTTAATTCTTTTTCTAAATGTAAGGGAACTTAGGTCTGAGCTTACTGCAGTAAAAGTCGTTTCAAAAAACTAAATTCTTCTATTTTTTATAAATTTTTCATTTCGAAAACTCGGACCCGGAACTCCAATTTTTTAACTTCGTGTCCATTTTTTTGTAAGGAAGAGTGGCACGCGGTTATACTTTTTCTACTGTATCATTATCTGCAATCTATTATCTACCTAGAGACTATAACTTAATGGGCTCATGTAGTGTATAACGTGTTCTCAAAATGCGATTTCGACGGTGAAGCATTTTTACAAATTACAAAGATGTGCCGCTCCATAAAAGTAACGACTTTGTACCAATGACATTTGCAATGATTGGATTGGACACCCACGCATAATATTCAAAGTTGTTTTTGATTTTTGCATGTCCGCCTGTCCGCTTGTTTAACTCGAGAGCACGTTCACTTAGATTGATGAAATTTTTCACACGGGCCTATTTAAAAACAAAAACTACATTTAATTTTGAAAATGGGACAAATCGGGCAACTCCTTCGTAGGGTCGCCATACAAAAATTTCGTTTGTAACGGTACATTTGGCCACTGCCCGAGAGTGCATTGGTGGTAGATAACTGACATTTAGTACATGTTTTCCAGCCAGCAGACGGTTCCGCTCTCAGCTGTGAATTCTAAAATACTTTAGATATGAAAATATCCTTTTACCCAAGTGCTCTAAGCCATATCATGTGTTAGAGCGTGCCGGAAGCAAATGTTTTTATAATAGCAATTTTGTATACATTTGATCGACTTCCTTAACACTTCAGAATCTTGAAGTTCAGATCAGTGATGCCAGATTGCGCGCCTTTCGGCAAATTGGGCTATCTTTTTATAAAATCTACGCTTCGATTTTCACGAAAAGCGCCTAACACCCAATTGAGCGCAACACTGTTTTTTCTGCGCCTTTTGGGCTCTATTTAAAGATATAAAATAGAATGGAAAATGGGTTTTATTCACATTAAATGATTCTTGGATATCTCATTCTAACCAAATAGAAGAGGGGGTTAAGTATTTCGAGGCCCGTATAATATACAAGTATACAGGCAATTTTCCGTACACTGTGTGCAATGTTTAAAAGACAAGTACCGAGGTACCGGTCAGTTACTGTCTTTGTAGCTGAAAATCAAAATTTCGCGAAGAAATTTTCAGAGCATACTGCATGTTTCGATTACCAGTGCAGGACGATCTCATCAGGACAGCAATGAAGCTCTGAATTGCCTACACTACACTGAACTCCGATGTCCAAAAGCTGATGGTGGATACATAAAGATTTATTTAAAAATCTAAATATGAAAAATATGGAAAATGGCTTTTATTCAATTTAAATGGTTCTTGGGCATGTCATTCTAATTAAAAAGGAAAATGTTTGGAATTTAATTAAGGTAATATTTTATATTTGTTCAGAAAATGTTCAGTTCACAGCAAAAATAAAAGCATATATATGTATACATTAGGTAAGTGTGGCCCAATAATGTATGGATTTGCAAAAGTGTTAAAATGTTCATTTAGAATTTGTTAACTAATATAATTTCAAACTTTTATGCAAAATTTCAGTGAGATTCAACGCACATTCACATCACAAACCAAACAAGAACCGAAAAATGTAAACCGAAGAACTCAATTTATTCCACTTGAAAACAAGGTTTTAGCTTCAATGCTTAATAAAATCATGGGAAATAGGATAAACTAAGTTTTTTACTGCGAAAATAGTTATATTTATTTCAGATTTTTAAGAAAAACACAAATTTTATGTTTTATCGGCTGAAAAAATCTTCGGCTGAAAAGTTCGGCTGATAAAACATAAAAGTTGTGTGTTTCTTAAAAATCTAAAATAAATATGCTATTTCCTCAGTAAAATTCTAGTTTATCCTATTTCCCATTATTTTAAATCATTAGACTAAAAATCTTGTTTTAAAAAGGAATAAATTGAGTTTTTCGGTCCTTGTTTTTGATGTGAAAGTGCCTTCAGTAATGTTTACAGCCGCTCAAATCAAAAATAGTGATTTCTTGGCTGTTGGTGTGGGGGGAGGATTGTCAATCAAACCGTTTCAATCATAACTTTATAAATTGACAATTTTTTCTTTTCATTTAAGGGAGCTTAGTTATCAACTTGTTGCAGTGAAAGCAGTTTTATAAAATTGAATATTTCTATTTTTTATAAATTTTTTAAAACGAAAATTCGGACCTGGAGTGCCAATTTTTTGATTTTGATTTGGCGGCAATTTTTTTTGTAAAGACAATCAATCGATTAAATTATTAAAAAGTAATCAAATCTTTATCAGATATTCACCCTTATTAAAAACAAACATTTCGGCGCCTTTTGGGCGATCTCTTTTCTTTCCTTGGGCGGTGAGTCCATGGCATAATCTGGTATCACTGCTTCAGATGCAAAAAAATATGAATCACTCGATGTATACATCATTTCAAATATTGTGGTCCATTCCGGAAGGGACCACTCAGCCATATAAATTTCTTATACTTTTTTGATACTGCATGCGACATCTAGTTCTTGTGCCATCTATATTAGCATCTACGCTCATAAAAATTATTAGCCGCCCCTTTTCGTCGACCAAATGCATACAAATTCTGAAGAGAAAATATCCAGTAAATTTCTAAGAAAAAATTGAGGTCTTCTCTATATCAGGTGCAGGTCGAGACGTCGTTGATTTTATATTGGACCTACGCGTTGCTGTCCGGTCTCCAATACTGCATACAAATTGTAAAGAAAAATTCTAAGAAAAAATGCAAGTCCAGGTTAAGGTGCTCATGATTAGTGGAGGCCGTGTACAATGCGAAGTTTTAATAATTTCGCAACAGATGTGGCATCTCGGAGATTCCACATTATCTTTCACTGCGGCCAAACTGCACAATGTGCCTGCAATATCTTTGTATTATCAAATCTTTGCTATATTATCTTTGTAAAGAAATTTTTTTATTTTCCAAACGATGTCTGACAGAGAAAAAAGCAGCACTCCATCAGCAAGATAGTGTATTACTTGACGGCTCATAGTCATATCTCCCACTTTTTTATCGTTTTCTTTTTTATTTTTAAATTATTCTTAAAACTACTTGTAAAATAGGTAAAACAAAAATTATTTTATATATTTAATAGCTGCGTAAAAAAAAATTTAATTTTATACCCATATTTCCAAAGTGATGTAATGCCTTAAGCAAAATTCCATCTAATTTTAAGTAAGCACTCCACACCGCAACCTGAAGTTTTTGAAATGCCAAATGGATATTATTACTACTTAAATTGGCTGTAAGATTTTGTCATCCATGGCATGCAATAGGCTGCGTTCAGACTGACAATGATAATAATCGCGACGTTTGCCTACTCCTCTTCCAAAAGCTGATTTTAATGAAAGTTGGTTTTTCATTTATACTTCTCGTTTAGACTGATTCTCTTTACAATTCCATTCTTATTCGTTTATCTCTTTTATACAATACCATAAGAGGGAGACAGGTAGTAAAGCTAATTGTCACATTGCCTTCTCCTCTTCCAAAAGTTAAAATGACTGCTTCGTTTCATTGGTTCATAAAAACTTAACGAATATTTCGTTCATGCGCAGTAGAATAAAATTTTAATTTTTGTGATCTGAAATTTGCTGATCGCCTGGTATTTGCTGTTTCTTTAAAATACACAAGAATGAATGGGACAGACAATATTATAAATTCAATATGCAGCCCATTTGGATTGTATCGTTTCTGTTTTCTAAGCTAGTGATACCTCTGCCAACAGATGGCTCCGGGGGTATCGAAAAGAGAAATTTCTCAGCTTGATGAAATCAAGTTTTTTTGTAATTTAGTAGCTTGAAGAGTTTTTCAATTTTTTGGTGTAATTTATATTTAACATAGTTTTTAAGTTTTGCGTCTGAATGGAAATAACAATGAAAAGAAATTTACTCAAATAAGAAATTTTCGAATGTTCGTTTCACGATCGCACGCGATGAAAACGCCTTTGTTTTTCAAGATAAAAATTTGAATTAGAAATTTCATAAAATCCACAAATTGTTAAAGATTTTCTAATGAAAAATTACTGCTGCTGCTACTGAAATCCTTTTTACATACTGCTAATGTTATTGCAATAAGACCAAAGGAGGAATACATATTCATACAATGTTTATATCGACAAGAACTCGACATGTTTTTTGAATGGAAGTGTTAACAAAATAACAGGAAATTCAAATAAATTAAAACAACCAAAAACATCTTTCTAATTTAAAATAACCAGTGCAATCGTCTAAAATTAGTCACCAGGAAAATATCAATACAATTAATTAATCATATACAGAACCACCGCACTAATAAATGTTTGAACGATCACCCATAAATCTATTTATTTACTAGAAAAATTACACACAAATCTATTACCGCACTTATTATGGAAACAGCCAGAATGATGAATAGGGATTCCCGGAATACCAAAAAAACCCATGAAGTACGGATTAAATGCGAGGGCGCGCATCGTGGGCCAGTTAGCCGCCAACATTGCACACTTCTTGCCTTGTCTTACTACTAGAGGATTTCATATAAAAGTAGCTTGGATTTCGTTCAAAAACCATAATTTTCATAAATTCGTTCTACATGCTATTTTTTAATTACATTAGAAAGTAAACATAGTGCGCTGCAATTTTTTTAATTTCATTTTTCTGTGGGAGCGATAGTTTTAGACTCTAGGACCTGTTTGAGTAAAATCGTAGTATGAGAGTAGAAAAGTATAAATGTGAACTTTTTATTTCATGCCTTATGTCCATCACATTTGTGCTTTTTCCTTTGTGTAATGCAGTAAAACCAATATCAACAACCGAAAACGATGACAGAAGCCTATAGCTAGCTGTCCGAAGCAAATCTTAAAAGCTTACGAAAAATTGGAAAAAGTTAATCTTAGCCTCACCACACGTGTTAATGGCACATCTGTTACTTTCCGAGCTTGCATATCTTACATATGTACTAGCTTCTATAATCATGGTCAAACTTCGTCTCGCAATCACTAGATAAATCTATATACAAGGGTTATAGCAATGAGGAGGAAATAATGTTATTGATTGAACGAAATTATTTTGTTACAATGGATAATTACATAGTAATTTCGTTAATAACAGGAACGTTATAAAATAATGAAAGAATTTTTCGTTTCTTGATTAAATGATATTTATTTCATTTCCTTTTGATTACACCTTTGAAACGATAGTGATTGTAATCTTTTTAAGTTATAAACAATAATACTGTTACAGGCTCTCTGAGAATAAATAAGTCAATGAAAAAAAAGTAAAAATACTAGAATTGGTCTAGACTAGATGAATGCCCTTATTAAATTTCGTATGGTCAATCTAAGCAAGTTTGATTTTTGAAGTAGTTCTTCGCATATATTTCTAGAACGGTTCATCAGACAATTATAACCAATTTTATAGGATTTCATATTTTGAAGAACAATAAAAATGTTTAGGACTGATTGTTTTCGCAGTATATGTAAAAAACCTAAATTTTATATGACAACACCAAGAAGGGGTTGCCCGATTTAGTCCATTTTAATTTAATTTTACTTTTATTTTTTAAGGACCGTGTACAAAATTTCAGCTTTCTAAGTGAACGCATTCTCGAGTAATAGTGCACACAGACAGACATGCAAAAATCAAAATAACTTTCTTTTAATATTATGCGTGGGTGTCCAATCTATTTTGCTCTACCATCATTATTTCGAGGTGTTACAAACGGAATGGCAAACTTAATATACCCTTAGGCTCATTTTTAGGATGGTGTCGCAACATTCTGTCCGCCTTGAAACGTCTTCATTTCTATCTAAAATTAAAAATTTAAAGAAAAATTAATTCTACATTTGTGTTCAATGGCATAAATAAAACAAATTTAGTTAAGGATCTCAGGAGCCCATACCCGCCTAAAAGCTTTGCGGTATGAAAATATGGAAATTGGAAAAAGGCGAGGAGAGAATTGAGTGTTGTCGAGAATATTATTAAGTCTCGTCAATGACTGGATATAATTTGGTGATTCTGTCAATATCAACTAGCTCTCGTAAACTTTCCTGCATCGCCGTTTTATCAGAGTTATTATATTATATATTAATATTAATATAATGTTGTTGTTATAGCTTTTGGGATAATATGTATTTATTCTATAACATTATGCTAAACTGCATACATTCGCATTCGCTCGTTAAACATAATCAACTGCTTCAAAAAATATTTGAAGCATTGATAAGTACAATGCTCATGCTTTTGAAGGGTTCGATTCCTAGCTTGCAAATACTTTTAACCTTCGAACTAGCTGTTTCGAAAGTTATCTACAGTGCTAGATGATAACCTCTTAGATCGAAGACGTAAGAAAAATTAATTATTAAAAAATTGTGTTTGAAAAGTGTTTTTATGTATTATTTTGTTCTTTCTTAGACTTCTAGATTGTTTAGATAATACTAATAATACTGTCTTATCATTAGTAGAACTGTGTATACGTAACATACATATATTAAGTTTTAAATCGATCGGATTAAAAGATTTCACTCTAACTAAACAAGTGAACTTCTTCTGTTTTTTTTGTTTTTTCAAAATTTCATAGTCTTCCATACCCCCAAGATATCGAATTGGACCATAAATATAAATGGTAAATTTCTAAATTTTTAACAAAAAATTTGTAATCCCTTACCTAGGAAATTCTCAGATATCGATTTTGTGCTCAATCGGATCTTAGATCTACTAATTTTGATCACAAATTCGTAATTTGCAACCATGAAAACCTGAATATCGATTCTGAGTTCAGTCAGACCATAAACGGCAAAGTTCGCACGTCATCTTATAGCCGCCATCTTCAAATTCTAAAATTTTACCAAAAATTCTAATCAATCCAACAAAACTTCTGAATTAAAAAACAACTACAACTTGAAAGAACAACAAAAAGGAAAATGAACTCCGCACTTTTCAACCCATATAAAAGAGTCTGCAAAATTTATATTTGGCTTCTGTATTGGTACCTGTAATGAAGGGGATAGCTTTGATGATCTAAGAAAAGGATTAGTCAGCGCACAAACAACTATGTGTCTTTTATTTTTAGATATGAGCCTAAAATTAAAATTCGAACAGTTTCTCAAATAATTCAACGGGAACTGTTTACATAAATCCAATTAGGTTATATTTTTTACATTTATTTTACCTAATTCTTAAAAAGTGCAGATCTGTCATTCCTCATAACTACACATGTATCTTGTGCCGAAATAGGTAACCATCGCAGATACACTCTGTACCGTAACTACAGAGCCGTTTAAATGCCTCTCTGTAATCCTCCCAGTATTTTAATGTTTATCCGAAAATTATACTGAAAAACACCACTACAGCACCTACTTTGGTTACCTACTTGAGAGACATCAGCGACCTTTTGATACCCTTTTCAAAAACGTAATTGACTACGAAGAGAAAAGTGAGGAGATTCCAGCTTAGGAAATAGTACCCGTCCAGTCCAAACAGAGTTCGACTTTTTTCTCAATGAAAGGTTCAAAAAAGTAAACAATAAAACCAGCACCTACTTTTCTATCTAAAATGACAAAAAAACTGACCAAAACCATCCAAAGAAATTTATGTCCATATGTTTGTTTCTTTGTTAAAAACATCTACAGAACATGAAACAAAATTCTGGTCAGATGTCATGTAGTCATCCCCTCCCCCTCCTACAAGCTACCGACTGAACATCCACATGAACGCATGCGATTGGCGGACCAAACTGATTCATGGGGTAGGTTAAAAAAACTTGTAATGAGCTGCGGCTATAATATACCCAAACAAGCAAACCCGAGTGTAAGCCCATCAACCTCTGATTTGACACCCCAACTTCCGTTCTTGACCAGAACATACATAGGAGGCATTCCTGCATAAGTGTGAGTCTTACGATCTCGGTTTCATATACATACCTCATTTCTATATAGTTGCACGTTCTTCTACAGTCAAAACTATTACCTTTTCGTTTTATCTAAAAATATCTTCCAACCAAACATGCTTAAGTCGAATAACGCTTGAATGGGCAAACTTTTCAACATTTTGTCTCCCAGTGAAAAATACTAAGTTTTGGATTTGTTGGATCTACGGTTACTTGACATGGATACATCCGTTCTAAATAAACTTAAATCAATGAATTCGAAAGCGGGCACATATGTTCTACAACAACTGTTGAATGAAGCTGGAATTTAAAGAAATTTTATAGATAATTTAGATAATTCTGAGTGGTTAAGTTCAGCCATTCTTCAAAATACAAATTTGCTTTTTCAACATTTTCTGTAATATTAATTTAGAAAACGTAGATCGGAGTTTTTCAGAAATGTTGCCTGCCAATCTTCAATTCCATTAATGTCTGTTTCAGGTGGTTAAAATGAAACTCATTTACAATTTCTTGTCAGGCAGTGCTTAAAAATTCATTATCATATAACGGATGTGTATATGGTAATACGCTACCTTAGTATTATATTAAGGATCATTCGCCCTCGTTTTTCCAAATCATATTTAAATCTTTCGGGTAATTCTAATTTTTATCACAGTTTTACGAAATCGGCAACATAGAAACATACGAGAACTCTGGGGAAAGTTAATTAGTTCGCATTACTGGATCGAAAATTTTAATTTAAAATCTTCAGCCTACTCTAGAAACTTGCTCGTTGTCGAACAACAGTAAAGAAAAGAGCTCGTTTGTTTGATGGTTTTGTTTCTTAAATTGGGATCAGCCTTCTTTTTACTTTATTATATCGATTTTTTAACATGCCAAGCAAAAAAAAAATCACGATGTGTTGTGATACGAGTGCCTTATAGTTGAACCAAAGATGCTTCAAAATCTGCGGTTTAAATTTTCTTAATTATATGTTGTTCATTCGTCTTCGCTGCAACTTCTATATCTAAAATATATTTCAGTAAAATATTTCCTGTATGGATCTTACAGGGTACTATTCTACAAATCAACAGTCTTTTCCTTATTTTAACCATAGCTGCTGAAGCTTTGTCGGATAGAATCCCGTACACAATAGTAGTAGGGGGTATACATACAGCCTTGATGGTGGAGAAATAAAAACTTATTAATAAAATATTGAACCATATTTTTTTAAGTAGGTATATTAATAAGGATGTGATTTTGTACTTTTTTCTCCAGTAAAAATATCTTTTGTCAGAGAATATGACACAAGACATGGGGATAGATAGGTACCTACTATATCGACGAAAAACGTTCAAAGAAAAGGTTATACATATGCAGAATTCAACGAAAAAAATACTAAGTACATATAGGTAGGTACCTATCTGATTCTCGAGAAAAAAAAAGCAATAAATTGATCGGAAATATTTCTTTAATAACAACTTATTTATTCGCATTTTATACAGCATACATACGGCTGAGTTGCTTTGAACACATCTCCCCGTTTAAAATCCACAACAAAAAATTTCACCTTATTAAATTTTTTTTTTTAAATTCATATTCTTACAAATTTTTTTCACTTAATTTTTTTTTCTCACCCAGCAGGATGAAACAATACTTTCAATGAATGACGTTTAGAGAAATGGACATGTGAAGAAATCAAGGATTTGCAACGTTTTAAAACAGAATTGGACAGCTTTCAATGGACATCAACAAAAATCTCAACGTGTTCTACGTAGCCCATTTTCTCTAATGTTGGAGATTATACTAATTTATTTTAAAAGTCGTCTTTAATTTAAAGAAAAATTTTTTATATATTTATATATATGTACATATGTATATACATATCTTCCGAAAAAAAATGCCATTCACTTTTAATGACATGTGTGTGTATCCTACCCTAAAAATTTTTACAACTTTTTACAATTACTGAAATTATAAATTGTTTAGCATGTAAGAGAGTAATCAATATCAACTATTAAAAAAAGAAAAGGCAAATGATCTAAATTAGAAAAAAAAAACCTAAAACGAATGTTATTTAATTTTCTATATAAAATAAAAATATTTCTTTGATCGGATTTCTAGTTTTTATTGTTATTTTATCATAATTCTGCAAAATGAAGAAAAACGGAAAGAAAATATCATGAAAATGTAATTGGCTTTTACTCTTAGAAAAATAAATAATTTTCCATAAAATTTTCCATTAAGAAAAAATCAAAAATCAAATTTATAAAAATTGTTTCTGCCACCGCCGTACAGACCTAGTTATTTCTTTCCTGATCTTATCAGTTCTCATATTACAACAACCCTGCATGCCGTGTATATACATTTACACTATAATGGCTTCTGCAGTTCAAAATAATTTCCATATAAAAAAAAACTACAAACGAAAGAGAGTTCTATCGAATAAAAATCGACCAACAAACTAACACCGCCCCACTTATTTTTCCTTATTTTTTGATTCCGGTGTCATTCCCCGTCCTTATGATATATTGGTTCATATTATCTGAAAAATTAGAAAATGGCGTCCGTAGCTCAAAATTTCCATATAAAAAAAACTTCGATAAAAATCTAAAAAACTCAACTAACTTTGACCAACTTCTTTACTTATTTCACTTTCATACCACGCCCTTTTTCATTCGCATATAAACTGCAAAATTAAAAAATGGCGTCCCTAGATCAAAATGCACATATAAAAAAAACTTCGATCAAAATTCAAAAAAACTCAACTAACTTTGACCCACTTCCTTTACTTATTCTATAATTTCGCTTTCATACCACGCCCTTTTCCATTCGCACGTAAACTGCATATAAAAAAAACTTCGATAAGAAATCAACAAAAATTGAACTTTCGTACTGACTACTGGGAGCAGAAAATCTGATTGAGTTGCTTCCTTCTGATTATGGGTGCCTGGTAGAAATCTGAAAAAACTGGTTTAAACTGGCCTGATTTTGGTGTGTTTCCATATCGAAAATTTGTTGACGCCTACAAGTATGCAATCCTGAAAAATTTAGTCATTAGTATGGGGGCATGTCTCTGATCAAATTCGTTCCACAAATTTTTCTGGGTTGGTGCTTTCGATTTGTCGATATGGAAAACATCCAAATCCAGGCCAGAAAAAGCCAATTTTTCAGATTTCTACCAGGCACCCATAATCAGAAGGAAGCAACTCAATCAGATTTTCTGCTCCCAGTAGTCAGTACGAAAGTTCAATTTTTGTTGATTTCTTATCGAAGTTTTTTTTATATGGACATTTTGATCTAGGGACGTCATTTTCTAATTTTGCAGTTTATATGCGAATGGAAAAGGGCGTGGTATGAAAGCGAAATCATAGAATAAGTAAAGGAAGTGGGTCAAAGTTAGTTGAGTTTTTTTAGATTTTTATCGAAGTTTTTTTTATATGGACATTTTGAATTACGGAAGAAAGGGTGGAGTTGGTATTGGAGATATATAAAATGAAACAGAACCTTAATATTAATAAATATTTTTATTGAACAGCACATAGGTACATACATATTATTTTGAGATCATTTTGCAATCAAAAAAAGCGCTCTTGCATTCGACTTTGAGCGCTTCCATTTCGCGCTGGGAAATTTGAAGAAACTGATGTGCATAGAGGTGTATAGGCAGATTCTCGTATAAAATAGTTGAATAACATCAGGGAACGAGTTATTTTTCTTCTATTTCACGGACAATTCATACAATTTTTTTTTCAATGTTTTGCATTTCCGGATCTGTTGGACATCAAGGTGCCATGTTGTTCTTTTTGGTGACTGGCAGACTGAGTAGTTTTCTTTACACTGGCCATGGTACCTAAAGCTGCCATGTACCTAATGATAAAAAGAAGAAACTGTTAAAAAAAGTATTATTGAAGATTCTATTTAAAAGTTGTTAGTATATTGTGCCTTAAAACTAAAGAAATTTTCCCTGTCACCAATTTGAAGGTATACAAACAAGATCGTAAAATCAGTAGCGAATTAATTTTTTCAGCTTGAATAGACTAATGTGGCCATTTTAAGTGCAATTTAAGCACTATATTTTTCAGTTTTCGGATGAAAAATAATAATTAAAAATTATCAATAAATTGTGTCAACGTAAACTCAAACAAATTCAACAGATTCATCGCAGTAAACAATTTTTTCATATTTTCTGCACCCAATCGAATAGTATTGCTGCGCTCATATGAAAGCGGGGATCAGATCAGCAGAAAGGGTTCACATTTTCCATGCCTGTGTCGTGTTGTAAAGTTTGCGATTAATAATAATAATTAATACCAAACCAATTTATTTCTATTGTGTTTGTTAAGAGATCTGTAGAAGAAAAAAATATCACAATTGGACGTGGTCATTATCGGGTCTTGAATATTTAGTGTCACAAACCTAAGTAGTAATATTTTTACTTCTGTCACATCTTAAGTATATGGTTGGATCGATCAGTTATTCAGTCATAAATTTTTGATCTGTATCTATAGTGGCGCACTGATTTAAAGTAATTTGCATTGAAATTAAGTCTCATTAACTGAAGCTATTCCGTGCAAAAATAAAATCGTAACTAAGTTTGGTTGTAGCATAGATGGTTCTTATGCCATCTATAGTTGTAGTCAAGGCAAAATGTAAAAACAAAATGAATATTTCCAGCGTTTTTATTTGTAGCATTGTTCGGGATTGAATGCATTAAAAATGGATCTTTCAACTATATCACCACTACCAGAAGGCGAGTGGTGGCTGGTAATAATAGAGAAGAAACAGTTAAGAAAAAACAAATTATGTAAATTTTTATTGAAAAGTTTATGCCCAGTGTTTTTTTTTAGATATTATTTGCATTGATTACTCCCACCTTTAAATATGTAAAAAATCTTTGCGTATTGTTTCGTGCAATTATAATCAAATTAAATGCAATTTCACTACATTTAGAGTTTAGGTATAGTAAGACTTCACGAATGTCTGATTTCATAGTTTGAGCTTAGAGTTTAGAATTAATTAAGTTTATTTTCTCCTTTTGGTCTTTAAAAACCAACCAATTGTAGGTACTATATTTTTCGATGATATCTTTTTTCGCACACCTATTTTTCTTCATCGAAAGTAGGTATATCCTGTCATATCTTGCTCGATGACAAAAAATATTTTTTTTTTACAAACAAGGCAAGTCCATACAAATTTCAAAAAACCAAAGATGAATTAAATTCTATTCTATTCAAAATCATAAATTATTTTTGCGATATATTCTGAACTTTTAGACCACCCTCTACCTACTCTACAATGGTCACGAAGTTTTTGTTAATTGGTTTCTCTACTGAGTCAACAGCGACATTTAAATCCCAAAATTTAACATTAATTTCAAAAGCTTTTAAATTTTGATGGAATGTTGGGTGAGGTAATTTAAATTTAATTTTGGAACCATCATCGAGGTCCAGAAGATTCACAAAATTGCAAAAAAGCAAAAGTTCTTATAACTTCCACAAAAAAATTCCAACACATTTCAACAGTTATTCCACCAATTTGCACACTTATGTAATTTTTTAATATTTATAACTAATAGAAGCATTAAATTTGCAATAAAAAATTATATTCTGGGGGGCGAAATTAGTTCAAAATTTAACACATTTTGAAAAAATCTAAGTAAATAAACATTGCAGGAATTTTGGAATTTTTTTATCGACGCTATAAGAACTTGTAATTTTTTGCCAATTTGCACATGTTCTGGACCTCGGTGATGGTTGCAAAATTAAATTTGGAGTTATTTTAGCTCACCCAATATTCAGCATATATCTAAAAACAAAACACAAACTGTCAGATGTGATGATTTGTATCTGTTGTAAAGAAGCTGCAGCAGTAGACTTTATACCTTACACTACTACTAGGTACTACCTTATCGTATACTCTAAACTGCCAGCTTAAATTTTTTCAATTATTAATGAAAATTTGTTGAAGACATTTGTAACATTTACACTCCAGAGAAAATCGATATGATTGAATTTCGCTCAGCTGAAGCATGATTGAATAAAATCGGTTCCATTTCTGGAAATGCTGATTAAACGAAAAAAAAAACCCTCAAAATTATTGCATATTTCCTTGAAAGCAAAAAATCATATTTTCTGTGACAACAATATTGAATTGTTCTACATCTCGGCCAACAACTGAAAAGAATCCTTCGAAACAAAGTTCATGCATAAAACATTACAAAAAAAAATTATTAAATATTATATAGACGTTTTTTTAAAACACGCTTAGAAACGTCGAGAACAAAATGCTCAGCCATATTATTAACAGTAATTCACATGCGATTAACAGGTTTATACTCGCTAAAGTTAGACCTTGAGGAGTTAACATGCAACAAACGTTACATCGGCAACCATACGACGTTTCTCAGGCGAGTGCATATTTAAAAGCTTTAAGCGATCCTCATGGGGTTGAAGAATTAATAAATTATTCCAGGGTAGGTGCCTGAGAGCAAATCGTAAGAAGTTCCGCTGAACAGACTCGATACGATCGATGTGTATACTGTAAAATGGAGACCAGACCTGGCTAGCGTATTCAAGAAGGGGTCTCACAAAGGGAGTGTACAGATTCAATGTAATGGTGGGATTCGGGAACTCTCGAGACCCACGTTTTATAAAGCCCAGCATAGAACTACTCTTTGATACCATGAAGTTCATATGGGAGACGAAATTCAATCTTTGGTCACAGTTGACACCCAAGTCACAGACAGAACTAACACGGCGAATCGAAGAATTCTAGGTGACTCCCTTCAGGTACGCCGGACGAAGCTTTCAAGACTCTAGAGATGGAATGGCGGAAATTGATTTGGTATGTTCTGTTATCTAAATATGACTCCGTCCATTTTAGGAATGTTAGAGGAAACCCATACTTTTCCATTTTAAACAATATTACGGAGTGAGATTCAAAACACAGATAACAGCTAACTAGCGAAATATAGATTCATTGATGGAAAGGTTAGACAATCGAATAACATTTACACCCCGCTTAAAAGCTTTGGGGCTATCTTAATTTATTTTAATAAAAATTTCTATTAGATCCTACATAAAAAAAAGGAAAGGAAAGCTAAAGTACCGTTTGATGCATAAACACGACTTTGGTAGAAAAGAACGAAAAGTGAAGGGAATATACAGAAAAATCCATTCAAAATATTCATTCTCAGTTCAGATCATCCAAAAGTGGTGATTTACCTTTATCATCGAGTCATGCATTTTTTTCAGGTAGCCTGGTCCAATATCAAGCCCAGGCCGCAGGAATAGTAGACATTTCAGAAGCTGCTTCCTTACCAGCTCTGGTAAGTCTATCATCACCAAATGAAATTAATTTTAATTCCAAATTGTATTTTCACACTAATTAGAAGTCTTAGTCCATAAAAGTCGAGTTAAACGAAGAGTGTTAATTGCAGTGGAGCCCCCACCCCCTTTCTTAAAATATAAACATATCTTAGAAGATCACGCGAAATACAAAGTTACAAGAGAGGGTCTTATTGCCAACGTCATAAGGCTGAACTACAATAGAAGTATACGCAAGTACATTTACTTACGTAAAGCGAACGCGCCCTTTAATTTAACAGGTGTACGCAAATTAACTTTAAATCGTGTGAGGAGAAATTTCGTATGCAATTTTCCGTAAGTATAGTGCGCTAAGAATCGCTCATTCCGTAAGAACGCGATGTGTACAAACAATTAAATTATTACTAAATGATTAAAGGTGCAATGTAAAAATTAAAATGGAATAAAAATGGTACTGCGAATTAATAGAAAGCACACAAATCTTCAATTACCTCAATTTCCATTTGTTAATTTTCACTTTTACCAATTTTTAAAATTGAAAACATTAAATATCAAGATAATAACTCTTACGGAATGTGATAAATATTTAAGCTAAAGATATAAATTTTTCGTAAGTAAACTTCAGTCTCGTTTAATTCCGTAAGTTCTTTACTACTATTGTAGTTCAGCCTAATGCCTATTCTTGAAGAGTGGTGTGCATATTTTAACAAGATCAAAGTGGGCCAATGCTTTTAAATAATACGAATCCCAAACAAAAGACTGAGGAATACATGGCCTGTTTACAGCAGACCATAAAGTTCGTAGAGCGATTATCATCATTTCCATTAAACTTATTAAGGGAGAAAACCTGGTCCATTGAAATAGGTACAGTCACGGAATATATCTTGGTGGTATCACTCTAACTTCAGATACCTAAGATCAACTGATATAACTACCACTGATCCTCTCTATGCCAGCTCTAAATAACGCAGAAATTCTAAGAGTATTACAAGACAAAAATTCAAAATAAAATCTTTTGAATTTTAAGGAGCTCTGCGTTGTCAAATATCGGAATACTCCGAAATATTGTGAATCTTTATCGTATTCATTGGTGACGGATTCACGAAGATAGCATCTCCGAAAAATTTCTAAACGCCAAAGGCGACACGGTTTCGATATTTTATTTAATCTGGCATCCGATACTTCACATGGTAAAATAGTGGTAACATTTTCGTCGAGTACTAAGGCAAAAAAACTGCTTGGACGCGAGCTCATCGATTTTTCTGAAATGATAGAAGACTTGAAGAGGATTCGCATTATGCACCTCAAATGCTGAGTACTTGAAAGATCTGGGAACACATTAGTTAAACCAATTAGGTATATATATAGGTAACGTTAATACGCGGAACCGTATCACATACGATAGTAGAGCGATGGCTTCGATGAGACAAAGTTGTGGTTTTGTTCGTAAAATTCATGTCAACTCTTGAAGAAATACTCATTCACATTTTTATGAACCAAGGCTACGTTAAATGCATTCAAGATGCGCTTTAAAACCCCAGAAATTGGTAAATCGCATTCAAGCAATTTTCTTGGTAGTGCGGGTTCTGTAAATGGTGAACTGAATTGCGTCTTCATAAGGCTGTTATCGAGTGGGCTGCCGACAACCGGAAAAACGAAAATAAATTTTGTTGCAACCAAAAGAAGTCAGAGGAGCAGAATGATGATTGTGGAATAATCTCTAATAGACCTCGGCTGAAGTCGATGCATTTTAATTTTACAACTGTGAAAAAATAGAAGAACCGTCAATTTGAGGTAGATTTGGGATCTTACAAGATCTGTAGGATTTGCAAGTAACGACATTTGAATTGAAACATTTTTCCTAATGAGCTGAATCGATCTCATCAACAAAAACTTGAGTTTGAGAATAAATTGTAAAACAACAGCCTTAGCGACAGAAGGTTTTAAAGATTTGGCCAGAGTATTTCAAAAAAACTTCTATACATAATTGGAGGGCTCCAAGAGGATGGTGATGCAAATTCATCCCGACCACAGACGCTATGAGTTTTACACCCTCAACGCTCCAAAAAAGCATGAAAATATGTAATAATTAGAGAATGAAGGAAAAGGGGTATAAGAAAGTCGACCAGATAAATTTCCGAGAAAATTATGATTTGCAATATAAATGAAATGAATTATTTCGGGCCTTCAGTAAAATTTGTAAAATTGAGATGCGGTCAACTTGATCATCGACTCAGAATTTATTCCTTCACGCAACATAGGAAAGTAGGTAGGTACCCGCTTGAATGAAATAAGGTAATACTCGGTAGGTACATCGAGCTGGTAATGGTGATCGTTATTAAGTATTTAGGTGGGTACAGGTGAATGTTTAAACAACAACAGTAATATACGGATTTGGTAAAGGTAAGCTCCGTAAGATGACGGTTATGATTTCAACAGCATTTAAAAGAAGAGCAAAGAATATCAACAGAAAAAGTAACACCTTTGGTCTTCTTGCAATAACATTAGCAGGTAAAAAGGATTTCAGTAGCAGCAACAGTAATTTTCAATTAGAAAATCTTTAAAAATTTGTGGTTTTTATGAAATTTCTAACTCAAATTTTTATCTTGAAAGACAAAGGCGTTTTCATCGTGCGATCGTGAAATGAACATTCAAAAATTTCTTATTTGAGTAGGTAAATTTCTTTTCATTGTTATTTCCATGCAGACGCAAAACTTAAAAACTAAGTTAAATATAAATTACACCAACAAATTGAAAAACTCTTCAAGCTACTAAATTACAAAAAACTTGATTTCATCAAGCTGAGAAATTTCTCATTTCGATACCCCCGGAGCCATCTGTTGGCAGAGGTATCACTAGCTTAGAAAACAGAAACGATACAATCCAAATGGGCTGCATATTGAATTTATAATATTGTCTGTCCCATTCATTCTTGTGTATTTTAAAGAAACAGCAAATACCAGGCGATCAGCAAATTTCAGATCACAAAAATTGAAATTTTATTCTACTGCGCATGAACGAAATATTCGTTAAGTTTTTATGAACCAATGAAAACAAGCAGTCATTTTAACTTTTGGAAGAGGAGAAGGCAATGTGACAATTAGCTTTACTACCTGTCTCCCTCTTATGGTATTGTATAAAAGAGATAAACGAATAAGAATGGAATTGTAAAGAGAATAAGTCTAAACGAGAAGTATAAATGAAAAACCAACTTTCATTAAAATCATCTTTTGGAAGAGGAGTAGGCAAACGTCGCGATTATTATCATTGTCAGTCTCAACGCAGCAGCTAGCCTATTGCATGCCATGGATGACAGAATTTTACAGCCAATTTAGGTAGTAATAATATCCATTTGATTAAGACTTTCGTATTTTCTGTAATTAGCCAATGGCAACAAAATGCACAGCTTTCAAAAGCATGAAATATTGGGTATATTACGAAATATTATCTTCGTGAATCCGTAACCGATAAAGATTCACAATGCTACGCAGTATTTGACAACGCAGAACTCCTTAAAATGCAAAAATTATCATTGTGATTTTTGTTTTTTAATACTGTTACAATTTCTGCATTATCTAGAGCAGGCATAATGAGGATCTGCTGTACCTAGTTATTTGAAGTTGGAATGATACCGCCAAGATATCTTCCATGTACCTAAACGGTTTCAGAAATGAAATATGAAAAGACTTTGTATACAACATTTTGCATGAATATACTTTTTTACGGATATAATTACTGCGACACACTCCTTTGGAATTATTTCCTCATTCCATACACGTAATATCAGATTTTACGCATTATTTCAATAACCAGTCCTTCCCACATAATTATTTCAAGTGAAATGCTCTTAATTTCTGTGAACAGGTCATGTCTTCTTCAAAGTCTTATGTTTGAGTGTGTATTATAGAAAAGCATGGGCCTACTTCGAACTCTTGAAAAATGCCTAGGATGCTTGCAAAAAGATCCACTCTTGTAACTTTTTATTTCGCGTGGATCTGGTAAGACACATATTTAATTCAAAAAATGTAATTGTACGCACCCTTTAACAGCAATACGGGACACTACCACTATAATCCTCAGAGAATGCAACTTTCCCTAAAATGGTGACCGATGTGGGGCCGATTATTAAGCATCTGGTAAACTTTTATTTGTGATGTGAAGCAATCCCCCCTATAATGCGTCCTCGAAATTTGAATTAAGTCGGAACGATCTAGACTCGACTAACTCCAAAATCTATATCTACTCCAAAAGGTGCAATAGAAAATAAGAAGGAGCCATTCAGAGTTGAAGATACTCAAATTCTTATAAACAAAATATGATCAAAGGCCTTACAACAACATAAAAAAGGATGCACCACGAATAACATCAATTTTGAGAAACATCTATGATTTAGTTTGGACTCAGAAGTGAAGATTAAGTTTAAGTTTAAGAAGTTAAGCGGGGTGAGTGGCATTTACACTGCATTCATTCATTGGCTTGTTATGTCCCATCTTCCTTTTGGTTCATCCAACAATCGCCTCTTCCCAGGAGGAGCAGTATATGTTTTGCTTCGAAATCGGTAGGTTTTAAGAAGTGTTAGCCAAAGGCTCTGGCACTGGCCTCCCATTCGCATATGACTGGCTCCGATGTTTCATCCTCCTCCAGACACAACCTACATACATGAGTGGGTGATATGAAGGTCATTTAATGAATCTTTTGGCTTGTGTGGAATCATTGAAGTCCATCTCTGGTTCATTTGGTTCTAGATCTAGTTTTGAATTGAAGCTACATGGTATTCTAAGAGATACCGCAAAGTGATTCCGGGGCTATGAGGAGCATGGATACCCCTTTTTTGGCCTGTAAGTTCGCATTATCATTCCTATCAATTCCCGAGCGTCCTGGCTTCCAATGAAATGTTAAAGTGGTTCTTTGTGCCAAGATTTGTTAATATTTGAATGCATTCCCACATTAATTTCGTTTGGACATCTGGTGATGAGATGGCTTTTAAAGCCGCTATCTGAGGATCGGCTGAGGTTTTCGTATGTACATCTAGTGATGGTAAATACTTGCCGTATTTTCCTAGGTTTTGATAAATATGAGCAAGTGTTGCTATAGGTACGATAGGTAGATAGGGATTTTTCTAATCAAATTATTTACAAAAATGATCTCAAAATTTCACTGCTTTCCAGTCTAAAGTCGCTAAATTTTGTTTATTGTCATTCTTTTGCAAACAATTGGACGCGACAAGTCCTTACGTAACTGTTGGTAATGGTAAATTTAAAAATGGAGTTAACCTATTTGGCTACTTTTGAGTGGACCAATTTATAAATCCGACAATCTTAGATGGTTTGGACCTGTCTTGATTGAACATCTAGAGAGAATCTTCAAAATATCGTAGTCGAGGAAAATATCGAAGGTTTAAAGTCTCGTATAAGATGTCGTGTTGGATGACGTGGATACAACAAACAAATTCAATGGAAAACTTGTGTAACTAACAGAGACAATTTTGTACTACAAAGTTTTTGGATAGACTTAGCAGAGCATAACTATTCATATTTTCTACAGTTTAACGCATTTTTGAGGGGAAGTGAATATAATTAGTCCAACTTTGGAAATCAAAAGCTTGCTAAAGAACTGAAGTTTTTCCTTGTTTTAATTTAGCCATTGTAGGTCTTAACATTTAGTTTATATGTGCCTAGGCCACTGACATGTATTTAAATGGACTGAGTGATCTCCTGTTTCATGTGGCACCAGTTTTGATTTCGGAAAGTATGCTCTCACTGTCAATGCTACCAACTGTCGTAAACTGGTGTTTTCGTACATTTTACTTATAATTTACTTATATGCAGTAAGTGAGATTTACCGAATTTACCACAAAAGTATTTGGGACTATTTGCATATTACTATAAAAACACCACGTTCCAAATTTCAGCTTTCTAAGTGAACACATTCTCGAGTTATCGTGCGCACAGATGGACGGACTTGCAAAAATCAAACTAGCTTTTAATATTATGCGGGGGTGTCCAATCCATTTTGCTCTAGCATCATTATTGCGAGGTGTTACAAACGGAATTAGTATACCCTTTAGATTTCATCTAGGGTATAAAAATATACGAGTAATATTTTTCATTTTATTTTTAATAGGAGTTTCCATCTAAAATTATAACATTTATTACAAAAATGCCACATGATATTCAATATTGCCATATTATTAAAACGAATATTAATTTAAAAATGCATATGTTAAAATCGAAAACTTCAGGCTTTAAATCAAATTGGTTTGGCTTTTCTTTAAAGTTAATTTTGAAGCCAATACAAAAGGTGAACATTTTTTAAATAAATACACTACATATCAGTATCAAATCGAATATGTCATTGGTATAATCAATAAGGGCACGGTCTTACGTAAATTTTAAAAACAGCCCTATTGGATTAAAGTAATACGCGTTCGAAGCCAAATCAAATTTACTTTTCTTTGTTTCAAAGTAATTTTACTTTGATTTTAAACGATTTTTCTCTGAGTGATGGCCACAGTAGTTTTCGACTTGTTCTTTTCAATGAACTTCAGCACGTTTTTTCCACTGTTTTAGGTGTTCTCTCTTTCGGTCTACCACATTACCGTTTTCCCGCAATTGTCTCCGTTTCTAAGAATGTTTTAATTATTCTGCTAACTGTCAAACGCGTTGTTTCAACTTCGCTTGCAATCTGGGAAAATGATTTTTATACTTTTCGCACTATTTGTGCAAAATTGCTCGGTGCACACTTTACATTTCGAACTCATTTTGAATACGTGCCGATCAATGCTTTTTATATTGAAAGTGGGTAGCGCATTTACTACTAGGGATTTTATGGTTTATTAAGAACCGTGCAGAGCGTTCTGGGACAGTCCTAATAACTTAATTTTCAACAACCTCCCCTGCGCACTGTGCGAGATATGCAAATTCAAAGTTTCCTGAAATGTCGTTTACTACCTCTGAAAGTAACTAACCGAATTTAACGATTTTGTTATCATTTTAAGGCGGACGAACTGAAACTAAAAGTTGAATGTTTTATCTTTGAATATTCTGGAAGATGTATCCTCGACTTTGTTAATTATTTTTATAATTGCGGCATTCGCCGTAATTTGATGCGAAAATAACTTCTCCGTCAACCTGGAAAATACATTTCGGTTCCCAGGAAATTTCTGCTGACCGCGCGTCTGGTAATTTTAAGTTAAAGATATTTTACGTTTAGAGAAACTTGTAATTATTAGTCTTAATTCTATATCCGAGAAATAAAGGTGCAGGTAACCTGCCTGCCTAGAAATATATTTTTTTGAGGTTTTTTAAATAAATTTTATTAACTGGCGCCCGAGCAAGGATCGCTCAAGCAAATCGTGAATTAGTATTTTCCGCGATCATAATTAATTAATCAATTATAAAAGGTGTGCTCACCATCGCCGCGTTTTGATCATAACGGAAAAAATATTTTTTGTGCAAAATTAAGTTCTTCTGTGATCGCTATCAATTAATTAATTTGTGCGCTAACCATTGCCACTCTGTAATTATAAACATAAAAAGTGAAAACTTAAATTATAATCACGACTAAATAATTAATTTGTGAAAGTACTAACCATTGCCACTCTGATCATAATCTTAATTAGTGCAAGGGAGTGCGTTCGATAAAATCACCACTTCAAAAAAAATATTCCACGTTTGCGACTGAGGCAAGTAGAAGGGATCAAATCCTATGAAGTCATCTTTAACGAAAAGACCAGGAAACGAGGCCCCGGATTCACCAAAGCCAACCAGCTTAGGAAAAAACGGAGTCGACGAGTAATCCTTTGGATAACCATAAACAAGGATAAAAATACCCGCCGACAGCCGCCTGATGTGTTCAAGAGGAAATACCACAAGCGGTCCTACACGTATATAATAAGGACAAAAAGCACCGGAGCATCTATACGTTACATAAAGCTCAAAAATCTTAAGACTCATCCAGGTATACGTCCTTCATCTGTTAGTTGTAATGTAAGTCATTTATTTTTGCATTCCATTGAATCAAGAAATTATTACTTTAAAAAGAAGCGAAATATTTCAAATATCGAAGAAAAGTTATTGAAGAAAAAAAAAGTGATCAAGTGAAAAGTCAGCAAAACTGAGAATTTAAATATAAATTAATTGACTATATTTTGAAAGTTAATCTCTCCTTATTCAATGCCGATCAATTCAAGTGAAATAGAAAACAATCTAAAACTTTCATAATTTCTAGGAAAAGAAACTTAGTACATTTGAAAATAAATTCTTTCTCCTTTAGTTTTTAAAGCAAAAAAATAATTTTTTTTTCAATTTCTGCAAATCAAGTATTTAAAAAATCTTTAAAAATGTAAATATTTAAAACAAAAATCATTTAGGTACAAATTTCTACAAGAAATAGAAAGACTTGTACTTGAGAAATTTTTGAGTACCAGTACCGGGACTTGTACTTAAAAAACATTTAAGTCCAGATCCTGGTACTAATATTTAAGTACCAATGTACTTAAGTACTTTACAGGTCTGAAGTTAGATACACATTTTAGATTAATTATTTACGTTTTTATTAAGCACTAATAAAGAGATAGTCTAAGTCTGAGCACGCTTTAGTTTACTTTTTTTTTCTGCAAACTTATTTAGCACCTGTTGTTCTATTTTCAATTTTTATGAGTGCAATGTTTGAAAACCTCTCCTGAAGCAGTTGCTCTTACCAAGTTTCAACTCGATGCAAAAGCTTCGTTCACAGCCCTCCGAGCTGACTGGCAGACCACGAGCTGCTTGCAGCTACTTGTATGAATTTGGGCAGAGTGCTAGAGTGCTAATATAGATTTATTCCATAATGTAACGTAATAAGAATATAATTGAAGTTTTTAATTGCACAATAAAATTATTTCCTTATAAAGATTATCCGCCTTATCACTGAATCCGTTGGGATTAGAATCGAAAAGACTTAAAAAAGCTTTTTTTTCCGAAAAATTAAACAAGGTTTTACGAAATTTTCAAAATTACATTGATATCAGTTAAAATTTCCGCACAAACTGTCAAAATAGTTCTGCATGATTTCTCCTACAGTTCACGCCTATGTCAAAAGTCAGTTGAATCAGATCAATTTCAGAATAGATTTTAAAAATTTTAAAAACATTTTAATTGGTTTTCTTGAAGAATTTACTTAGGCGTAAGATTGTAAGAATAAACGAATGTTTTTTAGAAATTGTCACCCCTACCTGGTTACGCCAGAGTTCACTACCGTTTTAAACGTTCCACGAGAAGAGCTCATGTAAGGAAAGAATATAAAGATAAATTCGCATGGTGCAGCGATGCGACAAAAGAAGACTCTATACACATATTAAGGAGATCAGAATAAGATAGCCAATGGAATGCTTAGTAGAAAAGACACATCAGTAAAGCTGGGCCCTCCATTGCATGGCAGAAAAGTTTTGAATACGTCAAAATTGAGGGCTGAATGAGGGTTCACTTAATACCTCTTTCAAGAATTTAATGTTCTACACGCTACCTACACGTACATTTTGATATTTCTGTGTTTTTGAATAGGAATAAGATCTTTGATCAACAAATAATACTGAAAAGAAATTGAATAACCTTTTCGGATTTATAGAGGGTAGTACGACTTTATCCACAGAAATGTAAAGAAAATATTATTTATTTGACTCAATTTTCATATTATACCTGGTCTCCAACAAACCTTGAATCGACGGTTAAACATTGCTGGATGACACAGCGAAATTTAGACAGTTGTGTTGGGTTGAGCCCTAATATATTATGCAGTGAAGACTATTGTGACAATACTATTTTTCCTATTTTCAGTAATGGGCCCTAACCTCTCATAAAGCTAGATTATCCATGTAAATAAAAAAAAATACTAGAGCATTAAATTCGGCGAAAAGGGATTAAATTAGCCCTAATTGAGCTCTACATTTCCACGTATTCAAAACTTTTCTACCATGAAATGGCGTCTCAGCTTAATTGACGTTTAGTAGACAACTGTTTTGGTAGGACTCTTGGTAACAGGGATGTCCGGATGTTACTTGAAACCCATGTTGCTTAAAATAACACGCAAAAGAGAGTGACTATTTTCAGTAAATTTCCTCTATTAATATTAGCGAGCAAGGTGGTGATCGTTCGTTTGCCTGAAGCGCGAACGAAGTAATCGACTTTTCCGATACGAACACAACTGCACTGAACTAAGAAAAAAATTGTTAATAATAGTATTTTTTTTTGTTTTTTTTTTTCAAAATGAGGACTTCGAGCATATTTTTATTGTATTTTTATTTTGAAGCTAGAAGCATTATCTGTCTATGTGCAAAAACTTGCGGATTTAACTTTGGTGCAGTACTCCCATACAGGTTACTTTGGGTATACGGTAACTATAAAAATTCATATCTATAAAACCAATCCGAAAGACATCGCAATTTTTTGCACAAAGATAGATAAGACTTCTAGCTTCAAAATAAAAGCATTTTTTTTTCGTACGGTGCAGCTGTATTTCTTTTTATGAAAACTGTAAAGCATTATGCGTCATTTGGTGTTCGAATCAAAAGAGTTGATTACTTCGTTCGCGAGATATGATTTTTTGAAAATGACGTTTCATCGTAAAATCACGAAAGTTCTAACCCCCTATCGGGGGGTGAGGCGTACGTGGTAGAGGGAATTGTCTTATTTAGGTGTATATGGGAACAATTTGTGCCCAGTAAAATATGTCACGCAATTTTTAAAGAAATATGATCCATTATATTAAATTAATGGTCGGTATTTTCTACAGTTTTGGAGTCGTCTATGTAAACAATAGAATTTGTTAATGGTTAAAGCACAGAGTGTGACGCACATCTGCCCTAGATTGAATTTTTGATTTAAATTCGCTTTTCTTTATAATCTCTAGAAGGAGGTCGCTGTCCCTGCTGATGTCAGAAGCGATGGATTGCGCAATATCAAAGATCGATTCATGTGGAACAATTTGCTCCAGCGTGATTCCAGCTCTGATTGAAATGCAACCTCATCGCTGCGATTGATGCCCTTTCTTTATGTCTATCTGCACGGGGCGTATGTTGAGGATAAACTCGAAAGCCCCAGTGCTGGTTGACTTGAGACCATCCAACCGTGGTTTGAGTCCTCATTTTTCCCCTGTAGTTCTGCGGCACATTGCAAAGGCTCTAAGGGCCTTCCTCGCTCTGTCCTCGAGGAGTGGTTTCCAGTTTAGCTTCTTATCTAGTATGATACCGAGATATGACACCGAGAAGAAAGTGTACTACCCAATTCATTTATAAATCTTTTATGGAAATGTATGATGCGTTCTTTTGTGTGTCTTTTATTCTGTCCTGTTCTGTGGACAGTTACTGTGTACAATCTGATACGTATACCATACTATACGAATGAGGAAATAATTCCAAAGGAGTCTGTTGAAGTAACTATTTATCCATAAAAAAAATATATTATTGAAAAATGTTGTCCACAAAGCCCCTTCATATTTCATCGATGACTGTCTGAAACCGTTTAGGTACGCGGAAGATATCTTGGCGGTAACATTCCAACTTCAGATAACTACAGCAGATCCACATTATACCTGCTCTAAATAATGCAGAAATTGTAAGAGTATTAAAAAACAAAAATCACAATGATAATTTTTGCATTTTAAGGAGTTCTGCGTTGTCAAATATCAGAATACTGCGAGGAATTGTGAATCTTTATCGGTTACGAATTCACGAAGATAACATACCAGAAAAATTTCTGCACGTCAAAGGCGATACGGTTTCTGATATTTTATTTAATCTGGCATCCGATACTTCAGATGGTAAAATGGTGATAACATTTTCCTCAAGTACTAGGTATAAAAAACTGATTGGATGCGAACTCATCGATAAAAATTCTTATGATATTATAGAAATGATGGTAAACCTTGACGACACCCGTATCACGTACCGCTAACGCTCAACTGAGCGCTCAGATCTGGGAATACAGTAATCAAACCAACCAGGTATATATGCAGGTAACGTTTGATACCTATACGGAACCGTATCACACACGGTAGTAGAGCGTAAAATTCAAAGCAGTGTAATTATCGAACAATCATAACACCTCAGGTGACATATTTTTGTATATGACTCAAATGAGAGACAATTAAACCGTTGGGCGTTTTCGAGGAAGAGTTCTATAATTATGGAGTCTTAGATAGAGACGGTGCTCGGCAAAGGATAAACTATATATGAGCCACCAAGAAACCAACGGATTTCATTTCTAAATACGTCATAAGGATACGTAAGGATTTTTCTTATCAATTCCTTTTCAAAAGGAAGGAAAATGAACTAAAAGTTTTTCTGCTTTTCAGTCTAAGTCGGTAAATTTTAAATTATAGTCTATCTTTCGCAAATAATTAGCCTGGCCAATTCCTTATGAGTTATGTTTGCCTTCTGATTCATATATGAGATCTAACCTAATTTAACTCGAACAGACAGACAGACATGTTGCATGATTGAACATCGACAGAATTACTACAATTTAGTCCACAAGAGAAATCTCGAAGAAAATACGCCTAGTATATCTACCTAGTCATTACGTGGTCGATAGAGGCGACTGAATGTCATATTATACTATGCGAAAACAAACCTGTGTGGAGGAAAGATCAATCAGAGATCCACCTACGTGCTTGTAAAGGATCATTTCAAAAGAGTTAGCGAAGCCTAATAGTTGGTAGTCAAATATTCTTCAAGTGACATATTCATAACGTCACCAAGAAGTTGCTCATAACAGAAAAAACATACCGGAAAAAAACTATCATCGCTTATCACTTAAGGTTTAGATAGAAGATCCTGTTCAGAAAGCGAAACTTATTCAACGGGAATAAAAATTCCGACTTTAATTTAGGTGGGGGGTGGGGGAGGGGGGGGGATTCAAAGGATGAATCAAGGCGTTTTATAATTTTCGATGGAAAAGACTAATCAACTGATTGATAATGGACTATTGACTCGTAATAATTCTAGAACGTTTGCAACTTAAAAGAAAACAGTTAATTTTCATTTTCAATTTTTCATTCAAAATTCTTAAAGTTTTAAGCCAATAATTTCCCTCCATGAAAACAATACAATATTGGGGTAACCCACGCTAAGCAGAACATCGAATAGCATCTCGCCTACGTTGTAAATGACTACTTGAATTAGCAAAACAACCGCGTGCACTGGGTTTGTATAATAATACCGAAGCCAACAGTATGAAGTCTCACATACTTTTCAAAAGACCTCAATCATCATCAACCTATCCCTCAACATCTCTATCAAATTTAGGGCAATAAGGGAAAGGCTTCATGTTATTTATGGGTTCGGCTAAGTTGCTCTTCCACTCATTAAGAGGCAGAAAATCTGCTTAAAATACTTTTCAATTTCCTTTGGCGTTAATTATAATTATAATCCTTGCCAACTCTTGAAGAAATACTCGTTCAAATTTTTATGAACCAAGGCCACGTTAAATGCATTCGAAATGCACTTTAAAACCCAGAAATTGAACTCTTGTAGTGCGGGTACTGTGAATGTTGAACTGAGTTGCGTCTTCATATGGCTGTTATCGAGTGGACTGCCGACAATGGGAAAAAGTTAGTGTGATAATAAATTTTGTTGCAACCAAAAGGAGTCAGAGGAGCAGAAGGATGATTATGGAATAATCTCTAATAGACCTCGGATGAATTCGATGCATTTTAATTTTACAAATGTGGAAAAATAGAATAACCGTCAGCTTGAGGTAAATTTGGTTTGGGAGCTTACAAGATTTGTAGGATTTGCAAGTAGCGAACTTGAATTGAAACATTTTTCCTAATGAGCTCTCATCAACAAAAAAAAAAAACAAGAGTTTGGGAATAAATTGTAAAAACAAACAGCCGCATTAGCGAAAAAAGGTTCTTAAGATTTGGTCAGAGTATTTAAAAACAACTTATATTACGTAAATGGAGTGGCTGAAAAAGGATGCCGATGCAAATTCATCCCGAACACAGACGCTATATGATACTACGGTAGATTGGAACCCTCAACTCTCCAAAAAAAAAACAATGAAAATATGTAATAATTAGAGAAGGAAGGGAAGCGGTGTAACAACGTCGATCAGTTAAATTTCCGAAATTCCTAAAGAATTACGTTTTCCAACAAATTAAATGAAATATTTCGGGCTTACAGTAAAATTTGTATCGGCGTAATCCTAATCCGGATTCTGATTGAGTTGCCATCAACTTGATCATCGACTAAGGATTTATCCCTTCACAGCAACATAGGAAAGTGTAATTAGTACGTAGGTACCTCAGTAACTCGGTAGGTACATTAAGCTCGTATTGATGATTGTTATGAAAGTATGTAGGTGGGTACATGTGAATGTTTAAAACAACAACACTAATAGAGCGATTTGGTAAAAGAGCTCCTTAATAAACACTAGCAATATAGGGCATGAAAAAAATTCGGATAAGACGACGGTTATGATTTCAGCAGCATTTAAAAGAAGAGCAAAGAATATCGACAGAAAACGTAACTATAAAATGTCGCGCAGATTTTAAGTTGAAGATTAACTTGCACACCTTTGGTCTTCTTTCAATAATATAAGCAGTATGTAAAAAGTATTCCAGTACCAGCAGCAGTAATTTTCCATTTGAAAATCTTTAACAATTTGTTGATTTTATGAAATTTCTAATTCAAATTTTTATCTTGAAAAACAAAGGCGTTTTCATCGCGTGCGATCGTGAAACGAACATTCAAAAATTTCTTATTTGAGTAAATTTTTTTTCATTGTTATTTCCATGCAAACGCAAAACTTAAAAACTAAGTTAAATATAAATTACACCAAAAAATTGAAAATCTCTTCAAGCTACAAAATTACAAAAAACTTGATTTCATCAAGCTGATAAATTTCTCATTTCAATACCCCCGGAGCCATCTGTTGGCAGAGGTATCACTAGCTTAGAAAAAAGAAACCATACAGTCCAAATGTGCTGCATATTGAATTTATAATATTGTCTGTCCCATTCATTCTTGTGTATTTTAAAGAAACAGCAAATACCAGGCGATCAGCAAATTTCAGATCACAAAAATTAAAATTTTATTCTACTGCGCATGACCGAAATATTCGTTGAGTTCGTTAAATGAAGTAGCGTGGGTTGGTGAGCATGCAATTTATGAACTAATGAAAAGTAGCCGTCAAAATGGTTATCGTCATATTGCCTTCTCCTCTTCCAAAAGTTAAACAACTTGTGACAATAACCTTCATTTTCTGTCCCTCTCTTATGAACGAAGTATGGAATTGTAAAAGAGGCTAAGTATACTTCAACATGGGCGTAGCCAGGGTTTTGCTCTGGGGTGGGCCTAGTTGGGGATAGTTTGACACAACAATTGAAAAAGAATATTCTTCAATCAAGTATTGTTTTTCAAAAATGTGTAAAAGTTTCTAAGACGGTAATCAGTGTTAACATCAAGTTTCCTTACATCAAGCAAACTATTTTATTGACTACCGTTGTTTTTTAGATCGAATACAACATACAAATGATTTTGTTTTTTTCAAATCTACTAGCATTACGATTTCTACTGGAGTGAGAGAACTTTCATAGACAGAAGAAAACTCCTTTAGATCTAATAGAAACCCATTTTAATTAATATGCGTAGAAACACGAGAAAAATTCTTCTTATTATAAGAAAATTATCGCTTATTCAACGAAACTGACTTGCTACAACAAAGAACTTTTTACATGAAGTAAACATAATACTAAAAATGAAGTTAGAACATTTAAAATAAATCTTTTTCTAGAATAACGAAAAGTAGACTACATTTAAGCAATTCTATTCTCAGGATATATAGCATAACCTTTTCTCATATTCTGTAATAAATTTTCAGCTATTATCACAATCGGAGATAATTGAGAAAATATATGTCTGCTAAACTCAAATTCGCACCTAACTTTCCTTGGTACACATGGAACAGAGCTTATTCTCAGTGAAAAATTTTCTCAGTAGGTACATTATCGTTTAATTTGAATTCGTCACTACCAATCACTACCTTCTACATTAATACCGTCATAATCATAACAGAAATCGCCAAAAACCAATAAAATAAGCATTAGTTTACTATTTTGTTTCTGCAAATCGGCTAAATACCTTTTCAGCTGTATTTTTTTTTAAGAATGTCAATCTCTGTGTTGTGCAGTAACTTGCGAGACATGCGAGAGAATCGTTTTTGAAGCATTCTGCTTCTAAGCAACGTTTTTATCCGCCTCATAGCAAAAAATTCTCTCACACCCGGCGGAGTTCACTGGGAGTAATATTACCGCTTTAGAAAGTTTATACCCTACTTTAATATTTTTTCTCAAATTTTCAGCATTTATTTCATAATTTTTTAATTTAAGCATGTTTTACATGACCATCGCTTCAGCTTCCAAGGCTGTAAAAAGAAGTTCACCAGCCTCGAATTAGATCTTTTTGATAATATTTTAACTTTTTAAAATCAGAACTTAAGTTTTTCTTATTACGTCTTTTATTTTTGACTTAATGACTTAACTTTGTTTAGTTACTCCTTAATTTTCCTTTTTGTTTTTTATTAGGTCTCTTACCGTGGGCTGAGGGTCACTTGGTTCGTTTTTGATTAAATTTTAAAAACTACTACCTAATTTACAGCGGCTTTTTACTTAGGATCATCGATCGATTTTCTTCGATAATTGGCGATCCAGCAAGATTTAGTAAAGGGGCGAATATTTATAAATTAACGTAAGTTTTTGGGTACGTCTTCCGATTTATATATTAATTGTATTATGCATAGGAAACTTAAACGCAGGCTATTGGCTAGCATGGCCAATAAACAAAAACATCATGTACTGCCAGTATGTGTGTCAAGCATCAAACATATTGTATTGCGCATAGTATTTTCTATTTATGAGAAATTAAGAAAATGGTTGTTTTTCGGGGTTCTCCGGTATAAAAAGGCTTGTTTTTTTTTTAATGTAGCTTTATTTGGGCGTCAACGTTTCCGGTCAGGTTTGACCCATCATCAGGCCCTGTGTTAAATTAACAAAGATAGAGAAAAATATTTTATTTCATTGTACACTATAGAGCTATCAGAAAAATGTGTATTAAATTAATTAAAAAGGCGTAAAAGAGAAAGAAATGAATGAGAAACCTTATGGATATCGGATACATGAAGTAAAAATATACAAATGTAAAAAATATATAAATTCAATCTTTGGTCACATTTGACACCCAAGTCACAGACAGAACTAACACGGCGAATCGAAGAACTCGAGGATTCATAATCATAAGTGATTGATTTCTGATTCCTGTGGAAAGTCATAACCTCACATTTGTCAATATTGAGTACCAAATTATTGCTTTTGCACCAGTCGTAAAATTTGTGGAGGTCACCCTGTACATGTTCACAATCGTTAAAAGATTTAATCTGAGTCAAAAGTTTAATATCTTCAGCATAAATCAGGACTTTGCAGTGCTTCACAACAGATACAATGTCGTCAATAGATAGGATAAAGAGTAACGGGCCCAGGTGACTCCCTTGAGGTACGCCGGACGAAGCTTTCAAGACTCTAGAGATGGAATGGCGGAAATTGATTTGGTATGTTCACTTATCTAAATATGACTCCATCCATTTTAGGAATGTTAGAGGAAACCCATACTTTTCCATTTTAAACAATATCATGTCGAAAGCCTTACTAAAATCAGTATAAATACAATCTGTCTGGAAGCCTTTTGCAAACCCGCCATTAGTATCCGAGATGAATTCTAATAAGTTGGTGGTTGTAGACCTGCCCGAAATAAACCCATGTTGATTTCAATAAACCAAATTCTTACAGGAAAATGATAGCTGGGAGTAAATGATTGATTCAAATAATTTTATAGTTAGAAATATCATTTTTACTACCTGTTTTGCTGACAGGTATGATGAAAGAATTTTTCCACTGCTGCGGAAAACAACCACTATCGAGCGATTTTTGGAAAATAATTCTCAGCGGGGTTACTAGGGAGAGGCAACATGACTTCAGAAAGGCTGGAGGAATCCCATCGGTACCCGTTGTGAAGTCATTTGGAAGCCCATTAATATGATCAAGTATATCCTCATGTGTAATTGTAAGGATAGTGAATGAAACGTTATGAGATTCGTTCATATAACTAAACTTGCTATTACGAGGTTGGAAATTTGAAGAGGAAAATGTATTTTCAAAAAATGAAGCAAACATATGTTAAAGTACTAAAACAAAATGAATCGAAATTTATAGTTATTTTTCGCCTGAAAGAGAAAGTAAAGTATCTGTGAGTACAACGACTCAGTGGGGATTCTAACTATCGAAGTTACGTTCATATGCACACCTACTACTAATAACCGGACGAACACGGACTAAAATATGATTGGGGTTCAGACTCTCACAAATCTTTCTATTGGCACTATTTATTGGTGGACTTACCAACCGCGGCCAATTGCTCAGTGGCTTGAGTCGGACGAACACTGACTCCATATATTTCCCCATTTATATAATAACTCACATCACACTTTGCCACATTCACATTCATAGTAAAACTAATTCTATCTAATTAATATATTAGACTACTGTGCTATCTATACTATATATCCCACCTTTAAAATCTCTGGATATGGAGCGAATAAATAAAATTCACACTACTAATTCAAAAAAACTACAAATTCCTATAGGCATTGATGACATACTGCCTATTCTGCTCCAGAAAGCACAAACAAGAGTAATTCCATGACGAATAGTAGAATTTAAGAATTAGGACAGTTTTTTACTTAAAGTTCCGTACACAGAAGATGTTTCCTGCCGTTATCAGGAATATGCTTCGAATTAATTAAACTCAGACGTTCAAGATTTGTTGGAAATAAAATATCAAAGAAAAGATGAGGAAAGCATTTAAAATAACATTTAGCCAAAAATATGCAATTCAACCGAATTTGGTTTGTTAGATGTGGCTACACCGCTGATCTGATTTCGACCCACGCACGGATCACTTGTTATAGCGGTGTCAGCCCTAAGTAAAGGCTATTATTAGATTAAGTTTGGCAATATTTAAAAAACTCCATAGTCGCTGCGTAGGTCTTGTGGTTAAGCTATTTCCCGACTTTTTCAGATTATTTTCCATTTCTTACCAGTTTTTTTATCTTTGTTTTTATTTAAGGCGTGAAAAAAATTATTACTTTAAAAATGTAGAATTAACACGCGAAAATTGTGGAGGCATAAATTTTTATGGGTTTTTCAACAATGCTCGCAAAGACTAAAATGGTTATTTCATGATGAAGCATCGGCTTTCAACATACTGTACAGAATAGTGCTTCAATAAATATCAGCGTGGAAGTAATTCACTTAAGACTAACCCATGAAAAGGATATATTATTATTTTAGTCGTCCAAGAAACCACTGACGGTCTACGAAGCATGCTGCTTAAACCTACATTTATTGGGATATCGAGACATCCCTGGAAACATCCATAATCTGATCAAAAAACAATCCTGCTTGAACCTCTGACCATCAGAAAGTTTTGTTCCATCGAACATAATTGAGTAGTGCTCAAAAGAATAATCGAGTCGACTAGAGATGATAACAAATATTCAAGAGATTCAAGCCAAGCGAAAGGAATGTTCGACATTATGACAGGTTACGACACTTGAATTTACTACTATGCGCCAGAAGCCAAGTGTGTCAATCACAGTAGCGAGCGGATCCTCACAAGCGACGATAAATCAATTAAGGCTAAGCGCCCATGGAGCATGGATACGAAAAAAAAAATAATTGCCTCATTATTTGCACCAAAGCTTGAAACATCGCTTCTACTCGGACGTGTTGCTTTGAAAATAAAGCTCCTTTCGGATCCTTATATTTAAACTGCTTACTGGTTAAACTCCTCACAAGTTGCTCAAGAAGTGTAAAATTCTGTCTGATTTGAAGTAAGTTATCCACACCGGAACTTTACACTGCCTTGGATTTTTAGAAACGCGACAACAAATTAGTTAAGCTTTTGGAGCTAAACTGCTTACTCACAAATTAGCCATTTCCTTAAAAAGGCAATTAAACTAACGGGATTACAGATCATCTGTGGATAGGCTGTGTATCCGCAACAAGGTGTCCCTTCAGTGGGTTAATGGTCACATGGGAATCATGGTGAATGAAAGAGCGGACCTTTTGGCTACGGCTAGCTCTGATTCTTCGTTCCTCGGACCGGAACCCGCGTAGGCGTTGGCACCTCGAGTATTGGGTCTCTCATTAAAGCAGATGTTCATAGGAAGCATCAGCAGAGATGAGCGAACTTGAGTATTTGCAGTTGCACCAAACTGTTTCTTATGAGCCCAATAGGAATATCTCAGATTTTCTCATGGGCCTCGGAAGGAAACAATGTAAAACTGTGATTGGCATCATCACCGGTCACAGCTCGAATTACGCTTATCTAACAAGCATGGGGGTTGTTGATAGCTCTGAGTGACTGTCTTGCCTGATAGGAGAGACTGAGACAACCAAACAATTTTTATGTGCATGTTCGGCTTTCGCCAGTAGCAGACTGGATACTCTAGAGTCTGAGTTTCTATCTGTAAGTGACCAAGACCTGATGCGCTTTATTAAGAGGACAGGAAAGTTTTGGCTTCTAGCAGAACCGGACAATGAGCCGCTCTGCACTCTGCGCTTGGGTTGGGATCTCCTGTCCCCTTACCTTAAACAAAAAAAAACTAACTGAGACCTAGTGGACAGTAAGGGGAGATGTAATGCCGCAAGAAATTATATCTGATATATATTTCTCTTTTCTAAATAAATCCTAAAGCGTTGAATTAAAGATTTATTCAAAACTTTAAATTTCACGTAGTTCTGACATAGGTGCTTTATATTTTTGCCCGTATTTGGAGCATCTTAGTGGAGCTAAAAAATATTTTGCTCTACGAAAACCTCTACTCCAAAGTTTTATCATCTTTTTGAACCAGATAATTCAAAACACACTTTTTCCGCTCTTACTCGGAGCAGAGTTCATAGCATCACTATTTTCGGAGCAATATTTCAATTTTTACTTTACACGTACAACAGATCAGTCATGTTGCCACATCTCTACTAAATGGTCCATCATAATTCTTTTCCAGATGATTTTCAAATATTAGCTGTGTTATATTGTGTCCACAGAACAGGGCAGAACAAACTACACACAAAAGAACGCCTCATACAATTTCGTAGAAGTTTTATGAATGTAGCGAACAGTACAAATAGTTCGCTTCAATGGACAGAGCAGTTTGTTCTCTCCAGAATATGGGAGTACTGGAGCAAGGAACACAAAAGAACACAGCAATAGTGTGCAAAATAATCTAGTTGGTGAACTTTCCTCCATCAAAACAATTCACGCACCATCACAAACCGCTTCTTGGACTTTCGAGTTCCTGACCATATTTAAGAATGAAAAAATGAGAATAATCACTCCAATCTCCATAAAAGAAAAAGTAGAAAATATTTATAAATTTTTAACATTTCTTGTGAAAAAAAATTATTATCCAAGGGCCATAAAAATTGTTGTCATGAGAAACTATACATTAGCAGTCAGAACGATCAGGAATCGATTCTTTCAGGTAATAAACTGCCAAGTAGATGACAAACAAAATAATCAACAAGAAAAAATAAAATATGCCGAAAAAATATTGGAAAGGCACTCAGTAATAATCGCAAGCTGTGTGATATCTCCGATGACTTCCAAACAAAACATGGAGAAGAGGCTCCGTTGGTGTGGACGTGGAGTATATTTCTCCTAGAAAATAATAGATATGATTACACACGCAGAAGCTGATAGATGCCTCTTCATTGAAGTTTTCAATAGAACCAAAAATTGTGACCAATTACGGATTGAATAGAACCACAATGAATGGGTCGATGGGGCTCTGTGTGTAATCATCGGATTTGAATCAGTTTGAAAATTTCTGAGGAAATAGTTAAAAGGCAGTTAAAAAAACATAGATTCTCCAACTAGACTCAACTCTATGAAATATAAAAATGGATTGGTTGAAGATTCCAAAAGAAACCATGAGCAAATCGATGCCAAAGAGGTTTCAGGCTGTTACTAGAAACGGTTCGCTTCGAAAAAATATTATTCCTGCGATTTTTTGAGGGGTCGTGGAGAATTCAAATTTAAATTTGTGGGGTTCTGCAGAATCAGCATTGTACGCCATCTTGCAAAAAAATTTTTTTTTTTAATTTCTCGCTTCCCAATTGATTAAGAATAAAATCTAAGGAAGACCAAATGCGGAAAACTGTGCCGTTACCGAAAATCAGGCATGCAGTGTTCGAACATTGCGTTGCCGTCCCGGACATCAATAGGTACTCTACTTGAAAATGACGAAATTTGCAACGACTGAAGTAACCAAAAAGAATGAACATAAAAAAGTTACAACATCGATTGATAACATTTCCCATGATCACTTAAAAAATCGCCACCTCAGGATCCTTCGCATTGCAAGGTCTCAGTTGGTAATAAAAATCTCCTACAGACTAGTCTATATTGAAAATAACTTCCTATTGAGTAGGTACCTAGTTGCTTCCAACGAATTTTCGTTTGTTTTCGTTTTTTGTATTAGTGCTAAATTTTAGAATTCTTAGAATTTCTTTCCGGTTTCATATATAAAATGACGATGGGAATTAAATCCCAATTCAGAAATACTAATGCTCTCCCACCCTCTCTCCATGTCACAAAAAACAAATGAATTCAATAAAAATGATAAACAATCGAAAAAGATTATTATTTTTTGTGTATATACATCGCAATGAAATAGGATTTTCCTTAATAATTTCATATTCCCTTACAAAAAAAGTAAAATTAAAAGTAAATTCACAAATGCAATGCGTAGTCATATTCTATATGATCGTAAGGGTACGTGCGTAACGAGGGCGGAACAGGGCTAGGCAGCTGAGCGAGGCGATGTGAAGATACATCTCGAGGTGTAGTGTTCACAACAAGGCGTTCAGTTTCTTGGTAAATCGCGAAGTTAGAGCATAAATTATGTCATCACATTAGAGTGCTTTCCGCTGTCTTACTTTCCACTTTGAAACTTCTGGAATTTGACGAATTTCATCATCTGTATGAAGAATAGTAAAGAATGCTTCGATTATATCGAAGAAGGAACCTATTAGAATGTGCCAGCTATTAAAATTAGCGCGCTGCACCTCGCCTAGCCACGCCTCTTTGTGGACGTACCCTAACCCATATTTGGACGCATATAAAGTTTTAAAATTTATGTTTTTTAGAGTTAAAATTGTGATCATAAAGGCGAAAAATTAGCAAGATTTTTTGGATTCGGAATAGCAGGAAATTCTGAGCGACGATATTAGTCAGGTCTCTACATACGCTCTCTCTATAGATGCAATCTTCTATTAAATAAATTTATCTGGATAATAAAATGTCAGCATAAAAATGGATATACGCATGGCTTTGAGAATACCAGGAAGATCACGAATAAAAAAAAAAAAACAAAATAATAAGGGCCCCAAAAGAGTTTCTTGAGGCCGGTTACTATTAATATTTAACTAGATCAAGCGTTTTTAGCATTAGAACTGCTGAAAATATGCTTGGTTTTAAAATTCCTTAAAAATTTAATGGGTGATTTGGAAAAACAAAAATTCATTACAAGTAGTCCAGTTAGAAATGTTTGTAAGATCGAGAGCAATACACTAGGAGGCCGTTCATTTGTTATTATCCGGTGCTTGACAAATATCCGACCGCAACATATTGTAGTAATTTTAAGATTTCTTATTATTAGACACATAGGACCACTTGAAAAATATGGGTGAAAGATGCTGACACAAACTATCAAAGGACGAAATTTTTAAAATTTTATCATGATTCGTGAACAATGTTGTAGATGGATGAGTGGACTATAATTCCATGCCTTCGATACAAGGAAAATTAAAACTATACGACATCAAATATTAAATATATTGCAGATCGAAGAAGTGGCTTAAATGCACTTTTATTGTGTATAATTTTGTCTAAAATTCCTTTAAACTAACAAAGTACCTGGAGGCGACTGCATTCTCAGACTAAAGCGTGAATTACAAATACGACTGATCTGTCGACTGCGACTTTGCCAAATGGTAAACGCATGTGGCAAGATGCAATTGCAACTTCGACTTAGACTGTGACTGCGACTGAAACTAATCTTTGCTCAAATTGCAAAGTTGTGTTGGCTGCGGCCAACTACAGTTCCATTACAGAAGTCGGGACTTCTGATTTGTTCAAGCAGTTGAAGCTTTCATTTAATTACAAAATTTTACCTCAGTGTCGACTTCGGCTTAAAATCAAGTCGCACTCGACAGATCAGTCGTAATTCTAATTCAGCCCTAACTGTGGGCAACTGAAGACCTCGCTCCGATAAAGCATTAAACCATAGGTAAGAGAAAAAATTTTTGGTAAAACTTAATGTGTCTTAGCAGTGGAAGATCTACAACCGCCAGGAGTTCTTCAACATATCTATTCTAAGTAATTTAGAAATTTTGATAGTACTAAATCAATAACCATCACAGCTTTTCGTAAATTTTAAGCAGGCGTAGAACTTAGAGATAAATTTAATAGCAAAAATAGTATCCACGGTATTATGTAGGTAGGTACAGCTGCGAGCCTTGAAATCACAAAAAGATCTTCGGTAACAAAAACGTTATAAATAATGTGACTGTAATATTGACAATAATAAAACTTGGACATTGCAATAAAGTTAAACAATAGCGCAGTGAATAAAAAATTGCAAAATACCTGAATCTGGCTCGAGTGAACCCTTGCCGATTCCAAAATAATGGAAAGACTCAATGATTGCAAAAAGAAAAAATGTTTGCATGTAGGCGACTGTTAAAGGTTGAAGTATATCCTTTTGGACTGTTTCTTGTTCCTAATCTGTAATATTACAAAAGACGATATCTACCTACATACATATATACGATTACGGTATAGTGAATAGAATAGAATTTTTTTTAAAGTGAAACGTCTTGAGGGAACATAATACCTATGTAGATATGCATAGTGTGAATTAATCAATGAAAACTTTAACTTTAATTTAGATAATTATGTTTTCATAAATGGTTAAAAAGGCGATCTAACGATTTAGTGGCACCGAAATTTCCAATGTCTGTCTACCTGTCCATTAAGTTTAGCATATTCGTTAACATTGATAAAATATTCTGGGTTTTGTAAAAAAATTTCCACCTTGCGAGAACCTGAATAGTGATAATTGCAGATAAGTACTAGTAGTAGTATTATTTGAATTCTAGCTTCAGTAATGAGAGTTTTAAAAATAAGTTAATAAAAACAGAAAAAATAAGCAAGCGACAATTTTTCGCTTATAAAGCAATTCAATAAAATATATTCGTTCCGATCTGAAAATTTTCTAATTTTGATACTCTTGGCGCCATCTATTGTTTAACATGACGATATAATGCTTACCGCCTGGTACTCCACGTGGAGTAGTCACTCAGTAGCCGAATAGGTTTGGTACAAATGTATTAATAGAGAAACACGCAAACACGGAAAACCATAAATAAAGAACAGAATATTCTCACTTTACTTTGTATAGGTGTTAGTGATATATAAACCATTTTATTAATAACAATTTGCATCTACAGCACGATTCATGATAGTATCATTTCATATCAACACAATCAAACAGGAGTAATGATAGAAGAGAAACTTGCGCCGTGACCGAAAAGAAACCAAATCTGGTCGCAGAAGTGTTAAATTTTAATTGCTAATGAAGTCCTGTCATAAAGATTATATATGCAAAAGAATTATATATGTAAATGAATTGGGAAAAAGTAGCTTCAACTTTAACGTTTACTAGTTAAAATGCTGGCAAATAGGTTCACTTACCCTGAGATAATTAATTTTAAACCAATATCGTGAAGAAATTTAATTTAATGTTGACTACATTACTACAAACACACACTCTTACTGATACGATAGAAAAATCATGAATAACTACTTAGAGGTTTCCCTCATACCCGTATGAAATGGAATTTAATAAAATTTCTAATCGAAAATGTTATTTTGAAAAACCATCAAAAAAACACGAATACAAAATTAAATATAAATTACCTACACCACTATAAATTAAAATGGTAGCCTGCGACGTATAGTTTGTTTGGTTTATTTTTTAAATTTCATCTCATTCCCTCTTGTATATTTGAAAGAAACAACAAATACCAGGCGATCAGCAAATTTCAGATCATTTTTACTAACCGAAACATAAAATCGAGCTGTAGCTGCGCATGACCGAAATTTTCGTTAAGTTCGTTTATTTTATTAACCAATGAAATGAAGCCAGAAATTTTAACTTCTGGAAGAGGAGAAGACAAAAATGTGATGATAATCATTATTTTCTGTGTTTCTCTCTTTGCCAGTGCAGACAGCACTACACTACTAGGCCCATTGGCATGACGACAGGCAGAATTTTAATGTCAATTTTAAAGGAGGGAAATAAATTCTCATGATAATCTCTCTATTTTGTTTTTTGTTTTCATTTTCATATGATTTAAGGAATTTATTTTTTCTACAAGTTTAGCCAATAGCGACGAAATTCTATTAGGAACTAGTAAATATTTTCATGATGTTCTCTCTATTTTTTTTTTTTTTGTTTTTTTTTTTGTTCATTTTCATATCATATGATTTAATTTTTGTACAATTTTAGCCAGTAGCATAAAAATTCTACTAGGAACTAGTAAATATACTAGCTACATCATTATTTTGTATAAAAGCAAAAAATGTATATCATAAATTAGGCATAAACGTGAAAAAAGAATTTAATAATCTTAGAAAAACAATAGCCCTATTGAGTTATACGTTTGCATTGTATGTATTCGATAAAAGTTTTGGATTTTTTAAATATATGTATATCTCAGTATACAAGGTCAGCACACAATCTATGATTTCAATTTTCTACCTACATCAACCAAACCTAAAAACATTTTCTTTCATTCTATAACCTATTTTTATTTCAACAGAACTTTTCTTCTGCTGTTTTCGTGGCAGGTAAGAAAAAAAAATAAAAACAGAATCACAAGCATGGAAAAACTGACCTCGTAGGTAGGTATACCTACCAAAAATTTTAAAGTAAAAATTTTTACTTTCAGTTCTTGCTTAGAGTAGTATTTATCGAAAAAAAAAATATTTATGTTATATATATTTTTATACGAGGGATATCATGCAGAAGAATTGTCTGTTTTATGATTTTTAAATTCTACTTTCTATTCTAATTTCTTCTCCAATTTCTAAATTCAACAACCAGTAGCCATATACTATTTATCAGTATGACTCCTTCCGGTTGTATATCTACAAATTACATACCTACATCATAATTGTTTTTAATTTACTTAAGGAACCGTCATTTATCCTCACTGATATTTTTACAAAATACAAATGAGAAATTATCGTATCCAAATTAAATTAAAACACAAAAAGAAGGCTTAAACTTAAAACAAAAACAAGTAAAAAAGCTAGAATTGGTCTAAGACCAATTCTTAGGATACCCTAGATGAATGCCCGTATTAAATTTCGTATGGTCACCGATCTATTCAAGTATTGATTTTGAAGTTGTTTTTCGCATATATTTCTAGAACGGTTTGTCGCACAGACAAAATGATTATAACCAATTTTATAGGATTTCGTATTCTGCAGAAGTTTTTAGTACCATAAAAATGTCTTGGACTGATCGTTTTCAAAGTATACGTAAAAAACCGAAATTTTTATATGGCAACACCAAGAAAGAGTTGCCCGATTTAGTCCATTTTTGACATTTTATTTCCTAATGTAGTAAAAACATCATGTGCGAAATTTCAGCTCTCTACGTCGACGCGTTCTCAGGCAGTGACCAAATATATAGCGGAAAACGAAATTTTTATATGGCAACCCCACGAAGGAGTTGCCCGATTTGGCTCATTTTCGAACTTAATTTTACTTTTTTTTTTTAAAGTCTGTGTACAAAATTTCAGCTCTCTACGTGTTCGCGTTCTCAAGTTATCGTGCGCACAGACGGACGGACGGACGGACGGACGGACGGACAGACGGACGGACGGACGGACGGACATGCAAAAATCGAAATAACTTTTAATATTATGAATGGGTGTCCAATCCATTTTGCTCTACCATCATTATTTCGAGGTGTTACAAACGGAATGACAAACTTAGTATACCCCTATGATTTCATCTAGGGTATAATAATTAATGCTTTTGACTTACCATGTTAAAAATAAGAATGATTTTTTTGATTGTATTCTGGACGTTTTGAGCACATATTACAAAAAATTCCGAAGTGCCTGGAAAAATAAAAACAAATTGTTTTTATTTTATTATTTTAAATAAATTTTTTTTTGTTTCGTTTCATACCTGCGAATGTCCGACATAAAACAATTTTATGTCCAGTATTTCATGAAAGCTGAAATTCCAAAAAGGTTTCGTACTCTCAATCTAATTTTAGATGATTTCGAGAATATTTATTTCCTCTGACTTTTCCTAACATCGTATCCCTTGGTACCATAAAAAGTATTCTAAAAGAGAAGAGGAAAAAAAATTATTTTATATTTTAATATTAAACAATTCTTTTCATAGTTATATTCGTGGAAAGTACCATTAAATTAAATTGTCGATAACGGAAGAACTCAACAAACTGGTCAACGGCAAGCAGAGTAAAATATTTACAGAAAGATGAAAACTTCAAACAGAAAACCGTTATTAATAATAGAGAGAGAGAGATTTAACAAACACAAGATAAATACTTTCGCAGCGGTGTTTTCAAGGCTTGGGTTAAAAACTCTTTTCCAGAACCAACGAATTTGTTTTTTTTTTCCTGTGTTTTAAATATTTTTTACGATAGTCACAGAAAATATTCTCAGTATTAAATTTATAAAACTATAGAAAGAAATGATTAATAATCCGGAAATAAACGTAAAAAGAACCATTAAAAGCTGACGTAACTCAGAATTAAAAATATAATTAAAAATTGCTGTACGATATTAAAAAAAAAATTCAAATATAAAATAGTTCTAATATGGCCATTTCTCCAATTCCGTATGGCTTTATAAGGAATATGCCCCGATGAGGCCGGTTGTATCCTATATGACTGCTGCGCCTTACAGTTTGTGTAAAACTTTCAATAATGAACTGTTTTTGTGCTTTACAGGATTTAATTTTAATTTTTCGATCAAAACTAACTTAGAACTAAACTTAAAAAAAAAAATAAGTTAACACAGCCCTAATTTAGAGCAATCCGATGTCGATTTGTAATAGCTTTTAAAATAATTTTATATAATGTAATTTCAACCTACAAATAGGTTAAATTTTTAACAAAAGTTGAGGGCAAAAATACATTGATTAATTTTATAATATTTTTTTATATACCACATTTTGAAATTTTTTACCTCTAGCTATGCTAAAATTAACCTCTCATAATTCTTCGTTAGTTTGAAAGTAATTCTTTCACCTCAATATCTTGACAATTCGTTAAAGAATTTATCTCGGTATTGCGCACATAGACTTCTATTGGCTGACATTGGAAGTTAATTCATTATTTGTAGGGTATCATAAGAATTGGTCTTAGATCAAGTCTAGCTTTTTTACTTGTTATGTATATATTTAATCTCAATAGGCTCTTTTCCGGGTTTTAAGGCCATGTTTAAGATTAAAACTTCTGCTCTTCTCTGATAGACTTACTGTTACATTTAAAATCTATTTGCGCCCAGGGAAATGCAGAGCACTGCAAGAAGCCGTTGATTACAGGGGGTGTGGATATTATTGTATGTATTTTGTTTACATATTTCGCGCTAGCTTGTTCTTATATTATTGCGTCAAATTGACATACATTGAGAGAAATTGGTATACCACATAAAGAGCTTCAATATTTCAAAACTTTTGAAACAAATAAACCAAAATATATATAATTTTTTTGTTATATGGATAAAAGTAAATAACAAAAATTGAAAGAAAAATGGGAAGGCTTTTTTCATAATTTTCAAAAGAGACACGAAAAGTGTCAAAATGACGCGTCCCATAAACCTTTTATTAAGTAGAATCAAAACAAGTTTTACCCGACTCGAATGGTTGTACAACAATTAATCAATTTCAATATTTAATTACGATAATAGCAAAAATTTAGGTTAAATGAAGAAAAAATTGTTGTTGTTGCCTACACTAGGCCGTTCCCTGGTTGATGGCGGTCATGAAATTGACGCTTCAGTGACCTAGATGGCAACCTGGCTCATATTTTGGATGGTTTCGCAACAACATTAGAATTCCAACAAAACTAAAACAATTACAATTGGTTAAAATATGTTGCAACTGCAATGTATTTATTAACAACAGGTCATTTCTTGGGACGTGTTTGGAAAATAGCCAATTTTATTATTAATGTAGTCCAAAATTTAAATTAATATTTAATATCAACTTTGAGAGTTATAACGTAATAATACTCAATAATGTGTAACGTTACTTAAAATAACTAAAATTAAAATACCAAAGTAATTTCGTTTCAAATAACGTTATAAATGTAACATAAATTATTTTGTTACTAAATATAACGAAGTTATGGAGCTCTGGTATAAACCATTGGTCTTGAATCAAATATATTTTTTTCTTTGACTTACTTATTCTCGGAAAACCTATAACCGAATTATTGCTTATAACTTAAGAAGATTACATCGTACACATATAGAATTACATAAAATTGTGCGCGATTACTATCGTGAGTAGCAAAATGTATGAAATTATGGATCATAGAAACGGTACTATCTCAAAAACTGTTGCATTTTTAGGTAGATACTTGTGCGTAATCAAATTAAACGTAACAATCGAGGTTTCTAAGTCTTGTAAGAAACCTGTATAGTTGTCATATATATATATATATATATATTTGCTGGGAAAATCGTTAAAATTTGAAAAAATGAGTAATTTTTTTCCATTTTTTGACTTTCCAGTCCTACAACTTTCGACTGAAGGAGGCAGAGATGTTGATTGGCCATTCATTGGAAAACTTAGACGGTTTTCTCACCTTTTTAGAGTCTATTTCAAGAAAGTTACATGGTGTAAAGTGGAAAAGCACTAATAATCTTAAACCCCCCTAACGCCGAAACGACGCTTCTCACCCCCCCCCCCCTTCATAATAATATTGTGCTTGTCTCCACCACAGCTATCAAACCCTTGAGTTACGCAGACCGATAGTGAAACATATCCCCATCTAAAGTAGGGTTAGAATTTGGTACATAGACTACAAAACTTTTGATTATATAATATCATCAAAATCACGTAATTCCGTTAATTTCGGCGGACCACGTTGTTTACTATTATCGCGTTGCATTGAAGCTTTCAAGTAGAAGGAAAGAGTACGCGAACCAAAACTAATGTTCATGTGTAAGTAGGTACTACTTAATTTTTAAGTTGTATCTTTATAAAACATAAGCTGACTGTATCTATTGAAAATAAATTAAAAGAAAGTACGGATCTAAAAAATCATTTTTGCGCTCAGCAATGCTGCCGGTTGTATTGCAAATTAATATGGAAAATGAAATGCCGTCGAACCTAATAATCTCACAACAAAATGACTTGAGTTTATACTAGATCTATATTTGTTATGGAATATCATTAGTTAATTGAACTTTTTAGTTTTCTCATAAATTTGCCTAAGTCTAAAAGAAATATCAGAAATGAGGGCGAAAAGCATGGAGTGTAAAAAAGGCGTTGCAAATCAATCATATAAATATTTGAATATTTGCTTGCAAACGTGTTCAGCTAAAAAACTGAAATTTGTATACGGCATCCTCGGAATATTTGTAGAACTTTGTTGCGGAAAATTATATACATTTTGTTCAGTAATCATACAAAAATTGACAGAACTACAAAGTTCGCAATTGAACGAGCATTTCTATAAAGAAGTGTAAAAACCGCTTAACCACTTAATAATCTTGCGCATCGTAAAAAGTGATTTTAACATAATTACACTAAACCCTCTGTATATGTATATACGCGAACCCAAGATACCCGAATTCGCTTATACACTATTGCGTCTAATATACACGAACTTTTACGTGATTTTCTTTCAATTAACCATCTTGAGACCTACCTACTTGGTACACATTATTAATAAAGCAAAAAAAATTTGCCAATAGATTGACATTAATCCTATAAGAAGTTCTGCTTCCAAGAAAGGTTTCGATAACTCGTTTTTGCCATATAAATTAAGAAAAAAATAGTGGAGAGTTTTTCTTCGACCCGTTAATCAGCTACTGAAACGAATCTTTGCGATAACAGCAGACGTAGACCTGATACATCTGCCAGCACTTAAGTTAAATATGTTATAGAGAAGCTATCTTAATTTTAAATGAATATTTTTAAGTTGACAATACATTTTTTATTTATGATTTTAATTTAATTTGTTTTTTCATGCAAATTAGGAGATTAAATGGTATTTCTGGGACACATTTCTATATTTTACTTCGGGGGCTAACCGCAATATTTGCGAATTAAAACTTAGTATATAACTACTTTTCAAGCGTGAGTTATAAGTGTTCAAGCTTTCTAGCCTCCTAGATGTAACATAGTAATCCCAAAATGTTTTACCTTTTTTTCACTTCCTGTTTGTCATGGCTGTGGTACAGACATCATATTCATAGGTTATCTCTTCACCTTTGGACAAGGAAACATCATATGACAGTAATCTGGCCAGTGTTTCGAGCTAACTGAAAATATTTCCTGGAGTAACAACTTCTGGACATCCTTTTCCTGTATATGATTGTCTTAAAGCTCTACATATATTGTTGACAATCGACCAGCCATTTTATGGTAGAGAGGGTTGGTAAAACCAATTGGTTTGGGTGGTACAGGCGAAAGTATTAAGTTCCGTATAACTTCTGAGGAATACATTACAAGATAATTATGTAAATTTGGTGGGTACATACGAGCTTTCCATATGCCCCTATTCGTTTCGAAGTTATTGACCCTTCATTTTTTATTTTCGTTTTGAAAGGGCCATAATGAAAGGGGATAAGAGGTAAAATAACAAAATTATATACCGTTATTTATTTTCATTCAATATTTAAATCAAAAATTTAGAACCAATTTAGATCTTCAAAGTCACAAAACCGTGAAAAGTTCTGAAATTGTCAATCCAAATTAAATGAAAAATAATGTCGATTGCATTTTTTGGTAGCTGTTAAAAGGCCATCGGGAACATCATCAGCAACCTCATAAAGAGTTAGGCATACTACATATAAACACTAGCATTCGCTACCGTAACCAGTAACCAGCACAATTGAGAATATGCATTTCAGACGCAATAAATATGACTCATAGCAGTCCCTACGTCATAGTAATCCGGCTGATTTTTATATCGATAATTGATCTCGTACAATCAATGAACCAACCGTCAGCTGCTCAAGTAGCGGAGGTTGTCGGTGTAGAAGTTGCAAAAGTGGTAAATAAAAATTAAGTAATAGTACGCCGGCTAAAACTCTTTTGCCTAAGCTGTTGACATCATAGTGAGTTTAAGAAATATCGTCAGCTGCATTGTGGAGGGGAGATAATGCGTCAGCTGCTCACATGAACTTGTAAATAAAAAAAACACGTAAAGTAAAGTAATAATATGCTGGATGAAATTCAACTAGGTGGTTGTTTACATAGAAAACAACAATCACCTGCGTATGTAGGATGGAGAAGCGTCATCTATAACTACTGCTGTATTTGTTGGAGAAAAATTTATTGTCATTAAATATGAAATTTTCTGTTTGCAACTGGTATCATGATAAGTCACGCTATTGAATCCTACCCATGATGGAATATTTGGAAATTTTAAAAAATGAGCAAGTATCCAGGCGAGATCAATATGTTCCCATGATCGAAGATATTCAGATACATCACAATGGACTTAATTTGACCATTCGATACAGCATAAATTAAATCTCTGGAAAACGATTTAATTAGTCTGTCTTCGTTTGAATAACGCTTGCGCAGAAAACTAGAACATATTAATTTTGAATAAAAATCAAATAAATTTTATTGGACTGTCGCATTCTCATCTAATTAAGTATTTCGTTATTAATTTGTGTGGTAGTGGATCGCAAAAGTAACATAGCTTTATGCAAAATATCTTGTTTTTCTAAAGAGTTCAAATCATTTTTAACGAAAAATTCGCTGTAATAACTTTTCTGGTATTTGCAGACTACTGCAATTTTTTTTGGAAATGTTCCTAGTAACCTCTTTTCTAAATTATACGGTTCTGCGTCGACAGATAAGTCAATATTTTCAACTATGACACATTCAATAAAAAGTGATTTTAAAAAAGATAATAAAATATAATACAAAAACTTTTAAAATAAATAACTTTCGTAAATAAATTGCACTAAAACATAAAAATAATTTTTTCTTCCTTAGTGAAAAGATTCGTTGTAAAATAAGAAATGCTACAACTTAGATTAAAACTTAAAAGCTTGAGCATCCAATCACAATTGTACAACTGCAACGTAAGCCAAAACTTTTAAGATTTAATCTATTTAAGTTGTAGCATTTCTTGTTTTACAACGAAACTTTTCTTGTGTATATCACTGAGAAAGAAAAACTTATTTTTTTCTTTTTAGTGAAATTTATTTTAAAAGTTTGTTTAACCCTAGACTCTACACCATATCCCGACTCTCACGTTTATGTACCATTAGTACAAATGTACCTCCTTGTTATTAAGGACAAAAGGCGTGTGGCGTGAGATTTAATACAGGAAATAAGATGGGCAAAAGGCAGATAAATCGAAGAGAAGAGTATTTATATTTATTTTACTGTTTTTTATTAAAAAATAAAAGAAATATGACTACTGAGGTACAAAAATAGTTATACAACGTTTACGAATTTTTCATATTTTTCTTGCTTTTGTGCTTCAATTATATTTACACAAATATGACAATTACAGCCTTTATTTACACTGTGTGGAAAGCAAATTTTTACAAATATAGCAAATCCTTCTTGTCTTTCGTTGAGGCTTTTTTTCTATGCTACATATGAAGCATGAGCCCGTATGGCCAAATGCATTTCTTAAGGTGGTGGAAGCTGTATTAGCAGCAGACACTGTTACAGGAACCAAAGTCGGCAAATCAACACCATTGTAGCATGTAATGCCTGTTCGCGATTTGAAATGCTTCAATACTTGTAGATTTGCGAACCGCATTTCCATAAGTGGCTCCACTAAGAAACAACTTAGTTTATGAAGAAATTTATGCTGAACGTCACATTTACTGTAACCAATTCGTTTTGAGGACATTATCTCCTTTTATAAAATTTGTGCACCCAAAGGTGCGAGGTCTAATATGTTATAAAAAAATGCCGAAGGCCAACGATTTGTTTTACGTTTGGAGCTATAATTCAAAAACATTCTACCCATAACACCCCCCCCCCCCCGTGCTCAGTAAAATTTAGTATAGCCTGAGTCTTTTTTATTTTCTGCAATAATAACTGGGGTAGAATCTTCGCTGGACATCAAAATAACCGCCTTATTTTTTTTTTTTTATGTAAGATATTAACGCGAATTTATCATAAGCAAGCACAGAATTTTTTACAAGTCTGCTTTTATGAGGAAGCATTTCAGAGGGAGTGTATGGCTAATTTTTCCGAATTGTACCAAGGAATGGCAACCTATTTCGACGCAAAGTTTCACATCCATTCAAGGTTGTAAAAAAAATATCAGCATCCACTGTATGTCCAGTTCTTTTATATTTATTTGTTATTTCTGTAAGTACCCGTTCACCTTGTCACATTGCTCCTCCACCTCCAGTTTTTCCTGTGTACAAGATACCTCTTAACGGAAAATTCGTGTTCGCATCAGCCATCCACCAGAATTTATTTCCGTTTTCGGCAGGCTTACTGGGGATATATTGAGTAAATTAGGTTCGATCTCGATATGAGTACCACTGCTCATCCACAGTGATGGTTTCGTGAGGTTTGTAAACATAAGTTAATCGCTCAACATCTCAAAAATGTCCCGATTCAAGACCCTTTTTGGTTTATTTCTTAGTTTCCTATTCTTTTATATAGTCGACCTATGAATATCGCTTCGGCAAGCACATATGGGCACATAAAGAAAATATCAACATAAACTTCTCTACGTTTTCAACGTTAAACCCTAGTAAAAGATATATTTGAGGCTGGAATTTAAACTTGCTGCGACAAATATTTTTATTTCAAATTGCAATTGTCATCTCATCAAAGGTACATTTGTACCTTGTTGTAGACTCTATGGGTATTATATTTTATTTTCTACTTTTTAGTCATAAATTCTATACACTCTCTTCACTCTCCACTCTCGACTCTCAAGTCCCGACTCTCGAATCTCGACTCTCGAATCGCGATTCTCAAATCTCTACAACCCCTAGGGCGGTAATTACCACCCCCACCCAAAAACGTAAGAAAATTTTACCCAATCGGAAAGCTCCTCCAATCATTCTGAATCAAAAACCCCCAGGTAAATCCATCCACGTTTATACTACCCTAAAACTCTTTCGTCACGAACAGCACTCTCAGGCGCTCAGTTATTTCGTCAGTGGTTAGTGAGTTGATAAAAGTTATTTAAAATGAAGCATTGCTTGTTTTCTACAAAATTGTCAAAAGCTTTTTTGTGCATTTCTCGGGATTTTCGCTATTCTGTTTTCTCGATCTGAGCGGCAATCTGCAACTTAAGTACCTACATTCTGACAATTCAATCGGGAAAATTTATGGCAGAAAACGATTTGGGACTTTGAATATTGTTCACTGATTCTATTTGTCACAGAGCACATAATTGAATTTTCGACATATTTGGACTTGCGTCCGTCAATTATCGATATAAAAATCATTGTAAGCACATTTTTCCTTTGCAACGCTACCTCCGGGACTAGAAGAATACAACTGAAACTAGTCCCGCACGACGGAGATCTCTAAGTCCCCTCTATGTTACAAGAAAAGTAGGTGTTCCTCAAAATTTTAAGGAGAGGGATTTGGGTAGCTCGAAGGTCACAGTACGGCCTCAGCTAGCTCCAGTATCTATTCCTGAAATTTGTGTTTAAAAGGAGAAAGCATAATAGCAATGCTCGAATAATTTTACCTTTACTGCGTTTCCACCACTACATACGCAGCTGATTGTTGCTTTTGTTTTTGAAAAACAACTAGCCCTAGTTGAATTTCATACGGCGTACTATTACTTTATTTTACGAGTTTTTTTTTTACAAGTTCATGCGAGCAACTGACGCATAATCCCTCCTTCTCGATGCAGCTGATGATTTTTTTTCAACTCACTATGATGTCAAGTTTTTATAAAAAACATTTCAGCCGGCGTATTATTATTTAAAAAACAATATTTTTTACCACGTTCGCAGCCTCTCACACCCATACCTACCGCATGTGCGTCAGCTGACGCTTGGTTCAATTATCAGTCATACCAAATCTATCGAAAATGATAACAATCGATCGGCGTAAAAACATTACGGAGAAAGCAACGCTACCTCCCGGACTATATACTGAAATTGCAGATAACTAATTATAACCATAATTTTCATGAGACTTATATACGAATCTTAAATTAAAAAAAAAAATTATCACAATTAGCTTAGGGCTTTCCTACCACCATATTTGGATGAAGCACTCTCCGCCATATAGTTCCCACTATTCAAGATATTTAAGCAGTCTTAATCAAGGAAAGGAAACCTCTGTGCTTTCAGATAGCTTCATGATTTGTGTTATTCTTAAATAAACCACCACATTACTGTACCACCGATCATTAGGAAAGCATATTCTGTGGCGAGCATACATATGTACATACGTTACATCTTTTAGGAGTAGTAAAATAACATAAGTATCGCCTAATGCAGCTCTAGGAATTAATTAAAGCGGAAGATTTCCAATTTTGTCTTATGTTAATTTCCTGATTTAAGGTATTTGAAAAAGCTCACCTCAAAGATCATTTCATACATAAAAATAACAACATTAGTTTTTTATGAGTTTAAACTAGGTAGGTAGGGCAAATATAAGTTTTTGTTTGGTAGGTATCATAACAAAAACAAACTTACTAATCCAAGGCCAAATAAAAGGTTTCACTATGTCCCGTATGCAATTATTATGCAAGTAAATCCCCTCGGCAGGCTGAGATGTAAATAATCGCACAAAAAGCCTTTTCTATGAATAATTTCCTATGCAAATTACGTAAGCCAGCAATAATTAAGAATGGATGACCGATATTTTACTATTCCATTGCCCTAGCAACACCAATATCCGTAAGATGTCTGCTGCGAGCTTTAGCATGTTAACTTTAAATTCAATTGCAAAAAAAGTGAGTTCTTCTGAAAAGTAGCTTAATTAATTATCATTGTCGCTCTGTTCGACAGTATACCTGCATAGTACTCATATGTGTATTTTATAATTTAAAGTGTGCGCCCGCTGTATGCATAATTCAATTTTACAAAAAAATTAGAGTGAACATTTGATTTAAGAGTTCTAGGCCTTGGGAGAGCATCACGCGCTATAAAAGCGGGTGCTGAAATGATTTTGTCATTACTTGACGAAAGTAAACAGTCAATTCAGGTGTAAAAATGAAGTTCTTTTTGGTCGTTTTGACAATTTTCTGTCTTGTGTTCGGTGTACGAAGCGCTAGTGAAGGTGAAGAAGAAAATAGTTAATAATAGAAGAATTAATGATTTAATTTTTTGGTGTTTGTTCTCTTTGATAAATAGTTTGTTCACAATCCAAAGAAGTCGGTCCCTGTCGAGCTAATATGCCCAGATTCTTCTATAATAAAGCCGATAAAGAGTGTCAAAAGTTCTTCTACGGGGGATGCCAGGGAAATGGAAATAACTTCATAACTATTGAAGAATGTCAGAAAGAGTGTACCTGAGTAAAACTGTGATGAAAAGTGTGAAGTTTTAAAGTTTTCATTTTTCTCTGGTTTTTTAGTGAAAAATGATCGAATTTTGTAAATATGTATGTAATATATTTAGATAGTTCGATTTGTTATACGAAATAAAAGTGAGTTGACAGGAAATCAATTAATTTGTAAATCAGTCGATTTTTTAATTACAAAATTCCTCTTATACTTATTTAATTCAGTGGCAAGCTGCATTGATTCTTCGGGCACTAATATTGAAAAAGTACCTATACAATTTCGAATCAAATAATCCGGTGTCAAAGTAAAAGTTAATTAGAATTAGCATTAGCATTAGTAATTTTTTAATAGAAAATATTAAAACCCGTGTATGGTTTAGTGTTTTCTAAAGGGTATTTGTTTGTTTTGTTGCAGATGGCGGCACAAGAAAATGTTACAAAAATTTTCAGACGTTAACTCATAAAAACTAATAACGTGAGGAAATATAAAAATGTTATTAAATTTCAAAACCTTCGTAAACTTTCACACCTCAGGAATTCAAAAAAAAAAAAAAATATGGTGTCCCGTAAGTCGACGTCAAGCCGGAATCGGGTGATAGACCAAATCATAACAGTTACCAGAAAAATATAAAAAAAAAAAAAAATTTTACTCATGTATTTTTCAAATTATAGACATTTCTTTTGTTTTCGAGAAAATGTACACCCTGTGATTGATTTAGCTCCTGTTGCTACAAATCTCTATTTTTTTCAATTTTATTTTTCTTATGTAATCCCGAATAGTGCTTATGTAGTCTATTGCTTTAAATTCTAGGCCAACTGTTCCAGCTTGGAAGAAAATATCACATTTTGCCGAACCAAGAATAGAAAATTAATATTTCACCCAACTTTAACTGACTGTAATGAAAAAAAAATGTACTACGCCAGTTTGGCAAGTAACTTTGAAAGTTGACGCATTTAATAAGGATTCTAAAATGGTATAACACTCAGATTACGGAAAAAAGTTTTTTTCTTCAAAAAACTCAGTTTCGAAAAATTTCTTTTCACCTACTAAAAATGATTCTAGTGTATCCAAGCTTGCCGTAAGACCGTAACTTTAAGATTCTAGTTTGAGTGAGACGCAGAGTCATTGCATGAAATGTGAGTGAGCAAGAAGAAGAACTACAGTTAAAAGCTCGTTGTATGCAGAACTTCATGGCCTTTCCAACGACTGCTCAACCAGCTCCGGTCCCCAGGAGTCTCAGGAGTTATAGGGGTCTAAAATAAATATTTAGGATTTTCTTACCGTTTTTCTTAATTTGACCTCTATTATTTTTGCAAAAAGGTCGTTAACATAACTTTTTTTTTATATAAAAAGTGTAAACTATACACTTTCCTCCTAAATTTGACCTATTACACCCTAATTTTACTTTTAGTTTTTAATGTCCAAGTACAAAATTTCAGCTTTCTAAGTGAACGCGTTCTCGAGTTATCGTGCGCACAGACGGACAGACGGACAGACGGACGGACATGCAAAAATCAAAATAACTTTGAATTTTATGCGTGAGTGATCAATCCATCTTGCTCTACCATCATTATTTCGAGGTGTTACAAACGGAATGACAAACTTAGTATACAGTTCAGATTTCATCTAGGGTATAAAAATCGAGTAAAATGTGTACTTGCGATAGGATGGACAATTATTTCCAATAATTAGGGTAGAAGTTGTAAATGAGTTTTATCTTCTTCGTATCCTAAAAATGTAGACAAATGCGTGATATGATTGTGAAGCTCGCATTTGGTTATTCATAATCTAGGTATATGCTCTCTACCATGACTAAGACAGGCGCGTATCCAGCCCTGTAGCCTGGGGGGGGGGTCACAACTAAAATGTTCGAGCGGGTGGGGAGGGGGGGGTTGAAAAAGTAGGAAGAAGTCTCTTTTAAATTTTTTTATCATATATATACAAGTATATACGAGTAATCGGCGCAAAAAAAATATAAAAGCATTTCATTCCTTTTTTCAAACAATAAAATAAATATGTATTCCAAAATTACTTACCATCCTGTGATAGGTACGATAGATGACTTTTCGTTCGACACTATATAAAATCACAAAAAAATTCAAAAAAATTCGTACGTGTTTCAAATATGAAGAGCTACGAGCGAATGGCTATTATTGCCACTATTAGTACTCAAAGAAACACCCCCACCGCAGGCAAAGATTGAATAACTAAATATAGGACATAGAAGATATTTTCGATTGTTTTCCATTTAAATGTACACGGCTAGAAAAGGACAGAAAGAAGAAGAAAAAATAACAAAAAGAAATCGAACTCTCTTTAAAATTTTTATGAATATGGACATAAAATGTGAAAACGCTGATTACATGCAAATAAACGGAAATGGCAAATGATTCATTTTCATAAATAAATGAGAAGGGGCGGACTTTTCAGGTTTTACTCTCATAAAATGCTCCCGCATTTTTGTGAAAACCGATTTTTTCTGAAATATTGTGAGAAATATCCAATGTTTTTTATAGTATAACCAATGTTTGTTAGTATAATTCCTATGATATTTGAACAGCACGTGCTTCTGTTTACATTCGTTTTGCTCTGATGAAGTGATTAAATGGGAGAAAATAATGCTGGATTCTCTGATATTTTCGGGAAAAATGAAAATTTTATTTGACAGAAATTTTACATCTCCTTTCAGCATCTGGGCCAAAGCGCAGTTTATTTTTTTATAAAAAAAGTGAAGTACTGTGATCGGGAGTACATTATTATGAATAATTTGATAGGATTTTGAGGGATTTAATAAGATTTTGTCGTTCGGATAATCCTAGGTTCTCTCGTTTTTATACTCTACATGAAGTCTAAGGGTATACTAAGTTTGTCATTCAATTTGTAACACCTCGCAATAATGATGGTAGAACAAAATGGATTGAACACCCACGCATAATATTAAAAGTTATATTGATTTTTGAATGTCCGTCCTTCCGTCTGTCTGTGTGCACGATAACTCAAGAACGCGTATACTTAGAGAGCTGAAATTTTGTACACGAACTTAAAAAAAAAGTAAAATTAAGTTCGAAAATAAGACAAACCGGGCAAGTCCTTCGTGGGGTTGCCATACAAAAATTTCGTTTTCCACTATATATTTGGATTGGACACGGTGTTTTCATTGTACTAGCAAATAAAACTTCAAAAATGGACTAAATCGGGCAACCCCTTTTAGGTGTTGCCATAAAAAAATTTAGAGTTTTTTCGTATACTGTGAAAACGATTAGTCCAAGACATTTTTATTGTACTAAAAACTTCAAGAATACGAAATTCTATAAAATTGGTTATAATCATTTTTTCGAAAAACCGCTTCAAAAATCAAACTTCCCAGAAGGGGCATCATCTAGGGTATCAATTCTAACTGTTTACGTGTTTGTTTTTAACTCGTTGTCTCAGCTCAGTCGCACTACAATAATGCATAGCGAAGCTCTTTCCCCCATTCATGCAAAGACATAAGTACATAAGTATATGACATTACTTGTTTCCTTCTAGAATACACGAAAAATTTCCAATCTTCTTCGCCTCTGTCTTAACTTATCATTAACTAAGCTTTGCCGCAGATTATCTCTGTAACACAGCAGCGCTAAAGTTATAAATTTAGAGAAGTGCGCTATATCACCAGCATTAAACGCTGGCGTCAGCTAAACATTGTGCCCGTACCATACAAAAATCGCCCTGTGAAACATTTACAACGTGCTCTACAGTCCAGCGCGACTTGCTTCAATTCACCGCGTAGGTGAGGTGGCACTCTGTGGGGAGGGGAGGGGTCATAACCCCCGTGACCCCCCCCCCTGTATACGCGCCTGGACTAAGAGTTGATGCCTATGTAAAGCAAAACGAATTGCATGGAATAATTCTTTACTGATCCACTCCTTATTAATATTTCAAATATATATATATATATATATATTGGCTGACCAGAGATAATAAAAGTAGGTTTGTTCAAGAAGGAACTTTTTTTGGATTCTCCGGTATAGCAAAAGCTAAAAAATGTTTTTAATTTGTTATTTCATCACACAAGTCATTATATTTTCGGCGACAAGTTTCTAGTCTTGGTTTGACTCATCAACAGGTATACCGGAGAATCCAAAAAAAACTTCCTTATTGAACAAATATAAAGTTTAACCCGGTAAAAAATCTTATAGAGTGGTCTCTATCTTTAATAAAAGTGGGAAAATAAAAGAGGCTATTTAGTTATTAATATGGAATGAGCCAAAGCTTTTATATATCCTAAATAAAATCATATTGGTGCACAAGAACAAAATGATAAAATTAGTACATCCTATGATTTTGTGTAAGAGATCAAAAAGATTTGGTTCCATTCCTAGTTTAATCGATAACCACTGCAAAATCAAACAGTGGATATTAAAACGTTGCAGTGCCTACTATAATTTAGCTTAGAGCTTCTGTGGGCGAAAATAAAGTGGGAACCGATGTTTAAGGATAATTCCAATAGAATTCTGGTGCTTAGAACATATAATAAGTAACACATCAAATTTCATTCAGTCGACGGTAATCGATACACATTCGATACTTTCCTGTTTTCTTGCGATCGAGTATAGCCGGACTAGCTCCTTATAATTTCCCGAAGCTCATCTTCTTGGTTATAGGGTACTCTACACTGCTGATATCGTATAACATTTTCTTCACGCAACCTTATCGACATTTTCGCCCACGATGTCTCACCCAATTCACTTGTTTTTGTAGCACTGAATCACGGTAGCTATTTATAAGTTGCATGAATCTTCTTCACTGAGTTTTATTCCAATCATCATATCGGTTGCTAATAATGATTGCAATTTTCATTTGAGTTGCGTTGGCTCTGGTGGTTGGTAAAACTACATTGTTATTGCTCATTTCCAATGCATCATTCTTTAAGTTATTCCACTTCTTGATTACTTTTACGCCTAGTTGGTTCAAAATCTTTGTCCTATTTTCACTGGAACTTTTTGAGCGCTGTCATCCACAATAATTTCCTATGTTAATAAATTCCTATTGAGCTCTTATTTTGATATGCCTTCGTAACACTTAATTTGTTTGAGGATCTCGTTCGGAGTATTAAACTTCGCTCCCATAAGCATATTACTCAACGATTTCTCATTTAGTCCTGATATGAGATAATTCATTTTCGTTAGTTCGTTCAAGTTTGCTTTGCCTTTCTAACGCAATTCATCTCTCCTGCACGGAAAGCTTGACCCAAGTTCCGTTTTGAATCCTCCAAATTTGAGTTTTGTCTTGTTTTGCTTGATGGCAATATTTGTTCGGACCTTTCAGCCTAAGGGACGCATACAAAAGCATCCGCAAATCCGTGCACAGGTAAACAGCTTTGATGGACTCAATTGGGTTAATCTATTGATCAGCATTTATATTATTACCGCTCCCCGTATCAAAAGCTGGTGTAAGCCCGTAAAATTCCTCAATCCACATAGTGCATCCAGTGTTCCCGAATCCTATTTCCTTGGCTGTCTTACTATCAACTGAAGGTGATTTGCCTTGTATACCTACTATACCATAATCAACCGTCTTCTACTCCCAGTCCTCCAGTCTGGAGATTTAGCGTATGTTCCTACCATTTTCACTGTCCAAACTTAACTCTGTTCACTGTATTTTTACCACAGTCAATACACTAACTTTCCTAACACCTGATTTCCACTCAAAAATTTCTATCAAACATTGATTTTTATCAACCGAATTATCTTTGAAGAAAACACTAGATTTATGCCGCCCGATTTCGCCAATTTGTTCTTCCGGCCTGCCTAGATACTTTCTAAATATCTTTTTCCCAAAACGTACATTCTCCCTTTTTTTAATAATTAGCCAACCAAATTCAAGACGGAACCGGCAAAAATAAGAAAAATTTAAATTTATTTCTTCAAGTAAACAATAACGATCCATCCAATCTTTGTCGGGATATTTCTAAGATTTGGATTGGGGTTTATTCCTACGACTTTCAGTAGTATGTAAGTCCTATAGCAAAAAGGCAGAAAATCAAATTTTCAAGTGCAAAGTGTGACATTTGACAAGATAGCAAATATATAGGCAGTCTCGGTTATAATAACATTAACTCCCAACCCTGCAAGCAAAGGCTACAGAAAGTGCAAACACCAGCGTAAAAAATGTACGTGTATGTATGTACATAAGTGCGATTGTACACTATCTTATAAAATTGTAAATAAGCAGTATAGATCGGGTAATTTTTCAGATATATATAGTATTTACCAGGAAAATTAACCTGAATGTGATCACGAAGGGTGTCGCTAAATACGTATGGATACGCATGATAAAATTGCAATTGTACAATCGAATCTTAGTATTGAAATATTAAAAATTTATTGGTCTGTTCAGAATATATTTTCTTTTTTCAATTTCATTTTAAGCCTAGTACCAAAAATAATATATATATATAGTATATGCTATATATACATATATTATTTTTGGTACTACGCTTTATAGAGAAAGGAAAAAATTTATAAAATTCAATATAAGGAGTTCTACGGATTCTGTCACAACATGTGGCGAAGGGTTAGCGATCAAGCCGTGTTCTACGACTTATTAAAGGTATCTTCAATGTTTTCTCCAGCGACCAATCTTTTATTGCGGGTAATGTTAAGCACATGTCTAACAACTAGTCGTACCTCAGTGTTTTCTTTTTTATTGCTATTGGATCGAAAACTTTACAAATTGTGAGGAAACACAATACTTTGAAATTTGTATCTTTTTAGTTTGTTTTCACTTTAACTAAGTCTTTTTTGTTACATCCGTTTATTGTGTTGTACCAGATAATGCCGACCCCATGATAAAAATGGGTAGAACGGTTAGTATTTGGCATAGTAATTGCAAAATAATTTCGGCATGAAGGCTTGGAAAAGGAAATTTTACTTAAAGGTAGAACCCATCAGAGATACATTGGTGTTCGCACCGAGACTCTTTTCTTTGTTTTAAAAAGAACTTGATTATATAGATGAGGCAATTCGTGGTTAATTCCAAGTATAAGAAAATTGAACCAAACGTTAAGCAGCTGTTATTCGATGATGTTTTCATTAAAGATATCGAATAGCATTATAGCACTTCTTGATCCCATCTGTAATCTTATATAAGACACAATTCACAAGTTGTGCCATTACTGATGCAGTTAATATTTGGATTTCTATAAATCAGCCGAACACTTTCCAGCATTTCCAAAACGTCGTCAAAAGCAGAGTGATACAAGCGTGAAGTGAAGCATATACGCATTTAATGCTTATTATTTGCATCCGTTTTACAACGATAAAAAAAAATTAATACAGACGAAATGAATTCTATTAACGATTTTCTAATGATCTGTTTACGTGCAGACGGTTCACGCCATTGAAATTGGTTTTTTTATATATATTTCGATCTACTGATTACGAAAAATTCAAATGATGCCTTTCTTTTGTGGCGAATCCAATTCTTTCGAAACTGGGACATCAGCTTTACTTCAGCTTCAACTTGTAGTCGTAGATTAACAAAAAATTAATTTTTCATACACACGTACATACATATACACTTATACATACAATATAGTGAACATCAAATGCTAACGGCACCGATCCTCGGGTAAGGTAACTGATAAAAATCGATGTGCTAGATAGCACTCTAATAAATTTTGTACACTGCCGGCTCCTACAAACTATACAATAACAAATGCTTTTATGCAATGTTGTTTTGTTTCAATTTTCTTACATATTATATTATTTGAAGTTAAAATTTAATAATATTTTTCATGTTATTTACAGTGTTCGGATTATTTATACTATAATACGGTGTATACGTACATGTTTACCATTAGGTCCGCTTCAGAGCTTTACCTTCACCTGACAAGATTTGTTCCTCAAGCTGATGTAAAATACATTGGTTTTTAAATTTTTCCACTCTTAAGCCTAGTACTGAGGTCCGCGCTAAACTAAATTTTAGCTAGTCTCCATTATCGGGGCGTTCTTTTACCAACTGAAACATGTCAGCAGAGATTCAGAGATGAAAGATAATAGAAAGAAGAAGCATTTTTTATTACTTACTCATTCTTTTCCAATATGTTTGTTTTTACAAATTTTTAGTTTTTTTTTTTAGTTGACATTTATCAGAACTCTGGCAAAGAAATATTTTGAGCGTACTAAAGAACGGTTCGGGCCGATAAATTCAAGCTAAATTACCAACAAGCCAAATTCAGGATAAATTTTCTCCAATAGCTTCTAGCGCGTTAAATTTTATATTAAAATTTAGTTTAGCGCGGACCTCAGTAGAGAAAATTGCTAACAACTGAACGGCTGAAACACATTTTAATTTTTGACATCAGATTTAACAGTTGCCATTTACAACTAAGAATTTCTATTAAAGTTTTTAACAAAATCAATTATCTGTAAATACTCTTGAGTTTGCATTTATATATTTACATCCACGTCAATCACATCCAGCTACTACGGTAATTGACTGCAGGAATGCTATCTACTTTCAGAGTTTCAACTTTGTGCAAAATTAAAAATATTCCTTTACTCCCTTTTCTACGTCGGAAGCTGTTCTTATAACCAATTTAAATACATGCCAATGGTTGTGTTGCTATATAGCTCCGCTTTTAGTGGTCTTTTGCAACAATCTAGGAAAAGTATGGAATATTTCATCCGTAAATCTGTGATAACTATATAAATCCTGGTGAATGAAATCGAATCGATATTTCTTTGATGTTTGTTTTTCGACGATTTCTTATATAACTCGATGGTACTTTAATTTTTCTCTTTACAACTGAAATGACAGGCAAATGCAGATTTTCTTTTATCTATACAATTCTACTGTAAAAATGCAGATCATTTTATTGATAATTATATTCAAATTTTCAAATTATTTAAACTAAAACAATCGGGTGAAAATATTTGCAAACAAAGTAATTTTATGGCTCAATAAGAAGTAGAGAGAGATAATGTATTATAGACAAATTCTTCGACTAATTTACAAACAAACAAAAATTTTCAGACCACATTAGAGATATACTACTTTTACGATATCTATATTTTATTCTTACTGACACGGCATAAACTAGATTCGAAATAAATGTACAAAAAAACACAGGGTATAAAAGCGAGATAGAACTTACAAAGCACATGATCACTGAAACCTCTTAGTCGATACTTTTCAGTCTACAACTAAATACACAAAAGGGCACAGGGACAAAAGATAAAATTTCAATCAAAGAAATAAGCAGCAGTTTACACTAAATTAAATATAGATTGGTTTTTATTGACTGATTTAAAAGTCTTTGTCCCAGCCACTATTGTCATCCGGTGGTGGTCCATCTGGATCGGGAGGATAATCGTCGAAATTGGTTGTGTCTATAACGTTTTTCACAGCGGGTTTAATTGGGGGCGTTAGAGTGCGTTCTCGAAGACCTTCCCAATAAAAACCATCAAACCACCTAAAAAAAAAAACAAATCTAGTTAATAAGGGAAGAATTGCAGCTGTCAACCATATGTATACTTGTGTTTTTGAATTTCACTAATTCCGCCTCGTTGATAACCCAACCGCTCGGCTGGATTATCTCTGCACAGCTTTTTTATAAGGTTGCTCGCATTTCTAGTTATATTGCGGGGAAATTCAATTGCATCGATCCCTTTAAGAATTATATTGTATGTCCGCATGGGGTCTGAGCCTGTAAACGGAGGCGTTCCTGAAATAGAAAGAAATTATATAGATATATAGTAATATGACTGAAAGCATTGTTGATGTTATTATTGCGGATAAAATTGCTTACCTGTAAGAAGTTCAAACATAAGAACTCCCAGTGACCAGTAATCAGCGCTTATGTCATGGCCTCGATTAAGTATGACCTCGGGTGCAACATACTCTGGTGTACCGCAGAATGTCCAAGTTTTTCTACCAGAATGCAGTTTTTTTGCAAATCCAAAGTCCACCAACTTTACATACCCATGGTCGTCCAAAAGTAAATTTTCTGGCTTTAAGTCCCTGTATATAATATTCCTCGAGTGTAAATAGTCAAAGGCTTCTACGACACATGCAGTATAAAATCTGGTTGTGCTATCATCGAAATGGCCTCGATCTCGTAAAATTGTCCACAATTCTCCACCCAAACAACTCTCCATCAACATGTACAAGTACTTCCGATCTTTGAAAGTCTTAAAGAGCTTCACAATGAACTGACAATTTGCCTCAGCCATGATATCCTTCTCTGACATGATGTGCTGCTGCTGTCGGGTCTCTACTATTTGTGACTTTTTCATTTGCTTTAGGGCAAATGAACGGCTTGCGTCGCTGTTGATTTGTACAAGTTCAACTCGTCCAAATCCACCAACACCAAGTGTTGCAATGACCCGTAAATCTGCGAGTTTAACATCACGGAATTGTTCGTTTATTCTATAAGATAAAAATAATTTCTTGAAACTGACAAACCAGAACAGATTTGAAAAATGTGGCACCAATTTATCAAAAAAAAAAAAAAACAAAACTATTCAAAAATAAATTAGGATTTCGGTAATGATCAAAGAGCTCCACACATTTAGAAAAGTTAGTATAAAAGATAATCTCCAAGTGTACTACTCAAACTGTTCTTTTAAGAGCTATTGAAACACAAGGCCGTCTAGAGTTTGATACTTAGCCTGGAAGCGTAGGATAATAATCGGTTCAACGGACACTGACGTGAAATACGAATACAAATCAGAACGATTCCTTTGATTTTAATGAAATCAGAATGACAATTCAGTGTGAGTATAATTTCCCCTTTTTTCCAAATGGTGATATTTGTCCTCCGTGATCGACCTCAAGGTCGCTCGATAGAACAAACCATAATTTTTTATTTTCATTTAACGAAATGTAATATCTAGAATAAAGTCAATATAGGGATCTGCTGAGAGTTCCTCTCATGTTAATTACTGGGTTTTTCTTATCAAGGCAAGCTGAATCGTAATCTTAAAAAGATAACGTGTACGATGATTTTGTACAAAATTTTCCACCACCGATTATCTGTCGTGTGCAGTAGGCGTTAATTGAAAGGGTGATAAGGTAGGGGTGTGAGTTAATTTTTGTTACCAGCTAGAAGCGACCAATTATTAACGTAACCTCTCTGTCTTATGAAAAATTATAGTATATCTTTTCACTGACCACAGGGCAGCTTCTTTCGGATCTCCGCTCGCTAGCTCGCTATATTGAGTTAAGTATGTTGACAATCCGAATCGAAGAGGGCACAGTGGAGAGATTGGAGGGGATTTCACATGCAAACAAGCTCCAATCTATGCGTATAGAGATCATCAGAATTCTCCAGTTCATACTGCTCGCGATGTTTCAGGTAGGAAGATAGGCTTATTAAACTTAGCTAGCTACTAAAAAGCTATTCAAAAAGACAAGAAAGACTGGCCTAGAGGTGGACTGACAAATGTACTATAACAGATCACATAGTTACATGTAAGGCTTAAACCATTGAAGAGCAACTCGTTGGCTAAGCTCAGTGCGGGTCTAATATCCAGTAGTTCTTACACAAGTTAAGAGCAGGGCCTGAAGACTTTTAATACCGACTTATTTTCCAAGCTGAAATTGTGTGGCCAACCAGCGTTACCACGCTACACTGACGGTGAATAGTCAATCAAGTGAAATGGTTGATATCGTCCTTGATTTGTACTTAGTACTTTGTAGGTGTCAAATTTCTCATATACTTGAATATTAAAACTTCTTGGTGAGCAGATTTTCTCAACGCAGATTAAGTTGATTTGAGTTCCAAGCCATCAAGAATTTAACAGGAATTAAAAATCAGATCACCTTGCCCAAATTGAGCAATGACGCTCTTAAAAAGCACATATTTTTTGTGAGGTGCATTTTTCTGAATGACACGCTTATTCAGAGAATATATTAAGCCTCCCCCAAATATAAATAACTCTATGCTAATGATTTTATTAATGAGCCCGCAAAATTGCCAGTTACAGAATATTCAAGGTATGGATACTGTGTATATCCAGTTATTCACTCAACAAACTGAAAGACCTCAATATTAACTGAATTTTATTCAAAAACGCTTACTTTTTTCGCTCCAGAGTGCCTTCATCATCGTATCGATGTCTAATTTCATCCAAATTCGAAATAAGTTGATTGAACGTTTCTCTATCGATCACCAAACAAGTAACGCCATCTGGTGAATCGCAGATAATATTTGCCGTCCGTAGGTCATCTCTGTAAAAATAAAGTAATATTTGAGTAAAGAAAAAATATTAAATTCACATATATTAAACAAGTTATTTGTATACGTACCCTTGAAGTGCTTTCTCGCCGAAGAAATCACCTTTACCCAGAGTTCGTATAAACTTCTCTTCTTGTGAATCAGGCTGTCTGATAGTCACTCGCACTTGACCTTTGGATATTATGAAGAAAGTATCACCACGTGCACCCTGTCGTACAATATAATCTCCTTGTTGATAATAGGTCTCCTCCAGCACATCGGAAATCCTGATTAATGTATCTTCCGGCAAATTCTTAAATATTGGAACGCTACAAGAGGGAAGAAAGTTACGGCATAAGCTCATGAGCAGCTACGGTAAAAACTGTAGGTAATGTAAATTTTGCAGAAGTGTATAAATAAAAGGATAAAAATAAAGAACAAGTTAACTAATAACACTTGCGTAGGTATTTAACACACAAAAAAAAAAAATAAAAGTGATTGATTTTTCAACAGTCCTATGCATATGCAAATGCGACTTACCGACATCTAGAAAAGGATGCATTCCTCTGTTTTAGCGGCAGAAAATATTATTAAAACGATTTAATACAATCTTAATATTCAATAAAATAAAATAACTTTTTGTTATGAATGTACACCACATAGTCAGTTAATATTGTGGCAGTCTCTTTACAGACAAACCGTTGCTCATATTTCTCATAACTGATTCTGACTGAAAGTGGTATATTGAAGCATACGAGTAGAATAATCCAGCGAGGAGTAAAAAATCTGGGAAACTTACTTTGAGTATACAGATGGCTTCGTAGGGCTATAAGATATGACTAACATATGCAATTAAATTTTCGAAAAAATAACTATGTGTTACGAGGCAATTAGAAGCAGTTGGAAAGATCACGTATTTACATCATCGATTATATATAGTATGAGGCCTCATATATTCATGTGTATGCATGCATACATTGTGTTGCAATAATTGGTGATGATTTTAATATAAATGCAGTTTTGACAGCTGTCATTCTGCAGGAACTCACAATGCCTACCTAAATAGCACTTCTGAAATAAGGCAGCGCCTATATTATCCACTAAAGTATACTTTATTTTTAAGCATCTGCAGACTGATTATTACAGGGCTGTTAGGTATGCTAATTTCCTTGTTTCCTCTTGGGCCGTACTAGCTGCTGAATATATTATTTTGATACACATTATTTGATGAAGAGTATACTACTCCTATCAGAAGCAAAAAAATGCTATAAAGTGTAAAGATGAAAGGTTGCTAAGTTGAGATGAAAAGTAGCTGCAGTTGTCCTGGATAATGAGAGATTTTATATTCAATCCATAGTAGTATATATAGAAAAGCTCTGTGAAGACGCAGTATTTCCCAGATAAATTAATAAACGTATATTTTTTGTATGGCGAAACTCATACTTATGTAGTTTCTTTTATAGAACAATGAACTAATCAATAGGCATTAGCATAGCTGGTAATCAAGTGAGTTTGTGGCGACGTGTCTGTGCCGAGTCGTACATTTACGACCACTTGAGCAACCATTTTGTAAGCCTAGAAAAATTAATTTTGAACTTCGCGTCTAGTAGATAACACTTTGCTGAACGCAGAAAGCTTAGCTAGGTAGGCTTTTGCTTTTATAAAAATGAAAAAGTAAGCAGTCTGATATCAACGCTCATTTTGAAAACATCGAGAGGGAAAAACTAGGGAAAACATCAAACAAGAAAAATAAAAATGATTTCCCGAGGGGACCATAAATGAGATGTGCTGATGTTAATTTTTATATCTAAATTCAGAGTCTATGCCAGTTTAGGTCTGCCGTAAGCGGCAACCTGATGCTGAAGAGGCGTGTCCAGTAAGTAGTGCTAGCCTTGCAACAGCACCCCTTACGGCCGTCAAGTCGCCATAATGTCGAGTCGTTTCCAGTGCTCCAGCCTTCCTCTTGCAATAATACGCGTTCTGGCTCTCATAGAAACAGCCTGGACTGAAAAAGTCCACCCAACCACAGAATCAGCATTTCAGAAGCTCTGCTTACGGACATCTCGTCGTCATAAGGACGGCTTGGTTCTATCCAAAGTTATTTCAGGTCCAGAAATAGATCCCTCAATCATGCTGATTAAGTATCAAGAGACTGGCCAGTTACTATATCAAGAGATCTGGGTGAATCCATTTCACGGGCTCGAATTTCCAAGCCATCACGGTGTTCAGCTTCAAGCAATTCTGCTATATCCGCAGAGCAATATCGCTCCTATGCAGACAGTTTACCGCTTAAAGAAAGTCTAGTAGAGCAGCTACATCCGATTGAGGACGTAATAATTGTGGGAAATTTGTCACAACAAAGCTTTACAACCGCTAAAGGTTCCTTCTGTGAATTTTGCAGAAAAGTTTTTTTTTTCTTCCACACATGCTCAATTTCCTTAAATGCTACATACAATTCTTTAGTTCAAAATTTGCATTCATTTTTTATTTAATTTCTTTCAAATGACACCTACTCTGATGGGTAATCTCTTTCTATTGAACAGCTGTTCAAGTGACTTCTCTTGTTAGTATACGCTCGCCGCTTTTGATGGCGAACCAAGTAGCCTAAGTGATGGAAATTTTCATGTTCATTCTTAAACTTTAAAGGTGCTAAGACTATATGGTGCTGGGGTGATTGTACATTAGAAGCCTGATGCTCTTACGATCCATGAGACCATATGGTCCATTAACTGTACTTTTGATTTGACACCTGCGACTACACACACACAAATCGATGCCTTTAATAGCATCTCATCCTCCAAATGTTTTTTTTTTCATATACAACGCGGGAATATGTACAGTTTTTGGACGAATTCCAGGTAGCATAGCTTATTACCAAATCTTTGTGTTAATTATAGAATCTAAGTCAGACTGAATCAAATATATGTACTGAAGTGTATACTGCATTAATATACAAATGATTTAAAAAAAATGAAAGAAAAAGTCGTATGTTATCGTTGTCTAATAGACTTAAAATACGAATTGATTGGAGCCGAAATCTAAAAAGTTCCAAACTATGACATCATGTCGACTTCGGATTCGAATTTAGTATTAGTATAGGCACCACAATCAAGTCAATGCACTTAACTGGAGCCCGGATTTCAGACTCAATTGTCCTTTTTGTGCTAGTTTTATAAGTCTTTACCGATGCCAACACTAGTGATCTGATCAGAAATATTAGTATTGATGTGAACTTCAACATTAAATTCAAAACCGATCTCGCTATAAAGTTAGGTATATTCAAAAATACATCACTGCCGTGCGGATGCAAAATTCAGTGTATTACCATCACCATATATAAGTATATATTACAGATGGTAGCAGCGAGTATAGGGCACTGACATAAGGACTGTCCAAGAAGTAATTGACCATTTTATTTTTGTCAATTACACAAAATCATAAAGACATAGACCTGAGTTTTGTAAGGGAAAATTTTTTTATATAAGGTGAAGATAATGTTAGCACTAGTCATTAGATGTCAGGAAATGAAGCAAGGACAGAAAATTAATTTTGTACAGATACCTACTTGGAAAATCCTGCAAAAGTACAGTGTTCTTGCAAAACGCGTAGGTACATGTGTGAGCACCGTTAAAAGGAACATCAATCAATAGAAAGAAAACCTGGTTCAGGCAGAAGGGGTCCTACTGAGAAGAAATTGGTTTCCAAAGTATTGCCTCAATATTCGAAGAAGCCAAGCACTTCAATTAGAGATATGACCGAAATTGCCGCTACGTCAAAGTCAAAGCAAATATTTAAAAAGGATCAGCTTACAGACGTATAAACAAAGAGTTCCACATCTTTCGGAAGATAGAGAATGTGTGGCAAAATCAAGAGCTCGAAGATTGTATGAACTTTATCTGCCCAAATTCGACTGTGTGATAGTGGATGAAGAGACTTATTGCGAAGCTGGTTTTAAACAATTCTCTGGTCATGAGTTCTACACAGCGATGAAAATGGGTGAAGTGAGCACAGAATTTTCAATAAGGAAATAGAGCAAATTTCCCAAACAATATGACAGGGGATTTGTGCATGTGGACTCAGGAGCTAGCAATTTACCTCATAGGGACCATCAACAAAAAAATATATAGACAACTGTTTGCAGTTGCACTTGCTTTATTTTATTCAACAACCTAGTGGCTCTGTATTATTTTGGACACAACGTTTGTCATAACATTTCTGCAACAGTGCAGTGGTATTATTTTTTTATATTATTAAGCACAGCCATGGTAGGAAGGAGATAGAGAAAGGATTAGGGGACATGACGATATTGGCGTAGGTGCTGATGTATATTATATTATAAGGTTAATATTATGTCTAGAGAAGCTAATCCACAGAAATGCCCGTCCAATCGCGAGATACTGGGCTCTTATGAAGTAAATTTTAAAGAAAACTGGGAATAAATCTAAAAGCGATGTCGACTTCTTAAACAAATGGCGTAGAACTTGCAAGGAAGTTACAAATACAACTGTGCAACTTATACTAAATCTAATGGTAGAAAATCAAAAATTTTTATTCCAAATAAAAAAAATTCTAATAAGTTAGTAAATTGATTAAATTCATAAAAAATTTTTTTTAACTATTTACAAAAATAACAGGCTCAATTTTTTCTTGGACAGTCCTCATATATAAATTAGTTGCTCGTTGAACAAAAATACATGAAAACAATAGATGGCTCAACACAGTACCATGGAAGCCGAATAAGTTTTGAAATAATGCAGCAGTGAATTTACGCATAATTATACACAACACTTTCTTTGTTTTAACAAGTATCAGAGCCTTGGTTAAGATTTGAAATTCTACCAGATCTGAGCACATTATGTGTGCATCTATAAGTCTTTGATATGCGTTAGCTTCCTATCTAAACCATTAAAATTTTGTAGTACATATATTTAAGATTTTGTACTAAGTACTTAGTATATCCTTTACTTTGAGAGGATGTCAAACAACATAACACAGAAATGCCAAGGCTAATTTTGGGACCTAAATTTTGTTAATTTATTGTTCATTGATGGTTCAGGAAATTTAATTTCTATTAATTCAACTCTGCTTCCATAATAACTAAATTGTTTGAAATGAAAAACATGGCCCGACCAATACATAGTTTCTTTTCCCTGTCGTAGTCGAAGAACTGCTGGCCACCTAAAGAATATCTCAACTGCTGTATTTGTTTGATAACGAACTATACTTGAAAGTGTTTCTTCCATGAAAATTTATATTACCGTTCAGTATACGTGCAATGCCAAATAAATAAATAAATAAATGTTTCCAAGAAAAAAAAATCATTTTTGTTTACATTTTTCAACATTTAATTGAGGCTTTGTTTCTACAGCTGACTTCTATGCTTAACTACATACATACAAATATATGCAGGTACATATAGTACTCAGGTAACACCTCCAGCAATTAGCCTTTCAAAGGCCCTGTCCAAAGCAATTCGTTGGGAACTAATTACTTAGACTGAGCGGCAGAGAAAGTTACGCTGAAAGAAGATGATAATAAAAAACAAAACACAAATATCCTCAGGTGTATAGGGTAGGGTGTTTCTTTTTATTACATTGCAGCACTTGCTTTTATTGGTTATTATCTAGCTAGCCACGCAATTTCACAATTTTTTTCAGCGTGGAGGTCTAGTTACGCATTGCACTATTCACACACAGCAGCATTATACCGCCAAGTGCACTAGTGCAGTTGTGTGCATCGACCTCAATGTGCTTTTCTATTTTCGCTTTGTGTTTATTATTTTGTTTTGTTTTTCTTTTTTTTCTGAAAATAAATCAAATTTAAAGAAGAATACACGAAGATCGTGCATCTGCTGCTCATTTCCTGTTTTCACTTTTACTTTCTGTCGAATTTCCCATGCGCGATTGAATTGGATGCCATGCCATGCCATGCAATGCAAGTCACAGATAAGTGCACTGAGGAATTTATTGAAAATGTTTCGGTTAGACACTATCAACCTTGAAAAGTGGAAAGCGACTGGTTTTGAGCGTAATTTACGTACCAGCCGCAATCGTAACTTTTTGTGTAATATATACGATCAGAGGTAATTGGGAAAAATTGAAAAGTAAAATCGTAAACGGGGTATCGGTTTCGTTGATCGGAAAATATTATTTCATTGGTTTGTAATAAGTTGGAAAAAAATCTTACTTAGAAGATATAGTAGGAATGTAGATGTGAAGTAATGTATATTGCTATCTTTAGTATATTTGAGTTCTCTAAATTTGACTGCTCTGAGATATTCAAATTTTGTAAATCAATAACACCTTTTGCTTGAATATTTACCAGAACTTTCAAAAATAAGCTGGAAAAGCATAAAAACTTACAATTAAATAACAATAGTTATGTTCATTTGTATATCGTCCTAGAACACTCATATTATTGTAGTGAGCATCTTGTTATGTTGACTAAAGATATATCAACTAGATGGCGGTATATTCGTTATGGAAAGTAAGTACCAGTTGAAATTAATTAAGTGGCAAAATGTTTAATAAGTAAACATCCAATTTTCACTTGAATTTCCCATCTAAGCAAACAGTTGTAGGATGGTGGTAAATCCAATGGTTTAGGAAATGCAGGCGGTTAAAACTTTTTTCTCTTTTCTCTTTATTTCTCTTTTTTATGAATCATCCTTAAATTTTTATACTATATACCAATTTATTAGATATAATCGTTGGAGTTTTCCAATTTAAGCATGGAGGCCATCCTCAACGCAATAAGACTGCAGAAGGAAAATCTCTTAAGCACAGGCAATCTCTTAAGCACAGGCACACTGACATTCTGGTGATTTAGCCTTTGAAAAATGATCTCTTAAATGGTATATGAAAGGATCCAAAATAGAAGGTAGAGCAAATCTGGGCATATATGTATGTGCCGAATTATCGACTCACTAAGGCACTAGAGGCCTCTCCTAACATTTTCGTGGAGCGTGGAGAAAACATATATATGTATAATATCAGACAGCCAAGCTGCACTCAAAGCGTTAAATTTGTTTACCTTTGAATCTAAACTGGTCTGGGACTATCTTACTTTACTGGCTTGAAACAACTAGCCGAAACAAATAAGCCTGTTTCGGACACCCAAAGAGCCACCTATCGGTGAAAATGCAGGCTTGAGACGACAAAATTAATTGGAACATTGGGAAAACAGAGACAAGCGAAGAGATTCATTACGTACTTATAACATAAAACAAAAATATTCCTCACGCTCGGAAAGAATTACGGAAGTAAGAGCGACTGTGAGACCGGTCGCTTCTGTATGAAAAACGATGTGAACATATCCTCTGTGACTGTAAAGCTCTTGGCAGAATAGGGCTAAACTAAAACAGGTAGAAAAGGCAATTATTTCCAGAGAATGTTGCAAACGATGTGCCCAAGAGCGTAATACATTAGGTTTCCTAAAATACCTCGAATGGGCGCCCTAAGACATTTAGGGGTAATGTCACAAAAGATTTTACAGGTCATCTAGTCACTGGGAGGCCGAATACTCAATTTTAATAATAATAATAAAAACATCTACACTTCACGGCCATAGGTAGTACATACATATATCTTATTTTTTGTATTTATGTGCGCTTAACAAGCTATCAAAGAACTGCCAAAATCTTTGGTGCGTATTGAAAGTGAAACATAACTCTATACTTTCTTTGGTAACAGTCATTTGGCCAGGAGGAGCATAAACTGTCAAAGAGACGCGATGACTGCAGCATTCAATTGTGCCTTCACCAACACTTTAAAGAAGAAATAACGACATTGGAAATTCCCAGTAATTATCGCTCTGTAATTTTTTAATTTAACACACACGATAATGTTAAAATTCCGATATGGTGAAAGCCGTTAGATATTGACCCCCCATTCCACAGACATTCATCTCATCGAAAACTATTACCTTGTGATGTTTGTAGGAAAAAATTTCAAAGATCCTGTAGGAGTTGAATTACACCAGAATTTGCATAGTATATGAGGCTATCGGCTGTTTTCTGCAAACAACGAAATTGAAATTGTTCAACTCTCCCGTCTGATTAGTGTGTGCTGCTCTAGCATCGAAATAGGAAAGCTCACAAGAGCTATAATTACTCATCCGTTGTTGACCTTTCTACCTTGAGTGTAATCTACATATCGTTGATGATACTACATAACCGCGACATTACTAATTTTACTACCGTGTAAGTAAAAGTATTTTTCTTTTATTATAATAACCAAATTATTGGTACTGAACTCTAGGATAGGACGAGAAATATCATATTTTTGGATTTTAGACATAACATTGATGAAACAAGTTGTAGTTTCTTAGCTAGGATTTTGCTACTCCATGCAGTTAGGCGATTATGATATAGCTAGTCTCGCGGTTATGAGGTATCACTGACGATATAGTCAGCCAAGTGATGGTGAAACTGTAGTAAAGTACCTGTATAACAGGACATTACAATCGATTTCAGATAGTATAGAGAATGAACCGAAGGTGGACGATCCAAATTACATTAAGAGAAAGGTTGAAGATTTTATTTCAAAAATTTTAACTAAAAAGATCTTTAATAGCTGAAAAATATACATATACATTCACATATGTAAACTACATAGTGTAGGTATATAAATTTTAAAACTATTTGTATCGACTCAGGAAAAAGAAGATTTTCCCTAGACACAAACGGTTCTGGTAAATTCCAGAAGATACTTAAAATTAGAGCTCAAAGTATCCGGAATAATTGGGATCCAATTCTAAAATTCGGTAATCTGGATAATACGGAACCCAGTATGGGATCCGAACAATCTGGATCCGAATCCAGACTAAGCAAAAACATTTTGAAAATTTAATCCAGATTGCATTGTTTCATTCAAAACATAAATATTATGCAATCTGGAGGAAATTTTCAACCTTTCTTGCTTTGTCCGGATTCGGATCCGGATTATCCGGATACCCAGATTCAGGAATCGGATGCTCGCACATCCGGGTATCTGGGTGTTAGTAAATCTGGGTCCGGTTTTTAGATCTATTTGATTCTAGCCGTTTAGTGGTTTTTTTAAACAACCCAGCGGGTAAAATTCCAAGGGCTTCGAAAAAATCAGATTCGAAGCGCTTGTTGCTAAGTTACAGATATGCTTCCAAAGAGTGTTTCTCTGGAGGCAATCTGAAGCAATTTTGAAGCAAATATTGAATGCGAACGTGATCATGCAAGTTTCTCCTGTTTACGCCTCATTGTGATTCGCAGAGTTTCAGAAGACAATTGCTTTGTGAAGCTGGATACATATATTGTTAAACCTTAAACTGTGATTTTCACTTACTTCACACAATCATAATCGTCAAACTTTAAATTTTCTGTAATTAAAAGAGAAACAATGGTAACTATTTCTGGTGCCGACACTGTAGCAGCTGAAATTGGGAAGAGCTTCCAATTTGCTTCACACAAAATGCTTTAAAAGCGTTTAAAAAAAAGCTAAAAGCAAGTACTTGTTTCTGTGGACATGCAATGTTAAAATTTATATGAAACTGTAGCATAATTGAAGCGCTTTGTGTTTCCGCAGAAGTGCTTTAAAAGGACTTTTAAGGTGTATTTTTCCCGCTAGGAAGAAAATGTTCAATCATCTAATAATGTATGGGTATGAGTTTCCTTCATTTCAATTCATATTGGTCTTCCAAGCAAATGAGAAAAATTATGCTGCCAAAGCACAACAAACAGGATAAATTGCTTGAAAACCTTGGAATTGCTTGATCGAGACAATCCAGAAAAGAAAATTGACGTTAAAGTGATCTTTGTATATAATTTTTATATCCGTCTGGATAAAAATATTTAGAATACTATACCTGCATTCCACAACTGTTATTTAAGTTAATTTAAGTTACCAAGAAATCTTAAATCGAGGAAAATAATAGTTTTGTAGACACAAGAATATTAAAATTAATGGTACAGGTTACCATTATAAAAAATTAAGTGGATTAATTTACCATAAGCTTGTTCCTAAATGTTGCTATTTGTATACAACGAAAGGGAGTAAAAAGTCTCTTCCTGCACTGCCGTGTTTCACTCCGCGGCGAAGGATAAGCTTTCTCTAAGCGTCGTCATCGATCAAATTGATCTTGTTATAATTGTAAGACATTGTAGGACATTCTCGATAACTTCCTTAACATTTGTAATATAAACTTTGAAAATATATTTATTTAGAGCACCCCCACTTATCTTTCTATTTGTTTCAAAGCAAACAGGTAAATAACCCTGAGAATAAAATCTGCAATAATTAAGATATCTTGAGAGAGAGAGATCATCCACAAGGCATATTTATGTATTTTTTTTTAAATACATTTTTTTCCTAAAATAAACCTTACGAAAAATTAATTATATAAAAATTCGATTAATATTTGGTTAAGTAAATTTATAGGCAAAAAAACATTTATATTATACCTTTTAAGGAAGTCTGTGTATTCCGCTTGCCGAATAAGGCCTGTCCTCATCATAATTGTTTGGAAACATTGTCGTTCGATGGCCCATAGCTTGCAATCGCTAATAGCTGTGATAGTTGCTGTTCTCTGACAATTGTATAAAATCGCCAATTCACCAAGTACTTTCGCGCCAGATAGGGTTGAAAGGTATTTTCCTTCACGTGAGACCTCGACTCGTCCCTCTAAAAGAAAAAAGAGAAATTTTTTTATTAAAACCATTTCGAACTCATTACTAAGGGATTTTTTATATAATTACATTTATCTAGACTTTTCGTTTTGGGAATGTAGACAATTTGCAAGGAATGTAATAATTAAATGAATTTCAAATTTGTATTAAGAATTCGACAATAATTGACATTTTCTCGTACAGTACATGTTGGAAATGTTTGTATATATGTAAATATGTTCGTACTAGATTCAGGTACCTAGAGAAGGATGTATATCTACTAGGTCTTGGATCTGTTCGCGTATTGTAAAATGCGACTACGTTATCGAACACTTAAGAACAAACTTTATAGATTTTAATGCAGTATATAAATATGAACATATAAGGTTTCCGCAACAAACCAACTTTGGCTATTAGAAGTTTTAAGAGTCGATGATATATTACAACGCTAACTTTACAACCCCAGAAAACATATGTAAATTCTCAAATTGTTATTTCTAGCGTTACACTGCAAACCAACTAGAATTGCTTTGACTTTCGATGTTTGAATATTGTTCTGGATGAGCAGATCACACTGATTCAACCGTAAAATCCGAGTCAATTGGATTTGACTGTTCACCACCATAACCCTGTCAAATTATTACTTTCTTTGATTGATAGATTTTCCCCGTTACATTTAAGTAGTACGTGTTTAACTTCATACGACTTTCTCGCTACTATAGGAATTGGCAAAGTTCTGAAGATCTTTTAATCTTTCAAACGTCATTAGAACTACATTGAAAAACAACAATTTAGTTCTTTGTACTTTTTGATAGTGTCGACCGTAAGCGTCTCCTTGTCAAACCTGCAATCAACTGCATAAAGTAAAGATGGACAACTATTTACTTGTAAGCAAAATTCCTATATATGAGGTGTCGAAAATTCACAAATTATTTAGGAAAAACCGTTTCATCTATAACGTGTAACTATTTGATGTGCATTTTATATAAAATGCGTGATCGGGCATTGCTTTTGGAAATAGTTTTTAGTTTTTATTGCATTGGGACAGTCTATTGTCACTCATGGGTTTAATAAATTGTCTGTGGAAACTTCTTTCTTTATTCGGGCTAATTCAGAAAGCTCATACCATTATAACATTTAATATGTACCAAGCCAAAACTCATTTTCTTTAATGATTCAACTAATACTTTCATGAATACACTTCAAAAAATTGAAGTTTTCTGAGTTTTAATAATGTGCTCATATCTTTCACACATATTCCTTACTACTATTCCAGTTGAAATCTTTGAATTCGGTTAATTCCATCATAGCATTTGAATAAGAATTCTGAAATCATCTTTGTACAATGTAAATATATTTATAAAAATCTTTATTTCTATCCGAATGTCGTTGGTTCGAGTATCAACAACAGGAAAAAGGTGCAATAAATTTATGTACACTGTACAGTCACGAAAAGTTAATAAGAAATCGGAGATATTGGAATAAGAGTAGATAAAACACGTTTCGCAAATCGCAGTTGCGTCCCGTGTCGCCATTGTATCTGTTGAGCGATCAACACCACAATGCGGTTACAGATGGATTCAACTGACATTTTAATAATTAGTTTGTGGCGAGAAATCGGGGACGACGAACCTCAAATTTATTGATAATTTCTTCAAGTTACTGCGCATGTTCGTCATTACTTCCATAGTTGGACTTTTTTCAAGTTTTTGTTGTTACTTTATGCGGTAACGACACTATTATTTCTTATTTTCTTTTCATTTTGCTGGATCACTGTGGATATGTCTAAAGCTAAACTGTAATGGTGATAGCACAAGGTAACATGATTGGTTGCTGTCATTTCAACTAAAAGGCAAGGTATGGAACTATTATAATGCAATTTCTCTCCTAATTTGTTCAGTAAACTCCACACCTTGTTAGACCCGGAGATACAACTTCATTTGAATTAGATCAAAGACGATGTGCGTGGACAGCTCAAGCTGACTTGCTGACAGTCTTCTGAAGTGAGAATTGGTTTAATGCCTGAAATGTCGTTTAATCTTGAAAGCAAACACTGAAGAAAGTAAGTGTAATTGAGGTTAGCTGTGCAGGATCACGTAAAAGGTTACAACCTTATCTGAAAACTCGTGTAACATTCATAGAGAACGAACTAAAAATGTAAAGGAAAAGTGGATAGCGTGCACGTGTTGCAATATATGGCAATGTATTCCGAACAGCTAACATATAAATGAAGAGTTAGGTTATTGCTAACTAAAGGTCGAATATGTGTAAGATCTTTCCTGGTATACTGGTGGATATAAAATCTTACGCGGTTATCTTAGATAGTCATATCATGTTGGATAATTCCTTTTGCCTAAGAATTATAGGATGTTTCAAAAGGAAAATTAATGCAAGAAATTATACTTCACATAATTTTTCAGCCTACAACTAAGGGATTATCCGAATCCAATATTTATGTTGTCTTTGTATAATTAAGGAAATGTGTGACGTCATAAAGTAATATCTATTTAATACTAGACTTCCTTGAGCAATGCTTAAATCTTAAGAGTGCAAAGTACAAGTTTAAGTTCAGGATAAGTTAAACTAGATAATCGCTGAAGAGAAGTTTAATCCAAATTCAGTTTCACAGTTGTGTGAAGTTAAAATCATTTTCAAAGATGCCAATTCACTTAGTCAAAAAGTTGTGGTGATGTTTTTGTTTAATCGTATGTCAATGCTGCATTAATTTTGAATATCCGTTTTGTAGAATTAATTTCTAAACATAATGGAAGGTGCTAAGAGAAGTACAAATTTTAACTGCAAAGAAATACAAATTTTATTGGAACTAACCACGAAATATAAAAACATAATTAAAATTGAAAAAACTAATAAAATTCACTGGAGCGAAAAAGCTGAAACGTGGAAAACACTACAAAAAGAGTTCAATGCGGTGAAGTATTGCATAGCAGTGGCAACCAATTTTTTTAATAAAAATATTCCTGTTTACTAATTGATTTTTTACAAAAGGTATGTAAACCATTTAAATATTCCATTAATTTTAACGCAAATAGTAAGATTTCAGCGGTAGATTACCTCAACTTAAGTTAAACTGCTCTTGAAACTAAGTTTAAGATTTAAACATACACTGTAATTCGAGCTTAAGCCTGCACTGTCCAAAAGACGCTTAGTGTTATACAATATTTATACATAATTGAATTGTTAAAGCGACGAGCTACCCTTTCCAGCCTATGTGTTTCCAGATATTAAAGGAGCAATGTTGCATAAAAATATGTTTTTTTTTTTTCTTTAACATGGGGAGATATGTAGGTAGTTTAAGAAATGCAAAATTTTTACCCAAGAGAGACGGGCAGAATCAATAATCATTCGAAATTTATTCTTTCAAAAATCTCATTACCAATGATTTTCAGTATTAATAAATATTGTCAAAATAACTTGAGTTTTATGGGCGCCGCAAATTCACCTCGTTTTGAAGCAAACAATTTCATGTGACATCTTGTATGTGGATGCAATCCTAAAGCACCAGATTTCCTATTAAACATTATTGGGATCAAAATAGATTTACTTGCACAGAGAGATGCTGTCAATATATAGGGAGCGTGTGTTCGTTCCCTAGCTAAGATTCGCACCATGCTTCAAGAGACTATCAAGAAGACTATCGCTCGCACTACCAAAAATTGAACCTGTAATATACCCATTCTTTTTAAAATAGAAGGTTATTTCTCGTACTGCCAAAAATTGCATGTATGCCATGGGATTCGAAACCTTTTTAAATTTCTAGATTAAAAACAATTATCGTTTCTCTTTTTTCATTTGAACACGTTTGAATTACAATCGAATTCCACATATGAGAAATGTTCTGTCATCAACTACATAATAAGACAGAATATTGACAGCAATTTGATCTTAGTTAAAAAGTTAAAAAACAAAAATCATTCTGATATCTGACCCGTATCTCCTGGCTATAAAAATAAGTTACAAGTTAGGAGGGTTCGCTTGGAGAAAATAAATTGGTACTATAATCCCTGCCAAATTAGCAATAATCTGGGCTTGTGGATTAGTTCGGAAAACAATTTTCGGCCACTTGTCTTTGCTTCGAACCATTCGAAAATGGCTCCGGCGAACGCGTTCATAACAATTGGCAACCAAATTAGCGAAAATATCTGGGTTCGCACAAGTATTTGACAAACAGTTTAGTTGCGAGTGAAAACCATTTTATGATTACCTTAGTTGGTTGGAACAGTGTCTACGAACTGTATTTTAACTACAATGAAATAGTTATACAAACCATTTAGCAGAACTATTTGATAACTACTAAATATGCGGCTGTACAATATTTTATTATGAAAGGTAAACATAACGAAATGACAAAATAACTATTATTGTTCTTCATAATAAAAAATAAAGAGTAATAGGGTATTATTTGTAAGGATTTATATACATATGTATTTCTCGTTTCGGCAAAAGGTATATTTTACAGACAACATAATTTCTTATGGGAATATGTGTTGGATACTTTGAAAAATAACAATGCGCCGCAAAAATAAGTAATATCTATTAGATCAAATTGTAATTAAGAAATTAAAAAAAAAATGTAAAAGTGATTATTGTGCATTTAAATTGCTTCCAATATGTAGCGAATGCTTGCAAATTTATAAATGTAAAATTTTCAACCGCACGTTTTTTGCCAAAATGGACAAGGACAACCGCCCATTTTCTCTAATAAATATGGCGTATAATGTGTAGATACTGTCTACAAGTACTCGTTTATGGCTGACAACTATGACGTTGTATGTATATCACAGTTTTACGATTTTGGCTCGTAACTATACTTAGTTGTGTCCCGTCTATTAATTTATTATTCCGAATAACTATGTATGTACTTGTGAGCTTGTTTATAAAATTCATTCATTCAGTTCAATTCAACGTAATCCCCATTTTTAGTTGGTTCGACCTCAAGGGATTTAAGTGTGAATTTGTGTTCTTTTCGGTTCTTTCGAAATATAATTTTTTCGGTGACAACTGAACAGTTGTCTCTAATAATCATGAGATCCTGTTTTGAAAGACAGAGGTGTAACCAAAAGCCACGTAATTCAGTTCAGAACTATATAGTTGCCAATTTGAACCATGTTTTCTAGTTATATTCATAACTGCAAGGTGGTATCAAAATAATGTTTTTCTCTTGAGTTGCCAATTTGAACCATGTTTTCTAGTTATATTCATAACTGCAAGGTGGTATCAAAATAATGTTTTTCTCTTGAGAGCTCAAGAGTTTTGGATTACTACATTACTACTAAATAGCGCTCTTGAGAACTACTGACTTGTAGACCACAACAATACAGCCCGTTGGAAACTATAGAGTTTTAATTCACAACTAAGTAGTTCTTTTAAGACCTATAAAGTTGTAATTCACAGCTAAGTAGTCGTTCTGAGAACTATAGAGTTATGTTTCAGAGCTATATATTGCAGTTCAGCTGAGTACTGTATATGATTGTGGCCCGTTTTTAATATTATTATTTTCTGATCGCACTTACGAATTCATAGAACAGAATACATATGAACTAAGTATAAGATGGTGGAACAGAACTTGGCCTTTCCATTAGGTATAGTATCTTGACTTGCTGACAGTCATGCGCTCGTCGTAAATTTCTGTAGTAACTTCCACTATCTTTTTGCTTATTAAATCCCTTTCACAAATCAAATTAATCATCTTAACTTGAACAGAACTTGTTGCTATGAAATTCTAATTAAAGGTCACTGCAACATAAAATATTTTGACAAGAACTTTTGTGCAGAATACAAAAACAATTGTAAGGACTATTAACAATCATGGCTTGTAGTTCGTATTGGGTTACCAGGCCAAGTTCAAATTAGTCTTTACAGCTCATTAAGCTAGTAACACATAATCGTCACAAGCAAAACTGTCATAGTTGCACGACACAACTAAATAGTTCGGAGAAATGGTTCGCACAAATTTCTAACATCTGAAACACAAACCATAGCTAAACTCGTTATTGTAAGGAGGTTCTTACAACAGTTGTTTAGTTCACAACAAGTGAATAATTCCCGAATTGCTAATTGGATTGAACTTAATATGACTGCAATTAGTTCAACTCTAACTATTTTTGTCTAAAGTACACTACAATAGTAGCAGAGATAAAGTGTACGAGACGGGTTAGCAGCTTATACATAAACCATATTGAAATTGTGAAATCAGTTGAATGGTGACAGGTTAATCTGTTTGTCCATTTCTGGGCTAAAATCAGTTTTATACGACGTTTTTGTTATTGCGATGGCAGATGCTTTTAAAGTTTTGTAAACATGGACCCGATGAGGTACGAAAAGAAAACTAACGTCGGTTGCAAATTTCTTTAAATAAGGATTAGATCAAATAACCAGAATGGTATGGTATGTATGTATATACATACATATATGTATATGTCGCAGGCACTTGATGTAACTCAGCACTTCATTAAAAATCTAGGCATTTAATGAAATGTAGGCAGATAGTGTCATAGTTTGCGTTCAATGACTTTTTACATGATGTGTCTGAAATTTTTAGTCACTTCATGAAGTGTTTCAAGCATCTCCTAGCATTCGGTTATGGCGGTTGGTAGTACACTATCGGTGTAAGCCTTGAAGCATTTCATGAAGAAGAAATATATGAAGAGCAGTTAGTAACTATATGGTCCACACTATCAAATGCCTTAGAGAAATCAAGAAAAACTAGGGCAGTATAGTCTTCCAATTCCATAGCACGTCTAATATCGGTAGTAACTTTTAATACTGCGATCTCACAGCTATGTGAAGAGCGGAAGCAAGATTGCCAACATGATAAGATATTATTATTCTCGATGTACATACGTAAGCTTCTCCAATACTTTTGATAAAAAGCACAGCAGACTAATTGGACGAAAGTCCGACGGTTGTGTTCCAGAGTCCTTTTTAGAAATGGCGAGTACAGTGGCAATCTTCTAGCTGATGGGAAAACACGACGATGTTTTGGTTGTATTAATGACATGTAGGATGTATATGCTGATTATTGGTAATAATAATCCTGTGGCATCAGATATATTTGGACGTAAATCACTGTTGCTTCATCGTAATGATAGTGACTCCCCATTATAAACATAAGATGTGTTACAGCTTGTGGAAGTAAAGCATTTAATTGATCCGGATTAAGGCTACAGCTAATTTGGTCCCTGCCACATACTCCTACCTCTTTAAGATTTTGCCAAAGAACTTATATAAAGTGCGCGAGCATGCTCGGTTCTTAAAGCTCTATAAATTCTTGTATAAATATTTTCTTTCTGCAATAAGAGATCGAACTGTGAGAGAGAACGATGGACAAACAATAATGGGCGCTATTTTTGTTTTCAACGGGACATATTTTTCGAAGAGGTATGAGATCAATGAGGCTAGAATAGCCATTTGATCATCCACCTCAATGCAGTGAAAGATGTCATCACATGGCAAAATAGTGCATTCACTTAAAAGAGATTCTACATCAATACTCCTATGGCTCTGTCCGAGACATGCTTATAACGCGGTATCGCATCCAGCCTGAAAGCGTAATTAAAAAATAGAATGTCATGGTCCATTGTGCTGAATGGAAAAAGCTGATTTTTAAGGTTGATCTTATCCCTATCAGACAAAATTATAAGATCAAGAGTCGAGGGGTTTGATATATTAAAAAAAAATGTATAGGAACGAATACTCAACTAAAAGAAAATCTACATGCGTATCTCAGTATTCGAATAAACCTACGAATTACTTTTGTTAAAAAGTTCATAATCTAGTAATCATACAGTAAAAGAAGACGTAATCATGTACATAAACACTCTTGTAAAAAATTACAACAAAAGTTGCCTTAAGTACCTTTCACGAAGAAGGTTATTAAGTGCGTATGGATACACTTTTATAACACTGCGGTATGCATGTGTTTCGGCAAAAAATTTACTTTTCATGTTGTAATTACCCCAAAATTTTTAAACAAAAGAGTTCCGCTTCAGAATGAAAGTGAAATTGTTACGTAATTTTATTTCCAAATCGAAAATCTGGTTTTTGTGTGCTTCGTTTATTAAGTTCGTCATAGGATGATTAGTTGTGACCAACACCTTAGATTAAATCCACGGTAAACGTGGCGTGTCCATGTTGATGACTTGATGCCTTATTTTTATATATGACTTACAAGAAGTACTGTGATATTTATGTGCTACGATGGCTAACACAAATTATTATCAATAATTTGTTATACAAAATCGAAATAAGAAATGATAGAAAGTCCCACATTAAGCACTTTCATTTAATTTGTTTTCAAATTTGAACAGATTAGATCGGGTTTTCAGTTTTTTAGTTAAACTGGAAGTTGTTGATTTCAAGTTAATAATTTGGGCAGTAAATATGATACTTGACCTAAAATCCTCAAACGCAGATATTGTAATATTCAATGATGGAGTCGAACTTAAAGAACATTAAACTAAATGGAAATGTATATCTACTAAAGAAGGTAAATGCCCGAACCTGATTACCTTATTGACTCGGACTTTCTCTAGATACACAAGATTCCCGAAATTTACTGAGAACATTTTGGATGGTCGTCTTCGAGATTTTGAACTTTTAGCAAAGCTTCTTTGAGACATATTCGGAACAATTAATTTGCGACGTTCTTCTTGGCTGGCTTCCATTTTCAATGCATAAGAACTTTGCACTTAATGAGTTGCAATTATAAGTGCATACCTTTTTACAGATGGAATCGTACCAGCGTTCCTTAAATTTGTTTTCTTGTTGATGAGTAATGGGAGGGGACAGGTGGTCGGTTGTTTTGCTGAATCAGTCCTTATTTATGTGAAAGATAAAACAGTCAATCTAGTCATGCTATTAATACTTTCAGTAGGTGCACAATAAGCCAATGTATGGCTGCAGTGCAAAGGTCACTCGCCCAGCTTAGTCCTAATGTAATACTTTCAGTCACCTCTTGGACTCTAAATTCCCAGAAATTTTGATTGTGAAATTGAACGTTTTTAACTTCTCGGTATCTGGTTTTCTAGCCACATCCTCCCATCATATAAAGGTCTGAATTTTTCAGTTCAAGCAATCTTTCAAGTGAATACAAATTTATGCAAGTTGTGATTAAAAAAACAGTATTGTTTTTTGAAAAAAGAAGAAGTCCCAACAAGAATTGAAAAGAACGGTATTATCAAGTTGAAAAAGTGTTTGTTAGGCTTTGATATTTTAGTTGATATTGAACATGCAGTTCAAGGGAGAAAATTTGAAGAACGAAAACGGTATGTTTTGATAACGCTGTAAACCGGAATTGGATGAAAACAATAAATAAATAAAGAAAAGGGTATATTATGAGGAATTGAATTAACTCATTTCCTCTAATTTAGTACAACTTATGCAGTTGACAAACTCATGGAGTAACGATAAGAAAAACCAGTACTTCAAAATTCACCTATAGAATCAGGTGATCCAACACTAGTAGTTCAAGAGACACCCGCATATTCTCAGGAGGTACCTGAAATGGAAATTGGAGTAAAAAAGAGAAGTGTTGGCAAATTTTAACAGCATAATTAATGACTGTAGGTAATATACAAGCGAAAAATCAGCGATAAAGATATCGTTAGGCTAATTTTCACCATTGGATGAGCTCTTGGAGAGGAATTTAAAAAAGTTAGGTAATAAGTTGTGGCAATAAATTGATCTTTTCAATTACATATGTTATTAATAATAGAAGCTGTTAAATTCCATCAGAAAGAGAAAAATAATCAATTTTACTGAATCTCTGAAACTCAATTCATCATGAAATCATTAGAACAAATGTAATTACTTATTACCTACTAATGCCGCATTCGATTAAAATTTAATGGTGAATTCTTTTCAACAAACCCGAACAGACACTCAACTGAACCAGAAACTGTCAGATCTACACCGAACTTAGCCCAGTCCCGAACGGGGACAAACTGAAAAGAATGCAAGGAAAGTTGAATACCTTTACTTTAATAAAATAATTGTACTTTAACAAACACTTTGATTACAAATAATTTCCATTTGACGTTTAGTTCCGAGCCGTAACCACAAATTTTCATGGAACAAGGAAATTTTAAAATCGGTGCAGAAACTGAACATAGAGCCCCGTGAAAAAAAAACATACGTTCGGAACCAGTTCTGTGTCGGTGTAATGAAGAAAACACTTTAGATTTAGAAATCGAACGAGTTACGGTTCAGTTCAGGTGAAAAGAATTCACATAAAGTTTATCCTTCCTTCAACCCCGTTCAAATGAACAAATTGTTTCTTTATTTTGTTAAGTGCGAAAAACTAAATTTTCATTATAAAATCTCTAAGAGTTTTTGAGGAACCATAGTAGCTGTGAACAATGGGCCTTGCTATGGACTACGTTCCTGAGACCCCATAAGGGGCCTCAACACTCGATTTCCAATTAATAAATCAACCATATTAGTTTCTACGAGCTAATGATCTATTTATAATAAAATAAATCAATGGGACGCATTCATAATTCAGATAAAAAAACTATGTTTGACAGAGTCAAGGACTGACAACCCACAAGGCAAAATACTGAAAAATGTAGATGTCATTTGAAGAGAAGAGATAATTTTCGAAGCGAAAGAATCTCGACAATTTTATGAATAAATCTCAAAATAGAAAATATGGCTATTTTAGAGTTTTTGAGAATATTCTACGTATTATTCTGATACGAGCAAGAGTCCAACTATAGCCGGAAAATATATTTAAACGTCCTATCGCTGCCAAATACTAAACAATTAGGAAATTAGATTTAGCACACTACAACCAACCTATATGGAAGATAAATGGATAATAGTTTACCATATGCCTAGGAAAATTCAGGAATTTTGGAAAGTATATTTCAGCAGAAAAAATGTCAGTGAAACCCAATAAAAATTCGCGAATGAGAACGATTTTACTTAGTAGTATTCAGGAAGTTTGTGATTGAATTCCTATTGCAAAAAGAATGGCACAAATTTATAAGAGGGGGTTATTATAAATCTAAATTGCTTCGCTTAGAGTAGGAAATCGACTGTACATATATTGCAAGAGGACAATTACCCCATGCTCCGTCTGTACCGGATAAAAATAGAATGAAGACATTCATGTATTGGAGTAACCTTGACATTTAAAAATATGAGCTTCTATAAAGGAACAGTTTCAACAGAAAGAGATAACCAAATTATGACAACTTAAAGCGCCGACGAAGAAAGCCTGCAGACTACGTAGAAAATTTAGTATGTAGATATTATTTACAATTGTTGTTTTTTGTACCCTTTGATACATTTAACCGTATCCCGGTGGGAGACGTAACTTGCTATGCGTTAGAAATTTTAATTATTAATTTTCTTTCGGAATTCATCATGGGCTTCGAGGAATTCCCAAAGAGATTTCTCCTGATGTATTTATCGTTTATATTATTCAATTCCTCCATTACTCCATTATTGAACATCTCCATGCGGCGTCTGCATCTTTCGACAGTTTACGTAAATTGTGCGTTAACTTTTTGTTTTTGTATTATCAAGCCAAGCTCAAGTGATATTATATGATGCAAAGCACAGATTGGCAGGAAGAAGATAGTGAAAGTATTTATATTATCTTTTTCGCTAAAAGGCCATATGTACATATATATATGTACAAAATAGATAGAGAGTAATCTACAAATTAATAGATATGCAAGAGACAGTGTACTATGTTATTATTACACGTGGCTTGGCATACGGCCACGGGTTAGCCTAATACCAATAAGAGCGTAAATATAGCTACCACTCTGTTTTAAAAATATACAAGCTCGTGGGACGGGAAAGAAGTCGACCAATTTTATAGGTTTCACATTTTCAGAACAACAGAAACGACTACTACGAAGAGTTAGGTACCACATTTAACAAATTTAAGGTCTCTGCGTTAACGCGCTCTCGGCTAGTATCCATCTGTAACTGAAAAATCGGTATTTTCGCTCGGCAACCCAATTTTGCCAATTCGAATCGAATCGATCTAGAATTTTTATAAAAGAGTAGTTTACAAAATTTCATCTTTCTCTCCCTCTTTCAACGTGTTTTCAATCAGTGGCTATACTTACTATAGTTAAAATTTACTTTTGTCCGTTTTATCTCATTTTGACCTTGCTTTTAATATTTTAATATAAAAATCGTATCCAAAATTTCTCTTTGTTTACGTGTTAGTTAACAAACTTAAGCTGCCTGACTTGTAACAAAAATAGCAATAATAAAATTTCTTTATGTAAATAAAATTTGAACGAAACGAAAATTGTGCAAGGTTTTCAGATTTTAAATTTATGCTGTAAAACTATTTTGAAACCGCGATATCTATACATAGAAAATGCAAGGCATATTACATACGGCCGTGGCGTAACTGAGATCCGTTTCCATATGGATAGCGACAATAAAATTACAATACACGTATTATACGTCCAAATGCCGACACAAACAAACACAACGCTACACTTGGTTGCTGCAATATGGCGGAAGATGTTTCAGTGTGTGGCATACATTGATTCTTGTATACCGTGGTTAAAACATCGACAGAAAAGTCATCACCCGCAAACCTGCCAAGAATCAACAATTAAGCTCAATGCGTCTGCCCAATGCTTGTTTTCTAGGTGAGAAATTTATCCGTGTCAAATGAAACGTTTGCTTGCCATCTGCTGTCATTTATTACTTCGCAGTAAATACGCATTTATTTATGTAAAGCTTGCGGAACATTTCAGTATGTAAAATATCAAGGTAAAAACTATTAATTGTCGGAAAAAATTATCCGAAGGTAATTATGTGGGAAGCAGTTTTGATTTAGACAGCATTGTAATGGTTGAAGTTTGTTTTGGTTTGTTATTTTCGTGTGCACCTACAACAGTACCAGAGTTCTTAACAAATTGAATTGGAAAGTTCGCGGGAAAACATCAGAACTATGCGAACCTGAGACTAATTAGCAATGTAACTAACCATAATATTGACAAAATATAAATTTGCATTGACTTTTAAAAAAACAAATTCCATGCAGGTATCGATCAAAATGACTTTTAAATTCTTTTTTTCAAAATCGATCAAATACAAATTTGGTGAATCAAATTATCAGTTACTACCGTTAATTGATTAGAACAAAAGGAACATACTAAATAAACAAAAATGTCTACCATTGCTCAACAGACACCGAGTTCTTTTCCATAAAGATAGCCCATGATAAAATTTTGCTTCTACCAGCAGACTGGGAAAAAATTCCCGGCTACAATACAAGCCATGAAATAGCAATTTCTACTAACCCAATAATATACATCCGTCTTGTTGACCGACGACATAAGACCGGCTCTAATGGAGGAGAACTACAATATCGTTTTAAACGAATGCCCACACAAACAAGTGTTTGAAAATAAATACCGAGTAGAACAAATTTATGGATATCACTATCCTGATTGAAGTGGCTCAACATTTTTTCGTTGGACACTCTTAAGAGAAGATTAATTTTGTACGTAATCGTAAATTATAAAATATTGTCAAACTACAGTCTTCCCCAACTGTCAATTGAGATCAGCGTTAAATAGTGGACATTTCACTCGCTTCAATTTCATTCGTTCTCACCAACATCAAAATAGCATAATCTAGCTGAATCCCGGAATAATTTTCGCTTAGAAAAGCGGGAAAAATTACTTTTGGGAAAGCAATACCTTGTTAATTCTGACATTTTTAGGGACAAAATATTTGTACTAATTTACTTATAAAAAACCAATTGAAAATTCGCTATCTTTTAAAAAAAGAGGAAGAAAAAAAGAAAAATTATCAATTTACTCAGATCTCCCCTATGACAAGCTAAAAAGTAATCGGTAAAAAAGCTCTGCAGATATCGCCGAATAAATAAAAATACTTTTGAAGCGAAAACGTAAAAAAGGACTAAGTCGATTTTCAAACTGTATTTAAGTATTTAAAAGCACAGAAAAACATCTCAAACCATGAATGAAGGACTTTTAGGCATTTGCAGGAAGCAAGTGCCTGACAAGGTCATACGTTCCAAGTGGCATACCTTATTTAATGCATAGACTTCCCGAAAGATGCGCTTCCCTTCTTATCGATAATTTGTGGGATAATTGAATTAGTACCTATATAAAAAGTGGTAAATGGAGATTGAAAGATGTCAGTCTGAAAACCGGCAGTTTGTAGCAATGATTGGAGTATCCGATGCCACTGTTGTGAACATCTTGCTCAATAATCGGCACAAACCTAATATATGTACCTGGATGCCACATTACGAGTTTAAATTTTGCACAAATGTAATTTAAATCGTTATTAATGGACAAACCAGTCAGGACTTAATTATTTCAATTTCAATTTCCATGATGGTACCAGTCTGAACTAACTAGTTAAAGAAGAATCGAAAGTCATTTTGTTTCAATGACTGCAGTTTCTTGCAAAAGTGGTGGGTTTTCAGTTATGGTTACGACCGTTTTATGATTTTATTTAACCTGCCATTCTTGAATATGACCAAACGTAGTATGAGGTCATTGACACGGTAGCTGAGTAAATCTGGCGATAGCTAATTGGCTTTTAAGTTTAAAGAGGAAAATCCTCTGAACTGCGTGTAATGAGTTGTTATAATACTGAACGTTCCTGGCAGGGAAACTTGGGTTGAGTTTGAAGTCCATTTGAACTGCTTCCATTTGTCTTTGCTGCTGGTGGTAGTGTTTCAAATATTAAGTCGGAATAATATGCTTGTTTAGATGTACAGCATTGTTTCCTCTATTAAAGTTTTCACAATATTACATTGGCACAGAAACTAGTTCTTTAAGTGGGTGCCCAGGATTTAGTGATCCTTGTATATTGAAGGCAGTGCATGGTAGTTTAAAAGTGGATTTAGATGCTTGTAGATGCAGAAAGTTATTTTTCGATTTCCCTATTTCTAAAGGTAAAGCGAGAAATGAAACAAAATTCCACAATTTTTTTATATAAAAAATACACAGTGCACAATCTACTTATCTCACCAAGATCTACCACACTTCACTAAGGAATATAGGGCTATCTTAGCGTTTATACCAGAGACTTGATTTCCTACATCAAAACACAAAAGCGAGCGCTTATGAAAGAAATAACAATTTGGTAAAAGTGTAATGCGATATTCTTTAAGCATTTCGCACTACATACATACTTACTGTTTTACTTAATGATAGAAACCCATTTGTGCCTGGTGAATATATGAATTACCTTTTAAATGAAAATTCTGCTTATGGCCTTTAAAATACCTTAGACATACCTCCATTTCCCATCAATTTATCTCGTCGTTTTTCCACTTAAATATTGTTCATGTTTTCATACTTGGAAAAAATTCTTTACAAGGTGTCATGTTGCCCTACCCACATACCTATTTCAGTTGTAATGTAACAACTGCAAGCAATTAATTATGAACATTGTCTTACTCGACAAAATGAGTACTGGAAAAAACTACAGAAGGAAAAAAACAAGATCACGGCCTATCTAGTTAACTTAAGAGCAGCGTAATTAGTCCGTCCCTCGTCTATGAATTTTAAAAGCTTTTTGCAAGATTCACCACCACCGTTCAGAGAATGATGCCTTCTCTGCTTACATCATTCTTTGTCATGATCTTCGCAAGTTGTATGGATTGTATCTAGTTTACATAGTCGCCGATTTCAGTCCGACAAACCTACTTTATGCAGCAGTTGAGTATGAAAGTTAATAAAGCATGCAAATTATTGGCATTTAACTGTTTTTCTACCATTTTGATACAACCCACGAATACGATTTGCATAATGTTAAATGCCAGCCATCGACGAACTGCTGAATACTTCGTTAGATAGTTAAGACAGTAAGGTACAGTTTGCGTCTACTATATTAGCTCAGGTTACTTTAGGTGAACGAAAATATATGTATGAGGCGGTTCCTAACTATAGTTGTGTGGAGTGTAAATTTTGCAATGGCAGATTATAGGAGTACAATACTAAAGCGACACAGGCAGAGGATTGTAGAGTAATTTTAAACTGTCATTTGTGAGTTACTGTTTGTATTACAAGTTTTATCACGGGCTCGATGAGAACTTGGCTCTTAATGGCGAAAGACATCACAAAACCCAAACAGGTCAACCGAGTTTTCAACCGTCGTCATCGCGTCATGCAAAAATGACACAGCACCCATATCGCAGTAAATATCTGAATCTGAGAAGAAAAAAAAAACACAGAAAAATCTATGAAGAATGAATGATCTCAGATAGGAATTTTTTTTAGAAAAATCGGGATGCAAATTTATTTGGATTTTTTTTATCTACTTTGATTAATTATAAAGGCGGATGTTGCTGTAAAGCAATAATTTGCCTACCGTTTAACAACGCAACGGTTGACAAATTATTGTTTTACAAGATGAACGAAGTTGTAACATTATCTGCATATCGTCGTATTACTCCGCGTTCTATCGTAACGACGCGACGTAAGAGCTGAAACATCCTTCTGATATCATTTTAGAATTCTTGTAGATACACACTTCTTACATAGAGGCATCGATTTGTTCTTATGGAAGAATGTATTACCTTCAACTTTAACTTTCTTCATAATGTACAGATGCTTTCGTATTAAAACGTCGATTCAGAAATTTTGTAGTTTAACTGGGTGTATTTGCGAAGCGCACAAGCCATAAAAAAACACTTCTCCTAGCGCACAAGCAGGAGTTTGCGAAGCGCACACCTATTGTTAAGGGATTACGCATTGTTTTGGAAACGCGCGGCTATAATTAAGGTCAACGCATTGTTATAGCACGTATCTTTACCTGATCTATGAACTTTGCCTGATATATGTAAGTTAAGTTAAGTTTTTAAACCACTAATATCAATAGGAGGAGAACGCTCTGCGCCAAGCGCAAAGATACACACACAGGCAGGCAGGCGCACACACACACACACAGAGGCAGGCTGGCAGGGGCACACACACGCGCGCTCCGCTTCGCTCCGCGCGCGTGTGTGTGCTATATTACTTAGGGCAGGTAAAGATATGTGCTAGAACAATGCGTAATCCCTTAACAATAGGTGTGCGCTTCGCAAAGTATTTTTGACTAGATTCATTTTGGGTTGTGCGCTTCGCAAATATACCCGTTTAACTCTGTGTGCATTTAATCGTTTACTAAAGTTGTTTTTATATTTTTTTTACTCAAACTTAACATTAAACATAAAAATGAGAAAATGTGTTATATTCTGTTGCCATCATACCACAAGAGTAACGGAAGTAAGTCAGAGGAAAAACAGAAGTTGGTAGAATGCTCCGCATTTGCACTGTTCGGGATAAAATAACATCAGGGAATTTTACTGTACAGTCGAATGTATTTTAGATAATGAAAGGATGACGGTGGCTTGCAGCGCGAGAATTGCATGCAGGAATTAATCTACAAGGTATCAGACTAGATATCTCATCAGAACATTCACGATTCATATAGTAAAAAAGGTGCGAAAGAAATCCAACATTCCGGCGGTTCTGGAGCGAGTAAATATGACAAGTTATTGCCAATGAGCTCAAAGACTCTCTTTTGGACAATATCTACAGAGGCTAAGGATGTGCGATCAGACCCAGCCTATAAATATGGGAATTGTATTCCACTCTAAGTGTGATATAGGATTAGTAAATGAGCGCTAGATTTGATGGGTTGAATATCTCTTCCACCTTTTCAGAAATCCAAGATATTTCAGTTCGTCTTTACGAACAGAGAAATGTGATCTATATAGCTTAACTTACTGGAAATATTAATGGCAAGAGTGCTTAGTGTCGGTGTATCGGAAGTTAATGCTCCATCAAAAGAAATGGGAGTGGTAAAATGATGATCTTGTTTTAAAGAGATGCAACAGCTTTGGGTCTTGGACTTATTGAAGCGATTCAACCTTCTCCAAGCTAAGATATCGTAAAGGTCGTTATTCAATGATCTAATCATGCAACCACTATTGACACATGTGGTATTCCCTATGCGATCCACAAAATTGTCAAAAGAGTTAGCAAAAACAAGAGTATTGTCATCAGCAAAATTATGGATGGCATTGAAAATATGGGGAAGCAGAGAATTAATGAAAATTAGGAAGAAAGGCGGAAAGGTAACAGACTCTTGTGGCAAACCGCAATGCATAGGGTGAAGTTCAGATGTAACGCCATCTATACAACCCGTATTAGGCGATCTGATAAGAAAAATTTCAATCGATAGAAGACGAGCGGACAGGATGCCAGACTATCAAAGGCCTTTGAAATATCAAGAGCAACGTTTTTGGACTCACCACAATTGTGTGGACTACAGTTCCAGCGTTTTGTAAGCAAAGTCAGAACCTCTGTAGATGAGTGTCCAAAGCGGAAACCATATTGGCGATCGTTGATGAGTTTATTAGTTTTTAAATACTTCATCAATCAATTAATAAATCTGCTCAATTTACGGAAACTTCCCAATATCAAGCAAGTATAATGATATTTTTAAAGAAAGAATTAACCTCATTGTGGTTTGTGCCGAAATCCTGAAAATATTTGTGGATGTAAATATTTCATAAAAAATACGTAAGTTTTTTTTAATTTTTATTTTTTGTGCAGCATCTTATTGTTTTGGATTATAGGCGTGACAGATTTCATTGAAATTACTCTACACACAACATACATACATATAAGAGAGGTATTTCACTTCATATTTCTGACTTAACGACTTCAGGTAAGGATTTGTGACACAAACCTGTGAGAATTATGAACATCTTTCGGTTGCACTGCATTTGGTTCTTAGAAAGAGGTATTTATTAAATATGAAGGAAGATGGAAAATCAGGAGCGCAACTTGGATGTCTACTGAGATTCAATTCGATTTGTATACCATTGGAAGTTATTACATCACTAAAGAAGAACAAAATAATAATACCATAATACTACTATAATAAGCATTAAGTGAAGCAAGAAATGTTTAACTGTATTTTAAAGTATGTAGTACGAACTGAATGGTTTATGCTGAGGTGAAAGGATTGGAGAAGAATTGGCGAACTATTTTGCAGAAATATCGTGTTCGAGAAAATTTAACTTAAACCCCTCCGCCACTATGTCATATCGTTGCATATGTAATACCCAGTGAGGCATTCTGAAATTCATGATAGCATCAGCGCATAGCTAATTAGATTAATTTATAATAACATGAAAATGATTTCTGTCTCGCGATATTGGGTATACATACATTGAACAAAATCAGTCCATTGTATTTTCTTACAGCAATTATGAAACGAAAAAAATCTTAATAACAGTTCTCTATCTTCCTGCTATCCTTGAAGCTAATCCATACCTTCTCTTAACATTCTATGTAATTCAGTAAAGTGAAAGTTGACCGACTGCAACAATTCATAACCAGTTTGTATAGAGAACACTAATTAAAGCAATTGCAATCGGATTATTGTGTTCGATTTAAAATCTGCAAAATTTTTTAAGCTTAGAATTACTTACAGTTTAACATTGTGCTGCAGTACAGTTGAATGCATTAATTCTGAACGATAATACTTTACCGAAGACAATAAAACATTAGCTTTTATAAGGTAGCCACCATCATATGGCATAGGCTAACATTGACATGATTACTAACCAAAACGTTGTTAGTTTTAATATAATAAATCGGAGATCAATATTCAATTTTATAGATGGGATTGACAAAGAGACGTCTTAATGTCCTTGCATGATGACAAAAGCAGAATCTAACAAATGATCTGGAATGCAGTCGGATCCAAGAAAATCTCTTTTATCAGGTCTCCATAAACCGAATCTTCACAATCGTGTTTAGTTAGTGTACTACGCAGAAGCTCTCACTATAATCAGTAAAGGTTATAATGATTTAATTCTTGACTGTAGTATAACTAACATTGGTCCCGAATTCCTGCCATATCATAATACACAACAAGGACTAAAAGTTTTCATGGTTTTGAAATGCAGCTTTATTGAACACATTTACCTCTGGTGCTGTAAGAAGATGTATTTTATAACGTTTTAGTTCATCCTTCAGCAGCACCCAATCTATGAGGGGGGGGGGGGGGGGGGTACGCGAGGGCGCTTGCTCCGGGCGCTAGTTTTAAGGGGACGGCAAATCGACGAATTTTTGAACCCATAACTAATCGAGGAAAAATCTAATTACAAGAATTGGAAAATTTTTTCAGGCTATATTTCACACTTAAATTTTTTTTCCGGAATCTAAAAGCTCCTTTGCTGACATCATAATTTGAATTGTGCTTATACTTATACAGACAATCAATTTACTGTCTATTAAATTTAAGTCTGTAAGATTCTGAAAGCTAATTAAACTAAAAATTCCGCTAAATTCCCGGAAATGTACCTTTGTATCATATGAAATGAATTCAAAAATTGTACAAATGTGGCTGGTAACCCTATGTTCCCCATCATCCATCAATCCTTCCTCAAATATAGACAGATTATAAGACAGTAGGCGCAAACACAGAGTTACCAGAAAATTATGTTTATGCAAGAGTTAAGGCTTTTGAGTCGGAGTTAAGGCCTTTGAGTCGGAGTAAAAAATCGGATAAAACCTTTCAAAATTTTGAAAAGCGGCAAAAATAAAAAAACTAATCTCTAACATAATTAAATTTTTAATTTGTTATCCTTAAGTTAATAATACCGGAGACAGACTTGCAATTTCAATATTGCATTTTCCGCTCAATCGCAAGTCTGTCTCTATATACTGAGTATGCAGTACATTGGAACTCTATACTGAAATTATGAAAAACTTACGAGGTATACGAGTTTATTGCAATATGACCCTAGTTATAAACCATAATTATTTAATACACGAACCTTTCAGAACCGAATTTAATACTGCAATGTTGGCTACAACTTCTTTTGATATTTGTTAAATTGAAGTGTCTATTTCGTTTTTATTTCTCATATAGACAAGTAATTTCACAATATTTGTGATAAATCAAGTGTGCCTCTGAAATTTTATATTGCAATTGACATCATTGCATTATCAATAAATCAATATTGAAATTGCAAGTCTGTCTCTGGTATAAAATAAATTATATTTGTAATGATACAATTTTTTACTTTCATTTTATTTTAAAACAGTTTGAGATTCAAACGACATTTAAGATCTATAATCGATCTTAATTTTTGTTTGAATTTCAAATTCTTTTTATTTAACAATCATTTGTCTCAAATTCAAATTGTTTTTAACAATTCTGGTTCTAGGGTATACAGTATAAATAGGTCCTATACCCTGGAACTGTAATTAAATTTGCTCCAAATAAAGAACGTTGTTAGAGGGGGCGGTAACTAACGTTTTTGCCCCCTTCAATACTTTCCAAGATCCGGCACTGTCCTTCAGATCTGCAACTACTTCATCTCTATATCCGCTTAACACATTTTATATCTTGAAATTTCATTTTTTGTTATTAATGAGTTAGTGGTAGAACTTGTATTTCCCGCACAAACTCTATAGTATGTGGCTTCGTGAATATGATTATTAATTTTTAGAAACGAATGATTGCATGATAATTGATTCCGCACATGGTTGAAATTGATGCTATCATTCCCGGGAACACTATCGCTCATTTTTTAAACAATACCCTCTACCAAAATGCTGCCCGATATATTTAAGATCTTTAATTTGCAACCTTTAGGAGCCAACAATATAATTACTTTAGTCGGCTTGTATGAGAAACTAAGCATACTGTGGAACTATTCTGCTCCTGCATTATTCATAATCATTGGAAAATATGAGCAGTACTTAATTTCCCTTGATTACCCTTCAAAAATTTCTAACTAGTCAGAAAACAAATGGCGTAGCATATCTTTTCTATCACAACGAAAACTAAAGGGTTCCTTCTTGTGCAGAACAAAATATACAGCTTCCCAAAGAGATAAAATTTCCAGGTATAGAATCATCTCCCAAAAACTCACTTGAATTAATAAATGTATATTATATATCGCGGTAATTGGTATTTAACTGCCAAGGACTCTGGTAAAAAATACAAATTCCATCCCCAAACAATCCATTAGCTCTATACTAGGATCAACAATACCCCCAGATGCGTCAAAATAGAGAGAAATAAATCAAATCCTACAACTCCTGAACAGCTGTTCAATACAACCTTATTCTCAGGTGTGTAGAAAACAACGGTGAACCACTACACCCTTATTCGCCAGTGTGTAAAAATTTGAAAAACTCAGAAAAAAGAAAAACAAGTATATTTCTCTTTGTCACACACTGGCTCAATTTCCTTAAATGCTACCTGCAATTTTTTTTCCAAAATTTGGGTTCATTTTTTATTTTATTTTTTCAAATGTCGCCTACTATCTTGAGTATAATCTCTTTCTATTGAACAGCTATTCAAGAGATTTCTCTTGTTAGTACACGCTAGATATTTAAAACGATCCAAACGTATTCAGTTGCTGCTAAGCAGTTATATATTAAACATGAACATTTTAAATTTAAGCGTCGGTATGAATTGATACCCGCTTAACTTGAGAAAAATAAAGGACAATAATTCCCACTCTAATTAGAAAGGAGGCATGGTCTGTGCAATAGTCACCAGATGGCATCAGTCTGTGTAGTTACTAAATTTAAAAGAAGTGGATTACGATCATGCAATATATAAATGGAATTAATATAATGAATTTCATAAAATTTAATCACTTACCGTCAACTTTTGAATTACTCCTGCTCCTAACAGGGTCTATATCCTTTTCCTTAAGCAAATTACCAGTGCGCCTTTTTCTAGCATAGGTGTGTATAGGTACGATAAGTCGTGGTCGCGGTATACTGAATTGATCATCTGAGTTACTGCTGGACGATGAACTTCCTGGTTCCCGCCTTTGTCGCGCTGGTGACTTGGAGGGCGATAATTCCAGTTGATTGTTGTTGTTGTTATTGGTTTGAGTATTGAGCTTTGTCTGATTTTCAAAGTTAATATCGCTATACCGTTGAGCACCATTTACTTGGCGATTGTAGGTATTTTGATCTGATGATTTTTGTAGTTTAGCTAACGGAATTGTTTTGAATTTGTTTGTAAACGCCTTCTCGTAATCACCTCCTGATTCACTATCACATGTTTCGGATTTTTTATTATCGGAAGGTGGTGATGGTGGCGGTGACGGAGAACTAGGATATTTAAAGGTCGTGAAACTTGGTACTGTAACTGGGGCAACTCGAACGCTTTTAGCCCTTGTGACTGGACGTGGTTTTATGGTACAAAACCGTTGAGTTGGTTGAATCTCATACGATTTCATTCTGTCACCTGGTATTAAACAAACATCTTCAAACTCACTTATCCTAGTATCACAGTCTGGTTTCGATGACACCACATTATTCCATCGTTTTCTGGTCGGCTGAGCATTTATAATAGTATTACTATCACCAGTGTAATCAAAATCATCGGTCAGTTCATTTTTTGATTTCCACTTACGTCGAAGGTCTTTAATATCCAAAGTACCGGTTGGAGATACATTTTTGAATTGCATAATCACAGTTTGTGAGCGTTTAAGTCCTTTAGTAGGAGTGAGTATTCTTTCATCAACTGGTTTCACCTCAGGCGGGATAATTTGCCTTGCTCGAACACGAACCTCTACAGGATCAGGAACGTATTGATTGGCGGTTGGCGTAGATAATTCGTGTTGTTGATCCTTACGATTTTTGTCAATTTCTTCAGTTACCTCCTTCAAGTCATCCCATCCTTGATATTGTTTACGATTTTTTCTTTTTAATGTAGACGGCTTATATCCATTCATATCTTTAATGGTTTTTACAACTCCCTCATCTCTCCTATTCTTCTCAAATGCCCGTATTTGCTCCAATGTCATTTGATATTTATTCAAGGATGATATGCCCTCCTGGCTGAAAGCTGTTCTATCATTTTGTATTTGCTGTGACGAATCAGAACTACTTCCAAACTTGGTTTTCATACTTTCCTGTGCTTGAAGCCAATTAGCCTCATAAATAGCTCCCATTGAATTAGTCTGCTCCGGCGACAAACTAGCGTCAACCGCTTTACCTGGGTAGTGCTTTATTCGCATTTTGTGATAATTAATTTTCACTTGAGTGCTGATTATTAATTCATTATTTCCATAAAATATGAGTACACTTTGCAAGTTTTCTGATAATCACTGTAAGACAATAATTTAATTTTTTTTATTTGCACACATATGCATTCCAAGGACTGTGTCTAGAAAATTATGACCCGTATTTTGATCTCCACGGCTTTGTTTGGACTAGTTTTCAATTTATTTTGTTGTTTCATTATTTATTGTGAAACTTTACCCATAAGAAAAATTTCCCAAATAGAAAGATAGTAAAAAATTGCACATGATTTACTCTGTCGCGTCAATACCTACATGTCTTACTAACACTCGTGATTCCAAAACTAGCACAATGCGTTTCCGTTTTGTTTGATTATATGATGCATTAAGGCAAGGGAGTTGCCCTCTCTCCCCGCTCTCCCTCCATTGACCGGAATGACCAAAAAATTTAAAAGAATTATAATATAATGAAGTCTCACAATTATCATCGAAGTTTTTACCTTTAATTTTAGTACAGTTCGAAAGAATCGGTTCAAATGTTTTCTTTAATTAATGTGGGTTCGCGTGCAAAAACTTATTGAGTAAAACTTTACTCGTATGGTGGCAGAAATATGTAAAAAGTATGCAAAAGTACGCAAACGGTCCTCTAATTTCGTTAAAACCAAGAAGGAGAAGTGCGGAATGAGAATTGAGTAGATATTGAATCTAGTTTATACGAGTATATAATTTTGAAGTGTGATCTGATTTAGATTTTAAGCCAATGTAGCGCATGCTGAATTCACTCCAAATCCTGCAGCGAAGGCCTTACGCTATCAGTATATTTACAAACGTAGCAACGTCAAGAGGCTATTCCAAGTGAAAGCTCTTCAAATTTTTGAAAATTATGGTTAGGTATAAACCAAAACAAGCAGTAATATATTTAATGTTTAAAACTTGTGTCTATTTTCATTTTCTCATATTTCCTTTGTAAAAAGGTTTAAGAAAATTAGAAAATTACAAATGTAAAGAGAACTTTTCTTATGACAGCATTTTTAGTACACAGTAGAAAAAAGGGGTCCAATTCCGTAAATTTAAGACACGTTTTTTCCTAAAAATGAATGTTATTTTTTCTGGCATAAGGGAGAATCAGTTTAATTTCCACAAATCAATGGAACATTAAATAGATGCAGGAATTTGGCACCAGAAAACCTAGTCGTAAAATTCCCGAAATGTTAAGCTTTCTGGGATAAAAGGAAGAGAACATTCAATAAATCAGGTATTATTCTACAATTGGAAGTACCCAAACTACCTATTTCACTTTTTCTAAGGTGGAGCTTTCCCTAATCTTATCAAAACATATGTAAGCATAGTGAGTCGAATTGTTGCCACTCACTTTAGGGAAATTTTTTTTACTGTGGAACTAAAAACTTCAGATTAATTCATCCAAGGAGGGAAACTCTTACGTATGTAAAATTAATGTCATTTTTAGGACGAAAACGTAAAGAAACAGAAAATGTGTAAGTTCCTGCAAATTCATTACAACAAATCTTCTCAGAAATGAGTAAGCATACAAGCGCAATTTGTTGGAATACGCGAACAAGCCCAATGTATTGCAAGAAGTATGCTGTGAGGAGTGTAATTTTCAAAATGATTTCAATAACACTAGCTTGTTTGCCATTAACATTTTTTTCACTTTTTAACTCCCACCAAATCTGAGCTTTAGCCAGTGTTAGTAATCATTATACTGAATTTTGCATCTCGCCGAAAAAGACATCAAAAATGTCCCCGATTTCAATTACATATTTCTTTTTACACTCCACGATTACTTTTTTTTTTTTATAATATGATGAAAAACAAATTTACTTCCAATAATCCTACAAAATCACAAAACTTAGTGAAATCTAGTCCCATGGGTACAAATTACACATCTAGGGAAATAATCCTGAGCAGCTATCACTGATTCCCATACGAATAAATTAAATGTTGCTTTATTTTGATTTTGTACTTGTACGAAAAAATACAAGACTCGAAAATATTGTTTCCCACATCACAAATATTTTAAATCTAATAATGTATTTATTGGGATAAAATTTATAATAGATATAAAATTAATCAATTGTCCTAGAGTTAAGTTTCCATAAAATTTGAGAACCTCTCACAGTTGATATTTATCAGAATACCTAAGTTTATGTGGGAGACTCCAGTTGGACCTCGAGAAGAATCAAAGACAATAACACAGTCATGCTAATAAAATTTATATTCAATCCGATGAAAAACCTTCCTTTAAATCAAATTTATAGGTATAATTTCTAGCATATTAGGTATGCAATTAGTTTCTGTGATGCTTGGGCAAGCTGACTCAAAGTGGCAACGCAAAGTCCATCTCGACCTTAGAATATAGAGACAACAGGAAGTGTTGATACCTGTAAAATTCGTGTGCATGAGTGTAGAATTTTTCAGGGTCCCGTGAAGTAGGTCGGCAATATTGAAGAAAGAGACAAATGTATTTTCAGCTGTCAAACAAAGTTTCCTAATTTGCAACAATTCAAGTCTAATTTAAAACTTGTGAAAAGTGAAAGATATTTTATTTAAATGTAGTGCTAAATAAAGTAAAGAGTGTAAGTAATTATCTGTTGATATTATAGTGATAAATTTCTAAGTGATGCTCATATATTTTCAGAATGAAGTGTTCAGTGAAAAATTGTCACAACAACACCAAGGTACGACGTGGGAAATCATTTTTAGGCATGTATAGTTATAAAATATTATTTTGTGTACTTTACACACCCCTTTTTATATTATATTAAATTAAAAATACATTCCAAAAACGACATCGAAAAATTCCTTCATCCACCTAGATTTGATTACGCTTATGACAGCTGAGAAACTCGCAGGGTATGTGGTTGTAGTGACAGCGAATAAGAATATTTTCGATGGGAGCAAACGTAATATTTTCAACCATATATCTTGTTACCCCGCTCTCTATATTGATTCTACTACACGGCTATACTGAGCTTTCACTACAGCGGCAACAGATACTAACACAACCAGGATTTGTCTACGCTAAATTTGGCTTATCACACTTCCTGTACTCTCTATATTCTAAGATCTCGACACACAAGGAAAAAATTGATTTTAAACTCGTAGGAAAACGAATCGTCGAAAGACGCACGTCTGAAGCTGACAAGGATCATACCAGGATAGTTAAGTCAGGTCTGCAGAAAAATATTTGTAGGTAAGCTGAGCCGGGGTACCGAGCATAAAGCATACGAATCCCCAAAGAAATACTCAATAAAATGCTAGGCAAGGCTTTTAATTCAAACAATACAACCAGAACCTGAACTATGCGTATGAGGAAAACAAGCAGATCAGTAAGAGAAGAAAATAAGTGCGAGCGATTTCTCGTCGAACAAAACCCGGATTAACAATTTTCGTGTTCAGTCTAAACCTTTCTAAGCATCTATGGAACAGGCCAAATTGAATAAATGTTTAAATGGGTGGAGTGGAAACCATTACCATCTATTACCTGTGACTGCGGTGAACCATTTTAAACGATAAGCCACGTCATCGCAGGAATAACCCACGGCGATGTGCACACGGCCTTCTTAACTATTAAGTTCTCGCAGATACTTTATTATGGCCAGTTTCCAGTTTCACAGTCTGAGTTTAAACCAAATATTTAATTTAAACTCGACATGGGTTTCACAGTTTGGTTTAAGCCTCGGTTTAAACTAGAGTTTAAAGCATGCCATCCCTCGGTTTAAACTCAAGATAAAGGTATTTTAAAAGTGTGACATTTTATTTTGACAGTAGCATTGCTTGTTTGTATAAAGGCTGAAACACAGTGCGAGCGCACACAACTTCGACTCAGCCGGCGTTTGATAACTTCGGTATAGTATAGTGCTTGATACTTTTATTTTCTGACTTTTATATGTTATCAATTTAAATAATTGGAAGAATTCATACAATTTCTATAATCCCGGCATTTCAAGTTATAAATTAACTCCGCTTCTCGCACCAAACTAATCAACACCGGAACTGTCAAACGCCGGCTGCGCTTACTCTCGCACTGTGTTTCAGCCTTAAAGAAAATAATTTTATAATGGATACATATTTAGACATTTTAGCAATGGAAAAGTCTTTTTTGAGTTAAATTTGAAACTCTGTCGACGACCGAGAGTAATTAGAAATCGACCAAATCATTGTAATGAGTGGGACGACGATTTTTATGCTAGATTTCGTTTATGTAAAGAGCTTTGTCTTCAAATCTATACTTGTCCGTTTTCTTGCACTCTAATATATGTCTTTTTTTATGCACTAGGGAAAGCAATAGCTCAACTTCACTTCTACTAAAATTTGCAGCCCTTTTGGATGGTGGAATATTTAAAATTAGTCAATATAAATAAACATATTTTATATTTCACTTTCTGGTTGGTTTACTTTTCCGATTGACAGATTGATTGATAGAAAATGAATGCTGAAGAGAGCCTCTTGAAATTGAGTTCCACATTTGGAAAGAGTACATATTTGTAAATTGTGGATATTATTACGGAGACACAGGCTAAGATGATCCCAAAGCAATTGCGCACAAAATTGAAAAGTTTTCTGTTAATTAGTTGAATTTTGAATGCAATATCATGGCCATTGACCTAATTTCGATTTCAATAAGCTTTTCTGTTCTCGCCAAGCGGTTAAGTTTGAAAACATGACTACTGTACATGTAGAATTGGCTATTTTGTGCACTACGATGTCTGAAAATGTATATTAATCTGACCCCAAGTTTATCTAGCTTAATATGTTTGAAACCAGCACAATAAAACTTGTTGAAAATTATCCGGAATTTTCTTACCATATAAATGCACGTCTCTCTCTCTCTCCTATCTCTCTTTCTCTAATAGAGTTTGTAATACATGGCCAATTTCTTTTGTGACATAAATAATCGCATTTTGATATTCTAAGGCTATGACATTTCTTATCAATCTCTGCCTTTGTAAAACTAGACCAAATAACGCAAAACAAAACCTTAACTTCTTCGACATTCATAGCTGCGAACAGAGGTCGTGTTGTGAGCAGCAAAAACTATAAGTGATAAGGGAATTCTTATGTCAAAGGCCTCAAAGTAAATGTGTAAATGTGATTAGATGTCTTCAGGAGAAAAAAACGATGACATTTCTATAGGTAAGGAAATCACGTACCTCAGTGTCGCGATCGTGAAACTGGTGTATACCGCAATTAAAAATAAACGAAATTGTCACCTATTATATAACCAGAAACTCTCTATATGAGTCTCTGTTTACCGTTTCTGCTTCTTTAGGGCTTACGAAGCACTTAAGTTTCCAACTTGATAATGAATGAAATGTGATTACGTGAAATTATGCCAGTCATGTTGCTGAAAGTGTATTCCGAGAAATTTCTTCGAGCCCAATGTGTTAAGTAAAATGATATCAAGGTAAGAAAGAAAACCAACATAACAATGATAATAACAAAAATCTTAAACCAAGAAGTTTGCATTGCGTATGAGCATTATTTTCAAGCTCCTAAAAGATTTTGTATAAAAATTACATGACGAAGTCACAAAGTTCAGGAAGTACTTACAATGACAAAAAAACACACCACCTTGGTTGTATCACAAATGTAGAACAGACTGATGATCTTGAATTCTATAATGGGAACAAAATTAATAGGTAGTCTGCATGTACCCCGCGCGTTTGTATATTGAATAAAGAACTTTCCAAGCAGAAAAATTAGGTAAACGTTTTCAATATGGTGCGAGAAAACCTAGATAGAAAACAGTATATCACATTTTTATATCCACTATACCGAAATCAAAGAGGCAGCTGTATACACATGAAAAAATCAAAAACCTTCAAACAGCATATGAAGAAACGGTAAAAAGATCTAATGTAGAAGATCTGCAGGAATGATGTGAGCATGTGCAAAGAAAATACCAAGTTAGCTGAAGGTGTTATCGAGATGAAAAATTATTTGAAGTATTTGGTCAAAAAATTTGTTGAAGCAGATTCAAAAAAGATACTCATAGGTAAATGAAAATATCAATTAAGATGAAATTGCAGCAAATTTGATAAAACAAGGTTGATGAACAGTGGTTAGAATCTTAAAACACCCTCCAAAGATTCATATTGGACCAATTCTACTACGTTTACTGCGATTCGAAAAGCAGAAGGATATATAATACTATAAAATTTTCCATCTTCCAAAAACTATAAATAACTGGTGCTGATGGCGTTTTTTAGACAAAAATAGTAGTTTAATAAAACAAAAATACCAAACTCAAATAAATTCGGACTCTGTTGAGGTATAATCTCGAAACGGAGAAGAAGTGGACGATATGTATGTACATCCCATTGAAAGATCCCAATGACTATTTATCTAGTAAATTTCAAATTCTCATCATAGCATATTTCATTCAGAAGTTATAGGGTGATTCATAAAACATGACAAAATCTTTGGTCCACTGCTGCACCTTGTACAACAGTCACAACATCATTGCACTTAATAGATATATCTACATAAAAGAGTCCAACAGTAAGACTATCACTTACCTAAATGTTACTTAAGCATAAAAAATGAGGATCGCTATAATTTACATCAAAATTAGGACATAATAAATTCCACTCTAAACGACAAATTCAATGATAGTTTCGAAATTTTGAATCTACCTTCCGAAATCATTCAATTCAGCGAATTTGAACGTTCGAAAATAATTAATTATCTTGTTCATAGATTTCTCTCAGGACAAAGAATCAGATGCAGAGTCAGAGAAAGCATAGAGTAGTTAGGCACTCACCATTTACCGCCACATATACGAAATAGGAAAAGTCTAGATCTAAAAGAGAGTGTCATCAAGTGTTGGGAGTAATACATTTATTTTAGTGAAACTTTAGTACAAGTGATGTCGCGTGCGGAAAAATGGATAGTCACATATCACTAAATCTTGTCTTCATCTTACGAAGGTTATGGTCACTACTTTTTAATCTGGTATACTAAGTGTTTCATTCCGTTTGTAACCCATAGAAATAATTATGGTAGACAAAAGTCGATTGGACACCCACGTATAATACTAAAAGCTATTTTGATTTTTGCTGAAGTTTTGCAAACGAGCTTTCCAAAAAAACATTGTAGATTTAAGTTCAAAAATGAGACAAATCAGTTAACTCCTTTCTAGGGTTGCCATACAAAAATTTTGTTTTCCACTCTATATTTGGATACTGCCTGAGAATATGGTGACGAGAACTGAAATTTTGTACATGGTGTTTTTATAAAAATAGTAAATGAAATTTCCAAAATGTACTAAATCGCGCAACCGCTTCTTGGTGTTGCCATACACAAATTGGGTTCTTTACGTATAATGTGGAACTGATCAGTCGTAGACGTTTTTATTGTACTGGAAAGATATTTAGAATATAAAATCCTATAAAGTTGGTTATAATCGTTTTTATTGTCAACGAACCGTTCTGCAAATAGATGCCAAGAACCACTTTAATGATCAAATTTGTACAATGGGACCATACGAAATTATATAAGGGGATATTTAGAATGTTGGGTATCATAGAAATTGGTTGTGACCAATTCTAGCTTTATGACTTGTTTTTTACGTTGAGCTGATTAACATAACTTTTTTTTTATAAAAACTATAAACTGTGGACTCAACTATTTAATTTGACAAAATGAAAATATATGAACTGTAGCAATTAAAAAAGTAATTGAGGTCATTCCGAAATTGGACGATATTTCTTTTAAATAACGTATAGGTACTCAATTTCGAAAGCACACGATATTTTTCTAAAATAACGTGTTCTCAGTCACAATTTAGCAATTTATATTTGAGCTGAATAGATTAAGAGTTTTTAATAGTGACCGTACACCATGTACTTTTTAAGATGTATAATTTTTTTTTCATTATTATTTATTTATTCGTTATTAAGTTGGTGTTTCTATAATTTGCTTTTTGTTTGTTTTTTGTTTTTGTTAAACTATCGAATATTCCTTCCACTTTTGACAACTAACAATGTACTACAAAAGATTGTAATACATATCTTCAGTAAAATTCTAAATAGAAAAATATTTTTTATTTATTTGGTTTATATTTTTAGGAATTCATCTCTGTTGAAAACTTCTACGAACAAAGTTATTAATAAAATAAACTACGTATGCTTAAACTGCATCTTCGTAATAAGATATTAAAAATGAACAACAATAAAACTTGAGTACTACCATAAGTAGGTCGAGGGACTTCCTGCGTTCCGCACTGAATTTGTACTAGTGACCTTCATAATCCCCGGAAGATTTTGAATGTATGGAATTCGATTGAATAAGATCAAGAGAGAAACAAGAAAAAATGTTATAAGTGGTGTAAGATCAATAATATTAAACCCTAGATGAAATCGTTCATACTTTCATTGTCATAATAGCTAAATTTTGTTCTTAGACGTATTTTCCGTTTCTGTTTATGTGAATATTTTCACCTAACCTACATATAACTGTCACGTAGGTATATACCTATATTTATAGGCCGTTCAATACTATTCGCGACCTGGGCTGTATTACCGTACGCGACTTAAAAAACTAAAATTTTTTAATAGCAATACTACGACGGAGTTGCCAGATGTTTTATATAATATGAGCTTATACAAAATTTCAGCTCACTAGGTCAATGTGTTCTAAACAGTATTGCAAAATATATACGATACCGAAGTTTTTGTATGACAACAGCTGGCTAGGTTGATGTGCTCTAAAATTATCGTGCGGGAGCATGGAAAAAGTGAAATTATTCTTGGTGTATTTAATTGATTTGATTTTTATATGTCTATGCTTAGTATACAGCTTTCATTTGGGGTATAAGAACAACAAAACAAATTTTTTTTTGGTTAATTCAGATCATCTGGACCGCATTTCCTTCTTCATAATCTACACATTTTTTTTTTCAACTTGAAATACATAATGTTACATGCACCTATTCCGGTCTTTGTTCATTTTTCCGCATGAGTTGAAATCAAAACATGAAAAACGTCTCCAGGAAGACAACAAAACTTCGCTTTAATATGCATGAGCGGTGTCTTCAGTAGTTGTCATTCTGCTCTATAAAGTTTAAAAATTATACAATAACCGCACTAAAAGTAAAAGAAAAGAGCAATTAAAATCACGCATGAAATATGTATGTACTGATCTGCTGCAGAAACAATAATCCCACGAGTCTTAAATGCGGAACAAGATACCTCGACCCCATGCCTTTAGCTTCAAAGCTTCTAAATAAAACCACTAAACTATGTACATATGAATGTATGTATGAAGTCAAGAGATACCAAGTCCAAAATTGAGTTTTAAGAGTTGCTGACCTTGACTGGTTACCTTTTTCACCATTGTAAAATCCTTTCTCTTTTACTGTTTCAGATTTCAATGCTTCGTAAGATTACTCGGTATTTTTTCCGTTTTATATCGTGTTCTTTCAGTCCACACTCATGGACAAGATAATTTTAAATATTGCATCACTTTGTAGGCTCCCTGCAAAGCTATCAAACATTGACCCAAGAATTTGCTGCAGTGGTACCCGAACCGGTAACTAGTACTTAAGTCGTCGACTTAATTGCGGCCATATGTTGCCCAAATTCATTTAAGTGCGGTCTTTGAGGATCACTTAGCTGTAAAAATATTCAGTTGTTATTTTTGTTAGCCGACTGAATCTTGACCTTCCTAAGCATTCCACAATAAAAACTGTAAGAAGTCATTACTGAAAGTAGTTAGTACTACTTAGCTGAAGAAACTTCGTTGCCTGCAGAACAAAGATCTTGCACGCTATTCTAGTCACGATCACTCAATACTGCAGATCAGTCAGTCTTCACAGTTGGAATTTTTTATTGAAACTTTCTTCTTTCGACGTCTTTCTTCTTCTGAGGTATTATGTGAAAAGAATTCTGTTTGAATTGTATTTGTGTGCAATGATATACACACATACCTATCTTTTAGCGAGAGCAACATCAAATTCTGCTTACTTGCTTCTGATTATTGTGCAGATTCATGCACAAAAAAGCATTTGACATATTTCCGATTGAATTCTATGTCATATCGGAAGATGGAAGATTCAGATTATAAAAACTAACTCTATAAATCAAACATATCTGAGATTTCTTTTTAATGGCAGGTAAAATGATAAGATTTATTCCGAGTGTAGTACATAAGGTGTCTCAGAGAACCTCTAAAAGGCGTTGTCAATCGTGGTCGAAATTTCTATAGAAAACTGATCCTCTTATTTTGGGTTTTATTAATTATTGTCAATACCATAGAACAATATGATATGCACAGCTCGTTGGGACTACGATGCTTAAAAAATCAGAAATTTTATAGATTTTTAGAAAGATCTAGATAACAGGTGTATGCAAATTTTTTTTTCTGTTTTTAAAGATGAAAATTGTAAAAAAATTTGAAGTGTCAAGAAATCCCACAAATGATCCAAGAGCAGAAGAATTAACATGTCGAGCAATAAAGATTATGTTAGACATAACGTGCTTTATGATTTTGACAGAGTCCACAATGCAGATGATGACGTTCAATACGTTCATGCTGTATACAAAAGTAGGTACTTGTTGCCCTTGGTTCCGGAAGTTCCACTAAGGAGACGGATGCTTTTCTGTACACAGAACAGTAGAATAAAGAACCATGCACTTAGAAATAACATTAATGGCCAGTTTCACAGTATGGTTTAAGCCCCGGTTTAAACTAGAGTTTAAACCTTTCCATCCCTCGGTTTAAAATCAAGATATAAGTATTTGAAACGTGTGCCATTTTATTTTGACAGTATAATTGTTTGTTTGTATGAAATTTAGACATTTTTAACGATGAAAAAGTCGTTTTACACCCTACATGAAATTTAAAGCGTATAGGTACTAAGTTTGTCATTCAATTTGTAGCACCTAGAAATAATGATGGTAGAGAAAAATGGATTGGACACTCATGCGTCGTCCATCCGTCTGTCCGTCCTCACGATAACTCGAGAACGCATGTACTTAGAAAGCTGAAATTTTGCACATGGGCTTCTAAAAAAACAATTAAGTTCGAAAATGGGACAAATCAGATAACTCCTTCGTAGGGTTGCCATACACAAATATCATTTTTCACTACATATTTGGACACTGCTGAGAACACGCAACGTAAAGTGTTGAAATTTTGTACATAGTGTTTTCATGAAAATAGTAAATATAATTTCAAAAATGGACTAAATCGGGAAACCTCTTCTTGGTATTTCTGTACTGAAAAGTTCTTCAGAATATGAAATCTTATAAAATTGGTTATAATATTTTTTGCTGTTCGACGAGCCGTTTTAAAGATATATTCAAAAATCACTTCAAAAATCAAACTTGCCCAGATTAGTGACCATACGCAATTGCAAATGAGCATTCATCTAGGGTATCATAAGAATTGGGCTTGGACCAATTCTACCTTTTTTACTTGTTTGAGTTAAATTTAAAACTCTGTCGACGACCGAGAGTAATTAGAAACCGGCCAAATGTTTAATGAATGGGACGACGATTTTTATGCTAGATTTCGTTTAAGTAAAGAACTTCGTCACTTTGTCTTCGAATCTATACTTGTCCGTTTTCTTACATTCTATACTATATGTCTTTTTTTATGTAGTATGGAAAGCAATAGCTCAACTTCACTCCTACTAAAAGTTGCAGTTGCAGCCCTTTTGTATGGTGGCATATTTAAAATTAGTCAATATAACTAAATGTATTTTTTACTTTCTGGTTTGTTTACTTTTCCGATTGACAGATTGATTGATAGAAAAATTGCTCCACAATGGCGGCGAGAACTAATTTAATTGACAATTTAACCAGTACTACCAACGTTACTAGAAGAATGCACTGTGAAACCCGATTTAGATCAAACTACGTTTAAACTTGGAGGATGGTTTAAACTAAACCTTGGTTTAAACTCGACTGTAATACTGACCATAAATTCGACAATTGGCTATCAGACAACTTATTCGAAAGAAATCGATCGAACAGAATATCTACCTGTGTTTACTTGGGTGCCGCAATATTATGAGCCATTTTTAGTTGATTAGTTATATGATCATAATTGGGTATTTTACAAAAATCTAATGCGTTAAAGGAATGTATTCGAGATTAAAATGTCAGCTCTATTGACTTCAAAAGGACCATGGCATCTAAAAAGTCTATGTAATTATCCACAACTGGTAAATCACATCGGAATCATCTTGTATCATGACAATGTACGACAGCTTACACTCAGCAAAAATTACTATGGTTCTTACATCATCAGCCATTCTAAAACATTTTCGATCTCTTCAAAACAGCTTCTCAGAGCAAACTGCATTACACAGTTTTCTAGATTCCAAAGCCGAATGAATTCTACAGGAAACAGAATTGGAATTCAAATACTATCAGAAAGATGAAAAGAAGTCACATGTATAATAGAAATTAATTAAACGTGTTCTCAACCTATTGTGTACCTATCGACAGACGGATGGATACACAAAAATCGAAATGTTTTATAATTCTATGCATGTCTCTAATTTTTTCTTAAAGCATCATTATTTCTATGGATTACAAGCGTTTGAACCAACCTTTATACCTATGAATTCATCTCGAGTTTATATTTTACAGTCAAATGAATTAAACCGAGTCAAAATTGCGAAATTTTATTTTTTTTAGCCACAACTTGAACTATTAGAAAGATCGAAGCATTATCTAAATAATTATGTCACCATACCGAGTATAAAAATGTGTTCGAAGTTATAGGGTAATAAAATGAAGAAGAAAATCTTTAACTCGACCTAACTCATTATACCCCTTCTCCTTCTCCACAACTAGACTAATTTTTTTGCTTATCTCGACCTCAGCTATCACCACGTAATTGAATCATTTAGAATTGAAATGAGGTATGTCTAAAGTCTAAAAGTTCTAGACTAGGTTGAAAATTGAAATGACACAAGTCCTGGACATGACTTGTTTCAATACTAACTCTTGATTTATTGTTTGAATAACGTTACTTCAGTTAGATATGGACATGTTTCTACACCAAATATAAAATTTACTCCCATCAAAAATAAAAAATCATCAAAATACGCACTTTCAATTCTTCTAAACAATTCAATTAGCCTCTTTATCACTGCATAAAATTCATCATTGTGATTGTTATTTCGATTATCTTATACTCTATATGATCCTTAGACTGACTACACTTAAGCACATTACGTTCTATGGAAGTTTGATCATGTTTCCTTTTTTCCAGTGAATACATGGTCATTCCAAATAATATGCCTAATTTTTTATTTTTTTGGTTATTCTGACGCGACCATTACCAATCTTAATATAAATTCATATCTCTATAGTTCTACATGACATAAAAATGTCTTTGAGGGCTTATTTGAAAGGGACTTTTGCTTAAAAGAAAATAAGCATGAAAATAATTAGCAAACAACATTTTTCAATGACAATAAATTCATCCTTTATCCTTGAAATCCTATTTGGCGTAGTTTCGATTTTTTATTTATTTTTTTAATACCCGATTTTACAAATTTTTATGGCGGAGAAATAAAAGCTGTAAAAACGGTACATTTATGTGTAAGAGGTAAATGAATAATTAAAGAAACTGAAGTAGATAGAATAAGGAAGGTAAGTATAAACTCCGAAATTTTCGAAGAGAAATTAACATGTTTTAATTATTCACAGAGACAAGGTGGGCTGTAGTAGTAGGCAATAAGGATAAGGGCATTTGTGTTTTAATAAATTAAAGTAATTACAATTTGTTAAATAGGGAAAACGAAGAACTTGTTTGCATATTACTGATTGCAAATACTGACTACGCTAACATAGTGATTATTTATAAAGGGTATGCTTTCAATCGTTCGGTTAGACGAAATATTGTCAATATTATATTATTTGGGCGTTAAAAGCACACCGCGATAAGTTATTAATATTTATACAGAGTGTCGCAGACTAATATGACTATATTTTGCCAAAAGATCCCTCTTGTCCCGACAAGTAAAAATTTGTATGGCGGAGAGAGAGAGAGGGGGGGGGGGTGTGGAAATGTCACCCCACCGAGGTACAGGGTGATTAGTAAAATATGCTCTTTTTCATTAAACACCCTATATGTTGAAAAGTACAGGGTATACGGTCTATTTTAAGGCGGCGTTGTATGCAGAACCTTAAATCTTTCCTATGATTGTTAAACCACCCACAGTTATGACGATTTAAAATTGGAATTTCGGTTATTAAATTGTGTTGTTTTTTTAAATACCCCCACTAGAATACACTTTTTTTACAAAATTTCGAAAGCCCAGAGCCTCCACTTTAATTACACCTATGTTGTATCCGAGACGGTTAAGGAGTTATTTGCCCATAACTCATTTAGGTCACACATAATTTGTTCTCTTAGTATAACTGAAAACACGTCATTTAAAAAAATATATCGTCTAATTTTGGTATGACCTGAATAGGTTATGAGCTCATAACTGTTTAACGGCTATAGTTAGCACATAGGTTGTACTAAGTAAAATTAAAGAGGAGACCTTGGGAATTCGAAATTTTTCGACGGAAAGCCGATTTGTGCAAAAAGGTCATGATAATCCTTTTAATACAGCCAAGCTTGGATAGTTGCTAAAATTACTTCTCTTAATGGAAACTTAAAAGTTTGCAACATCTGGGGATAGAACTTTCCAATCAGAGTACCCAGAGGCAGTTTATTTTGAGGAGATTGGTGTTCAGAAGGAAAGTTGTATTGGGAGCAGTGACGGATATAGTGTATTAAGTAGCGTAATCAAATCCTTTAAGCTCGCAGAGCTCCCAGTGGAGAAAAAAAGGTTATTTGAAGATGATTATAAAGGAAGAAAACTCCAGCAATTTCGGAAAGGTTTTTTCAAAACTGATATTTCACAAAATATGAAGGCGAAGCTCACAGAAACGAAAGACAGGTAGAGCGAGGAACTACCATCATAGGAATACTACCGATAAATTGAACAGTTTCTAAGATTCGTTCAGAACTCTCAGTAGCATCCTTTTATATGGCGAAAAGGGGAAGTAAAGAAAAGTATGTATTCAACACCTTCAGGTACGTCCGAGGAGGAAAATCTAGCTCCGAAATATTACAATTAATAAACGAATTTCATTGTGGTGACGATGCAAGCAATCCGGAAAGAAAGATTTCGTTTCAGTAAAGATAATTAAATATTCCCTATTTTATTCATTTCAAAAACGTATGTAAACGACAAGAGACAACTACTATAAAGAAAATTAATTTTGAGCAATTTTAAGTAGTTATATGCTCATTTCCTGTAGCTTAACTCGGAACAAAGTATTGGTCTCCCCAAATTTGCTTTTCATTTATTTATCTCTCAAATACAAATACACCGAACTATATTTGTGATTTTTTGAAGAAGTCAATATCCGGCAGTTTCGAAAATTTTGGAATCCCCATATTTCTCGAAGTTCCTTTTATTGTTGTGTATGTCCTAATAATTCACACAATAAATATACACGTTATTGATATTGCCAAGTTTAATTAAGATCGGTGATGGTGGCGTCTGTTGACTGTGCAGTTTGTTTTAATTTGTTTAATTATTACTGTTTTTTTTTTTTTTCATTACATTTTATAGTGTATTTTTTCCTATTTTTGTAAGTGGTAGTTGTCAGACTGCGTGCTGTTTATCAAATTGGAGAATAGGACAAAATTATTGTGGCCCACTTGGTCGAGCACAGACATTGAGGTATTAATCACTTATGTTTAAATCACATTTATATTACATTCCTTGTTATTTTCTGCTTCTTACATGGTTTTTTACCATTTTCTTCCACAATTTTTTCGCACCACATCCGCAAAAAAGCATGCAATAATTTCAGCAAAATAATAATTATTTAATGCAAGTCTGCTTTGATGCTATAACATAAACTCCACAGTCCATTATTGGTCAACATGAAGGAATACAACAAATTAGAAAACTTGAAGAAACGTGGAAGTATAGCAAAAATAATTAATTAAAAATGCTTAGATGGATAGACCTTGGCAGTACATGTTCCCCAGAAAAGTGAGGAAAATAGCAAAGCAAGTTGTTTTACTGAGATCGTTTTGCTGGCAGGATATTTGGAGTTTCATTGGCATGTGTATGACATACTCAAATAAAGCCAAATTATGACAATTGAGTCCCAAAATATATTTAATTATTGGTCTGCATTGCTAGCGTTCGTTCACTTAGATGATATTTCATATGAATCAGTTTTTTAACTCATTGTCAAGCCATGACGTTAACAAAATTAGAACTGGTATTCAAGTATCTAAGACTGAATTGGGGAAAAGCTTTACTAGTTAAGTATGACGTCAATAGCTGTTACAAAGGTCAAGGTGAATTCAACAATCTGAATTCTCATAAATCCATTAATAACCAAGTCTTGTACGATTTCAACTTAGGTATGTATATTAAAAAAAAATCTAAATTTAGAAAAGTGAAAGAAATTTCTGATGACCTTGACGGAAGTGCACATTTAAATACTTCTAAGACCAAGTTTTTTATACTGCAGCTGTTTTTTATCACTTGAAAGAATATTTTAAAACCAAATGTGCCTTGTTTTGTAAGCAATAATTAATAATTAAATTACGCAAGAAATGGTGTCAGTCATTACGTCGCCGTTCTGTTTTTTTTTTTTTACGAATCAAAGAATATCTTTAATTATATGAAAGATGTTTAGTTGCTCAAGCAGCATTCTAAAACAATAGAAATTTCAAAGTTTTTGTGGACTTGGGCTGATTTTAATATGGTTATTTAGGGACTGTCCGAATTGCGACTGTTCGAATTGGATTATCTCTTATTTAGCAAAGCTCATTTTTTAACACTTTGACATCTTATATACTTCTTTCAGTGGCCTTTTCCCGTAGAAATCGTTTGAATAGTAATTTTGTGATTTATTAATTAATTTCTTTATTTGAAATTCTTTGTAAAAAGGAATTCTAAACTGACATAAAAAAAGCAACAAAGTCGAATGATTCTAAGCCGTCTTCGAAACTGTGGGCTTCGCTCAATTTGTGAAGTCTCGTAATTTCGTAATAAGTTTAAAATTGAGATAAAACAATGGATTTGGATAAAAGACCATGTGGCTAGAGTTTGAGTATCTCAAAACATGAATATAAATTTGAAGCACTTTCCTCCATTTATGTTCGGGATGGATAAATTTAAAGTTATTGTTTAATTATAAAGGGCGCAGGTTTGAATTATGCTACTTATCACTTAAAACATTAATTCACAGATGACATTTTAAATTCACACAGTCACGGAGGTTTTGTGGATTTGTAAAAAGGTGGTACATATATTGTAATGTAACAACATTTCTAGCCTTCTCGAATTATTTGGACTTGAAAATAATACAGAATACAATCAGCTCATCCCGCAAGCCGATAAACAGAATTTGTTCGGACCGTCTATAACCACCAATAAACCACACGAATTCTGAAGAAATATGGTCTTTTCAATTCTAAGAATTAAATCAATTCTTTCCTCCATTAAAAACAATTTATACAGGCCTGAAACAAAAATCCGCGCTGATGTTACCTAGATCTACGCTCATAAAAAATTTTAGCTAACAAGCCCAAGCAACCAAATCAATACAACTTCCACGAAGCCCAGACACAACTCAAAACTTATTCGCGTCGTATTCAGCAGCCAGAATTCTGAAGAAATATGGTCGATTTAAATTCTAAGAAAGAAATGAATTTATGTCTATATTGGAAAACGATTTTGGTTCGTACCCATGATGTATTTAGCTGAGATCAGTGAGTTATTGAGGTTTGCTATGAGGTCTTCCACACATCACTTTCTTAGTACTACCGTCGATAACTGGGTATTTCTTGTCTGTGCTTTGGGCTTTGGAGATAGGTAAGTTTCACATATCTATAGGGAGTTTGAATCCAATAGGCTTTAATGAATTTTCTATCGGAATAAGGGGAAATTTTTTAAATTAATGTAAATTTTTCGACAAATTTTGTGAAAATATCCGTAAAATTTAGAGAAATTTTTGAATAAATTAAGGGTAAACAAGTGTTTGAAGTACCTGTGATAAAGAGGAATAAGTAGATGCGTATTGATTAATTTTCTGTCGAATGTACAGGGGCGGATTTCCCTATAGGCCGAGTAGGCCCGGGCCTAGGGCGGCAGATTTAGGGGGCGGCGATTTTTTCTTGTAGTTGTGGGTATTTCATTACATTTTTATACTTTTTCATTTTTTTAAATAAAATAATTCGTTGGAAAGTGTTATTTTTAATTCTACTCCATTTTTTTCAAATCTACTCCGATTTATGAGGCAGCCTACTCCGCTAATTCTAGCCTGGGGTCCCTTCACTGGATATAGATCATTCAATTTTTCGTGTTTTACAGGGAGTAGGGGGGCGGCAATCTTCCATAGGCCTAGGGCGGCCAAGTGATCAAATCCGCACCTGCGAATGTAGGAAACTTATCAAAAGGAGCAAGGGAACATTCAATGCACTTGCACTATGTTTGATGAACTATTAATATTAAACAAATGTAAATAATACATTATTATAGTTGGAAATAAACATAAAGTATAGTGAATTGTAGACATAATGAATGATATTTTGCACAAATACCTCCATTAATGATATTTTTCCCTTAAATATAATTCATTTTTTTATTAAGGAATAGGTGAAAGAAAAAAATTAGTGTGCAAAACAAAATAAACAAGTTTATTTCAAACAAATAACAAAATATAGACATAGAATTTAGCACAGCGCGATGAATTGTTCTTACTCTTCACAATTATTTAGTGGTATCGAATATAACTTTAAGTTTTCACAATTATTGATTCGCGCACGTCTTAATTACACAAACGTCAGAATAAAATTGTACATAGTGCACACATGCGTATTTCATCGGGTTATAAGAAGATAACATATGCCTTGTATTTGGAGTATTTTTACTAAAGTGAAGGGTTTCGTTTTTCCATAACATTATGGAATTGATAGGTATTATTTTTCAAAATTTATCAAATGAGAGTATATTTCTATTCAATTTAGTTTTAAGATTTCATAACATATTGGTCAAAAAATAATAAAATATATGGCAAATAACATAGCTTAGGTAAAAGTACCCTACTTTTCATCTAAAAATTTCTTTTAACAAGTAAAAAAGCTAGAATTGGTCTAAGACCAATTCTTAGGATACCCTCTAGATGAATGTCCGTATTAAATTTCGTATGGTCACCGATCTATTCAAGTATTGATTTTGAAGTTGTTTTTCGCATATATTTCTAGAACGGTTTGTCGCACAGACAAAATGATTATAACCAATTTTATAGGATTTTGTATTCTGCAGAAGTTTTTAGTACCATAAAAATGTCTTGGACTGATCGTTTTCAAAGTATACGTAAAAAACCGAAATTTTTATATGGCAACACCAAGAAAGAGTTGCCCGATTTAGTCCATTTTTGACATTTTATTTGCTAATGTAGTAAAAACATCACGTGCGAAATTTCAGCTCTCTACGTCGACGCGTTCTCAGGCCGTGACCAAATATATAGCGGAAAACGAAATTTTTATATGGCAACCCCACGAAGGAGTTGCCCGATTTGGCTGATTTTTGAACTTAATTTTACTTTTTTTTTTAAAGTCTGTGTACAAAATTTCAGCTCTCTAAGTGTACGCGTTCTCAAGTTATCGTGCGCACAGACGGACGGACGGACGGACATGCAAAAATCGAAATAACTTTTAATATTATGAATGGGTGTCCAATCCATTTTGCTCTACCATCATTATTTCGAGGTGTTACAAACGGAATGACAAACTTAGTATACCCCTATGATTTCATCTAGGGTATAAAAAGGGTCCAATACACCATTTGAAAAGAAATTTACACAGAATATGTTTTTTATGTACTATTTGACTAATTTTAAGTAACCGAAAGGTATATTGCTAATTTTTAAGGAAACACTAGACTTATTTTACGAAAATCCCTTGCACTGAATATAGGGAACCGTACATTATTTTTTGCAGTGCGAGAGCAAAACTACTGGAAATCTTTCGAGGACATATTACCAGTATTTAAGGATTTGGGATGTAATAAATCACGTAAAATTTACACGTTATTCACTCACATTTAGACTTTTCCTGAGAATATGAGTGATTTGTCAGTGGCAAGAATAGAGAACCTTTCTATCAAGACACCTCAGGCGTTATGAAAAAAAGTGGAACCAAGCCATGCTATTATTGATTATTACTGTACAATTACGAAGCGAAGCTGTAGACATTGTTGTTTATAGCAAGAAATTAAACATAAATAAGAATTTAAATTTATAAAAATGTTAAATTTATTGATAAAGGTACCGCATCTAAAATATGTGAACAAATTTTCTTTTCGAGCTTCAAAATAATTCAAACCAATTTAGATTTTAGGAGTAGTACAGAATTCTTTCTCTGGTTGCCCATTATTAAAATCAATATGCCATTTATGTAAGAGAAAAAAGCTTTTTTATTTCATTGGTCTGTATAATTATGAAGTAACAAATAATTCGTTGTTGGATAACTTATGTATATACTTTTATTAACGAATAAAATTTTAACTAGCCGCCTTTTGAGCTTGTATACAGTAACATTAGAAAGTTAGGCTAAGTTCCACAGGAATTTGATTCGGCGAACGATTCAATCGCAAAACTCGAAAGAGACGGATGAGTACTACCTATCTCTGTTTCCCACAAAATTTTTAACATATTTTAACAAAACCCAAATAACGTTTAACGCTGCGGCGACGTGGCGATCACAGTTAACTTTTTCTCGATCAAAATTTTTCATAGTTGTGCCGGTGCTGCAGAGCTTGGTTATCCCAATGAATTAGTAGAACTTGATAACCCCACTGAATTAGTAGAAATTTACAATTACCTAAAGTTTCATCCAATTTAGAATTTACCTATGATAGCAAGTAGAGTTCTCTTGCATTATTCCACAAGCTCTTCGTAAAATATGAGGCAAGATGAAGTAAGTGGTCTGTTTCGTTATAAATCTACCTAAGTTATGTAAGGGTTTCAAAACACCCAGTTAAATATAATTATATATTAGAGTTTCCTAACAAGTTGAATATGATCTACACAAAAATTCCAAACATAAGATATTGTTTGACAAAAGTCATTACAAATGCCTTAGCCATTAGGTGTTTTGAAATCGTACCCATAGAACCATGGGCCAATATATTATTCAATACACAACCAACACCTAAAACATATTTGTAAGAAAGAAATAGTAAGTAAATTGTAATTTAACATATTTTCCCATAGCTCCATATCTACATCATAATAAAGCCAGAAGTAGTACGAAATATAAAATGATCTCTTTTAAATCGAAAAGTTTTTTCATCATCTGCAGTAAATAAGACAGTAACTCATACATATATACTATTTCTAATTTCTACCACTTCATCTAAGTATCCTAATTTCATTTTCCGGGAAAGTTATATTTTCTCATACATCTACTTGTTATTATCTCAAGACTTTTGAGCATGGATTTCACCATATCTTTCGACGTGTTTTATACAACATAAACTTCTGCTACAATCAAGTTCGCCGATGAATGTCAGCGGCTGGCACAATTACCTTTTTAGGTAAATTCATTCATGATATGGTTGTATTTGCGGATATTTATGTATAGATTAAGTACAGTGCACGACTTTATATTTTATTTACATATTAGATAATTTAGCCTATTATGAGTGGACTTAACGCAAGGAGGGTACTTGAAATAGGTAAGACATATTTTTTATTTGTTAAACTCCACGTGCGTGCAGATGGAAAATATTCTGATTTGTGCATTATTTTAGAAGAAGTGGATTATTTTCATTTAAGTACCAGATTCGAATAAGTGAAGACGTATTTATTTTCTACACCTTTTTAAGAAAGCAAGAAAAGTTTTTCCCTTTACCTCTCAGTGAAAACAGGACGAGTGCTTCCTTCCACCTTCCTGAGAGTATAAATTGAATGGTTTTTCCAACCTTCCGGAAAATTTATGCTTAATCGATCCGTACACTTTTCTGAAATGACAGATTGAATGCTTCCATTGAATTTAAAAGTGATTAAAAGTAAAAGAATTAATAAGGAATGCTTCTTCTCCCCTTCCAAAGAAATAATAAGGAAGGCTTCCTTTCGCCTTACTGGTCATGCAGAGTATAGCCACCTTATATACCTTCCCGTCGTAGGACATCAATGCATTAAAAGAAATTGACTGGGTATCAGAGCTTATTGCTTCCATACCTTTCACAGAATGTCTTCGGAATGCATGCGAAATACTTCCGTTTCACGCTGCGTAGTGATACCATTTTTGTGTTCGCTGAAGTATACTTATGATTTGAAGGTGTATGCGTGAGGTCTGGAACGCAGTAGTTTATTGATATTCGTTTCAAGCGTGACGTTCAACGGTCGTCCCGGAAAGCACATTTGGAGAGGGATATCGAAAGACGTTTGGTGACGTGCGAAATGCTTCTTGAACGACAGAAAAGAAGTTTTTTACATCGCATTGCCCCTGGCAATAAAAAATGGATGTACTACGATAACGATAATCTATGTATATGTAATACTTCAAATCAATAAATAATAGATGAAAAGCACTTGAAAACTCCACTCCAAACTTATGGCACCTAATTCAGTATAAGAGTGTCTCTGTTAGGTGTGATTACGAATGGTATAAGTCAGGTCAGCTTGGAGTGGCCAAGTGCCAAGTTTCACTACGATTCGTCACACCTAATCCTTTGTGGAGTCCGTTGTGATGCCACCTTTTCTGGACCCATCCTGGTAATATTTGATTGATCAATTAAAAACTAGTACCAGCCATAAGAATTAATGAGCCTTATTATATCTACTATCTGTTATCTGCTTTTCCTTTTTATAGCTACACTTCTGTGTATTTTTTCACATAAGTAAATTGAACTAATTTTCAAAGTACCTATCTAACTGATGTTTAAAATGCTAGGTATATCCAAGCCGGTCATACACTTTTATTGTTTGAGTTAAAAAACAAAAAATGGCCCAAATGATCAAATTATTTGATTTTAAATGATCATTTTCGACAAGAACAAATTTTAAAAATATTTTAACACACCATTAATTTAGCAGACCATAAAACAAGTTAAATTTATGCTTTATCAGTTCGCAATCATGCAGGGTGATCTCATTTCGCTTTTTTGTTCTATGGTGGGTTTCTGACTCAAAAATTAATGTTGATTTTGACAACTACTCATAGACTATTTTGGGAAAACAGGAACTAAGCTGAATATTTGCCTGAGAAATTTCTTATTGAAAACAATTTATGAGTTTGCACATGAGTCGCAAAAGAAAAAAATATATAAATTGATTCATAGATGAAGATTCAAAAACATCACAAATTGATTCCCTACCTTCGTTGTGAATAATCACCGATTAAGTGCAGTCCTAAATATAGTCCATAACTGTACTTTGAGAAGAAAAAAAGTTAAACGCAAAGGATAGTTCAGCTTGGTTTGTAAAAACTGGTTTAAGCGACTCTGCTTCATTGTAATCTCAGAAGCGTGGTCAAATTTACTGCTGTTGAACTTGCATGTAAAGAATGAAGGGTAGCTAATCTGAGAAAGCAACCTAAAAATTCAGAAATATGACTATTTCTTAAATACCTTCAAAGAATTCCCATAGCCATTCATGAGCCATTCGTCATCTACATATGTATAAAGTTTTAGAGAAAAGTCAATCATTGAGTCGGATTAAATAATAATTATAGTAAGAAAATTTTCTATAAATATGTTGGCAAAGAAGTTAATCATATGAAAACAGAAGAAAAAATATTTCGCTTAATAATAGAGAGCTAAAGCAAATTAATCGCTGAGGTATATTGCAGATTGGCGCAATTAATTACGGATTTTATAAAACAAATTTTTCTCAAAGTAGCTTCGGAAAAATAGCAAGAAAATACAGATAAATTGATTCACCAACGAAATTTTACTTTATTTGACTAAATAATAGAATAATATATATTCCTTAAGAATGTACGTATGATTTAACAATCTTAAATAGTATATGTATGAGCCTAAAAATACTTCAACGAAAATCCCAGTAGTTTAAAACTCTGAGTAGAAATATTGTCAACCGTTCTTAGTCTGCAAATGAAGCGAATAGAGTCATCTAAACCGAATTTAATTCAGTTGAGGCAGTTCGAATCCAAATTTGAGGAATCTGTATTACCCCCAGGAATTAATAAGTTTCATTCTACAAGTATTCAGAGAAAATATATCGAAACACACCGGTGACAGAGGCCCCCATAAAACTTCTGAAGCCGGAAATTTACGTATCCACAGGAACCCACATCGTTCTACGGTACAATTGCTGTGCGATTAATATAGCTACTCATCATCAGCAAATGTATGAACCTTAGCATTTCCGGTACACGTTAGCTAGTTAATTAATAAACTAAAAAGAAATGGTTCCAATACAGAGCCTTGGGATAAGCCTTTAAAAAGAAATGCAATAACGTCTGCCTCATTCGAATACATTGTTATTTCCAATACAATAAATTCCCATATAGTCCTTGAGTGGAAAAACATAAACTTGAGAAAAGTTTGTCTATAAATGACTGCAAGTAGTCCAAAAGAAGTCAAGTCATCCTGATCGTATAATATATAGGAATTTGTTGTTATTATTATTATTTATTCAATCAAAAATCTAAAAAATTATTGGTAAAGATTTTAAAACAAGACAAATACCAATTCTTACGATAGATGAATTCTAGTATGTAATTTCATATTTTCACCCCTCTGTGAAGGAACTCTTCAGTATGTACAATAAAAACGTCTAGGACTAATCGTTTTCACAGAATACATAAAAAACATAAATTTTTATATGGCAACATCAAGAAGAGGTTACCCGATTTAGTCGATTTTTGAAATTGTATTTACTATTTTTATGAAAACGATATGTATAAAATTTCACCTCACTACGCCTACGCGTTCTCAGGTAGTGTCCAAATATTTTTTTTTTATTGATGGCAGGGGGACGAAAGATCCAAAGCGGGGAGGCCAAGACGAGTCAGCTCACAAACTCTCACCAAAACCTTCCTGTCCTCTTAATGAAATGGAGGTAAGTTTTTCAGGTCATATGCAGATAAAACGGCAGACCCAAGCGTATCCAGCCCGGCGGGCGTATACTATCAAGAGAAATTTCTTGAACAACTGTTCAATAGAAGAGTAGGGGTCATGTGAAAAATAAAATAAAATATGAATGCAAATTTTGAAAGAAAGAATTGTCTTTAGCATTTAAGAAAATTGAGCATATCCGTGACAAAGAGAAATATACTTGTTTTTCTGAAGGAGAAATGTTTACATTTTTTAATAACCAAGCACGTTGTTTTTTACAGACTGAGGAATATGGGTGTATTAAACAGCTGTTCAAGAGATTTCTCTTGATAATATACACTCGCCGATCCAGCTTCCGGCCAAAGGCAGGACAAGCGCACATAAAGTGTTTGATTATCTCAGGATCTCCTTCCAAGCAGGACAGACACTCTGGGCTGTCAACAACTCCAATATTTGAGCGTGAAGGGAACTGTGGCCGCTGATGATGCCAACCACACAGTTCTGCATTGTTTTCTTCCAGGACCCAAGAGAAAGTCAGAGAAATTCTTATTGGGCCCATCAAGAAAAAGATTTGTACATTTACAGGTACACAGGTTCATCCATCGCTGCTGATGTGAACATCCGCTTTAATGAGCCTGATCACCGAGGTGGCAACGTCTATAGCCTGTTTCAGTTCAAGGAAAAGAGAGCTAGAACCAGTCCACATATATGGTGAAAAACAAAATGTTTTTATGATAGCCCTACGAAGGAGTTACCCGATTTATCCTATTTTCCATTATCTAGAGGATGGACAGATGGACAGAAATGTAAAAATCAAAATAACTTTTAATATTATGTATGCCCAAATCCATTCTGCTCTACCATCAATATTTCTATGCGTTACAAACGGAATAACAAACTTAGTATACGCGATATCATCATCTAGGGTATAATAAAAGGTATAGCGGGAACTTAGGTATTTAGTAAGTAATAAATTCAAATGCAAAGTAATGGCTGCATTCTAATTTTCTATGTGCTTACAAATTTCTTGCCACTTCACAAATAAACACCCGGGTAAAAATTTGACAATTTTCCTGACAGTTCCAGACATATGTACACAAATTTTCCTACAACTAATTTTTAGTTCCAGTGTCTGACCATAGCTTAAAATAGCTATTTTATGCTCTTGAGAACAGTCAAAAAATTGCTCTGACTTTCCAGAAAATAGCTTCTTTAAGAAATCTTGAACGACAGATAGCTGCTAATAACAGCTATTAAATAGCTTAAATAGAACAAATGTTGAACGTAACCCAGGCTTACATACATAATAATCCGCAAGATAAGATAATGCAGCAAACAAGCAGCATAATGTTCATTTTATTTTGTTGCTGCTTTAAATGCTTGTTTAATAATTTGTACCAATTTATTAATATTCCAAAGATAAATTACATAAATAGTGATTTGATGTTTTTCAATGTTAACTGACTCAATATGGTCAATATATCTGGAACATCATAGCAACCACTTATGGTGCAATATTGAATTTCTAATCCGAAACCATTTTCATCAATACTACAAAAATCGCGATTTATAACAGCAGCTACATACCTACATAATGTAAGTATGTAATATGATCGATATATTGTTTAGCGCAAAAGTACCTATATCACCAAATAATTCCTAGAAAAAAAAAATCACATCGTTTAAAATTAGCTGGGTTATGTAGGTAATTTAAAAATAACTTTTATTTAAAAATGTAAATTTTTGTTTGCTAAGATGGTTAACGTAATGCGGTTAAAGGTGAAAAGAAATTTTGAGGTAGCTTCATGAATATGTAAATATTTTGATGAAGCTAACCTCACATCAGTGACAAACTTTCAAACTTGGTCTTGGCACATATAAAATCTTAGCAAAATAATAAAAAACAATTTTTACGATTTTTTTCCAACACCATTTTTTTTTGCCAAGTAAAGTAAACAAAACCATTGGATATCCTTATAAAAACAAAACATAAAATTTCACTTTTCAAAACTGTATGCAATTGTGGCAGGTATGTAAGGTAGTCAGATAAATGAAACTTGGTGCAGAAATTATAGAAAATTGAAAATCAAAAAGTCAATGGTTTGCATCATAAAATCCAAGAAAAGTAATTACACTTTTCAAATTGTGGTTAATCTACAATTACCGATATCAACAATTCAGATAAAAATTACATTTAGAAAGTAAGATGAAAGCTAATTCTGAGAGGAAAAGCTGATTTGAAGAAGGCGGAACGGATATCAAATATACCAATCCAACCCGGACCGGTGACTGTCTTTTGCAATAATCGACCGACAAAGTCATTAACAGAGATCATACTATACCTGAACTGCATACAACAATTTTTTCGAAAGATTACAACAACAAGTTTTTAAATGATTTTCTCTACGGTTTTCATTTTCAATCAATCAATAAATTCGCAAATCCAAAGATCGTAAACAATGGAGCTTGGAGATGCGAAACACCTTGAACCACGCTAAACACGATAATATTCCAGACACAGGCCTTTGACATTTGAAGGTGCAGTTTACCAGTTATGTTAGAAGAAACTGAAAGCTTCGCCTTAATCAGCAGTCAAAAACTTACAACTAAAAACTTTCACATTTGCATAAGGTCGCACAGTAAGGCAACAAAACAGCAGCTGGGACGATCATAGCTTGTGCTTTGGTGTGGAGACGGTAACTCAAAAGTGGGTCTCCGATGATTTTTTTTTTCTGCACGTTTTCACGATGAAAAATAAACACCTTTACGATCACTTTTGTACTTTAGTACCACATTTTTGAAAAACAAAACAAAGATTTTATATCAGCAATCACTGCATACTGCGAAGCACTTTTATGATTTCCTTGCGGGATAGCTAGGTACGTACAAGTCGAGTAATAATGAGAAGAAACAATCGCAGCCAGCTGGAAAACGGCAGATCAAATAAGTTTTACTTTCCACGGGGAAAACAAAGAAATTATGTGCTACACTACGGTGACGCGCGTGACCGAATAGCGTTGTATACAAAACGAGCGAATTTAACTTTAAAGAAATACTCGTCTGTATCAGCTGCGTCCGCCGCGGTGAAAAACGCGAATAAAATCAAGGTAGAGCATGTCACACACAGCCAGCGAGATCACTTTTGTGGAGTACACTCAACAAGACTATCTGAACGGAGAGGGGTAATACAATTTACATATGCCAAGCAAGCGGATCGTGGTTAGTATAACACCTCTCCAGGTGTGCTTCACTCAGGTCACAATGATCTTATACACATACCCAACAATACTGAGTTAAAAGGAATCCGAATGCATGAGAACTTAAAAGAGTTTTTCACATTTAGAGCCGTACTGATCATGGCGAGCTCATGAATGATCACTGCTGTTTTGGAGAGTCTTTGGGGAATACCGCGAGTACACGAATACGATGGTGATGGTGCTTTTCGCTTGGTTTTACAGAGAAATAAACAAAAATTCCAACATCTGTCGGTCGTCATCGTCATCCATGCACAGCTGACTAGATTTGAATTGAACCGGTTTTCTTCTCTCTCAGACAGTACTTAACTTATACTTGAAAACGGCTTTGGTGGCTCTCTAATCTGTTTCTGTTCCGTGCCGTTTAGAAAAAATATGAGAAGTAGATATTCATTTGGTGTTTTCTTGTTATTCACCAGCTGATCAGTGTTGTCAGAGGTATGGAAATGTTGAGTGGAAATTTCAATTGCTGCATGAGAAATGGAAATATTAAATTTCCATATAGGGTAAGTGCACCAATTCGCGTCCATGCCATAAAATCGTATTTTCCTTAAAATGTAGATATTTCTATATCCTCATATTCGTGTATATATCTGCTATATGCAAAATTGTAAAATGAGCAACAGGATCGTTGAGTCAAAGTTCAGCCATCATGTTCGGTTCACTAAGTGGCAACTTGTGAGTAATACGGAATTGCAATAAAACATTTTTTTAAATGTAATAGGTAGGTACTAGGAGTTTAAAAGGTAAAGGAGTGTTGATTTTATTCCATTTTTATATCATGAGAAAGCAGTAAGTAAGTATATTTATATTTCCAATAAATAGAATATTGTTTGAGATTTAAGTTTATTTTAGGAATAATCACATCAATTTTAGTGGCCTCGAAATGGATCAATGATGACTATCATAAGCCAGTTTGCATATACCTACTAGTGGCCGCAAATTAGAACTGAATTTTTTACGTTGCCCCAAATTGCGGCCCACAAGCATCACTTTATTAATTAATCTGATTTAATGTATTGCATATAAGGAAATATGGAAGGATATACATACTGCTACAACACTAAGTAATTTTCTATTAGAGCAGCTAGCATAAGAAAAAATATTCCAAAAACATCATTGCAGGATAAAATGTCTGAGGGCATCCTGCAGGCGTAAGAAAATTTGGACTACAAAGTATTTTAACGGAAACTGAAGAAAAAACTAATTAAGTGGTGTGAGTTGTTAGCCAAATACCCATACCAGAAAAGCGGTTTCTGAAGAGGTTATTAGAAAATGGATTTATGAGCTCCAAATTATATGAAGGAGATGAATGCTGAAGACATATTTCAAGAAACAGTTGTTTTCCCCTACGTACGACCACCTAGGGATGTAGTCCATAGCCAGCCAGAGGACAGGTTTTTAGGTAGTTCTGAGTGAGGCCAGGATGCATGAAAACATATCACGAATGGGATAAATACGTGGTTAATTAATGAGCATATTAAAAAACATGTGATCATTTTTGTTGACGGCCACAAATCCTATTTAACATTGGAGTAAAGCGAGTCAGTGCAAATGGGATAATCTTATATTTATAAGCACATCCTCGCAGCACAATACGTATGCTACAACCAGCAGATATTAATGTTTTCAACTAATGCTTAATTAAAATAAACGGGAGTGATTAAATGAAGATCTAGTTTTAAAGAGATGTAACATTTAGATCTTAGGCGCATTAAATTCGACGCGATTCACTTTTCCCTCAAGCGAGGATATTGTTAAGATTGCTATTCAATGATCTAATCATGCATACTCATTTGACACATGCGGCATTCCCTCCAGAGTCCGTAAGATTATCAGAGTAAATAAGTTCGTTCAACGTTATTTTTTATTACATGGAAATTTTGTTTAATGAATTTTTATTTTCTATCAGACTTGGAAATTAAAATTTTTATTCTGACAACACTTCGGATGATCTTTAATGGGATAATGAGCATAAGCATAATATCAGGGTAAGAGAACAGCGGATTGAATGAGAAGCTGAAGGTAGGTATAAGAGTAAAGTAAAGAATCAGTGTTTTTTTTTAAGCACGGTGAATAAGAGAAATATTCTGCTTATTTTTTCAGTCTTTCTGCTGCGCTTCCCAATCTGTACTGTAGTATGTTATAATATCACGGTATACTGACAAACTGAACCACGGCATCGTACGACTTTTATATTAATTATTTTTTTATTTATATTGATTTCAGCAATCATGAACAAAATATTAACACCTTAATGCACGGATTAAAATTTATGTAATTTCTTACTTGATCGCTTCCAAATACTAACTTGTCAGGTAATAAGTTTTTTAAATAATTGTTTTGAATTCTACATATAACTTGTGATACCTTGATGTCATACATCTAGTGCCAAGAGGTGATTTCATGAGATTTTTGTAAGACCTTTTAAACTCTCTCTCGCAAATAGAAGCATAATATTTGTGAAAAGTTATTTCGAATGAACGAACATTGTGAGTACAAGAAGTTGGCTTACTACGAAAGAAAAAAAACCTTTTCTGATAAGGTAAGAAAAGAAGCATTAATATATGGATATGAAATTGAAATCGGAAGAATGAATTAGTTTGCAACAATATCACATCTACAATTAATTATGCGGATTGAAATATTGATGTGCCTGAATTGAATGACCCTTTCACTATAAAAATAGTAGTAGAACAACAAGTATCTACTACTTTGTACATATACTTCATATCATAGCCATTTCCTGATATTTCAAGAAGAGCACAATCATTTGCATTTTCACAATCACTATGAACAATTCTGAAAAATACCATGACCTTTTGTAATATTTCTGTTAAATAAATTAGTGGCTGGAAATACATGCTGGCCTTATAGGAAACCAAATATTTAGAAAAATGTTTTCCGCGGCGCATCAAGGAACTGAGGATATCAAATAATAAAAATCTCCGTTCCTATTTTGTAGATTTGATTTTACCCTTATAGTGCGTTTTCACTGTACTGAAATTACGCAATTTCGCAGAATTGGGTGAATCGTGTATAATTCGTGTACATGAGCGTAGTTTGTCAAGAGCAGGACATTATACATAGGAGTAAGTAAGATGCCGGAAGGAACAGTTGTCAAAACTGAGTGCATGATTGTCAAATGTGATTTTGTTTTGTGAACAGATTTACTCAATTTAAAATTCTTTTGTGAAATTTAACAAAACTATGGAAACAATTCTTTTCAAAACTATTTATTTTTGAAGTTTATTTTGTGTTTTATAGTGCCACTAGTTCCTGTTAAAACCTTCATATTAATTAAAAACCGGATGTGAAGTGTTCGGTCAGTGCTTGAAAATATAAATCGGATTATAAACTAGGGAAATCGTGTCTCAGGCAAGTGCACTATCCAAATTATCTTTTTTGTTAATAGAAGCAAAGATTTATATAAATTAAATATGTGAATTATTTCAGAATAAAGTAGAAAAAGAACATTTTTAACCGCAGATGCTCCCCATAAAAACTTTATTTACTTTTTGAAAACTGACAAGTTGCTTACAATAGGGACGGCTTGTAAAAACCTGTAAAAAATGGACTACAAACACAACCAGAACTCATTACGCACAATCTGGCTAACCCGGGGGTTACACCTGCAAGTACAGCTTGCATGCAAGCCTCCCTTCCAACGCGATTTTTAACTTGACAGCAGAAGTCATGCGTATATTGGAAAATTATAGCAATAAAGGAAGTAGCAGAATGATAAAAATCCAAGAAAAAGTCAAGAGGAAGGTGGTGGTAAATGATGTAATGCAAATTATCCCAGAAAATTTCATTTTTGCAGAATAAATTTAACAAATTCTCTCAAGCATTTCTTTTCCGCCATCTTGAAAACTGTATATTGTCAAATAACTATCACCTCAGCTGCCATGGTTTTTCATCATGCAAGTGATCGTCATGCAATAGATCGTGTTTATCGTTTTATGTAAGGCCATCCGCTTTGTTACTTACAAATCTACACTGTTACCGTTATCATTATTGTAAGCATATTATCTTTATATTATGTCTGCAGAGGAATAGCCATTTATAAAACAACCTCTCGAAACCATATCCTATGGTCAGAAGAATGTTTCCATCATTTGGAACTGCAGACTGATATAATTCGGTTCTTTTAATCGTAATAATATGCTTTCACGGAAGATCATAACAGATCATGTTATGAAAAGTGTAGTGTCTAGCTCTAGCCTATAACTGTATTATTATAAGAAATCATTACGAAATTTTGTAGGCAGAGTCTATTATGTCTATATGAAAAAAAACAAACGAAAAAATAAAAGATAAGTAATAACTCAAAAATTTAATTATTTTTTCTCTTAAGCATGAACTCATTTAAAAAAAACACTTCTATATATGTACTTAGGTAGGAGCCTTTGTTATGCGGCAACAACAATCTCATCTCACTTCCCAAAATAAAATAAAAAACCAAACTGGTAGAAATTCAATAATATGAATCACCAAAAGAGCACGAATACAGCGGAGTTCGTTTTGCTTTCTTATTTATTATTTACTTGCAAGTTGATGTTGTTTTTAATATGCTTATCGCACCAAAATTCCCTGGGGGCTGGAGCCCTTCCTTATTTAATACGAAGAGAAATATTGTCGTCGCCTGACATTCTCGCTTCAGGAGAGTAAATTAATCATCAACACTCAAAATTATTTGTCAATATAAAGTCACTGGCGGGCTAGCATGTTTTTCATCGCAAACATTAATAAATTTACGATTAAAGTGAATACACAAACACAGCAACAAATTCAGAAGCATAGCTACGATTCGAAAACTGATCCTGACTCAGCTATTCTCAATGTCCGCCCCAATCGACAAACTCGTTTTCTTATGCCTCCACCAGTCTCCAACAAAGATTTTTCCCAATTCTTCGCTTGCATCACAGTCCGCAGATAATTGAGCGAAACAGTTACATGGATTCAAAGATTTAGCTGTAGGGTGGCTCTGGCTAGCTGCTGCAATCAATTTCATTTTCAAAACAGTAAAGCGTCGAGAAAAGTGAACGTACACCGGACCTGGACCGGAATTATATGGTACTGGGTTGGGATCTAAGAGGTGCACGCAGATGAAATTAAGAGCCCCATCAACAGCAGCGGTCAGTTGAAGTCATAAGCGTTGTCTTCTTCTTGCAGCAACGCCGTCGTCTTGTGTCCAAATAAAATCGACGTAACATGAATGCTATTGCAAGAAAAGCCGCAGAGAAAAATTCAATATCTTTGACCTAGTTGGATTCGTTCAAGACGGTGTTACTTTTCAGAGTCTGCCCTATTGTGTAGTTTTGACATTATGACCTATGTATGTATATGTAGTTGTAAAGCTCATGACGAACAGATATCCACTTATGTATACATGTTTATCGAAATTAACTAAAATCAGAATGGTAATTACTCGAAAAGCCTTCATGTTACAATGCAAGTCTTACCAAAATATATGTGTGAAAAAATTCGCGAGCTCAAAAGAACTCTGAGCAGCATACGAGTAGCATATAAAAGTTAATTCTTAGTTTCGCATAGGTAGATGCGTAGGTGTATGTCATATGCCCCGGCACAAAGTAACGAACAACCTAACAAACATATTTCGGCCAACAAAATCAACGGGTTAAGGCCGAATTCGAGGTTGGAAATGCGTTTTGCGGAAAATTTGCATACAATAGAATGAGACTGCATTTTTCTTTTTGTTTAAGTTTCCTACATTTTTATCTTACCCGGACTTGTAGGGCGGGCAAATCATGAAGCCACAATTAAAATTTTTTGATCGATCGACATGATGGAATTTTTCAAGTAATATCGGTTGAGTGTTAAGCATGTCGCATTGAGAATGAACTACAAAGGACAAAAGTCACGATCTTGCCAAGTTTCACTCCATCCTTTCTATATTATCTTTAGATCGTGAGATATATGAGATCACGCCCGATGTGTGCCCGATGTGTCGCATCGCCTGATTATAATTGGAACTCGAAACTAGGCAAAACGGAAAATGTCACTGAACTGTGAACTCTGGGGCAATTATCTACCAGTGAGTTTTGAAAGTGTCTGACATAAAGTGAATGGTGTATACAGAGAGCAGGATCGTGTGTCTATTTTTAAATACCGGAAATGTTTATAGAAACGAGTCGAATGTGTACCAGAACTGTACTGTAATTTACGTTGGGCTGGTTGAATCTAAATTCCTGTAATTACGGTTAAATTGCTTTTTGCCTATAGTATGTCTGGTCTGGTATAAATTAAATGAATACGCAAGCTTTGAGGGCAAAGTTAGAGATTATGTACGCTATACATGCCAAATATATGTTCTGTTGCAACTTTTATTCTACCAAATTTTAGCCTATCATTACTTTTGTTTTTGAGGACTTACATGAATGAATTAATTCGTACTAACAAAGAAAATTTTGAGAGCCATAGTATACCTACTCGGTTTTTGGTAAAACACAACTAAGGTTCTACTTCATTTTGATGTGCAAGTAAATATCTAGGCAAGATTCAGCAGACATCTGCATATTATGATAGAATATTTAGAAGAATAGTTTCCATCAGGAACAGTCTACGTTTATAGGCATCCATGCGGCTATGCCTTGTCAAATATGTATACTATTGATAAGAGAGAAAATTCGAGCTATGATATGAAAACCGATAATGCAGGTAGGAAGGCTCAATTATGGTACTTCTATGGTAATTTTTTGGACTTCAGATCAGGAAAATAAATATTATCTAGACCAATCGAAATTTCGACTATGAACATAGATCTGTGTAGTCGTGCACGCACTTTCATGCCTCTACTTCACCTGTTGTAACTAGCAAAGAGAGCCATATAATAAATTTCTGTTTTATTATTTATAATTATAAATAAATAAAAAATAAATAATAAATTATAGTAAATAATAATTATAAGTAATTAAAATGATAATATAATTTTTATTTGCAACTATATTTTCCAGCAGTTCAAAAAAAGACTTCGAAGTGCTGCAATCAAAAGTCAAAGAACAAACTACCTAAGGTTCAGTCTCCTGCCTACAGGTACTCAAACTGCATTAAGCAAAATCTGCTGATAAAGGCGTATTTTTCACATGACAATGGAGACAATGAAGACCAGAATAATGCGGAGTTCATCTATGGTACAAGCGCTTCCATTAAAACAGGTCCATCAAATGTAGCTGGCTATCGTAAGATACCTTTAGAGTAAGTAGCTGGATCATCAACGGGAAGATAAGCGCCAAGGAGGTCCATCAAACAAAGTAGTAAAAGGTCATTCTTAGGTAGAAGTAAGAAAGGGTGACAGAAAAAAGCAGGTAAGAGGATCTAAAGTTGTCGAAGGATCTGCAGATGCAAAAAAGGATTTGCTCAAAAAGCATCTATGTATATGTAAATTGGCAAATAAGGACGGTACTGAAATGTATACAACCAAATTTCAATCATACGCATGCGATGGCGTTGTACGACGAAAAATGTTTGCAAAGGAATAATTGCACGACGAGCCTCTACAGGCACCATGGATAGTAGAAGGCATGGTAGGTTCTAAATAATAATTCACGTAAGCTGGTTTACATTCCAAATGGAGGATCCTACATAATCGTTAACATAAATATTAACCGCCTTTTATTAAACAGTTTTTCATGGTAATGCGACATTTCCTGCCCTTGGAAAGCACTAAAACGAGATCAGTCACTACCTTCGCCTACTTCTACTGATCCAGATGGTGGAATTGAACAATGGGAACGAAAACAGAAATTGTGGGATACGACGCAAATGCCCATCACTGCATCTAGGGAGGTAGTAATAATATTAAACTAGGTGAGTACCTATTCTTTTTGATTAAAAACATTGAGAGATCTCAATATTGATCCAGAAAGAAGCACGATTCAATACTGCAACTGACTCAATCGAAGAACTTTTTATCCTTAACCCTGACAAACTGATTGGTAAATATATATGTAAATGGCAATGGTAAAAGCAAAACTAATTGGATGAGAACTTACCTATTCTAATTACAACGTTAACTAGAGTGTGGAGAAAAATGAATGTGATTTTTATACGAAATACACAAGGTAGACCTAATGCCTAGCTTATGTCCTATTGTCACACAATCAAAGTAGCTTCCTTACGATAAAGGGAAATCAATGAATAGCACATTACTTAAACCTAATAGATTAAAAGCTGTAGACAACATGTAGATCACCCTACGTTGCTTCCTGGATATTGAAGCCGCTTCGGATGACATTTTAAAAACGGTAATACCTGCACTGGATTAAAATTATCTGATGCTTTTTAACTGGGTTATAAGGCTATTTGGTGAAACACTGAGGGTCTGGTGATGTTCTATTGTCTCCCCTTTGGACATTGGGAATTGAATGGTTATTCTGATGATATGTAATCATTATAAAGACAATCTTCAAACTTTTATTCTAAAAGAACTTTTCAAAATCGCTAGGTTTGGTTCATGGTGCAATAAGCATCAAGTATTGTTAAATATGAAACGCACCTTGTAGGAAGCTGAATGGGAAAACATGAAATCTTAAATCACATCTGCTGATCTGTTTTTTTCAAATCAGTGCTAAAGTTAATGATCACCTACACTTCAGCAACACAGTAGACAAAGTGCGCACAAAAGACGATCAATAGGAAGGTCAGAAGAATGCAGAGACTGGTGTGTAGAAGTGTAACCGCCTAAATGAGCACAACGTGGACCATCGCCCTAGATATGCTATTGAACGTATTACTCCTTAACATAACTGTAGAACAGGAAGCGAGACCAATGGCATATATACAGGGTGTTTCCTCCATGGTGGTCCATAGAGCAGGAGGTGATAGTACTCACCTAGCCAAACAAATGGCGGGGGGGGGGGGGGGGGCATAACAATCGTTTCGCAGTTATAGGGTCATTAACAAATTATGCTAGGTTTTCATAAAATAGCCTGTATCTTAAAAAGTACAGGGTGTGTAGTCATTGTCTTAAGCTAATTATATGCAGAACGTCATGGCCTTTCCAACGACTGCTCCCGACCAGGCCCATATTCCTCTCTCCACAGGAGTTATTATGGTCTAAACTAGAAATTTCTGATTTTCTTACTTCTTTTTTAATTTGGTCTTTAATTTTATTTTTTTGCAAAATGCTCGATAACATAACTTTTTTATAAAATCAGTAAACTGTAGACTCTCCTCTTTAAAGTACCTCTTAACTTATTCTCAAACCTATTCTTAAAGATAATTTGTTCCCTCAGTGACTGAAAATACGTAATTTTAAAAAAGTATCGTCTAATTTCGGTATGACCGGAATAGATTATAAGCTAAGAACTCTTTAACGGCTACAGTTAGCACATATGTGTAATAGGTCAAAGCAGGCGAGACGCCCCCTGTATACAGTTTTTATTAAAAAAATAATGTCAGTTTAGACCATCATAAGCATCATAATAGTACGGAGCTGATTGAAACGTCGTTGGAAAGGCCATGAAGTTCTGCATACAATGTGATCTTGGCAGTGGCTGTACACCCTATACTTTGTAAGAAACAGGGTGTTTTGTGTAAGCATAATTTCTTAATAACCCTGTAACTCTAAAACGGTGAGGGCTACCCGTGCCATGCAATTTTTTATTTGGCTAGGTGAGTACCAACTATCACCTCCTGCTCTATGGACCACTTATGTATGTAGGTGGAAACAGACTGTTTTTAGGCACAGATGCATGACATCATCAGATGTGCATAAGTGCGAGACAATAGTATTTGGATCACATTTCATTAGACTAATAAAAAGTCTTTCATACTGTTTATTAAAAGTACTGCTAGAAGAATTATAAGAATAGCGGTGCACAATAAACCAACTACAGACTAAACTAAGCTAACTTCTTGAGAAACGTAATTCTATATTATTTCACATCGTTATAATTATTTTAGAAAAATTTCGCAATACCGTTTCATTTTGTTCGGACAAAAATTTTAAAATTTTGTAGTATAGAATTCATGCAAGTCCTGTACATTGTACCAAAGACAAAGATATAACGGATTGAAAATCATTCACCAACAAATTTGCTAATTTTTTGTTTTAATCAAGAATGGATGATTTATGAAGAAACACCGTCTAAAAATAATATCGGTGGGTCCAAAACTACGAAGTGAAGAACGAAACGTTATTGAAACAATTTAGTGAAAGTTTCCAGGAGTCGATCATAGCCCAGTTTGTAAAATTGCAGCTTCAAAGATTTCTATCTCTGTGTGGTGCGAATTCAAGCCTGTGCGAAGCTCTTATGGCAGAAACATTTTCTTAAAAAAAAACGGCCAGTCAGAACTGCCAAATTCGTCAGAGTACCACTCTCTAGTGCTTTACCTAACGTCAAAATGCCTAATTCTGCTGTTATTGAATTGAAACTAAATTAATGTCAGATATTTAGCGCCTCTAAATATCCCCCTTAATTTCCCCCAATAAGAGCTTTTAACCACAAAGACAAGGCTCTATTATGCGGGAGCGGTACGGTTGACCGCAAATTAAAATCTCTTATAACGAAATTTCGTATTTTACAGATAAATCCAAAAAAGACAAAATCCCGCATTTGCAAAATCTCGTTATGACAGATAAAAATCTCGCAATTAAAGAAAAACTATTGTTCAAATTTCAAGAAAAAATAAAGTTCCTTTTACAATTGATTAGCATAAATAAAAAGGATATTTCTTTAAGGTTCATTTATTGATACAAACAATAATTTCTTTACAACTTTTATCTGATAAATATAAAGGTAATTTAATTTAATTCTAAATCTTAACAAAGGGAGATGTTGTTAGCAATGTTCTGCAAAATATCTATTTTTGACATTCTAAGTCTGCTAATTAAAATAATTTTTACGGCGACGTTACGTAAAACAGTTTTGTTTCGTTTTTGTCAGGTCGATTGGATCTTGATTGCTGGTTTTAAATTTTTCCATAATTAATTTATTGGTTACTAATAAATTAATTATGGAAAAATTTAAACTATAAAAGCCAATGGATCTTTTATTTATAATGGCCTTTAAACGCCTGCGCTAAGGGCTTCCACATTATTTTGTGTCCTGGGAGAGTTAGTTGAAATACAAATACGTAATAATATCGTTTGACCCGTTATAACGATGTAAAATTATTGCGTGTATTCAAATTCTAATAATTGCGAGTTTCATTTCAGAATGCTGGAGGGAATGTTAAGTTGGAAATACTAATCTCGCATTGAAATAAAATATTTTTGAATTCGAGATTTTAATTTGCGAGATTATACAAACAAGAATTTTATATGCGAGATTTTAAAATGCGAGATTTAGAAATTGTGAGATTTTAATATGTGAGATTTTAATGTGCGGGATTATAATTTGCGGTCAATCGTACCCAACCCGCTTCTAACGCATCTAGAATTTGACAATGCTAGACTTGAGTTAGTAAATTTCAATGTTATATCTAGAATAACGTTTAGGTTATTCACGTATATATCAGTGTTGACAACTGCACTGCATAGTAAAACGTAGTATCTTTTATTATAGTAGTTGATTTATGGAAAAAGACTTGAATAATTTATCCAAACAAAAGTCCTTACAACAAAACTCCTTACAACATAAGCTATGCTCAATTTTTGTAGAGAAAATCTGTCATTTTCTGTAATTAATGATTTAGCTGAAACCTAGTTTTCATGTCACCTTGAAGTCTTAGTTTTCGATAGACATGACCACAGACATCAATGTCATTCATTTCAGTTAATAAAAGAAAATTCTTTTAAAAACGGATTAATTCCATTTTTTGAATAAAAGGTGAAGATCGTTTGTTTATTAGTTTATCTGCATTAAAATTTTCGGTAAATCTTCCCTCTAAGAATCGGTAAAGTACATATGGCAATATAATCTATAAGTTTTTCATAATTGCATATAATTTGGAGATCTCACACGATACGGACATGATGATCATGTAAAAAATCTCCATGAATTGCATAGCACTAGGCGAGTTATAAGAACTGATCTTTGTCCGAGGTTTGTGTTAAAATAGGCGCTTTAATCATTTTCGATTGCAGTAATCCTCGGTTTACGCCACCTCGATTTACGCGATCTTCGTTTTAAGTATCTTTTTGTGATTTACCTGTTTACCTCAGTTTTACGTGATATTGCATTTGTATATGGATGCATAATTTTACACATTGTGGTGGGTCGAACATGGCATAAGAGGACTTCCAACAGATCGCCACGAGTAATATCGATAAATTACTAGATTCCGCGAACCGGATCCTACTAATGAACATGTCGGTGAACTAGCAAAAAGAACGATAATGACGACAACAGTGACGTACAAGAATGTCCTCTATCTCGTGTGCTGATTCTAAAGGGGATATCAAATACACTCAAAATATTGCCCTGATCATGATAGAAGCTCCAAGGTGACTAGAGTAACTGGACAGGCGAATCAGTAGCACAGGTTTTGTTTTAGAAAAAAAAAAAAAAAAAAAAAGCGTGCGCAACCAACCTTAGGATTCGTGGAGGGCTGTTCAGGCGTGTACTTCACATTCACTGCGTATGTTAAGACTGTTAATAAGATCTAAAACCATTCTGGGATTGAGGTACGACATATACAACCAACATTAGAGATGATTTTCAAGAATCCTTTCACTTTAAGCGTTTCTAAAACATCTTCTTCCATAGAAGGAGGACTCTATCAGTGTTACGGAAATGTGACTCGATTCTGATTATGACTAAAGCAAGTTTTGTTATGGTCGCAGCGTGCTGCAGGAAGCAGTGTGCTACGTGTATGCGCTGACAATAACAGCGGTGCTCAGACGGAGCACACTGCGATCGTGCTGCCTTTTTTTTGGAAAAATTATGAGGAAGAAGAAGAAACCTAGAAAAAAGTCATACGGTTCCAACATATCGCCAGTTGTCTCGTTATTGGGCTCCGACAGTGAATGGGAGTACCAAGTCATATATGTGTATATATATATCAACGGGTATCTCCGACTGTTCACTGCATTTCACGCTCGTTACGGGACCCACATTCTTGTGCATGCGTCAAGTCAAGTCAAGTGCATGCGTTGGTGGTACATAACTGCAACAGATACGAAGTGAAATCCATGCCAGGAAATGGTGCCCGGATTTTTGTCGACTAGTAATAGTTCCCGCTAAAGTGCAGGAAAAAGAAAAAGGAAGCAAAATCGTGCCCAAGTGTTCGACAGTGAGCAAAGAAAAAAAGGGGGGAAAGTTCAAGGCGGATCCAAATAGTACGGATGATCCCGGGGCTCACATTCAGACAAACGCAAAATTACGCAAATATCTTGGCCTAAATTGTGCAAAGGAAGTTTAGGCTAATGCACGCAGCCAATATTCACCTAATAAGGATTAGATGTAAACAGATTTTAAATTATCCTACTCGCTGAATTTATCGGCTTAAGCATAAAGTATTGAGCAGGGAAGTCGTCTAGTTGCGAAAAAGAAAAATAACGGACCTTCGGCCACCAAAAAGCATTTAAAAGTGGCGCGAAAAAGAAGAAGGGTTTCATACTATTCTACGCAATTTTTTTTTTTTTTGTTTTAATTTGAAACAATTCACAATGCTTGAGATTATTGGCAATATCGGTTGATGTCCGTCTTGCGAGGCGGGCAAAGTTTTGATCCCACAAGGAATCTTTTAAGTAAACCCGGACGTAAAAACGAACATAGATAAGCGAAGAAAAAAAAATAAAAAAAGGGAAAGAAAGATAGGATAGGGTATATATTAAGCAGGGCATGGACGAATAGGGACGTGTGTCCTTCCTCATACAGTAATTTATATTCCAGAAACGTAGCTCCAGGATGCCTCCTCGAGAATGACAAACATGGATTAGAGCACAGTAAGCAAGCAAAGGAAAAAAATGTATGTACCTTCATGCTTCTTTTATTCGTCAAAAGAATCAATTTATAAGAGAAAGAAATATTTACAGTCTGTAGCTACAGATTAATTCACGTACTAGTATGCTTGCATGCTTACTATAGCATATATAGATTTATAACCGCGAATCACTCAAGATTTCTAGATTCATTAGAGTGAATTATTAGCATATAAGCATACTTACCTTAAGATTTAATGTTACCAACCAAATGGTAGAATCGGTGAGAGAGTTAGAACCGTGAGTATGAATTATCGAATATATATCTAATGACTTAAGTCAGAGCTTGTACAAAAATTCTGTTTGTTCATCTCCATTCATAACTAGTCCCAGTCTAACAAGGTATATTTTCTCCTACTGCACGGGTGAGTTAATGGTTAGACTACAGGGGATATGATCGTAATAGTACTATTGAATCACCTCAAAGAAATCGTCTCTGTTCGGATATACAGGAAATTAGTCCACAAGCGAGTTAGATCGTTCAAAATGGTAAAAAAGAGTTTCAAGCACTGTGAAATATGATTATGTTGCATTAACGTCGGAGTTTCCTCCTCCTCTCGTTCTCCTGGAGCCTCTCTTAGCAACGATGGTTGACTAAGGTCCGGTACTTCGCTTTGACAGGTCATCAATAGGGACACCGGGAAAAATTTTTTGACTGCCCTCAGTGTCATTGGGAGGATTGGGGTACAGCAGTGAAGGCAGACCATGTGCGCTTCATGTAAGTAAGGGTCACTTCAGGACCGGATGTGGTGCTGGTGTTTTTTTTTTTGTGTAAGATACGAGTTTTCTTTTTGTATGGACAGTGACAGCGGCAGGATTTCGGATACCCACCTCATTAACTCTCCCGCAATATCGGAGGTGCTATCGTGCCTCCCTGTGATATCGCTGGTCACTGAGTGAGTTGTCAGCTTATGTTGACAGAATGAACCTCACGTCCAAAGGTACTCACTCGAAAGTACATCCATAACATTTTATTTTAAGCAAAATGCGGCATTTATGTATAGTTTTAATTATAAATATGAAATCTTCAAGATCCTTTCAGTTTTTATATAAAGATGCTTACTTATGTTTCTATTGTTTTTTTTTTTAATGTTATTTCATTTAATATGAACATGAGATACTTTATTATTCGAAATATATATATAAGTACACTAATTCCACACCAAAACGATGAAAATTTTCAAATTTTGGGCCCAACCCACTCCGATTTCGATGAAACTTTCAGAATTAGTTAAGTATTAAAAAAATATTGGACTCGTATTTTTTTGTTTAGTCTACCAACCCTCAGGTCTTGGACACGGGGGTGCAAACATTTTTATGTTTTCATTGTGGACGTGTTTTTTAATTTGCTGATTACTTGGAATCGGGTCACTCAATGTTTTTGTATGATATTTCAAATTAATGGTATTAAATGGGGCTTTCTAAAAAAAATTAAAAAATACACAATTTTATAAATTTTAGATTGTTAACGCCCTCCGAAAAGGAAAATATATTTTTTTAAATACTCTAATCTTAATACAAATCACATCAAAAATTTTGGGGTGTTTAGCTCTTAGTTTAGAAGATCCAATTCTTTTTTATTAGAGTATCTGTAAAATTTCATACAAAAATTTTAGAATTTACTCCAAAAGAATGATTTTTGGATTTGTTTTTAAATTCTTAATGAAATATGTGTTTAAAAAATATTATAATAACAGTTCTGTTTTATTGTTTCATAAATTTTATAAATTTATTTTTAGTACAAATCGAGTATACCTTAATACTAACACTGTTGTCATTTACATGTATAAAAGCGTAGTACTTTTGAGTACCTGCTATTGCCTTGAGACGGTTATATCTACTTTTAATTTTCCTGTTACTATCGGTGTAATTTTTTGTTGAAACGTGAACATAATTTACTTTTAATCCTTTTGTGAAACAGCCCAATCGTACAAATGTTTCCTATTTCGATATTTTGCAAGTTAGCTTTTGTTGCATCACATGATTTTTTCCCGTGGCAAATTTAAGAAAAGTGCCATTCTGGAACAAGATTAAGCTCTGTCTTCAAATTACATATTACAATGTAGCAGGTCATCCAATTTTTGTATTGACCTCCAGAACCATCCGAAAAATGAATAACAACGCGTAATTTGTACTTAAAATTGGAAATATTTTGTGAAAAACTGAAATTGTACGCATATGTGAGATGCAGAAGTTGAACTCCTCTGATTAATTTCAGCTCCAAGGAATTAATCTTGATGGATGACTTGATTATTGTGTTGGATAGGTTCTGTTTGATTGTTCCTATAATAAATCAAGATTGAAGAGATCTATTCCCAGCAAAAGTTACAAATCTTTTAAAGTTATTTTATGATAGTGAAAGACAAAATTAAGTTGAATTATCTTTGTAAACATTTTAAATTTTTTGAAAAAATAATAAATGTAATGAACATTTTCTGGATTAATATCTTACACAATAATTATTATGATATCATTTCAATATAAGTCCAAACAGAAGTATATACATAGTTCATTTAAATTACAAAATAGTTAACATGAAAGAAAAATTAAAAACATATACAATTGTGTCTAGGCAATAGCAGGTACTCAAAAATACCACAGTTTTATACCTGCAAATGACTATAGTGTTAGTGTTAAAGAATTCTCATTTTGTACTAAAAATAAAATTAATAAAATTTATGAAATAATAAAACAGAACTATTATTATAATATTTTTTAAATACAGATTTCATTAAGTATTTAAAACCAAAAATAATAAATAAAATAATTTTTTTGGAGCAAATTCTGAAATTCTCATATGAAATTTTGCAGAGACGACAATAACAAAAACAATTTATCTCCTAAACTAAGAGTGGAACCACAATAAATTCTTTATATGATATGTATGTATTAATGTTAGCGCATTTAAAAAAATATATTATTTAGGGCAGGCTTCTTTTCCGGAGAGGACTAAAAATCCGAAATTAATAAAAACTAGTTTTTGTCTCATCTATAACTAATTCTAAGTGTTATCGAAATCGGAAGGGAGTCAGGTCGAATGGTTGGCCGTTTTGGTATGGAATGATGTATAGATATAATTAATACGAAATTTCGTGCATTAATGATGGTTTATTTACGTTCCTAAATAATTTTTCTAAAAGCATGTGTGGGTTATTCTCGATTTACACGATTTCGGTTTAAGCGAGAGTTTTCAGGAACTTATCACGTAAATTGAGGGATCGCAGTAAACAATTTTATAATCTACTGGTTGGTATAAAGATTACTTACCTTCCATCACATAAACAATGCTCCCAACGTCGCCTTCCTTAATAATGAGACTCTTTGCTGCATACTTAACCGGGTACATGCAATCGACTATTTCTCGGATTTGTGTAATGTCTAAATTCTTCATAAAATCGTTGTCTAATATGGCCGACTTGATAAGCTCTCGCGATCTGAGGAAGAAATAAAAACGCTAATTATAAACTTGGACTGTTTCTAATTATTCTATGGCAGATGATTAGGGAACGTTTTAGTCACAAAAGTGCATTCATAATGAAGTAAAAACTGACCTTTAAGGAATTATCAGTGGAGATTGCCATTACAAGCAATGATATTTTCAGTTTCCAGATCTTTTCAAAAGAAACAGTAATTTAGAATTTATGGTTATTTTGCAGTGTGCTAATATGCGATGTAGTCTCTAGCATTTGTGTTATGACATTGTGGGAGAGATTATGCGAAATTCTATTTCTGGTGACATGGAATAAATTTTACTATTTGCGGCTAAGAACACAATCCCGGTTTTAATGGTGTTAAATACTCACATATATTAGTATGTTTTTAAAGTGTCTTGAGTATATAACAGATTGATGAAAGTCTATAAAAATCAGGTTGACTGAGTCAATGAATAGAATAATGAACATAGGGGCAAATATAACAAAACTTGTTACAGAATTGTGCCTTAAAAGAAAAAAAAAAACATTAAAAAAAATAAGACAGAATAAATTACAAAAACTAAGCTAATAATTATTTATTCGTCAGTCGTAAAGCAATAACGATCCATACGTGCCATTATCAACAATACTTCCAACCTGAACTTACGGGTTTTAGGACATCGTTTTCCATCCAGACTATCCAGTATAACTAAATCTTCTAATCGGATAATTCGAATCCTAGCATATACGGATAATTCGAATCCTAGCATATACGGATAATTCGAATCCTAGCATATACGGATAATTCGAGTCCTAGTATCTGAGTAATCCGAATCTATGTGAATTCGAATCCAAGCTAAGCAAAATTTCCTCCATTATGCGTTATTTCATTGGGTAAAAGAAATTATAAACGATCATAAAATAAGATAGAAAAGTAATTTTTTGGTTCGATTGTTGGAGAGAACTCGTCAGTGTGACTTTTTTCCTAATGGTGTACTATTCGAATTCAATTAATTCAAAGCCCTTAATACTCATAATACCATAGGTACCTAGAGTAAAAGAATGATTTTGCATATTTTAATCTCGCTGCTTGTTTCTGTTGTCTGCCCAATAGGTCTGCCTTTGGAATGCTCAAGTATTACTGTATGCGTTTCTATGGCACATAATCAGGGAAAGCCCATACTATTCTGCCGAGATCTCTCTAATTGATGAAACTATAATAATACAATAATAAAGTTACAAAAAAATACATAGCTTGGAAAATTTAAAAATAAATTTCTATCCAAGCAAAAAGAAACAAAAAGAAACAGCTTTACATTCAAGAATTATTTTTGGCTAATTTTGACATTATATTATTTACTTAAGTCTTTACTCTTCAAGGAATGTCTGAAAACGATCTTATGCCAGACAAATTTGTGTTACTTGGGCATATATATACATAGATCAATTTAAAAAACTTTTGTTGGAACTTAACAAGCGGTACTTCTATTTTCTTACAGTTATCCATACTTCGACTTAGAAGATCGTAATAATTTTGTTCGCACTAAATCAGTATTTTCCAAAACAATTTTTGGAAGCTGACATAAGTGGTATGAATTAATTTTAGCACAATCTCAGAATATTTGAGTACAGCTCTATAATTTTATATAGTTATAATGTTTTGCGCCCGGTATATTTATCCGGCCAGGAAAACTGAGCTATCAAGGGTACCAGAGGGAAGTTTGTACCATTACATTGTGTATATTCAGGTAAAAGAGCTTTTTTTTTTGTTAATTGAAAAAATTACAATTTATTTGCGCGCTGTCATCATTACAGGTTAATACTAGCTGAAAGCTGAAAGCAGCTGTAACTTAACAGGCTAGATAAAATCAAAAAATACAAGAGGGAAAAGCATCAGTCTCGTTAGCTCAGAGGTAAGGGCAGTCGCCCGGAAAATGGAAGGTCCCGGTTTCAAATCTCGGACGAGGCGGTTGTTTTTTCCTCTTGTATTTATGAATTAATTTAGAATCGTTAATATTAAAAGTTCTTAAAATTCTTCTATTCTCCAAATAACTGAGTCTCGAGTTTTTTAAAAGAAATTTGTTTTTAACGTAAAGTGACAGTTTTTGTTTTAAATTGCAAAGGTAAATCGATTGTTGAGATTTTGAAAATAGGGAATGACAAAATATTTAATAAGAATACTTTTGAATACTGAAGAAAAAGGAACATTCAAATAGTGATTTTATGTTGAGCGCATTGTACTTTTTCAAGGAAGGTATCAGCAATATATTTGATGACATGCCGCACCAAGTTTATGCATACAGATATCGATTAATTTTATTAATTGAATAATTATGCACTAAAATAACAGCTTGCTCTAGGGATGTGAATCGATACATAGCACTGCTATAAACTCTGATTTACCTTTCACTACCTGCCATTTATAATTAGTGCAGGCCAGTTAACAAACGCCTTTTTCGCCGAATGTCAATTCTTCAAATGCGCAAGTCTTTAAACAATCATATAAGTAAATACCACTTATAATAAATAGGGTACTTCGCGGGGATAATTCGCAAGAATCGTACGAAATTTATAGACAAAACAAAAGTAGCCTTTCCTTTAACTTTAGCTCAGCGAATTGGGCTATTATAATGATATAACATGAAAGTACCGCGAAAGAACTTATCAAGGACTTCATACATATCCTGTTCTATTTACTAATTCAGAAATTTGTTTTATTTCACTTTTTTGGCTTTTTTTACGAAAATTTATCTCCTAATATGTATTGAATCAGGATCTATATGATCTACAACAGGTATCAATCAATTTAATCCTTCCCAAGTATCTTTATTTAATCAGGAGTAACTGTTACATGAGTTCATCACAGTTTAATAGAAAATAATTATTCACAAACTACCCAAGGACTATTTTTTTAGGAATATGTAGTAAGGGGGCGCATATGAGCCAATTCCTGAAAAATTTAGAGATTTTAAAATTAGCAGAAAAGTTAATTGCGGCATTCAATAATAATTTAAAAAGCCTTTCATCAAAAATATTTTATCGGAGTTTCCTTAAAGATTTAAATTTTTTGAAAAAGATATGGGCAGAAAATGCCCACTCCTCTTCCCATTGGATCTACTATGCAAATTTCTGATTCGGGAATTTAAATCTGAATCGAGATGAATGTACTATAATTAGACATTGAATAACAAATTTTTTTTAGATCCAATCTAGCGTTATTTTCTTTTTTTAAGACTGACTTTAATTAGTCATCTTGCTTGATTGTTAATGCCTACTCAACGCGTAGGTTTTGATCATATCTAATTACACTTTCATAATGTAATATAATATATAAAGTACGTTGTTTGGAAGGTGGGAGAGGTTAAAAAATGTTCCTTGATATCTTTCAAACTTTAACTCACTTTTAAAAATTTAACTATAATTTTTTGTTTTTTTTTAAACACTTCATTGTTTAAACCTTGTGCATAAAAGAAGTATAGTTCTATACACAAGGGTTTAAACTAACTCATTTACAGGAAAATTATTGCCTACCCGTAGACATCTAATGCAATTTTTCGCTAGATACATATGTGTAAGGTAAAGTAAAAAAATTCAAAATTTGGATTTAGATCAGTTTTAACCGAAAGGATTTGGCTTTTAAAAACGACATGGAAATTTATGTTAATAACGTGGAAATTTATGAACCGTTAAAAACTCCAAGGATTATTCATCTAAAAAAGATTACCAATTATCTTCATTCACCCTGATTCGGCAGTTATATGACACCCCTAGGTTGCATAATTTGTGAAAAAGTACAAACATGTATAGACTTTTCTTTTGAACGTTTGGAGTGAATAAATATTCCATCTGTAGTTGAGTACTTGATTTTATTAGGAATTCATTTAAAAGAATGTTTTTATTCTCCCACGTAACAGGACCGATGCAACATTATCCATAAGAAATAGCCCTCTGGAATTTTCTGTTTAATTTATTTTTACAATTTAATTACCGGATGTTTTCATTACACAGCAATTCCATACTAAGCATATTAACTTTGGACTTGGCTGTCTCTCATTTCGATGGCAGAGTTTGTATATAACACGAAAACAGAATTCCCAAACTTTTTTGTTTTTCTCTACCCACTTCCCTTCTAGGTGGGTACGAAAGTTGATATTTTTATGATGAAAGGACATTTTCGAATTATATACCTCATTCCTGTCAAATGGTTTGTTAATAATATTAATATGAAATACTAGTATTGTTAATACTTTCTTTACATTTTTATTTTGAAATTGTGAGCCTTATCTATCAATGTATAAAGTGCCAAAAATAACTGTCTAATTATATCTACTGCGCTTAGATATATAAAAGAAATTGAATCGGCATGCCATTCATCGAAGTTAAGAGGCTCTTATAGCTAAGAAATATCCATACCCTCCTTTAGAATACTACGACGTTGTCTGAATACGTATCCTGCCAGGATCTTTCGCAAAGTAGCTTATATATCAGTTGATTCTCTATTGTACTCTCTTATTGGAAAGCCCTTCTTCTGTTAAAATACATAAATGTTAACAAAATATGTTTTAACCCTAACAGTTGTCGGTCAACCGCTAATAAATTCATATTTCACTCGCATGATTATGATTATTTAATTAGCCGTTGTGTTGACCAGCAATTATTGGAAATTGGGGCAATAAGTATTTCCATGGAAACTGCATTTGGTAAATATTGTGTGGCCAAATTATAGCTAGCCAAGCAAATTTATTTATTATTGGTCGTATAGTTGTGAAGATCCCCAAACCTCCTTCTTGGGCAACTGAAACGCTAAAATATTAATCTTCATTCGGAATGTCATAAGCATTTATACCATATATTTAAATTTCCTTCAATTAAGCCAGCTTAACTAAATGTAATTTTCATTACTCAGTCATTTGATCACAAATATTGCCGTTCATTTCGTTGCTATTTTAGTTTTAACAAAATTTTCTAAAAAGAGGTGATTTTTGTAGCAAGAACTTATTGTCGTAATTTATAATTATTAGTCGAGCGAGACCGGAAGTAGCACAGAACTATTATGGGAAAAAGGTGTGACGAAATGATTACCCAAAAGCTCTGCTAAAAAAAATAGAGTGGAATGAGTTAGAGTCAGCTAAGTTCTGACGTTGATATTTTCATTTAAGCTGCTTGTTTTTGAATAAAGAAAGATCTAATTTAATCATTTTAAATAAATCGATCCGTGTTTTTATTTAATATTTTTTCTTCTCATATTATAGACATAATGTATGTCTTATGTGGCATTCTCACTTGATGAAACTTCAAAAGAATTAGGTAGCGAGTTAGGTTTAATATTTAGTATTTATAATGCAAATGAATTGAGAAGAAGTCCTTAGTACATGGCAATAAGAAGCATTGAAGATGTGTATATTGGCCCGGCTGATCCTTTTGAGTATGAAAAGTTGGGGAGAGAAAAAAATTCAATCTATTTGAAGCTTGGCACTGAAGTCATATATATTTTTTTCGTTTTTTTTTTTTGTGTACTGAGGTCATCAATACATATATGTATGTATATGTGCATGTACAGAAAAAAAATTCTAAGAACATTTATAAAATCTTCTCAATTTCTTATTTTAATGGGGTTTCGATCTCGATTGACAATAAAAAATTGCGACAATAAATTCTTCAAAGCCGAAATTACCTGTGAAGACCGCTGTTTTCAGGCAAATTTTGTTGAAATCGAAATGGTAAGACAATTGGATGACAGTTTATGTGATCATCATAAAGAATGTGTCAAACCAGATAAGCGTTAATTGAGAATTAACATGGTCTCGATTATCTAAATTATGCGTTCACCTTAACTCTTAATTAAAGCTCCGATTGCTATTAAGGTGGAAATATTCAGTCAGTGGGGAACTACTTTAATTACTCCAGTTCCTTTGTTCTTGTTGACAGTGTTTTTTCTTTCTTATTTATATAATAAAGCCAGCTAAGGCAATAGTGATAGCTTTGTATATTAAAGGAAGTAGAAGGCGAGGGAATGCACACTAGCTCCTTATCGAATTTCATTATGAGCATTATTTTTGAGAAAATTAAATGCCCTATTCAGGATGGAATTTGAGTCGCATGATTATAAAAATGTTTCGAACAGCGCTGAACGATCAAAGACTTAAGGTAGAATTAGATTAGAATTTTAGACGCGAAGATAGGCGGCGCCAGAGATAAAAATATGCTATCAGTTTGAACGTGTTGAGATTTGAGATTCGTCAACTCTTTTTTATAAATTATTTTGTATTTTCTCAATTCCTCAATCATTTTTTTTATTAAATTCCATTTTTGCATTTGGAAATGAAAAAAAAAGAACAACCTCCCGAGCGTCTGGTGCATTTAAATTTAGGAAAAAAGTAAAAGGACAAGTTAATTGAGAAAGTGGAAACTTACGACAAATTTGACACATCTCAAATATGAACGCGTTCAATATAATAGTATAATTTTTCCAGCTCGTAGGTAGGACGTGACTTTTCCTTTATACCCATAATATAATTATATAACAAACAGGAACCAATATTTGTGTTGACTTAAGTTTGCTAGTATGAGAGTACAATGCAGGTATAAACAGCTAGCATAATTCATGAAGAAGCAGTCAAGTTATTCTAATAAGAGAGCAAATTTGTTGACATTTCTACAAGTTAGCATTTATTCATCACCCAAGTTTCCACTTGTTACAATTTGTTTTTTGCTTGAATCTCATTTTGCTCTCAATTTTCCATCCTTCGTTATCGCTAGTCCCTTCGCACCAATATGGGTAATTTTGGCTTCACTCATGCAGGTACACGAGTTTTTTGTGATACCCTCATTTCAGTTTACATGTTCTGTTTTTATTTTATTGGCTCTAGCTAGAAAAAGAAGAATTTCTACTTCTTCTACGAGGAGAAGAATACAGCTATTCATCTACACATAACACATATGGACGTCACTTAGCCTGCCTTAAATTTACGACATTTTTAACGAATATCAGATTTAGATCCGCTAATACATAATTATGTTACGCATTTCTTTTAACATTTGAGATATTTATTTGATTGCTTTCTCGTTATTATTTAATACTCAATTAGTTGTATAACGTTATGCAGAGTGTTTCCCGGTGAGAGGTCCAAAGAGAGTAGACGATAGTACTCACAAGCAATAAATTGTATGACAGAGGACGCCATCTCAACAGTTACGTACCCTCATACTCACAATATACATAAACAGGCAGAAAACTCTCCACGTGCCCCTATATCATCGGAGTTACAGGATGATTAAGCAAATATTAAAGATTTCACAAAACTCCCTGTATCTTAAAAATTACAGGATATACGGTCACCGCTTAGATCTCATACCCATACCCCTCGTTTGGTGCTCTAAAATGAAAATTTTCATTTTTAAACTTTTTTTATATTTTAAATAAAAAACTTATTAACAGAATTATTAGCTTTTAACCTAGTCAGGTCATAACGAAATTAGAATTTAGTTACTAAGGGAACAAATTAATATATATATTTTTTTTAATTTTTTAACGACTATAGTTAGGACATAGTTGTTAGCTCAAATTAAACAGGAGAGCCCAGTTTCCAGTTGTAAGTTATGCTAATAAGGCTTTTTGGAAAAAAAGGCAAAACTAATAAAAAACAATAAAATATTTGAAAATTTTATTTTAGAGCACCATGACCCCGCATAGGAGAGGACTTGGGGCTGTTTAGGCAGTCTTTGGGAAGGCCATAAGGTCCTTCATAAAATTAGGTCTTAACAGTGACTGTACGCGGTGTACTTTTAAGTCACAAGGTGTTTCGTGGAAACGTCAAGACAAACTTGAAACCGAACGTTTCCAAGATAATTGAAATTTATTCGCTTTTCAATTGAATCTCTCACTTGACTAATTAAAAAAAATTGTGCTAACTGACATTAAAAACAAACAAAAAAATATAAAAATATAAAAAACAGACATCTATAGGTAATACGTGAAATTGAAATCCAGTTATCTTAAGCGAGATTCGGCGAGAACTAGGTTAATGTGCTTTTCTTGTCTTGTGTGTAAGAAGCCTAAACCAGTTCAGGTCACTTTCACGAAAAGGAAAAACTGTGACATTCCATAGAATTTCGCTATAGCCTTGGTTTGCAGTAAAAAAAATTGTAGAAATTGTTGCCACAAGGCTTAGGTATTTTTCAATAAGATTGGAGAATATTTCCTAAAATGTAGGGAATATTTCCTAAAATGTAAGGTTTATTCCCTAGAATGTAGGTTCCCCCCCCCCCCCCAAAATCTTAGGGAGTATTCCCTACATTTGAGGGAATAGTCCTAATATTTTTTACAGTGTAACCGATGATTATGCAATTTTAATTCTGAAATATATACGCAGAGGTCCGAACGGAAGAAACTTTTTCATACATTTATAGATACAAATTAAAACAGTTCTGCCGATGACATAAAGCTTTGTGTAATTTTCGGTGCATGGAATTAACTTGTACACTATCATTGGAAACATAAATAATAATTAACCAATTAGTAGAGCAGCATTTGCTTGAACTTACTCTCCGGACATTAATTATTATTTTCCAACAAGCACTTATGATTGTTACTCCGAATGATGAACTGCTTTTAAATCTTTCAAATTTATCGCAGCAGTACGCGTGCAGAAAGAAAATTTTGATTTGTTGAAGAGACAACCAACTTTATTAGGTAGGTATCTGGCGAATGTTATCAAATAATCTTTACAGACGGAGGTCAATCTCGTTCTAATATAATATGTATCTGACTTCACTTATCTAAGTAGACAGTGCTTAAAAATACTTAATGATTTGTATTATGGACAAAACTAGTGCAAGTTATTCAGGTAGCGATTAATTAGTTACACCAACTTGGTGAAATCTGCGCCGTGATAGCTCGCTAGGAATCTAGTTCATGCCATAAATAAGACTTGACATCAGAATACTAAGCGTCGAAGTATTTATGTTTGGATATATTACGTTAAACCTTTTGACAGAGGAAAGTGATTGAAGAATGAACTTCTTAGACAAGTTTCTTTATAGTAAATAAGAAAACAAGTTTTTCTTTTAATAAAAATAGATTCTCGATTTTATTAAAAAATTGGTCTGAGCCAAAAATATGTATTATATGTTTCGTCACCTAAAAGTTGCTAGCCGGAGGAACCAAAAAATCATCTTGCTGTCACGTCACTTCATGCAAGCATTTACAATAGAGCCTATGGAATTGACGGTGGAGACAAAACAGTTACGTGACAAAAAGTCCCCAGTGCGCGATAGGCCTTAACATACTTTACGTTATTATTCCTGTTAATAACCCAAAGTATTTTAGAAAAAAAACTTTTGTTAGGAGTTAAAAATGGTCAGGTCATACTTTTATGTAAGTTAGTTTGTAAATGCAAATGGCTATACATCCCTTTTACAAGTACATATAGTGGTAAAGCAAGTATATGTTAAAAAAATAAATAAATAAAATAATTCAACTTGATAGGATGAGTAGATTATTGTAGTCAGCTTTGGGTCTGCTTTTCTATAACCTAAATGGAAGTATCAACGAATTGATTATTAGTGAGGTAAAACTATGATTCTTAGGTATGATTCTACATTGAAAGGAGATTCAAAGAATGGCACACAAAGAGACCTGCTAAGTGGAAGACTAAAGTTTGTGCAAGGAAGTACAAGGAAGTGCAAGGAAGGTAGGGACGTCATGGCCACTAAATCTGGGAATTTCACAAATCGAAATAAATTTAAATAAACATAATTGGTACGACAATGAAGAGCTTCTTGAAGAGAATAAGAGGCATTTCTCAAAACTTGGAGTGAATACTGTTTATCTTAAATTGAAGATCAGATGCATGCATGAAACAGGAGAGAAATCAAATCGCAAGACTACTAGTTTTGTTTCTGTTCACCTAGCCAGCTTATGTAGATTAAGTAGATTTAATCTTTGCTTACAAAGGGATACGCTCAAATTTTCTGATAGTAGCATCTGAGCGCAAAACGTATAAATTTTATTAAAACATATACTAATTATAAAAGGGGCATAATATACACCGGTAAAAGCATATTGTATTAATTAATGAACAAAAACTAATAACACAATCTTTGAGGTGAAAGGAACATTCAATTCAGAAGACCACCTCCGAACAAAATTAAAAGTCAATATGAGGAACAAATTTAAGTCTAACATATCAAAATATTAATCTTTGACTTCGTCTGCATTTTCGACAGCTATACCATTTATTATGGTATAGAAATCAGGAAGGTATGCATGTGTAAGGTTTATAGACTTACATTTTTTCATTTTTATCTTGTCACATACAGGATTCCAACTAATAATTTATAGAATCGGACATAGATGAAATAAAATAATTTTTGTGAAACCAGCTGTGGCTTAATAGGTTAACTGTGAGTTCGAGCCCTGTATGAGGCAAGATATAAATAAATAAAAATTATTTATGTTAGTTTTCATCAAAGCGTCTTCCAGAGTACCGATATTTCTAAAAAATTTGATGCTTACAACTACAGCATAAATGAGTAGATATATTTCAGAACTTAATTACATGTTTGGTATAAAATTAAAAAAAAAGGAGAAAAGTACTAGGGCCTTGAGGTACTCCTGAAGGAACTAATATTTCACCGGAACTAAATGTAAATGATACTACATGTATTATAATCTTATCAATCAAATACGATTAAGAAAGGCCAAAAATTTTGAGTTAATAAAGCAAAAGTTTTTTGAAATCTGAAAAACTTTAAATGTATTGAGGCAATTGTATATAGTCGTAAATTTAACTAGATTAGTCGAAATGCTTTGGAACAAATATATTTTGTTTAGTATTGATTGGTTTTAATTGGGAATGTTATAAGAGTGAAACAAAAAGGCATGTTTTAATTACTATACGATGACGTAAACTCAGCCTCTCAAAACCCAAGTAGTCTGTTATCTTTAAAGCACTCCCACAATTCCATTCAAACGATTTTATTTTCTGGAGTATCCAACTCAAACTCACCCATTTTCAACAATCTTAGCACTGGCATTTCGAAAAGGAGGAGAGCTTGCCACAATAGTTCCGACTGGTTAAGCTTATCTAAATCATACTAGACTAGAAACCGTGCTGAATCTCACACCTCTGTAAGATAGGAGTACGACAGCTAATACTGTGTACAGGATGAGGATGAAAGTTCTTCTTTAGAAGAGCTTTGACACGATTCACACCATTATTGGTAGTAGCATCAAATATAATGGCGCAAAACCGAGATGTCTGAGACCAGCAATCAAAGATATTGATAAGCTCGTGTGGAAGTACCAACGCACTCTTGACGAACTGGACCGGTCTAATCGGGCCAACTTGATCTGAATATTTGGATGAGCCATTTTTTTTTTTTTTTTTTATAATTAAGCCAAGCTCAGGGGATACCCTATGATGCAAAGCACAGCATGGCAAGAAGGAGATAGTGCAAGGAATTCGGGGTTGTGAGGAGAGCGGCAGAGGTGCTTATGTATGTCACTCTTAAACTATCGCAGATTGTATAACAGAAGAAAGACAGAAGAAGAAAAGGAATTTCACTAAATGACCGAATATTGTGTGCAGGAATCATTTTACATATTTGATCGGAACATTGACCATGCATGAAGCGATAAAGGGACGAAAGGCATCCAACAATGCGGCAATGCTCGAGTGAGTCGAAATGACAAGTTATTGCTTGAAGGGTCTATTTTGAACAACATTCTATGAAGCTAAGGCTGTACGACAAGCCCCGGCCCATATATGGGAAGTGTATTCCATTCTAGGTCTAAGATAGGACTTGTAGAGGAGAGATAGATTTGACGGGCTGAAATATTTCTTACACCTTTTCAGAAATCCGAGACGTTTCGATGCTTCTTTGGCAACAGATAAGATGTGATTTATCCAGCGTAACTTACTGGAAATATTAATGCCAAGCATACATAAATATGGTATATCGTAAATCAGTGCTCCATAAAAAAAAACGGGAGTGGATAAATTATAATCTTGTTTTAATGATTTGCTGGAAATAAGTTGATTAATTTAATACGCCTTTTTATACTTTACAGCGCCTTCTAGCTAACTTGCTTAATATAGATAATTTATCAAACACGTAATCGACGCTAAACATCTGAATAAAATTCGTTTAAAAATCAGATCAAGAATTCGCTGTAGAGACAACTTAGTTTTAAAAGTCGACATCAAGATAATTTGGACGACTTAGATGATTAAAAAATTGAAATATATTAATACCTGTGAAGCTACTTAATTGCAGAAGAAAAATAATGTTATTGTTTTTTATTGCTAATAACAGTAGGTTTGTATTTGAACCAGTAAAAGTCACGTGTCAACGACTTTACTATACATCAAACCTTAAGAATCAAGACGGGTAAAGTTTGCATTTTTGATATTTGTAAATAGATAGTCTGTATGTTCTAAATTAGGTAATAATCATGCAAGTTATTTATGACTAAAACTAAAAATATTTTATGAAAATTAATAAAATCCTTACAAATTTGACTTTGGTATTTTAACCAGTTTTCCTTCCATACCAGCCATCTGGGAAAGAGGCTCAGCACTTATTGCCTGCCTTTTCATTCTCGGCTCACTAATAGCAAACACTCGGGTCGATTCCATGCCGGGGCTCCAATCATCAAAACTTTCAGATCGTCTCCTTTCCAAAAATGCTTGTGTAAGAGGACGCACCTAAAGAATTTATCGATTTCATGGGCAAAATACAAAAACTCTTGACAAGATCAGTCTTACCACTTGTCTGAATTTATCAATCTCATTTTGGAGATCAATGATCCTGTAATCTTTTTCAATCGACTTCTTTTGCACATAAGTCAAGTCTTCTGATAAGCGAATAATTTTATGATTTAGTTCCTTGATGTTAAGGTCACGATCCTTAACTTCCTTCTGCAATCTTGTAATGGGATCTGATGTCATGTCATCTTCTCCAAAATCTCTATTTTCGAAATTCCCCAAATTAGTAGGAGGAGCATTTTCTTTTTCTTTTTCCTCCTTCAGTTTACGAAACTCGTTCTTAAGGAATCTTATACTTATATCTCTGTCTCGTACTTCCTTTTCTACCTCGTTCAGTTGATCATTTTTGTCTTTCAGAAGTTCGTAGAGAGACCGCACTTCTCTACGAAGGGCCGCAATAGTATCTTCAAGAGATTTCTTCTCTTTATTAAAGCTGATTGGAATACTTTTCTTCATTTTTCGGGAATTTTATCAAGGCTTCCAATTAAAAACACAATTTTGTTGCACTTAGCACATTACTTTCTTCTTCATAATAATATTTAATAATTCTCAATTTGCACTATTCTGGTCACATTTTCACTAAAACAGTAATTTGTTAATCTTATCTAAATTAGCAAGCAACACACATAATATCGCATCGAACGTCACACCGACATCACACATCAAAGATTTTTCGTGTTCAATCGAAGGCATTTGATCGAGTTGTGACCAAGAAGCGCACAGCAATTGCACTTGTTCAACTTCGATTACTTGATCGACGCCTTAATGAAAGTTAATTGAAAGTAAGACAGATGCTGTCACTTCGGCGATATTGATATAAAATTATTATAAAGACTTCGTAGGGTCACATGGGGTACTTGCACAAGCCATTCCCGAGCTGCCGCAATGTATTGAATATGATCGTGATTTTATTAATCCACTTTAATAGGTGCTTCGAGTTTATGATATTCCGATGGGATTTATATGTCTAAATAGAAGATAAGTAGCTGACATCAGAGATATTTTAACGACTTAATGGACATAATTCATGGAATTGTGATAAAAAACGAATTTATAACTTTTTTGATTGTTATGAGGCATCATTTCGAAAAGATTCAAGGACGTTATTGTATTTTTATATATCCATTTCAAGATACTAATTAGATTTTCTTTTCTTTAAGCGATTATAATAATGTTAGTTCTGTTTACAGTTTTTAATACATATATAGACAAAGATATTTATTCATAATAAAAGAAGATAAGAAGAGATCTGATTAAGTGTGGGAACAATTTCAATAAATAGTGATAGATAATGACAGTTACTGGAAAATCCCCACAAAATTAGTTAATATTTCCTCTATTCACTTATAGTTATAGAAAACTTGTCATGGTTCACAATCAAAGTGTTTTCTCTGTTAAGAATATATGTAAATAGTAGCTTCGGCAGTATATACAAAGTTTAAACCTATAAATTTGACATATTTTTGTAAAATATCATCATGCATTTACATATATGTAATATAAAAAAACCCATTCTATAGTAATGCCTATTCTATTTAACATCTAATTAAAGTCTACTGGAAGAAAACAAAATCCCCAGGACGAAGGCAAAGGGAAAGGAGGGCCAATTTATTGTTTTTCATTATGCACTCAATCGTTCCAATCCATTTATTAAATTTCCGACGAAGGCCAGACAAATTTACGCGTTCAGTGGTTTCAGGCAAGTTTAATACTTCAGATTATCAAATGTACCAATTTTAAGGAGATTAAAGCAAAGTCTCCTTTAAAAGTGCATCACAGTATCTCATTGTCATTGTTTCCTACGTGAACATTGTTGAGAATGAGCTTTGTGCACTTACTACCTTTTAGAATCATACAACGTTATTGACGTTACTGTAATGCATCATCTTCGATTGAAAACCCAGATATAGCAAGACTAAGAAGAAAATAGAGCAGCAAAAGGGATACCTCTTTATAGCACACTATTCCCGACACACTATTCCCGACAGTGGAGCGTGCTACATTCGCGCGGAACTCCGCAAAACATTATAGAATTAATAAATTACAATGATTCATAATTATGTAGGTCTATTTTAGAATAAATTCTGAGGTTCGACAATGATGAACATATATTTTTTTTCGCTATAATTGCTAATTTTGTCCTTTCGAGTGGACTCGATATAATAACCAGTGGAACATATAATAGAGATTGATGAATGATCTCAACGATATAGATTATGCTGATGTCATTTGAGTCCTAATTACTAACGGACAACAGCATCTGAATACTGTCATTCAAAATCTCACAGAAGAAAGTAAATGTGAGACTTAATCTGTGACGGCAAACACAAAATACCAAGCAGATCTGCAGTGAATTTTTAAGGTTTAGTTAAAAAATTTATGAAGAGCTTGGTGATTAGACTTAGAAGTATTCGAAGTGAAAAAAAAAAAACAATTGCAAAAAAAGATCGTGGGACTTGTCAATCGAATTAGGCAAAAAGAAAAAGTAATTTTGATGTGAAATTAATTAATTAATTTATAGTACAGATTTAAAATAGGAGATGAGTTTATTTTGAGTCCTGGAAGGGCACAATAATATAATTAACAATTAATATAGATTTTCTGTCTCATTCTTTTTTATAGAAGTTGAAACGAGTTTTATTTGGGTTCTGTAGAACAACTATTCCGGAAAAGAATTAAGTGGAACAACAACACCATCCCCACAAATCATGCCAAAAGGAAAGAAATGCGGATTAACAAATCTCCATACACGACATTCACATAAATAATGACAGAGTGGAACTATGTAGTAAAAAACTTGTATTATATCGACAGCATAAATATCGAGACTGGCGGTACACAAAATGATATCAGTTCCTCAATAAACAAAACAGGTACTAGGTTTTCCTCAGATGTATGGAACTGTAGTGAAATCTCAGTCAAATCAAAAGTTCGACTGTTTAGCTGCAACGTTAAACAAATGCATAGAGATATGAAACGTTACCTAATTCATAATACGCCATCTGCAAACTTTTATAAATAGATGCGAGACCGGGTCTCGAACGAAGAATTGTGTAAACGTTACCAGAACAGAACAGGAGAAAGTCAAATTGAATAGGCCAACATTGCGAAACAGGCTCTTGATTAGAATTCCCAAGGAGCCTATTTAGCAGGAAGACTAAAAAATATTTATAGGAGAAATTCTTGCGTGAGCTGAAAGCTATGGCATAAAATAGGAACCGATGGGAAGAAACTGTCACTATTCAATATCCTTCAAGGGTTTAGAGAGGATTGATGATTGGTGCGGCTTCTGTCATATTTGTTCTCAAGTCAGATTTTCTAGTGCAACGAGATCCTTTCATTTTCCAGTCGAAAGCGTGATATAATTTTAAATCATGGTCAATCGAATTCAAGTTTCGTCGATCCTAACCATTATATGAAAAGCTTTTCTTTTGAGACACGACCATTCTTTCTTTAAAATAAACGAGATATGAAAATCATGTCGTTCCAGGCAATTCATTATAAATGTTTCTCTGATGCCACGTAATAATGTTGACATCTTCATCCATACTCAATTAGCTTTCAGATTGCTGCTAAGGCCAGGTCTCACTGAGTCTGCAGAATTAAAAAGTCCACACATCGACACTTTTCGCTAGTTCCAAGGACACAGAAACATAAAAGGAAACTAATTAATTGACAAACTGGGTAGATGGCTCTACATGATTCTAAGACCAAAGTTTCCTATTAAAAGTATATTCCAGGTGGAATTACTTAATATCTGCGCTACACCTCGGAAAACTATTTTTACAAAAAAATAACTAAGAAATTTAAAATCCCGTGAAAATTGATGCAAGGCCGAATATCTTACAAAAACTAAACTAGAATAATTATATATCCATAAAATGATTTTAATTTCATATTAGTTTTAAGTCTAGACTTTGACCCAATTTCTTGCATCGGTAGGCTGTAATCATCTTTCGAAAAAGCAACTAAAAATCGAGAACTAAAGCAGCAAAGGTATCCGTTAAGCTTGCCAACACCTACATGCACAGAACGATTATGCACGTCGCCTAGATTCTATAAAGTGTCTATGAAAGTATGGTACGTCTAATTATCTATCAAGAAAATGACATTGAATTTGACATATAAAATGTCCATTTTTATAGTTTGAAAGTTGTTTTTAATATAATTTAAAGAAAATCAATAACCAATCGCACCGCACATGATTTTCTGATAAGTGTACCTAATATGAAAACACATTATTCATTCAGCGAATATCATCAGTAATGAGCTTGCCATGGTACTAGATAGTCAGCAAACATGACCACTTTGTGATAAGAATACCTTGGCCGCTTGAACTTAAATAAAGTGGTAAGCAATAATAAACAGATAGATAAAAACAACCATTTTTGAAACTCTTGTAACAAGGAAGAGACCAAAGAGTTAAACTAATCAAACAGCTATTCAACATTTGACGAAGGGTGAATATTTATGCAGAAAGTGCATTGTCTTTCTGATACGCATACTCCTTCTATACATGTACATATAATGATTAGCAAGATTAGCTATAAGACCTATTCTTGACTAAAAACTCATAGTTCTATGTGCGTATGTTGTATTCATATTCTGGAGTTTTTGTTTTCTCGAATATAATCACAAAAGTCTCAGTAGACATCTGAAAAGGTGATGCATGAAATTAAAATTTTAATTCCTAACGTAGCCACACTACATTTACTATTTTGCAAATTGATTGCATTATTCTCACATTATGCTCACAGTTACAAAAGTCTGATTTAATTGCTGCAAACGAGTTCCAATCAAACGAAGCATGACACAAAAATAAGCAAGGTATGGCCGAATTATCTGTCAATTGGTTGCTTGCCTGATTTGACGACAATTGTCACAAATTTGTTCGTCTCAATTTCAGTCGTCCTTATCAAAGTGAAAAAATTTTATATTTGGAAATTTCTTTGCTTTGTCATACCTAGATAATATGTAAACGTTTTTTTTGCTGACATTACGAATTCAATATTATAGACTTACAACGGCCACTGAATCTAATGAGCACTGAAAATGAGCGATCAGTTTTTTTATTCAGTTACTCTGAGAATGATACTCGAGTTGTTGGCAAAGCTTCAACTTCCTCTGTACATCTATTTCATAAACCGTCCTTAAGAAGGTCTTTGACTCAGTGGGTTGCAGACAAAATTGGTCCTATTTAACCAACAATCGCAGCCTTCGAGACTTGTGAAAATTATTAATTCCCATTATATCTGCTCCAATCTTTCGCGTCTTTTTATACCCTAGACGAAATCTATAGGGTATACTAAATTTGTCATTCCGTTTGTAACGCACAGAAATAATGATGGTAGAGAAAAATGTATTGGACACTCACGCATAATATTAAAACTTATTTTCATTTTTGCATGTCCGTCTGTCTGTCCGTGCGCACGATAACTCGAGAACGCGTTCACTTAAAAAGCTGAAATTTTGTACACGAACTTTAAAAAAAAAAGTAAAATTAAGTTCGAAAATGAGACAAAACGGGAAACTCCTTCGTGGGGTTGCCATACAAAAATTTCGTTTTCCGATATATATTTGGACACTGCCTGAGAACGCGCCGACATAGAGAGTTGAAATTTGGTACATTATGTTCTCAGAGTAATAGTAAATAACGCAACAAAAATGGACTAAATCGAGCAACCTCTTCTTGGTATTGCCTTATAAAAATTTAGGTTTTTTACATATACTGTAAAAACGATTAGTCCTAGATGGCTTTAATGTACTGAAAACCTGTTCAGAATATGAAATCCTATGAAATCGGTTATAACCATATTTACTGTCCGACGTACCGTTTTAGAAATATATGGGAAAAAACCACTTCAAAAATCAAACTTGCACAGAGAAGTGACCATAAAAAATTTCATAAGGGCTTTCATCTTAGGGTATCATAAGAATTGGACTTAGACCAATTCTAGCTTTTCTACTTGTTCTTCTTTAAATTGCTAGTGATATGTGTGGCAGATGGTGAAATGTAGTTAGAGTATTCTAAATACCTTGAGTCGATATCGCTTAATACTCTTGGAATCAAATGGTCTGTAATCTCAGGTTTTTTCTATTGTAAAATTATATACCCTATTAATTTTCTTTCACTAGTATCACACAGTCTGTATAAATTGTTCTTACTGCTAATTAGTCTAATCTCTTAAAGTTTTGGTAATTTTTTCTATTAAGGGCGATTGTATTAAACTCTCATGATATCTATTTAAGTAATAAATATTCAGTTGTTAATGTAATGAACATCAGGTGAGTGCATTTCAATTTAGATGAGCCCTTTCCCTTTACACCATGATTGGACCTTCCTTTTGAAAGCGCACTTGGAATCACCATATTAAATGTAGATTCACTATGGAATTTTCAAACCTTAATTCCTAAATTGAAATCCCTGAACAGAAATGTCCAACAAAAATAATCTCAAGGGGTCAAAATCCCAAAATTCAAGTTCACAAATTATAACTCCAAGAATCATGTCAAAAACTCCAAATACATTATCCCCATGGGTCAAAGTTTCTATACACGTTAAATCTCGCTGCATAACGCAGTTGGATAGCAGTTAAAATATAATAAATTCAAAATTGTTTATTTACATAACTACCTATACATACAATAAGAAAGTTTAAGTAATTTTTAATTTTAAAACTCATGAGAATCGGTACATATAAAGGAGTTTTTACAACTGTACTGTGAATGTTACATAAAATATTCGCAGCAAAACTAGAAGTAATAAACTTAGAAACTGATAAATATTTGAATACTCTTACTTTCATGTGTTGTGAAGAAAACTCACCGATCGTTCCGGAATAGAATAGGTGTGAAATCGATTAAAAGACTCAGAAAATAATTTTAGAACATGAGGAACTAAGGCAAAAATTCCGTTGATGATATAATGTTTTCAGTTATTTCTCACTTAAACGGAAATTTCTATTTTATATGAGTGATATCATTTATGTAGCATAAAATAAAATATTTGCGGATGAGTCTTAAAAGCTGGTACCAATTTGGCAAGGAAAATTCTTGGGAGTTGAAAAATCTCTCAGAACAGTCAGACTTTATGCCGAACTAGAAATTAAAAAAATAAAATAAACGCAAGTATCTTTGTTTCCTAAACGAATATCGTCCTTTTGTATTAAGACATTTTTTATAAAAATCGATAATAATAAATATTTATGATACAGCATTCTAGCAGGATATAAAATAATGAATTTGAAAAACCTGACTAAGTAATTGCATGGTTTTGTGTTTTTTTTCATTGGGAAACTAGGAAAGAGGTAAAAATGCAGGATTTTATCGAGGTGGGATTTGAGCCCACGACCCCTCGGATAGGGCGCTTACCAACTGAGCTACCGAGACGTTCCCAAAAAATTAGGAAAATGTGTGATGTGTGTAGAAATGCATTCATTTATCTTAAAACCCTTAGTCCTTAGAGTGATCGTTCTTATTTATCCGAAAAGTTGCGATCGAGTTTTCTCCTCTGCAGGAAAGAAGACGAAATACAGTTCGCAGGATGTAAATTTCGGAGCTACGTAGATACTTCCCCCGTTTTTAATTTATCCAAAGCAGTAGTGCAAATGTAATTTAAAAGTATCCGAAATTATATTTGCGAAAAAGTTATACCTTGTGAAACACTAGATTTTTATCACAAGAATCGAACTACATACCCCAATAATACGATGCGATTTAGTCTTTTTTTTTTTTTAATTCAAGGCCAAGGCGGTCCATTGTGTTAAAAACAATTATTTAGCTTTCTCTTACCATAAACAACGTAATATCAATCAATAATTATTCTAAGTTTTGTTTGTTACTCTTAAGTCCTTACCGCAGATCTCTATAGTTGCACCTATTCTTTTACGTAGTTTTATGACTTACGAGTAAGAGTGAGTGAAACGTTGCAAATCTGCAAAAAGGGTTTGCTGAAAATGTGCAATTCTATACAGGTTAACTAACTCCTTCAAGTAGGGTATGTTTTATTGCAGAATAATCATTCAATAATTTCTCTAGATGCAGTTAAATAATCGCGCATATCAATTTCATTAACTTAGCGGTGAATTGACCAAGACAAGAAAATTGTAAAATGTTATTATGGAGAAGTTGAAATAAGTAAGAAAATTGTAAATAAAATGAAGAGCAGAGAATTTTCTTTTATTTTATATTCCGTGCAAGATCAGTCGAATCAAAGAAAATATTATGGAGTTCCATACAAACTTGAAAAAAAGTTATAATAATTGGTCCAGGACATAAATATAACTATAGTAAACAAAATGGGAGTGGTAGATTGCATTCGCATTTTGTCTGAAACGCTAATTATATCCAATTTCCTAAGTTTTTATATGACAAAGAATTCTTTAAATATTACGAACATCTGAGACTAACCGTTTTTCAAGTATACGTGGAAATCCCCATTTTATTTACAATTCTTATAAAATGTATGTGGTTACATTCAAATTAACTTCTTTACATGCTCAAGTTGGACAAGCATAAAATTAGTATTTCCTATGTTTTCATTTAGAATATAATAATGGTTTATATGATATATAATATATAAATTATGAAGGAAGGAGTAGAAAACTTTTTCTATACTAATTATAAAAGGAAAAAGTTTGACGAATAGCAGTTCTACCTTGACCAGTAAAGGATTTGAAATGAACACCTGCATCAATTTTATTTTCTTATTTTGACCTCAAACACTTCTTAAAATATTGATCGTCCGTACTGAGACACCCTAATTATGTAACAAACAGAATAAAATATAAACGAAATAGTCTCACATTTGAACAAAAGACACATATTAAAACATTTATGAATATATGAATTGGTTGGAATGTTTGACAGAAAATTGTTGTAGCCTACAGGTAAGATTTAAAAATTGGATATCAATTTTTAGCTTGGAAGACAAGATAAGATATTTGGGATTCCGCATTGTACTTATATATTGAATCATTTATTTTTACCGGCTGTTGATTTTATTTTGATTTAGTTCATTACTGAGACTGTGATGCACTCGATTTATTTTGTAATGTTGTGATCAATGTTGTACTTTACGTTTTTGTTTTCAGTCAATAAGAAATTGGCAAAATCGCATTAATAAAAAAAAAACAATTCAAATCCACACATTGCTGGTAATTAATCAATGAGTATCATCGATTCAACATGAAATGCACACCACCAAAATGAATGAAATTTAATACGATCGCACGTCCAGATCTAAACACGTGTTGAACACACGCTACAATGAAAGATTACTCCCTATACGTTCATCAACAGGAAAAACGTAACCCAACAAGAGTGAGAGCGATTTTCATATAAACAACTTGCCAAGCAAGCGAAAAAATCAAGGGTGCCCTACACAATATTATGAATGGGCCAACCATTGTAAAAAGAAGAAAACTAGCCCGGGGCAGAGACCTGAGCGAAACGATCTTGGCGGTGAACGTGCATATAAATTGTTCGGACTGCTGAAGTTGAGCCAAATAGAAATCGCAATGATGGATCACTTTAGCAAAATTGAGTTGGTGATGTTGGGTGACAGTTCTGCGATAATTATGACGGCTCCGTATGATCCATAATTGTACGTTGCACACATATACTGGATAATCACTGATTTAACTAAAAATAATCACTGAAACTTAAGACGTCCACTTTGACCGTCCGGTAAATTTTCAACGTAGCCTAGAAGGCGAAAACTGTTCGAGATTCCAATGATATCTTAACAGTGAAACAATTTTGATTAGTTTAATTGCGAAAGACTGAATTCGGAGCGATCTATATTGAATTTATGACCGACGCGAACAAGTCTTAATGGACACGTTTCGGCACACACAACAGCTGAACTAACTGACCAACCGGCTTAAACACTAACGCGTTTGCCGAAAATATATTTTTTTCTCACTCAAAGATAAAAATGTTTTGTTTTCATTCCGCGGAGTAATTAGTCACAAGTACGCACGATCATGATTGCTCTACTTCAAGTACTGGTGACGACTCTGTCTACTGATGGTCGAGCGCAAAATTCTCGCGTTTCGCTTGAATTTTCTTATTTTCATTTACAGGCGGTCGTGCACGAATCAAACTCAGCCGAACTTTTGAAAATCTTAACGCACAGCTTATGGCGAATTATGTGTGTCACAGTTACTGTAGCAGCACAGTGCAACGATCCCCCCAATGGCATGCTATATACCAACATTCGTGTATTATGTAAATTTTTTGTACTTTTGCATTGCATTTCATGCAAAAAGTCGCAATGTTGAATTAATTGAATCTTAGTGGCACAAGATTGAATGATGTCAGAATAGGTTTTCTGACTTGCAACCGTAGCCTCAATAGGAAGTATTTCCAATCAAGGAATATTTTATGGGATCTGACTGAACGCATCTCAACATTTTATATTTCTTGAACTTTGCTCAGCTAAAATTACGAACACACAGAGACTTTTATCAAGTGAGCTTGTGTTTTTTTTTATCGTATTCTAGGTCAAACTAGCATGTTGAGCTACTTATTGTATCCAGATGCAGGGTTGACAAATACTGTGCAAAAATATTTTTATATGTTTTTCAAGTTTTATTCTTTCTGATTAAATTTAGTGGAAATTGGGCATTTAAAAAAACTTACAATTATATGCATGTTAGTAATAAAACGGTACTTCCTATAGATGAAATAGATAGTACAGGCTCATGATCAAATAGTTAAATGGGTCTAGGTTCGAAGCCTAATAGCACCAACCCATAGTTGATGTATCCTGCTGCCAATTGATTATTTACTAAAGTGCAAATTGGAACCTGCATTAAGAGGAGTCAATACTCAGCAAAAGTTTCAATTTAGATACCAGCGAGCCGGTATGCAATAAAATTGACTATACGTAGGTTTGTGGTCAGAAAGTGACAAAATTCATATAAAATTAGCCCAGACCTAGACCACAGACAACATTATAGACTTCTAGCGAAAAAACCAAAATCCAACATGCGACAAAATTATACAATTTAAGACGAAAAATTAATATTTGCTGTTCAAATAAATTGAAAATTTGTAACGAGAATTAACTGTTCTATATTTTTTTTGCACATAATTGTTAAATATACTATCTTGCTTCGTATTTCAACAACTTCCAACGAAATATTGCAATCTCTCGTCGGTGAAATATCGGTAGAAAAAACAAGTACTATTAGCGTAAAAAAATTGAAAAAAGCGCAACTAAAATTAAAAAGCTCGACGTTATTTGCTAGATCTAGGCTTTATCTTTCTAAAAAAGTCACAATCTAAAGAAATAAGAATACGTACTAACTGGAATTTGATTTAAAAAACTTCAATTTTTACAATATCTCCATTCTAATGCAAGTTTTTCCGACGTTATTTACTAGACCTCTTCGCTATCTTTAATTTAAGATATAAATCATTATTCTGCTACAAATAGTTTGCCAGAAATTCGTATTGAAAAATATATAAAACTTGCAAATCTTGGTACTGACTAAACGACTAAATTACGATCATTATTGGCGCGCTACTAAAATTGTAGGTACAATTACAACAATTGCCGGGAAACAACAATTTTCTTGATGAAGGTACATTTCATAAGGGATTTAAAGGAGATTAATAGGGAAACAAAATAATTGGATACGTTTCTAGATGGAGATACTCATCAATTATTTGATGTATTTTCTTGTGATGGAATCTGGTGATTAACTCCCAAATATATAGGCAAAATGGCGAATGCTATAATATTAAAAGGCCTTTTTTAAAGAAAAAAAAAACTGATTCAATATTAATAACTTTGCCTTTTCATACAACGACGTCATTTGAATAGGTTACATGTTAAAAATAAAACCACAAACTGGGTAATAATAAAATTTAAAAAAAAAATACAGAATCGCATGAAGCATAGGAGAATGGTAAACCTTATTATATTAGTTTTAGAAGAATCGGATTGAAAGAGATTTTGGTCATAAGTATCGAAAAGTCTTATTCATCTGTGCTTATATATAAGATTAAAATATACATTATTACATATAAAAATAGTACAAAATGTAAATTGCACGCTTCAATTGGAAAAGCAGAAATAAGGAGAAAAGTTAACGCGGTTAGAGCGCTATCGGAAAACAAGCCCCTAGCCAAACACCAATGCTAATGGTAATTTCTTCATATAAGTCTTTCTGGAGTCGCCGCAAAAAGAATATGCAATGCAATGGCTTTAATGAGAATGCCTTGAGGGACAGCACCCATAATTAATATTGTAGAATCCCGAAAATGCCGACATAGAATATACCTGGAACTTTTCAAAAGAACACGAAATGTCAACAGTGCAAATAATCACAGGTGCTGCCCAAAATAATCGACAAGAATAGGTGTCTAAACAAATATATTATATGAGGATTTTAGCTTTAATCTAGGTTATTAAAGCTCAGGGGGAACGGTATTTTTCGCTAATTTTCGGTTATCTGTTTACAAAAAATTCATCAAAAATTTAGATTTCTTTTTAACCCTTAAAAACGGCTACACGATAGAAAAAGTAAAAATTTTTAGGGTTCCGTACCAAAAGGGTAAAAACAGGAACCCTATTACTAAGACCCCGATGTCCGTCCGTCTGTCTGTCACCGGGCTGTATCTCATGAACCGTAATAAGTAGACAGTTGAAATTTGTACAGAGTGTGTATTTTTATTGCCGCTATAACAACAAATAATGAAAACAAAATAACGTTAAAAATTAAAGGGGACCCCCATACAAGAAACGTGATTTTTCAGCGTTTTTTTTCCTCGTTTTATTCTCATTCCTTATTATTGTCATAAGTAGGCATAATTTTTTCAATTGACAAAAGAAATATAAAGTACATAGTGTTAAATTTTGTACGATGGTACGAAGCCCTTTGTGCGCGGGTCCGACTCGCACTTGGCTGGTTTTTTTTAGGTTGGGCACAAGTTAAAATTAAAAAAAAAAAATTGTCATTATCTTTGACTATCGAAATATGAGTGCATCAAAAAGACTTAACATTCTGTCGTTTTCGAGTAAAACGTCTGTGACAGATAGAACGACGGACGCACCAGCGATTTTAAAAAGGTTCCCTCTTTTCGTTTTGTTGTACGAAACGGTAAAAATAGAATGCATGCCTCACTCGCGCCTGGTATGAACAGGTTGAAGGATTGAAAGCAAAAGGAAACTACACCATCCAACCGAACGGTGGTGAAGTAGAAGATATAGACGTAAGGACGAGGAAAGCAAAGGTGACCTTCGGAAGATTATGGGAATTTTGGAAGTCCCCAAATTTTGCGAAATTTTTATTGACATGATTGAAGTTTTTGTCGGCACTTAATAGAACGATCTTGTATTCATGTTGATTTTTCAGAAAAGGAGACACTTGTATTTTGGACAATATTTTAAATAAAATTGATGATAACATAAAATTTACTTTAGAATATGAAGGTAGCAAATTTAATTTCCTCGACTTGATGATCATTGTTCACAATAAAAAAATGGAACTTGACATTTGTCGTCAACCAACATATACAGACGTGATAATATCCATAGATTCAGAACATTCTAACAATATTAAAAAATCTGCCTTTTATTCTGTGATAGATGTATCAGTATACTTTTTAATTAAAATAATTTTTAAAAAAAAGTTAGATACTATTAAAATTGGTACTAAAAATTTTTAGTCACATAATTTTAATCACAAATTTAAAAAACAAAATAAAAAAAAATGGGCTTAAATTCAACTCAATCCTCTAAAAATGAATAACAACTGAGTAAATTTCATACATGAAAGGAACTTTAGATAACTTACGAAATACATACATTAATTCAGCACGATATTGAACCAGGAATTTTCCACAATTAAAGTATTGGCAAACTGTTAATGAATAGTAATATAAAATCAAAAGAAGTTCGGGTACAAAAAAGCGTTGTATATCTTAATACATACATATATAAAAATCTAGTGCCACGATGTTTGTACACGCTAATCTCCAAAGCCGCCCAACCGATTCCAATGAAATTTTGTGAATGTGTTTGGTTGGTTCTAGCCATACAAATATTTCGTTTTTTAGTAAATGCCTGCCAACGAGTGCACGTAGAGAGCTGAAATTTGGTACGTGGTATTTTCATAGCAATAGTGAATAAAATTTAAAAAATCGAGCAACCCCTTCTTGGTGTTGCCATACAAAATTTTGGTTTCTCCCTATATATTTGGAAACTGTCTGAGAACTTGTCGACGTGGAGAGCTGAAGTTTTGTACACGGTGTTTTTATAAAAATTGCAAATACAAGCTCAAAAATGGACCAAATCGGGCGACCACTTTTTGGTATTGCCATACAAAAATTTAGGTTTTCACTGTATATTTCGAAACTGCCTGAGAACGCGTCTATATGGAGAGCTCAAATTTTATACACTGCGCTTTAAAAACAAATGTAAATTTAAGTTAAAAAACGGGACAAATCGGGCAACTGCTTCGTACAAAAACTTCGTTTTTAATCATATATTTTGGTACTACATGAGAACGCGTCGACGTGCAGAATTAAAATTTAGTACTTGGTGTTTACATAACAATAGTAAATAAAATTACAAAGATGGCCTCAACCGGGGAACATCTTCTTGATGTTGCCATACAAAACTTTGGTTTTTCACTATATATTTGGAAACTGTCCGAGAACGCATCGATGTGGAGAGCTAAAATTTTGTACACGTCGTTTTCATGAGAACTGCAAATAGAAGTTCACAAATGGACCAAATCGGGCCACCGCTTTTTGGTGTTGCCATACAAAAATTTAGGTTTTCACTATATATTTGGACACTGCCTCACGCATCGACGCGTCGCGACGTAGAGAGCTAAAATTTTGTACACGGGATTTGCTTAAAGAAAAAGTTTAATTAAGTTCGGAAATGGGACTAATCAGGCAACTCCTTTGTAGGGTTGCCACATTAGCAACGTGATGTTTTCATAGATGTGGTAAATAAAATTTCAAAAATGAGCTAAATTGGGTTACCCCTTCTTAATGATGCCATACACAACTTCTGTTTTTCACTATGTACTTGGTATCTGCCTGAGAAGGCTTCGAGGTGTAGAGCTCATATTTTGTACACGGAATTTTCATACAAATTTCAAATACAGTTCGAAAATGGAACCAATCGAGCACTACTTCGTAGGATTTCCATACCAAAATTTCGTGTTTTACTATATGTTTGGGCACTGCATGAGAACGCGTCGACGTGGAGCTGGACTCCACACAAATGAATGCACACACACACACACACACACACACACAACAGGGTGAATCTCTAGAGTACGGAATCGTGCGATCGAATCAGATAATAGCTTAGATATTACTTATCTTTAACAAACCCAACCCCACCCATCTAGGTATCTATATTATCGCCGGACAACGCCGACAGGTCCCCCTAGTAGAGCATAAATTGCAATGATAGCAATGGAGTTTATATTGGAAAAATGCAGCAAAGTACAATCGCCCAACTTCAGGGTTTAGCAATCATTTTTTTAGAAAATGGAAATACAACATTAAAATTGAGGTATAATATAAACAATGACAGAATTTTGGATAAATATGGAGCATTGGAAAAAAAAGAAGATAATCATTTGAACAAAAAGGGAATATTCAAACTGTTGAAGTAGTGGTTACGAAAATGATATGTTATCTTGAAAAAAGTTTGCCGAACACAGTTAAAATGCATAGTGTTATGCACATGACCTAATTGTTATAATAAATGACAATATCACCAGATCGTATCTGAAGTCGAGAAAATGCCCTTCAGACTCCTAGTAATGTGTTAAAAAATGTTTTCTTTATAGCGAAAAAAGATTTTTCACAGCTCCAAAAGAGAAAATGACTAAGTTTTACAGTTCCATTAATTCTACGATTTAATTCTTCTATAAGCTTTAGAATAGGTTGACATTTTTGATAACAAACTCACTTAAAAAGTCTAAACTTAAAAAAACCTAGGAAAGGGATTCCGCCGATATAGTGCGCCTTATGCCTTATTTGCACCATTGCATCTCTAACACAATTGTTCGCCACATATCCAGTGTCAGATTGCATAACTTCATTACTTGGCCCAGCGTTCATATCAGAGTAAATGCAATCATTCCTCGAAAGAACTGGTACAGAGATTTCATATTCCACGCGAGACCAGGATTAGAGAGCATGGCAAAATGTTCGATCCTTTACGACATATGCATGTATGTGGGGTGACCCAAGAGTGTCTCGATTTGCAAAAGTGTTAAAAATTTAAAATGTCTAAATGCTCATTCGGAATTTGTTAACTAATGTGATTTTAATCTTTTATATAAAATTTTAGTGAAATTAATTAATATTTAGACTTCGCTCAAATCGAAAATAATGATTTTTTGGATATTTTGGATTTTCAGAAAAACTGTTTCAACATTTTTTTCGCAACTTTTTAATAGATAATCGACATCGAGAAGAGCTCAACTTTCAAAATAGTCCAATCATAAACTCACGGTTAGCTCTTACTGCAATTCTTTCAATATTATCTGAGCACATATTACAATTAAGTGACCCGAGTTGGTTGCATCGATAATTTTTATGTTCCTGGAAGATATGGATACATATCGTTGTGGACTCGGTTATTTAATCATGTATCTAGATTAATCGATTATTCTCTGTCTTTTGATTCTTTCATTGAATTAAGTACCGGAAAATGGGGTAACTACGTAATCCCGAAAAAACTTTGTAATTCGGTTTTGTTTGTGAATTCATTGAGTAAGCATCAACGTTCCATGTGCTTTTAGTTATTTTTCAGTGTTCAGTTGTGAGTTTCTTTGCTGTACGATAATGGCAAGAAATTATAAAAATAATTTGGAGGTAGAAATTATCAGCGCTATAAAATTGATAACCTGCAAGCTGCCATGGAAGATATTAAAAAAGGAATGTCTGTGGCTAGAGCAAGTAAGAAACATTATACCTATACCTGCATCAATGCGTTTTACGACAAAAGCAATGTCATGCACACGGAACAGGTAATCCGTCTCAAGGCATTAACAAGTATTGAGAAACTCCATTGCTGAAATGGTAAATGAGCTCGCGAAATGGTCATACCCGTTGACAAAGTTAGATATGCGGATAATTATAAAATACTAACTGGACCAGAAGGGATGAGTTGTGCGTTATTTTACGGACAACATGGCAGGAAATTATTTTATCATGAATTTGATGAAAAGAAATAAATTAACTAAACGTTTAGCAGCAAATATTTTTCATGCAAAATCATCGGTTTCCACAGAAGCTATTTTGGCAGTAGAAGAGACTTCTGGGACTACTCGTTTACTTAATGCTATGTAATGACCTGCAAGTATAAGAGGACTGTCCCCAGAACATGAATTGAAAAAAGAGGAAAGAAAGTTAAAATAACCAGCCAGCCAATGAACTAGGAATTTCTAAGTCAACAAACTTGTAATAAGGAGTGGTCCAGAAAAAATTGACCCATTAAGTTATTTTTATATCTGCAAAATTACAATAATTCAGGTCTGGTTTTTTTTGTTAAAATATTCCATAAATACTGAACTTTGAGTTTATATGAATCATTCGTGTATTGGAAGTGAAATAGTTAAAATGTCTCGAAGCGAAAAATAAGTGCGTGAAATGATTTTGTCCAAATATTTGGAAAATCCCACAATTTCATTGTTAAAAATTTCAAAAGACCTGAATACAAGTTATTCCACGGTAAAAAGGACAATAGCCAAGTATAGGCGAGGCTTGTCAATAGAAAGGATACGTGGGTCAGGTAGAAAACCAGGGCCATCCCGTCCAGACGTCATAAAATAGATGAAGGGTACTTATTCTCGGAAATCGGGAACTTCGTCGGAAAGAGATATGGCGACATTGGCAGGAACATCAAAGTCTACAGTGCACAGATATAAAAAAAATTGTGGATTAAGGAGCTATAAGGTTCAAAAAGTGGCGCTGAGGAAGGAAGAAGAAGAGAAAACAGCAAGAAGAAGAGCGAGAAAACTTTATGAGAACTACCTGACGAAATACGATTGTGTCGTCATGGGTGATGAAACCTATTGCAAAGCTGACTTTTCGGAGATAGCAGGTGACGAATATTTTACTGCAAAGAGTCGGAGTGGAGTATCCAGAAAATTTTCAACAAAAGGAATGACAATATTTCCCAATAAATACATGATTTGGCAGGCGATCTGTTCTTGCGGTTTATGAAGCAGTGAATTTCATCAAAGGAACAATAAACTCAGATGTGTACATCAAAGAGTGCCTTCAAAAAAGACTTCTACCTTTTATTCAACAGCATCAAGGGTCTGTTACTTTCTGGCCAGATTTGGCCACCAGTCATTAGGCAAAAGCAACGATGGAATGGTACAGAACTAATGAGGTCAATATCGTGCCAAGGGAAACCAATCCAGCAAACTGCCTCCAACTTCGTCCAGTAGAGAGGTACTGGGCATTAATGAAAAAGGAGCTTAGAACAACAAAGAAATTTGCCAAAAATGATGTTGATTTCAGAAATAAATGGAAAAGAGCATATAGAAATGTTACTAATATAACTGTTCTAAGTCTAATGCGCGGCTTGAAGAACAAAGTTAAAACATTCCTCTAAAACAAAAAATGTATTAGAAATAACTTTTGTATTTTAAAGTTTAAGTTGTAAGAAACAAAATATAGAAATTTTATAAAAAAATTACCATTAGAATTTTTACTGCAAACAAAAATAAATGGGTCAATTTTTTCTGGACCACTCCTTAAAAGCCAGTGCGGAATTTGCCAATGTAACTTCGAAATACAGGCTGTTTCACTATCAGTCCGCATAACTCAAAGGTTTGACAAGCAAAAAATGATAGGGTGAAAGAGCGAGTAAGACGCATTGTTTCGGAGGTAATGGGGCTTAATATTTGTAGTACTTTTTCCACTTTACACCCTGTAACTTTCTTGATATACACCCTATCAAAGTGAGATTTATTTCCGATGATAGAAAACCGTCTAAGCTTTCCAATGAATTACCCTAATCGGCCTTCCTGTCACCTTGCTTTTGAGTAAATCTCGTATTTATATACATTCATATATGTGTATAAAGTTGGAAATTGATACAGTTTTATTCTTATTTATTTTTATACCTAACCTATATATTATAAAGTCAAGTGCAGGGGATATCGTATAAAGCAAAACAGACCATGGCAAGAAGAAGATAGGGAAAGGATTAGGGGAAATCAAGAGAGTGGCAGAGGTGCTGATGTATGTCACTTTTGATTGTAAGCCAGAGAAGACAGAAGATGATAGACGGTTCTACATTCGCACAGTTCGGGACAATAAAGCATCACGGAATTTTACTGTACGGCCGCAGTGCGTGACTTGTGACGTACAGGAATTAATCTGCAAGAGATCAGACTATATATTTCTTCGAACCATTGCGGCGGTGCTTGTACGAGTTATTGCAAAATCGTCTTTTGAACAATATCTAATGAAGTTAAAGCTATGCGATCAGCCCCGGCCTAGATATGGAAATTTTATTCCATTCTAGGCCTGACATAGGACTAGTAGAGAAGCGCTAGATTTAACAGGCTAAAATATTTCTTACACCTTTTCAGAAATCCAAGGCATTTCGATGCTTCTTTGTCAATAGATAAAATGTAATCTTTCCAGCTTAACATACTGAAAATATTAATGCTAAGCATGTTAATGACGGTATACCAGAATTAATGGTACATCATCCCTCTTTCATTGAATTTATTAAATTTTATTTCATATGCAGCTAATTTTTCTACAGCTTTTTTTCTCTATAATTTTCTTCTTTAATTCATTAACTGGTTTAAATTGCCACCCATTGTCGTAAACACTTTCTAAACCAGTTCAAAACCAGAGTATTTTTTTCTTCAAATCATTCCATTATTTGTTTATGTATGGATTCATAATTCTCAGCAAATGTATTCAAATTTCGTCAAGAAGGTCTATGTACTTCTCCGTATGCTATTTAGGTGAAAAAAAAAAAATTGGGTCGATCCCAAACTATGACGAATACATTGCCCAAAATGTTAGCTCATAATTTGCTCCATTTGGTTGTCGGGCCAATTAAACTGTTGGCCACGTATTGTAATTATTCATTCAAATTTCGTTTTATTTTTGAAGCTATTGTTTTGCCACTAAGCCCCTAAGGAATAGTTTGTCTTCTGTCCGTGAATGATAATTTGAGATTTGTCAACCAGGGTAATAAAATGCCTCATAACTGTAAAATATCTCCCGATCCCGAACAGTCTTTATAATTATTTCCGTCAAAGATTTGGTAATTTCTTTGTATGCAGTTATCCTTCTTCTCTTCTTCTGACGAATGAGCAAGAATAGAAAGAACAAACTCATTTTCAACAGAACTAATTACCATTTAAACGTTTTGATATCTTAAACGAAAAGTCTACAATACAATACAATCACTGCCCTCCAAAAAACAAAACGCTATAATTATTGCTGATCAGAAAACATACTGTCTCAAAATATCCGAACGATATTTATCAAAGAACATTAAATACCTACATATTACGTGCAGCATGATATGTATAATCAGATAAGATTGAAATTCAGTTGGTATCAGACATTCATTTAAAGTTAGTGCTAATCGAGCATATAAATTAGATTTCGAAAACTTAGTCTCTTTTGAATTAATGTACATGACTTCATTTTGATGAAAAAACATCACAGTCCAGCGGTGCCATAAAAGAGATACATACATATATGCTCTTTGAAGTGTCTCGCGTTTATGGAAATTTTCAGATAAAATATTATCTTTAATGAGAAAAACGTTCTTGGTATTTCATTAAATGTCAATAAACCTGGATTTACAGTCGCTTGCTGACCACAAAATTACCAAAAGTTAAGCTTTATAAATCGAGGAGAAAATTACACTCAATGTAATACAAAAATCGCATGAAAAACTGAAAGACTAAAGTATTTCATCTTCCTAAAAAAATAAATTTCTTTAATCCCACTTAAATCATTGACTCACTGCTGTTGATTCGCTACATAACGTCGGTCTACATCTTATGTTTATTCCCTCGTAGTTATTGATCTTGAGATCCATGCTGGTATGACGTAAAGCTGTTTCGACCTTGCCTCGTACACAGCCTACCAAAAATCTGTAATTGTCCCAATGTACCTGTACTCATAAGATACAGAAGAGAAACTTAAAATGAGCAAAAACTCATTAATGAGGCACTTTCGTGATTCACATAAGTTTCAAGCCAGACTATTGTCAAGGCAGACTGACAGACCAGGTAGCATTGTTTGCTGATCGTCGTCAATTTGTTCAAGTAATTTCAGAAATAGTTACGATGGATGAATGCCTCATTTCGGACGTTAACTGCATATATGGACAATTGGACATTCTTGGTAAAATGGAAATAAAAAGAGATTTTAAATTATGTCACGTCTTTTTTAATGAAGCTAAGATACGTCAACGTGAGTTATTATTTGACATTTTTATCACCAATTAACTGGGAACTCTAATGATGAAGTAACGAAATCCAATTGTGAAGTAAGAACCTTCAGATCTTCTTAGTAAGTAATAAGATTAATTATGTTATATATGGCTGAACTTATGTATGAAATTGAAACAAGATTTGTGCTGGGTATCCTAGCTTAGCAATGAGGTACACTGGAGCTTAAAAAAGCAAGGTAGGATAAAGGAGCATACGTTTTATTACTATTTTTATTTGAATGTAATAGACCAAGAGCCCGCAGTAAAACACCCAATTGCCAAATGAATCGGCCATATCTTGATTATCCAAAATTTGTTTGCATGTTTCGGGAACATATTCTCCCCAAGGCTATCTTATGCTGTATCCATTAAGTTGAATTTTTACAAACCTTCTTTTCTCAATAATTTTAATTTATACTTACAATTACAATTCAAATGATTTGAATTTTAAAATTTTGTGGTTTAATAAAATAAATTAACTTATCAGAAATGATTATGAATATTGAAAAGGAGTACTTAGTGGAATGGAGGAGCACGGAGGTATATAACCCTGAATTGAAGTACATACAAATACTGCGATCGGAGTAAATGGTCAACACTGCTCGCGAATCGTTGCTTTGGTCTCACCCAAGTATATGAAATGACTGCGAAGCTTTACACCCACATTAACAAAACGTATTACAACACAATTAAACTTCACTGCAGGAACACCATCTATGTCAAGATATGAATAATTCTAGAAGATCCTATACTGTAACTTGCTAGGGATTCGAAGTAGCAGATTTTTACAGACTACTTCTAAATTTCTGTGTAGCCAGCATTGACTCTAATAATGCAATTCTAAATTAATCCAAAGTCGGCTTAGATACAACATTATGAACATATATCATTATTCATCTCAACAGGAGAGAAACAAATACTGACACCTGTAACACCCCACTAAACAAGGGCAGAAAGCTGAACGAAATCCTATTGACTATGATGACTATCTATTAGCGTGACAAGTGAAAAGGACAATTATTACTCTTTATACTGCTTAGAAGGAGCTTTTGATGTATAACACAGACAAATGCCTTGGAAAATCTAATAAAATTAACACACTTAAATTAACCATTTCCAGAATCTTTATAAATGCCATGTACGTAGTTATGAGGCTCCACGAACAGGTTATAGATTACAAAACTGTATTTGCACAATAAAAATTTTAAGATTACTTTATTGCTCAACCTTGAATTTTTCATTCAACCCACAAGAAACCAAAAATCAAAATAGAGCCATAAATAAAATCAAAATAAAATTTAACTTAATTTTGCCTTTGCCGATTCTTTCTTTCTCGGATTCAGATAACTGTCTTTTTTAGCTTTTGTTTATTGTCTTTTCAGTTTCTGGCTATCCTCCAAATTCACTACTAAATTTGTTCCCTTCTACTTTTTGTTCCACGTTAAAATTAATTTTTTTGCACATAGAAGCAACCTTACCAGAAAAAGATGATTGTGCTAGCCAAACTATTCTATTGATCACTTACTTGATCCTATTATAGGTTTTCCGTGAAATTTGACTCTTCACCGGAAGTCGAATGTTTGGAAGTCGGCTAATTGAATCATAATTAGTTTTTCTTTTGCTTGATCTAACCAATTAATGATTCCTTTCCGTGGTATCTTTACGAAAAATGCGTAAATTTTTTGCGATGCCACGGGCTTCAAAATTATTAAAGATAACATTACGCGCATTATAATCCGAATTAAGGCGTATTTCAACTTCCGACTAATAAATTAATTCGGAATTTGGCTGTTGAAGAAAAACGATGTTTCGAGAAAAACTTATCATGCCCCGTACGTGATGTATTTTTAGTTTACTTGCCACCTTTTGAGGAAGGAGATACATTCTTTACTCAACGTATTTTTTTTCAATTCTTTCGCTTAACGGAATCTCTGCAGAGTAAATGTTTTTTTATTTTTTTTACTTTTCAAAACACCTGTTAAAACCCTTCTTTATATAAAAACCATTTTGTATCCGTACTAAGTTTACTAATAATGTTTTGATCCAAATTAATATGTTTTTCTGTAGATTACTAATATTCTACTAATCTAATGAATGAAATCGAATGTTGTAATTATTCTAAATATCCAGCTTTCGTTACAGGTAAGTATCTCAACTGCAAGACTCCAACCAGGTAGGAAGTCTTCATTTTCCAGGTCAGAGTTAATCAAAGTCCTCAGAATAGGGTCAAGTAGATTCACACTAATATAATGTAACGTTTAGAACATCTCAAAGTAAGTGTTTGGTTTCCATAATTTTAAAAATAAAAATACCAAATAAATATTATAGCAGTTTTGTACTAAGAGGATGGTACAGGTAATAGAAATAATTTGTTTGTTTCCTTCGTGATTCTAATATTATTTTGCTTTTAGACTAAAGCTTTCTCAAACCAAACCCTGTTGCATGATGTCCCACATCTGGAGCACCGCGTGGATACGGATTTCCTTTCATTAAAGTAGATTGCCAACTGTACCCTGCATTATAAGTTGATTGATATATTCTTAAGAGATAATTAATAGCAGGAATTCCCGAAGATTTACGCAAATAATTTTCTTCAAAACTTTGGAGAACGATACCACTGTTATAACTTTCCCAACTATTTATTATGGAAGCTAGAAGACGTCTGGCAAGTATTCATAGTCGAAATACGTTAAATAGTAACATAATTTCATGCAGTTCCATTGTGAGAAATAATTAAAAAAATCTAATTTTTAAATTGAGTTCATTCTAAAATGAATTCTCTCGATTGTTATTATATGTATATGTCAAAAATAATTATTAAGTAATTGTTAATTTTTCTCTTTTAGATAACAAATAATTATTATTTTTACTTTTTAATTTTTATAGTCGAAGATAATAATAATAATTTTTTTTTTATTAAAAATAAAAATCATTTGCTATAATAAAAATAATAATTATTTGATGGTATTAATTATTGAAGTGAATAAATAAATATTATTGTTAGATATTATAGGCATTTGATTAATTGCGATAAAAATTACGAGATTTTAATTAAAGTTTCTATTATTGCATTACTCGTTGTTCAATGCAACAAAAAGTGTTTTTCTAACATATCCGATAGATTACATCTAAGATCGCTAAATATTAACTTTAATGCAGAAAATGCCCTATCCTCTTTTAGTGTATGTGTGGAGTTTTAATTAAATTCTCGTAAAAACCATAAAATAATTATTATTTTTATAATATCAAATGACTTTTATTTCTAATAAACAACAAAATTGTTATTGTCTTCGACTACATAAAATAAAAATTAATAATTAATAATTATGTATATTTGATTAAAATAATAAAGATTATAAAGAATTATTATCTCATTATTTTGTCGGTTTTATGGTCGTAACCATAATATAACGCATTTTTTTCAATAAGCCTTGTTGATATCCACCAAAATTTTTCGTCTATTGACAGCAACAGCTAACCAGTTGCAGTAAATTTCTATGAAGCAGATCTGTTCGATCGAAGACGCTAGAAAAAACTAATTTTCCCGTCAATAGTAACGTATAGATATCCTTTATGCAAAGTATTTATATCGATTGATTAGCAATATTCTTCCGCAACTTAAGAAGCTTCTTGACATTACCTACATATTATAGGTATCCAACTATCCGTTCTATAGGAGTTTATGCCATTTTTCAATGTCTCTATTATTTTCAATTAACTCCAACTCACCGATCCGTCATAGCCTACACGTTAAACAACTCAATTATTCCCCAGAAACATACTGGTAAATATCAGATATCTTCCGACGACTTTTAACAAAATATCTACCTCTCCTTATTGCGTCTGAGTTGTACTACACCATTCTCGGTTGCATTTGTACATCAAAATTGCATTATGCACAGAGATCCATGGATTTACATGAGATGGTGCCGCGATAAAAGCTATCCGTTCCCCGGACCGGCAACATGATGTAGGTTCAAAACAGAATACAGGAAGGCACCGATCCAACAAGTTGTAAATGTCCAGATAAAGATATGTTCAGAAGTCAAGATTATCACATTCAGTCGACTGTAAAAGAAAAGTTCGAAGATTTTTGTAGAGTAAATTTTAACTTATTTGCATGTTAATTGAGATGTAAGAAGCATTCATTTGCTTACATATTTATTCTGGCCGGCTGATGGATATGTGTAGTTAAACTTAAGCTCCTTACGCGTAGATAACACAAGTCAGTAAAGCTGACGGACAGTACTGATTTTTTTTTTGTCAATTTTACTGACTAAAAACGCTGTGCGTTCGATCAACTGATTATCAGTTCATTATAAAATGTCGTGCAACAATGCAGTCATTCCTCATCTGTATGCATTGCTAATGATATCTTCCATACTCCACCATTATTCTCTACTAAATAAAGATTGTATCAAACTCTTCTCAGTCATTTCCTACTCAGAAGAGAGTAAAATTAGAAATATGAACACAAATGTCCACTAGCATCTAGCTTTTATTTTCAATTTCCGCCATCTTAATTTCACGCTTGACAATTTACAGACGGATCAGAAATCTAGTCAGAACTGACTAGTCAGTTAAAAATACCCGTTCGAAGGGGAGAACATGAGTCTGTATTAGTGTCATAGTCAATTCCCATGGCTCGTGTATTCCCCGTGTTATGAATTGCCATGCCAGTTAGAGGTGTTAATATTATGTAGCAGGATGACGACCGATATTTATGTTATACACGAGTAAATCTACAAGAAACTCAATTCAGTTATTTTTTATTGAATACGGATTCCGTATTCAAATTGAAAACCATATACTTACATAAAAACAATCTCTGTTTTTTTAATGGTTACTTTGTGAATACTGGGACCTTCGATGAAATATGTCTGCTGATACGTTTACCTTGCCTCACAAATACGAGCTCCAAATCATTACTACACTCTTTAAATTAACTTGTAACTTTCGCGATGCCTTTCTACGCCCAACTGAGCATGTGTATACAGAATGCCTTACAGCTTCTTTTTTCATATTGCCTGTCACTTAGAAAAATATATTCAGGATGGCGGTAAATCATTAATAAGGAAAAAATGGTTTCTAAAGAAAAGTTGAGGGTTGTTCACAATATTCGGAAGTGAAGTATTTTTCTGCTCTTAAATTATAGGTCCAACAATAGCAATTAGCAAAAGAGAGATAAATTTTCTCCAATCGCTTCCCACTAGGGATTTACGGTAGTTGAAAGAAGTGAAAAACGAAATTTGAAAAAAAAGCACATCCTCGCTGATCTTTGCGTCTCATTTCGATAATACTTAATAATTCTTATGAATGAAGAAACATGAACAACATACATAAACCTATGTTGATCCGTCCGTATATATACTTGCTCAACAACAAAATCTACATTTTTACATTTCAACTTAAGGTAACTGACACAATTGGGGCCAATTATCAGATATGAATCAATCTCACTAGCCAACAAATAAGGAGGACCAGTTAAAAAATTGCCATAAATTAGTGGTTGCCTCCTCGAATTAATGGCCAAAACAAGATTATGAAGTCGCAGAGCAACAATGCACCAAAGCCCAATTAAAAGAAAAACGAGAACACTCCTCTTGGAGGTGATAGCCTCGAGACCATTTTATTGTATAAATACTTTCGTGACGAAAATTCGTCAAAAGGTATTCCCGTCCTATGAGTGCAGCGAACAAAAAGGCGGCGGATGGAAAAGATCATGGTCCAGACCTCGACGAGATAAATATAGTCGCACCAAGCAGGACTGCTTTTCCTTTCACTTAAAGGTGGACTGAATTATCATCATTTCACGGGTAAATTTTATTAATTTACCAGAGTTAATTTTGAAATATGGCCACACAAGCTGCGAGAAGATTTATATTTATTGGAAGTGGGTTCGGTGTCATATGTGTGAATTTGCATGCGAACAAACGCGGTTGCAGCACAAAACGACAACAGCGAAAAATTGTGAGTAGCGCTCAATTTTATTACTTGCAATACATTGCAAGTGCCATCTGTTATACAGTAGTTATAGTAGTAGACGATTTAAGTATTTGATAAAATGCTTTCATTAAGCGTGCTACGAAGTTCTGCCTACAGCGAACTTTTCTCGAGAACTGATTCAATAAGTATCGATTGCAATAAATGAGTGATGGTACATGGTAGCCGGTGAAACTTAATAGAATAGTTTTATGACCATAGTCTATTGCGCATGTACTAAAATAAAAAGGTGAGTATCACATACGAAAGAGGGCAGAAGCTCAGTGGAATTCATATCAATTTACTATTGTGAGTTTTTCTTGTTTTAGTTATGTATATAATATAAATGGGGCTCTATTAGTGTAAAATGCACGTGAAAATAGACTAGATATTGGAAGAACCGCATTAACACAAGGTTATATTAAGCCAAGACAACAATTCCATTTTTTTTTTTTTTGCATTAATATATGCAATTTTTGATTCCCATTGGCTACAACTACAAGAACACAATGACAAGAGCCAATAATAGGTGTGTCTCTTGCACTGATGCAGTCATACGCTGAATATAGTTCTATTCATTAAAACGGGTCGTTAATGTCACTAAAAATGCTTTGGTCTCTTTATACGACCATGATTTTCTGATTTCTGAAACTTACTCAAAGTAATAGTTTTTTTCTTTTTATACCCTAGATGAAATCTATAGGGTATACTAAGTTTGTCATTCCGTTTGTAACACCTCGAAATAATGATGGTAGAGCAAAATAGATTGGACACCCACGCATAATATTAAAAGTTATTTTGATTTTTGCATGTCCGTCCGTCTGTGCGCACGATAACTCGAGAACGCGTATACTTAGATAGCTGAAATTTTGTACACGGACTTTAAAAAAAAAAGTAAAATTAAGTTCGAAAATGAGACAAATCGGGAAACTCCTTCGTGGGGTTGCCATACAAAACTTTCGTTTGCCACTATATATTTGGACACTGTCTGAGAACACATCAATATAGAGAGCTGAAATTTGGTGCATGGCGTTTTCATTGTACTAGCAAATAAAGTTTAAAAAATGGACTAAATCGTTCAACTCCTTCTTGGTGTTGCCATATAAAAATTTAGGTTTTTTACGTATACTGTGAAAACGATCAGTACAAGACATTTTTATTGTACTAAGAACTTCTTCAGAATACGAAATCCTATAAAATTGGTTATAATCATTTTTTCTGTCCGACAAACCGTTCTAGAAATATATGCGAAAAACCACTTCAAAAATCAAACTTGCACAGAAGGGTGACAATACGAAATTTCATACGGGCATTCATCTAGGGTATCATAAGAATTAGTCTTAGACCAATTCTAGCTTTTTTACTTGTTAATAAACGTTTTAGTATATCATTGCCATTTGCCTGCGTTTATCCTCCATTTTTCTGAGCCAAATTTTTTTGTTTTCTTTATATGGGGAAGCTATCAAGTTTCAAAAATGAAGTACGTTATGTGAGCCGTTCTTTTGTAGATTGACCCTATTTAGACAGGTCAGTATGCTGCCTCTGCCTCACGAAAACTCCGGTAAGATGCAGGTTGGGGGGGGGGGGGAATGAAGAAACACCCTACCTACAGATTTCGTGCGGCAGAGGCAACACACTCACCTGTCTAAACTGCGTCATTGCATGGAATTAGATATACCCAGTTTAGACAGGTCAGTATGCTGCCTCTGCCGCAGAAAATCTGTATGTATGGTAATCCTTCATTTCTTCCCACAACCATCATTTGATCCACAAGTTTTCGTGTGGCAGAGGCACCATACGGATCCAGTTAAACAGGCTCAATGATCACGTGACTCGCGTAGCTGCCTGTACTGCCTTCGAATCTTAAGTTGCACTTCATTCTTGTCCCCAACCATCACCCTACCGACAAGTTTCGTGCGGCATACTGACTCATCTAAACAGGATCTAATGGTTAAGGACATTTTGAGATACCTCAAAGCAGCCCTCATATTGACCCGACTAAACAGCGTCATACTTTGGTCATACTATGCACAAAAGAGCACAGCTGTATTTTTAAACAGATAAATCTAATTATGCGAAATCTAATTTCGACTAGTAGAACTAAAATTAAAAGCTGAGGAAGATAAAAAACGTTTTTCCAGAATTTGCCATAAAATATATGTTATATAAAAGTGTGTTGAAAATTTGTACTCTAATTATATATATATAACTATATTATACTTTTTCGCAATTTCGAAAGAGATCGCATTAAGGAGCTGGATCTAAAATTGTGAGCCAGGGTGAAATGTAGATCTGATATACACACCCGGACACTTGACAGTTTTATTTGAAATTGCAGGCTGTGTATGATTTTTTGCATTTTGGCTGAATCAACAACAAATTTTTCCAAATTTTTCTTTACTATTAATTCTTAGAATTTTTTCCATTTCTGCTGTATTTATTTAAGCAGGGACTAGTTGAATTGCAGCATCGTAAGTATAATATGCGTGACATTCTTAATAATCCATTGTGGTGTTTAGTTAGTGTGAATATTTGTTGTTGTTTTTTTCCGAAAAGGGGGACACCGGAAAAAATTGTTGTGAGAAGAAACTGGCATAGCATTCGTTAAAGCAAGAAAATTATTCATTGCTTGTTTGTATTTTATAGCCTATGAGGGTACTAAAATTTAACCACTTAAATAAAGTAAAAATGAAGAAAAAATTGTACGGATTAATAGTAAAAAAAAAAAAAATTTGAAATAATTATTGCCGATTTCCACCACTACGAGCAACCAAGATAACCAAGTTATTTAGAGCCCGCTATATTCGAAATAAAACCCCAACAAATTGAAAATTTGAAAATGAGGGTAATCAAGTGTGTGCCTCGGAGTGTATGTTTGGTCTGTGATGCGAAAAGGTCAAAAAGCTCAAAGTCCCGTTAGATTACAACATAAACAATGAAATGATATCAGGACCATTTCTCAAGAGTATCAACACCGTAGCTCAAAATTTAAATCCATGATCTGCAACTACGGTTAATGTCAAATTACAGAAAAATAAATAATTATTAAAACTAAACTAATTTCTAATCTGGATCACAATATCATAAAACAATGCAATTTTTTTCATCAAATGCCTTCGTTGACTGCGTATGATTTCCGTGTTCGATTTTGTTGGTGAGTTGATGTACTTTTAGATGACCTACACCGCTGGAGTGAAATAATGACATAGGTTTAATTGTTCTTCATCTTGCTGCTTCTTGATTTCTCAAAGGATATTAGAAAATTCTGATTTAATTGACTATGTCCTAACGTACTATGAACCAAAGTACGAAAGTCCTCGTTCCTGAGAAGTTTGCGGACGAACGCTTTAGAAAAGCTTTTTGAAAAATTGCTCCCATTCGCGAGCCTTAGAGAATAATATTTACTCAAAGGCGGGCAGGAGCCGTTACACAGCTCTTGACGGGTAGTGAGAGCCGCTTCCAGCAAACCAGAGGTAATGTAATGTAATGCGCCTGAAAGCGAAGTAATGTTACAATTTATGTATAGGAAAATGTATGTCATGTAATGTAAAAGTAACATTGCAAACAAAAAAAAAAAACGACAATTAGGTGAATTTACTGCGTTGAAGCTTAAGCAGAAAACAACAGAATGACAGAATTAACAAAAGCGATTATCTGCTATTAACAAAAAAAAAAAATAAGTTATGTTAAAAAATAAACAGTAAATCACTTGTGAATTTGGAATAGGATAATGAACTGAGAAACTTGACATTATTTTTCTAAGATTGTTACGATTATATATTTACTCTGTTTTAGTGGCTCATTTCTCTACAACAATACGCGATTCACAATTACTGTAAAATCAAGAAATTACTCTACACTTGGTATCACTGGAGCCGAAATCAGCTTCATAAGCCGCTCGCAAGTGAGCACTATCGCACCCTGTTTGTTATACTTCGTAGTGTATCTTCAGGTTCTCCTCACTTGGTTCTAAACTCATTAATAACAATCTTTCTCATCGGCCTCAAAATGGTGGGGTGAATGACTTTCTCTTTAATCCGAATTGGATTATATGTGAATGTGCGGCAGAAGGATCTACTTGGGCTTCACCTTTTTTCTCACTCTTTACAAATAATATTGTATTAATCATATTCAAGAACTGAAATATACTGCTTCACGCAGCCATATGTGACGCTATCTACTGAGTTCCTAGAGGGTTGTATCTGCAAGATAAGCATCTAGAAGCTGTTTTATCTTGTGAACTGTCAAACAGTTTAGGAAACGAAGTGACATTTCAATTTATTATTATTTACATATGTAGTGTAGACAGTAGTGAGGTCTCACTTATTATTATTAATAATATAATTATTTCATATTCAGACCTCGATAAAATCTCGATTAAAGCTCGTTAGCCTTAATTATGTATTGGTTGGTGGTTTATGTCTATTTGAATACAGTACCTCTGCTCACATTCAGTTTAATCTGTGTGTAGAGCAAGTTTTTAATTTTGGAAGATATGATCATGCATACTCGTTTTCCACCAATATCCGGGGCTGCATATAAATACTTTTCTGATATCCATCAGCACTTTGAATTTAAATTGATTTGACAAAAGACAGCCAAATAGATAGTTTAGGAGCGGTGTTCACCACATCAAATCGTAAAAAAAAAAATTCACCATAGTTGCAGTTGTTGTTTGGACACAACCCAACTTAATCAAAATTAAGAAGAAGAAATAAAATCACAACTATATAAGTAATTTAATTTAAAGATATAGTAACCCGGAATTCTTACAGTTTTCGTAGAAAAGAGTGTTACGGTCGCTAGTGAACCTAACCTTAGAAATTCCGGCCCGGTTGGCCGGCTATCCCTGTGACATCTGTTAGGTATTGCGCCAGCTGTCAAAAAGTGCCAAGTTGGTGGAACGTATGAAAGTGCTAAACAAAAATGCCGGTAACGAAATGCAAGAAAAAGGACAAGTATTCGGGGAAAAAGTGACAAACCACAAGGGTTATGTGATTATTTTCGAAAGGCTTAATAGTTTAAGGTTTATGTCTTTTAATCAAGAAGGAAGGAAAGTTCCATTTCAATATGGTGAGCGATACAGTCAAAATCCAGCACGACCACGAGATATTTACTAAGTAATATTTTACCATCGACGGTGGAAGTGTAGAGTACTGCGATATACCAAGCAAAGAGTCGATACACTTCTGACTGTGCTAAAAGTGGAGTTTCAATCCATTCATAAAGAAATGGGAGTAAACTCCTGCTGCTGATGTTAAGGCGATTGTCCACCAGATATTTTTGAATATTTGATGTGTAACGTGCAAGGGATTGAGGCAAAGTCACAAGCAAAGCAAAAACAAAAAATGACCTCAATCGGATGAGCATCCCAATGAGAGTCTTTGCTCAAAGAAATATCTATATGAATCGAAACCAGCAAACGTGTAATAGCGTAGTAATTTTTATTGTACAATTAAAGAAAAGCAATTAACAACATAACCACTATATCAAAGGTAAGTATCATTACTTGATATTGTAGTCACTTCGGTTACAGTATTCAAAGAAACGATTTTTGTTTAATGTTGTGTGGTGTCAGGGTTCAGTCAACCCACCCAATACTCTCCATTTCTAGCTGAGGCGGGCTAACGCGCCGCCCCGCCGTAAGCTATCACCAAGTGAACTGTCAGCTTCGGATGACAGCTACGACTTTACGTCTATCTATCACGCACTCCCAAATATGCTATCATTACAACAGGCAGTGTAATAATGATCATTCTAACAAAATACCGTTTATAAAAATATTACTCTAAAACTATACAAAACCATCTATTATGAGACATGACCTATTTTAACTAATCTTCAATTATGTGAATAATTGAGTCAACAAGCAACTTACTCAGTGAATTTAATTTTGGTATTGGGTAGTTCTGGCTGTATTTATCCGCCGCTTGTTGATGAATAACTGCGGCTGATCAAATATCTCCAAAGCAAAAAATATATATCTGAAATGGATGATTACTTTCGTGATTCAAATAGCTCTCACATCCACAATCAATAAATCGAGGCTAATTGACACTTTATTACATATGCTGATCCCATACACTTAAGGTAAATTAAATTGCCTGGGGTCCCTTTAAGGTGCGCCGATCTCGATTTTCACATTTCTATATAAGCATGTAAAGCTGCTCATTTCGTCGCATGATGAAGCGATTTTATGCGATACATCATTGCAATAATCCCGTGCATCCAAGTTCTTCCTTGTATTCAAAAGAAAGATCCTACAAATACGATAAAGCATATTTACGTAGTTCAAAGGGAGTGACGAACTCTCGTTGCTTTCGATTTTGAAATACGTTGAAATGTATCACTTTTAGCATCAATGCAATAAGCTTCATGGTACAAATGTACGAAGTGAGTTGGATATAACCAGTAGATATAGGTACATAGTAGTTTCAGGAAGACCTTCTACCTAACTCACATGATATTTGATTTTTTCTTGGGTTACCTCTATGCGGAGGTTAGCGCCTTTCCTTTTCACAACAGAGTGTTGCGTTTTGGAGACCAGTACTTGAATAAATATCAATAAGCAGACTGAGAGCCGACGAAATGCATCCAGAAACATTTTTAAAAAGAGTTTACGTTTACCGCCTTGCGGTGGATCCAATGAGGGAAGTGTGGGCTAGATCGTACTTCCTAGTCAATCACCCTGGCAATAAGTAAAGGGTTTTCCAATAAGAGGTGTTATTTTAATTAGCCCGCTATTTCGGTAGATGTCACTTTTGGAGCTGTCATTTTTCGACATTTGACAAGTAGAAACTACGCCATTAATAAAAATGGAACGATACACGATTCAACAACGCATTGAAATTATTAAAATTCACTATAAAAATGGTGAAAATGTGGCAGAGACGGTTCGTAAAACTCGAACATTTTTGGGTCGTCGTGAAGCACCTTGTCGGACCGCAATACAGAAATTGGTAGAAAAATTCGAGCTGTCGGGACAAGTTAGTGATGTGAAGAATAAAACCCGTGCACGTCGCTCAAGAACAGCCGAGAATATTGCTGCTGTAGCCGAAAGTGTTGAAGAAAACCCAGGTTTGTCCATTCCTCGTCGTTCTTTGGAATTAGGCATTCCACAAACGTCATTACACCGTATTTTGCATAAAGATTTGGGTCTTAAAGCTTATAAAGTTCAGTTAACACAAGAACTCAAGTCGGCCGATCATCAACAACGTCGAGTCAATGGTGATTGGGTCCTTGAAATGCATGAAAATGATCCGGAATTCCATCGAAAACTCATCTTGAGTGATGAGGCCCATTTCCACCTCGATGGCTTCGTCAACAAGCAAAATTGTCGCATCTGGGGCTCGGAAAACCCAAGAGTTATTGTTGAAAAGCCTCTCTATCCTCAACGTGTGACTGTTTGGTGCGCTTTATGGTCCCGCGGGGTCATTGGACCTTACTTTTTCGAAAATGAGGCTGGAGCAACAGTTACGGTGAATGGATTGCGCTATCGACAGATGATTAATGATTTTTTATGGCCGGAATTGGATGGTATTGATCTGGACACCGTTTACTTTCAACAAGATGGCGCTACGTACCATACAAGCAACGAAACCATTGATCTTTTACGGGAAAAGTTTCCGGACCGTGTTATCTCTCGAAGAGGTGATCACAATTGGCCACCGAGATCTTGTGACTCAACACCTTGCGACTTCTTCCTTTGTGGCCACGTGAAAGAGAAGGTCTACGTTATGAGCCCAGCGTCGATTCAAGACCTCAAAGATGGAATTCGTGAGGCTATCGAGGACATAGGGCAGCCACTTTGCGATTTGGTTATGGAAAATTTCATGAAAAGGATATGGTCCTGTAGGCGTAGTCGTGGTGGTCATTTGGCTGATGTTATTTTCCATTATTAACGGCATACCTTCCTCTTTATAATGAAATAAAGATCCGATCATTTATCTCAAAAAATGGCATTTTTCTTTGAATATCAAAATAACACCTCTTATTGGAAAACCCTTTACAAAACATAGAACGTATTGGTTAGAAATCGGAATCAATTTATGAATTCTGAATGTATAGCGATGGAACAGGGACTAATTAGAACTTTTAAAGAAAATCACTCTCGTCTATTTCTCTTTTTCCATGCTAGGACTGTTAAAGTTAACGTTTTACCGTTAGTAAAATTAAAATTCGCCAAACTGCCATTTGAGTATGTATGGTCTCTAATGTTTTGCAGATATTTAATGTTTAATGCTATTCAATCATTGTCCAGAGATTTTGATCCATAGTAATTTGTAAATGTTAGATGAATATTTGACTCGACAAAATGCTCCGAACTGACCTAAATATTAATGGGTTAGATACGGTACCAACCAACGTTTGCTTCAATCGAATCAATGACAGTAATAAGTTCAAATGAAATCGACATTAGTATAATATACCTGTGATACACATAGGGTAAATTTAACTGGTTAATTAAATTAGACTGCTTTTACTGCGTGTGTGTCACCAATTACCACGAAAATTCTGACAAATACCCCGAAAAGCAAGCGAGTCATTTCGGGGTATTCTGTATCCCCAAAAATTGCTGGGTAATTCCAATTACCCTGATAACAGCGACAACTGGCCAGAAATGTAAAATTTGTGTAAGCACATATTCAGCAACAGACAATGACAAATCAAAACCAAAGTGGAAATGAAAAGTGACAATTAAGAACATTATCATCTGCATCGCCTGCTGAAGCTTCGCTTGAATTAGTGCAATTATACATCCATATTAAACGTTAGATATGCACGTTACCATTCAAATTACCCCGATTTATGTATACCAGGGGTCTCGAATTAACTAACTAATTCAATTACCCAGAAGCAAATACTTAGTTAAATTTAGCCTGTGTGTATTAAAAGCAATATATGTATTCCCTGTTGCATCTACTAGTCAGTAAAATTTGCTGATAACTATAGCTTGTGAAAACTTCTAATAAAAACATTGTTGCTTAAGAACATGCGATTGTGGACATTCCCATATTGACAATATGCGAGGAAGAGACATTAGTGCTGAGAATGTGAATTAAAATGGACATGTCCCACCGCAAAAGTAGTCAGGAAAACCGGTAGGATATTAATATTCTGATTTCCGCAAAAAACTATGGGCCCGCTCCGATTACCTACTTTAGACTGAAAAGGAGCAAAGTCATATTAGTAGAGATATGTTATCGCGCAATTTTCTATTTTCTTTAAACTCAGGACATGGCAGATTGCGAAATCACTCGAGCATCACAGCATCAAAATGGCTTCAGAATGTATAATCTGCTACCGGCATCTCATTTATGGTCAGTTGAAATGATGTTTTCGTCTTTCTTCTTTCTTTCAAAGAACTTCGAAATTCAAGGACATGAGTGGATTAATTGAATACCTAAAAAGTTCAATAAAGTATTAAGAAAATAGGAACAAAGGAAAAAGTAAATGAGCAAATATTTAGAAAATTATCCACGGTTTTAAAAAGCAATATTGTTTTATGCAGCACGTTCTATTCCGTCCAATAAAATCACGTACGACATAAATTGCGCAATTTTATGTGATAGAGGCCCACACAAACTTTGCCTTATTAATAAACGATCCGCCTTTCCAATGACAACTTTATCCCAACATCAGACATAAATAATTGCGACTATGTAGTAAACTAATCTTCTTAACTGACTTCATGAAATAGCGCTTGTCAAAGCATCTGTAAGCAAACTAGGAGGCAGCAGCAAAGTAATTGCACTTCACTCCGAACTCATTTATTATGTTTCCGCTTTACGTTAACAAATCGCGTGTCCCATTACCAGAGGAAGGAAGAGATTTGCACAATTCGAAATCATTCCGTGAAGCAATTTGTCAAATAATCGAAATATCTGCGGGACACTGGCATGACCTATGTTCGGTAATTATTGATTATCTTTCCAAATTAACAGCGCTTTACCAGAATTTATAATAATTTTTCATCCTGAATCACGTGCGCAGTTGCTTATAACTACAACCTGAGACATTGCTGCGTCGGCGCAATCAGATTTAAGAATTTATTTGCAACCATTGAACCATAAGTCGACCTGTCGTCAATTTAAAACTGCTTGGGACTGGGGCAACTTTTTGTTTTTTGATCTGAATCTTTTCGACTTTATCCAACGTCAGATTTGATTTATGTTAAATGCGTTTATTAGGAAATATCGAAGATACTGATTTACTGAAAAATTTTCATTTTTCTTTATTTTTGGCTAAACAAAATTTTTGTATCTATTCAACAACCACTTGTCAAAGTTGCCGGATACTTTACAGCGTAGCAACGAAAAATGGCGTTGCGTATGTTTATACTTCAAGGAAAAATGTATCTTTTGAAAGAGAAAATGTGGAACACTTCCTTTTATCTATTTCTATCTTTAGCCCATCTATAATTGCATTCCGTTTTTTTTTTTTTTCTTAAAAGTTTTATATTAACAATCAAAGCACATAGTATAAATTAATGAAACGTAGCAATTTATATTATGATGATAACAGTTGATTGATGATGATTATGATGATGAAATATATAAATAAACTAACAGAGCGCCATCTAATATTGAATGCTTTTCTGAACTCGGAATCGCACACCCACCAGTGACTGGATTCCGCAGCTGTGAAGAATTTGTAAGTGTACACGATTTGATAAACTCCCGTGAGCGCAAAGTGTTCACTTTTTAATTTCAAACGATTCCGTAAGTATCTGTGTACATTTAAGTGCTGAATGAAAATTTTTCTGTACTGAATGTTGTTTGAGTAAGAAAATAGTCTTTTTGAAGAAGTTAAGTTTAATTATAATAAATGAGTTACAAGAATTCACTAGTATTAAGGCGACTACGGCTTAGAGAATGGTAAAATAAATAACATAACAAATAATTTTGAAAATACCGCTTGACAAAAACTTACAGGGTCTTCTTCAAAATTCATGACCAAAATGTACACAATTTTGACAGAAAAACTCATTTCCACTTTTGTGGAATCGGAACAAGTTAGTGTATACAAAATTTTGTGTACACGCGAAAACTCATTGTTGTGGAATCCAGCCCCAGGACTGTGCTGCCACAATTCCAATTCGGTCCTCTCAAACTTTGGGTTGAGAGATTTCCAATTAGGGGCAGTATCAAAAATTACCGAGGTAGAAAAGATGACGCTTTTGGGTTTGGTACTGATGTGGTGGTAAGAAAAGAGCACAAAATGTACAGATTCTTGGGTGGCAGTGCTTACACCGAGTCGCAGAAAAGAATTCACTTAAGATACATTGTAAAGATGATCAAAGACACATGGTTTAAAACTAATGTATTTAGTTGTTACAGAATCAACATTGATAGATTCTAGTTTAATTGTGACGAAACCTGATATCTAAACCTTTATTTGTTATCAATAAGTGCTTACCACCAGTATCCTATGGAATAGTTCTTCTTTCATGGAGATCAATTTTAGACAATGAAGTCGTACAAAAATTCAATAAGTTTTAACAAAGTTAAACATCGATCCTTGCACTTAAACGAAGAAATGGATGCATTAGACCGTTTTTCCGTTCTGTCTTCTGCCTGCATCTTGTTTTACGGATCATCCTGGCTTTAATTATTTGACGAATCGGCTGCTTAGTGTACTTTCCAAAGTTTTCAACAAAGACTGGTTTTTTTCTAAACAGTAAAATTGACTTCAATGCAATCCTCGTTTCGAGTCAAGCATACTCTGTGTTGCCAATGTTGAGGGATAAAATAAATTCCAATACGGAAAACCGAAAATCAACTGCACTTATCCTGCTTGACTTTGCCAAAGCACTTTTCCATGTCCACTTAGCGTGGAATTCGAACTTTTAGCGAATAAAAAAAAATCACGTCATTTCATTGAATATTTGTTATGTTGTTATAAATGCAGTCCAATTTTATCCTCTTCCCTATATCAAATAAATGTAAGAAGGTATAAATTATGTGTGAAGAACTGCGAAATTACAATCGAACTTTTCGACACAGCTATTAGAGAGATCTCATCAGTTGGATATCTCTGATATTAGATTTTGCAAATTGGAATTATTTTCAGTGAATTTCAGACGAGAAACTCTTTGGGGTTAAGCTGTCAAATTATATTTTTTTCCTTTCCATACATGTTTCATTTATCTAAAGCTCACAAAAAGGATAATGAAGGCTTATACTCGTATAATACAAGGAAAAATACTACAATAAAATAAAACGAACAATTAAAGTAATCGAATTTATTCGTTGGTTATATCGCGAACGATCAGCATATGGTCTGAACTATAAAAGATTTGGTTACAAAACCGACGTTTTTATTGTACTGTAAATCTCTTCAGAAAATGATATCCTATAAAATTGGGTATAATCATTTTTATTGTCCAACGAACCGTTTTAGAAATATATAACCATTTCAATAATCAAACTTGCAGCAAGAGGTAACCATACGAAATTACATACGAACTAAGGTATCGTAAGAAATGGTCTTATAGATGAAATACATTGGTTGCTGTTATAAGTCCTAAGAAATAAGGAAATAATATCGCATTCGTCTGTTATCTGAAGCTAAGAAATCTCTTTCACGATATTGATTTTATAACCACATGCTACAGGCTTTCAATTTGATTTAAAATCGATGCTATTTTCTCAAAGTAGTAATGAATATATTCATAGCTATAATATATTTTAATAGGCTTAAAATAATCTCACAGCTCACAAATGCAGCAAATATAGATATAAGAATAGCTGAAAATTGGTCTATCACCTAAGTATCCGTTTCGGTGCGCTGAGACAAACAAAAAATTGTATATATGGCAGGTGGATGTTGGGGTTAAAGAATTTGTAAAAATCACTCTACTAAATGATGCACCCTGTGATAGTGACTTAATATTTATAGACAATCGTCGTCCAATGACTTGTAATATTCTTTCAATCCTCCCTACCTTCCAAATTAAGGTTGAATAACGAGAAATGAAAAAAGTCAGGACTGGTGTTTAGATTTTGAAATCTAACCGGTTCTTAACCTGACTGCATGTCGCTATTAATTTCTTCTCTTATTTATTATTTTACGATGAAAAATACCTTGCCGGGGAAACCTGATCATTGTCATTGTCAACCCAAGATAGAATTTTGTAAAATCTGTGATAAACACACCTGACCCATTCCATAGGCATGGATTAACTTTTGAATTCGCTTCTTATCTATGTAAGGTATTCAGTTTCTTTGGGACTGTATTTTTCTTATGTATACTTGTAATCTTACTTTCGTTGAAAACTATTTAATTTTTATCTCATTTTGATAGGCTATGTAGATCAATCTAATTGTTAATGCATAAATTAAAGAGAACTGACAAATTTGAAGAAAAAAAAATGATAAACAACAAACTAAAACCGAAAGGTGATAAAATAGATAAGAGCGGAATTTATAGTATTGAGTGTAGTGATTGCAATGCAGTCTATATTGGTAAAACAAAATTCTCATTAAAAATTAGATACAAAGAACACGTATCATCGGCACTCTATAATAGACCAACATCAGGCATAAGTAAGCATTTATTAGTTGATACTGGCCATACCACACTTATAAATAAATTACAACTTTTAAAAAACGTGGATGGTGTAAAAGTCTATGATAAATACGAAATATATTACATTAATAATAAAAGTCGTAAAGGTTCATTTTTGGTAAGCGATCAGTTTGATTTCATGAATAATAGCCCCCTCTTATCTATGGATTTATAATGCCCGGTACAGTATATTTCAAATTCCCAAATATTACGATAGTCAGGTTTAGCTAACGATCTGCTTTTCAGTTGCTTGATAATACCCTAAGAAGGCGAAACGGGTCGCGACACAAATTAAATAAATTTTGTAGAACAGTATTAAATGAGTTTTTTTTTAAAAATAGTTTTTAAATTTTTTTTTAAAAAAAGATTATTGACAAATTGGAGGTCAAAAAACGTGAAATTGATCTTTTTATGAAGTCTAACAAGCAAATGAAATGTTATTGAAGGAAATATAATTATTGAATTAAATTCGTAACTTTAATTATTATTAATATTCATTAGAAATACATATTCATGATTTTGAGGGGATGAAGACTTCTCGTCTTGAGCGAAAGCTGTATTCTCATTTCATAGCGATCTGGGCAGAGTTTGAAAACACTCGAAAACAATTATAGATATATATATATAAATGAGATATACCTCGTAGGTAATATCTTCGGATACCTACACCAAGATTACGCTTAATTCTACTGACTCATCTTTAAAAACTATCTTAATCTAGAAACCTATTTTCGATACCAGTAACTTTTCGAAAAAAATTCTAAATAATGGAGAGTTTTTTTAATTTAATTCTGTCCTAGTTCAAACACATCAATAATATCGTTGCTCAAATCCAGCGAATATCCTTCAATATCCCTTAATTTTGCTTTCCTAAGAGCCACAGAGGAATATTGCAACCAGTGGCGACGCTTCTGTGTCAGTTCTCCCATTTCCAAACAAACATCCAAACAATTGTACAACACCGTGTAAACCGGGTTATACACATTACGAAATTCACCACTAGTGATACCTTGTTGTTGATTTTTTATAACGAATGTAGAAAAAAAAATATTTTTTTTTCAGTATTCTGACAGCACACCTCCGAATTAAGGCAGAAAAGTAAAAAGTAAAAAGAAAAGAAAAAAATATATATTTCAGGTAAAAATTATATATCCCGGATGATTCAGACAAAGCAACAAAGGACTTTTTAAATCTTTATATTCCCATATGCCTCTTGTTTTTTTAGAAACGTCTCAAGATAGAACAGGATCCGCACTCCGCGGATAACTCCCAGGAGTACGTTTAATAAGCAAGAGCTGCCGGTGATACAGAACTCCAAGCGCAAGCAACTTCGTCCTTCTGTATTTTTTACGACAGCTCTCAGATTGATTGCACTTCGTGAATTATCCCAACGCTCCAGTGCTAACGCAGATATATGGACTTATGTCCTGCCTGTCATAGGCCTGTAAGGCCACCCCGCTGCACTGGTTCTAACTTTCAAAGTATTATCTTGCACTCATCATCTCTGTGATCAAAACATATTAAACATTATTTTTCAGTTGTATTTTAAGTCGCTAGTGTTTACAGTCAAATTGAAGACCGGGTCACAATGAGCTGAAAAATAACGAGACTTCCCTCAGCACCACGTCGTATTGTCATAGGGATAATAGGATCATATGTAGTCTCCTGGGGCAGTCCGTCATACTCGTTGATTACAAGAGACTAGTATTCATCCTCGTTGCTAACTGTCATCGGGACAGTCAGTACAATCTAAATTAATTACTCGTGCAGGATAATTACCTACTTACCTCAAGGGAAGTAACGTCAAGTATCAGGAACATCTCAAGATTGAAGATTCTTTGGACAGCTTTTTGCTGGTTATCTATTTGATAACAATCGGTGTCAACATCTAGCTGCCTTATACATAAGGATGCCGATTCATCAATCCACTTATCCCATTGATGACAATTAATGAGGACGAGATACGATCCCGCACACAAGATTGGATAATCAGTAACAACCGATTACGTAAAAACCCACTACATTTGTATTTTCAAATCATAATCTATCTGAAACTAGTGACTCCATAGTGAAAAAGAAAAATCCGTAAAAATTATATTCTCTCTTTAGGTGACAAGACACTCAATTAACTAAGAAACTACTTTCTCCTTCGGAGGTCCTATGCACCTCAACATCTGGCTCAAAGCAATCTCCGATGATCTTTCCTATGAATTAATTTCCGTTCATGTTGTCATCTTACAAGTTTCAAAAGACTGGAAATATATAAGAAATTCACTTGCACTGAAATTCATACTTCGTGAACATAAGCCTAATAACGATATCAAGCAGTTTACTAGCTTCCATCAAATAAATCCTTCGCATGTTGTAAACAAGTAGAACCAGTAGCAGGCAGTAGCAGTTATCAGGCTATACTAGAGGTACACATTTTTTTGTGGTCGATCGTATAAATTTGACGACTTTCCATAATTATATGCACAATGCATATAGAGATCAAAGCCGCATGGATGGAGCCCTTCAGGCAAGTTGCGACGCGGTCCTCGACACCTTTATGACTACTAAATACTATGGGGCTCGGTCATTTCAATCGGCCAGCAATAATTTGCCCGTTCGTAATCAAGGTAAATCAAATGTAAAAAGCCAATCGAATCGCGTTGGACAGGTGCAAAGTTTGTCGGTATTACGAAGCGCAACTGATAATTCAAGTAGGAGGTCTCAGTGCCCCCTTTCTATACTGGTTTATATGAATTTTCCAAGTGCTTTACATGCATATAGAGGGGACCCTGCAATTAGATTGGCTCATGGCTACATTCTTGGTTTAGCTATCATGAAAGTTGCAGTGGCGTGACAAATGATTTATGCTCATGTAAATCACAAACAACGCCAATGGGGCTGCTCAGCACCTTGTTCAAATGATTGCTGCGAATTTTCTGAGGTGAGACTTTGTTAGTTGCGCACAAGAATTTACGCATGTGCGATCTTAAATCCCTCCTAGGTTAATACAAAAATGACTTATAGTTTAAGATCTAATTGCCGGCAACCGGAACTTCTGTTAAAGCCTTAAGTTCTTGTTAGACATGAGATTATTGACGCATATTAACCTCATGTTCCTGCCCATGATTTATTTTATTAAGACATTTCCGTTAACATGATTGGTTTTAAACAATGTTATACTTCTTGGCCTATTATTTATGGGAACAAATCATTGGAGCCCAGTTTTGAATTAATATTTTAATTTTCAAATCCACGATATTATGTTTGTTAATGTACATAGATTAAGAACTGTTTAGAATACAAAATTAGATCATAAAGATAGTACGATATTCAAATTTTGAAAAAATATTCCTTAGAATGACAAGCATAATTGTTTAACCCTGTTGTATGGAAATCTGTCTGATATCTTCAAAATTATTATATTAAAAGAATAGATTACATACATACATACATACATACATACATACATTACATGACCACCATTACCGCCCATCTAAGGTCGGTTGGAAATTATTAAATGAATTATTTTAAGTGGAAAAAAACCCTTTACAAATGAAATGTCTTTAAAATCCTTTAAAGATTTTTCATTTGTTCTTTTTTTCACTCAATTTTCGAGTTGCGGATTCGGCAGCAAACTCGATCAATTTTCATATTGCCTAAATTCGCTATGAATTTATTTCATAGCAAAACTCTATATGAAATGCTAGTCCCGCATAGGATTAGCAAGGCATTCAAGTAAATACTTAGTACTTCGTCTCAAATAAGGCGTGTCGCAAAAGTTTTGAGACAAATTTGAATTGTTCAGCCCTGCACACTGTTGCATGAAATGAGTTGAACCATGCACTTAGAAGATGTAACGGTATCTATAGAGCATTTTCAAAGTCAGTGTGGCCGGAAAGTTGCATTAGCAATGTCGTACAAAATAGATTTGCGCGCGGCTGTCGCCAAAGTTTTTGGAAGGTTAAGTACAAGTGAAATTTTGGAAGTGTTCAAAGACAAAGATATTTCCCGTGCAACGATATATCGAGTTATAAAAGATTGTAAGGAAGGCAAACAACCAGAAAATAAGCCAAAAAGTGGTCGACCAAAGAAGTTGAATGCTAGAACAACGAAACAAGTGCTAGAAAATGCAAAAAACAAGGTCGGACAGTCAACCAGGCGATTGGGGCGAAAATTTGGTGTTGGCAAAGATACAATTCATCGTATTTTACGGGAAAATAATTTCTGCAAACGAAAACGTAAGCGAGCACCCAAATACACAACAAAACAGTTAGAAAGAATACCGAAATGCTGTCGTGCACTGCGTTTGAAACATTTTGCGAACAACACATTCATCATTTTGGATGATGAAAGTTATTTCACATTTTCGTGTCACAATTTGAGCTGTAACGATTTTTTTTTAAACCGATAATATTGAAACAGCACCCGATAATGTCAGATTTGCTCCCAAAGAGAAGTACGAGCCAAAGGTGTTGGTATGGATTGCGATTTCATTGAAAGGAATATCAGCGCCGTATATTCGACCAATCGGTGGCCCAGCAGTTGATTCTGATGTTTATACCAGCCAGTGCTTGCCGAAATTGAAAGAATTTATTGCAAAACATCACGCTCAAGACAAAATAATGTTCTGGCCGGACTTGGCACGGTGTCATTATTCGAAAAAAAACTATCCTCTGGTTAAATAAGCAAAAAGTGCCATTTGTGCCCAAAGATGACAACCCACCAAACGTTCCACAGGCACGTCCAATCGAAAGATTTTGGGCTATTCTCAAACGTGCAGTCTACGATAGAGGCTGGGAAGCTAAATCGGAACAACACTTAGTCGGTAGAATTAAGCGAAAATTGAAAGAAATTGACATTTCGGTCGTCCAAGCCTTGATGAAGAGCGTTCGCCACAAGTTACGTATAATCGAAGATAACGGGCCATTAGCCACAGTTGAAATGTTTAGTGTGATAGTTTCTGAATAAAAGTAAATGATTTTGGCAACTGCTTTCAAATATCTTGTTTCTATTCCAAACACCAAACTTCTGACCTTGTCTCAAAACTTTTGCGACACGCCTTATAATTCATACTTAAGAATTATATTAAGTGCATATATGAGGTCAGCTGGCTGATACTTTGGCATATACGGCAGGCAGAAACCAAGTCGTACTAATGAATATAGGTACGATTCCTGCTGACACGAAATGCCCTCTTTTGCAAAAGAAATTTGTTTTTTATAGATTGCAAATCATATGTTATTCTTCAAAAATGTATTTACATAAGGGTCATACTACGACATATACTTGCATCAGAATCTATATGCTTAGTCTTAAATTTATGATTGTCTCTAATTCATTGGTCGCTCTTTCGTTCATATTCTTCTTAATTATCACTTTTGTGATAATTGGTATGATCTGATAGAGCTGCTGAGGAAAATTCTTTATAGGACGTATATAGTAATATGCAATGGTCTTAAATTTGAGTCTTTCCAAACTTCATGGTAAAGAAATAAGCAAAGGCGTCTTGTGTCGTTTTTTAAGAGAACTTTCTATGTTCAATAAGTTAAGTAAGCACTTATTAGCAATAAAGGAGAAAAAGTGATAATATTTTATTTTGAATGAAAGAAAAGAACCTAGTCAAAAGTATGCCATAACCGATACTGTCAATACCTTAAAATATTAGCAACACCGTTATTATAAATGAGTTGTGGAGTTGAAAGTGTCATCAACCAAACAATAGCGAGTGAAGCTGATATTGATATCTCATCCCAATCCTACCGTGTTACTAATGATGAAATATTTTAACACATATTAGTATAGTTAATAATCAAGTATGGAATATCCCAAGGAACATTTTGGGACCAAGCACTTTTCTTATTTGTATTAACGATCTTTGTAGATTAGAAATCAATGGAATGAAAAGGAATGTTGTGGTCTTTGCCGATGATACAGTTCTCTTGTTTAAACACAAATATAGTAGATATTCTTTTTAGCAACTAATGGCTTTGGACGTGTGTCTAATTGGCTAGCTCAAAATAAGCTTCCTTTAAATCTAAATAAAACCAATTATTTGACTTTCTGATATGAGCAGCAAGGACAAAATCTTAATCAATTTAAATTGGAAGTAGAGGGAAAATCACTGCAATCTGTTAAAGAGGTAAAGTAGGGGTAATTAATCATAACAAACTAAAGTGTGATTTTTTGACATAGATTGTTCCTTTATAGATAGTTTTAACCTACATGAAGCATATAGCAAGTTACTTGACGTGTTAAGAGAAGGAATGAATAGATTTATCCCTTCAAAACATTTACAAAGAACGAATCATCCTAAATGGTTCAATAGAGGTCTATTAGACTTAAGAATGCCAAATCAAAGGCAGATAAAAAATTTAAATTGTCTGAAAGTCCAGAAGATTTAACTAACTTCCAAAGATTACGAAGAGAATATGAATTTTTCCATAGGTTTTTGTATAGGCAATATATTTGGTCTGTAGAGGCTGGTATAAAATCTAATAGTAATATCTTTTGGTCTTTTATAAACCCGAAACGAGAAACATCGGGCTTTCCTAAAGTTTTGCATTATAACAATAATAAATCTTATGACCTTCAGCAGCTGTAACCTTTTTGCAGATTATTTTGAATCTATATATGATAATACTTCTTATGGCTCTTTCAATAATGCTATCCACTCTATTGAAGGTAATTCATTGGAAATCGGCTGCATTTTACTTGATGATGCTGATGTACTTAATGCCCTTAAAGATTTGAAATGTAGTTCCAAGGTTGATGCTGAAGGAATTTGCTCATCTTTACTTATTAATTGCGCTAATTCTTTGTCTTGCGGTCTAACCCAGATTTTTAATTTATCTCTGAGTACTGGTCAATTTGTAGATGAATGGAAAGTTTCTTACATAACTCCAATACATAAGTCTGGACCTAAAAACCTGGTATCCAATTATCGGGGAGTATCCATTATGAATAATATTCCGAAAGTGTTAGATTCCTTGGTTAATTCAAAATTATTCTTTTTAGTTAAAGAAATTATAACGCCACAGCAACACGGTTTCGTTTCTGGCAGATCATGTACATCTAATTTAGCCATATTCTCGAATTACACTTAAAATGAAATTGAAGATGGTAATCAGGTTGATGCAGTTTACACTGATTTTACCAAAGCATTTGACAGGGTTTGTTTATCGGTGTTGATTTTCAAATTTGAGTTGCTTGGTTTTCATTCATCTATGCTTGACTGGATTTCCTCATATTTAAGCGATCATAAACAATATGTCAAAATTGGTCACCTTAAATCTAGAATAATCAATGTCAACTCAGGTGTTCCTCAGGGTAGCCATTTGGGCCCTTTACTATTTGTATTATTTATTAATGATGTAGGTATTCATATTCATTTTTCCAACTTGCTAATTTTTGCTGATGATCTCAAACTTTATACTAGAATAACGTTTACAAATGATTTTATACTGCTTCAAAGTGACATTGATAATTTTCTTGTTTGGTGTGCTAATAATAAACTTGACCTTAATATTTCAAAATATAAGATCGTGTTTTTCCATCGGAAGTTAAATCCAGTCATATTTAATTATAAAATCAATAATAATCCTCTTCGGAGAGTTAGTGAGGTGAAGGGTGAAGGGGTTACATTTGATAGAAAATTATCTTTTGTCCCCCACATTGAAACGATTGTTTCTAGAGCAAACAGAAACCTGGGGTTCTTAAAACGGAATTCTAAGGAATTTAGTGATTTGGGTACTTTGAAAGTCCTTTATTTTTCTTTAGTGAGGTCTGTATTTGAGTATGCATCCGCTATTTGGTATCCGTTTTATGGTAGTCATATAGACCGAATTAAGTCTGTGTAGAGATCATTTTCTAAATTTGCTTTATTTAAATTTTATTTTCGAACTAATACTACTCCTAAGTATCGTACAAGATTCCTGCTTTTGGATATATCGACTTTGGAACTCAGAAGATAAATAAGCTGTGCACATTTTATTAAACATATTGTCTTATATAAAACAAAGTGCCCCCAGCTCTTGTCATTAATCTTTATATACTCTCCAGAGAGACTTATACGTCCGAAGAACTTGCTTTATGAATCACATCATAGAACTAATTATGGTAGTTATGAAGTAATCTCAAATTGTATTTCTCAATTTAATTTGAAAAAAAAAAAAATAAATGCCATATCTAAAGTTTTGCGTTTAATTTCTAATGTTTTAGAGTAAAATAAGTATAAAATATAATAAAACGACATAAAACTCACGTATTCGTTGTAAAAGTAGTAGATTTTGTTTTTAAAAATAAACATTTTTTTATAATTTATTTCTAGAAAATTTTTATTCTCTACATGAAATCATAGGGTATAGCAACTTCGTTATTCTGCTTGTTAGTTGCTATATTCTATAGGATTGTAAGATCTTACTTGCGAAATAGAATGAAGCGGCATGTTTTAAAAGCCGCACGGTAGCGTAATTACGAGGTGGGGTACTTTTACGCACAGGAAGTAAGTATAGTATAATACTTCTACAAAAAATGTGTGAAATTAAAGAAGTGTGTAATACAAAAAAATGTAAAATTAAAGTGGTGCGTAAAATTAAAAAAGTGTGTAAAACAAAAACAATGTAAAATTAAAGAAGTGTGTAATACATCATCTTCGAAGTGATACTACTACTCTGAGAGTAGGCATAAAATTGCCTACTCTTAGAGTAGTAAAAATTGTTTACTGTGCAGATAAATGAAAATATTATAAAATTGGCGGGCATGGAGGTCGAAGGATAGCATCTTACGCATAGTGCAAGTATTTAGTATTAATTGTGTATTAATAAATTAAACTAGTTCCATGAAAGTTCCCAATTGTAGTGCAAAAAAGAAAATAAATCAATCAATATATTGCAGGATCCATGAGGGTAGAGAATAACCGTATTAGCATTGTGTGTATATTATATAGTGGTCGCAACTTCACCGAATTGCTGTGGGGCTAACTTCTCACTCGCGGCGCTGCAGTAGATAACTCGAACTATTATATATATCACGGCATGGATTCATATCAAAAACACAAAACTTTTATATTGTGCTTAGAATAAAAGCCAAAAAAGTTTTAAGAAAAAAATTGATTTTATGTGTATAAAATCGTATCAGAACCTTTGCAATAAAATTGACTATTTACTGTTTACGACACTTGCAAAATTTGTATTCATTTTTTGAGTCTAAAATATCTTCCCTTTTTTGGAAATATTAGTTTCGTGCTTATTTTCACTATACTTTTATTGAATTCTTCATAAATATTTTCAGGAATGTGCACGAATTCCATTGAAGGTACATATACCGAGTTAATTCTACCGTCAATGAAGGTATTTTGGTAATTTGTTCAGCCTTGCAAACCTTACCTCCCTCATCATCACTAATATGCGATAGATTGTTTCCAGTTTAGTTCAAGACCTCTAACCATAAATAATACAGCTGAAGACGGTACAGAATCTTTACAATCTCCATTTGCAAAATAATAATAATAATAAAAAATAATGTCTGGTCAGGAATTCTACCCCAACTCATTCTCAATAGCCATTTCATCGAACAATAAAATTCACTTTTTTTCTACCGACTGGAACTGGAGTTTCTCGCATTTATATTTAATAAGTTATTAATATTTTGAATAATTCCTGGAGACAATCTTGCTTTGCCAACGCATTATAGTGTAACTACAATTTTGCCAATTTTGAGTTAAGAGTGGAATTGACTTAGCTTTGAGGTCCTCTTTGCTTTAATCCGACCTAGGAATCTATAAACAAAATAGATAAAAAAATACTACCTTATGTAACTACATGAAGAGTCTGTGGAATATTACGTGGAATTGAAAATCCCATTTTGAATCGCCTTGTAACAGGCTAAAGATCTATATTATATTATAAGAAAACATCCTTTTCTAGGACGTGTACGTAAAAATTCTTTAATATTATTCGTTCCAGTATCGAGCAAATCTCTGACACATTGATTGTCAGTTGTTGTATTTTTTCTCTTGCTCTGATTTTAAAAAGAAAAATGGGGATGGAGACTTCTTTACAGATGGCTCTAAGAACTGACTGAGATGGGGATGGAATATTTGTTTAGGATATTAATAGAATTTGGTTGTCACATATGTAAATGTCCTGCCACACGTTATCATTTCGGTTAACTACTAAATCTGGTGAAGGATGTGAGTAAGACGATAGATGGTATAAGAACTAGATATCGCATGGTATACCAGAGTAGAGTATACAAATTGTGAAATGGGTATTGGATTCCTCAATGGACCACAACATGTTTTAAAGCGTGCCGAGAACAAACATCAGTTTTGTATTCATTTGATTGACCTCCTCAAAATGAAAGGTACGAGAAAATATGAATCACTCGACGAATCCTTCATTTCAAATGTTGTGATCCATTCCAGAATATTCCACCAGCCATATAAAATTTATTTACTCTGCTCTGATATTGCATGCGACATATATGTAGTTCTTGTGCCGTTAAGGAAAAAAAAAAATTTTTTTAAAAGAATATTAATAAAAGATGTCCTAAACAACTCTTTTATAGTTTAATTCAACCAAGATCGGAGATTTTCACGTGAAGAAATCCGGATATTTGCGTGATCACGTGTAATTTACTGTGCACGTGATAAAATTTTATTGACTATCTTTAGTTCTCTACATTGCCGTGATCTCAGATAGTGTCCAAATATATAGTAAAAAACGAAATTTTTGAATGGAAACCCTGAGAAGTAGTTGCTCGATTGCTCCCATTTTCGAACTTAAATTTTCTTTTTTTTTTCTAAATAGCTCGAGTTTAGCTCTCTAAGTAAATGCGCTCTTGAGTTATCGTAAGAACAGGTGGACAGATAGACGGACGGAAAGACAGACGAACGGACGGACGAACAGACAGACGGACGGATGGACAGCGGACAAGCAAAAATCAAAATAACTTTTAATATTATGCGGGGGCTTCCAACCTATTTCACTCAACAAACATTATTTCTGTGTATTTCAAACCGAATGACAAACTTAGTACATATATACCCTTTAATTTTATCTAGGGCATACAAATTATCCTAAAGGTGACGTAGTAATGAAATATTACAGTTCCTATAGTCTTTCTCCCACGCTTTCGCGCTCGCAGTCAATAAAAACCACATCGAATGTGCAAAACTGTGATCATAAGAAACTAAAAACAAAAAATTGCTAGAGGTAATCATCTGCTATCGCTACCGAGATATATGTATGCGCAAACCAAAAGCATTAGGTCACATACAGGTTTAAGGGAACTCAACTAACCTGGTTTGTTCTACAATATAAAAGTTGCATAACAAAACTCAATATTCTCAAACAGGTACAACTATGGCCATCTAGCGTGGAGTTAACTACTTAAAGTTGCGACCACTATATAATATATATACATATTAGCAATTTAATATGGGAAGTTTGATACTTGTATGGGGCCCCTTTAATTTTTAATTTTTTTTTTTTTTTATTTTTATTATTTGTTGTTATAGCGGCAATAGAAATACACACTCTGTGAATATTTCAACTGTCTACCTGTTACGGTTCATGAGATAAAGCCAGGTGACGGACGGACGGACTTCGGAGGTAACAATATGAACTGATAAGTAATGATGTTATAAAAAGCCAGTGAACCGATTGGATGCAATATACTAGTTTTATCTCTCGATATGAAATAAATAGTTCGCATTCATCAAAGACTAATTTTTATTTATATATTTATAATTAATCGGCTGCTTTAATGTTCTATTAATACTGCGTAATGTATCCACAATTATGAATCCATTCCGATCACACAAATCTTGCTGTTGTACTTTTTTAACATTGATTTAATTAAAAAAAGGCGTAGGATACAAGCAACGGTGATTTTTACTTCATAAATAATGGAAAAATAAAAAGAGGTTAAAACTTTTTACTGCAGTAAATATGGTTTACAAATGTATAAATGCAGAAATTTAATAATCCCAAGAATTAAAACTAATTTATAAGAGAAATGCACCTTAAAAACTATAGTTTTCATCCATATTCAGGTGAAAACCTAGAAGGCAAGATTTCATAATATAAAAAAACAAATAAAATAAAAAGTAGGCTACAATTAAGAAAAAAAAAACATTAAAACGTCCATGATTCTAGCCTATATTGCTTTCCAACTACCTCGTTCTTTTGAATCTTTTAAACCGTTCTAAAACAGCTGCAACCAATGACTCTGAAAAGCTAACACTCCCATTCAAAGCTGATCCCATGTGTCATAACATTAATTAAACCACGACAGCTCAAGTCGAGCAGCAAAGTATGGCCGTCCAATCAAAAATGCCTTCTGCAAAGTCGCTATTTAATGTGAGCAACTAAAGTTTTAATTAAATGGCTCACAACGAGTAAAATAAAACAAAAAAAAAAAAAGGAACTTATGAATCGCGCTATGATTATGCCATTAAAGCAATTAGCTGTTTACGCTGCACGACCGCCGCACGCACATGGCAAATAAATCTCTCGCGCAGATCCAGTCAACTGCAATTCATTGCAATTGTCTCGATTTATTGAATGAATGAGACCTGGTTACTAGCTGGACTAGCATGTTTTGCGGAAAGCAAGACAATATGAGACTTTGACATAACGCCGAGTTCATAAATTCAACGATTGTAAACAGGATTGAAAGGGGATAATATTTTCGTTGTTTTGTCAGGTCTAGAAAATTAATACTTTTACACCTGAAAATTTATAGTTAGTAACATAAAAATGCCCAGTAACTATAATAATTGAGAAATTTAGAAATATGAAATTAACTTTAGAGCATCAAATGTAAAATTAAGATGAAAATTGGCGTGGCGCTGTACCGGACCAGAACATAATAGTGGAAATACCAGAATAGAGGTTTGAATCTTTCCGGTGTCCATATACTCCTTCCAAATCGACGACGTTTCTGCATGAATGAGAAGGGTACATAAGGTGGTCAAGTTGGTAGAGATAAAGTTACAAAAGTGATACATGATCTTGCCCATTGATCGAATATTCTTTCCAATTTCCACCTGAGTAGTAATTGGCACTGATATGCCAGCAAGAGAAGAAGAGTGAGGGAAATAAGAAAAATCAATTGAAATCTGGTATGTTTTCAGCTATTCATGTATATAAAATTGGATAAATATTCGGCTGAGTTTATTGGGCGGTTTTTAAGGATTTAATCAATGCATTTGCCAATGCAAGTACTACAAAAACTCTAAGAGAATATCTCTCTCTTGGGAAATACACATTCCATGTTCTCGAATGATTTTTCAATGGTTCTTAGTCTATTTATGTCAGGTAGCACAGTTTCATCTAATTTGTACCTTTTATTTATTGATATTGTGATTTAGAAATCTAATTTTCTTTAAATACATTGTCCATACCTGTTGCTATAAGCTCTTCAACAGTTTGCGGAAGAAATTATATAAGGCTGATAGGCAGTAATGGGGATTATGGCCCGGCTCCTGACAATCCTTGACATCCATAGAAAATGTGTAACTGCTAAAAGTGTACTGAGACTAAAAGAGTCGGGCTGTTGGATAACCGCAGACCAAGGGTCACCGCAGAATACTTTTATGAGCGTGACCTTACCATCGTTATTTAAAACACACGATTTCAGATATGACTCACACTTTCTTTTATTACACTCTACCATTTGCTTTTATAAAGTTCATAAATAATTATCAATCAACTCTACTTTAATTATCGCTAATGCTGTACCTCAAATTATCGCAATTCCGTTTACTACATTCACTTCACTGTCTCAGACAAGTGTCCCCTTGGCATTGAAAAGAGATGCGTTTACCCCAGATTCTCCGAACCTAAAGTAGTTTATGCCAGTATTTAATTAGTCATTTTACGTGAAGAATTCATTTCCAATAGATGTCGCTTGTCCTTATCTATTACACTTAACAATAGTAAAGATCTTTATTAAGGACTGTATACGAGGAGCTACGGATTACACTGTCCCACGGCTAGACTATGAAAAGGTTTCTTAACCAGCATTCCTAGTAGAGATGAGTGGGAAGATAATCAAGTAGCAAATGACTATGATATATGTGTCGAAAATGGATGTAGGAGTAGAAGCCAGGATATACTCAGCATCCCTTCAAATACAAGAATTGTATCGCCTACCGGACAACTATAGTGTACTCCCAGTGGAAGTTCTAGCAGGCAGTAACGCACTAACGCCGATGGAAACAACTTGTAACGTACCTAGTGATTGAGTTATCAGAATTTGTATTGACGGCCAAGTTGCAATCTAATCCGTGGACTCGAACACCATTAGATCGCGGCTAGTTCAACGTTGTCGCAGCGGGCTCGATAGACTTGGTGTTAACCACAGAGTTGGGAATTTTACTGTAGTTATTACGGGACACTATCTGTTCTTCAAACATGCTGAGAGCATGCAAGCTCCACACAATGACTTTCGCAGAAGGTTTGTGGGTGAGGAATAGAGAGCCTTCAACATCTGCTTTGTGTCGTGTGGGTGCCCCAACCTTGCAAAGCGTAGAATAAATACTCTTGGTAGCTACGTTTTTTGAGAGTTGGAGGAATTAGCAGTCAGGCAGTTGAGGGACCTTTGATGTTGAATAACGCTTGCGGCTGGTTTTAATGCACCCCTTGAATTAAAACAATATTTTCTAGAGACGGTCCCAATCAAGTGCCATCACAATGGACCATCGATGGTCTAAGTTTGGCTGATCGCAGGTATCTGCGATAACCGCCGCTCTAACGTAACCTAAGGCTGGTAGGTCTCAGCTTAAGTTATATAGCAAAAAGGATAGGCTAGCTGTGTAAAATTCGTGTAAGCATTTGTAGACAGGGGGGGGGGATGACAAGAGGGCCTTGACTCATTTGGCATCAGTTCGACATTTCTGAGCATTTCAGATTTTACAAACACAAGCCGGGTGTTTTTTTAGTGATTAGTGTAGTGAAGAACTGATTAAAAGTTATTTAGACTTTATAATAGTGAAATACAGTAGTGAAATAATGTTTCGTGTTAGAAATAGTATATAATCGAGACTCTCGAGTCTTGAATTATAATGATGAAGTGCGCTGTGCTATACTACAGAAACAACTGTCATAGGAAATCATTTCTCAGGCAAATTCATTTGTTTCAATAATAAATAATAGTGCTTTAAATAAAACAAGAGTGAAATAGTTATAAAAATAAACAACCGTGGCAAAAAATTTAACATTTCACAATGCTGGTTTGTTCATTTACAATTAATTTGTCACTAATCGCTTATTACTTAACCTAAATTATGTTAGCCATACAAAGGCAACGCCAAGTAATAATATCGGAATATAAATTGAGCACTAGGAAATTTCTTAAAAATGTGAAAAGCTATAAATAAATTATAAAATTATAAATTGAAAAATGCGATAAAATGAATTCTCTTCTATTAAATACTTAATATGCTATGCTGGTCTGGCAGTAAAGGGACTTTGTGAGACACGTTGGGGGAAGAAACATCATGGTCATGTCCAATTTCCAAACCGCCAGTTTATAATCTAAGAGTGGCTGTTCACTGAATATATGTGTGTATAGCTCTGTATATAAATATATATTAATAGATATTTACTTAGACGCTCACCTTCTACATGCTTTATGAATTTTCTACCTAGTTTTCTTCTTCATTGTGAGATTTATTCATCTATATATTTAGTATCCTGAGCTTGCTCAAGTCTTTATCGGTAAGACTTTCCCGAGGGCTTATGCAATAAGCAAGTTTCAACAAAGATCAAATCAGTGACGTGAAATGTGTCGTTAAGCTTATCTGTCCATACATACAGGATAATATCTCGCTTTTGGCTGTACAAAGTCTTCTTGCAACAAGCTTGTTGAATTTTTTGTTTGTTTTCTTTTTCTTCCAGAAAAATTTTTGCTTGTCATTCTACCTCTTTCCTCTAGTACAAGTCTATGCATACCATCGGTACTCTTTCTTCTACTTTCTGCTACTCGCGTGGTAGTTGAAAACTACTACTCATTTCATTTCGTGTTGCCAGAGTTATTATACTGCAATACTGTGAACATACTACATAAGTCAATTTTTTGTAATATTCAGCCAGGATGCATTACATATATGACAGCACCCTCTTTTTTGATCAACCTTTTTAATCTTCCCAGGAGGGATTACTAGCTAATGCCCTAGACACGCAGCACTTATAATGAACAATTAACTAACGACTGATTAGACCATAATGATTGATTAGACAACTGCAGACGCACAGCCATTTCTTTAATTAAGTTGTACTGTTCGACTGGTTTGACTTACATACTTATGACAGTGAAGAAGCGAAATGAATAGAATCGGCACAATAAACTAGTTTTTATTTATTTTATTTTTCAATTTAACGATTATGAAATGAAAAAACATTACATTAAAAAGTATTTTGATAATATAGTTTGTGCTTTGTATTTCATCTTATTATTCATTTTTCAAATGGGCAGATACTCAGGGGAGCATCAGATTTATAATTATATGCCAAAATATATTCAGGTCTAGCAATTTTTCCTCGTGACAGCTCTAATGAAGGAAAAAAAAACACTTCATTATAGTACTTCATTATGAGCTGATTTTCGAGCCATAATTATGAATATTATGTGATACACGGCATTTTAATGAATAATTAGTACTAATGATTCATTAGATTGTGCCGTGTGTCCAGGCTATAAATGGCTAACTAACTATGTTGAGTCATCTAAAATTGTTTTTAATCTTATCAAATCTTAGGGGAAGGATGGTGAGTATACACAGCATATTCTATACAATAATATTTATTTTATATTTGCTGTTTTTGGTAAAATCAGAATTCCGTCGCACTTAACGTATAAAAATGCAATGCTCTTCGGATTTTGCCTTAAAAGGAAGGAAAATTCAGCGCTAGTCATGCATTTTGTTTAGAATTTCATTACTCAACCATTTTGTTCAAATTTCATTAATCAACTGCTATTCTGTGTTATCTCAGTCCCTTTAAAGGCAGAGAAAAACAAGCAATTCACTCAGTTAAGCTAGTGCCAAGTTTATGGATAAATTTTTCGAGCATAAGAAAAATGGATTTTTTCTGATATCAAATAAACGCCATCTCTGAAATTTTTTTAGCACATACATAGGATATACATCTACAGAGTACTCCTATTAAATGTAATCAACAACATTTGTCTCATGTGGAATTCGTTTGAATTTGAAGTTTGCGCCGAATCAAACCTAAGCGCTGTTAGGAGATACCTTGCGTTCACGTTCAATATGGATTCACCGACACCGAGCGCTCAAAGATGAATGAAAGAGCGCTTCTTGGAAAGCTCTGAGCACTTCCCCACCGTATCTGTGTTTATTTGTTTTTAGCGTGCTCACTTGGAGATTCTAGGAAAGCACCCTTGGAGCGCTTATACAGAATCCAGAGGGAATCAAGAGAAGGCTTTTTCAAGATTTCAGTTTTTTTTTTTTGTGTTCTGAATGCAAGGGCATGTTGCTAAACAAAAGGGCATGATTCCAAACAAAAGAATGTGTTGCCAAATAAAAGAGAATGTTGTTTTAAATAAAAAACAAATTTTCAACAATTTATTAATCAAACGAAACTACACGCTTCAGATGCATATGAGTCATCTTTTCATGACTAAGCCTAAAATCAGTGAAGAGGTCTACTTCCGGAAAGATTCCTTTGGATATGTTAAAAGAGCGCTTCGAACAAGATATTTTCCGGCTATGGTATGGAAACTCTTCCCTTTGCAAGCGCTTGTGATCGCAAGGAAATTTTTAAATTTATATACAAACACAATGAAATACTTACAGATCCAATCTGATTTTATACCTTTTGTCAGGGCTGGATGGGGAGTAAAGATCACCTTCAAATAAATACGACATAAACCAATGCATTTTTATACTCTAGATGAAATCTATAAGGTATACTAAGTTTGTTATTCCGTTTGTAACGCGCAGAAATAATGGTGGTGGAGCAAAATGGATTGGACACCCACGCATAATATTAAAAGTTATTTTGATTATTTCATGTCCATCCGTCCGTCCGCCCATGAACACGATAACTCGAGAACGTGTTTACTTAGAAAGCTGAAATTATGTGCATGGAAAAAAAGTAAAATTAAGCTCGAAATGAGACAAATCGGGCAATTCCTTCGTGGGGTTGCCATACAAAAATTTCGGTTTCCACTATATATTTGTACACCCCGCCTGAGAACGCGTCGACACAGAGATACAGGGTGTTTTTATAGTAATAAAAATAAAATTTCAAAAATGGAATGAATCAGGCAACCCTTTCTTAATGTTGCCATATAAAAATTACGGGGTTTTTACATATACTGTGAAAACGATCATTCCTAGACATTTTTATTGTACTACGAAATCCTATAAAATTGGTTATAATCATTTTATCTGTGCGACAAACCGTTCTAGAAATATATTGCGGAGACCATACGAAATTTTATTCGGGCATTCATCTAGGATATCATAGGAATTGGTCTTGGACCAATTCTAGCTTTTTTACTTGTTTCCAGTGAATACAGGATCATTCCAAATAATACGCCTAATTTGATGGCTTTTTTACTTGTTATAATAAAGTTTCGACCCCCTTAGCAATCCATTTTATATGGTACAAATCAAGCAGTACCTACAGCGAAATTTTAACATTTACGTCCATAACATTAACTCAGAAACTATTATAAATTAATGTGAGGATTGAATATATAGTAGGACTCAAGCACAGAATACACATATATATATGGACAGTATACAATGCATAAACAATGCAGCAACAAAAAACAAGTTAAAAACAAAATTTTATACATACATCTCTTACATTGAATTGCTGTCTGAAAAATCTCACATCCGTCGTGACAACAAATCTAAATAAAAAGGAGAAAATTTGGAAAATTTATTGAACCGAGAGAGAATTTCTTTTTGATCAAAGATAAGAACTGAGAGAATTTGTTCACTGAAGTTTTATATTTTCTTTATAAATAATAATTATTTGATTGGAAGTATGAATGACCGGAGGATCTTAACTACATTAATGAATTCAAAAATGTTATTTCTGTATATGGTTTCTTGTCTACTAGACATTCTAATAATGTATTCACAACATAATCTTTAGTTGCATTCGCCTATTTCTGAACAAACACAATTAGTTCCATTTATGTGCTGCCGTTAAGGTATAGAGTCATTTTCATCACGTGTTACCATAAGTAAACTCCAATGACTTGCGACGACTGTCACTGGCAGCTATAATTTAAAACCTAGCATGCTCTGCGTGGAATATATCAAACAAGTAACAAGAGCCATTCCCTTCCTGCCAAGCTGCTCGACATTCGATCAACGATAATGGCGTCACTTCAATTAGTTCAGTAAGGATAGAAAATTGTCGTTTGGGAAAAACCTGAATTATTCGTTGCAAGAGTTGCCTATCAAGACGTAGGAAGAACAGACGCAGATATTTGCCGTGACGGGCTTACTTATAACTAACATCTATTTTAAAACTGGTCACTGATCTCAGAAGCTAAATTAACTGCCAACAAAAATGGTCTAGAAACACTCAAACTGTCTTGAGCTGTGATTTACGCCCTTCGTATTCAGTAACAAGACCAGAGAATATGGCCAGTTCTTCTAAAGCTAGAATAGCTGATTGACTGGCGAATATTGTCAATTCTAAAGGTAGATTATTCGGGTAATTGACTTGTTTTTGTGACAATCTAATAGGCAATTATGTCTTTGAGCAGTGTTTCTCATTACAATTTTTCCAATTGATAAATGCTCATATATGTATACTCATACTCGACTACTTTGAACGTTATTACATCTTGGTCCATGGACCTTGCTGGACACCTACGATACCTACAATAATAACAATGTGAAGTCATTAACATTTCACCAAAATGAATTGATACAAAATCACCATGTGAGATCATCATTGTGAGAACCTGTAAAATCCATCTGAAGAACTTAGGTAGATAAATAGTGTATATTCAGAAGCTAGGCTCGAAATATGATCTGGCCACCAGTTACGGGGAGGATCACATTAAGAAACATAAAAGGTAGAAGAAAATGAAAAAGAAAAGGATGCAAAAACATTATTTACTACTATTGATAATAGCTGCTAAAGATTTTTGAATATAGAAACATCCCATCCAAATTGCTGAAAGTGGCATACAAAAAAAAAACCTTTGAAAGGACATGAAACACACTGTTCCCCGAAGAGTGGATGAGAAAAAAAAAGTTCCAAAAGCTCAACAGTTTCCACAAAATTACGCTCCTTACTAATCAATGATAGAGGCTAAGGTTGATTATTTAAAATAGAGGTCCTGCTCAGTTAAGTGCATTACCTCGTATAGAGCCGCATCGGCGCGTGGTACTGCTGTGGCAATATGCTGCTGGAAATAGAGCCTCTCAGTCTCCATTCCCAAATGCATTCTAGGGTTTTGAATACGAAAGAAGTTAAACTTACACGTTTATATATTACTATATTTACATATAAACGAAACCTTGATTTATTTCAATAACTTCAGTATATTTTTTACACATGTCCTGAATGAAGATTAGTAAGGTTGTCTATTAAAAAATCTTCGGAGATCTGATGTAAGGCAAGAAAGATGTCATATCATCTTGGGGACTTAAATGGCTTGGTAAGTTTTAACACGTCATCAGTGATATATGCTTCTTCTTGTTCTCCGAAGACAAATATCAGGATCATAAGTTTCGTTTTGCGGAGTCGAATAAGCATCGCAAGACAGTCAGACATGTGGTTTTTGAGCAAACTTTCTAAAGGCTCCCCAAAAGAAATGGTCAGTTTCACATGAAAGAGATCTTTTGAACCTTGGCATTCCATTTCCACAGCAGAGTTGTCATGATTTTCTTTTAGATTTAAAATCACTAGACTAATTTAATGTTAATTAGCTGTTAGATCAATATGAAGATGAAGAATGTTTCCTACACTGCAAGACTTGCACTGTTTCAAAAGTTCATACAAAAACGGATAAGTAGGGAAAATAATATTACTCATAATTATGGGCGCCGGCAGTATGGTGCAAGGTATTTCATAAAAATGTCCATCTATTTATTTAAAGAAGGATTAAAAATCAAAACGATACAACTTTTTTTTTTACTATTTTTCTTAATTTTTATTAAATACGTGGCTTCTCTGCGAACTTATACACTACTTCGCTTACGATATCGTCATTAACAACAGACTTATCATATATAAGCACGAGAATCGTTGGTCGCACTCTTGTCCAAATCTTCACTTTTCTCAATGTGCTAAAACCTTTCGAGTTTTTTAATAAATTAATGTATTCAAGTTTTGATGTATCTAAGTTTTTTTGGGCCCAAGTTTTATACCATATTGTGTCTTCATCAATAAAGTTTTCCAACAAAGATGTTCCATAGAAGTCCTCTATTTTTGAAACAATTTTTATGAGCTCGTGCTTTGTTAACAATTTCATTTCGGGGGAGTGAAGCTGCAGTAGTGTAAAAAAACGTTCATTCAATGATATAATAATAGAATCTAAATAAGGAATAGAATCTAAATACATAATATGCTCATTAATTTGACTAATGTGTCGTACACTTCACTAAGCGGGGCAATATCAAGTCAATATTCAATACGTCGCAACAAGTTGAAATTTACTGAAGAATTATGAATAATTCTTCTTCTGCCAATTTTTTCATTTAAAGATTGTAGATTAAATTGAATACCTTGCAAGTGATCAGTGACGAATTCTAATATACACGAAGAGATATAATGAAAATACTACTAGGTGTTGCAACGTAAAGATGGTGTACCTCTTCTCTTGTTGGGATTTCAGACTTGTTGACAATTTGTGGAGTTGCTTAAAGACCTAGAGAAATATTTCAAGGGAAATCTTTAAGATTTCTCAAAAAACAAAAAAGTTTAATAATTCAGCTTCATTAATAATATCCCAAGAGGTTATAGAATAAAGTTTAATCAGCGATTTTGTGTAATCCAAGATCAGACCAAGGAATGTTTGTAACGCATTTCAAGTAGTACTATAAGAATATCGGGATATAACTGATTAGAATGAGCAAATTTATTTTAAAATAAACTCTCTAACTAAAGTGCCAAACAATTCCGACGTTTCGATCCGGATGCATGAGCACAATTGTTCCGTTCGGTTTCAAATACTTGACTTTAAAATTTTGCCAGATTTTGGCTTTCGGCTTTAAATTCATCCATGAAAACATTCTTTTTTTCTCATATAATTCATGTCTTTTTTTATTTCCTCAACAAAAGCCTTTTCATGCATCTTTGAGTATAAACAAATCTTTACAGATTATTTTCCTAGGTTATGTCATCCGTAAAAGTTGAAATTTGCTGAACTTCTCGATTCGATCCATTTCGGTGTAATGTGTCCAATTGCACGTATGTCTCATATAAGCAAATTTGACATTTGTACGAATGGGATCGAAACGGTGGAATTGTGTTTCCCCCTTTAAATAGCACGACATAAAACATGTTTGCAAGGATGAAATTTATCTGACCTTTTAGGAAATCAATAAAATAACTTAATTTAAATTGAAAAATTATAAAATTTTTCTCAAGTTAAATTAGCAAAACGACAACCCCATACTACTGAAACTTCCCTGACCTTGATAGCACATTTTTCGTTGCGCGGATTATACATTTGATGTGAATACACTTAATGAAAGTAAAAGATGATTTTAAAATGTTCTGAGCATCAGCGCATACTGTGATAAATTTTTTCGTGAATTCAGAATTTTATCCTGTTTTGCAACGGATTGAAAAGTATGAAAGAGAGCCTTTAGGAAATGCATACAAATATTGAAAAGAGCTTTCACGAATATGCATATTTTCATTTAGAAAGAAGAAAAGTATTACAATTTCCAAAAATCAGGTACTGTATTTTATATATAATTTCTATTTACAGAAAATTATGATTTTTTTTTCGTCTCTAATAATTTCTTTAGAAAAAGGGCTTACTAAATTATTATTTATTTCTGTTATTGGTGTATTAAATTTGTAAGTATATTTTAATTTATTTTAAATAAAAACATTTTTATAAACGTAGATATATAAAGTCTTCGAAATCTCGGTAGTTCTAATAATATAAGTTAAGTTAAGCCTACACTTAGTATGTTTTTACTTCGCTTTCATCTTTTATTATTAATTGATTGGCAATTGGTGTATGTAATTAATTTTTACCAAAAAGCTCCAAAAAAGCATAATCTTGTTGAACTGATTTTAAATTTTGTTAACACACAATCTATGGACACCACCATACCCCACAATAGTTTCTGGTGGAATATTTTTTTGCAAAGATCCTTTGTGGTTTTCCAAATAATATATGTGATTAATTCCTTGTAGTTAATTATTAACATATTACTGAAAAATTTAAGGTTTGGAAATCAAATTTATGTTAGAATTTGAATATATCATAGTCAATTTTATAGTAGAAAACATATTCCGCAGCTAATTTTAAGGGGTTAAAATATTTTTCAGAAAAAAATTTCAATAATTAAGGGTTCCACGATTAGCAAATACAAGAAGATCTGGAAATAAATGTTGCGTGCAGTCATGTAAGATTTATAAGAGGGATAGTTTTGAAAATGATATTCGACTATTCTCATTCACAAAAAACAACAAAAACGAAACTGTGAAAAACTGTTGGGAACATTTGTTGAAATAAATAATTATTTTCATATGCACCATCTTACACAAAATCCTGGCGGCGCCCATACTCATAACTTCGGTTAGGGACTGTGGTTGGTACCGACTTAATAACTGGAGATAAAAGAATGTCTTGCAATATCTATAGAACTATAGCTTCTGTAGAGAATAACGAAAAAGTTAAATGTTAACAAATTCAAGTGGATATTGCTTTCACTGATTATTATTTAAAAAACTAATCAGTGATCAATGGAAAAAATTTTAACTAACTATATACTCAGCGACAAATGGAAATCACTCTTGGAAGTGTTGATTGAGTGATAAAACATCGATAAAGTGGGTTCGTGAATATCGTTATTTATAGATATGGTAATAATATACCTGGGCTGGGGATTTTCAAAATTATATTAATATTCTTTCGAGTTTATAACCTATCTTATCTGCTGCAATATAACACTTAAGAATTTCTGTTGCCTTGATGATAGACTTAAATTCGTGAATTATTTATGCCACATAAATGTAAGAATCAGAAAAACAATATTTTACTACCGGCGATTGAGATTCGAATTTTAAAACACTAAATTTATATGTCTTTGCCATATTTCATTGGAGCTTGGGCTGATCCTCCGCTAATTTTTTACTTTTTTTTTCATTGATGGATAAACCAGTGATCCCACATAAATATCGATCAGAGAATATGAATCAGGACAGGTTAGCTTCGCCCTCATCTCTCTGTGAGAGCAAGATAAAGACGAATATTGACTCTCAAAGTTTGGTTTAACCCTTAAACAGACTACTACAACGCCTGGGATGATCTTCGATTATAAATCATACAATTTCAACACATTTTTCACTTGTAATTTTGCAACTTGAATTGTCTTAAATAGATTGGCGTAATCAATTAAACCTAAAGAACTATCAATGTTTTATCACAAATTTCCATACAATTGCTTCGGGCTTATCTATCAAGCAGTGCTATTTTAAATTTAGAACACAATGTTGGCGCCATGAATTACAAATGAGTTTCGCCTCAAATGGCAATTCGAAACCAAGCTGGGCGGCAGGTGCTTATTTTTGGCATTTGAATATTTTTTTCTAATTGCAGAACTATTTCTGGTATTGATAGTTTTTTTCTCTAACTGAAAATTGTTATTCTTGTCCGTGGCTACTGTAAATGTGAAAACTTTGCATATTATATAGCATGGTGAACACCCATATAAAAATGGTCGTACCCTGTTACATATGTATATTTAATTTTTTTTGCTGCTTTTTTTTATATATATATAAACCTATAAAAAAAAGTATTGAAGAGCATGCGGGATTGGATCAAATCTTATCTAGGGCATAGCGTCAAAATTAATTTTCCATGTTTTACTGGCACGTCGTAATATTGTATCCTTTTTTCTGGAGTCCTATTACAGATTAAATTTGATTCATTTTTTTTAATATAATATTCAAAATGAAGACATAGAGATATTTCAGAGAGGGATTATAATACTTAAGAATCAATATACTGTTATGTTTTGGAGGACATTTGCCAAGTCAAACATGAAAAACATCTGTCATGGAGGAGATAATATGAGAAGAGCACTTGCTACAGAAAATTCAACACGAATAAGCTTTTTACTATAGCGCTACCAATGAGTTCTCGGTTTTCTGGAATTGTTACCTAAGATTCAATTTTATGTAAAGGATATGCAGTGAACAACTGAATGCTTTTATCAGTGTTTTTAATCATTTTTTGCATCCTTACGACCCTGTATTATCAACGAGATTTACACATGCATAACCGAAAACACACCTTGATGACGCCATCAAGAACAGTCAGCACACTTATACGTTAGAAGAATTATTATAAATGAAAGAATCATTTAATCATATTTTCATTCTTTCCTGTCCTCCCAGTCTTGATCTGTTTTTTCTAGCTTCTGAACGGGTATGGCGCCATATAAAAGACGCTCTACTCAACGGATATTCGAAAAAAGCGATTTGTCTGAGAAAGCTTATCTCGTTGGGCCACTTCTACTAGCTAGACAGATAAATGCAATAATGGGTATGGTGGTGTCCATAGATGAATCAAGTTATTCTTGTAAATGAAGTGTTCATATCAATCGTGAATTGGTGGAGAGCGTCAGAACTGAAAATTGTAAAAATTCAAAAAAAAAGAACGCGATGTCCATGGAAGGAATGGTTACATTACATTCGGACGACCGAAAAGTTATTGGAAACTAATTTTCTGAAAATTCGGTCAATCGTGGCAGTTTTAAAAAAATGTCAACAAATAAAATAAGCAAAAATTCGTCAAATTTAATGTCCATGGACAATATTAGGCTCGAATCATTCGTCTCGATGTGGAGAATGCAGATATATCATTTTCTGCCAAAATCAATCTATGTACTGGAAGGGTTTAGTACATCCTTTATCATGTAGGATATAAAAATACTGTTCTTCCTAGGAATGGGTGGAATTGTTGAATGAACTGTAAAGAAAGCGGTGCACAATAAGCCAATGATGGCTGCAGTGAAAGGGCCACTCGCCCCGCTTAGTTCTAAATCTAGTTTACTCTACGTAAATTGCGTTAAGATTTTAGGTATACTTTTGAGTTCTTTACTGTCAAAATGCTCCTGGGATAAGGTAAGGTAAATGCACCAATTCGCGTCCACTACCCAATTCGCTTTCACTGCATTTTATAATATGCCATAAAGCGACGTATTTTCCTTAAAATGGAAATATTTCTATATCCTCATGTTTGTGTATGTATCTGCTACCCCTGAAGTGAACAATAGAATCGTTGAGTTAAATTTGAGTCATCAGAGTTCAATTCATTAGCTGTCGACATATAAATAATGCGAAACTTTAATAACGCTGTTTTTAGTGTACTTCTATGAAATTAAAAGATAACAAACTCTCTCTTTTTATTCCATTTTTATTTCATGAGAAAGCATTTTAATAAGTAGATATATTTCAAATAAATATAATATTGTTTGAAATTTAAGTTAATTTTAGGAATAACCACATCAATTTTAATGGCCGCGAAATGGATCAAGAAAATTTTTTTATTAGAGCAGCTAGCATCAAATAAAATATTTCAAAACCACGTTGGAGGATAAATTGTCTGGAAGACATCCTGAAGGCGTAGGAAAGTCTAGACCATATAGTATTTTAGCGAAAACCGAAGAAAAAACTAATAAAGTTGGGTGGAGTCCTTAGCCAAACGCACTTTAAAAAATTGAGCATGACGATGGCACGACTTTATTCTTCCAAAACGGTATATCTTTTCCTGAAATGCATCCAGAGCTTGCATATCGAATTCCCGAAAGCCTAGCCGAAGCCAGAGATATGGTTTCTGAAAAAATTATTCGAAAATGGTTTGATGAGCTGCAAAATTATATAAAAGAGAGGAATGCAGGAGACACATTTGAAAAAACAATTGTTTTCTTCTACGTACAAAAATCTTGGGATAGTCAACAATATCAGCCATGCCAGATCACTGGTTTTTAGGTCGTTCTGAGTCAGGCTGCATGAGAATATATCACGAATGGGGTAAATACATGGGTAAATACATGGCTAATTAATGAACAAATTCAAGAACATGTGATCTTATTTTTTTACGGCCACAAGTATTTTTCAACATTGGAGCTAATCGAGTCTTTCAGCGCACTTCCTCTCAGCAGCAGAACACATGCGCTACGACCAGCAGATTTCAGTATTTTCAACTAATGCTCCGTCAAAAGAAACAGAAGTGATTAAGTGATGATCTTATTTTAAAGAGATGAGACACCTTTAGATCTTAGGTGCATTCAATTTGACGCGATTCACTTTGCCCCAAGCGAGGATATTGTCAAGATCGTTATTCAATGATCTAGTCATGTATACAAATTTGACACATACGGTATTTCCTCACAAGTCGATAACAGTGTCAAAGCAGTAAGTAAAATCAAGGTACTGTTATTAATCTGTTAAACTATGGATGAGATTGAAAGTCATAGAAAGCAGATCACTAATAAAAATTAAGACGAAAAACAGATAGATAACATCCCTAAGGCACACAGACATTTATAGGGTGAGGTTCAGATGTAACACCATCTAATAAAAATCCGTATTAGGCGGCCAGATAGAAAACTTTCAATCCATAATAGAAAAGGATGGCAGAGACCAAGAGCTTTCACTTTGGCTAAAAGGTATGTTGAACTAAATGTATCTTTACTGGAAAAGTTTGCTTGATTATTTTAATTTATAAAACGTTCAATTCCAATATGTTCTATAATTTCTTCTTGATTTGTTCCTTTTAATTTAACAAAATTTAAAGGATGCTATTATCTAAAATAAGTAATAACACAATTTCAATTGAATTAGTTTTGTCACAACTTTCTAAAAGCAAATTGGCCCCATGGTGGACGGAAACTGGTTTAGACTGGACACAAACTGGTGATTTCCGTATACACTGATATTTTCAATTATTATGCAGACACGATAAATGTTTTGAGCTTTAAATTTCAATTAAAAGATAAATTTACAACTTACTATTGTACTACAAAAGGTTAAACACCGACATCTAGTAGATTCTATTAAAAAAAATTCTTCTAAGGATGATATTTCCTTAAATGGATGCGAATTGGTGCATTTACTCTACATTGTTGGTCTTTGATTATAGTCTATCTACTGGTATGCAAATAAAATTACTTAAAGCTTTCTATAAAATTACTGATTACTTTATTACTCCGAAAGTCGGTTTTTGTGCTTCATAAAATACTGCACATGTATATTTTGAATTAATTTCAAAATTTTGTCGTCAGTTCATCAACTTTCTGTTTAAAGCCATTCAAACGTAGTTTTACTCCAGTACAAATTTTCTCTGTTCGATGAATTTTACTTTATCTAAGTAATAGGTAAAGTTAACTATGAATCAGAGCGCCAGAGATGCATTTTTGAATTTACCCACATGCACTTAAAAAAAATTACTAACTTAATTATTTTTTGTTACAACACTATTCTTTATAGTTCCATTTTACACACTAATACAAACCAATATATAGACTTAGCAGCTTTCATTTTTCTTTTTAATAATTTTTGTAACTTTCATTTTTATATTTATTTTTATTTTAGTATTTTGTCTAGTGTATTTATGATAATGTAGTGAATTTTGTAAGCTCTTTATCGCAACTTTATTCTTGTTGTACTGATATTAAAATAAAGTGAATTTGACAAACCTTGTTCATTCGTTTTTAAAGCATTTTCAGTCGTAAAATTGCAAAATGCTTTCTTACCTCGAATAGTATGAATATGGAACAATTTTCGGCCAATCTTTATACTCGAAATTTACGTGAGCTCAAGAGTGACATAAATCAACACCATCGCCACCCTTATCATGTCTTCTGATCCACCATAATATTTTCTACCTGCTTTACTACGCTAAGCTTTAAAGAATATTCCTCGACTATATAATTATAATGAATATTTAATATAACCTAACCCTAGAAATTTAAGTAGAATGAATAAAAGTCCTGTCATCAATTGTATATGTTAGTGTAATTGTAAACTTTTAATTAAAAATATTTTAATAAGTAAAATTTAGAAGAACAGCTTTGAGAACAATATCAAGAAAAGAGTATCAGATCCAAGGCATCTAATACATGCCGGAAACTGTTTTCAGATTCAGACCGATCCCAAAGACTATAAAATTTAGAATACATCAAATCCGCAGTTCGCCTTCCATATGAACTTCCACAAATAAACAGATAGCCCCATACGCCGTTCACTCAAGTCGACTTTTATTATTTTTACACCGCGTGGAAAATATCCGATGGAGTTAAGCCAATTTTAATAAAGATATCATAACTTTCAGCGATTTAATAAAAGAAAACAGTATCAAGTCGACGAGTGGTGGACATGGTTCGCTTAAATTAAATTTAAAAGTGAATAAATTTGCTCAACTTAGACCGAAAAACCTAATGTGTCATCATGGGCTGGCCAGAAGAGAGGATTAAATTTTTCCTTTCATTTCTTTAGCATAAAATAACAAAGACGAACGCAATAAATATGTCAGTACAGGTGATCTTGCCATTCAACAACCGATGAATTTTGAGCGGTTTGTTTTTAATTTTAGAAGAAAGTTTCGTCATTTAACGAGGAGAAATGCGTTTTCAAATGAATGCAGTTTTGCACAATTTCTATTGTTTTATGTAAATATAATATACAAGAAAATAAGAAAAATAGAAAAGAAATAATGGTACTCACCGCTCATCTTTGTCATATTTAGGGAAAGTATGATGCAGCAACTCCAAAACAGAACTTTCACTTTGAGGTTCGGCCGATATCCCTTGAGCCCTTTGTCGAGGAAATGCATTGTCTGGTTTTCTACTACGACTAAACGGGAAAACACTTTGAAACTTGTCTAAATGAGATTTCAATTCTGCTATTTCATTTTCCTTCTGTCGAAGGAAGGTCTGAAGCTCCTGGATTTTTATATCCCTCGCCTGGATTATCTGAAGATATTGCTGCTCCTGTGTATTCATTGGAGCAATGCTGTTCATCACAATGTTGTTCATGTTAGGTTCTTCTGCTAGGCATAGATTCTGCATTTGATCCGGTAAACCGAGGCCAGATTTGTTTAAATCATTAAAAGGAATGATGGGCTGTTGTAAGATTGTTAACGGCTGTTGAATAGTTACACCCTGCTGCAGTGGCGGATGAAACAATGGTTGGGCAGGTGGTGCAAGTTGTTGCTGTAATTGCGACTGAAGGTGCTGCTGAATCCTTTGTTGTAATTGATGCTGCTGTTGTTGCAAATAATTTATCGTTTGCGAATCAACGTTTGGATCACTAACACTCGCGGAACCGTAAATCACATTCTGTTGCAATACGTCTGGCGGTGGATTGCTGACCATTACCAGTTCAGGTTGCAATGGGATATTTGCATTTGGCTCTTGCTGCATTTTGATCTCAGCTTTTTTGTCGTCTTTCTCGTTATTTTGCAAAAACTCTTTCCGTTTCTCCGAATTTACTTTGCCGTAGTGATTTGAGGTACAATTATTGGCATTAGTATGTGACAGATGGTGCTCTATTGGTGCCACTTTATTATTTATAGATTCAGTCAATATAGAGTCGATCCGCTTAGTATAATCTCTTTGATATCGGGGCGGATCAAGAGCGTTTATTGAGGCACCGTCAAATGGCAGTGTTGATATGTTATTTCGATTGTTATTGTTATTATTTATATTTAATGATGTTGTCGTTGTTGTTATTCCTTGTAATTGTGGCAATTGATCCTCTTCTCCGGCTGGCCTCTTTGATGCGAAGCACAGCCTATCAAAACAGATACGCATGCAAGCGATTTTTTAAAACTACCAATTCAGGAGAAAACACAATTTCCACAAATGCCTCCCTGAAATATACAGAGAAAAAATTAATTAATCTACATGTTAAGTAAGAAAAGTATTCAATATCAATATATATATCTTAATTTATTTTATTTCTTTATAAAATATGCGTCTAAAAATTTTTAGAAACGATGTATATCGGGCATTTATTTCGGAGCTAATAAGTGTGGGCATTGAATTTTGTAAAGTTGGCTGGACTTTGCCTTATGAGCATAGTAAAGGAAAACTTGGAATTTGAAAGTTTCAAGTTCAAAGATTTCTTTCCAATTTTGAAGAATATTATTTCAGAATTATCTCGTTGAATAATACAAGATACACAAAGGACTTGGGCATCCAATACAAAAGATAAAAAATATGCAATTATTAGAAAGAACGATCAGCTAATATCGGCAGTTTCATTTTCATTTTCCAAAGCTTACCTGCCTCTTGTAAAGAGGTTATCAATCTTAAAATATTTCTTTAGAAACATATCTGTATGAATTAGTTCTATTTTTATATAGTCAGTAAATTTTGCGTGAAGCAGACTTCTCTCTATTTAATGATTACTCAATTAAAATAATGCTTTAGCTGCGAGACTTAAGTTTTACAAAATAATATGTATCTGATGGTTTTATCGAAATTAGACGATATTTTTTAAAATGACAAACAAATTATCGTTGATAATGGGTTTGAAAATAGGTTTACTCGAAATTTACACGCTTCAGTAGAAGTGACACTACCGCTGACACAGACGCCCTACTGGCTCGACATGAGATTATCAAGTATGTGTCCAGAACATTCTGTTAATTTTTTTTTTCTTTTTACTATTGCGCATTTCAAATGGATTTGTATTTGTACTAAAGAATAAAAATAAAACATCGTTGTATGGAAGAATTAAGAATTGACTACATCGCCGTCGATGGAGAAACATTTTTATAGACAAGATATGTTACAGTATTGCTGCGGTTATAGGCGGTAAGTTAAGTGAAGTTATAAGAAAGCTGCTAAAAGTCATGAAAGAGCTTTAGAACACCTTCATCTCCATAAGAATCTACGGAGACTCTGTTAGTTTCAAAACATATCCACCACACCAAGGTCGGTAAATATTTTTTATAAGTTGAAAGTAGAGTTAATTTCTGATAACAAATGCCATATAAAAACATATTTTATAATTGTCGAAAACTATTTTCTTGAATAAATTATCGAAATTTTAAATTATTTTAAAACCCAGCCCGTATAAATAATATATGTACTGATGTATTACACTAAATTTAAATTTAAGTTATACGACAAAAGGTTGAAATATATTAAGACTATAACCGTACGCTTATATGAGGGTTGCGGTTGTCTTAAGCTACATCGCGGAAAGTACCAAAAGGTGTAAAATTTCTGGAAATTTTTCCGTTTAGCCATTAATTTGAAATGAGTCCGAATTGAAAAAATTTCATAAGACATTGTCGCTTGTAAATTAATTCTACTTTCATATCTTAAAATATTGTTTGTCGGCACACAGGAATATGTCAATTCCCGAATAAACAACAACAAAATATTGAGAAATTGCCTCATTATAACATATGATCCTTAATCTGATGCCTGAGACTCACAAAAGACTGGAACTGAAAATTTGTTAATGACAGCCTTGCGCAGAAGGTGCTCGACTTACCATTTTCGAACTTATATATACAATGATTACGAGACCAGAATTCCATGTATGTGTGTTCCATTATAAGTATTTATACGAACTTGACCGACATGCAAAATTCATAATGGTTCACGATTCTATGCATTCATTTTTTTTTCCCATTATTATTTCTATGCGGCAGTATAGTAACTTTCGGTATTTCTTCGAGGCAATAAAAAATCTGTGGATTTTGAAACCATACATCGTTATATAACCAACCATTGAAGAAAAATTTTTTTTAAATTTTCGAAAAACTTGTAGTTTATTTCCAGTAAAGTAAAACGCATCACAAAGAATGTGTTAAAATAACCTGATTCCTAAAATGCTTTAACAATACCCCAAGCGAGTCCTCACCAGTTCACAAAAGTTGAATCGTGGTGTTTCAAATATGATAACTCTATAGCTGTCGTCTTATACATTTTCATAGAAGATTTATAAATTAAGCGAACAGTGCAAATAGTTCGCTTCAATCGACAGAACAACTTTTTCTCTCCAGTATATGGGAGTTCTAGAACAAGGTACCCAAAAGAACACACCTTATGCTTAGCTACCTATACTTGGACATTCACAAAAGGTATGTACAGAAATCCTTCACCATGCACAGTCCGCAAAAGTAGTCTGCAAATACTTACAAGCTGATTTCTCAGTTGAGGGTATCCTATTTATATACTTTTCTGCTGTACCACAAAAGCTACCTGATTTGAGACTAATGCTCTTCTACAGTCCGCAATAACTCTTTTTATACTCTAGATGAAATCTATAAGATATACTATAAGTTTGTCATTCCATTTGTAACGTATAGAAATAATGCTGGTAGAACAAAATGGCTTGGACACCCATGCATAATGTGAAAACTTATTTTGATTTTTGCATGTCCGCCTGTCCATCTGTCTGCCCTCACGATAACTCGAAGAACGCGTTCACTTAGGAGGTGAGATTTGGCAGACCACCTTTTTAAAAAAATGCCGATTTAAGTTCGCAAATTAGATAAATAAGGCAGCTCCTTCGTAGGGTTGCGATATAAAAATTTCGTGTTGTTGCTATATACTTGAACACGGCCTGAAAACGCGTCAACGTAAAGAGCTGAAATTTTGTACATGCCAAAAAAAAACAAAATTAGGCCTTTTACGAATACCCTGAAAACGATCAATCCTAGACGTTTTTAATGTACATACCGTACATCATCTTGGCTATAAAAGTTTTAAGCGCCTTTTTTTCAAAATCTGCATCACTTCTAGGGTATAAACTAGATGAAATCTAAAGGGTATACTAAGTTTGTCATTCCTTTTGTAACACCTCCAAATAATGATGGTAAAGTAAAATGGACTGGACACCAACGCATAATATTAAAAGTTATTTTGATTGTTGCATGTCCGTGTGTGCGCACGATAACTCGAGAACGCGTTCACTTAGAAAGCTGAAATTTTCTACACGGACTTTAAAACAAAAGTAAAATGACAATGAGACAAATTGGGCAACTTCTTTGTGGGGTTGCCATACAAAAATTTCGTTTTCCACTATATATTTGGACACTGCCTGAGAACGCGTCGCCATAGAGAGCTGACATTGATGGTGTTTTATAGTAGTAACAAACAAAATTTCAAAAATGGACTAAATCGGGCAACCCTTTCTTGGTGTTGCCATATAAAAATTTCAGGTTTTTACATATACTGAGAAAACCATCAGTCCTAGGAATTTTCATTGTATACTAAAACTTCTTCAGAATACGAAATTCTATAAAACTGGTTATAATCATTATTTCTGTGCGACCAACCGTTCTAGAAATATATGCGAAAAACCACTTCAAAAATCAAACTTGCATAGATCGGTGACCATACGAAATTTTATACGGGCATTCATCTAGCTTTTTTACTTGTTATTCTTACTATGATTCGTATTGGCATTTCACTAAAAATGTGCACTCCTTATAAAAAACAAAAAAAAACATAGTTAACGCCAGACGCGCGGTCCCGCACACCACTACATACAAATTTCCGCAATAACAAAAGAAATATTCGTACTTATCGCATCAGCAGACGGTAGAGAACCCAAAGCTACTAGGAAGCTACTGTAAAAGCATGAGCATTGAGAATAATTTAAGATGAATTAGATTTCTAGCAGTCCCTGGAACCGCGCGTCTGTTTTTAATGGCTAAAATAGCAAATAATAGCTCAGGGTAGTATTATTGGTCAGCCACCTTTTTCCTTTACATCTTTTACTTTTTTTTCCCATTTACATACAATGATATAAATATAGGCCTGGCAAACTAAAGTTTTCTTTGATATGCAGACTACGCTAAGATATTTCGTAGTGGTGATCATAATGCTGATATTAGTCTTTTAAATTCTAGCTATCTTTCATTGAATATTAATAAATGTACTACTATTGTTTTTCCCGTACAGGGTGGTACTCTTTGGTTACGCTGTATATAGATCTTATTATCTACATTCATTTGAAGAGACTGAGAATCTTAGCTTAATTTTTAATTCAAGTCTATTTTTTAATTCCATGATTAACAAGACTTACTGAACTTCGACCTTTGTTATGTTTGATGACTATACATATATAAACAAAACTCTTTGCATTGAAGTAATTCAACTTTAATTTCTTAAAATTGCAATTTCCTTATCCGAAATTCCTTCACGTGCTTATGACGAATCGTGTAATTATTTTTGACACTCTGAATAGAATGATCAGTTACACAGAGTTACTAAGCGTTGTTCGAGTTCCAATTCGGTTCTTTGAGGAACCATTCATCGACCACTTCCCTACCATCCGTTAATTTATGGAATGATTGATCAGCAATTCTCCTCTCTTCAACTAACATTATATTATGATTGCAACGTTTCTAGGGTGCAGTTGAAAATTATACTGTAATCTGATTGCCATTGGTAAAAGATGTTAGACTAGTTTTGCGGCGTTGACTTTTATATCAAACACCAATCACATCCATAGCCCGGAGAGTGATCTTTCTCTGTAAGCGGGGAATGGTTACGATCACTATGTTTTTGATAAAAAAGAAACATCACGTTACTACCGAACATCATCAACATAATTAAAAACCTACCAATTATGTTGTTTTTGGCGCATCTCCTAGATGTGCAAAATTTTCACTAACCGTGAACTTAAAATTTTGTTTTTGTATCTGTACAAAAAAAAAAGATTTAGAGCACCAAACTTTCTTCAAATCAATTATCCAATTTGCATAATATTCGTACATTAATAGCTTAGTCACATTATCACTAAAACCGACAACGAAAACTCCATCTATCCAATACCATCAGAAAAATGTAAATATCAAAAAAAAATATTAACTGGTTTTGTAAGAAGGTGATATATCAACTGGCACTAAAATAACTTGTAGAAATCAAAGGAAACAATCAAAGTTAGAAACTAATAAAAATCAAATTAAACTACCCAAAAAAGAAGAAAATATCGAGGTTACACACATTCGACGGAATTTCAATCTAGATAAGATAGCGTAGGATAGTCTGGGAACCGATAGGTTGTAGAGATACATCGGTCGCATCGTATCGTTGTATCGAATTGATTTTCGCGCGCGACCTCAGATTAAAACTTTATCTAATTGCAGGCGTGGTGGCATGTAGAATTTGTGGATCTATAGCTAGTGATAAGCGTCAGATAAAGAAGTAGAATTATTAGCGAATAATTAATACTTATTTAGTTAAACCTACATCTTTCTCAAATTCTTGTTCAGGTTAACGTTTTGTTTGAAATTTCGGAATTCGGGTTTAAGTAGATTATACACCGATGAAATAGAAAGTTCATCTTTTGTTAGATCGTCAGAAATAGCTATAAAAACTGCAAATTTCTTGTTGAAGAATACAAAAAATATTAGAATGTAGGTTATAGTGGAGCTAGTCCAGGTCAACATCTATAAATACAACCCAAATCCATTTTTTTTTTAATCTGTGATGATAGCAAATTATGCAGGTACAAGTGGATGTATTTGTGTAAAGCGAGTAAAGAATATCTCTTCGTAGTGGATAGAGTTTTCAAAACTGAAAAGTTGTGGTTTTAGCCAGCCGTATAAAATCTTTGTAAGACACTTTCTTCTGTGCATTATAAATGTCGATGCTTGCAAGATGAGGATATCAGTTCTTTTGATTCTGTTGTGCTGTAAGTTTTTATATTAAAACAAATATTAATCCTCGAGTATTTTATCAAATATATTTTATAGGTACTATTTCTATTTCTCAGAAAGGAAAAAGGCGAAGTATATTTACTCTTTTGGCAGACAGCTTATATCCCAAAGCATTTCAAAATGGTGTAGAAGTTCCGGATTCTGATGTAGATTCACACCTTCAGTATGTAGCTCTTCCTACGTGCCATTGTGCACCCGGCCAACCAGGACCACCTGGACCACCAGGTCGACCAGGGATTCCAAGTGAATATGGAGAAACTCAAGGACCTCCTGGACCTCCTGGACCTCCAGGACCACCTGGTCCACCCGGACAAAATGGAAGACGTGGAAGACCAGGTGAGCCAGGACCACCTGGAGCACCAGGGCAGACTGGTCCTACGGGTCCACCAGGTAGGCGAGGAGCGCCAGGAAACAGCGGCCCACAAGGACCTCCAGGCCCCGTAGGTCCAGAAGGATTACCAGGAAGACAAGGACCATCGGGTATGGCAGATTACAGAAATTCGCCATTATATTCTAAATCTGATAGTTTAAGTGGTATTATAACGGGCAACAATAACTATAAAGGTGTTGTTGTATTTGAACCGAAAGTCCGTAAAATAGATCCTGATTACGGCAGATGATATGTATTGTATTGTATTTGATATTTCTTCAAAATAATATTTGGATTTCTAACTATGCTCGAATTTGCTATGTGAACAAATGATTTGTACTTGTATGTGTTCGTATGTATGTATTTATTTTTTAAAAATAAAATAAAGTTTAATATTTATACAGATACTAGGAAAATTAAATATATATTTCGATTAGGCTGTTTTCGTTTTCAAACTATTTGCCATTTCCATAGATTTTATTGATGACTCAAACTCAAAATTTTTCCATTATATTTAGACCGAATGAATTATAAAACAATTCCAAAACTTTATCGTTTTCATCTATGAATTTTTGAATTATCACTGTCACTGGTATAGAGCAAAATCTAGTCTGGCCTGCTGGTGATTCGGTACAGTGAAATGGGATTTTACTTCAGGCGAAAGTGCTTCAATGTCTGCGAATCATTTATAATCATCCGGACGTTTCTTATAATGGCAGAAGTATTTGGAATATCAGCAATGCGATACGATTGGAGCTGAATTGGAAGCATCCTTTAAAATCTTGCTTCTTTCTGGTGGTCACTGTTTTCACTCCTCTTTTTTGGTTCTTATTGTAATCTAATTGCAATACACCGTTTAGAGTATGTTCTTCTTCCTCCAGCGCCCAATTTCCTCTGCGCCTAATCTCTTTCAACTCGCGATGTTTAGCCCAATCAATAAATTGAATTCCAAAAGTTACAAAAAAGTTGCGGAAAATATCAGAGTAAATATTGCTTTATGTTTGCACAATTTTTGGATTTTTTCATGGAAGTTATAAATTCTTTTTTTTTCTGAAATTTTGTGCATGTTTCGAAACTCGGTGATGGTTGCGAAATTACATTTATTCATACTTTACATCACCCAACGCTCCATCAAAGTTTGAAAACTTTTGTAATTAATGTGAATTGATTGTCTTTATTGACTGGTCTTTTATAGAAATTCGAATACTTACACAAAACGAACGAATTTCTTTACTGCACGAGAGCACAATTAGCACTAATTATAAACTTTCAGTGAGCCCACACAGTTGCCGCCATTTCGGGTAAACAGTTCCTTACAGTTCCCGGCTGCATTAATTAGCTCTAATGGTTGCTAAAGTGCATTTACCTTCCAACTCACAAAATAAAACTAAGAGTTTATCAATCAATCAATTTATCATCCATACAAACATAGTGAACCCATCAGTTGGCCGGCAACTAAATACACTATAACAACAAATGACATTTTCACAAAGTTTTCTTAAAGTAAGCTTCTACGTAAAGTTCTGAGTGAGCCCTTTCGATAATTTGCAAGTATTAGGAGACTCAAAGGAAAAAACTTTGACCATGTAATAAATGTAGAAAGAGCCTTTCCCGATCTAAATCTTCATGTAATCATAGATGACACACGAACTAGATGTCGCACGTAGTATCAAGAAAGTGTACAAAATTTATATGGCTGGGTGGTTCATTCCGGAATTGACCAAAACATTTGAAATTATGTATACGTCGAATGATTCATATTTTTTCGTATATGAAGTGTTGAGGAAGTCGATCAAATGTATGCAAAACTGCTATTATAAAAACATTTGCTTTCGGCACGATCTTATGGTCTATTCTAGAATGCACTACTCATTTCACAATCTATATACTCTGCTCTGGTATGCCATGCGACATCTAGTTCTTGTGCCATGATATTATCTGCGAAGGCTTGTATACCTATAAGGATTAAATTATATTATGTGGAGTTAAATAAGCTAATCAGGATAGGTAAGCTTGCTTCGGCGTCAACTAACTTTCCTAGTAGCTATTGGTAAACAACGGCTATAACAGAAAAATTACTATGTTTCCATGATTAGATTTAATTCAATTAATTCAGTTATTTCCTAGGTATGTTGACTATTTAAAAAGCATTTAAGTAATCATCCCTTTTCATTAGATGTACAAGTTCAATCTGAAGTTAAGACAAAGCATGCAAAAAACAAAGTTTCGATCTGGATCGAATTCCACTCACAAAGATAAAACCAATAAAAAATATTTGAATTAGGCCTGACAGTTTTCATACTTATATCTCTATCAAATTCTTTATTGCAACATAAATTATGCCATTATAATTAGCTGAGCGTCGCGTGTCTTAATTGGGCACATTTTAAGAATTCAAATCGCTTTTAAACTGTTAACCTGCTTAAGTTTAATGAATTATGAACTTTATATTTTTGAATTCTTACAAGTACCTACGCCCCAATCCTTCTCCTTCTTCCCCAATAACCAATTCATATGCCTTCCAATTTTGTGTGAATTTCTTTTCCTTCCCAATTACACGTCACGTGAAAATGATTAATTAGCTCGTTCATGTGTATAAAATTCGCATAATTGTCGTGTTCAATTAAAAACAGCGTTTCGCTCAGATCCTTCAATTCCAATCTGCACAGGGTGCGATGGATATTGTGATATTATTTTGTATACAACTACAATTTCTGGGTGATCTTGTTCAGTTTTCCTCATCACCTTGGCGGTATACCTCAGGGCAAATGAGTCTTTCAGTGCTCTTAAATTAAATCGATTCATTTTTAAGGCAACTAATTAAAGGCAGGCGCGCAGAATACCTCTTTCCCTGCTGCATAGGGGCAGCGGCTGATTTTTTATCTTCATTTTCAGTTTACGTATTAATTTCTTCACGGTTTGGGCATTCTTGTCAGTTTTACCTCGCAGATTTGTTGGTTTACAGGTAACGTGCTCTCTGGTAGAGGCATTTCCTGCTGACAGATGAAAGGTGCAATTCGTCTAAAATTTATTACTTAGGGTGTTACCCGCCATCATTGACAAGTTTTACAAGGACTAATTAAAGTAGGTAGTTGATATCAATGAGAAATAAATATTTCTGTGAATCTCATGTACCTGTGGATTATTTGTACATATTTGTACATGTAAATAAACCTTTAACTGATAAAAGCATCCAAGTTTCTTACACTTTAAAATAGCATTAATTCAAACCTTCTTGCATATAGGAATGCATTCAAGTAAACAGAACTACCATATAATGACTCGATGTAACACTACAAGCCTTCCGTTTTCGGTTTGAATCGCTTGACAAGTATTTCGAACGACATTGTGATTTTATTACCAATTTTGTTAACTACAACATTCTGTCCTACTCAATATTGGTTGACAAATCGTTGTATAATGGTCGTCCGCCGTAGGGGTAACAACAATTACTTCTCTGAATATGGTTATGGATATTTAATGGTACGATATAACATCATTTAAGATTTATGTATTTATTCATACTTTATCTGGCGATATTCACAACGTCTATCTAGATGCACCACACAACCAAGGGATTTCTCCTTTCTGGCCGTCAGTCAGTACCATTGTATCTCGTTCGTTAAAGTGATTGCCATAACTTCTTGAATACAGCTACATCTAACGAAGTTTACCACTATTCTCGTTGATTACTATTTTATAGATCTTCCATTTCAAATATTCCTAAACCAGCTTGTTAAATATGGCTTAGGTATTTAATTTATGGTTTTGTTATAATAGTTTAAGCTAAATCTGGAGTAAAACCCTAAGCACTAGGGTCGATATTTTGGTACCAAGATGTGTAATGTTAAAACACTCGGGATCCAATCGGATTCCATCGCAATAATTCTGATACCTTTGGCTTGTTATTAGCCAAAGAGTATAACTAAACAGTTCTGAAAGTAATCTGAAAGTAATCGGAAAGGAAAACGTAGGATTTCCTGAGGCCATTGCATCATCATTGCATTATCTCGTTATACTAAGTTATGTTTAAAGGTGTAGGGAATGGATGACGGACATAGTCTAGCAAAAAATCGAGCACAGAATGGTAGTCAAGAATAGCATAAATTCCACTACAGATGTATGTATATGTAATAACAATAAATACTCTCAGCAACAGAAAATGCGATAAGGGGTGCTATTAAGCTAGACAAGATTAAAGTAGTAAAAAATAAGTAAAATACGAGTTTTCAAACAAAACTGAGGCCAAGTCGCATGGAAAAGTAGAAAATAAACTTTTCTTCACACACAGAGGTGGACTCAGATTTTATTCGCTGACAATCATCGATATATTGCAGGTAATAAGTGATTTGATTCATGAAGAGAAAGAATATGCAAAAGAAATGTCCCAATCAAAATATCTGAGTCCACCTCTGACATTTCTCTTGAATATTCTTTCTCTTCATGAATCAAATCACTTATTACTTCTGATTGATCTTACTGAAATATATCGGTGATTGTCAGCGAATAAAATCTGAGTCCACCTCTGTGTGTGAAGAAAAGTATATTTTCTACTTTTTCATGCGACTTGGCCTCAGTTTTGTTTGAAAACTCGTTTTTTACTTATTTTATTTTCTTCCTTTTTCACGTTAACTAAATTGGAAAATTCTGCATTTTTCCTGAAACAGATTTATCACATCATACCGATGAAAATTTTTCCGATGATTTTCCCGCTTTTCCGGGTTTTCGATGGAGTTTTCCACAAAAGCAACTTTACGCAACTGATTTCGCTCTACAACTTTGTCTTAGGTTGCAAAACGCTCAAACGCTTCCTTGGTCGGAAAAACTCCGGAAAAGCGTTTTACATGAATTTTCCTCGATTTTTTCTGCAAGTTTTCACCATTGTCGGAGAGAAAGTAATGATGCCAGTTGATAGGGAACTTGATCCTGCATAATTTAGAAAACTTTTTTACCGGAAAATTTTCCGGAAAAGTCGGAAAATTCCGGAAAATTTTTCGAAAAAATCGGAAAACTCTGCATTTTTCCTGAAACGGATTTATCACTAATCAAATTTGTACCAAATTTTCAAATGATTTTTCCCGATTTTCCGGGTTTTCCATGGAAATTTCCGGTTCAAATTTTGACAGATTCAATTGTCACGCGACATGAACCTGTGTACCAAATTTCAGCTCGCTGTGATGACGAAAAGTGGCTCTACGAGAGTGTCGAAAATAGTAAAGAAATACGAGTTAAAGGGGCTGGCCTCAAAAAGAAGAGCCATCTAAGTAGCGTGTACACTTCTTTAGAGTTATAATAATTATTATTTTATTCTATTGGGGTCCATTAACAGTGTTTTTCTTATAATTTTATTTTAAAGATCCAAGGTGCATGTTTACCTAAAATTGCGGAGGTGTTCGACCCCGTTTTGGAGTTTTTTGTGGTAGGGAGAAACAAAAAAAAATATGGGTAAGCTATTTACGTATTCCATACAAACTCTGAAAGTTTCATCCTAATAGGAAATGGTCAGGACCAAAATGAGTCCAAAGTGATATGTAAATAAAGGTCAGATCTTTTTAACCCGGGCCTATTAGATTGGTTTAGGATGGTGTTCACTATCAATATCAACGTGGGAAATTTCTAATCACTTTGCTTTGAATCAAAACAAACTCCAATGCATATCGCTCTGCCTCGAAGTCTCTGGGTTTTCCGATATTTTGTTGAATAATATACTCTTGCCATTGAATGATTACTTGAATAACGTACACAATAACAAAGCAATGCTTTGCATAATATATGGTATGCTCCGTAGGTTGATGAAGTTTCTTAAGTCTATTTTCATACCACACTTTTCACTTTTATATAGACTGCACCCGATTTATTTAGGGATTCAGAAGAAATGATTATTTCTTTCCTTTCTGCGGAAATCTGTTGTCCGCTAAACTCTCGATAAATACTTGATCAGAGAACCAGCCCATCTTTCTTCATGAGCTAATTTATACCCAAAATCTAGCTTATTTTTACGTCAATCTGGAATTTTTGGCCTCTAGCAGATACCTTAAGTTGTAGATACCACGTTTTAAATATATTTTCAAGAAACGCTAAGACCTTGTATCTATCTTGTTTCAGAGATACAAAGGAAGAGCTCCACCAGCCTATTTAAGAAATTACTAACTTTTTGATAACGATATGATTGTGCTCTTGTTTCACTTTTCTGATGACTTTATCCAATTTTGGATTGGGTAACATACATAATTACAATATGCCGTAGTTCAATTGATTTTTAATTTCGAAAATGGTAAATTTAAATTGAATTCCTTTCATAAATTGTTTAAAAAATATCAACTCGAGCTACCAAAACGGACCATGAATCTGAACAACTTTTTAGAGATGACTCTATGGCAGAGTCGTCACTCATTTATAATTCTTGAGCATGTAAACCTCCATGAAATTAAACCCAATAACCGCGGCCACTTATTGCTTTTTAACGAAACAAAAGTCATTTTTAATATCTTTTCGTATCTCTTTACGAAAAAATGAAAGTTAAATGAAAAATGTCAATGACTACAAGTCTACAAAAGAACGCCTGCAATCATCACGACTTTGAAATATGTCCGCACTAAAAATCAACGTCATCGTCGTTGGTTAATTGGCTTCAATCAGTTTATGCACAGCTACAACTGGATATCATTCATCAGTTTCAATTATCGGATTCAATGCCCTATATGTTCAGCGAATAGTGTCAACAGATAAATCCGACTTAAAAGAACGTCTGGTCCGCAGCAGCCAATTAAATGGCGATCTAGGTATGTAATTAGATTATTGCACCTGAAAGACTGCAAGCCACTTAATTTTATCGCGGCATCATGCGTATACCTATTTAAGCATTTAGAGAAGAGAGAAGTTGTACCGTAGGTATATACATAGGATGCTAGAAGCTTATGCATTTATCTTGCGTAGGTGTTGCATCTTATCTGACTGCCGTCAAAAGACAAAGTTGTCTGATTTCTGATTATTATCTTATAACCTCCATTCTTAGTCACTTTCATTTATTGGCAACGTTGGTCATTTGCAATTTTGTGAATGCAAATAATTGAGTATCGATGGCTGCTAAGTCATATGAATTCACTTTAAATCACTTAGACAATTTCATCGCAAATTGACTCCATTCACAGCAAGTACACTGACCAACTCGCTTGAGTGTTTGTCTATTGTCGTTCATTGGCTATTTTACCTGACGTTCACACTTGAAGCATGTCACAGACTGCGGGTAATATACAAACCATAATTGTCACGGCGCGGTTGTTAATTAACTAATGTGCATTCAATCATGATTCTTAGTTAACAGCAATAATTATGGCTGTAAGTTATGTTTTGCAGCGTTCAGAGGAATATTGTAAAATGAAGGTAAGTGCCAATAAAAAAAATCATGTCAGTAAAATATAAACAAAGCCAGTATCTAGCTTTCATTGTTAATATCTGAAAATAGAAAGATGTTTCTATAGTGATAGTCGAAATTATTATTTCGAGTACACTACCACCTTTTTCCTTCTCCACTATGGCTAGATCTCACATGAATGATTTTTTTTCGGCAGCACGACTTCTGTCTCCGCTAATCAGCTATATTCAGCCTTGCCCAGATGGAGGTTCTTGAATTCCTGCAATCATTTCTGTTTCCAACAACTCTGGTGATTCTGCACCATCTTGAAAAGCTGTGCTCATGTCAACGAAATATTCAATATTTTATTAAGTTTAACATTTCAATAAACGATTTTTTGCCGGAATCACTATCGCTCTATTGAAGTTCTTCAGATAAACGTATTTTTAAAATGTAAGACTCACCACACAGAATTTCCTATAATATTAAATCATCAACGTATGTAAGCACCATTCGTAGAAGATGTAATTTTTACAAAGTATCCTTTCAATTATATTAATTTACTTTAATGTAGGTTAAGCAGGAAACAGGATTGTCCTTTTGACATCGCGGCCAAACATACGTATTTTGTGGGTCAAAGGAAGAAGAAAAAGACACCGGACCAAGAACGATTTCTTCTTCCTTGAGAAGTAGTTATATAACGGCATCTAAGCTATTCTTTTTCCTAATGGGAGGGTAAATTCCACACAAACACAGTTCGTGATTAGAAGGTATCTCGAAACTTGAAGAATCCTTAATGTAGGTGTTGTAAAGAAGCGCCAGAATTTATGAATTAAAATATTTCGGACAACTTTACAAAAATCTTAGACATTTCAGCACCATCGTAGGGAACTACCGGTTAACTAAATGCTGGGAGTATTTTAGTTTTGGGTATTAGATGCATTGCAGTCGATGCGATTCGCCTTGCTCGCTCAAGGGAGAATTTCAGTAACGTCACTATTAAATAACCTGATAATGCCTTCTCAATTAGCATATCTAAAACACATCCTCTGGAATCTGCAATAATGTTTCAGAGGAAGTGAATAAAATTAGCAAAACTATGCATAGGACTAGAAGTAAGCAATGAAGGTTATATACATATATTTTAATATATAAAAATCCATTGTCACTGTGCTTGTATACGCTAATCTCCGAAATCTCCCAACCGATTTTAATGAAATTTTGAATGTGTTTGGTTGTTTGCAGGTTTAGAGATAATATAGTTTTGGACACGATAGAAAGCGCTGTTGTCGAGGGGTAAAAACTGCTTGACAACGCGTAGATATGAAAAGCTGACGTTTTCATACAAATTGAAAATAGATGGAGCATAGACGAATTTTAAGAACTTTCATTTTCAACGATTCTAGATCAAATCATAAATGCAAGAGGAAAAACAACCACTTCGTCTGGGGTTTGAAACCGGGACCTTCTATTTGCCGGGCGACTGCTCTTACCACTAAGTTAACGAGACAGATTATTTTCCCCTTGCATTTATTAATTTGTAACTAGCCTACTAAGCCACGTTTGCTATCAGCTGGAATTAACCAGTAACGATGAAAGCGCACAAATAAATTGTAAATTCAATTTTTGTTTTATTTTTTGTTTTTTTTTCCCGGATGGAAATCGAACCTACACTTTTTATAATCGATCAATGATGGAGAACAGAAGAATTTTAAGAACTTTTATTTTTAACGATTCTAAATCAAATCATAAATACAAAATTAATTAATTAAAGATTCACCAGCAAAAGAAAAGAAATGATAGCAATTTAACAAAAAACCTATAAGCACAAAGGTTTTATAGAAATGAATACGAATAGGAAAATCAGATTTGGTGTTGTTTGTATGTGAAATTGTGTGGGTATATGGGTACATTTCACTACGCCTTATACAAAAGAAAGAGATTGGTTGTAAGCACAAGTTTGATCATTTTTAAGAATTACTGGAAAGCGTTACGTCGGTCACAGCTTTTCCGATGAGAAGTCAGCAGGATTGAGTTTGTGTGCAACTTTTCTATCCATTAGTATAATGTATTGTTTCTTGAAGGTCTGACTTTATCTGAACTGTTGACTTATTAGTCATCATGCACAAGTTATAATTAACCTCGGAAAAAAAGTAATTTTAATAAGAGTAAAGAGTTGATGTTTATTTAAATTCCGTTAGTATCCACCTATTTGTTGAAACATTTGATCAAGCACTTCTGGCCGAGTTACTGAGATCATCACAGGCTTTTTCGCGTGGAAGACCTCTGGCAGAAAGTGAACAAAACTAGCACCAAAGAGCATGATTGTACAATACTCGTATAGTTTCATATGTAAAATGCTCTTCGCTTCATGCTTTTCACAAACAAAAGAAGTTTGTATCATATCACATGTAAAGCTCTAATCGACACAACAATTGAACTCTTCTATATGCATCTGCTAGCTCACTCGAAATTTTCAGCAATGGGATAACAGCGGTGCTAAATCACATGTAGTCAGATCAATGTCTACCATTTTCTCGCTCATACAAGACAAAAGGAAGAGCAAAAGACCTGGCTGCTGAAATTTCCTGGGTTTGCATTAATTGAGACTACAGGTGCCGTGCGTTTTTTCCATAACACCGCCTAACCCATTCCAGTTGCATGGGCTGCAAAAGGAAAAGGAGCAAAACAAGGCAATATATAGTTGGCCAAAAACTTTCTTAGAAATCCTGAGTCAATTACTCGTTTCATTCGTTTCATAATAATATAAGATAGACAGCTCAAAATGACGTTCATCACTCCATCAAAATCTTGAAACTGGACAGAGATAAGAAAACCAAGAATATTCACGAAGGCTACAGACAGTTCATATTTTGTTACTAATCATGCTAGTAGTTAGACGTAGCTCAGTTGAATATACATATTAATGATACATATACAAGTAATACAATATCTTTCATCACTCACACTGTAGATACTTAAAGCAATTATGTTCATTGTGACTTTTAAAATATATTTTCTCAGAATCAAAAGATCACATACAAACGAAAACAGTGAAGACTTAACATTTCCAACATGAAATTTATGAAGATGTGATCAGATCAGCGTGCGCATTATTTGCATTAACACCGGTATCGCCTGAAGCCTGCCCACGAATTTTATAATTTGCCGCTAAAAAGTTCAAGCGATAAATTAAATTTTCTGTCCAACAAGAAACACAGCATACGAAATACATAAGAGATTTTTTTTCACATACATACATACATGATCGGGATCTGTCTGTTAGCCATAATCTTCCAAGTGTCAGATTAGCAAAAAACTACAAATATTTTATGCCAATCTTCCCGCCCAGATCATTAAAGAAAGATTAAAGTAGTAGGTGTAAATCAAAAGATTCGTTACATTTCTGCGGTTCTGGTCTTCTAGCTATTCTAATATGTCAAAACCAGTTTATATTAAATCGAAATTACACGCTTTCAGCTCACTTTTAAGCACTTGTTGACGCATGATTGATGTCTATAGATAAAAAGCTTTACATTTAGTACTCGGCGAAAAAGACTTCTTTATATCTACATATTAAAGTCCTGCAAAAGTTTATTTTTAATTGTAGTACAAATTTTGCATTTTTATTTATGTATGCTTTTTTTAAAGTTTTCTCCCTCTAAGTCTAACACTAACACTACGTTTATTCATTGTTTGTGAGTCTTAAGAACCCACTGGACCTAGGAAGCTGCAATTCTGTAGTTCATATACATATATCTAATACCTTCGTTGTATTGCCATATAAAACATATTACTTCAACTATATATTTCCAGGCTGCTTGAGAGTTGAGTTAGACAGCTGAAATTTTGTACGGAGCGTTCACGTAATAATTATAGAGCTTAGCTGGAAAATGGACAAAATCTAACATGTCCTTAAATAATTGCAATGCTTCAAAAATTTATGAATCTAATCCATTTTACCGTGCTTTTTTCCGAATGGCAATGAGAAATGTATTGGACCAACAGTGGATGATAATATTTATGAAAAGCAATAACATTTCATCAAATGTGAGATATTTGTAAGTACAAATGAATTCAACGCTTTTGAAAATAACAGATGGCATTCACTTGCCGATAGAAACAAATAAATCAACTTTTTCAACACATTTTCATTTTTCAAACGCAGTAGATTAATATGTATAGATCACATATTATCAAAACTGTAGTAGTCAAAAGCGTTTTATGTTTGGAGTGTTTGAGCAAAAGACTGCGCTGCGAATGGGAAAACTAGCAAGGGCTTAGGTAACCTTAACTTTTCGGTTCATTGTTTGTAAATACGGAACGAGTCGAAATTCTCAAGTAGGGTTCAAATTCTTCCAAGATTTTAGGTTAGATTTGTGGCATGACTCGCATAGTCGGTGCGATTTGTAAGTAATGCATAAAACTGCCTCCATCGTTACCCAAAGCTGTTGAAAACAGAAAGCAGAAAGCTCAATCATAGCTTTTGCGTTGGAGGTATGAACAAAGAGCATGTCGAACATGATCAAATCTAAATGCGAGGCTCCAACGATCAAGAGGACACCTTCTCATAGACGCGTTAAAGAAATTTAAGGAGCAAGGAGCTTTTGGATCATGCGTGAACTGCAAGCATCGGGAAATCCTGTTATCAGATAAAGAAACCTCAAGGAGAAGGAGAGGTGCATTAAGCATAAGTGCAGTGTGGAGATCACCCCGCGGGAGTAATGGTCTGGTGGGGAATTATGTCTAATCTACAATGCATGGTAAAACCACGTCGTCAAAGCGACATGGATTTTTTGTTTGCTTCCCACTCTTGCATTTGAAAATTCATGCTTGCAAAAATGTTTCTTATATTTCATTCATTTGACGATATGAGCACGAGCTTATGTGTAATAGTTAATCAGCAAAAACGATGTAGTCATACCTCAGGTGTATTCAGCATAATTTTGAATCGATAAAAAATATTGATTGAATTCATTAGATATCAACTCACATCTACGCTTTTAGAACTATTTCTATGCACACCATTTTTTCTCAGATTATTCCTCAAACTCTCATGCAGCAGCTTAATTGCAAAACATAACGCACGTAAAACACAATTGCGCTAATATTTAAAAAATGACTAATTCATGGACATATATTAGTCATTTAATAAAGCGAAGCCAAAACTATCTCTCACTGACACAGTGCTTAGATAGAAGTTCGAACAATCTGACACTATCTAATTGTCAATTCAATTTTGTATTTCCAATTTTTAATAATTGTTTAAGATTTATTTCTGCTATAACTGCTGTCTTTATACTTCTGCGTGTACAAAAAGCTACAATTTTTTGAATCTTCTTTATCGTTTTTTTTTTTTCAAGATTTCAGAATGGCTGTTTTCTTAGCTGCTTTTAGTTACTCGGACCGCATTCTGGCCGAATTGCTTAGGTGAAATTATATGACAATAATATATGAATATGTAAGTGAAGATGAGATTATAACCTACTGAAAACAGTTCTGCAAAGGTAAACTGATAATTCGTAGTAAATATTTTGATTACAGAGTTGCAAATAATTACACAAGGATAATTTTCAACAAAATTTCCGACAGTATAAATTATAGAATGAGCGAGCTATATATAATACATTTTACACAGAGTTAAATAAAACGAGACCGTTCACATATTCTTTATTCATCCTCACCAATGCATAACAACATTTTTTTCTTGACATCTATAAGCTGATAGTGTTGATGATCCTTTTGACGAACCTTAAGGTAGCTACCGTAGATCTGTATTTCTTAATGCCTTTCTTTCCCTTCCATTTCTAATTTTTCAAATCAATGGTGACGTATTAAGATACTCAATAACCGCAAATAACCTTTCAGTTTTTGTAAGTCAGCATTTTAGTGCCAACATATTTTAAAATAATAACAAGTGCACCCTTCTTATTTTTAGTATGAAGTGTTCTGTTTACTGCCTACTTAGTGCATTTGTCAATGTTATCGATCTAAGTTTGGCTCTTAATGCCAGTCTTATCTATATTTGCAATATGGAAAACATTATCAAGCGCCTAATACTAAACCTTTTCCGTATTAATTATCATAGAGCAAATTACGGCTTTCATGAAAAATTGGCTGATATATGTAACAATTATAGCTTTTTATTCGACATATTTACTCTCACTTAGTCGGTCAATAAAAAGATAGTTGGCTGGTTTGATTTTCTTACTACATTTCTTTATAATGTTATTTTTATTGTTATAAATGTTTCTAGTATATCAATAGTTTCTTGTTATTATTATTCCTACTTTTGATCTTAAAATGAAAGACGATCTTATTGTACCTATTGATAAGAAATAGACACTCTATCATTCTACCAATCTCCATATAAACGAGAGTTTCACTGTATACACTTTTTTGTAGCACAACAAAATCTTCAATAACATGTTATAAATCTCTTAGTAATCAGAATTACGACTATCAATGCACAAACCAGAAATGTCAACAAAATATTTATTAAGTAATATCCGTATTGAATTAACTGAATGATTATCATAGTTGATCCTTCTGAAGTCAGGTAAAGCATTATATCGCTCTGCCGATAATCTAAAACAGTTACGTGTTAACCAAATCTGGGTGAGAAATTACCGTAGTGTTACAATCTCAATATTGACCAAAAATAATCGATAATTTTTCTGCAACCATTTATTATAATTAGCTTGCTTAAACCCACTAATCGTTATATTATCGAGTAGATAAATAGACGTACTTATGAGATCATCAACTTCCTAACAATGAGGAAGACAAGTTTAAATTTGGAAAACTTAACTCACTAAATACTACAAATACTGTCATACATACGTTTCAAAAGGACTTTAAGGGGTATGTACAAACGGAAATCGGAAGAAATATTTCATCTCTTGGAATTAAGATTCGAACATTTATATTCCGATTTGTACGCAAAAATAGTTATTGGAATTTTGAAATAAATAAACTAGAAAGTATAGACTGAAATCAGTTTCGAACCGAACCAGAAAACTACCAAACCAAATTTGAATAAGTTTTAATATCGAATTATTTTAGTTTTTGGTTCCGTTCGGTTCGATAAGAATTTAAAACAAATCAAAGAACGTTTTTTTCTGATGGATAATTTTAGCCAACTTTCGGAATAAATTCCTCAATTTATTAAAAAAAAATATAGATTGGCAACTCCGTCGTATACTTGCTGTTAAATGCAAAAACTAAATTCACATTCAAATTGTATAACAGCAGCGCAAAAATAACGAAAAGCGATCCAATGATTGCTTGTTTGTATTTAGACCCCAAATTATAATTTTTTGTAATTTAATTACCAAAACTTCAAGGTAAACTTGGATCAAAACCGGACCACATCAAAAAACTTTGATTTCCATCTCTGCTAGAAAGAGCTACAATTTTGAAAGGAACTTCTGTGCGGAATTAAATCGTGAAAAACAGATAGGCCATAAGTTAGTGCGCAAAGAATATTATTCTATTGGTTTTCACTTACTCATATCACACAAAGAGATTTCACTGTTAAAATAATCCAAACACATTCAAAATTTGTTGAAATCGACAAATCCTTCTTTGATATTTCAGAAGATATATTCATAAATATATCTAAAGTGCGAAATTTTTTTTAAGATCAAATTTATCAGAACTGTTTAAATGAATTGCATTAAAAGCTAACTATAAAGTCTAGTCCGAAATACGAGGAAAAAAACCCACAAATATCTTCGTACACTCAAAACACCAAAAAAGGACTGAAACGAAAGAATAATCCTTCTCCCAATATAATATTCTAAAGTTCCCTTAATTTTTTGATCGATAAACACAAATATGTCATTTATTTTATTAATTACAGGTATCAAAATATCTGAACTTAAGTGTTGTAAAGTTCCTGGAAATTATATACAAAAGAAATTTTAATTATTGCCTAAGTTTTTATCTTAGTAACTCCTGAAAATCTTTTGGGAATATTAACTTTCAGAAATTCTTAAACATTTTTCAAAGGCGGAAGGAATATATTCTGCGGTGTATGTAAACAAATTAAGTTATTAGACGTATGTATGTTACATACATACAAATTTATTTATAAAGAGAAAATATTATTACTCAAAAATAGAAACAGTGCATATGTAGTGTGGCTAATTTTTCTGAGGTAGATAGCTGACATCAAGATATTCAAGAAATTGTTTGAAATATAGGTGGGGATGAAATAGGTTAAGATACACCCTTGAGGAGATAGAAGGGATTATAGATTATTCCTTCATATTTAAATAGCTCGGAACGATAACTCTATAATGGTAATTTAAAATTTATGAGATAGATTCGCGCTGGATCTTTCTAATGGTCTACAGCTTTTCCTCCTCCATTTTGAAGTTAATTATAACTAATTTAGCGAATTTAAGATAAGGCCTTCAATTTATAATCATAAAATGAATCCAAAACGGAAATCTTTTTTGCAAAATTTTTTTATCTATATTCAGCCAATAACGGTAAGCAATCTTCACTTGATATGCAGCTGAGAAAAAAAATCCAAAAATGAAACGTCACATTTAAGTGAAATTTTACTGCCTCTACACAGGGTCAAGCAAATCGTACGACTTAACATGCGCAATTGACTTTAGTTTAATTCTATAGCAAAGTCGTCAAAATTGCTTATACCCAATAGTTTCGGCCGATTTTATTCCTGCCAGACTTCAGTCTTAACTAAAGCTCCAACTTTCGCTACACACGCTCATGCAAATCATACGACTTAGCCTATGCATGCCAAGTCGTACGATTTTCTTGAATGTGTGTAGCGGCCTTTACATATTTATCAGATAAGTGACAACTTTACAGTTTATTTCTATAGTAAAGGACAACTGATATAAATCCTTAGGTTGTGGTTTTATCTAGTCAATATGTATATAGTGATATCATCTGCAATTTCGCAAATATAAGGAAAAGGTATAAAAAGGGCATATTCAAAAATGAGGTATACTAAATTGAGACATACTTTCACAAATTATAATTTCCTGGATCAACGTAAAATAATGTATGCAAAATTGTTCTTGTATTGAGTTGAACAAAAATGTCCTCTACATTCTTCGCTTGGGAGCTATATCTTCTTCAAAATTTCGCAGGTCTTCTTAACCCTTGTTGATATAAAATAGACTATAATATAATGCAAATACTATTTCTTATTTCTAGTGAGATGTGTTTACTAGAATTCTTAGAGACTTATATTGTAAAGAACATATTTTAACTTTGCAATATCTTCAGAAAAATTCCTAATTTCGACTACCTGCTTCGGCTGTATAGCGAATTAGGTTGATCTTCGAAAACCATATCCATAAAATTTAATCTTGATGGAATACTTGAAGTTATCCATATAGATCACTAGGTCTAGAAATTTAGTTAAATGCAATTTGTAAAAGCCCACTCGTTGAAGACACATATTTACGATTAACAGAAGTTTAGGTGTAGACTTTAGAATTATCAACACTCAGACACTTAAATGTAATGAAATAAAGAGAATCTGTACTTTCGTTGATCCAGACCCATACAGACGAACTAAAAAACAAAATCACCTAAAAGTGACTTTGGTAGAAAGAAAACCTATTCACAAAAAATATTTATTACACATTAGAAACAGAGACCTAAATAGTAGGTACCTCTTCCTCACTGCACACAAGATGAAGCTAATACTGATAAATTGATCAACGTACTGAGATGGATCACCTCAGAATGATGCAATGTAATCTCTAGTAAAAAAAAGGAAATTTGGTATTTCCGCTGAGTATTTTGGTAAGACAACTCGCATAAGATTTTTTGACTCCGTCAATAGCCTAAAACTAGACTCGAATATGTAAACATTTATGAGGGCGTGATAATCATAGTGGCGTAACTCAATAATTTTCAAGACCAAATTCTTCCTTCTTAAAAATCACCCGCTAAGACCATCATCAAGTAAGTCAAAATTTACAGTTATACAGTTTACAGTTATATAGAGAAGCAAACCTTGATTCTAAAATATGTATATATATATATATAGTATCCAAATAAAACCTTTTTTTTTATCTCAAACATAATTTGGATTGTAGTCTATCTAGCAAGTGGTCCTGGTTTTAAATTTCCACTGGTATTACTTAGATTTGGATAAATTTCTTCGACTTGAAAAACGAAATAATATAGACATACCTATAACCCTACTCCAGAATTTTTGTGTGTAAATATCTTATGTTTTGTTTATATACCTAATCATTGTAGTTTATGGTAATCTTGTCTTTCATAAAAAAAAAAAAGTTAATCATTTTCACCAACACTGTTCGCTTGTTGATTTCTTTCATTGGATTTCAGTATTAAAGTATTATAACAAATACATATCGATAATTTAATCTAAATCTTGCTACCTATGGACATACGTGTTCCTGGAAATTTTACTCCAATAAAATAAACCACTAAAATTATTTACAATCTCTTATGTTGATAGTTATATAAATTCTTCAGGCAAACGATTCTACAAATACGAAATTATACCAAATATCCAATAAAATCATAAAAAACATCATACCATTTAGAAAATTACTAAAGAATTCGAAAATCTAAAATAATTCTCCAAACTTCAAACAAACTCCGCAGCTAAATCAACAAAACTTAAACAGACACACACGTATAGAATTTTCATTTTTAAAACTCACAAAATCAACAAAAATCGTGCAAGTATTGACATCTGATAGAGATATCTTAGTATCTAAATAATTTCGCACCGCATTCCCTTTTAATTGAACAATTATGGCAAGATATAAAGCAGTAAAATGATCAAAAGAAGAAAAAAACCATTAATTTGAAGTATGTCTACAAAAAGTCAGAAAGATAGATAGCCGATATCAAATGGGCCATGCCAGCAATTCATACTCTCTCAACCGGAAAACTTCGTATCAATAGTAACGTAACAATATGTTCATAGAGAGCCGCAAATCTGTGAATTCATACGGAAGGTCCACTTTTAGATTATTTTCCAGGCTAAATTGATTGAACAGCATGATCTCACCATCATTGGAAGAAACAAATCACCAATTATCATCGATTAAGCACATCGCGATCACATGACACCTTTTAATGAAAAATCAATATGACCACTAGCAACTAAAAACTTCTTTGGAGTAAAATTCAATTCTCTTCACTTTTAACTTATATGTAATTTGAGGGACTTTTCTTAAACGGGAAACAACTTGTTGAAGAAACCGTAACAAGGGATCACCCATTTCATTGATTAATCTTCATACCTTCTTCTCGTAGCGTTATAATCTTTTTTCACTATTCCACAATTATAGTTACTATAGAACCGCACTTAAGTAGAAGTCTATCCAATAAACGAACAGATCTCCTCAGAATGCACCTTACAACCGATTTGCACTTTCAACTGCGAAAGACAATAATATTATTCGTGCGATCAATCGAACGATCAATCGCCGCCTTTAAACTGACGAGTGGCGTGTGGGTAATTTCAGACCGTGGCTTCGGAGGCTCTCAAACGCACTGAACGTCTTTTTTATTTCAGCGTAAATATTGTTGTTTGTTGTGTTGTTTTTCATATGTTTTAAATTCAGTTTCAGTCAGTTTCATTGTGTATTTATTGTAAAAAGTATTACGCCAAACATATTAAAGCCGCGTTCATATGAGTACGACGAGCAACGACAACAGATCAGTGATCGTTCGCGTTTCGCTAATAAAAACGTGTGAAGGCAGCAGGCGTGCGAGAAATGAAGAGTGAACTTGATCGCGCGATCATGTAACATTCATGTATGCAAACACTCTACCATCAATAGATGATTTATATCTGATGATTGAAGTGCTTTATGTAGATAGTATATGCCGGCAAGTTGTGTAGCTATATAGTTTTCTCGCAAATGCGTCTGTATTACAATGGTTCTCAGCCATAATGACCGTGTTGTTTGTAACTTTGCTAATAAATATAATAAAAGTTTATTTACAGTTGTAGCCATAAAAAGAAGGCAACGTTAAGGTGATCTTAGTTCTGGAAACAGTTTATCTGTTATTGAAACCAATTAAACACGTAATTACATGAATTTCTGCTAAGCGATTATGACTGATTAGATTTATCAGCTGAGTCCGACATAGTTAATTAACGGAATGTTATTGCGGGCTATATTTATTTAAGTCAAACGAAATTTTAGCTTTTATATATTAGATATATATATATAATATTTTAGAGATTTGTCCCGGTATGCCACTGACTTATAACAATGGACTGAGCGTATTGCCATTTTCCTATAGGAAAGAATGGCACAAGTTCTACAGTTCTCTCTTTCGCCCTATGGCAGAGTTGGAGCACAAAATATTGCTTACTGAACATTTAATTATGCCATTTGATGTTTTTATGTTGGCTGCAGATGCAATCACCACAGAAAGAATAAGGTAAAGATAGTGTTTACCATGCGCCGTCTCTCTTGACCATACGCAGGATTCAGTTAAGAATAACTTTTGAAAATTAAAATTGGAATTAGTTTAGTTTCTTATAAGAGTGCTTATAAGCGATTAAAATATCTATTGGACAAAAGAAAATCAATTTTTTTAATTTAATTCAATTTACGGGTATAAAATTTCATCTGATTGGTTGAGTTTTACATACTTTTATGTAGTAAACGTTTTGAAGGGTGCTCTAACGGTGATATACAGAAACACAATATTTTTTGTGCCACGTGAAATAGCAAATCGCTCAGTCCATTGTTATAAGTCAGTGCGGTATGCTCATACCACAGACAAGAAATACCCAGGTATCGATGGCTGTAGTAACAAAGTGATGTACGAGAAGAGCTCGTAGCAAACCTTAATAATTCACTGATCTCGACTAAATATATCATGGGTACAAACCAAAACATTTGTGAAAATTATTTCAATCTAGGCAAAAATTCATTTTATTCTTAGAACTTTGATTGACCATTTTTATTCAGAATTCGCCTGCATTATTGATGGGTAAAGATGGTCCGAAGAAGTTGTGTCTGGTCAGATAAACATTTTTATGAATTTCCTCCATCAGAAGTTCTATGGTAGGCGAACAGAAATAACCATACCGATGAAACCTCTCCGACCGCTGGGTCGAAAGTTCAATAATTTATTTTTCACTTCAGTATACGTGATACATGCACCCGACAATAGTCTAAATTTAAAATATGGAGATTCGAAATAATCATCCAGATTAGAATAGAAAAGCTGTTTCGCTTATATTGATTATGGACTATAATATAGATATCTCCACATTCCGGTGTACGAGTTTTCTGTGTAATCCGCATGGCGTCAAAATATTGTGTCTCCCAGACTAATATGTCAATATCTTGCAAAATGATTACATTCGTCCAGACAGGGGGCAAATGTCACCCTACCAAGTTACAGGGTGTTTAGTAAAATATACTCTTTTTTCACTAAACACCCTATATCTTAAAAAGTACAGGGTATACGATCTATTTGAAGACGGCATTGTATGCAGAATTTCACAGCCTTTCCAACAAATGCTCAACCATCCCCGTAGTTCGTTAAAAAAGAGATTCTGGGCATTCGAAATTTTGTAAAAAAAGTATATGTTAGTCGGGTATTTTTAAAAAAATAACGGAAACTCTGAAGTTGGGAGAAGTACGGGGGTGGTTGAACATTCATAGGAAAGACCCCAAGGTTATGTATACAACTGTCTTAAAATAGACCGTACACGCTGTAGTTTTGAAGATATAGGGTGTTTTATGAAAAAAACGCATATTTTACAAATCACCCTGTAATGCAGTAGGATAACTTTTGCCCCCCCCCCCAATCCTCCGCCTTCCATAAAATTTTTTAATTGTTTGGACGAGAGGAATCATTTGGCAAATATTGACAAATTGACACTCTGTATAAATTCGGCGATTTGACGTAACTAAAGGATAAGCCAGCAATGCTTCGCTCCAATATAAAATCAACAATGCTTCAACGACCTGGTGTAGGCAAGCCTCAATTTTTTCTTAGAATGTTACTAGAAATTTTTGCTTAGAAATTTACTGAAATTTGTTCCTTCAATTTTTATGCATTATTGGAAGCCGAAAACGGGTGCTCGCTAACAACATTTGGTGGCAGACTGGAGTCATTTTAAAATACAAAACTTTCATGTGTGCATTCAATAATGCATACAAATTCTGAAAATTGCAAATGCAATTGTAAAAATTAATAAATTCTCTGATTCAAAGTGTAACAAATTCCACATTTCCCCAGGCCTGGAGCAGGTTCAGCGCGTTCGCCGACCCCGTGTTTTAAGAGGCCCCGCGGTTTACGAAAATTACCCAATTAAAAAATACCGATTTTGATTAACTTTTTACAGAATGATTATACAATTAACAGATGCAAGACATTTTTTTAGTAGCGATGATTCAGTTTAAGGGAGTGATAAAAATCATCAAAATTCAATGTAACTTCATAAAGTCCTCATATACTAAAAATTAATTTAGATAAAGGAATCCAGACGCTTTCAGAGAAATGTACTTTTTAAAGAAATTAAACTACATCAATGGTTTTTTGCAAAAGCCATACATGATTACAGATTTTGAATTTTTTTGAATTATGGATGCAAAAAATATTACTTGGATTTGTTAAAAAAACTGCTTAAAAAAAGGAGATAAGACTCTCCAATTTTTGAGTCGCAGCTCGTATGAACTTGCATAGAAACTGGGCATAGCAACACTAAAGATAACCTAATAAAAAGATAAGAATCAGCCAAACAAAATTGTAAAATTTTCCTGTTTTCAAGAAAAAAATAAATAATGTCATATACTTATGTCTTTTGCATGAATGGGGGATAAGAACTTAGCTATGCATTGTCCTAGTGCGATTGAGACAACGAGGTAAACACAAAAGTCGAGAGAACGTAGGGTCTCCCGAATAATAAAATGGGATTGAATATCTTCAAATAATTTTACACTACCTCAATTTTTAAAGAAAAAAGATAAATTTCTCTTTGGCCAATCAAAAATTAACATCGTCAGCAAAGTATTGCAAAATCAAAAGATGCAAATCGATTTGGCCACAAAGCATCTGAAAGGTCTAAATTATTTTTTGCGGAATACAGAAATGAAGGACTTAGCAAAACTATGATCGCAGCAAACGAAGTTGCAAAGGAAATGGACATAACACCAGATTGCAAATCATCATACAGGGGAAAAAAACGGAAATTATTCGGTTATGAAGCAGAGGATAAATCATGGATGATCAGCGACAAAGACAACTTCCGTGTACATTGCTTTTTAAAAATAATAGATACTGCGTTAGTATCCTTTAAAAGTTTTTGGTTTCTTATACATGAATGAGATTGGGAATTTAGATGATGAATATTTATTAAAGTGTTGTCAAGATCTTCACTTACATTTGGAAGGAGATTTCGACGGAACTGAGATGTTTGAAGAAATTAAGGTGTTCCGGACAATAGCAAACCAGTTATTCGGCTTTAGATTCGATGAATTACCTACATTGTAAAGAACAATTTCTCGGAAGCATATCCAAATTTATTAATCGCGTAGTTTCTCGCGGTTGTAACTAATGAAAAACTATCTGCAATTATCGATAAGCCAAAAAGATTTTCATCTCTTGCTATTCTTTCAATAGAAAGTGAAGTAGCAAATTCAATCGATTTTGATGATGTTATCAATGATTTGGTGTCGAAAAAGGCGAGAAAATTTTTTTAATATTAATATTGGATTGTATTATTTTTTAATATTCATCTTACAAAAATACATATATACATAATATGTAACAGCATTTGTAAATAAATAAATGCTCATTGTAAAATTGAAGTGTAGGATTTGAATGTGTATACAGGCCCCGCAACATTTTTGAACCCGATCTTAATCTTTTTAGAGCAAAATTTAAATTTATCTTGTAAAAAGCGTAATGTTTTACCGTTTTTTAAAGTTGTCACTAACTTAATTTTCTTAGATTCTCAGAAGATTACACAAGCGTCAAGAATTTATTGATATTAGTGCGATTAATTAATACTCGCCTGATTTTATGCTTTGTTAAATGATTGCTTCATACCAGAATGAAAAATAGTCAATATTTTCTGGCCCTGGTTAGATATGCTCTAACTCCTTTACCATCAAGTTCAAATGAGTCTCCAACACTTTCTCTAAATCACGCTAGTTCTCCAATAACATATATGTTATCCTCTAATTTAATAATTGAGGATTTTTCATTTGAATAATTAACCAAATTATCTGCAATGCAGTACCTATGTCATAATCTGTAAATGAATGGAGATGCATAATAATTGCTATAATAGCGATAAAAACGCTGCAAAGAAATAAAACAAGAAAAAAGCCAGAATTGGTATAAGATCAGTTTTTACGATACCCTAGATCAGGGCTTTTTAAACCTTTTTTCATTCACACCCCAAAAAATATAAAATAAAGATATTTTGCGATGATTTATTGATTATGTGACAATATATATACATATGAAAAAATATAATTTTAGAATTTGTACAAAAATATAACATTGAAAGTTGCACAAAAAGTTGTAAAATTGTATTTATTAAAACCCCAAGATTTTGCTAAGCGACCCCATTTGGGGTCACGACCCTAGTTTAAAACGCCTTGCCCTAGATGAATGTCAGTATGTGATTTCGTACAAAAAAGCGTTTAGGACTGATCGTTTTCACAGTATACCGAAACACCATGGCAACACCATGAACTAGTTGCCCCATTTAGTGCATTTATTTACATTGTATATACTATTTTTACAAAATAACAGCTCTCTACGTTGATGCGTTCTCAGATAGTACCCAAATATATAGCGAAAAACAAAATATTTGTATGCCAACCATACGAAGAAATTAACTGATTTGTCCCATTTTGGAACTTCAGTACAAAATTTTTTAAAAAGGCCGTATGCAAGATTTCAAATTTTCAAGTATACTTGCTCTGCAGTTATCGAGAGAACATGACAGATGGACATGAATTTAATTTCACATTTTAAATACTTTCTAAATCAGTTCTCCCAAAGTCGAGATCTCTTATGCTAATAGAATTAGAATTAGAATTTATTAATGAAAATATGTACACAAGACATTACAATCTTTTTTAGAACATTGCTATTTGGTAAATGAACTACAGGGTTTTCCAATAAGAGGTGTTATTTTGATATTCAAAGCAAAATGCCATTTTTGAGATAAATGATCGGATCTTCATTTCATTATAAAGAGGAAGGTATACCGTTAATAATGAAAAATAACATCAGCCAAATGACCATCACGACCGCGCCTACAGGACCATATCCTTTTCATGAAATTTTCCATAACCAAATCGGAAAGTGGCTGCCCTATGTCCTCGATAGCCTCCCGAATTCCATCTTTGAGGTCTTGAATCGACGCTGGGCTATTGGCGTTGACCTTCGCTTTCACGTGGCCCCAAAGGAAGAAGTCGCAAGGTGTTAAGTCACAAGATCTCGGTGGCCAATTGTGATCACCTCTTCGAGAGATAACACGGTCCGGAAACTTTTCCCGTAAAAGATCAATGGTTTCGTTGCTTGTGTGGCACGTAGCGCCGCCTTGTTGAAAGCAAACGTTGTCCAGATCAATACCATCTAATTCCGGCCATAAAAAATCATTAATCATCTGTCGATAGCGCAATCCATTCACCATAACTGTTGCTCCAGCCTCATTTTCGAAAAAGTAGGGTCCATTGACCCCGCGGGACCATAAACCGCACCAAACAGTCACACGTTGAGTATAGAGAGGCTTTTCAACAATAACTCTTGAGTTTTCCGAGCCCCAGATGCGACAATTTTGCTTGTTGACGAAGCCATCGAGGTGGAAATGGGCCTCATCACTCAAGATGAGTTTTCGATGGAATTCCGGATCATTTTCATGCATTTCAAGGACCCGATCAGCAAAGACTCGACGTTGTTGATGATCGGCCGGCTTGAGTTCTTGTGTAAACTGAACTTTATAAGCCTTAAGACCCAAATCTTTATGCAAAATACGGTGTAATGACGTTTGTGGAATGCCTAATTCCAAACAACGACGAGGACTGGACAAACCTGAGTTTTCTTCAACACTTTCGGCTACAGCAGCAATATTCTCGGCTGTTCTTGAGCGACGTGCACGGGTTTTATTCTTCACATCACTAACTTGTCCCGACAGCTCGAATTTGTCTACCAATTTCTGTATTGCGGTCCGACAAGGTGCTTCACGACGACCCAAAAATGTTCGAGTTTTACGAACCGTCTCTGCCACATTTTCACCAATTTTATAGTGAATTTTAATAACTTCAATGCGCTGTTGAATCATGTATCGTTCCAGTTTTATTAATGGCGTAGTTTCTACTTGTCAAATGCCAAAAAATGGCAGCTCCAAAAGTGACATCTACCGAAATAGCGGGCTAATTAGAATGACACCTCTTATTGGAAAACCCCTTATGAAAATCAAAAATAAATTAAAAATTTTAACTAATAAAAGAATAATAAAACCCTAAAAAAAATCATCAAACTTATCCTCCAAGCCCCCATTACCCTCCCCTACCCGCTATCTTTAAAAATATTTCCTCAGCTGAAACTAAGCTATACTAAGCTAGATTTCTCACATCCGAAAATGGTGACAGTTCATCTTCAACAAAATCCTTAGGTCCATTTTCAAGACAAAATTCAAAATAATACAACAACCATATTTAGTGGTAATTTCACGATGTTGGCTCGTTAGCCGCGCTTAATACTGGCTTTCAGATGAAAAAAACCGATCCCAGATCGGTTATATCTTAGTTACCCGTTTAATAATCTCCAAATCAGTTTTCTCAAGAGCGAGAATCACTTTATCGCATCCCGAAAATGATTGAACCCATTTTATAGAAATCCCTAAATGATTTTTTTCCTTACTAATTAGGTACCCCCTCAATATCCCTAAATAAGCTTTTCCTAAGTAAAGATCTAGCTAAATCAGATTCTCGCACCAGAAACATTGATTTTACTTTATTTAATCAATTTTTTTAGACAGCACGATGTAATGAACCATTAGGATTTATTATTGTCATAGTATTCATAATTATGGCTCGAAAACCAGATTATAATGATGAACACTAATGAAGTGTTTTTTTTTCTTCATTATAGCAGTTTTTAATGTATTAAACAATCTTAATTGTGATAAATCACTAATAAAGCATGCTCTTAAAATTTGTTTTGTTATGCCTATTATATATTATATTTGGTAGCCCTAAGCACGTTATCAACTACAGACCCATTTCTTTCTTTAATGCTATTGCTATTTTTTTAAATGTCGTTTACCATCAGTTCCTATGTATTCAAATAGAACCATTTATCTTTGAAGAACAGCACGGATTTTTCTCAGAGCGAGCTACGATCACCAACTTATCTTTTTTCACAGACAAAATCGCCTCCGCTCTGGATAAAAATTAAAAACACAGAAATAGATTCTATCTAAACTGCCTATTCAAAATTAATCACAAATGTTGTTTTTCTGAATGGCACTAATAGATTTTCAAACAGCCACCATATCTTGACTCCCTCCTATTTAACTAACAGGGATAATATCGTCATATTTAATGGGCGACAATCATACTTATTTAAACAGACTTCTGAAATGCCGCAAGGTACAATACTTGAGATCATTGATTTTTTTCATATACATCAACGGCATGTCTCATGTCTAATTATTAATTATACGCTGATGATGCCAAGATTTTTAGAAAAATTAATAAAAAGACCGATTGTGCAACGAAAATTGTATTGAAGTCAACGTAACCTATTTGGATGAAAAACCAGCGCTTTTGAACCGAGTACAATTTAAAAGCTTCTCTAGCCATTATTTGGCAGCCCTTTAGAAGCAGATTCACTGATCTATCCAGAAAAATATGCAAAAGTGCAACCCATCGCTTGGAAACTCAATAGAAGATTATTTGATGAGCTCCAGAAGATTGAAGTGCATCTAATTTTCCACGAATCTAAACTGTAAATTTTCCCATTATTAGTCTGAAACGTAAGTACATTTACTTCGTAAAGCGAACGCGCCCTTTAATTTAACAGGCGTACACAAATTAACTTTAAATCGTGTGAGGGAAAATTTCGTTAAGTTTAAATATCCAATTTTCCGTAAGTATAGTGCGCTACGAATCGCTCATTCTATAAGAACGCGATGTGTCCAAACAATTAAATTATTATTAAATGATTAAAAGCAATGTAAAAATTAAAATGGAATAAAAATGGTACTGCGAATTAATAGAAAGCACAAATCTTCAATTAAATCAACTTCCATTTATTAATTTTTTCACTTTTTAAAATTGAAAACATTAATAACTCTTACGGAATGTGATATATATTTAGGCTAAAAATATCAATTTTTCGTAAGTAAACTTCAGTCTCGTTTAATTTCGTAAAGTTATTTACTTCTATTGTAGTTCAGCCTATTGTATGAAGTAACGCATCTCTCACATTTTCAATATGATGTTCAGAATGGTTAGAAGTAGGTACATAATCTGAAGTTTTGGTTAATAAAAGTAAAAACAAAATGAGGAATATTGGCTTATTTAATTAACTTCATAAAATTTAATACTACAAATAATCATGAGCAAGCGCAACCGCCTTACTACTGTTCTCCGTCTTAAAGGCTCTTGTGAGATTGAGGAACAAGCACTGCCCAAAAAGCTCTTTAAAGCTTGCGAAAAATCAAATTTCTTCAGTCATCATTTAGAGCGCTGTTAGAGCGGTTCTTAAGAGCTCCCTGGTAGTCCAATCATCATGAACGCACTGATGAGCCATGATGATTGGTTGGATGAATGTAATGCTGATTTATGTTCTATCAGCGGGACTAAGCTCATTTATATACTTCGCAATTCTATGATTGCTCAACACCATTTGTCTCACTCGTACATTAGATGCACTAGACATACAGATCAGTGTCCATATCAATTTATTCATGAGCTGATAAATGAGTTGGCGAAGAAACTCATCGCGGTGCTCAGTATAAATCACTTAACTAAAAAGTTATGTTAAAAGCCCCTGCCCGCACCGGTACTAAAATTTAGTAAACTGATAAGCTGATAAGGGCTGAAAAGCTTGCCTCTCAGGACATGCCTATGTTAAAAAGCAATGAACTATGATAGGGAAAAGAAGCGCTACGAGCTTCCAGGGAAGCGCTTCAGGAGGGTTCTGAGAGTGCTCTTTTTCCCAGAGGAAAGCGTAAATGTATTAAATTTCATATTAAAAAAAAACTCCATATTCTTCGACAATATCATTCACATTCCGTGTCTGTCAATAAGATGAAATAATATATATGCGTCATTTCTCTTATAAAATCTATTACTTCTAGATCAGATAGGTCAGGATCCTCTTAAATCGGTCTCTTTTATTCTTTAGTAAAGAGTATTCTCTACGCTGTCCAGCGTAAATGTAATAGTTTCATTATTTAAATTGGTGAATATCAATCTAAAGTATCATGAATGATTAGCAAAATGCAACTTAATAACACTGGAAAGCAGCAAAATCTACTCGGGCAGTATAATTTCCTATATAATATTTTAAATAGAGAAGTAAGTATTGCAATACATTAGTGTCTAGTATTCGATACTCGAAGCCCTCTTCAGATTATTTACTTGCAGAACTAACATCAAAGAAAAATCACCTATCTACAAAAGTACAAAATTGTTCAATGCAAGATTTCAATATGGATATCTTCAGCACGAGTCATCTGATCTTTAAAAATTAATCATCCGCGAAATCGGTTTTTAATACATTTCTTCTATTAACTGCTTTTCTTTACCCTTTTTCTAACTCCTTAACTGTATTGTTAGCTTCTGCTTTTTCACTGAGAAAAAATTCCTTGTTTAAATCAAAAATTTTCAGTTGTTAATCTAAAATTTTGTAAAAATAGTATTATTGTATACGGAAATGTTTAAATTCACCACGTTTTCAAACTTAATTCAAATAATTAGTCGTAGTCAACTTTAAAAATACTTAAATCATGGAATATTTTTGATTCTAACACTTTCCATGTTTGATTCAAACATAAAAAATTACAATTTCATTGTAGATAGACAATGAAATTGTCAAAAACATGCTTAAAAGACAACAACAAATTACAACGTCTGAATTTAAGAAATGTTAACATTTCATTGTCAATATAAATAATATGCGTGTTATATTAAGCACGGGCCTTGTTAGCGAACGACTAAGGTTTTTGAATTGAAGACTCTACGTGCTCAAATGATCATGAACATTGTTAGGGTATTATCAAGCTTAGTTGTGATGAGTACATTTCGTGATCAATTAAGCATGAACGTTGTTAATCTACTACGAAAGAGTCCATAAATCGTATTTTTACCGTTCGATCTCTTCATTTAACAGTGCAAGTGCAGTGAGATTCAATCTGATTCCTAATTTAGTGACAAGTGACAAGATAATTCATTAAAATTTTGTGTCTAACATTTTTTCATAGTAAATACATATCAATAAAGTGAAATTTGCGGAATTTTATATAATTTATAATAAAACTTCAGTGCATGTGTTTCATATCAGGGTAAGTGCTTCTAATTTGTTTATATATTAAGGGAAGTTAAATGGTGCAATATCATGAGGGTATTGGAGCCGAATTATAAAATAAGGCTTTTAAATATAAGTTCGGCTTTACATAAATTTGGTTCAGCATCAGTTTTATTTTTAATTTTAGACGTTTATAAAACATGGATGTGGAAAAGGAAAATCAAATTACAGGATTTGAATATTTGCCTTTTACCGATGCTTTTACTGCAGCCGCAATACAGTTGCCAAATCAAAGAGAACCCAATTTTAATTCTGTACTTAATGTAACAGAACTTTTAACTGCTAAAGAACAAACAACGCAAGCTTCCCAATTTTCTGTAGTCAGTAATCCAGAAGAAGAAAATCTAGTATACGAAGAAGAACTTGATCGTGAACTTTATGATCTTCTAGCATCTTGGGGCTTTGCCGATCTTTATGAATATTTTTCGGAGCAGAGTATTACAGTTGACAGAATGAAAATACTGATAGAGAAAGATATCGATGATATATTCGCGAACAGGAAAGTTGGCTTAAAAATTGAATTTAGGCAAAAACTTAGGGAGTGGAGAGCAAAAAATGTATGTTGCAAGAAATTCAGCTTACAAATTTACATTTGGTTTTCTAATGTTATAGTGTATACCAGATCCAGAACCAAATTTTAGTAGACAAGACATTGCAAACATTGTTGAAGAAGTCCTCAAACATAAAAATTTATTTTTTTCTGGAGGCACATCTAGGTCCTGCTCTCCTGAGTCATTGAAAGATCTGCATTCCCCAACATCTCCATTATCACGTTCGACATCATCATCACCTATATCTGGTGTTGGTTATTTTGTACGTATATGCTAGTATATTATGTATAGAATTTACCATAATTTTTTTGAGATTTTTTTTAATAAGGATATTGACATTGTTATTGAATCCTTTCCAATGGGTCACTTTATCATAAAAGATTTTAAAGCTAATAACTGTCTTGGGGAAACTTCACGAAATCTTCTTATTGATTGCATTATATCTTGGTACATGAATAAGAAGGAATCTATATCAAGAAAAGAATTCGAATTCATTGCTGAACAAATTGAATTACGCTTTAAAGATGACAGGGTAATTTAAAGTATTTTAAGAATTTTTAATCATTTACTTATGAGGCTTTTACTATTGTGAAGCACATCTATTATATTAAGCCTAAGCCAAGCTCTAACGAAAATCCCGGCGGACGCTTGTACAGCCGTTACTATAATACTAAGAGGCGGTATTCTAAAATTGGTTTAGGATCTTCATCTTCGACATCCTCTAAAACTCTAAATTTTTCCGATTTCAGTAAAGAAGTTGAAGTTGAAAGGCATGAAGGTTACACTTTTTGATTAAAATTTATGTATTCATAACATAATGTGTATCTGTACGTTTAGTAGACTTTTCAGCGGACATAAAATGGCTTCAAATATATAAAGAACCTTGGGAAGAAGTAAAGGCTAAATGGAAACATACTTTTCCGGCAAGACGAAAGCAGATCCTTTGCAGTGATTATCAGAAGAAGCTGGCAACATTTTTGGAAAAATGGCCCTTATTTAAACATTCTTTCGGTGTATCTTTGGTAACAAGAATCTTTTACAGCAAAAATATTTCTTAAATTTTATGAATTTGTAGGTAAATGCTGACTTTAACGAATTATACCATCAAAAAGAAAACTGTCTTATCGATAAATGGAATGATTTCAAATTAAAAATAATTAACATTTTCAATGCAAAAATTAAGGACAAAGAGTGCCAGGAGCTGCTGAGGCTATTAAATAAAAAGGACTCATTAAAAGGTATTTAGTAATTGCTTTTATTTTTATTTGTTATATTAATTTAACACAATATTAAAAAATTGATTAACGTCATGTATGTATGTGAATCGTCTTACTCTAGATTAATATCTGACTATTAAAAATAGAGTAGTTAAAAGTAAAATCAGTTAAATTGCTATGACTACTATTTAAAAACTAATAATAAAAATTTAATTTGTCGCTTTCTTTGCTAATTGTGAACAATTTCTTTAATTACAGGACCGGAGGACATACTAGTAATAGATCTCTTACATGCTGTGCTACCACCATCAGTAAGGTACTCTACACAAAATTCATCAAAAAAGGCACGAATTTCTAAGTCAACTATAAAGGACTCACAGCAATCTTTGCTTTTGAAAGTAAATACACCGAACGACTTTTATCCTGCAATAGACAAATTGAGCTTAAGGCTAAAAGAACGAGGTCAGACTTTACAACCTATTATAGTATATAATATTGCGGACGGCTCGTACATAGTTTATTATGACGACATTAAATATAAATTCGATACATTTCTACCTGCACTGGATACGTGCTTCAAAACTTTCTTTGTTCTAAATTTAAAGTATCCAGAAGCGTCTAAATCGGTTTGGCTTTTTATACAAAAATATTTTTTTGAAATTGACACTCCTGAAAGACTTTCTCCCGATATTTTAGTGCTGATTAAGAATCTGAAAACAAATTTGTAAAATGTTAACTTGTTACTTATGTCCAAAGAAAACGTCCTTTTTGGATCTAAATCTTCTTGTTAATCATTATAAGTTTTTCCATAAATTACTTCCAACTGATGACTACTACTGCTTGAATTGTAAACAAACTTACAATTTGAAAAGTTTTAAACGGCATTTTTCACGCACTTGTAAGAATATATTGATTTCTAGTAGTCCAATATTTGAGGATAAATTAAACCCTGAAACGCACAATCCTGAAAAGGAAATTTTAAATAAGGAAGAGGAATTCGAAGAAGTCAATTTTGATTCGAAAAATTTTCAAGCTGAAATTGAAAAATCTGCTATACAACTTATATGTAAACTTTATGGCAAAAATAACTTATGTAGAAAAATTGCCGAAGAAATTATAGAAGACTTCACGAACGAAATTTTCTCGGTTATAGCAGAACAATTAAATGAACATTTTTCGTCTGTTTTATCCGAAGAATATTCCAAACATTTCAAAAGCATTTTAAACGTTATAAAAGATCCTTTCGCAAAAGTTAATTCCTTCTATAAATTCTTAAAAACAGTTAAATCACACGATTTGTATAGTGACCCTCATAATTTTGCTATAAATAATGAAATTTCAGCAATTACCGGTATTTCGCCTTCCTTTGATGTTTCACAATCTGATGGTATTATATTACCTCTTCATTTTCAATTTAGAAAATTTTTCGAACTACCTGGAGTGTATGAAGACATGATTCAGAATATAAATGAAATAACTTCAACTTCTTCTCGACATTTTATAACAAGCAAGCTTTGGAAAGATAAACTGTTGAAGATCTCTGAGAATAAACGAGACCTTACAATTCCGTTTTTACTATACTTCGATGATTTTGAATCAAACAACCCTTTAGGCTCACACTCGGGCTCACACTCCATTGGTGCAGTTTATTATAGCTTTCCTACCCTTCGGCAATGGTATTGCTCTGACCTTAACAACATTTTTGTCGCAATGTTATTTTATAGTAAATATAAATGCCATGGTATTAATTCCATATTTTACCGGCTCGTTCAAGATATAAAGGATCTCGAAGAAAATGGAATTACTATAAAGTTAAAGACTGGAGAAGAGCATCGAATATACTTTGTTTTAGGTTTAATTTTAGGAGACAATCTCGGTCTAAATACAATTTTGGGTTATACAAGGAGTTTTAGCTCACACTATCCTTGTCGAATTTGCAAGTGCTCCAAGACAGATATTCAATCGAGTTGTTCAGACAAATATGAATTACATAGAACTGTAGAGAACTATAATGATGATTTGTCGCGGTTTTCAAAGTCAAGTGATAGAGTACTAAATACTGGAATAAGAGAAGAATCGATTTTCAATTACATTCCAAGCTTTCATGTTATTCAAAACTGTGCAGTTGATATTATGCATGACTTGTTTGAGGGTGTATGCCATTATGTTATTTGCAAAGTCCTTTTACATTTTATTATCACTGATCGTTTTTTTACTTTGGATACTTTAAATAACCGCACACAGCTTTTTAATTACGGAGAAACGGAAGTCGGAAATATTTCGCCTGCATGTAAAGTTGAACATCTTTATAAAATGAAATTGAATATGTCTGCCAAAGAAATGTGGACGTTTTGCCGCTTTCTTCCTTTGATAATTGGTGATCTTATTCCTGTTAACAATAGACACTGGAAAATGCTGCTTCTTCTTAACAAAATATTAAATATTGTTTTAAAATCAGATTGGGAAACTTCAGATATAATAAGACTAGAAACCTTAATTGCAGATCACCATTCATTATATAAAGAATTATTTGGCGACTGTCTTAAGCCTAAATTTCACTTCATGGTTCACTATCCATTTGTAATGAAAATGGTTGGTCCATTAAAACATATTTGGTCTTTTCGTTATGAATCTAAGCATAAGGTTTTAAAGAGTTATTGTAATAACATAACATCTAGAAGAAATTTGCCACTTTCTTTAGGCATTAAGTATAGTTTAAATTTTTGTAGTAGACTGTCCAGTGGCATTGGTATTCCGAGAAAAGTAATAGAAAATTCAAAATCTAATATTTTGCTTAAAGACATCTGTTACTTTTCACAAATTCGAAATTTCAGTTATTTTGAGTTTTTAAGAGAAGTTTATTGTTACGAAACCCTCTCTTATTGTAAAGTTAGTTACAAGAAAGGGCAGTATCTGAGTATTTCAAAAGCCAGCGATATTGAATTGTACCGTATTGAAGGTCTATTAATATCAAAAGATGATGTATACGTTTTATGTGAAAATATTTTACTTTCTCGATATTGTGAACATTATAACGCGTATGAAGTATTGAATGATACGAAAAATTTATTTATTTTCAATATTAATGCATATGATGGACCTCCTATTCATACATATTTGAATCCAAATGGTAAAACTTATGTTATATTCAAATACCTTTAATCAATTTAAGATCATATTTTATACATAACCATTGTGAAAGTTTAATAAATATTTTATTTCTGATTATATAAGCAATGTGTATTATTAAAAAAACAGGTAATTGGAAAATCTATGCAGTTGTGCATATATGTAAATTCATAATGACAATAATTGGTCGAGGAATAGTAAAAATGCATAAAAAACTATCCCAGTGCGGCATGGTATGTATTTGTTGTTATTATTTTCGTGTAAAAATAATAACAACAAGTATGTACATGCCAGACTGGCTACAGTTATTAATGCATGTTTAAATCAGTACTTGATCACGAAAACGTCCTTAATTTATAATAAAAATTCTTAGTATACAAGGTATATTGTATGTGAAACATCTAAATTATATGTGAAGTATGTTTTCCTAGTTGATTGATCATGTTATATTGTATGCCAAACATTATTGATAGTTGATCAAACATGCCCATTTTATGTTGATTCCGAATATATACTTAATCAAGTAGGAAATACTTGGTGTACATTAATATCGTGTTAAAATTATAACGAAGTTGACAATGGCGTGGTAAATTTGAACAATGAAAATGGTAAACTTTTGATAAAATAATTAACAATTATGGCTTGTTTAAATCAGCAACTTTCCTTAATTGACGCAAAATCAAACACGGATTTTAGTTGATTTTACCAATGAATTTCTTTCGGTGTTCGATGACTTTTAGTCTTAATTTTGTTATTTTTTCTCATTATACCCTAGATGAAATTTAAAGGGTATACTAAGTTTGTCATTCCGTTTGTAACACCTCGAAATAATAATGGTAGAGCAAAATGGATTGAACACCCACGCATAATATTAAAAGTTATTTTATTTTGATTTTTGCATGTCCGTCCGTCTGTCCGTCCATCTGTACGCACGATAATTCGAGTACGCGTATATTTAGAGAGCTCAAATTTTGTACACGGACTTTAAAAAAAAAAGTAAAATTAAGTTCGAAAATAAGACAAATCGGGCAACTCATTCGTAGGGTTGCCATACAAAACTTTCGTTTTCCACTATATATTTGAACACTGTCTGAGAACGCATCGATATAGAGAGCTAAAATTTGGTACATGATGTTTTCATAATAATAGCAAATAAAATTTCAAAAATGAACAAAATCGGGCAATCCTTTCTTGGTGTTGCCATATAAAAGTTTAGGTTTTTTACATATACTGCGAAAACGATCAGTCCTACACATTTTTATTGTACTAAAAACTACTTCAAAATACGAAATCCTATAAAATTGCTTATAATCAGTTTTTCTGTTCGACGAACCGTTCTAGAAATATATGCGAAAAACCACTTCAAAAATCAAACTTGTATAGATCGGTGACCATACGAAATTTTATACGGGCATTCATCTAGGGTATCATAAGAATTGGTCGTAGACCAATTCTAGCTTTTTTCTTTGTCTTCTTTCTAAGTTCATACATGTAATTTTCATGTACGCTCCTTAGATTTCAGTTTAGTTTAGTTTAATTATTTTCTTTCTATTAATATAGCTTTCAGTAGTTAACCTTTCTCATTTTGCTTTTCATTTTATTTCTTTAGTTTTTAGTTTATTTTCTTTACTACTGCTTAACATTATCTTAACATTTCGCTTTTTGATATTCTTTAACTTCATCTTTTGTATATGCAGATTTGTTATCTCTTTCCATTGTAAGGTAGTATGTTATTGGAAACCTTTCTGTTCACTATCTTTTTAACTTTCAAAATAAATTAATTAAATAAATGAATTAATAATAATGATAAAAAACTTCTTATCATTATTTATAAAATGATTTGTAATTTACTCATCATTTTCATTTCCATAATGAAGCGGTATCATAATGAGCCGCTTATGACCTAAGTGTGGCTGATCGTAGATGCATATTTCGATAGTCACCACTCTAACCTAACCTAATCTACTCATATAAACCTCTCCAGTAAATACCATGCCTAAATTTGTTTACAAAACAGCAATGATATTGTTTTCCACGAGGCATGCTAGTTGTTGATTTTGGCTATAATTGGTATATTCTTATCATGAACCAGGCATTTATTCATTGGTGGTAAGGTCTTAATGATTAGATTGCCAATAACAACATAAAATATATTTTCCCGCGAAGTATTATAGTTGATATTAGATATGCATATTAACATAAACGTGGTTACGTTTTTACCCTAGCCTCCGGCACTAGGGTACACTCATTGAAAAGGTCTTAATGAGTGGATTTCAAATATTAAAAAAAAAAATTATTCTGCCATACTGATCGCGGCGTACATTAATTCATATAAAAAGCTCTACATATACATATTTATATGCTTTTTCGTGGATTTCGTTTTGCTTATAATTACAAATTAAGCAAAAAAATTTGTACATTTAAGTTCTTTTCTTAAGGTAGTGGAGTATTAAAGAAACTACGAAAAACTAAAAACTGTATTGAAAAGAATACCATTAAATTAATTATATATTTTCTTTTCTTTTCATTCATTCATTATAATTATATAAAAATATTTGTTCTATCTCTTTTTTTTTCTCTTTCTCTTTTTGATTTTTATTGTAATATTGAATTTGAATTGAATTTTATATTTTTAAATTATTTATAAATATTGTTTTGCTTACAATTGTGTAGGATAGGTGTAGATATTTCCTCTTTAGTTTAGTACGGAAAAAGATTTTGTTATCTTGTTGTACAATCCCCGAATAAAATTAATTGAATTGAATTGAATAGTCACATTTATTTCTCTTGCACTGTGTTTGTGGCTTAAGACTTCAAAAATATCATGGAACCAAATAATTTACAAGCAGAGATATCGAAGATTTGTTGCAGTAGTTTTATCGTCTACTGGCCAATATTAATCAAAAAATTTTGGTCGAACAACATAGTATAATTATTAGTCTACGATACCCATAATTACTAGAGTAATGAACTAATATTATGAATGTTCTCAATTAAAGTTCAATGAAACACAAAATTATTAGTTTATATTTTACTAGTACTAATAATTAAAAATTTATTAGTATTTGACTACTAGTTTTATGAAATACTACTTCTACAGTGAACTGTAGTGGATATTCTACTGATTATTCTCTTTAAACGTTGTTTAGGGTAGATGATAACTGGTACCTTCATAATATTTTCAGATAATATCTGCAGAGAAAATATTTAAAAAAAAACAGACGACTGTAAACAGTACATCAAATTTTTACAACATTACTTTCCAAATTTACTTTAAAATTGCTTCCCACATTTAAAAATTCCGAAGACAGACTGAAAACAGCCACCCTGAACGAAAAAGTCAAATGCATCAGCAATTCCCTTAATCGCTTTAAAAGTTGTTGGTTGGTGTTGTGACGCAAAGCTACGCGATTCAATTTCATAATAATTCTATGTACCAGTAAGATCAGCCCGCGATCATTTACTGCGCGTTCTTTAAAATATGAAAATAGACAGCTAGTAGCGCACCACGCAGAAGATGTAACCTTCAGGCATATTCTGACAACAATAATATCCCTGCCAATAAGGTCTAATTAAAAAGTCCAATGTATTTTGCATTCACTATAAAACTTCTAGTAACTAGTGTGATGTTGTTGGATTTTCCAACAACGTCTGGTTGTTTGGCGCACGACGAAAAAACCTACCTGAAGTTTTATACACGACCGCCGGAGGCTCAACATTGGTCTATTGCTTTCTAGATACTATTGCTTCGGTATTTATCTCCATGATCTGGCCGAAATACCCCCGCGAAATCTTGTTTATGCTATGAGAAAGAAGCAGCAGCCGCCGATTCATTTAGAGAGCTGCAATGACTGCAATCAATGGCTGGACTCTTTCTCAATAAGTTTCATATATTCAAAGACTATTTTGACGGGGGACGCAAACTTTTCGAGGGACTACATATAGAAGTTGTTGTGCATGCGATCAGATAATAAATTCATATACATTTGCCCAGCCCGCTTCAGTTTAATCAAAAAACAGGGAGTCAGCGGAGCAATTTTATTGGGCGATTAAATCTCGTGTTCGTGTCATTCGCTACTCAATACTGGAGTGGAGTCTGACGAATCTAAATCTGTCAGTCGTGATTATCATGTAATGCATCAGATGCGATTGAATAATTCGACACTCTTGTTTTGTTTTATTGAAAAATTTTAGCATCAATTTAGAAAATCTAATCATGTAAACTTCGCGCTAAGAAGCTTTTTATTTGGATCGACTTTCATTTAATACTAGTCGTTTTGTTTTTGTGAGCGATAACAATCTAAATCTAGTTCGATTAAAAATTTGTGGAACTATTGACAAGAAATCAAATAACTAAAAGTTCCTGGACCAGTTTTATCCATTGTGTGTTAGTTCTTCGGTGAATGCTGTAAATCTAAATACTGAAGATCAACGAGAACGAGAAAGAAACGGGAGCCATATTGAATTACTTATACATACGATATTTATAATATGTCTACGTACATACATATATGTACATAGGTAAGAGGCTGGAGCTGAACGTGAAATTGAAGGATTGAATCGATTCTTCACGAAGAACGCATACAATTTTGGCGACGAATTATTGTTCGAAATAACTTTTTCTCTTGTATGCTTAGTGTTTCAAGTTATATTCGTTGCTAATTTAGAAACCCATATCGATAATTTCAACAACATCTAGAGAAAGGCAGAGGTCATGGCTATCTTTTGATCTAAAGAAAACATGAAAATATTAAAAGCATGCATCTATAATGGCGTCATTATTGACATGGTGGAATGGTGTACCTATTTAGATAATGTATATGAAATAGGATCAAACTGGCAAGATGGAAAGGAAATATCATAGAAAATTGGGGAACATGAAAAAAGTGGCGAAGGTGTGCCGATATATGAACATCTTAAGCTTTCGCAGGAAAAACATAGGATGGTAGACTATTTCAGATTCCAACAAGATAAACCAGATAAGAAAGCATCACGAAATTTCACACGATTGCTAAGCATATTTTAAAGGGTAAAGGGATGGATGTATTGTATGCTAAAGTATTGTTTTCCACATTTTCAGAAAACCTTGATCGATAGGTATTGACGTCTTCTTAGCAACAAGGAGAAATATGATCAGACAAGCTCTACATTCTGTCCTGATTATGTTATCTCGATTAATATATTTACAGCACAGTATGGAAGAAAGTTAAAGAAGTAAACGAAGTAAGGTATATCAACGAGTAATGTGTATAGTAATATAAGACCAAAAAAAACAAATTGTTTTAAAATAGGTATTTATATTTTCTTTATTTATCCAACGGAAGTATTTTATATTAGGATGACCCTCCTTAGATTGAGCGCTGAGTCAGTCATTTCCTGCAAACATAAAAAGATTGATGGCTGTGAGTAAACACTCAGTGGGTTGTATGCTCTATATACAACTACTAGTCAAGCTTACTCTAATGTTAACCAGATGCGTCAGCATTAGCAACACAAAACTCCTTGGGTCGAAACTTACCTGACCCAGTAGAAGGCCAAATAGTACTTCTTTCTCCACAACATTTGCAGAGGAGGAGTAGTATTAATCATAAACTTGATTAATATACATACATATATGTATGGTCGTAACATACCAGAGCATGCTGAACATAGCACACTCACAATAGTATATCACTCCCACACAACTCTATTAATTTAACTAAAATTCTCCATCTAGTTTAGTTTGATACACCAAGAATATCTAATAACACTACAATTTCAATCTATAACTAATCTAAAAACTATCACCCACTATTCTATATTATTAAATCCTTGTCGTGGTATCGCAATTACTTTGAACTTACTTTAAAATCGATGGTTGCATTTATACTGATGATGAAAGAGACACAAATCGAAAGTTGATCCTCGGTAGGTACAACTAATTTTACCATATATATTTTGTAGGTACTGTTGCACTCTCAAGGTTAAAAGCATCCTTGCTATTTACTTAGAAAGATTACTCTAATTCATAAAAGACCCGGTTGTGCATGCATATTTCGCAGAAAGGCAAAAAAGAAAGAAATCTGTTTATTGTAGTTTCCCTCCGCTAATTGGTTTCTTTCGGATTTCTTACCCACTTTTTTTTTATTTTACACTTGACAATGGTAACGAAGAGTAGATTAATACTGAAAATTAAGAAAAGAAATGGTGACAGAACACACATTGAGCAATAGATTCACATAGATGTCGGTGTTACATTTGTCTCTTGGCTCATACAATGATATTCCTAAGCGTGCTGTTCTCTATCCCACTCTTTCCTCAATATTTATTAATGAATTATTGTTTTTAACTTCCGATCCTATTAAGCTTTACGGACAACAGCACCCACCCTTAATTTCGATTATTTCATTTCATTTGCTATCGTAAACTCTCCTGAGAATGCGATAGTAGCTAATCACTCAGGCAATACATCACCAAAATACGTATACGGAGAAAGTTTTTTTAGTTCATTTAAATGGAATCAAAACACTATTGAACCAATTTCCTTCTCCCCAACTCTTTCTAACTATATGTTGGAATTGTGAGTAACCTAAGCTAGTCTGATTATATCTTATATCTCTTACCTCGGTTTTATCTGCTGCAAATCACGCACATTTCTTTACTCTTCAAAATGATTTTGACCATACCGTGTGGTTTCGCGACATACTCCTATCCCGAATTTACGGATATGGAATACTTTTTGTCATTCTGTATACCCTGCCACTTCAGATTGCAATTGATTAGGCAGAATATACGCCGACTTTGCCTTTACTCTTACCTAAATAGCTTCCCTGACCATTTCCCTTTTTAAAGATAGCTTCAGTAAGCTGGCATTAATTTCGCCAAGGATTAAAAATCTTTAGACTAAAATTATATGTCCAATTCCAGCTTCCTAAATGGACAGGTGGACTTTAATCTCTACAGAATCAAAAAAGTAATTGCAAAATCATGTAAGCAATAATTCTAAAAATAAATTACAATAATTGTTAACGGTATCAAAATTTACTGATATGCATGCATTACGCGCACGTTCATATATAACTCTACTTCTGATAATAATAAGTCAGGATTAGTTTGAGAATTTAATTCACACAGTATCAAAGCGAAAATGTACCTAGATAGATTACATAGAGCCTTAATTACACAATCAAATAGTGCTAATTGCAGTCGCACTACATTCGAACTGAATAGGCTCTAGACGAATTTGTATTGTGGTCGTTTTGAGGTAAGTAAAAAACTTTGAAAGGCCCGTTAATTGATTTAAACAAACTTTATCTGATCAATGAGTTCGAGAAATAGCAGATGGGCTTGATAGAGCTATATTTAGACTTTGTAAACAAATGATTTTGGATCAAATAAACATTTAAACCAAATTCGACCATCACTTGTGTTTACACAAATTGTTAATGAGAAATTTAGCGCTTTTTCATTGCAAACGTAATTAAAACATTTTCACAAAAATTCCCACTGCTATACAGAAGTAGTCTTTTCAATGAATCTAAAGTTTGTTTTCCATTAAGGTTACATAATGCCAAATCCAATATACTTATGCTTTCAGCCTTGGCTGATTGAATTATTAACAATAGTTTTCCGCTAATTATAATTTATGTATTTCCTCACGATTTCCTCTGATAATAAGCGAGATTATAAAATTACTTCTTTTGTACATCTATTTTTAGCATCAGGCAAAGCGTATTCACCGCTAACGTAAATAAATATGTACGTGGTCTGACTGTCATATTCAAGTAAGCAAACTTGTGTGTTCTGAAGCAAACTTGTAGATTTGTAATTATAATTGTGTCGTTAGACGTTCTTGAAAGATTTTGTACCAAAAAAAAATCTTAAATTAGATATAAGTCGTCCTTGGCAAATATGCTTCTTTACGACATAATTTAAGGTTCCTCTTCCAGATAGTTATTTCTTCTAACATTTGGCTCAGTAAATTTTTTTTCGGCTCTTTGTTTTGTGTTTCATTTACAAATCCTTTATTACGTGATGTCACTAAGTACCGTCTTTTCAAAACTTAACGATTACCTTTCAGCCTGCGAATAAAGTTTCGTCCTACACAAAAGTGACATTTCCTTGATAAGTCCGGAAAATCATTCTATGATACCTACTTTGTCGTTGTGCTGCGCTCATTATGTTCCAATAGCAAAATCTAATACGTTAGGTTAGGTTAGAGTGTCGGCCATCATAAAAAGCATGTACGATCAGCCACACTTAGACCATCTATGGTCCATTTTATTGGGACGCTGCTTGGAAAAGATAACTAAGAGCTAGGGGGTGTGATGAAACCAGCCACAAGAGTTAATGAACCTTACCAAATCCCAACTCATTGTCTGCTAATTCTCACAGGTCACGGAAAAAGTAGCTACCAAACCAAGCGTATTCCTCCTACTCCTAACAAGGTTAGGGCATTCACACAGCTGAACGCTCTTAACCTTTTCCTCGTCTATACAGATTCTGCAGAAGTCATCGTATGGAGCTTACATGTAATCTTCATCTTTGCCTAAGAGGCAATACCTCGTAATAACTGCAGTAAGATTATGCACATCATTCCGGTACTACCTCAGCAGAGATTCAGGACAAAGCTCGGGCCAAAGCTGTCTTGAAATCGAGTATGAAATCAGTTCACTCCATCTCTGATTTGCCAGCTTACAGGCCGCTACATCTAGAATCCTCTTCACTGATTCTAGGGGCCAACCTATGGGCTCCTCAGGTATACACATATTCGTAGCAGAACCCTTTCTTGCCAGAGCATCCGCTGTCTCGTTACCAGCTTTATCAGCGTGACCAGGCGCCCAGCAGAGAATAACTCTGTCGTTAGCGCCTAGAAGAGAATAACTCTGTGGTTAGCACCCAGTCTCCGCTATGCCGCTCACAGCGACAACGTTGTACTAGGCGCGATATAATGGCGCTCGAGTCCAAAAATTTTATTTGCCACGCGATTACCATCCCATTCCTCTCTACTAGGAATGCTAGTAAAGAACGCTTTCTCAAAGACTATCTTTGGAACAATGTAATTAGTAGCTCCCCGTATAGTCTCCTGGACAGAACTTCAGTATTCTGCTGTGATCAAGGTCTGCTGTTACTCAGCAGCTCAACTCTTTAACGCTTCGTGCAGTTTGTTTTAGATCTGGAGGTTATTTACAATAATTTATTCGCATGGTGACATTACACGATAAGCCGAAGCAATTTTAGAGTTGTGGGATGTAACGTTTACCCCCACGTTGTTGAAACTAGGCGATAACGACAGTAATTATTATTCTCTCAAATTTAAAATGATGTGACCACATTAAATTAATTCTTAAAAAAATATATGGGGGACTTAAACAACTATAAGACCTCCGTAGTATACAGGATACAGCAGATGGGGCGAACATTCCTCGAGGTGAATATGGGCGTGTTGGGAGGGATTACTTGCAGAGTAGTCTACATTTATCCATCTTATTACAGAGATGCTGATGTGGCATTCAAATTGTTCCATCACAGTCTTATGAATCCTAATCAGTTGTCATATATTAACCGGTAAGTTCAGAGGATCTGCACAATTTGTGCTGGTGAAGGCACACTGTTTCACAGATTCTTCACTTTCTGATAATCTTAAGCTTGCTTTCTTATCTTATTTAAATAAATTTATCTTAATGAAATGACTACGATTTCTCAAACAAAAATTCTCAGCTGATTAATCATTGTAATGTTGCTGTGTCGTCATGGGATGCCATCGGCTGATGATATTGAATGTAGCTGCCTACAGATTCGGACTCCGGCTGCACATACACATATGCAATTATCACTCTGCTGAGAGATATTGAGCGTAAAATGGTAAGATTACTTTTTAATCAAAACTATTTTATTATTTTGTTAAGTAAGGTATATAGGAAGTGTAGCCTTTGGGAAGGTAAGGAACCAAGCTTTAAATTACTAGAAGACTATTTTCCTGTATGGATAGTAGTTTAGGCTCTATAGCATATATAAAGTCAATAAGTATCAATATAGAACATTTTTGAAAACGGACTCACAACACATACATATAGATCTATGTTTCATGGCTTCGGAAGTATTCTCAAGGGTTTTGAGTACGCATACCGGTTTTATAGGGAAGCGGAAGCTTCTTCTCCAAAGAGATATCTCTACACTTTGAAGAGACAGCTCTTTGCTTCTTCTCACCTCTTCCCTTGAAAACCTGTTTGCATGCTGCATCAGGAATACTCGTGTGAGATGCCCTATTACATGAGAGTCGAAGATGGGAATAAGAGCACAGACACACAACATCACGCACAAGTAGTTAAAAGGCACTTCCTTGGAGAGGCGTTTATGTCTTGAACCAGTGGCAAAGTTTACCTAATAATAAGTTAAGAAGCTGTAGAGCAAAATGGGCAAATTTCTGGTGTTTTTTAGAATGAAACAACTAATTTCATATACTTTCGTCTTTTGCATGAATGGGGGAAAAGAACTTGTCTATGCACTACTGTAGTGCAACTGAGACAACGAGTTAAAAACAAAAATCGAGAGAACGTAGGATTACCCGAACGACAAAATCTTATTAAATCCCTCAAAATCCTTTCAACCTATTCATAATAATGTACTTCGGGCCACACTACCTCCCATTTTTAAGAAAAAGATAAATTTCGCTTTGGCCCAGATGCTGAAAGGAGATGTAAAATTCCTCTCAAAAGAAATTCTCATTTTTTCCGAAAATATCAGAGAATCCAGCATGAGTTCTCCCACTTAATCTCTTCATAGCAAAACGAATGTAAACAGAAACACATGCTGTTCAAATATCATAGGATTACAGCAACAACATGTGTCCTTCTAGTACTTTTACAACAACAACATGTGTCCTAATATTATCAATATTTCATGAAAACCGGTTTTCACAAAAGCGTGGGAGCATTTTATGAGAGTAAAACGTGAAAACTCCGCCCCTTCTCATTTATTTACGAAAATGAAACATTTGCCATTCTGTTTCGGTGCATGCAACTTGCGCTTTCACATTTTTTATCTTTATTCATAAAATTTTTAAAGAGAGTTTGATTTTTTTTCGATTTTTTTTTCTTTCTTCCTTCCTTTTCTTGCCGTGTGCATTTTAAATGTAAAACACTCGGATATCTCACCAGCTTCTTAACTTATTATTAGGTAAACTTTGCCAGTGGCGTCACTAGGGTGGTGCGGGGAGTGCGGACCGCACCGGGTGACACCATCACAAGGGGTGACACCAAATTTGGGCGGTTCGTAAAATTTTTTTTTTTCGAAAGCTGCAACTCCAGTGATTACATGTGAAGCATTATGGCACAAAAGTATGAAATCCAAAATAAAATTGAAGTCAAACAATATCTAGACCCTGCTCCTCGATTGCAAAGTTTTTACTATAACGCGACATAGCGTCGAAATGGTATGTTGTTACATTTCACTTATACGCGACAATATACGTCAATACGACAATACGTCATGACCCATGTGTGACGTATTGTGCGCTCCGTTTGTTTGACTAAGTTTGACTCATTTCTAAACAAATTTAGCACAGCAGAACATCGATTTTTTACCAGTACTAAGTGTCTGTCTGTACTTATGGGCAGCGCAATCATCTTGTGGAGCAGGCAATTGAGCACAAGCTTTTATAATCAGACCAATATAGAAGCAGACCCAGGTTCAAGAAGAGGATGACAGGTAACAAAACGAGAGATTCTGGACTAACTCTGACAGAAGGAAACAAGAGAGCGATGCTTAAGTGTATTGATCGTTTCCATTCTAAACTCCAGATCAGATCAAGAGCCATTAAGGAAGTAGCAGCCATGTTTTTGAGGCTGTTCAAGCCAAGAATTTGATATCTGCCACTGAAGGAGAGTTACTGGTGTCCATTATAAAATTGACCGCTTTCTATGATGAGTTATCAGAAGAAGAGCTTTTATTAGTAATACCAATGCAGGCAATGAAGGCACCTGAAGGCAGCAGAGATTGATCTCGAAGAAGTCAAAGACTGGTCAGTACTTGACATTTTTAAATTCATAGCTGAATGGGACTTCCTAGAATCCTCCCATATCTCTCAGTGAGCCTACAATTATTTCTTACGATCTGTGTGTCTGTGGCTTCATGTGAGTGGAGTTTTTCAAAGCTAAAGTTTATAAAGAATTATTTGCGATCTACCATGGGACAGTCAAGGGTTTCTGATCTTGCAATATTATCAATTGAAAGTGATTTGGCGAAAGGAGTTGATTTCGATGAAGTAATTAACAAGTTTGCAGCTCTAAAGGCCAGGAGAGCAAAGTTTTGATTTAGTCGAGATTTAATATGCGATAAAATCTGATGTTAAAATAACAATTAAAAAAGTAACATATTGTCTATGTAGTTCTTAGTTCTTAACTTCTTACAATCTTTTACCAACCGATCTTGAATTAATTTTTTCTTCTATTGCCTTTGTAAATATAGGACCTATGTTTATAAACGTTACTAAGGACTCTGTATGTTTCCGTTATTTGGCACTGGTGGACTCGAAGGAGGTCTGTGGGGTATCGTGAGGGGAGTGACATCATAAGCTACCGCACTGGGTGACACCAACCCTAGTGACGCCACTGTCTTGAACATCTAACAATGAATGTATACATATTCCACACTTGGAGTCTTTCACTGATGATAACAGGCCACAGCATTTATAACACTAGTCCACGGGGCTTCTTTGGAACCATTGCAAGTGCTATGAGAAGGGCATTTACGCATTGTTATAAGTATTTTTGTAGGTGTGTTTCAGTAGCATTACTGATAACTCTAAACATCTTTAGATCGACTGCAAATATTAAGCAGTTGGATGAAATTGGGGATGGTAATATATTTATGTAAAATTAAAAATATCAAGGGCCCAAGTATTGTGCCCAGAGGTATGCCTGCAATTTGTTTGAAAAGAGGAGATTGGTTTTGCTCAAATCCGGGTGTCAATTTGCTTACTTTGATCAATGGCAGAGAAATGAAGTCAGTAAGGATCAGATTTGTCACTGTGTAGAGCATCCAAGCAAGAAGCTATGTCGCTGCTCTGATATTAAAGTTCTAATCTTTGTAGTAGTTAATTGTAAAGTAATTCCTCAAATAAAAGTACAGGAACATTGGAAATTGATATAGGATGATAGTTAATAACTAGATATGTAGACATGACGTAACATTTTTTTCATTTCTGGATAAATATTCCTAATAACAAGGTTGAACAATTTGCAACAACAATTTGCTTCTAGACAATATTACGAATACCATTAGGTCCAGAAGTCCAGTCAAGTGAGTTTAAGATTTTTAAGACAGATTCAAATGAGATAGATGTCAATTTTATATTAGAATAGTTGGAATTCCATCGAAGATTTGAAATATCGGGTTGTGTGATAGCAAAAACGGATGTAAAATGATTGGAAATCATATCACATATACGCCAAGAATCATTATACGTTAATTCTTTAGCGTATATGTATACTTATTTGATCTTTTCAAATTTCTGTTGAAATATCGTATCTTTTCAAACATACAAATATAAGAGATTTAGATACTCATCTGAAGTAGGAAAACGTTTTGTATAATTTTGGTAAATTTTTGGTAATCCTCAGTTTTTTTGTTTTTAAAATTTTAAAAAATAATTGTATGAGGAGAAATCTTCTCCCTGCCTTTGTTCACCTTCAATAAAAAGAAGCTAAGAACTCTCTTATGGTCCCAAGCTTTGCATCCTCTTCATCGACCTTATTGTCATACGCAAAAGATATCTACCAATGGATTTCCTATATTTTATATACATATGTTCCATTTCAAATTTGGGCTTTGTTCATGCGGGACATCTCGGCAAAGAGTGAGACATCGTAGTTATTGCGTTTTAACTGATTGTAAATAGGTTTAATTATTTTTATTTTTATTCGTCTTATTTTGCTATTTTTCCATAGTTCGTTTTATTTATTTATTACTCGTGTTTAGCGTTAGTTTTGTATCTAATATCAGCTATTACCAACATAAGGCATTTTTAGAAAATTCGATTTATATTTTATGTTCAACATGAATAAATATTGTTTTGTAGTAAGCTTAACATGAGGATGGAAAAATAGTTATGGCGCAAGAGCGTACATTACAATATCTTTATAGATAGGCTGGTATTAAACTTAAAGGAGATAAGTCCCATAATATACATGAGCTAATCATCAACTGAGGTCTGGGAAGTGAGTATTTTGACAAAAGAGAAATTAGGATTTTGTTGTTCTTAGCTTTTCTACATAAAAAGTTACACAACGTTTGTTAGTCACGATCCGTTATTAAAATCTAATTCCATTTCTCTGGATTTGATCCCTTTTTCTTTATCTTCTTTATATGAGATGATCTTGTTCATATTATAGTTACAGTATTTCACATCTAGTCGAATAAGTTTTTTTTTAAAATCCGGCCTCCCACATTCTAGGCGGCTAAATTTGCATTGAAGAACTGCATACACTTGTTCATGGCTTGTGTTCATACATAAATTTCAAATAACAGTCAGATTCTTGCTGTAGTATGTCTTATAAAAATATAAAATAATTAAGTTATGTCTTTAACGTTTTTCTCACTTCGGTTATGAGAGCTACCAATACATGGTGTCCTGTAAGAGGTCTGGCAAATAGGTCATGCTTAGACAAGCAAAAAAATTTTCTGGGGGAAGGAGTGGGGGTAAATCCCAACGGTTTCGGAGATAAGAGGACTTAGAGATATTTGGGAATGTTTTTATGGATCAGCCTGTAACATCTGAACGTATGATGATGGTTTAAAATTTGTTAGATTGATAATGCTTACCAATGGTGTATAAACTTTTCCCCTCCTTCTCTCCGATTTGAACAATGACATGTATAACATAGACCGCTGACACCACTGAAATCGCTTACATTATCATGGGATCACTTTTCTATAATTGTCTCTTTTTGGTTTAACGACTGGATTTCACTGACCTTGATATAATAAGTTCTATAAGAAATCCATCATAGTTCAGTTTCAGTTCAGTGGATTCTCCAAATGAATATATAGAATAGAAATGGATGGCAATATAACATTTGTAATCCTTTCTCTGTCCCCCATAGCTACTTTTAGAGATAGGCAGACAATAATTGCTTAATTTTATTTCCTTAAAAATTGAGTTAAGGAATATTTGATGTTTTGAATATATTTGGGGATACCAAAAGTTTCTTAACAAATATAATCTTTTTCCATCGTTCCATCGTGATCTCCACCCCCCCGACGTAGAACCTCTTGGGATTTTATTGATGAATTTGTTGAGCTTGTAATATGACTGTTAAAGCGAAAATGAAACTTGAAATGATAGTTTTCACACCCCTGGCAACAAAAGTGGACCCATATAAAATAGAAGATCAAGCAGTGTGGATTTGAAGTTATAGCCCCACAAAGTTAAATTTTCGGAATTTTAGCTCGCGTTTTTTTATTTAACTAAGTACTATTTTTATCAAAAAACTACTGACCGTAATTATTACGATAAATACGAAAAAAATCATGAGATAATAATTAATGATTTTTTTATTTAAAATATCAGTAATAATAATTATTTACGATCCCTGCAAAAATCGCGTCATCAACACTAATTTTTCATATTGGATTTAGAAGCCCAAAAGCTTGGCTTTAAATGACCTATATAACACTTTGTATCCAAAATGTAACTTTTTCTGTGTGGGAATATATCGAGAAATTTCTTTAGATCTTTTTCAAGATTTTTTAAATTGTAGTTATAGGTACTATGTAGTTATTAGCATTACACAATAATAACATTCAATAAATTATGAAAATTCGCACTTGGCCTGCTTTATACATGTAAGGAAACAATTATTTTTTAAAGAAACCTCTTAAATACTCTATATGTACGGGGGTATGCATATTCATGAATCATAACAACAAAATGCACTCGATTCGATTTCTATTTATAGGCAGAAAATTACCAACCAAAAATTATACAAACATTTCCTGATCAAAACACAACAAAAAATGCTATCCGAATAAAAGATACAGAGAGATAGAGAGAGAGAGAAAGAGAGAGCACGATGAAATGTTTTAATCAACAAACGATTCCGATATAAAATAATATCTGGCAATACTCCGCAGTCGAATGTTTCATAAAAAAATATATACACATATGTAAGGGGTTCATATACTTATCTCTGCCTAGGTATGGGTACATATTATATTTCAACACAACCACAATACAAAAGTTGATGGCGAGAGTCAATCCATATGAATAGCTGCTCTGATTGAAAGCTTTTTCAAATCTTTATTCATACTACAATGATAGTTCTTATCAGAAATATGCATAGGATAACACCCACACTGTGATAAAAAAAAAGAAAAAATTGTTCATTTAATTATATACATACTGATCCTCCAGCAACTGATCGCACTATATATATATTATATTTCTGCGCATACATGCATATATTTGACAGAGAGATGCAAAAACACTTAATTTGCATGTATGCGACTTGTTTTTAATGGGAACGCCTGATGATAATTTTTGTCGTGATAAAAATAACCACCGCGAACATGGCATGACGATGGCACTCACATGTGAGATAAAAAACGCTCTTTTGTTGAGAAAAAGAGTATCCAAAATGACAATCGGAAGACGAAGAAACTGGTTTGGCTCAAACAAATCTCACATTTCTGGTATTATATTGATGTGTATAAGGAAAGAATTTAAATTGATTTTTTTCTGAAGCATAGGAATTTACTTCTCTGCTAAAAATCTAAACAAAACAGAGCAAGAAAGACTGATCGTGACACGGCAAAGATCAAGAGATCTTTTCGAAATAAGCTTTTTCCTTGAATTTTACATTTGACAACTTTGATGAATAGATATACCACTTTTTAGAAATATTTTTCAATCGAACTGAGATACATTTTAATTTTTGGTATCAATCACAATCACACAATCGCAAACAAAGATATTTAATATATTACATTTTGAGCAGATCCAATAAATAGATGAAATCGACAAGCAGGTAGGTAATAAAGGTAATCCCAGCAATTTATCTCCAAGCTCCACCAATGTGCAAAACAATTTCGTTTCAAGTATTCCGCACCTCCGTTTTCTTCGAGAATAACATGCGCACACAGTTTTTTGTCTGCCGACCGAATAATCAAAACAGAACCCGACCGACTTTACTACAAAATCAAATGAAAGTAAAATGATTTCCGTGTCTATCTAACATGCTTAGATTTGACCAACCAAACTGCACAAATTTCGCGGATGAACTGCGTTGTTGCAGTGCATTTACAGTAACCAAGAAAATCTCGTATTTCGGTTGCTGCAAATAAAAATATCGCGAATATTTTGTAACAATAATGAATAAAATATCGAAAATTGACAGCTACCGGGCGTACTGAAAATTGAAATGTCTGCTGGCCAAACCAGGAAATCGCGGGTTTTTAACTCTCTATCTAACGATGTACGTAAGAGCACTACTAAGTATATGGTTATCAATCGGTGCGCTTAGTCTTTGCCGTGTTGAAGTCTCATATGCTCCTCGGGTGCTTTTTAGTCACATCATATAAAAAAGTTGCTCCTCCAGACTCAGTCGTCAGTCAGTTCAGTGTGCTTACTTCAAAACTTTTTCTTCCGAGTTTCTTAGTATTTATACAATTTTGTTGTCGTTTCAGTTTAATTTTCCATTTTCTTATTCTTATAGATTGCTTCCTCTTAAAATACTCCAAGAGTTGGTTGCTATTATACAGCGCATTTATTTCATTTTCATTCCACGTAACGTGTGATCATGGCGAGCACGAGTATGTTTAATATCAAACACGCAACTGTTTCGATTATTTTAATTTAAGTGGTCATTGCGTAAGAGAGTAAGAGACGGAATGACAACAAAAACATTCAACAAACACAAAGAAGAAGACATAATACCAACAAGATCACAAAAGCTCAATTCGATCTGCTCGCTATAAAACGCAATACACTTAAATTTAAACCACAGCTTAGTGAGCCAGATTACTACTGTAGAGTAGAAAATATGAGACAGAATAAGAACACATATGAGAAGACAATGTGATGGAGCAGGCCGCTTAAGGTACTACAATCAAGAAAAGAAACACCAGAATCTAGAATTATTTGACACAAGTCAGTGTGCATGAATCCCCGATTTTCGAGTGTTAAGATCATGTGGTGTGTTTGTGTAGTAAACACATGCTTGCGGCATTCTAGCAACCGGCTTCTTAGTTTTTCCCCTGAAAGCGATGATCGTGTGAATGTTGGACTTCCGATGATGATCAAAATATTGACTCCACTCCATATGGGACGCGAGCAACAAGTGAGTTTTATCAAAATGTGTATGTTCTGCGTTTACAAAGCTGAATTGCAATTAATTTTAACTACCCGGGTAGCCATGTAATATCATAACAAAACAGTGTCGAAAAATAAAAAGGAAGAAATTATTATAGAAACGAAATTTCACACAATAGTTTGACATTTATATTGTAATGCCACACAATTTTTTATGAAAAAAAAAATTTTACAAGAAACTCTAAACAAAGTGTGACGAAATTGCGTTGTATGATGACTAATTTTGCTAAAATAACGTGCGTTTGATTGTGTGGAAAATTAATCGAAACGCAAAACATTAAAAACGCCGTTGTTCGTGTTATTAATCGACTATTTTACAAAAGCATTAAAAAAAAATTCTCTGGCAAAATATAGGTAAATTAATATTATTAATTCAGCTATAATTCCAGTTGCAATTGTTTTTATTTTTCCCTGTTTTCAGATATCGTAAAACTATCCGCTGCGCTGATGAGAAAAAGTTTAAAATTTTCAAAAATAAATAAATTTTTGAAAAAATTTGTGTATTTTTTACAACTTCAGTTTTAAAACATTTATACTATTTATTACAGTTTGATAAAATGACGTCACTTAAATGTCACAATTATAAGTAGATCAATTGTCTCAGAATTTATTAGCATTACTGTGACAGTCTTAAATATTGTTTATGAGACATATTATGTGACAATTGGCGTCAAACCCCACCACAGTTTGAAATCATACTAGTCACATAATTTTGTAGACAAATGACAAAAATTCGTGCTTTATTGTCGCTTAGATTATAGTTATATAGCTTTTGCCTTTGTTCTGTAAATTTTTTTTCCTTTTTATACACTAGAAGAAATCTGTAGGGTATACTAAGTTTGTCATTCTGTTTGTAACGCACAGAAATAATGATTGTAGAGCAAAATAGTTTGGACACCCACGCATAATATTAAAAGTTATTTAGATTTTTGCATGTACGTCCATCCGTCCGTCTGTCTGTCTGTCTGTGCGCACGATAACTCGAGAACGCTTATACTTAGAGAGTTGAAATTTTGTACACGGAGTAAGTTCGAAAATTAGCAAATCGGACAACTCCTTCGTGGGGTTGCCATACTATATATTTGGACACTGCTGCATGAGAACGCAAATAAAATTTCAAAACTGGAATAAATCTAGCAAACCCTTCTTGGTGAAGTTTTTTACGTATACTATGAAAACGATCAGTCCTATACATTTTTATTGTAACGGGTTTTCCAATAAGAGATGTTATTTTAATTAGCCCGCTATTCGGTAGATGTCACTTTTGGAGCTGTCATTTTTTGACATTTGACAAGTAGAAACTACGCCATTAATAAACGATCAGTCCAAGACATTTTCATTGTACTAAAAACTTCTTCAGAATATGAAATCCTACAAAATTGGTTATAATCATTTTTTCTGTCCCACGAACCGTTCAGACACTGACATACATAATATGGACTGACTACATTTATAGGAATACCCTGCAGGAAGTGGGCTGACTTCTATATTACTGACTCTTTCGGTCTAAGTCTAATTAGGGTGTTATTACTAATAAAAAGGGTTTTACCAAAGGCAATGTTCAGATACACGGCAGAGATTCGAAAGGTTTCATAAAAATCACTTTTCGAGTTGCAGGTTGCACAGCGCAATAACTTTTTCAACTTCCCGCCAATTATTTTTTCAATATTGGCACAACGTAAGCCTTTTTTTTTTGACACAAGCAATTGTGCCCACATGAAATAGAAGCAGTCCATATTATATATGTTAGTGGTTATCACTATTGCGGCTACGATGGCATTTTAAGAGCATTGCTCAAAACTCGACTTCGACGCCAGGGCGTCTTGTCACCGAAGTCGCAGTCATGTCCCATTCTATTTATTTTCTTATAATATATCGAGCAACTTCGCAGTCCGCCACCGAAGTCGCAATTGCGTTTACGCCTTAACACCATTCCGGACCAGTGATGAATTTACCAAGAGATGTTGACCAACTCTTACAGCACTTTACTTAGGGAAATTTGATAATTAAACCTATCCTTATCGATGCTTAAGGCTATGTTGGGTACGTACATATGTTTAATTTAAAGGGCATGTTCGCTATACTTTAATATGTTTACGCCAATTTTAATTCAGCCTATTAGGCTATGGACAATTATAACATACTTGATTTCAACATAATCTAAACAGTGGATTAAATTACCAACGATCTCCAGCAGGAAATACAGCAATCACCTATATTTTTATGCTATGGCATCACTTATGAGAGAGGCTTTTACCGATGGATTTGAAACTTCTACTTCCATGAGTCAAAACCAGCGTATGAGCCCTTCTATTTTGGAGAATCCAAAATTTACCTTTATACCAACACTGGTAAGTGCATTTTACATCATATGTGTGTTAGTCCAAGTTTTTTGCCTCACCTTTAATTTAATTTTAGATCCTACGTTTACAAACCATGGAACAAAGTCCCAACAGTCGTCAAAAGTACGTTATTGAAATAAAATAAAGTAAAATTAAAATGCAATAAAGATTTGGCAACTTCAGTCTCGACTTCAGTAAGAAAAATATCGAAGAAAACAAAACACTTGCGCAAGATTCATGTTTTTCGAATTTCAGTCTTAATTGCTTTAAGTAAGGCTGAACAGTTTACTATCTTCACAACATGTTTTTATAACGGGTTTTCCAATAAGAGGTGTTATTTTGATATTCAAAGAAAAATTCCGTTTTTTGAGATAAATGATCGGATCTTTATTTCATTATAAAGAGGAAGGTATGCCGTTAATAATGGAAAATAACATCAGCCAAATGACCACCACGACCACGCCTACAGGACCATATCCTTTTCATGAAATTTTCCATAACCAAATCGCAAAGTGGCTGCCCTATGTCCTCGATAGCGTCACGAATTCCATCTTTGAGGTCTTGAATCAACGTTGGGCTGTTGGCGTAGACCTTCTCTTTCACGTGGCCCCAAAGGATGAAGTCGCAAGGTGTTAAGTCACAAGATCTCGGTGACCAATTGTGATCACCTCTTCGAGAGATAACACGGTCCGGAAACTTTTCCCGTAAAAGATCAATGGTTTCGTTGCTTGTATGGCACGTAGCGCCGCCTTGTTGAAAGTAAACGTTGTCCAGATCAATACCATCCAATTCCGGCCATAAAAAATCATTAATCATCTTTGTCGATAGCGCAATCCATTCACCGTAACTGTTGCTCCAGCCTCATTTTCGAAAAAGTAAGGTCCAATGACCCCGCGGGACCATAAACCGCACCAAACAGTCACACGTTGAGGATAGAGAGGCTTTTCAACGATAACTCTTGGGTTTTCCGAGCCCCAGATGCGACAATTTTGCTTGTTGACGAAGCCATCGAGGTGGAAATGGGGCTCATCATTCAAGATGAGTTTTCGATGGAATTCCGGATCATTTTCATGCATTTCAAGGACCCAATCAGCAAAGAATCGACGTTGTTGATGATCGGCCGGCTTGAGTTCTTGTGTTAACTGAACTTTATAAGCCTTAAGACCCAAATCTTTATGCAAAATACGGTGTAATGACGTTTGTGGAATGCCTAATTCCAAAGAACGACGAGGAATGGACAAACCTGGGTTTTCTTCAACACTTTCGGCTACAGCAGCAATATTCTCGGCTGTTCTTGAGCGACGTGCACGGGTTTTATTCTCCACATCACTAACTTGTCCCGACAGCTCGAATTTTTCTACCAATTTCTGTATAGCGGTCCGACAAGGTGCTTCACGACGACCCAAAAATGCTCAAGTTTTACGAACCGTCTCTGCCACATTTTCACCATTTTTATAGTGAATTTTAATAATTTCAATGCGTTGTTGAATCGTGTATCGTTCCATTCTTATTAATGGCGTAGTTTCTACTTGTCAAATGTCAAAAAATGACAGCTCCAAAAGTGACATCTACCGAAATAGCGGGCTAATTAAAATAACACCTCTTATTGTAAAACCCTTTATATTCTTCTTTATATGTATAATCGTTAGTGCGTCTGTTAGTGATCGTATAACTTCTGAACGACTTGACTGATTGAGATCATATATTCCCACAATATATTTGTTTTGTCATGGTTCATAGCTATGCTAGGATTCGAGAGGTAGCGCTTAAACAGCAAAATATTTATGGTTAATTCGTAAGAAATTACTTTATTCTGAAGTTCCAACATATTTTCATGGAATAAACCATCAAAAATGGGAGTCACACAAGCGAGGTGTTGCTGTTACTGCTTATGAAGGAATACTTGCAGCAAATAGATTAGACCGATTATAAACAGTTCATCCAAAACAACGTGAATGCTTTAATTTACGCTTGCTATTAATAAATGTACGTGGATCAACGTACGTCATACGAATATTTCAGAACAGTTAATGGTCAATGATACACTGCATATCATGACGCTTGCCGAGAACTGCAATAGAGGTGTCCTAAGTAAAAAGAATTTTATTTTTATACCTTAGATGAAATCTATGGGGTATACTTAGTTTGTTATTCCGTTTGTAACACCTCGAAATAATTATGGCAGATCAAAATGGATTGGACACCCACGCATAAAATTATTTTGATTTTTACATGTCCGTCCGTCCGTCCGTGCGCACGATAACTCAAGAACGCGTGTACTTAAAGAGCTGAAATTTTATACATGGACTTTTAAAAAAGAAAAGTAAAATTAAGATCGAAAATGAGACAAATCGCGCAACTTCTTCGTGGAGTTGCCATACAAAAATTTCGTTTTGCACTATATGTGTATATTTGGACACTGCCTGAGAACGCGACAATATATAGAGCTGAAATTTGGAACATGATGTTTTCATAGTAATAGCAAATAAAATTTCAAAAATGGAATAAATCGGGCAGCCCCTCTTGGTGTTGCCATATAAAAATTTGGTTTTTTTACGGATACTGTGAAAACGATCAGTCCTAGACATTTTTATTGTACTAAAAACTTCTTCAGAATATGAAATCCTATAACATTAGTTATAATAATTTTTTCCGTCCGACGAATCGCTCTAGAAATATATGAGGAAAACCACTGCAAAAATAAAAATCTCGTACGGGCATTCATCTAGGGTATCATAAGAATTGGTCTTAGAACAATTCTAGCTTTTTACTTATTTTTTTTCCTTATACAGGACTTTAACCAAATCAAAGAACATCTAACAGTTAAGTTATATGTTCTTTTTTTTTTTACAGAGCTATCCTCCTTTCCACCACTCTCTCCATCTCTCTAGTCAGGCTATTCATTATTATTTTTTTTTTTCTTTGGGCATCTTCACAGACAGCCAAGGGCTGGTATTAGTGAAGAGCATTTTTGACCAAATCAAACTCTTCCGCCCCCTACCGGAAAGAGCAGTACAACGTCTGCCGGCCAGCTAGTAGTAGTTCTATAAGAAGTGATTAAATGCGGAATTTATTGCTGCTTCTGATTCGTTTCCATATGCGAAAAAATACAAACATTATCACTGATGAAGCACCAGTTACTGATTTTCATAACTTAATTGTTTGATGAATTACTGAGAGCGCTCATTGATATTCTCATTAACCCTTAGTTATGTATTGTCACTGATATTGATGAGCTTATCACTGATATTGATTAGGTCATTAGTTATATTATATCAATTATTGAATTACCTCATCAAGATGTTCATTAGTTGTTTATTTCATATTGTCACTGATGGTACTAATAATTTTACCACAGCTTTGTGTAATGCCATTCATCAATGAGGTACTGCTTTAGATCTCATTGAACAGCTCATTTAATAAAGGGAAAGTAAATACGTACGCTCAGTTCCGCAGCTAGTATATTGTTCATCAATACGTATATCTAGGTGCTCATCATGAGATCATTAATGAACTCATAATGATTTGGCTACCAGGGTCAGTTTCGAAAATCCTCTTCCCCTAGTACTGTTTCTTTATTTTAAATGCGGGTGAAGTGTTTTTGAAAAGCATTATATTACCGTTTTCATGCTCATTTACAGAAAGTTATGCGTTGCTATCATCTATGTGGCTACTCTAATCCCTTGTGAAACAAAGAGTAGAAAAAGACGCTCTTTTTAGTAAATTCTTTTGTATTTACGATAACCTTCAATATACTCCAGAATTTGTCAGTTGATGCACCTTCTGTCAAAATGGTTTCTCTTCTAGTTTTTTATAGTCTCCTTTTATGGCAGACTCCCTGAGAATCGTTTAAAACTTTGAGAAATCTCCGTTCTAACAACTGCGCCATCACTGGTAATCAAATCCCAAATGGTGTGCAATTCAGAACATGCAGATGTACAATAAAATGATCGTGCGATATTAAAATAACTGATTTACATATATAAAATCAATGTGATCATTATGAATTTATTGATGAATAACTGCAGTGACCATTTGCATTATTTCATCATGATTTCACTGACGAATATTTCAGTGAACATTTTCATTAGGTATCTCAACAAGAAAATAATGTAATAACTGATCGAACTGCTCATTGAGGTATTATGGGAAAGCAGATTACGTTGAAGAAGAATATACAATGGGCTTAGCCCCGAGTCAAGAGCAAATTTCATCATTACTTTCATTTAAGGGCTAATGATGAGGGATGAGTTCATCGATAAAATCATATAATCGTATCTATTAGGGGGACTTTACACATACATATGTATAACCTATATTTAATTTGCGTTTTTGCCTACTACTGCCAATATGAAGATTAACGACTACTGTATACAATCATGAGACAATATTGTTGTTATTTAGGTACACACAGTCACAGCATGTACTAAAAGGAATTTTCAAGCTAGGATTGCTGACGCCAAACAGACGACATTTGTCATTGTTTAAGTTTTAGTTGTCTTTTTGAATTGCTGTTAAGTTGAATATAAAATTTTGTACAGAAGAGCAAATAAAACATTAATAATAATAATAAACTCACTTCCTTAGACTTTATGGAGCTAACGGCTGTAATTACCTAAATGAACCAAAGTCGTGGATTAAAAAATTTGGATTCGCACGTAGTATCTCTTCGGTCTTCGCTCGCAAGAATCTATTGTCCAAGAAATCCCATGCAGCAATTAAACATCTGTCAGTTACAATTGTAGTTCGCGATATTTAATAAGGGAACGTAGCAAATCCTTTTTTCTATATATGTAATTTCATCACTCGCCTGCTGAACAAACGAGCTCCATTTACATGCATCTACAGACTAACACTGAATCATTATCAATTCATCAATAGTTTAGAGGCATTCATCTCTTATAGGACACAAGGTCAGATGATATCATTTTTGAAGTGGAACAAAGAAAACAAATCTTAGAAATACTGGGACGATTTCCCTGCATGCGGTATTTATGGCATTTTTATTTGCATGGATGACAGCTTATAACGTTATCTGTGTTATGCAAATTTAGCAATTTTATTTGATCATAAATCAAATACTTTCTTTTTCCTCACTTGTCTGAATATATTTAGTTTAATGGAACTCCACTCTACCGATATGTGGATATTAGGGGAATATGTGAATAGGATAAAATGCTATAAGCATAAGCACCCCAACCTCTGCCCGTATAGCATCGATGATTTTCATTTTCCGTAATTCGTTGATATTTTATACATATGTAGATAGTGCTCGCCTTAATAATTTCAGCTAGAATTTTCTATTTATTTAGATTCACCGAGATTTGATTCTCTGATGAATTTTTCATCTATTCATATTCAGCCGGGCGGAACGATTTTTATGAAATTGAAGATATTCTGCGTCTTTGGCATATTATTATGGAGATTGGGAGTATATGAATCCACATCTAATTTGGTAAATCTAAGATTATATATCGTGCACCGGTTCAAAAATTGCATAATAATTACAATATTATCATCAACGCCAAAGAACTGATAATTGCGGTCAACAGAGTGATAATTTTGTCTCGGACAGAGATTAGTAGCTTGTGGAAGTGGAAACATTTCGTGGACTCTGGAATCGAATTAATTTCTGCTCTATGAAGGAGTCGTCACACAAATATACAAAACAACGAAAGTTTTCACTTTGAGTAGTGAGAAGAGGCTTTTAAACTAATTCCATTGAATCGCAACGAACGATCCGAGCAATTACAGAGATATCTAAAAATAAGTTGTTTTGATACGTAGGCTTATAATAAAGCCGTGCAGTGAACTGCTTTCAAGCAGATTTTTTTAATATGTATAGTTTTTTTTTATATAAATTAATGGAAATTTATTTGAATAGTAATTATTCAGTATAACTGCAGAGTTAATATAAGCAGGAAGTAGAGATAGAAACTAGTCACACAAAAACATTTGAATCGACTTCAAAAAAGGAAGTGGTTCTCAATTTGACGCGTTGCGCATATTTCTTTTTTTATTTATGTACGTTACATATATCGATTATAGCTTCAAAACTGCTGAGCCGATTTGTGTTTCGGAAGGTGGTCCACTAAGAATGCATAGCAAACAAGATTTCGCATAATAAATTCTTCTTGTGTTGGTGATCCATGTTTTTGTGGTTGAGAGTTTAGTACTGGACTTATAAATCCGGTAATTTTTGAACGATTGAAAAACGTTTTTAATTTAAAAATAGAAAAAAAGAAGCTATAATTGTATAAGGCCAATTATTACGATACCCTAGACCAATGTTTCCTAAACTTTTTCACCTACGGCCCCTTTGGTAAACAGTAAAAATGTCGCGGACCCCCATTACTAAAACACAGAATAATATACGTCATATTATGCTTTATTTTCATAAAAATCATATAGGTAGTAAGACCAATTCTTACTGTGAGGGGTATTGCTGGGTAATGATATTGGAGTTAATTTTCTCATTGGGACTAAAAACCAGCGCTTCTGCAATAAGCACAATGTAAGCGCTTCTCTAGCAATCATTGGGCAGCACATGAGCAAGCGCAAGCATCTTATTAATGTTCTCAGGAAGCAGTCTTGACGTCCCCTCATGATGTTAAGGAGGAAGCACTACGACAATTATTCAAAAAGGTCATTAAAGCTTTTGAAGAAACACCTTCAAAAAGCTTCTTCACTTCATCATTTAGCATACCTCTTAGAGCATGCCTATGGTAAAAAGCAATAAACTGGGATAGGGAGAAGAAGCGCTGCGAGCTTTCAGCGCTTCAGAATGTATCTTAGAGTGTTCTTTTTCCCAGTGGGTTAGAAAGTTGTAATCGTAAATCTAATGCTATATTTATTTTTTGTGTAAAATAGTGGTGTTGTAGCTATGTCTGATATTTCCCAAAATTTGCCAAAAATTTGTAAAGGAAATTCTTTGAAATTGATTTTCCTTTGTCGAAGTTAAACCAGTAATGTTGGTTGCATCTGTCTTAAACTTGTCTGTATAACTGAATTTTAATTTTTGTGTGGAACTGGAAAATAATCACAAAATGAAGACTTCAAAGCTTGAAGATGTTCAATAATCCCGTATTTTACATTTTGAAGCAAGTCTTCACCTCATGATTCTTAAAACGTAGAAAGTGTAGGAATATGTGCGAAATTTTTTTAAGTGAGAATTTCATCTATAGCTCAAGTATTTTTATGTTGGCTCCACTTTTATCTTCTGTACTGAAGATTTGTTGTTTTCTGTTCCCTGCAGGATAGTGTGCAACACATACAGAGCATTAAAGATATCAGGTAAATAAACTGCCATGGAGGAACACCATATAAAATTATTCGAATTGTCAGCAAGTTTGGTAACGCCTACGGAATTCTTCAAAAAGAACATTCTGATCTCATCTCTAAGTTCAAAAACGCGGGATACAACTCTGCCGATAAACAACCAGCGCACTTAGAATACTTCCCACATATTCCCCAATCATATAAAAAATACGAGAGCTCAGATGCTTTGCTTTTATTAAGCTTACCACTTTCACAATATCATCCAAATATTGTTTTGATTTTTCGATTTTTCTGGCATATTTTTGGCCATTAAGAGAGTCAGTACCAAGACTTGCAAGTTTTATACAATTTTCAATACAAATTTCTGGCAAACTATTTGTAGCAGAATAATGATTTATACTTTAAATTATAGATAACGAAAACGTTTAGTAAATAACGTTGGAAAAAATTGCATTAGAACGGAGATATTAGCTCGGAAACTTGTAAAAATTGGTAAAAATTGAAATTTTTTAAATCAAATTCCAGTTAGTGCGTATTCTCATTTCTTTAGACTATTTTAGAAAGATAAAGCCTAGATCTAGCAAATAACGTCGATTTTTTATATTATTTGACGCTAATATGCAGTACTTGTTTTTTCTCCCGATATTTCACCAACGAGAAATTGCAATGTTTCATTGAAAGTTGTTGATATATAAAGCAAGATAGTATATTTAACAATTATGTGTAAAAAAAATATAGAACAGTTAATTCTCGTTACAAATTTTCAATTTATTTGAACAGCAAATATTAATTTTTCGTCTTAAATTGTATAATTTTGTCGCATGTTGGGTTTCGGTCTTTTTCGCTAGAAGTCTATAATGTTGTCCGTGGTCTAGGTCTGGGCTAATTTTATATGAATTTTGTAACTTTCAGACCACAAACCTACGTATAGTCAATTTTATTGCCTACAGGCTCGCTGGTATCTAAATTGAAACTTTTGCTGAGTACTGACTCCTTTTAATGACTGAAGTATACTTCAAGTAGAGATCAAGTAATCAAAATATCATGTAAACGCGCATTGACTTCAATTCAATTTACTTGAAAAAATTCATGGAAACGCAACTGTAGTATCTACTTGAACATTTTTCGTGTCTGTGAGTTATGAAAATGGTAAGGAGGAAGAAAAAGAAGATTATTGTTGACAATTCAGGTTTTTATTTTAGGTAAATTGCAAGAAAATATCAAGTCAAATAATTGGAATTAATTCAACCAAAAACTCTAATTGAGTTTCAAGTGGACTTCAGCCCCTCTACAAGTCATATATCAGACCTAGAATGGAATACAATTCTCACATCTGGGCTGGGGCTGGCCTTACAGCCTTAGCTTCATTGGATATTGTCCAAAAGAGAGCCTTTAAGCTCATTGGCGATTCGTCGATAACTTGTCATATCGACTCACTCGAGCACCGCCGCAATGTTGGATGTCTTTCGCTCCACTATCGCTACACGCATGGCCAATGTTCTGATGAAATATCTAGTCTGATCACTTGTAGATTAATTTCTGCACGCAATACTCGCGCTGCAAGCCGTGCACATCCTCTCACCCTGCAAAATACTTTCGGCCGCACAGTAAAATTCTGATCTGTGCGAATGTGGAACAGTCTACCATCTTCTGTTTTTCCTCGGGCTTACAATCTCCGAAGATTGAAAGGTGACAAACATCGGCACCTCCGCCACTTTCCAAAGGTCCCCTAATCCTTTCCCTATCTCCTTCCTGTCATGCTGTGCTTTGTATCGTAGGGTATCCTCTGAACTTGGCTTAATAATATATATACAGGGTGTCCCGTAAGTCGGGTGATAGATCATATCATAACAGTTACCATTAAAATATAAAAAAATTCTAAGTCATGTATTTTTCAAATTATGTATAGACATTTCTTTTGTGTTGCTACAAATCTTTACTTTTTTTCAATTTTATTTTTCTTATGTAATCCCGAATAGTGCTTATGTAACCTGTTGCTTTAAGTTCAAAGCCAACTGCTCCAGCTTGGAAGAAAATGTCACCTTTTGCTGAACCAACAATATAAAATTAATAATTCGTTGAACTTTAACTGACTGTACTGAAAAAAAAAATGTACTACGCCAGTTAGTAAGTAACTTTAAATGTTGACGCATTTAATAAGGATTCTAAAATGGTATATTTCTTAGAATACGGAAAAAAAATTGTTTTCTTCAAAAAACCCAGTTTCGAAAAAAAAATTTCATCTACTAAAAATGAATCTAGTGTACCCAAAGCGTGGTCGACGGCAGACGGCCACTGTAGATTTCTATGTAATACACGATCCATAAAACGTTCATAGAGAAAATTGGTCCTATTACTGCAATAGTTGTTTTTAAGCCTTAAGGTGAACAGTAAAGGGGTACAAGTGCACTTGTACCTTTTTGCCTCACTTTTTAACAAAATGCTACTTGTACCCATCTTTCTTTGAACCCCTCAATTTATATTTTATAATCAATGCCCCAGTTTAGGAAATGTTCCCCTATATACCTATGCCCGTATATAATTTCGTTTTCACAATATACGTAAAAAGCCTACATTTTTGTATGGCAACACTAACAATGATTTGCCCAATTTACTCCATTTTTTAAACTGTATTTACCATTTCTATAAAACGGCCGTGCACATAATTTCACCTTTCTATACTGACCATTGAATAAATAGCTAACAGAAAACGGCATACCGAGTAAATAACGTGAATAAGCCACTCACTGACGTTCGGATTTCACATAAGTGAGATTTTGAAAATAAGTATTTCAGAGGTCCGAGATTTCAGCGACTTTTTCAAGTTTATTATTATTAATAAATATTATAACTTTGAAATAGCGTTATTTCTAAAGCTTAAAGTGTATATTTTCATTCAATTTTAGTGTTTTGTAAAATTATTACGCACTAATACATTTAAAATTTTCGCACTATAATTTCTGTCAGCGAGTGGTGCGCGTTCTCAGGCAGTGTCCAAATTCATGCATATGTATAGTATACATAATTCATACAGTGAAAAACGAATTTTTGTATGACAATCCAAGGAAGGAGTTACCTGATTTGTCCCGTTCACCTATAGCCCTAGATACCATAAGCGCTACGCGATTTTGTTGCAGCGCCAATTTACGGCGTTTAAAATACAATGAGAGTCACACGTTTTTTTTTTTCAGGTCACAGTTCGAACTACCAGAGGTGTGCTGATTATTTTTATGAAATTGTGAAAAGTGGTTAAATGAAGCAAGTGTTCTTGTCCTAAAGGTTTATGTAAAAACTATTACCAAAAAAATTGAGTTTTTTAGTACAAACTATCATTGTTCTCATAAAATGAAACGGAGCAAACGTAGAAAGAAGAAACACGCGCCACAAAAGTTAAAGTTTAATGAAATTTTGCGGAACCAAAAAGTGGCGTGGCTGACGTTATATCAAACCATATATGAAAACATTGATTTAAAACAAAATAAAATGTATTGAGTGTTGTGAAAAAAAAAAAAAATAATAATTAAAAATAGAATTGCAGAAAAATTGTTGTAATTACATTCTAGGTTACGTGTTTTGTGTACATACCTACGCCTAAAATTTTAGTAAAACTCATTATGATCAGATTTTTTTCTATTATTGTGCAAAACATTAAACCGAGCATATTCTGTAATTATTGCTTGTATTTTTGTGCATCATCAATTCATTATCGTCATAATGTAGAGGTTATAAAAAAGCTTTATTAAACGCTTTTCACTTTCTCAACAAGAGGGCGCCATGAAAGAAATGATATCACGTCATACAAATAAATCTCATTACATTTTGCTCTTATATTTTTTTTTATTTAAGTTTTTCCACTTCATATGAAAAAACTTTGAAAAAGAAAAGAGTAAAATTTCCCCGTTTAGTCACTGCTAGCGTATTCAAAAACCAGGGGACATTATTTCTAATTTACAAGCAGAAATTACCTCTAAATTATTTTGATTTTATTTTCATAAATTCCTAAGACGCAATGCACGAGCCGCTCGTAGTTATAAAAAGTTTTAGCAGACATAGTTACGTATGTCCCTTTGGCGCAGAGGATAGCGCGTTGGACTTCTAATCCAAAGGTCGCGGGTTCGATCCCCGCAAGGGATGTGTCTTTACTTTTTAATTCTTTTTGAATTAATTATTATTTTTTTACTACATACATTTATTAAATATAATTAAAAATATTTTAAAATATAAATAAGTGATGGCGTGATAGCTGAGGAATTTTGTACATAGGACGAGAGCGAGATTTCATTATTTATTGTAAGCTTTTTAAAACTTTCCAGCTCATCTCGAGAAAAATAATATTTTGTAATTTAAACAGATTAAATTAAAAGAATTAATCCGACGAGATTAAAATGCTCTCAAAACTGTTGTTCTTCATTATGTAATCTCTCTTTAGATCGCTAAGCAATTAAAGTTAATTAATATAATGATTTCTTTGAACTACATAGGTGTGTGTACTCGTTTATATGTATAGGAGGAATTGCTTGAGCTTTTTGCTGTTTTAATTTTTTTTATATATTTTAATTCATTATACACGCATAAAACCACAGGGTGCACTGACATTTTTGATGTGGCCGCATAAAAGTATTAAGCAAAAGTTTCGTTTTAAACGAACTGATGAATGGCAGGCATTCCAGCTGAAAGCTTTACAGTTTTGTTGCCAGTAACTCGCGTTGATATAAATATGTACATATTTCAGATTCTTTTGTAGCAAAGACATTACTTGGGCTGTGACTATGATCTGAAAAATTATTTTATCAATGTTGAATTTATTAGTTAAATTAAGATCGTGTAAGATGCTAATGTAAGTAACTGTAGTTTCAGTTCTAGCTAATCATTTTTTCCATTAATTAAACAAAAGGAATGAGATCATAAATTCCTGGGATACATTAGTAGCAGGAAATTGTGCTACCAGGGATTCTAGGAAGAAAACCCTTGCCTTTTTACACCTTCATGACCCTGCATAGGTTGTGAAATGTTTTATTTGGGGTTATGTAGCAAGGAAGTATTTAGGGTCAAGATATTTACCGCTTTGAGATATTAGTCATTCTTAAATGTATAGTTTGGATAAGAAGTGCTCTCTCAAAGTAAACTGACTATAGTTCCTTTAGCATAGAATTTATTTAAAAAAACGTGTAATAAAAGTAGAATAAATTACTAATGAACTATTTTAAAATACGTGAGTGTGTGGTGTGGGAATCTTAAGTTGTGTAGGTAGATGCTTGATTATTAATGTGGAACAAAAATAGCACGGTGTTGTTTACAGAAGTGATAGTATGTACTGCTATGTACTTTTCTGTAAACTCAAATAGAATTTTAATTGATTGCAAACTGGTGGTTATTATAATTATGTTTGATTTGAAAGGATAGACAGGGTGGAGTTTGTCCGACTGTCTCGTACAGTGATTACAGGTAGTGGTTTTCCCCTGTGTATTTAAATTACTTTGGTCAGCTGAGGCTTACCGCTGACAGAATCAGTGAGAGGGGATGTGGTTTTCCACCCTCCACTGAAAACATAACCACCTTTGCCAGTGAATTTTACAGTGTGTTTTTTTGTTTTTATTATTTCAGAGTATCCCAGTCTTGTTTTGTGTTGACTAAAATAAAAGTTAAAGTAAAATAGAAAGATGGCCTTTCCTATAATCGACATCTTTAAAAATTTAATTTATTACTGTAGTTAGCAGGAATTAGTTATAAACAGTTATATGTAAGATAAATGAGGCATCCGAAAATATTCGCTTTAAGATTGTTTTTTTTTTTGTATTTTATTTCATAGACCCAATCATAAAAGTTCTTAGATCTGTACTAAATTTTATAGAAATAATAAAGTTAGGGGCTATGGCAGTATGGGACAGTATGTACAGGGTGTCCAAAAGTCCTGGACGATTTAAAAAATTTATAACTGCTTCGTTTTTAATTTTTTTCTCAAAGATTGCAGTGAATATCTGGGAGATTTGAATGGAAAACTGCTACTACTACTAGGAGCCGCTCAAGCTTTATGATTTGTTCATTGAACATCAGACGTCATTTATTCAAAATCAATAAGCATACCCCAATATTTCAATGTGAGAAATGCACCAAACAATGTCTTCATTGTTTGATAGACTTCTACAACATGTAACCAACCAAAATCCTCGAGAATACTTTAAGTAACGTGAAAGTGACGTATTGGCACCGGTTCCAATGATTAGACAAAGTTCAGAAAAAGAGCCACCGTTCGAAGAAGCTCCAAATAAAGATAAGGACCATGTTGTACAGACGAATGAAGACGTAACAGCTAATTGGTTAATTGAATTTAAAAATGCTATTCAATATGCCATTATTTTCCCTAAGTTGTTGGGACAATATACAAACTTTCTTGACCTGCCTGTTCAGTTTGAACGATTATATACGACATTTTTTTTTTTCCGTAATGAAAATTATTCAATAGACCACACGAAAGTTATTATAAAAATATATATAACGTTGCCAAAGATAACACAATACTTAAATTAACAATATAAAAATAATGACAGTTTTTCGTTACTATAAGATATATAGCATTACCAAATAAGGTAACATATTATCTCACATGATAGTTCCTTTAGTTTTTATAATATTTCTAGAAGTTTTATAAGGGTCATTCATTTTATATAAAAGAGCTAGAGTTTATGTAAATGATTTTGTATAATGGTTATTTGTTCATTTAAGTACAAGCAGCCATTTTCTCATCTCTACTTTGCACATAAAAAAGAAAATGTCGGTTAAATCAAATTTTTAAATTAAAGATATATGGCTTACGTATTTTTTTTTTATACAAAGAAAAGAGATCGTTTTAGGTATTTAACGTATCTAAATTACATAGTGTTACTTCTTCGAATTGATATCACATAATTGAAAAATGAAAATTTTGTCATATTTAATTAAAATTCTGAAATAATGCTTATTTTTGAATCGGTCTGTATTTTTACGATGTAAAAATGTAGTAAAATTTTAATTGAGTCTGAATTTCACCACGTATATGCCCAAAAATTATCATTCTAAGATGTAAAAACATTAAGTACAAACAAAATACTTATAAGTAAATATTGTAATTCTATGTGAAGATGTTTGCAGTATATTGTTTTATGAAGGTAACGAAAATTAATTGTCCTTACATTTCAGGTGCTAAAAGAAATTAATCTAAGAATTCAAACGATGTGGATACGTAACCATCACCATTATAAACAAAGTCTATAAAGGTAACTGAAACATTATTCCAATCACTGATATGACCAATATAAAGGAATCGAGATCACCCTGAGTTATGTCAGAATTTATATTAAGGTAACCAGGATATTTTTGTTACTAATTTTATAAAACATATATTTATATAACATTACCTAAATCAAGTCACGGTAACCTTTATATAATTCCCCATTTTAGTTCTATAAAGGGTTTATAGTTGTCACAAAGAAGCTTGAAGTACTAGTTATATAATTTGGTAATGGAAATATTACGGTTACTATACTATATAAAATAAATTATTTCTTGAGAACCAAGATACGGAAGATCAATATGATCTCGTTCAAAATAAAACCATGAACATTAAAGCGGATTATTTAAGACGAACCAGGAAAGTCCTTTCGAAGATGGTCTGCCCAATTAGGTTTGGCTTAGGTTAGGTTAAGTTAGTGGTGGGATTGAAGCCAAGGGATCGGCAGAGTTTTACTTATATGGGATGTTTTCAACAATTGAACCGAGAAAATGTTGAGTTTCTTCATAATTTGAATATAAGCTATGAAGCTCATTTTCTCTTAAGTGGGAAGAACTAGGGTACCGAAAAACGAAGATCTATCTATCGGCGTCAATTGTATTCTCTTCGATGTATGGTTTAACATCGGATAGAGGCATTGCACCCTACGTTTTTTTTTCGTAAATAAAGGTGGGAATGCAGCAACGGTCACTGGCTAGAGGTATGAGGTATCTCCCATGCTATAGACGACAAACCTCTGATGTGGTTTCAACAAGATAGAACTACTTCACCCACTGCAAGGGTTACACTGCAACTCATAGTAGAGTTGTTTGGTAAAGATCAATTTCAAAGTGTGCACAAAATCAATGAGCTCAACGCTCACTCGATTTTACGGCATCAGAGTATTTTCTTTGGGGTTTTTTTAAAAACAAAATGTACATAAACAGACCATAGACAATTTAGGAGCTAAAATCTAACATTGGAAATGAAATTAGAGCACTGCATCTCTCGCATCGGTGTTGCAAAACTAACTACAAAGGATTCGTTTTTGCGAAGTCTAAAACAGATGCTAGAAAAAAATATAACGATATTTTTAAAACTCAAAAGTTTTTAGTCATTAAAATTGTCCGAGACGTCCGGTGTTGTTTAATTTTAGTTAGATATATCTGCGATAACGATCACTGTACATTCGATTTTTTATATGAGAAAGTGGAAAATGCATTTCCCTTATCCTATAAACTATAATTGCTACGGAAAAATGGTTTTCCATTAATTTTTATAATCATGGTTTTACTTTGATAACCTGTAAACATTTTTGTATGTTTACTGAGCAAAGATAAAGAATTTCCGTCTCACTCCAACTAGAATCTTAAAGTTACGGTCTTACGGCAAGCTTTGGGTACACTAGAATCATTTTTAGTAGGTGAAAATTTTTTTTCCAAAACTGCGTTTCTTGAAGAAAAGTTTTTTTTTTCTTAATCTAAGAAATATTTGTTATACCATTTTAGAATCCTTAATAAATGCGTCAACTTTTAAAGTTACTTGCCAAACTGGCGCGTACACTTTTTTTTCCATTACAGTCAGTTAAAGTTGTGTGAAATATTAATTTTCTATTCTTGGTTCGGCAAAATGTGACATTTTCTTCCAAGCTGGAACAGTTGGCTTAGAATTTAAAACAAAAGGTTACATAAGCACTATTCGGGATTACATAAGAAAAATAAAATTGAAAAAAGTAAATATTTGTAGCAACAGGAGCTAAAAAACCATCACAGGGTGTACATTTTCTCGAAAACAAAAGAAATGTCTATAATTTGAAAAATACATGACTTAGATGTTTTTTTTTATATTTTTCTGATAACTGTTATGATTTGGTCTATCACTCGATTCCGGCTTGACTTCGACTTACGGGACACCCTGTATATATATAATATAAAATTGAAATTGAAAGATAACTTTTTCGTAATGTGTAGTAGAAAGTGGACAAATGTGGAATATGTAGGACCCAGTAGAAAAAACAAGGAGTGCTCTTTCTACAAGCAATACAGGAGCACAGAACTTTGATTAGATTTCAGTAGTGCTCTAAGAGAACTCCAATTGGAGCAGATATAAGAGACTGAGATAGAATTGAAGTACACGCAATTGTATTAGTATGATAGTCATGCAGCACAGAGCCGCGCGTGTTGTGTTTGTTGTTAAAAAAATAGTATTCTGACAAATGATGAAATCAATTAATCTGTTATTTTGAAAACATTTTGCAAACTAAAAGGTTTTCCAAGAATCACATTTATCTAAACGTGGCTAAAGTGATTTTTTTAGTTACAACATAATTTAATTTAATTTTCTCTGAAATTATTTTATTTCAATAGGATAATTACAAGGAGGGTAAAAATTGAGCATTCTGAGCTAAATAGTAGATTTCCAATTATGATCATGCTGAACTAAAAAGGAGTCATCCCTTTATAAATCGAGAGTTTCAGTTTTGATAATTTCGGAGTTCAAAACGAGTGCTCCTCTCTAATGAAATGCCTATGTTAAAAGGAAGTCAAATGGAGCTAATGAAGAGGTTCCTGCCATCCTAAAAGAGCGCTCCCCTAACTTGGCCTTAAAAAAAAATCGTAACGAAGGATAATCCAGTCTTCGGATTACATGACTCTTCACTAGGACACAATAGTCTTATCGCAGAAAAGGATAAACGCACTAAAGAAGAAGCAGAAAGCGTTTCTTACAACGGGTTTTTTAGCCAAACCTCTTTGGATTTTTATAATAATTAAATATGTTTCTGTTAGATTTTAATAACTAAATGCGCACATATTAAATATATTTATATTTCAAGCAAAATTTTCTTCAAAGACTGGATTTAAAACAAAGATATTTTTTAAAATCAAAATGGTATTCCATATTTGTCTACTTTTCATTTTCATTTAAACTAAATAAATATTTATAGATAAATTATGAGGTAGCCGCTGATTTTCTCTTATATGTATAACGTGAAAAAGGATTGGCATAGGATTGTTATGTTGGATTTTTCTGAACTGGAACATGTATTATGTGGGTAGTTTTAGAGATCCTTAACTTTAAAATCTAACCTTGGACCAGGTGCCTAAAAAAAAACTATCTGTACTATTTTAGCTTCATGGAAATTCAAATATACACACTTGATGAAAGTTTGGTGCTTGTTGTTACTTGTTTGCAATCACCTAGTGCCACGCTATGCATTTCGTTAGTTTTAATTTCAAGCTTAATAAAGTTGTAAGTATAATCGAATGTATAATATCACATACATACATGTTATTCTTTTCAGTTATAGATTTTATCCATATTAGTTCGCTCTTAGTTTTTCAGATATTTTAAAATTTTCAACAAATTTTGATGACAATGAACAAAAATTGTAATAATGTAAGATGCTTTACAAAATGTGTGGCGTTCTGGAAATGGCCGATTATTGATGACAAAATATCAGGGATGAAACTAAAAGTCAAAGAACCAACAAAATATCATCATCCAGGGATATTTTCAAAATCCCTGAAATTGAAGATATTTGGGGCAATAATTAAAGATAAATAAACTTTTATATACAAAAATATTTAAAACTGAATTTTATATTAAAATCTTACATATATGTACACCTACAGTGACTTTTGCCCGTAACTTCGGTTTAAGGAAGAATTTGGTCAAACCAAGTATATCTTTGGAAAGTTTTGGGAAAAGGAACATTTTTGCTAAACATCGCATATTGATTGCGTGAAAAATGAAAAAAATATAGGCATTTAAAAAAAAAAGTAAAATACTGTCAAGGTCGGCCAGTGCTGTCTAGGTTGCCCAATCGACGAAAAATGTGCTGAAATGATGGAATTTGTTGCATTTTTCTGTTTTTTAGCAAAATTTGAATGACACATTATTTGGAATCGCATTTCCGGCAAACGTATTACCTCGTCGTTATAAACGCACACTTCATATACACTTCTCTCTTGCATTGACCGAAGACTACATAAAGTGGCCAACTTTGACGACAAGCACCATTGCCTCATCACGTGACACCACAACCAAACATGTTATAGGATCAGTGGCGGATGCAGCGGAGGGGTCCTGGAGGTGATGCCCCCTCCCCCCGACCCCTCAAAACTTAAAGTAAAAAATATTTAATTAATTGAGTTATTTGCAAAAATATATTTTTTATTTTATATTTTTTTTTTTTATTTATATAACTCAACTTCAAAAATTTATACAAAATATTTTTATTCCAGAATTTAAAGAAATAAAAATTTATTTCAATGAATATTATTGTATTCATGTGATGTATGTGTATAGGTTTTTCTCAGAAATTGAGTTTGCGGCCCCAACTTTGGGTGATCCACAACCCACGAGAAACACTTCCCAAGCTACTCCCACATCAGAGCCCTAACTTAGTCCTAACTCCTAACATTCTAAAATATTTGCAGCATTCTTATGGAAAGCCACTGACATGTATAATATGGACTGACTACGTTCATAGAAATACACTACAGGAAGTGGGCTCACTTCTATATAGCGTACTCTTCGGTCAAGTACAAATGAGAGAGAACTGTAAACAACAAATAAATAAGTGGGTTCGTCGAAATAAATGTTTTTAAATTAATTAGTGACAAAAAGTGTTTTACGAAAGGCAATATATTCATAGATACTCAACAGAAATTCGAATGCTTTTATTAAAATCACTGTTCAATATCCCGCCAATGGTTTTTTCATTGTGACAGCGACACGTAGAAACTATTTTTGACACATAAAATTGTACCCACATGAAATAGGATATCGAACAGTCCCTATTATATATGCCAGTATGTAAAACTGACAGAAGTTTGGTTTGAATGAATCCTGCAGTTTACACCCTAAACTACTATTCTCTTAAAAAATGACTTTTTGTAACAAAATTATATTAAAAAATGACAAATCATCCACACCGTTTAATGCGGAAACCTTACTAGTACCTTACTGCAGTACTGCGGTGGCTAAGCTAAGCGACTTATGGCGCTGGACAGGTGGTGCCCCATTTGATGTTTTTTGTTTTTTCTTTGCTAAATTTAATTTCAGTAATATGACCCCCTTCCCCCATAACTTCAATGCTAGATTCGTCCCTGTACGGGATTGAATTTTCCTCTTGATTTGTTTTCAAGCATAAACCCCACAACACATTCACAATGCTTACCTTGACGGTTGTATATTTTCTCCTTACTTTCTGGCCATATTCACTGCTTTTTGATCCCAAATGGCCTCGTTGGCGAGGGTATTGTAGTAGGGCTTACTACATAAGGTTACACAATAAAGAAGTTTTTTCAATGTCAATTTCAAAAGTTTTTTTTTTTAATTTCGTTACAGATTTCAACTAAAGGTCTAAGTACGAAAAATTCTCATTTTTATTACATTTTCATATCACATTCCCGTCAGGGATATTTTGTTCACATTTAATGTTTTCAATTTTTCGTAAGTAAACCTCAGTCTCTTTGAAATCCGTAACGTCTTTACGGCTATTATACTTGAGCCTTGTAATATCACGAAAAGTTAGCTGTCACTGAGAGAAATTTTGCCGCGCTCGCACAGTGGACAAAACTAAAAAAGCCCTGTATATATATATTTGTGAAATCTGCCATTATTTGTCTAGCACCAAAGCTATCTAAGATTAAATTATTTAGTCTTTGCTGATGCATTGTTAATCTTAAATATTTATTACAATTCTTAGCTTTTAAAAGGATTTTTACCTAAAACTATTTGTAACCGGTAGAGTATTGCTGTGTTAGGAAAAGTTTAAATTAAATAATTTTGTAAAAGGACATTGGGAAAGAGTATGTGGATCGATAGACTGATATTCTAGAAAACGCAGCTATACAGCGTCAATTAATGTACAAACACATCATCTAAAGTTTTAAGCTCTTCAAATCGCTTTTTTAAGGAAGCTAATTCCTGATCTAGGATTCTAAATAAAACTTTGCTTTGTAATTGATTTTGAGGTGTAATAAAACTTCATCACGCTGTTCATATTCAAATCATGTCGGCGACTGAGGCATTTCATTGATTTTATGTGCGAAAAAATAATTTATATGAGTAACTTGTTGATTTTATTTGTAACGATTTTACTAATTATCACATTTATGTCTATTCTTTCCGAATTTCTATATTTTATTTTTTAAATTCCTTTAAATTATATTATTTTTACTTACTTTTACGTACAGGCATATTTATAAAATCACTTGTTTTTATTATTCTCATTTATTTTTAATTTTAAGAAATTCCATAGGATATTAAAATTAAAAATTAGGCAAAATTACTGTTATTAAAGTAGTTCGAACCTGTAGACGTTTTGCATTTGAATTGTGATAGATTCCGATAAATGGCGTTGCTATCAGGAAAAAATACTGACTGCGGCATGCAAAATTGTATGTGTATGAGTGTCGCCCGAGTTATGTTTCTTTTACTATTACCACTTAAGGGAAACCGAAAAGAAATCAAAAATAAAATTAAATAAATTAAAACACTAGAAATTTCAATTTCTAACTATTTATTTTAATAAATTTTAATTCCGAACTTTTACTTTTACAACGACGATCTTAAGACTCATCGAGTTAAACTTAAACTGTCTTAATCTAAAAAACAATTCTTACATTTTTATTTTCCTCTTATCTTTTTTGTAGGTATGTAGGTAGCTACTGTGAGAAAGTGGAGGATTACATTCTCTCAGACGTCGTATGAGATGTAATGCGAACCTTTGTTTTTAGTTTCGGTTAAGTGCATGGTATTTGCAACTTCGCCGTTTTCAGGGTTACTATCATCATTTTGTGCTGACGTAACTCCTCCCTCCTTAGGTTTGAGACTCTCCAGAGTCACATTTTGAAATTTTATATTTAATTTTTTGTATTTGCAATAAAAAATGGCTACGACTATTACTATTATTATAACTATTATGATAGAAAGTGTACCATAAATAGAATGAGTTTTCTTTTCATACTTAATTTCCTGAATTTTGTTAATGTTTTCTATATGTTTTAGTACAAGATCATCAAATGAAAGTTTTTTATTTAAATTATTAATATCCTCAAAATTATTTGGTATAACAAAACTTTGTTTAAATTCCTTTTGTTTGTTGTATAAGCTGTAATTATTTATAGTTATTGAACAGTTGTTAAAATTTATTAAATAGTTTCCGGTCATTTCTACATCTCTTTTATCACAGGAACTTATGAGACTAACATTGTTTTGGTTTTTTGCAATAACTAATCCTTCCCTTATTTCTGTTATTTCGGATATGTTGTTAAATGTTTTCATACAATTGTTATGTGTTATACAATTATTCAGTACTTTGAGTTCCTTGAGATCTTTATTACTAGTATAAGCATAGGTTTTCCCTTCATAATTAACAATTTCTTGTGGTTCAAATACCAATTCCTGTTTATAAATGTTACTTATAGGTATTAACAAGGTTCTGTGTAAACTAATTGTTTCTTTGGGTATTCTTATAACGAACATAATGTTATACAAATTATCTATTACTGTTGCTAATCTTATATTTTGAAGTTTGTCAAAATCAATGTCGTATTCGAAAATTTCTTCACTAGTTAACACGTTACTATGAATGGTTCCTAATCTTGCCGAAGCTATATTATTTTGTATATGTTCTACATTATCTTCAAGTATTTTCAGCTTTAGTAAATAGTCTGTCGAGAGAATTTGCTTCTCTATTTGGCTTAGTTTTTCTACAATCGTTAATCGATCTTTTTCGATTATGTCTTTTAGCTTTGTAAAGGTAGAATTAAAGTGTTCGTTAATTCTGATTTGTTCATTAAGGTTTTTTATGGTGTTGTGATTGTTCATGTCTATGATCTTAAGATGTTCTTCTATATCCTGTCTGTCATCGTCGTCCATTGTCCCGTATAACCAGTTAAATATTCTACCTACAAAGTTTAGTAATCCTCTTCTTTGCCTATGTGGAATTAGCGTTTGAATTCTACTTCGTATGTTTTTGATTTGATAATCGTAGGAAATAATTTGGTCGCTTAAATTTGCTTGTTTTATATTGCTTTCAATGGTATCTAAAATTTTCTCAATTTCTTTTGTGTTTATAATGTGTATTATTGTATCGTAGCTTTTAACAATTTTAACACCGCTTAGTTTTATTTCGATGTATCCTGAATTAGATTCGATTTTTTCCACTGTTAGATGGGCCTGGGTTGTTGTCCACATCCATACTACTAGGAAGATTGATAAGATCCAATTGACCTGCAAATTTTTGTTTCCTTTTAATATTCGAACTATGAATATTGTATAATTTTGTTTTAATAAATTTTGGTTGTTCCTTGTGTCTAACGCTTTTATAATTTCTAATATAACCATCTAATCTGTCTTCATTATAGTCTTCCCTATTGCTATTTCTTTTATTTATGTATCTAGCTTTTTCTTTGGAAAGATTTTTGTAAATCGTATTTTTGTCGCAAAGTCCCTCCTGAATGTTTAACGGTTTTTCTTTTGTTGCAGAATGGTAAGTATTATTATACCACTCAATGGCCTTACACATTTTTTCCTTGATGTTAAGCTGTTTACCTTCAATCCCTAACGTTCTTATTTTTTCACTTAGGGTGTTGTGTAAACGCTCTACATCGGAATTTCCCGTGTGGTTATTAGGTTTGACTAAGTGGAGATCTATTTTCTCGTTTCTCAGATATTCTTTGATATTTATGCTTCTGAACTCATTGTCTGTGACTAACCTATTGAAGTGACCTCTTTGTGATTTATATTCCCTAATTTTCTCTATAATGGTTTGATTATTTCTATCTTCGAGATAGAATGCCGAAGCAAATTTGGAGAATTTATCTAAGAACGTTAAAAAATTGGCTTTTGAGTTTGTATAGACATCCATATGTATAATTTGTTTGATGTCTTTAGGGGTTTCAGTTAAATGAAATTTTTCTCTAATGGGGTTTCGGTCATATTTAATTCGACTACAGGTATCGCAGTTGTTAATGTATCTTTGTATTAGTATCTTAAGATTTGGGAAATAAATGCGTCTTTTTAATCCCTCGTAATTTTCGTTGATTCCTGTGTGCCCTGTCTCATTTTTATGATATTTTTGTATTTGATCATAGGTTTCTTCTTCACTGTTCATATTCTTTGCATAGTAAGAGCATCTTGCAAATTTTATGTTGCTAATATTCTCAAAGAGTTCTATGATCTTCTGTTGTAATCTATTGTATTCATTATCACTTAATTCCGTGTAGATGCCTGTTTTGCCGGGTTTTATATATCGTCGTAAGATATCTAATAAATTGTTTTCTAGGTCTTCTGTGTCTATGTATATTACCCTATTTTTATGTATGATTTCGAACTCCGTTGTTTTATTATTTGTTAAAATGATTTGGGTTTTGAATCTATTGACTACTGTATCTAGGATGGGAATATGGTTATTTAAATTCTCCTCTTGAGAATGGATTGTTTCGATGGTTTCCGCATTATTCTGCATTGAGACTTGAGACAAGTTTTCGTCCTCTTCGTTTGTCTCAGCTGCGTTGATTTCGTTTGCATTTATGTACCCTCCCTCTACTGGAGTGGACGTCCCGATCATTTCCTTCATACTGTTTTGTTCCATTCGGTCGATCGTGTTTATCTCGTTGGTTTCGGTTCTTATACGACTTAGAAAATCTGCCACTTTATTATCTCTTCCCTTAATATATTCAATATTCATGTTATATTCACCTAATTTAAGCAACCATCTATATAATCTAGGATTGACATCATTGCCCCTTGTTTTGGTGTATAACCACTTAAGAGGTTGGTGATCGGTTAGTAAATCGAAATTGGTGCCATACAGATAAGGCCTAAAATAGCCTGTGGCCCACACAATTGCAAGGAGTTCCTTTTCCGTTGTTGAGTAGTTCCGTTCATGTTCGTTTAGAGTTCTGCTAGCGTAGCATATTGGATGGTTTTCCTGTTGGAGAACTGCTCCTATGGCAAAAGTGCTGGCGTCTGTAACTAATTTGAAATTTTTATTGAAGTCTGGGTACTTTAGTACAGGGGCTTCCGTGATAATTCTTTTTAGTTTTTCGAACGAATTTATGTAGTTTGGATCATTACGGTTGATTTTAGTGTTCTTTTTCAAATATTTGGTCATCGGCTGGGCTACTCTTGCATAGTCTTTAATAAATTTCCTATAGTAGCCTGTAATCCCGAGGAAAGATTTTATCTGTTTCTGTGTTTCTGGAAGCTTTAATTTTAAAATATCGTTGATTTTTCTTGGGTTGGGTTTGACTCCTTCAGGTGTCAAAATATGACCCAAATATTCTGTTTCCTTTGCCAAGAATTTACATTTATCCACTTGGATTTTTAGGTTTGCTTCCCTTAGTTTGTTAAACACTTTCTTAACGCTATCGATGTGTTCCGTTAGGGAAGTAGAAAAGACTAATATGTCGTCAAGGTAGACAACGCATATTTTATTGATGAGATCTCTTAAGATTGAATTCATCAATCGCTGGAATGTCGCTGGGGCGTTTTTGAGACCAAACGGCATTCGAATAAATTCATAATGACCGTGGGGGGTTGAAAAAGCTGTTTTAGAGCGGTCATTTTCGTTGACCAATATCTGGTGAAAGCCTTTTGCCAGGTCGATTGTACTAAAATATTGGGCTCTTCCCAATTTATCCAATATACTGTCAATGTTTGGGACTGGAAATTTATCGTCTATCGTGACTTCGTTTAATTTACGGTAATCAACGACGATTCTCCATTTTTTCTTCCCTGAATTATCTAATTTTTTTGGAACGATCCACAATGAACTATTATATGGGGAATTGCTTTCTTGGATAATTCCATTATTCAACATTTCGCTTATCTGTGTGGTGATTTCCTGTTCATGGATTCTTGGATATCTGTAATTTTTTGCGTAAATTGGCCTATTTGTCGTAGTGACAATTTGATGGGTTATGTTATGAGTACATGTTAGTGTTTCCCCCTCTTTGAAAAATAAGTCTTTGTGTGACTTCAGTAAGTCTTCAAGCAGTGCTTTCTCTTGAGAGTTTAAGCCCTTGAGAAGATTTTCTTTGACACTCTCATTGATTTCTGAATATTCTAATTGATGAATTTCTTCACCACTATATGGGAAATTTGTTAGAAATTTTATTTGGTTGTTATTTATGGTTAAGTTTCCCTCTTCCATATTAATAACGGCGCCTAGAGGCTTTAATAGGTTTTGGCCTATTATGGCATCAAAACATTTGTTATGGAACTTAGTTAGTTTCCATAGCATGTAGGCATCTTCTTTGAACTCAACTGGAAGATCAGTTTTTATTTCTTTATTTATAATTGTCTTAGTATTTAAAGTATTAAAATTTATGGGTTGTCTTAAATATTGTCTCTTGTACTGGGGTAGTTTCTCTTCATCCAATAAAGAGGTGGAAGATCCAGTATCTATAAGACATTTGATTTTATCATTACCAACAGTCAATTCTACTATTGGTAGGTGTACTTTTGAGGCGTTAATAGAAAATTTGCTTCCTGGTCTACCTCTTGGATGTGATCGACATCCATGGGTTCTGGTCTGATTTGTGTCCGATTTTGGGAATTATTAGGAAAATTGTTATGATGAGTTCTAGATTGGTTTGAATTATTGTAATTTCTAGATTGTCCTGAACTATAATAATTTCTATGTTGACCTGAATAAGTTCGTTCTTGTCTGTTTTGGGGTTGTTGGATCTGTCTAAATTGTCCTGAGTTTTGTCTGTACTCGGTGTTTGAGTTTTGTCTGTATTCATTGTTTGAGTTTTGTCTGTATTCGTTGTTTGAATTTTGTCTGAACAGCAGACCATTGCTATTATTGTAAAAATTATTGCGACTATTAAAATTACTGTTATAATTAAAATGATCACGATTGTTTCTACGTGTACGATCGTTTTGACTTCTATTATAATTATCTTTTATTTTGTTTCTAATTAAACCACAATTATCTAATAAATCGTATGCTCCTCTTAATGTAGTTGCATTTCTATTTAAAATCACTGAAGCTAAATTAGCATCTATATTATTTAAAAAGGTTTTTAATATAATCGACTCATTTACCGTAGGGGAAAATTCGATAGGTTTTGCTGCGTCGCATTCATATTTTTCATTCAATTTTGAAAGAATTTCTCTCAATTTAATAAAATACTCGCTTACTTGATAATTCCTGAGTGACAGAGCGTTCTGATATAATTGGTGGTATGTTTCCTTTATACCAAAGTTGCTTATTAGAGTTGATTTTATATCATTCCAAGTTATGTTTGTGCCTAAGGTGCGAACTACGTCCAGTGCCGGTCCTTGAATTTTGTTTATGATGACTCTAGTGTACACATATCGCTGTGCCAGGGGATGATTTTCCAGATATTGCAGAATGGAATCAACTTCTCGTATAAACGAAGTAAGGGCCACTTGTCCATCTCCTCTAAATTCGTGGATCCTTTGTGCATCTTTTAAAATCTCATTTACGCTGAGCTCCAGAGTGGGTGGTGTTGTTTTACTTGTTTGGGTTTGCTGCCCTAACTGTGCTGGTCGTACTATGTTTCCTGCTGGATCTTGTTGTTCCGTCATCGTATCTTGGTTATTCACTGAGCTTTCGCTGTCACTTTCTGTATCAGAATTTGTTTTAAATCTTCTTTTATTTTTTCTCACTTTTGGCATCTAATCTTTGTTTGCCTATCAATGATTTTTTTTTTTTTTTATTTCACTATCTTATTTTCTTAAGTTTCACTTATTATGAACCACTGTAAGCTACTAGTACTATTCGAATTTGGACCGAACAACACTAATTAAACTAACCGAGATTCGTTGAATATCGCTTCTTTGGAAGGATAGTTTATACCGACTGCGCCAGTTATGTTTCTTTTACTATTACCACTTAAGGGAAACCGAAAAGAAATCAAAAATAAAATTAAATAAATTAAAACACTAGAAATTTCAATTTCTAACTATTTATTTTAATAAATTTTAATTCCGAACTTTTACTTTTACAACGACGATCTTAAGACTCATCGAGTTAAACTTAAACTGTCTTAATCTAAAAAACAATTCTTACATTTTTATTTTCCTCTTATCTTTTTTGTAGGTATGTAGGTAGCTACTGTGAGAAAGTGGAGGATTACATTCTCTCAGACGTCGTATGAGATGTAATGCGAACCTTTGTTTTTAGTTTCGGTTAAGTGCATGGTATTTGCAACTTCGCCGTTTTCAGGGTTACTATCATCATTTTGTGCTGACGTAACTCCCGCGTGCGGTGCACACCTTTTTCTTAAAGCATTCATTTTTTTTTTAAATTCTACGCTATGTTAATAATAATAAATAAAATAAATTGTTAGACTATGAAAAGTATTTTTTACACACCCTTAAGTAACAAAAGTAAAAGTTTTTTGTACAGATCCAGTCAAAGATAACAGAATAGGGGTGCGTCGACATAATCGGTTTTACATGCGGGCGTTGAAGCAGCTAGCGGCGGGCCTGATATGATGCCAGATAGGAAATATCGACGAGGACGCTTGTGAAGAATGCCAGCCCAGCGAGAAATGGGCGAACCCACACGAGTATTCCTGATGCAGTATGCAAACAGGTTTTCTGGGGAAGAGGTGAGAAAAAGAAAAGAGATATCTCTTCAAAGTTTAGAGATATCTCTTTGCCTCTTTTCACCTCTTCCTCAGAAAACCTGTTTGGATACTGTATCAGGAATATTCGTGTGGGATGGCCTATTATGTCAAACGCTTGTAAATGGAAGCGCTTCCACACCATAGCCAGAAAATATCTTTTCCAAACCACTCTCTTAGCGTAGCGAAAGGATTCTTTGCGGAAGATGATTTCTTCTCTGAGTTTATGCTTATTCACAACCAATCTGTTTTTTGTTATGGAAAGATGACTCATATGCATCTGAGAGCGCAGCAGAATTTTCATTCTTTAGTAGCCAAGTGAATCGTGCGGTTAATTGAAATTTTAGTAGTCAAGTTCAGGCGCGCACCGAGAGGGGGGACGAACGGGACCGGTCCCCCTCCAGAATATCAGTTTTCTGAACATAATTTACAAGTTATGTATAAAATGTGGTCTGTATATTATTACAAAGTCCGATAAAATAAAATAAAACCTTTTAATCTACAATAGCAGTCCTTAAGTACTCAGATGGGTGCAGGACGCGACTTTAAAGCCCTATTTTTCTGACTTGTTAGGACTTGGGACACCTATGGTCCCCCCCAAAGCGAAATCCTGGGTGCGTTACTGGTCAAGTGGAGTGTGTGGTTATCCATGTTTCTTTATAATATTATATTATAATATTGCTTTTTTGTCCTTTTAACTGGTATAGATTTCAAATTAAACGGAGAGCATTCAGAATAAAACTGCAATTTTTAATAAAGCCCTTATCTTGATTCTCCCTACAAGCGCTCCAAGAGTGTCACTCTATAAGTGTTCCAAGAGTACTACCTCACAAGCGCTCCAAGAGCACCTCCCAAGAATCTGCAACTGAGCGCTTCGCTCTGCGGTGGGGAAGTGATGCGAGTATCCAAATAAATGCTCCTGCATTTTTCTTTGCACCTTTCCATTTCCCGCTGAAAGACTGTAGAAATAATTACAAATATGGAAGACCTACAAATTAAGAATTTCAGATGTCTCAGTGAGAACCCAGTGAGTGGCTTATTTGATTCGGAAACTTTAACAATAGCGTCGACGACTTCGGTTTCCTCTTTTGTTCAACAGAAAAAATTACCCATGTTAGAGTTTTTGCGATTTTTTCTTTTTTTTTAAATATAGTTACAAGGAAAAAATCCTGTGTAAAATAATAAGTGAATGTAAAATAAAATTTTGGTTTGCAAATGAAAAAATCGCTATGAAGATAAGGCCAAGGAGTAAAGTACTTGCTATAATAAAATTAAATTAAGTCAAATGGAGCACAGAACAATTATGAAAGCATTAAGGTTGCTCTTGAGCTAGGGATGAACAATGAGTTACCTGATTTATCCTACTTATGAGCTTAGATTTCCCTTTTTTAATGACGGCTCGAAACAACTTTTGCTATAATTATTATTGTGGAAAAAGTACGAAAGCATGATAGATTTGAAATATAAGGATCTACACAATTCTACTGTATCATAGTTCTAAAGCTAGCTGAGTGTATTAGAGAGACTCCAACAGAAACCTAATTGCAGATAACTGGTTCCCTTCGTTTGAACTTATGAACGAACTAAAAAAATGGAATGGTAACCAGTCGATTCGGCCTTGTTCAAATGAACGAGTAAACACTCGTTATTTTAATTTGTAGAGCAGCGCAAAGGCATTAACTCTTATGGAAGCGATTTAGAGCAGCTCTTGTCTTGGAGCAGCTATTAAAGCTCTTACTTCTGTTAGGTAAAGGGCAGCAGCTTGACAGCAGAGCTTCCCAGTTAAAATACCAACGACTGGCTTATCAATGCTCATTTAATTTAATTTTTTAAGCATATTTACACAATAAAATTAATACTTATTCAATAATCAAGAATTATTTCTAAATTTAGCTTTTTCTGTTCTTTTTGTTTTTTCAATAAAAGTGCGTATGCCCCACCTTGCATTCTTCCCCTTCAGAAATCCTTCACCCATATTCGCGCTATGTTTACGAAAGCATGAGTCGAAATTGATGCGTTGGAAATTTTTGCGATTTGGTTGTGCGTATTGAAAGCACGCATATTACACTATAAAGAAAAACAAATGAGAAATCCCGGCTTAAGTTCAAGCTAGCAAGAATCGAGCGGTTGATCTTTTTTTTTATTTGAATATAGGTACAGCAAATTCAACTTTAGCATCGTTTATTTACAATATATATATGCAGTCAATCTTATTTCATCAATGCAACATGCATAGGCGGAGGAAGGTAACAATAACCCTAATAACCCTAAAATTATATGCATCTCTCTAATAACATGCAAGAAGGTTCTACTGCTCTGTATAAAAAACAAAACTGCTGCACCTATGTATACCTACATATATACATACAGAGTGGCAGTTTGTAGTTACACTGTCTTCCTGCAGAAATTCCAAATAACAATAGAAATGCATATCCATTTTTATTTGGATTTCAATAAATATAAATAACTACATTCCCTTTCTTTTTTGTTTTTAATTAATTATGTGATATCTATGTGACCGACCCAGGTTAATTTTACCACAAAATTGAGATTGGGTTTTGTTAACTATATTTTTGATTTATTTTGAATAAAATATTATGGTTCATTAATAAAAGTATGGTTCCAATTGTCTGATTCAATTAAGGGGACAAATTTCATAATACTGTTTTATTACAATCAGTCAGATCACTGTAGTAAAAATTGTGCATAATAATATATATTTTTAAGAAGAAATTGTAAAGCTCCATTAGCCACCAATTGGGGGAAATTGTCCTCCTTTAAAACGTTTTTTCCAATCAGTTTCTTTTTTATTATAAAGTAATTTAAATAGAAGATATAAAAAGTCTCTCTCTTAAATAACCTGGCGGCATCTCGTCGTCAAAGAAAATACTAACAAGCTAAATATGTATTAACTAAATAGAACTTGCAATAGCAATGCCAAATCTTTCAAGACTGCAACCGCGGTTTGAATACTAGTTAATTTACGGTTTCAAACCGTAATATTGCGAAAACCCCTCAAAATTTGGCTTTTTTCCATTCATCCGACTTATCCGAAATAGTAAACTTGAGGGGAACGAGTAGAAGGGAAAACAAAATGGTGGCACAAGCTGAAGAGAATAAGCCACGCCTATCTGTATATAAGATATAAATGGATGTATATATACTTTGCCTCATTCTACCAAATGTTTATGGAGTTTGGGGAACTCCATAACTATATTCATTGCCGCGTGTTTTCTCAGAAACTAATATTGCATCCCTCCAGCTTTTCCTGATATATACACAACGGAAAGGAGGCTTTTGGTTCCCCTCTTTACGGTCGACATCGGGTGGTCATGGCGAAAGAGTCAAGGTAAGAAAGACCTCGGCACAATCAACTCCGTCGGTCGCTCATTTTGGGGTGTTAGCAGGATAATGCGGTGGAGTAGTGGTTCTGATCTTAACAAAATGATTGGATTTATGTTCCCCCTGTCGGCTCAGGACATGGGGTGCAATAGAGCTTGTAAATGTCGCATTGGAATGAGATAGGGATGTTTTGGGGCTGCTCCAGCTCCGACCTGGTGGATGCCATGCCAGGCAGGCCAGGCAGCAGGATGACTGTTTGAACGAAGAAACACGAGAGCCGTCGTCGACTGTCGGGCGGTTGAGTTGTGATACACAGAGAAGCTGAAGATGTGATTTGAGCAAGGAAAGGAGTTAGGAGCGCAGTAAACAAGCTCTCGTTTATCTTGAGGGTAATTTAACCGAATCCAAATGGAAGGGATGGAATCGAATAAATTGCGGCAGATGAAGTAATTTCTTTCAGCCCCATTCCATAAATCCGCCCACCCCCTGAATTTCGCCTTGAATGCCGTGACGTCCTGACGAGGCTCCATTGAGTGTCTGTGCGATGGCAAGGCAACCGCATCACTTGATGTAGTAGCACCGCACACTTTTCAGCAGCGATAAATGTTGGTTTGGTCGGTTGGTCGGGTGCTCTTCCTGATGGTCGATGGGCGAATACTTTAGTGCTTGGGTGGAATTGGTGTGTGGAATTCTTGAGTTTTGCAGTTGCTTATAGCGGAGTCCTTTCTTATTCCCGTTACCGTGCCCGCTGGCCCAAAGGCAACTGTTTTTTCACACCCAGCTAAATTGCTCCACGAAATTGGAGCTTTTATTTTATTCACGTGGTTCAAGTCTTGGGCGATTTAAATGATTCATTTTATTTATTTATCTCCATCAGGCGAATTTTTTATCTTCCGCTCCACCGTTATTGCTGCTTCGGCGGCCCTCCCCCGACTTTTATTGCCTTTATGGCTTCGGAGGGTACGGAATGATCCTCTTTAGATGTAATTTATATGGGCACTTGGCTGCTCAAATGCCTTCCGAGCAAATTTTATATACACTTAAGCTTAATGGACAATAATTAATTTTATTCCGTTGTTTATGTGTTTCCCGTGAATTCCCACTAGCATGGTAAGTTGCTGGGGAAATTGACAGTTTTGCGGGGTGGGCGCACGAGTGTGGGTATATACATTTTCGAATTGCTTCAGAGATGGGATGTATCTACGTTTGCAGCGCGGGTTTTCCTATATTTGCTGTCGTTGTCTCAGTAGGTATTTACCAAATGGAAAATATTGCAATTTAGTTTTCGTAAATTGGAGCAGATCTGTTGTATGAGGACATTTTTCTTAAAACAGAAAAAGGTGGGTAGGTAGGTATTTCTTTTAAATTTAGTCAACCTACTTTCAAGACCGGTTTGCAAATTTATAGGAATTTAATAGTAATTATAAGCGATTCCGTCATATGCTTTCTTTGGTTTGGAATTGGTTCTAATGAGGGTATTAAAAAATTTAAAAAGTCAGAAATGACATTAGATGTGTTCTTTTGGTTCCGTGCACTACACGGGAGATTGCGAATAGAATTGACTTAGTGTATAGAAGTAGAAAACTTTTTGAAAGAATAGAGAGAATAATCTAGGTGTCATGACTTTAATTCTTTACAAAACGTTAAACCTGCCAAATTTTGCCCCCAAGCTTATGAAGCTCTATTTTGACTTTTTGCAAGGATTCAAGTCATGCCAATTTGATCATTTTCTCTATACTTTCAAAGCCTTTTATACTTCTATGTACTCTACAAGTCAATTCAATTCGGAATCTCTTGTATTCTGCAGTGCACTGTACGGAATCAAAATAACACAGCTATTATCGTTTAGAACATAATTAGTTCATGTCGAATTATACCACTGCATTGATTTTAGAGTTACTTAATATAGGTATTTGGGGTTTATCAACAGGTGTGATGGTTTGCCCTTTTTTATATACATTGGTACGAACCTTTACGAGCTGACATTCTTAAATTATCGCCTCCTGGACGGGATATTGAATTTAAATAGGTAATAGGAATAAAATCTGTTTCCAAATAAATATGTCATATTTTGTACCTATTGTGTTTAAAACAGCTGTGACCTAGAAAGTTTCTTCGAACATGTGGCTGTATTGTCCTGTAATTAATGCTCTTTCAAATATAGAGAAATTTTATTTTATATTTAATAAACACTTGTCTCTTTTGATACGTAGGTACCCATTCTCCATTGCAGTTTGATTATAACCTCACATTGACATCCATAATGTCTTATTCTGTATTTCAAGCATTCACCATATTTTCCTGCCCGCTTACCTTCGATTCTTCGAAGAAAAAGATTACTTTGTTGCACGATGTTCATACATATGTTAATGAGAACTTACACTCTGAGGAGCTTAATCTCGTACATATTGCTCTCAAATCGAAGAATAATAACATTACTGTACGTCTATTAGGTATATAAGGCACAAGAAAACTTACATATCTCATTCTATAATTATTTCCAATGAACGATCCACTCTGAAGAACTTTACTGAAATCAGATACACTATCCGTCTGAATATGGCCAGTGGTCTCTTAATTAGCGAAGCATGGACGTACTCTTTTCACAAGCGTAAACCTGATCGCGCCGACAGCTAACACGCTTCAATTGAGAGTTGTTCTTCAATAGCTGAGAAATTTTAATTATTAATTCCAATAATGATGCAATTATTAATGATTGCCTATAGGCGTGTGGCGGCTTTTCGGACGATAATCTTTCTTTTCTTAGTAAGTTTTAAAGCATGATTATCTACTGGTAAATTCTCTAGTGCGGCTGAATTTGATATTGACCTGAATTGCACTTTATCAATAAATTTGGATTCAATTTAGTTAATCACACACTCATCCCACATTGCAAATTTTCAGCTACCACCCTCAATATATCTTAACTAGATATTCTAATTTTGTTCCACTCAAATATGACTAGTGTTCTACTTTATTTCCGCTTCACCTAGAACTCAACATATGTTTCATAATTCCTTTGCTGGTCAGCGAAATGCATATCTTGTAGACCAAAGACTACCGACTGATGGACATGTATCTATAATGCCTATTTCTAACACATTTAGGCTCATATTCTTTAGAAATGTTCCTCTCAAAATACATAGTCAAAATTAAATCCACCAGCACCAAGATTTTGAACAACAATTATCTGGTTAAAGTTAAAGACTTAAGAGCAAGATGAGAAATGGCTGCATATAGCCGAAAACAATAATTTTAAATGTTAAAAAACTGAAAATTGTCGTCGACATATAACCAGAGATTAGATGTGAAGGGTTGATACCTCTGCTGGTGGTGGAAGTATTTCGATATGAAAACAAAACTTTCATCATTTAAAATTGAATGAATATTTACTCGATTTTTTTTTATTTTTTTTTTATTCCATTAGAAAACCAAACTGTTAAATTTTTCTTTTCAGTTGCTACACCACATTCTACAATTTCGTTTGTTAAACAACTGTTGACTGGGACTGGAATATAGTAAATTTAGTTAACTTAGTATATCTTACTTAAGTCTGAACTTGAAAATTGCGTTCCATTGTCAGATACAATGGTATTGGGTAGTTCGAAGGTAGAAAAATGCTGTTTAAGTTATTCATTAATCTGGATTGTACTTGCTTTCGATTACAAGTGTACGTCAAACCACTTAGACAAATCTCCGACAAATATTAGAAAGTCATTCCCCTTGAAATGAAAAGGGTCCAAAGACCCAGGTTAAAATTGGACATTCTTTCAAAACCCTGAGGAACTTGGCGCAGAACAGTGTGGAATATAATTACTAACGCAACAAACTTCGACACACAATACATTCACTCACAATATAAACACCTAATAAATACATGCATGCTTTCTATGGATGGCCTTTCCCACTAGCCGGTTAAGCTTAGTACTCCTTCAGCTAAGTTTAGCTCATATCTTCAAATTTTTTTGGTTTTTAGTTTGTCTTTTCTTTGATTGTTGTTTTATTTATTTACCTATTTTAGTTAATCTTTTTTAAAATGTTTGACTTTGCTAAAAATTATAAAATTATAATATTATTATTTATTATGAGATATTCTTTGGAGTGCGGTTCTCTGTCTTTCTATTTTTTCGTTTTCAAACTTGTTTTTTCTTTTTCTTTTAATCTGTGACATAAGGTTTTTAACGATCCACTTAAGTAAATTTTGACATACCAATTTTTAGGTAAATCACTTAGAATAATAAGAATAGGTTTTGCATAATTAACTTTTTGATTTGTATCTTTGTTAGCCTTGATAATGGTCTAACCCAAAGACCGAAATATCGGAATATTTTCTGGAAAATAAATAATGGCTTAAACAACCATATGATTTTTTCTTAAAAGAACTGGATCACCGGGTCCTATAACCCCATACACTTCTTATCTATAATTACTATTATTACTAAATACTATTATTACTATTATTATGGTAGAAAAGATAGTCCTTGTCTACGTTTAAGTCGTCGTGATTTTAATAGAATCTGGAAAAGAATGAACTTTTCTTGTCTTCTTCTTGTCAACGTAATTAACGTAATTCCGAAATGATGAATAAGCAGATCTACTCTATTTCCTTGGGTAAGTTTTCAAACTCAAGTGGTAATTTGGAAGGAGTATTCAAAAAATTAAAGAAAATATATTCTTCTACCTATGTTTCTCTGTATAAGTTTGTTTGATAAACGGCTTAATGCATCCGCATCGATATATTTTTGTTGGCTCTTTGGCATAGTTTTCGTTTTGAATTGGTATTCGGAAAGTCAAAGAATCAAACGCTGATCCCATACAAACGTACAAAAGGGTTAATTGCAAATTATAGAAAATATGACCACTCAGATTTCGCAATTCTGTTGAGAGTAATTTATCTGGGCTGGTGCCAAGGTAGAGGATGCCATTAATTCATGATCTATCCTTGTTCATATGGTTAACAATGCTAAAAATTACACTGACACCTTACGAACTTGCGTGACAGGGGATTACACTGGGTCTATTTGGATTAGAATTTACTAACTGCCTTTAAGATGTTTATAAGCTTCGCTGAACGTAAGCTACTTTCCTACTTAATAGTTATTTCTGACAAACTCTTCTTGAGTTCAGATCTCAGTCATTAAATGAGCTGGCCGAAATCATCAAAGGAAATGGAACTTTCAAGGAAGAAGGCTATTGGGGCAATAATTAAAATAAATTCATAAAAAAAAGTAATGTAAACGGTCAGTGGTATGGATGAAAAAGTGGATTTCGAGAAGATCTGAATAATGCTTACATAATCTTTTAATAACAGAACTGAAAATAGAGGATCGTGCACAGTTGCATTTTTTTTAGAATGACGCCTTCAACATTTGAGATTTTCATTCAAACAGTGAGAGTTACTTATGAGATTTTTGTCCGACACTTCTTGACAATCTTTACATTAAGTGTTCCCATTCTGAGACACGTTATTTGTCGACACTTCTTTTTTTTTTCACTATCACCTCTGTTGCACAGATCCTATATTCCGAGTTCATACCGGATAGCTACTATCTGATACACCATATTTTCTGCAATTACTGTCAAGTGGGAACGTAGCTTTAGTTGTATTTCCTAAGCTTCTTATACCATGCACGAGATACCCGAAAAAATTACTTTTGAAGATTGATCTGAATGTTATCATTTGCTAATCAATCCAATATCGCAAAGAGGTTTTCTTTGCACTTCATCTATCGTCCATCACTTTTTAAACTGTGATCGCAGTTGAACTAACTCCTTATGGAAAATGGAGAAACCTGAGAAGGCATATTAGGTATATGGTGTATTAGCAACCTAGCTTTTTCCGTCCTTCGAAACTGCAAGTTGGAGATAGGGTACTCTCAGGTTAAAAGCGCATAAATGTGAAATGTCTGCCTTTTCCATTCTATCAGCGGGGTATTGGGTATGTATAGGTACACATGTCATTTTAATTATGGGGTTAATAGCTTTTTTTTATTATTTCCGTACATTCTCAGCGTATTGTTTTTTTTCGCATTAAGGCATGCGGCCGCTCGCTACGGTTCTGTTATACGGCACTATCCATCCACTATGATACAGACGTTCTGACTATTCGATAGACTATGCCACCTTGTAAGACATGAAGAGTTTAGGTTGAGTGTATTACCGTTAACCAATTTAAATATGTAGAAAAATCAGCTACATTATCCTGTTGCTGTGACGTCAATTAAGCTTGGACCGCCATTCATCGTAGAAAAGTTTTGAATACGTCAACATTTAGGGCTTAATTAGGGCTAATTTGATGTCTCTTCCTTGAATTTAATGCTCCAATATTTTTAAGAAAGGTCTATGGATAATCCAGCTTGATCAAAACTTAGGACCATCACTACTGAAAATTGAGTTAACTATTATTATCACAACGTATAATAATAATTAGATATGAGCTCAAAAAGTTCTTATGACCAAGAAAGAAAAAAAAATACATAAAAAAATGCTCCATTAAAACGCTAAACGCTACCTCTGATCAGAAAATAATACTGGGAAGAAATTTAATACTACACACCTTTGGCTTGATAGAGGGTAGTAAGGCTTTGTCAAAGGAAGTGTAAGGAAAATATGTATGATATTCAAGTAAATTGTTACTCATTACATGTTCCAGAACCTGTACTTATACTGGAAATAAATTTACCAGTAAAAGTGAATATTTTTTACTGGTACTTAAAATGTTTTGAGTACCGCAGTAGTTGACAGTACTTACCAGTACTTCCCAGTATTTTCCAGTACTCGCCAGTACTTAGGTTCCAGTAGGTACTCACCAGTACAACACTCCATTTATAGCGTATACTTATAAATCCGCGTACTTATCAATCAATTTAGCCGCACTTATTTTAGCAAGAAATGTGCTATGCACTCTTATGTGCAATGCAAGCAGAACCGTGAAATTTTGCTTTTTACATTCCTCATTGTGTAGTGGCGGTTGCTATTACCTGCAAGATATTTTCGACAAAACTGGCAGTGATTAGAGTGGAATGTGGATATCTCTAAAGTTAAGAATGATAATAAATTCTTTGAAATGGAGTTCAGAACTTTTTCAAAATTATATTATTATCGCTCGAAAGTCTCTAACGATAAACAACACCATTGCTACAAGTCTGACAAAATTATTAAGATAACACAGCAGTGAAAAATACTTGTACGAGGCAAATACTTGATGCTTATTATGAGGATTTTTTCAACATAAAGCAAAGTTGGAGTATTTATTATTACAGTAGGTATATGGAAGAAAATAAAGAAGAATATTATATGAGACGGATTTGAAAGACTGCTGTGTAGGTTTTTGTATGATTATGTGCGATAATAAAAATTTTTGTGTAGACCATTTATGCGTCTTAATAATTGTAGTAAACTAGAAAAGTCTTAAAGGGTAAAAAGTTACTGGTATACTTAATTGTAATTACTGGTTTTTATAAATGGGTACTAACAAGTACAGGTAAGTATAGGCAAGTACTGGGAAGTATTGGAAACTACTAGAAATTACTGGGAAATACTGGACAGTATTGGAAAAGTACTGGCACTGGACGTTAGCAATATTTTTACTGGTACTGGTAAATTTTCGAGTAAAAGTAAACAAAATTGACCTTAGACTAAATAGTTAAGTCAACCAGTACTCGAGATTTCGAGGTTATCCTCAGTTATCCGGTGTAGATACATATCAAGAAGGGGGCATCAATTGCAGCGCTGAGGTTGCATCTCAATCAGAATTGTATTCACGCTGAAGCAAGAATTCCATCTTTGAAATCGTGCAATCCATCGCTTCTGAAGGCCATTTCATGGTTTTCCAGACTGAAGTCAGGGCTATTCTTGAAGGTGGAAGGTACCACCCTAACGCGGATACGGCGAACAAGGATATTGCCATCTACTCGGATAGCCATGCAGCTGTAAAGGCCTTGTTAAAACCTTTCGTAACCTCCAAGTTAGTACTGGAGTGCAAAACCATCCTAAATTCCCTCTCGCTGTATAACAGGGTACTTGTTGTGTGGGTGCCAGGTCACAGCGATATTAGCGGGAACGAAAAAGCGGATGAGCTCGCTCGTATTGGTGCAACCTCAGAGGAATCTTTCTGTATAATCGGGATTGCACCAAACATTCTTGTATCTAAAATTTCGGCTTGGGCTGACTACCAACACAGTCGCCTCTGGCTGGATGATCCCACGGGCAGAACTACTAAGGAATTGTGGGGTAAACCTAACCCAAATTTGACGAAAAAGATATTGGGACTGAGCAAGCCAACTCTGAGAACACTGGTGTCAATACTCACTGGGCATTCTTTTCTCAGGGGTCACCTGCACCAGATGAGACTTGTTGATAATCCTATATGTAGAGGATGTAGAGAAGAACCCGAAACGGTGACTCACTTCTTATGTCACTGTATGCCTATCTCCGGAAAGCGCTACAGATTCCTTGGCTCACATCTCCTGAAGGAATTGCATGAGGCAGGAAGGGAGGGTTGGGGGTCAATTCTGAATTTTGTTAGGGCGTCCGGCTGGGACCTATAAGCTATTGCTTATAGCTAAAGAGGGTGAACAATGGACTTTAATGTGGCCTAGGTTCCAGAGTCTTCCGCTCGGAGGACTCAACCTCTTTTCAATCCATCCATCCATCCAAATATCTTTTTTAGTATGAGTGCTGGAACTTGATTGGTACTGCTACTTAAAATTAAACAACTCTGTTTATAAGCTTTTGGTCAAGCTGGATTATCCACAGATTTTTTTTTTAAATACTAGAGCATTAAATTAGCTCTAATTGAGCTCTAAATTTTGAAATATTCAAAACTTTTCTGCTATGAAACGGAGGTCCTAGCTCAATTGACGTGATGCTGTGCAGCGGATATACTTTCCGCGTGGAGTAACGAAGCTAATTCAGAGAAGGCGGGGACAATATTTTGGCTTGCGTGATAAGTGTAATGATTTTGTAGTGTTGTAAATGTGCCGGCCTGTAAGTATAAGTATCAACGTAACAGCGCTCCATTCAAATTGATTTCTTTTCTTTGTAGTACCAACCTGCAAAAGAACGCCGGTAATCCACTTTATAAGTGACCTAACATAAATGGAATCAGCGCAGTAGCTTTCTTTGGATACGGGGTCCTTTAAGATAAATGAAAATACTTCAATTTTGTTATTTCATATGATTACTAGGGTTTCCAATTTTGTTACAGTAAGCTATTAAGCTGAAAATGATTTAGATAAAATGTCCACCTAAAACTTCCATGCAATATTAAACGCTTTTCTTATAATTCTGACCTTATGCTGTCTATTTCCTGTCGGATACTCTTCTTCAAAGGGTTAAGAATTTGTGGTTTGTTCGCACATACACTTATGACCTTAAATAGCCTCACAGAAAAAAATCTGCAACGTCATATCAGGATATCTTGCTGCGTTTAATAAATCTCTAAAATGGGAGATAATACAACTAGGGAAAGTGGGGGGTACCGTTTAGCTTAAACAACATGTCCTCCAATCGTAACGCGTCTTATTTTAAAATCAATAGTCGCTACTCGTTCGGTCCAATCCTTTTCAGTTTAAACGCCGTACCAAACAGTTACTTGTTTAACAGATTCTTCACTTGTCTAGCTTTGAAAAATCTTTCGTTTGCGATATACCCAAATAAAATTTTTCGATAATTATAATACACAACTTCCATAAGCCGCTTGGATGTCATCCTAAAAAGTTATAACTTATATGTTGATGCTATAATTAATGTATAAATTTCAAGGCTTAACTTGCTGTACATATTCACCAGCTACAAGATGCTGTCCAGAATTTTATCCAGAAACTCTTTTATGTGATAACAACCGCATACGACAGAAAGCAGCATGTTTTACAGGACCAAGATGTAAATTAAAATCTTTGTATAACACAGTTCTATCTATCTAATTAATATTACATAACAGAAAAGAAAATGATGATTTTGGGGCATTACAATTGTCACTGAAACTCCGCAAAATTGATCAGTTAAGTAAGATTAAGGGTGAGTGGCCTTTGCACTGTAGCCATTCATTGGCTTATTATGTACCGCTTTTCTTTGCAGTTTATCCAATAATTCCACCCTTCCTAGGAGAAGCAGTATCCTTTTGGATGCAATTTTCTCAAAATCAGCAGGATTTAGGAAGTTTGAGCCCAAGGCCTAGAATCTAAATTGTGGAATGGCTCGCATTCGCATAAGACGTCCTCCGGTATTTCATCCTCCTCTTGACAGAATCAAAATGTATTTGTGGGTGATATGCCTATCTGATACATGTGTTTATTGAGTTAAGATTTCTGTTATTATTCTGACTTGATTCCTAGATATCCTCAAAAGATACAGGCTCTTATTTGAAGAAGGGCCTTTAATGAATCTTTTGGATTGTCTGGAGCCTATCATGGAAGTCCGTCTCACAATATTATAAAAAATACCGCAAAATGGTTCTGGTCCAATGATGAGCATGGTTGCTTTCTTTTTGGCCAGATGTCTGCCTGCATTGTTATTTTCATAAATTCCCGAGTGTCCTGGCACCCATTGAAGTGTTATATGGTTCTTTATGCCAAGGTTTGTTAATGCTTACGATACATTTGTCCGTCTATTATTTTATTAGTGTAGGATCGGCTGTGGTTTCCGTATGCACATCTGGTGATGGAATATACCTAACTCTGCCAATAATATTGAGGCATATTTTTCTATTTTGGCAGATATAAGCTCTTGACCGCATGCCATATACCTTCGCCTACTCTTTTCTCGGTTTTAGAATCGTCCATATACCAAATTAGGGCTTCATTTTCTGGATATGTAGATTTCCTCCCTTTTTGGTATCTTTATCTTTAATATAGCAAACGGAAGCTGTATTTAACCACTACTCGTCCAGTATTGGATTTGCTTCCTTCCGTTTGGCTATCGCACGTAAACTTGTTGAGTCCCATTCACTGTATCGATCTCCAGCCTCTTTTTTAACAACGTTTCTGAATTTCGGTAGATTCGATAGTATTTCTAAAGAGCTGGTAGGTGTTGGGTACATGGCTTATTTATTTTCCTGATGGTTATCTTTCGTGTACATTAGTTCCACCACGCTACGGAAACATAGGTGATCATGGGTCTGACTACTGATTCGTAAAGCCAAATCATTATATTTGGCTTGAGTCGCCATGTTGTTCCAGTCAGTTTCCTACAGTTCCACAAGGTTATCTTATCAATATATTTATTCTAATTAAGCTTGTCGTCGAGAGTTATTCCGAGATATTTAACTTCTGAACATCGAGTTTGGGACCTCCTTACCAAAGATAGTTAGGGATAAAACAAAAATTATGGTGTTCAGAAAGGGTGGAATGTTAGCTAGAAGAAGAAACTGGTTTTTCGGTAGTGATCAGAGAAAGATAGTTACTAACTATAAATACTTAGGTGTGAATGAAGTTTTCTTTAAAAAAAACACACATTGAAAACAAGATGGTATACCTGCGGACTAATAGTAGTCGTATATGGGACAGAAAAATAAATAGGAATAGTGTTACATTTTGGGTTAAGATAAGTAATTTAAGAAGGCTAGGCAAAATAAAGATGAAGTGGTGGAATTTTTAATTGGGAAATTTTTGAAATCTTTTTAAATTTTATTTAGAATATGATGGAAAATGTTCCAAGCAGAGTGCGAGCTGTGATATTCACATATATTGGCATTACGTCCTCCATCTATGCTCTTAAGTTTAATATTATTCTTTTATAGAAGGTAGTCATCGAAATAATGTAAGAAAATTGTACAATCTCTGATCTCTCATCTCAATGAACTTTTTAGGGTTAATTGTTTACTGGTTTCGTTAAGCGATAGTCTCCAGAATTCTGTGATGTTTCGTTGTTTAAAAAGTCTCTATTGCTGCTTTGTTCGATTCATTTTGAAGTATGCCAGCCTGATCTCGAACCCATATCATACTTCTCATTTCTCACTTTAGAATCGGTTCAGCGAATGTTTATGCCCTTTGCGCTTCTGTCCTTACCCTGGGTCAATCCTCTTCATTTTTCACCATATCACTAAAGGTTGAATCTTATTTCCTTAGACACACACGAGAGGTGTCTGGAAATTGTTTAGATTCTATTTATGTTTCAAGTATTATCCTGCAATTGATTGACCGTATATATACTTGCCAAGTTACTACATTAGTATTGCTTCACCAAGCCGTGTTTTAAGAGTTAAATCGTTTTTACATCCGAATCATCATCGTACTAATTATAGCCGTTATGAATGTATCACTGTCATGTACAGTATTTAATGACACCTTTTTGATTACATAGAATTCAATTTCAATATTTTATTCTTTTATTCTTTTTTTTTTTTTTTGTATTTATTATCTTTGTAAGCCAGTTGGCAAAACCTGTTGAAGATTAAATAAATAAATAAATGTTGTTACTATCTTCCGGTCATTGGACGATGAAAGAGACTGTCATTGTACTTGAATTCCTTAGTAAAGACATATATTCCTACTCCGGTAGACCATTAGTTATTACAGTGTGTTCATTTATATTACGAAGTAAATTTATAAGAAGTTTCACAAAAGACATGAGCAATTTATCTATCTATCCTTATTTATATCTAACTATTGATATTTAACTGAAAATATATTTTGCTAATACTCTTTCTTCTTCCCCAAGTTTCAATATATTAAAAAAAATTTACCATCGTACTAGAGACAACGACTATCTATTATGAAGTCATATTAATAAAATTAGAGTTAAACGGAATAAGAACTACAGTTAATAAAAATAAAATTTAAAAGAAATAAATTTAAGTATATTAACCTCAGATGTGGTAGTTATGTATACATAGATCTAAAAACGCAACGACAGTTATTTTATTCTTATCATGTATATGTAAACTTAATTGACCTCAGCTTAATTATTTAGTGAATATAAAAGCTGCACAAAATATTTATTTTTTTCACAATGAAAAAGAATAATCAATAAAAATAAAACAATTAACCAAACCTTTTAAAGGGGTAGTTAAGCATTCAGAGATTTTTAGTAAGCAATAGGGTTCTATACATATACATAGGATGGTTCAAATAAATTATATTGTATAAGAACCCGCTGTAGGCGTTACAAAGTCATGTCGGTGATCAGGTCTCTCATCAAAATGGATGCTCGCATGAAACATCAGCAGCGATAGGCGAACCTGAGCACTTGCAAGTGTACAAAACTCTTTCTTGATGAACATCATAGAAATTTCTATTGGGGCTCGGAAGGAAGCAATTCTGCTGTTTTTTTTTCTTTCTTTTTTATAGGCAAGGGGCGAGAAATTCCAAGCACGGAGGCCAAAGTGGTCCATTGTGCTGTCCTACTAGAAGCTCTATCACCAAAACCTTTCTGTCCTCTTAATAAAGCGCATCAGGTCTTGGTGAGGAAGAATTTCCAACTCCTCTACAGATAGCAGGGCAGAACTTAGAGTATCCAACCAGCGGACAAGCCCACAAGAATTGTTCGAACTGTGGTTGGAATCATCACTGGCCACAGCTCGCTTCACACTCATCTAACAAGGATTGGAGTTGTTGACAGCCCTGAATGTCTGTCCTGCCTAGAAGGAGAGCCTGAGATAATCGAATATTCGGCCTTTGGCCCGAAGTAGGCTGGATACCTCCTATTCCAATTCCCTCCTATTTGTGGATGAGCTGGAAACTTACCTCAACTAGACCTGATTCGTTTTATTAAGAGGACAGGAGAGTTTTGGTGAGAAGATGTTTAGCAGGTTAGAACAATCGGCTGCCAGGGAACATGTATACTTAAATATTAATAGACCTTAATTGTGTACCGAAAATGTTCAAAAAGTGCTTGTTTCGACCCGACCTTCTCCGATTTGGATGAACTTTCAGTCTGTAGGGAATACCAAAATACCTCCTACCCCACCGGTAGGGTGTTTCGAAATTTCGTGATTCTACGATGAAGCGTCATACTCAAAACATCATATCTCGAGAACGGAACAACCGATTTTTCTGATTCAAATTCCAAATGAAGCTTATGCTTTATATTTTTATAAAAAAAAATATAGCAGCTTGAACGAATTTTTTTTTTTTTTTGTTAATAGTATTATTCACTACAGAAGAGTTTTAGCATTTGTTTTTTATTTTTATTTTGAAGCTGAAAACTATATTTATCTATGTAGGTACAAAAAATTGCGATGGCTTTCGACTTCGTTTTTATACCCTGAAATCTATAGGGTATATATTTTTGCATGTCTGTCCGTCTGTCCGTCCGTCTGTCCGTGCGCACGATAACTCGAGAACGCGTTCACTTAAAAAGCTGAAATTTTTTACACGGACTTTAAAAAAAAAAAGTAAAATAAAGTTCGTAAATGAGACAAATCGGGCAGCCATACAAAACTTTCGTTTTCCACTATATATTTGGACACTGCCTGAAAATGCGTCGACATAAAGAGCTGAAATTTGGTACATGGTGTTTTTATAGTAATAACAAATAAAATTTCAAATATGGACTAAATCGGCCAACCCCTTCTTGGTGTTGCCATATGAAAATTTAGATTTTTGACATATACTGTGAAAACGATCACTCTTAGATATTATTATTGTACTAAAAACTTCTTCAGAATAGAAAATCCTATAAAATTGGTTATAATAATTTTTTCTGTCCGACTAACCATTCTAGAAATATGTATGTGCGAAAAACCACTTTAAAAATCAAACTTTCATAGATCGGTGATCATACGAAAATTTATACGGGCATTCAGGATATCATAAGAATTGGTCGTAGACTAATTCTAGCTTTTTAACTTGTTTAGATATAAATTTTTAAAGTCACTGTATACGTAGATTTGTGTTTCGGAAAATTGATTGACTTATCTGTGTAGTTTATATATACGTCCTCTTACCTAGCTGTAAGTTATTTCTTCCAGAAACTGAATTTGTGTGCATAGTTTTAACAAATGTCATTTTGGGTTTGGACTGCTTTTCGATTTACGGATCAGAAGAGAATACATTTTCCTAAATTTCTCCCTTGAAGGTTAATGTAATAATAAATTGTACTTTGTAATATCATTGGCAGATCAAATTTTAATTTCTACAGATTTAAAAGTATACCTAGCCTATGTAGAGGTCTGATACCTGGGATTTTGGGTTTGCGACAGTGCACATTTTCGTATTGAGTAATTTAGCAATTCTGTAATGTTCAGTTTGGATTTTTTACCCGATTGAATAAGATCAATTCATAATGTGAATTAAATAAGTAAAGCGATCGAAATAGTTTATTCGTAGCAAATTTTTATCGTTTATCTCATCTCATTTTCTAAAAAATAAAACTAAGAACTACGAGTGTGGTAAAAAAAAAGTGAAGTGACAAAGTTATTGTATTGCAAAAAGAAAGTACAATGAAGTGGAAGTGTAGTGCTTGTGAATGATATAAAGAATTAGTGATACATTTCGGATTGTTAACGCCAATTTAGTTAATCGAGCGAAAATTCTAAATATAGTGTTGGGGGTAGGTAAAAATTTGTGTTGTATTTGCTACCTTAAAGTAACCAAAAAACAATATATGGTGCCATACAGACAGCCAATTCTTCAGGAAGTTTCAACACCATCCATCAACTGGCAAGAGGGGGCCTTGAGATTTCCCGATCTTGACATTGATTTGATTCGCTCATCAAATGCAGGCTCTAAAAACACGTCGACCGGAAATTGCGAGGTATTTATTCAGCCTGACTTAGAATATCTCAACACAACCCTAATTTAGTGGGAAGCTCTGTAGTGGATAGAAAGTTATCTAAGAAAGAAAGCTACGCTGCATCAAAGTGTACTGATGTACCTATGCAATAATACAAAGGAAAGGATATTTAAAGTTCCTGAAAATTTATCTAAAGAACTCAAAGCAGTTAAGGGCGGTGAAGAAATTATTCGGCAATTGAAGGAAAAATTTGCAAGGATGCAGACGAATCTACTCGGCATTCTTATATTTTTAGCATACAAAACAAAGAGTTTGAAAATTGGAAAATGCATCATGTTTTTACCAAATCCAAAAATTAGCAGTAATTTGAAATGAAGATGATGAAATAAGTCGTGTTTACCCGGGAAAGCAATATTATGAAATAGTTTCCGCTGAAGATGTTAAGGTAAAAAACAACATAGATTAGTACTGGTCAATCTCAGGAAGGCTTATCAACTTTATAAGGACAAATATCCCGAAAGACCGATCGGATTCTCTTCATTTGCCAGCCATTGTCCTCTGCAGTGTGTTTTCAGAAATTCAAGTAGAACTCAGTGTGTCTGTCTTTACACCATCAAAATATAAAGCTGATGTTTGATGTTTTAAAAAGAGATAAGCTAATTTCTGACGAAATACTGTGAACTTCTTCCAACAATTTTGAGTAAAACTCCTAACGAACAGTGCTTTCTTCTAAATGTAAAAATTGTCCAATGTAACAAATTCTGCACGACAAAATACATTTGGCTCTTCTGGAGAAAGATATTGAAGACCTGACCTTCAAACTCTGCAACCAAACCGACATGTGTATGTTTCAAACTATTTTGATGCAAAGTTTAGAATTTGTTGATTCATTTTGTGAAAAAACTTATAAGTTTCTACCGCATTCTTATAGAGGGGATCAACAAAGAAATATTTCAAGAACAGAAAAAGCCTGAGACCGCAGCACGTCATTTCCATATGAATAGTAAATATAGTTTCAAAAATGGGCTAAATCGGGCAACCCCTTCTTGGTGTTGCCATTTAAAAATTTATATCGAAATGTTACCGTTTCAACGTTACAAGTTATCTTTTGTTAAAGAATTATTCATTTTTCGGATGGCTCTGGAAGTAAATACAAAAATAGGCTGACCTGGTACAATATTATGTCATATGAACACAGAAACTTGAGGCAGAATGGCAGTTTTTTGCAACTTGCTATGAGTAACCTTAGGAGGAGCTCTAAAAAAAATGCAGCAAAGGCTTGCTTGCAAAATATGGAAATCCAAACATCGAAACATTTGTACAATTGGGCTGTTTCACAGAAAGATTAAAAGTCAAATGTGTTCATGTTTCATAAAAAGATTACACCGATATTGAAAGAAAAATTAACAAGTAAAAAAGCTAGAATTGGTCTAAGACCAATTCTTATGATACCCTAGATGAATGCCCGTATTAAATTTCGTATGGTCACCGATCTATTCAAGTATTGATTTTGAAGTTGTTTTTCGCATATATTTCTAGAACAGTTTGTCGCACAGAAAAAATGGTAATAACCAATTTTATAGGATTTCGTATTCTGCAGAAGTTTTTAGTACAATAAAAATGTCTTGGACTGATCGTTTTCAAAGTATACGTAAAAAACAGAAATTTTTATATGGCAACACCAAGAAGGAGTTGCCCGATTTAGTAAATTTTTTACATTTTATTTGATAATGTAGTAAAAACATCATGTACGAAATTTCAGCTCTCTACGTCGATGCGTTCTCAGGCAGTGTCCAAATATATAGCGGAAAACGAAATTTTTATATGGCAACCCCACGAAGAAGTTGCCCGATTTGTCTCATTTTCGAACATAATTTTACTTTTTTTTTTTAAAGTCCGTGTACAAAATTTCAGCTCTTTAAGTATACGCGTTCTAGAGTTATCGTGCGAACAGACGGACGGACGGACGGACATGCAAAAATCGAAATAACTTTTAATATTATGAATGGGTGTCCAATCCATTTTGCTCTACCATCATTATTTCGAGGTGTTACAAACGGAATGACAAACTTAGTATACCCCTATGATTTCATCTAGGGTATAAAAATAGACATAATCGTATCAAAGCAAAAGAAGGTACTCAAAAGTACTACGCTTTTATACCTGTAAATGATAATAGTGTTAGTGCTAATGAATACTCGTTTTATACTAAAAACAAAATTGGAAAATTCATGTGTAATGTCTAACGCTGAATGCAGCTCAGTGAGTTAGCCATAGATCGGAGCCAGCTTCACTGCCAACGGGAACGACACATGTGCTGATATATTGGAATTAAAATATCGGTTGTTTGCATCTCTAAACTCCCCAGCAAAAAAATTATTTCATTATGAAATAATAAAACAAAACTATTATTATAATATGTTTTATTTTTTAAATTTCATTAAGCATCCAAGAACAATAATCAAAATCATTTTTTGAAGTAAGTTCTAAAATTTATGGTACATATGACATTTTGCAGAGATGCTAATAAAAAAAAATTGTATCTGCTAATCTAAGAGCTAAACGATCGCAAATTTTTGATATGAAATGTATTAATGTTAGAGCATTTCAATAAAAATATTTTTCAGGGAGGAGATTCTTTTCCGAAGAGGTCAAAAATCCAAAATTAATAAAAACTGTATATTTTTTATATTTTGTAGCTTTTTTATCTTTTTTTGAAAAGCTCAATTAATTTGAGATATCAACCAAAACAATAGAATAACTCGATCCTAGGGAATCAGCAAATTAAAAAACACGTCCACAGTGAATACTTTAAAACTTGAGTCACCCTGAATCCAAGGCCTGAGGTCGGCAGGGTCCAATACTTTTAATACTTAACTAATTCTCAAAGTTTCATCGAAAATTGCTATATAATCTCTTTGGAGAATTGTATTGCTACGAGCGTGGTCTTTGTTCGTTATTCAAACACAATATTTCTTTATTTTTTTATTTTTTTTTTTTTTGACTATCAGAACCAGCTTAACACAAGCTCGCTGCATGGACACCTTTAATAAATAAACGGTCAACAATACATGCGTTTCATAATTTAGTCGGTGTTAGTATTAGTATGTTACACTAAACATAAACCAAAAACCAGATGAAATTACATGCAGAAAACATTAAACAAAATAGATTAAATATTATATAGACGTTCTACTTTAATTATTGCTAGTACTGTACTTCCAATTATCGCAGTCCACTTTACTGTCTGAAATAAGACTCGCGTCTGGCGGTGAGAAGCGCCTTGTTTATACTCTATAAATTATCCTAGAATCTTCCCGAATATTCTGTTCTCGAAACATCGATACTCCGAACCTACACATGTCTCTAATACGATTCTCCGAAAGTTGTTTATGTCCGCACTTAATTAGCCATTCCACACGAAGTATGTAGATGTCGCTTGTTATTTTTCTATTGCACGTAACAGTATGCATTTAGGGTGCTGTCAAGTAAAGTTTTCTTCTCTTTGTGAAAGGAGTCGTAGTGTTTTGCCAAGATTGATGGTCAGCTCATTGGATTCTGATCAGTCAGAGACAATATTAAGGGAGATTTTTTTTACATAAGGGTCGAAAAGGCCCTGTCATGCTTGTAGGTAGGCTTATTGATGGTGATGAAATGAATTCTTATTAAAGGTTACTACATCTAATATGATAGGATAAGATATGCACAACATTTCACTTTGGTGAGTGAGAAAGAGCCTTCTCGTTCGTTTTTTAGCCCGGTAATAAACAATGGTTACCAATCTCATCGCCCATTATCTCAGCTGTTGAGTAAGAGAAATATGTTTATAAAAGTAACGTCATCGTTTTTTCATCCTCTTTGATGTTAGTTTCAATCCGCAACGTGACAAACTCTGGCAAATTCTCTGATTGGACTACATATCTAATGTTAGTCGAAGCCTAATAATAAGATGTTTAGTTTACATTAGAATTCAAGCAGAAATAAGATAAGATGTATATATGGGATCGAGGCTATTTTAAGCTTATAGGCAGATAGAGCCTTAATGGCTCTGGTGTTAGAGCACTTAATTATAAACACGATGTTTTTTTACGGCTCCCAAAATTCGAAGGATCGTCTGGGATAGAGACAACCCTATTCGACGTTAATGTAACAGCAACGACAATTAAAAGTGTAAAAGACACATATCTGAGAGCAGATGTCATTTCACGAAGGCCGATCTGTGGGGTCGAGGTATCCTTAAAATTTAATCGGAACATCAAAGAAGGGTGTCGGTGGCTCGGTTCAGCCCAGAGTTAAAAACAAGATGTATGAAAGCTCAAATTTTAGTTTCAGCGGTTTATCACATAACTCCATGGCCTATTTCAGATGAATAAGACTGCCATAAATTTCTTGGCAATGGCATAAAATCATATAATTTTGGCAGCATTACGCCCCTCCAAGATTATGCTTTGATTAGCAGGTACATTAACTATAACAAATCAGGGAAAGTAGACTTTACTTTTGGAACTCTTGCTTGTTTTCTTATAGTTATGGCGAGTCGAATATTGCGCCTCCGAATGCTTCAAGGAATGTTTTTAAAGCAGTTTGTAATGCTGTCCATTTAGTCAAACTAAAAGTCCATAACATCGATAGTTTTTTGTTATTCTAGATCAAAAGTTTTTTTTCTCCAAAAGCCTAATGCATGTTATCACAGATACAGCTTACATGACTGACTCCAAATAAAATTAATAAAATTAATTAATTAAATTAAATTAATGCTGAAATGACACAGGGCTCTATTCTTCACTTCATTGCAATTCAAACTACTGAGAAATAGAGTTTGAAATTTCTTTCTATCATTTTATCATTGGTCTAATCTTTCGTCAATTATCTTATAGTCAATTCTAAGTTTCTAGGTTAGCCGATAGTTTAGAGTACAATATAAGATCACTGATTTTGAGTACTTGCCGAGAATAAATTGAATTTAAGTTTGAATTTAAAATTACAAGCAGAAAAAACCTAAAAATTTCCTGCTTCATACACTATTTGATTGGCCTTAAAGTAGTAATTACGTTCGTTCGTAAACGTAGTGCTGGAAATAGTATATCCCACGATGGTCTGTTTTTATACCCTAGAGGAAATCTATAGGGTATACTAAGTTTGTCCTTCCATTTGTAACGCACAGAAATAAGGATGGTAGAGAAAAATGGATTGGACACCCAGCATAATATTAAATGTTTGCATGTCTGTCTGTCCGTCCGTCCGTCCGCCCGTGGACTCGAGAACGCGTGCACTTAGAGAGCTTAAATGTTGTACACGTACTTGAAAAAAAAAATAAAATAAAATTAAGTTCGAAAATGAGATAAATCGGTCAATTTCTTCGTGGGGTTGCCATACAAAAATTTAGTTTTCCACTATATATTTTGACACTGCCTGAGAGCTGAAATTTGGTACATGGTGTTTTCAAATAAAATTTCAAAAATAGACTAAATCGGGCAACCTCTTCTTGGTGTTGCCATATGATAATTTTGGTTTCTTACATATACTGCGAAAACGATCAGTCCTAAACGTTTTTATTGTACTGAAAAGTTCTTCAGAATACGAAATCCTATAAAATTGGTTATAATCATTTTTTCTGTCCGTTCTAGAAATATATGCGAAAAACAACTTCAAAAATCAAACTTGCGCAGATGGGTGGGTAACCATACGAAATTTCATATGGGCATTCATCTAGGGTATAACAAGAATTGGTCTTAGACAAATTCTAGCTTTTTTACTTGTTTAGGTTCAATAAAATTAGCCTTACTTACCATTGGCTTTTTTACATATTCCTTACAGGAAAGCTGCGACTTTCTCAGTATTAGAAGTTAATCACTAAATTTTTCATCCCATTTAAATTTCTCCGGAGCTAATTGTATATTTCTAAACTTTTTAGACCCCGATGACAATTTTTAATGTAGGTACTATTAATAAGTATGCGAGCGTTTATTTACTTTTTTCATTTGTGGGATTTGTACCCATTTATAGGCTAATATCACCTCAGCATTACATTTTGCTTTGTTTGTATTCTGTGTGAAAGAAATTTTGATATTTCTTTTTTAATTTTAATTTCAAATTCTATTTTTCAATAGTGGAATACTGTATGATCTAACTGTGGTTTATGCTTATTGCTTAATCTCAAAGTCCCAATTGGATTATTGCTCTTCAAGCAAACCTTATTTATTTCTATATCAGTTTGAATTAGAACTAAATACTTTCAGTTTCACACTTCCAGCTTAAGCCACGGTTTGGCTTAAAATCAGTATATCTCTTTAACGCTGCTTTACCATGTTAACTTAAACTAAGCTTAGGAAGAAAATCTGAAATTGTAAAATCAAATCGCAAGTAAAATCAAAGAAATCAGTAATTTCGATACACAATTTTTCTGTGCTGTCATCTTTTCAAAAGGTTTTTAGCTCATATAGAATTGTGAAACTCACCCCTCAATTCTGTATAAAAGATTCCTAAGAGATATGATAGAACCAGAGATCTTACAAGGATCCCATTCCTTGTCTTCCACTTCTGGAAATGTTTCAGGAAATTTTATGAATTTTCTTAGATTGTTAGGTAACAATTAACATCGCACTATAGCCAATTACCCTAGATATCGAAGGTTGTCCTAAATTGAGGATATTTTTATCCGCCCAACAGGATCTTGGTATGAACTTATAGCAAAAAATATTAAATGTTGCATAACTTTAAAGTGAAATGGTATTGTCGAGTAATGGAGATTATCGTAAGACTGCTCAATTTAAGGGTCAGAAATTTTGGCATAACTGAAATTTCTTATGAATACAGCCTCAGAAATAGCAAACGGATCTAAGTCATTTCGTATGTTTCTCAGAACTATCCTCTGCGCACGACTAACAATGTCTAATTTTTTAATTAAAGTACATTTCACAAACTTACGTAGGTATATGTTATATAAATATGTATACTTACTTTATTACATTTTATCTATAATTTCGCACATTTGGAACAAAACAATTTCTGCGACTATCACGATAAGAGATTTAAGCGTAACTCAGTCAGGTCCTCTTATGTTACGAAATATTTAACAGCTAGTTTTGTTCGCTAGAATGCCAAATTCCTTTAAAAAAATTCCACTAAAGTTAGGAAATCAGCTGACTGCTGACATCTGTTAACTCTTCACGCAGGATACCAATTTCGGCTAACGGGCTATAGCAGCCCAGTTAAGAGAGTAAGAGCTCTTAACTTTTACCTAGAACCGGGGTCAATTTCGCTTAACCATCACATAAGCCATACCTGTCCTGAGATAAGCTCTAACTGTGAAGCAGACCCCTAAGCTATTATTAGCTTTCCTTTTAAGGAGTGAGTCTGGTGTTTTTCAGATAGATTTTGCCAACCGAAAACGTCGGATAGTAATTTTGTGCTTTTATCAATTTCAATTTATTTTCAACAAGAAATTTTACATTGATATTAATAAGCAAAGCGATATTGAGCATAAACAATGGACTCTTATAGGGTCTTAAAACCTTAATCAATCAATTAATCTTCAACGCTACCTAGTTTTACATATGACAATAAATTTCAAAAAGTAGGACATATTTGGATTTTAGTACCCATTAAACTCTAAAACGATCAACAAAATGTTTGTAAAACTTTTACGTGTCATAAACATCAACTAAAAATGGCTGAAACTATGAAAAAGACAATGCAAAATGAAACTATCAACCAATTCACCTCTGTATGATACCTTGTGATACAACCAACCACCCCAAGGAATAAATTTTGGTGTTTCACTATGAAAAAAAAAAAATATATAACCCAAAACCTACCCAACCCAACAAAATCGTTACTTTCTGTGCCCATTCCAAATGCCTCGTCAGCGCCGCCAACAAAGTGCCTTCCTCCTGCACAAAAGAATTTAAAATCCGCCAATTCACTTTCCCGCCCGCTTCATGATTTGAATTTAATTTCGAATTCATGTATAGCTGTGGCTGAAAAACAAAAATATCCTCACTCATACACCCCTCCTCAGGCATTCGCACACAGCCAGAGCAAGCGGCGATGATCTCTTTTAACCGAATTGTGCGACATCTTCAATTGTTTTAATGAAATCAATTTTTGTTAAAGAAATTTTTGAAACCCCAGCAATTCAGTTTGTGTTGGTGTCTGATTGTTTGTGTGGGTTCAGCCATAAATGAAATTTACGAGATTTATATATAACACCGCACCGCATAGTGTCGTCGTCAGCTGGCGTGCCGAACCAACACTCACACAAACAGTAATACAAACGAGTTAAATTAAGTTGCCAGAGGAGAATGCCACAAAACGGATATTCTGCTCTGCGAATGATGCGGTGCGGCACGGCGCGGCGGTAAATATTCACAGTCCAGAATTTGATACAGGAAGGAGTTTTCCTATAATGGCGGTGGGGAATCAAACGACGCATGCGTTTCTTTTTTATTATAGGGTGCCAAAAAGGGGGCGTAGCTTCTTTATTGTTTGTGGCTGTGATGGGCACAAATAAAGTACAGAACGCTACCCAACAGCATCTAGATCTAGCATTCCAGCCCAGTTGCCATCAATTCAGATGAGGCTACCATCACGGTCCGTTTATGGGTGATTTGATTCGCGAACCTCGAGAAAGAACGTTGCTGTTTGCCGTTGCACATCATATCACAAAAGTTCCATTACCTGTGGTCTGAAGTTTCTTGCGAAAGTTTGGATTTTCTTTGTTTTTGTGGTTATATAACGCCGGTCGTGATTTTATTAAATTAAAAATTCCTGATAGGAAGGAGTCGTTCGAACCTAATATCCGCATCCTCTAGTGAGGAATATAAAAATAAACGCTAGTGAGTGAAGTAAATTTCTAACGGTAAATCAATGAATATTTAGAGTGATTCATTTTATTGATACCCTTGCGGACGTTTGTGAAGTTGTGCGTGATTACTTGTTTTTAATGGCGGTTGTATTCGAAATTTGAAAATTATACTTATGAAGACCCTTATTTAGTTAACAAATTAAAGTAAAGAAGAAAAATATTACCCAAGCAAATATAAACACAATAAGTGAATGTAATTCACCGTAAAATTGTCTTGTTGAAGAAGTTTATAAACTTTTTCCATCAACACCTCATGGTTAAGGAACTTCCAAGAACACCGAAAGTACACGTAAAATTGTTTTCTTAAGTGCACAACCATACAACTGTAGGAGAAAAGTTTTCAGATTATTTTCATCGTATACCGTGTACCTACCTTGTCGGTAGTTAGCGCTGTTGTTTTCGTTATTGATATCTTGACGAAGTTTGTTGTAAACTTTCCGTAAAATAAAAAAATAAAAAATAAAAAACAAAACTTCAAAAAAGGCAATTGTTCTCTGTGCACGTTAAAACGAAGTTTTCTTTTTATGCAGTTCAAGTGTACTTAAAAATTTAGGATTTTTTAAATAGTTGTTCCTCAATAATTGTAGGTCAAGAGTTTGGATGCAGATTGAATAGGAAAAGTGTGAACGAAAAGAAAGTTTGTAGGGGTTTTTTTCTGGTTTTTCTGGAACCATTGAAGGCGGGGTTCTACCCGCTTCATCGCATCGCCAAAATTTTTACGGACGGCAATAAGGTAAATTTAAAGTTTCATATGCACAATTAACTTATTGTTTATGAACCCTTAAGTTATTATAGTTATACTTTTCATTTTATACCCCAGCTCTGTAGCGAGATAATTTTTTTCTGTGGAAATTTCATCAGCTTATATACTAACTTATGTCTGAATATTCAAAACACAATAATTTGTAGGTACTTATGTAGTTCCTGTTTAACGAAAAATATTACAAAAATAATTGCATTCATAATTGTTTTAAAGTTTTTTAAATAACTCTCGAGTGACATAGGAATGGGAATAGAGATGAGAAAGGTGATGACAAGTCCTGTCTGTTTACCGAAAATATTAGCCCCATGATATTTCGGTAAGTTTTGAGCCATAAAGCATATTACAACATCCCAATATTATACGTTTTAATCCACATTTACATTGTACATCTGAACTCACGGTTGTGAATTAATATTGAATGCATTTTACTTTTGGATCGTAGAAAAAATATGACAAAATTCTAAGATTAAACTGTATACCTAAATTAAAGTCTTCTGTTGCTCACATTCTAAATAAAATTCAGTTTACAATAAACAAATAATTTCACTTAAAAAAAAAAAACTGAAAGGAATATGATATATGTTCATAACCCCAGTTTTTTGGATCCTAAAATCATCCGATAGAGACAATACTTGCAATAAAATCCTCGAATATTTGGTTCCATGTTGCAACAAATATCTTACCTGGTAATTCAGATTTTAATATTTGAAGAAAAATGAAATGATATTCCAATCAAATAATTTTTATGTTCCTAACATTTTTGATCAAGATGGCTACTTTTTGGATTCTCCGGTACAACAGTAAAAGTGAGAATTTGTTTTTTTATTTGTTATTTTATCGCACAACTTATTGATTTAGGCAATCGTCGTTATCTTGTTCACTTGCAAATTTCAATACCGTTGCAATGACATTTTTATCTTAATAAATACTTTAATATATTTAAAATATTTCTGATGTGGAAAACAATATCTTTCGTGTCCAGTTTTTAATAAAATTTCCAATTTTTCTTAAATACGGGATCCAAAAAAGCAAAATCAAAATTTGGTCGAATGGGCGATCAGTGATAACTGCTGAGGCGCTATTTCCCTAGATGTGTGATTTGTACCCATGCCACTAAATTTTGAAATTTTGTATGCTTATCCAAAAAATTTGAGATGTAATCTACTAACACGAAACCGAAGTATTCGCCGGTAAATGTGACAGCTACCCACTGACCTTATGGGGGACCGGTTTCATCCCCCCCCCCGCCACCCCCCCCGCCTCCTTCGGTGCGCCCGATACGAATCACAAGAATAAATCTAAGATAACAAGAATAGAATAGTGATTACAGCAACTAAACCTCTATTGTGTAAGCAGGCTCATCAACCTATTATTATTTCACGATCTGTTTTCAATACTGCTAGATATACTAGTTATTTTTGTAATTCTAGCTGGTAGATTAACGAATTGCAACAATTTTTCAATAGAATTCAATAATATTTCGGTGCGATGGTTTTAGGTTTCTTTTTAAAATTTTGTGAAAGCGGCACAAATTGCCGGGTTTAAATAAATGGGTTTCATTGTTTATGAAATTATAATTAATTTATTGAACATAAGGAAATATGATCCATGCCGAAATTTACGCAGATAAAACTTGAAATTCAAGATCTTTGAAAGAAGCAGTTCTTAAGTGCTCAGATGAACTCAGGACGTGGCTTTAGAGCCCTATTTTTGATTACTATAGCACCCACCCCAAACCAAATCCTGGGTGCGCTACTGATTCGTATAGTTGAATTTTACTCCAATTTATTTTTGTCTATGTTATATATAATTTTTATTTATTTATCCTTTTATTTATTTATCTTAAGGTGCATCTATATACATACATACACATTTTTCCCTAAAGTGAGTGGCATCAATTTGTGCCGCAAAGCATAGGTAGTTTTCGTTAAGATACCGGAAAGCTCCACCTTGGAAAATATAGATTATGTTTTTATCCGTACAATGCACGTAGCTTTTTCTCTAAAATGTAGGTAATATTCAAATAGGTAATAGTTTATAACTATATCTTTAAAAAATATAAGAATGAGCTGAATAGCTCAGTTTTATGTGCTATATTACCATATATGTGGAAAACAATATCTTTCGTGTCCAGTTTTTATTAAATTTTTGCAATTTTTCTTAAATACGGGATCCAAAACAGCAAAATCTAATTTTTTCGAATGGGCGATCAGTGATAACTGCTGAGGCGCTATTTCCCTAGATATGTGATTTGTACCCATGCCACTAAATTTCGCTTAATTTTAACAAGATAATTGCCTTGTATTGGGGGTATTTTTACTAAGGTGAAGGGTACAATTAACTTAACTAATGAAATTGGACTGGAAATGGACTATACACATACGGTTTTTAGGTATCATTTCATTCACTACACTGAAGGGCTTATCAACTTAGCTAATGATAGTTTATACTCTATGTATGGATATAATGGAAGTTGTCCATTCGATTAAGGTATGTTATATCTACCTCGTTTGCATGAAATCTACATTTGTACTCGTATATGTAGAAGACGTACTGCGATAACTGGATCGTAATTAATATATACATATATATAGAAAAGTACATATATATAGAAAAGATACCTTCTCAGACTCTATAATTCCATATTCCTCTAACCACCCATGGAATATAAAAATGTCAGCTTTCCATTCCATGATACATATATTAATTACGATCCCATTATCGCATTTAATAAAGAACTTAAAACAATTTTGAAAATAGCACAACATAATGGGTATCACAATCGGCATATTTACAATTTATTATTTAATAAAATACAAAAGCATTCAATTCAATTTTTATATGCTGGTCACAGATTAGAATCCCAAGCTAAAACATGGAGAAAAATCCCATTTATCCAAAATACTGAGAGGGATATAAAAAAAATTTTAACTTCCAAAGATATTAATCCCGCCTTTTTCTGTAAAAACACATTACAAAAATTGCATCTTAAATTATAAAATAAAACCAAAAATTGATGCACTAGAAAAAAGCGGGGTATATCAAATTAAATGTAATGATTGTTCTGGAATTTATATAGGTAAAATGAAGCCAACTCTAAAGATTAGATTAATAATTAGTCTGCTATCTCCAAACATTTAAAAGAGAATAAACATAGCATAAATTCAAATAGAATTAAAATTTTACATAACATAGACGGAGGAGAAATCTTGACTAGGGCAGAAATTTTTGAAATAAAAAAAGCTAAATATGTTGGACAAAACATAGTTAATGATCAGCTAGATTTTATGAACAATAGTCCGCTTTTAAATCCAAAGTATTTTGTAACCGGCGGGAATAATCAGTCGATAGTCTGATGATGCCTCGATAGGCCGAAACGCGTCGCACTCTTATAAAAAACCTTTTTGTTTTTTAAATAGTTAAAAAGTTAACAAGTGTTTTCAGTTAATCATACATGTTATTAGTAAGATTTTATTAAATGATAACTTTTGGTTGATACATGTATGATAAAAGTATATTTTGGAATGGACAGAAAGGGAATGAAGAGTTTGTTTATCTCAGCTTATCATTGGTGGGTAATAAGGGTATCGTTAAACCGGAAGTCCTGTCTATTAGTGATATACATACATATAACATAAATGTATATGTGCGTTATTTGTCTAAACAACTATTTTGGTTTTTCCATAACGTTATGGAATTGATATTATTTTACCAAATGAGACTATATTTCTATTCGATTTAGTTTTATGATTTCATAACTTATTGGTCACAAAATAATAAAATGTGTGGAAAATAACGCAGCTTTTCATCTCAAAATTTCTTTTATAAAGCGGCTTATACACCATTTGAAAAGAAATTTATTCAGAATATGTTTTTTTATGTACTATTTTTAAGGAAACACTAGTTTATTTGACGGAAATTCCTTGCATTTAATAAAGGGAACCGTACATTATTTTTTTGCAGTGTAGTTTTGTAGATTTTTAGATTTTTTAGATTATATGTTTTAATTTTTTTATATTTTATTGTGTTTTTTTTTATATATTTTTGTTTTTTATTCTTCATACTTTTACTATTTTGTTGCCTTTCGCTTTTTTGTGTGTTTTAACTCATTTCTACAATTTTCTTCTGAAGCTCCATCACGTGTAATAATTAAAAAAATGGTTTTTCTTTGTCAATTTGTCACAGGGCTTGATGATGGTCAAACCTGACCCGAAACATTGCCGCCCTAATAATAAAAATCACACAAAAAAAATAAAAAAAAAAATAAAAAAAAACTTTTCACACGGAGAATCCCAAAACGAATCGTTTGAATTATATCATGAAAAATAAAGTAGTTGATCTTGAAATAATTGTAATTAAAATAAAATCTTTTTTATTTGAAAGAAGAAGAATATAATGATGCTGATGTCGTCGTTGATGCATCTATTCATAACTATGCTGATAATGTCCAGATATACTTAACCAGACCCATAGGCTTAATGGATGTGTGTGTCGATTAAAGGATGATCTACAACGATATCTGTTTACCAGCCACATTTCTCAATAAAACGGCATCTGCCTACGTTCATTCTGTGCAATCTAAACTTTGAATTCAATTAATCAAAATTTTCCTGTTGTGACCACATTAGTGTTTCCTTAGGTAAAATATGTATATGGCTGCCTAATGAGACTTTGAGTAAACTCGGAACATTTCGAAAAAGCTTTTAAAATCCCTAATTCTTCCTTATTTTACTTATAGCTGTATAATACTTTCCCCGTTAGACTCAGTCTGCCGGAGAAGGCTCTTAATAGCCTAAAATGATGCACTACTCTTCATATAAATATCGAGTTAATCATAATTCTCCAGTCATAACTTTTTTGTTTGATTGTCATTAGAAGCCTACTTAACTCAATATAGTTTAAAGTTTTTACATCGACTCATATTCAGCCAGCAGCGAGGGTACCTATTTGAAAAGCTGACTTTCTTCGAGTCGACGAGACTGTTCTATTATTACGATGCAGATCCCAATATGGGCAGCGTTCCTACTTTGTCCAATGTGTTCGTAAATGGAATCTTACCACATGATGTACAACTTTCTAGGACCAGAGGGACCTTTAGTAGACTATTAAAATCAATTGACAAATTTTCAAAAAATCAGATCGGCGCATTTTGGATGACCTTGATGCTTTTGACATACTTATGATAGTGTCCAAGCGAAATGTAATCAAATTGGTAAAATGTAAAAAAAGTAAGACAATTCCCTAAATTTAAGACAGGTTTGTTTCCTAAAAATAAATGTCATTTTCTCTGATATACAGGGAAAATCAGTTTAATTTCCCCAAATTAATGGAATATTCAATGGATGTTAGTATTTGGCACCAAAAAACCTATATAATACGTAAAAATGTTAAGCTTTCTCAGATAAAAGGAAGAGAACATTCAATAAATTAGATATTATTCTACATTTGAAAGTATCCAAATTTTAGGGAAAAAATCCTATTACACTTTTTCCAAGATGTACCTTCCCCAATCTTATCAAAAAAGCTTAGTGGCACAAAGTGTTATCACTCACTTTACGCAAAAGTTTTTACTGTGTAGGTAAAAATTGTTTTTTTTTTAGACTGTACGTAGCACGAGAATAAATTTGATTTGTTTTTAGAATAATTCTATTTTTTAATGCCTTTCCTAACTACGTTTAACTTTTCTTTTTCATTTAGATATCAAATATAATTTATGATTAAGGGAAACAATTCAATTTTTGCAACTTGCCTCACACAAGTTGTAGCATGGTATGGCGTAAAATGTAATGCTACTTATGAAATAAAGTTTGTATTTTCAAACATAAAATATACACACAACTGTGACAAAAAATAGTACTGAAAACGAAATATTCTTTGTACATATTTTAATGCGGTTACAACATGAAACTAAACAGTCGTGATATACATATGTATGTAAGATAAGATATACATTTTTCATGTGGTCATGTCTTTTCACTCTTTCATACGCATTACCAAAATTTCATCTGGTAAGCTGTAGCTTAAGGGCTCCATACACTCTAGACAAAACCAATCACCAAGCTCTTTGTATAGCCTTTTCTTCGCTGAACATATTTTTATACCCTAGATGAAATCATAGGGGTATATTAAGTTTGTCATTCCGTTTGTAACACCTCGAAATAATGATGGTAGAGCAAAATGGATTGGACACCCATTCATAATATTAAAAGTTATTTCGATTTTTGCATGTCCGTCCGTCCGTACGTCCGTCCGTCCGTCCGTCTGTGCGCACGATAACTCGAGAACGCGTATACTTAAAGAGCTGAAATTTTGTACACGGACTTTAAAAAAAAAAAAAGTAAAATTAAGTTCGAAAATGAGACAAATCGGGCAACTCCTTTGTGGGGTTGCCATATAAAAATTTCGTTTTCCGCTATATATTTGGACACTGCCTGAGAACGCATCGACGTAGAGAGCTGAAATTTCGTACTGTTTTTACTACATTAGCAAATAAAATGTCAAAAATTTACTAAATCGGGCAACTCCTTCTTGGTGTTGCCATATAAAAATTTCGGTTTTTTACGTATACTTTGAAAACGATCAGTCCAAGACATTTTTATTGTACTAAGAACTTCTGCAGAATACGAAATCCTATAAAATTGGTTATTACCATTTTTTCTGTGCGACAAACTGTTCTAGAAATATATGCGAAAGCAACTTCAATATCAATACTTGAATAGATCGGTGACCATACGAAATTTAATACCGGCATTCATCTAGGGTATCATAAGAATTGGTCTTAGATCAAATCTAGCTTTTTTACTTGTTACTAATACGTTTAAATGCCTTAAGTTAAAACATTATTCTGTTCCACTACAAGGATATCTTTTTTAAATATACCTACTAGTCGGAGAATACGTTTTAAGAAATGGTTGTACCTGTATCGGTACCACAGGACTCTATAACTTATATATATATACATTTATATAAGTTATAGTATGTGCCGATACTCCTCAAAGTTGATTCAATAACTACGGAGGTTGCGATTTTTTTGTAAACAGCTGGTATTTCATCAATATACTCCAAAATTACTGGTTGTCGTAAGCTAGGGAAAGACCTTCATTTGAAGTGAAAGGAATTGCACTTTCTTTAAATGGTAATGGTGTGCTGAATTCTAATATATCACAAAAACTAAAAGTGATACTTGAAAACAATGTAGGTATGTCAATTGAGAAGACTATAGTAGTTGCAATGGAATTAAGATCTTTCCATGTTATGGCTTCCGTAAATAAATTATTATCTCCATTGGATGGTTTTTAACGCTTTCCGGAAATAGTCGTTATAAGTGTATTTTGGATATATGATTCATTTCTATTATAGCTTTGAAATCATTTATATCTAATAATATCCTGTGGAAGTGCTTTAAATAGAGCAATGGACACAATTTCGGGGATTTCATAAATGCTCAAGGGTTTTCCAGGAACAGTGCTGGTGTTTCGATGGTCGGACATTAGTAATAAAATGTTGCACGAAATGGAAAAAAAACACACTAGTATCATCCTCACTTATTTCCGTCACCTATCACGGCTAAAATTAATTTGGTGACGCCTGTCTACTTATGTACTTCGCATCAAAATTAAAAACTTTCGATAACTTCTCTCAGTACAATCGACGAAAACATAGTTTTGAGAAATAAACTGTTGGTGCCGATTATATTGTATATCTGAATAGACCATGTTGCAAAATTTATTATTTTAATAGTTATTTTTAATTGTACTATTTTTTACTACATTCTGCAGTTTTCCCCAAAAGCGAGAATAGTTGGAAGAGACTTGCACTAAAATGGATTTAATACCTTTTATTTTAATGATGACATGGAAATATTTACCTTTCTCTTCATTTGTTCCCCAGATAAACTGCCAGTTTATTACAAAGCCTGGTCTCTTGAACAGAATATTGCGTCTGTAGTTAAGATATCGAAAATCTCGAATGGGTAGAATAAAATTTAACTTACGAAAGAGATATATAATAAGGCTAATAACGAATAAAATTTCCTGAATATTTTTTTGTAAGAGTTTAGACTGCAGCCCAAATTTGAGTGTATATCGAACTATGGATCGTGAATGTATGACTGGACGCCTTCCGCATTGTTCGCTTATAACAAAAACTACCTATATATTAGAATTTGAGTTGTAAAAGTTAGTCAGGCTTTTCTGTTCATATAATGTGATTTTGTTAAACTAAAAAATTATTGATCAAGGTTGAAAAGATTGAGTCTGCCTCTTCAGGAGCTACTATAAAATCAGGAAATAATCTTGAAGATTTATTCCTCAGTGAGACCTTTTTTGCCTTTTACAGAGCTGGGTCCAAAACAGTTTGCAGGCTAGAACGGAATTATTGTTGTGTTGTGATAAAGTTTGCTTGAAAGCAGTTTTTCACATTTATATCTTCTGTGCATCTCTGACTACCTTTCAAACATTGATGAAAAGGTTTTAATATCAAAAGAAGGTATAACTCTTGAGAACAAGCTTAATTGGAATAAACATAAGATAAAACAGTTCTCTAGACTAGAACTATGAAATTGCAGAAAACGTTCTGGCATGAGATAAGGACTCAAATCAGACATAATTATTCGGCCTTAAGAATCAGTAGCAAGATCCAGGATCATTTATGCAGCAGCAACAGGGTGGACCAAAAGCACACAAAAACCTTCTGGAGTTAAAGAAGTAGGAATGGCAGTATATTAAGCCCCAAAGCTAACATCTATGAAAGAATAAGAAAATACGCTTTAATATTTTAGGCTGAAGTATATGCATCACTAGAAGCGCATATGAGAGCCTCAGCAATTTACATATATATATGTAGATACAGGTAGTCAACCGTTACTGAAAGTTGTTTCATTACCTAAGCACAAAATGAAGCTAATCCTGGATTGTATCGTAGAAAGACTATCTTATTTCTACGATTGTATCTATATAAACGCTAGAAAGTCTTGTCGGAAGGATTCTAATACGAATGAGAAAGCGGATACATCGGCTAAAAAAGAAACATCTATGACCGCTTATACTCACGATAACCAAAAGTAGATTTAGGTTAACCACTAATAGTTATGTCCTAGAGTGGTGAGTATGTATGCGTATTCAAATGAAAGCCTCAAAATGTAACATTCGGCAACTCAAATTGGAATGTGGTGATAGAGAGCCAAAGTTTTACAATTTGTTACACAAAACGGTGATAGAGAGCCAAAGTTCTACAATTTGTTACACCAAACTTATCTCTTTTACAACCTCGCTCACAAGTATGATGCGCACACATATTGCAGTGTTAAGTTTCATTGATGTACTTAATACGGCAGTATTAAGCATAGCTTATTTGAATATCATTAGTAGATGTGGGGACAACAAAAAAAGAAATGATCATATTTAGGGAGAACTGGAATGGTTTAAGACTGATTAGATTTTATAAAAAAGTTTTAATTAAGTCAGCTGAGATGTTTGATAGAAGGTAGATAGATGTCTTAAGAGACCAAAACCCCCAAGTCTGTACCACCAAGCAGGAAGAAAACTGAGTCATAACTATAACTATGGACTCTCCCATTACTAGATACGAGCTCTATTCTAAAAAAAAGGGGTTGGGGGGGGGGGAATAACAAAACAAAAGGGGGGGGGGTGGAAGGGCAAAAAAACAAAAAAATATGGGTGAGCTATTTTGGTATTCCATACGTGAAAGTTTTATCCATATCAAATCGGAGATGGTTGGGTTCCAAGGTGATCGTTTTCGTGTAGAATGGCTGTATTTTCCTGTATGGGTATTAATAAAGGCTCTATGGCATAAATTAATGAGTCGCTTCTCCATAAGTACCAATTTAGTTACGAACACTCCGAGGTCTGAATACTCTAGTGAGAAAATTAATTTTGTTTGTATTTATATATTTTTATTTTCCAAATGTAATAAATTTGTGACGGTCGCGTAATAGGGCCAGAAATGGCAACCGTATACAAAGTACCTAAAAATACGATAAAAGAAGGCAGTTACGTATAACTAAATACACGTACGTTTATTCCCTACTGCTCATGACAAACATAAAATGAGCAGTTAAGGATAAGCAAAGTCAAGAAAGTTTCTATCGGCATTCTACGATAATCAATTAATGATCTAGTTCAATAATACTTTAGACACACAACACGATCTAATAAATCGTTAACACTTTTATTACTCATTCAAATGCCGTTTGCCACATAGTATTCATAATTATGGATCAAAAAACAGATCATAATGAAGTACACTAATGAAGTTCTTTTTTCTTCATTAGAGCATTATTGAGGAAAAAAAAAGCTAAAACTGAATGTATTTTGTAATATAATATAAATCTAGAGCTAAAGTGTGCATCTGCTCACCATTTCGCTTCCTCACTGTCATTAGTATGTCAAAACTAGTTTCACAGAACAACTTAATTAAAGAAATGGCTGTGAGTCTGCAGTTGCCTAATGATTCAATAGTTAATTATTCATTAGGAGCGCTGTGTGTCTAAGGTATAAAACGTCATTTGATTGATCGTTATTAAACTTAATTTATTACCTGTATTTCATAAGATCTGAACATTATTTTTGAAGCTAAATAATATATATAAAGGGGCTGTTACTTAATTTTTCGTTTGGGCTTCTGCAAGGTGGATGATATCTTATTTTCTTGATATTTTCAAGTTTTTAGAGCTTTCACAGAAAAAAAATATGCCGGTATTTTACCCACACTGCCATGTATAACATAGACACTACTACAAGTGGCATCACGTTTCCATAGTTTTCTCTTTTTGGGTTTAACTAATTTATTCCGCTGAACTTCAAATATTATGTTTTATACGAAATCCACCATAGTCCAGTTCCAGTCAGTAGATTTTCCAAATGAATATATAGAACAGAAATAGATGGCAATACAATATTTGTAATCTTTTGTCTGTCCTTCATACGTCGCTTTAGGCAACTAAAAATTGCTTAATTTTGTTTCCTTAAAAATCGAGTGGAGTATTTTATGTTATAGGAGATAAGCTTATAATAATAGTAATAATTTTGAATGTACAACAGGGCCTCGATAGTTCGAACGTCTCTATAATCCGAACGACCCCCTTCCCCTGTGCAACCGCCGTTTCATGCATTTTAAATGCTACACGCTATTGATTGCCATTCGCCATCTTGCCTTATTTACTATTGTATTGTGGCATCTCAAATTTGACAATTTTTTGTGAGTTTTAAATCATTGCTTTAAATTGAAGAAAGGAAAACACATAACGTTGACAACTCTACAAAAGTGCGAGATTTTGAGCAAGATTAAGGAAATCATCTCGTTAACAATCCTTGCAGAACAGTATAATGTTGGAAAGTCGACAATTTTTGATATTAAAAGCAACGAGGCAATAATGAGATCATTTGTAATAAATACAAAAAAAGGCGCCAGGAAATCCTTAAAAATTCCTGAATACCAAGCTTGAAGATGCTTTATTTACGTGATTTTTAGAGCAACGAAGAAAAAGGGTTCAGGTGAGATACTGATGGAAAACGCTAAATATTTCCATGAAAGACTTCGAAGAGGAGCCTTTGTGCTAGTAGAGGATGGTTACACAATGATAAGCTAACCGATAAGAGACTGTCGAATGCTGAAGCAGCTGTAAAGCTATTCCAGGCGGACGTTATTAGCGAAAAGGATCTGACTGCAGACCAAATCTATAATGCTGATGAATCAGGCATTTACTGTAAAATAATAAAATGTTGGTTTCTTCTACTTCTCGATAATGCACCAACGCATCCACTCGATGAAGATTTTATATCGATTGATGAAAATTTTACTGTTCTGTACATACCGCCCAATTGTCTTAATTCAAACCACAACATTAAAGTAAATTACAAAAAAAACTTCTGTTGCAAGTTTTTAGCCAACAAGAAGTTGATCTAGAATTCAAAGTATCTGGTCCTTAAAAAAATCACAAAGAAAGATGCAGTGTTTTCACTGACCCAAAGTTGGCAACAATTGTCTTCAAATCTGATTAAAAAGTCTTGGAAGCCACTGTGGCCCTTTTCATTCGAATCGGGGGAAATTTCTGGCTAAGATATGGAAGATTTTGAACCCGAAGATGACTTGCCATTAAGCTTTTTTCTTAACTGAGGCTTTAATTGTTAGGTATCCTTAACTAATGAAGACATATTAAAAACGAAGAAGAATTGGAAGCATCGGAAGTATTGGAACCAGTTGCAAGGATTTTACATACTCAAGCTGTGTATGCGTTAAATACTTAAGTGATAAAGCACTTTCCATGTCGCTAAAGACCACTCGTCAAAGCAATATATTGGAATTCTTTAAAAAAGTTTGATTAATAACAATATACTATAATTATACAACTTTTTTGCATGATTTAAACATTACTTTCAATTACAAAAAAGAAAAATGGCTTTCAGGATATATACATACTATAACCCGAACGCTTCATACAGCCTAACAAAGTATAGATTTTGGTGTTCGGACTATCGAGGCCCAGCTGGATTTTGAAATAGTTGAACTTGTAATATGAATATTAAAGCGAAAATTACATTTGACGTTAAGATGTCACACCCCTGTCAACAAATCGGTCCCACAGAAAATAAAAAATGAAGCGGTCTATGTTATACATATATGTCAGTGACACACGGTCGGAAAAAGTCATTTCGTTAAGAAATGGAATTAGCACGTGAATATTTTGAGCAATGATTTTCTATGATTTCAACGACAGATAGACTCGACAAAAGTGTTCACAAAAACTAAAATAGGTGCTTGTCTGTGAAGTACCATTTTTGATTACTACAGAATGGTTGTTTAATCAGTTCCATCGTAAGTATAGTTTGATCAAGGTCGTCTTGCTACTACATTGTGTCATATCAGAAACGATCAAGTTATAGAGAATATGATGCTTATGGATAACCGATGCACCCATATTGGAAATTCAAATGTCTGGGCATATTAATGATCTGAATAAAAACAATCCTGCCTGAACATTTGACCACCAAGAAGATTCGTTCTTGAAGGAAACAGCATAACACGATTGAGTCTTAAAAGCCTCAATTGCACTGAAATATCGTTGTATGGTCAATGCTGTATAATAAGTCACTATTTTTAGTCGGGCCGGATGTTTTTCAAAAAGAGTGTGAAAAACTACTAAGATGGCAAATTTCTCTCCATCACACATAGCATCTCAGACAATCGAGTTGCTGCCCACTTTATCCCTCTACTTGGGGACTGGGTCACTTATCTCCACTTGGTACCGGACTTCTTCTGAATTCTTTTTATTCCCTTTCATAAAGGATAAAATGTGTAGATTCTACAAAATCTTCTTTCGGAAATGACTGCGGATCGATGGTATCAATGTTTTCATGTTTGGTGCAAGAGAATATAAAAGTGTGTTGAACGTAAATAGAATATTTCAGAAAACAATAACTATTAAAAAAAAAATGTTTTTGTCTTCCCCAAAACTTCTTCTTCCCTGTTGGTCATACTTAGTCACAATTTTGTAGACCTCTAATATAACGTCACGATAACCGAACCCCCTCTCCCCCTCCTGACAGATAAGTAGCAACGCTCATACAGCAATCTCAAAGAAGCGAACGTGACACTAGTCGTATCCTTTTCGGTTAATTTACTTGCAGGATTTTAATTTTAAAATGTTCGAAATGTGGCTTCTAGCATAGCATTCCTAAAGTTAATTTCAGTTTCTTTGATATTTTGGAATTTTATGCAAATTGCAGCCACTTCAACGCCCTTTACGGTGACAAAAGAATTATGCAAGCCTCAGTAATAGGATCAAGAATCACCCTATAGTTAGTAGCCCCCATGGATTAGCAATGCTCAGGGTATAAGTGAAACGAAGTGAAATGATCACCAAACAAAGGGGTAATTGAACACTATACCAGCAGCAATGACAACAGCATCAACTCCTGTATGACCTTAATCCACCTCAAGCAACCCCTTATGGTGTCTTGATCAAGTACACACGTGCAAACGCTCAAACGGACCCATGTTTATAGCTAGACTATCAGAATAGCGTGCCAATGCCTATATGCCAGTTTTATTTCTATTACTGTGATGCGTGCTCAATTAGACGTGAAATTCAAGTGTGATGACAATTGTTATTTCTGAAAGGGGTTAAACCACACGAGAATTGCACTGGTGCTTTTGGGTACAGACAACCTGGAAGTCAAAGACTGAAGAGACCCATGCTCTCATATACATATGAAGAGTGCTGGGAAATAGCCCAAAATGCAATTAGGATAATAAACCTGGTTGAGCTCATGTTCATTACCGCTACGTAACTTTATTATGCTTGGATGATAATTCTGCAATGATGTGACGATGAGCTGTTGTTGTGACTTTTGTTAATGTGCATCTTGTCACCAGCGAATACATATACATAGGAGCAAAGCTTATAGGATAAAATTTATGATCACAGGAAATTAGTAGTTGTTTTGGAACGTTTATATAAGGAGTCCATATAGGAATGCTGCCCTTTACTGCTGCGTGAATGAATAGTGATAGAAATCAAAAATTTAAGCAAAGACCTGCCCTGAATGGGCCTCGTCTCAAGTGGCCTTGTATCGTCCCGCACACTTAACCCTTTGTAAAATTGTGCCTGAATTCTCAGCTCTAAAGTGTTTTATTTCATACCTTTCCTGTGAATTTCAACGCAATCAGGTACTAAAATCATTTACGGCAGCATTTAAGTGGTTTATTTAATTTCGCAATTCATTCATCAGCTCAATTCTGCTATCGGAGATCTTGGTAACTACGCTTCTAGATTGCCTTAAAGGTATTTAGCGTACCAATATGGAATTGAACTCAATAATTTTGCTTGCAAAGATCTCAAAAGATTTCCTGGGGGGTTTATTTCATTCCTGCTATATGCAAACATTCTATTTCTATCCAAATGAACAGGAAATAATGCAAGCTATCAATTAGTAAAGTCAATTATCAAAAGCAATACAATTTCCTCATTTTGAATTTCACTCGCCTCTTTCGCCGGCCGGCTTGACTTTTTTATGAAATACTGATGGATACAAAAGAAAATTGAAAACCCGCGCCATCAAAATGAATATAAAAATATAGGCAGGAGGCGGGAGGTGGTAATCATTGATGAGCAATCCCAATCGGTGGCGGAGGGCAGACAAACAAAATTGTGGGCCCTCAATGAAGTCGGTCGATTGATTGGATCTAACTAGCCAGAGGACTTGCACTCGGTTCTATTAGTCTGGTCACTGGCTTATGTCGTTAATTAACATCAATTATTCAAAATGCATTTTAATTGATCACTTTTGCGTTTTTCGGATTGAATTTTCAATATTCCGGAAATTCTGTATCTCGAAGGCGGCGTTTGGTGTTCAAAGCGTTTTTACCGGTGGCTGATGGATGAGGCTGGGTATTAAAAAATTAAATATTACCCACAATTTATAAGCAGATAATTGCTTCATAATATTGTATTTTATGTTAATTTGGTTTTCATTTTAATTAAGCTTGTTAGTGATCTAAAATTTATTTCATTGAGTATCCACATTTATCGCAATCGAATTAAATATTGAGTTTAAAGTACTGTGTAGTACTGTACTGTAGTTAATATTGAGTTAGTTATCTGTCATACTGTGGTGGGTGGTGAGCCAAATAATGCACAAAATTTACTTATTTGCATTATCAAAATTCTGCACAAGATAAATAATATCTTTCAATATAAGTGTAGAATATTAACTGTAATTAATTTCAAAACAGTTAATCTAATAATATGTATTAATAAAATGACAAATAACTTGAAAAGAAGAGATAAAAATGAACGAAAAACCAATGGAGTATAACTACTAATAATTATAAATATTATGGAATAAAATATAATATATATCATGTAAAAAAGTAAAATGTATTATCATTTTACATATTAAATATCTATATAATTGATTATCATGATTTTGGCTTCTATCAAAGTGGGGGGAAGTTTCTGTAAAACGAAATTTGAGGTGATTGAAGCACTTTAAAATTTGGAAATATTTGCAAGATTAATCATTGCTTGATTTGTGCGGGTAGTATTTTCAAAATGGCGAATTCCCACTCAAAATAAAAAATTAATGTAGCTTACGATCCGCAATGCATTTCAAAATAACTTATTGCCTATCAAAACTCAACGTCAAATACGTGTAAACCAGAATAAAAGACATATTGTATGCCAACTAATTATAATAAATGAATAAAATAAATAAATTCAAGTCCGTTCCAATTGTGTGGACTAAGTACGTACGTATGTGCATTTATCTAACATAGATTTGATAGTAATTTTTTTTCGTGTAAACGGTCTTTATTTGCAACACTATTATTATTAAATCCAATTTTTGGCACAAAAATCTGAGAATACCGTCGTTGGTTATTTATTTATTTTTGTTTTCTTCGTAGTGTTGATGGAGTGAATTACGTTAAGAAACTTTGTTATTTGAAAATCAACGCAGATAAGTTAAAATATTTGGAAGAATTTTGGTATAAGGGTCGAAAAATGTGTAATAATGTGGATGGGCGGAAAACTATGAGCATAAAAAAATAAATAAAATATAGCTCAACTCTTACCTTAGACTTAATTTTGTTGCAGTTAGCTCCACCATGAACCACCATTATGTTTACACTTCAACAATCACGGTAATAATCCAAACAGTAAGATTAACTGCGCGAATCTAATAGAACAAATTCTCTTATAAGAATATTAAAAAACTATCAAAAGGAGGATTTTTTTAAGACTAGAAATTTCTTATGAGCTTCAACGAAGGCATAAAGAGCCATCAAGAGATAACCGAGAGTTAAGTTGCACTTATCACATGATTGGAAAAATGAAGAAATTTGAGACTGTTTTAATATGCAATAGATAGATCTTCTCTCCAGGGTTCCAATTCAGGACTCTTTTCATACTAGGCAGATAAGCCTTTATAATTTGCGCATTATGTTGCATTGAATTCAAGAAATTCTTACTTTTATTCATGGGATGAAACTCAAGAGGAGCCCTTTTTAATTATTATTTAAACCTTTTGGATATTTCTGAAGACACTCCTCAATCAGATCGTTTAGCTGCAGAGACAAAAGAAAAATGGTGATAACCTCTACATTTTCATGCAGTGGCTTTATTCTCAAACACCTAAAAATATTAAAGAAATAACGTTATATTTTCCTGTGTGGTGGGATAATTTTTTGTCTGCTGACCGTGTTCGCGAAAGAGTCAAGAAACTCATCAGAGCGGTGTCAATCATCACAACGAGTTCCAAAAGGCGGATGGAAAATAATTTGAAAAAGATTGCGGAATTCAGAACTTGAAAAGAATTTTGATAAAAACAAGTATCCAAGACTTTTAATATTATGCGTGCGTGTTCGATCCATTTTGCTTTATCAGCATTATTTTTATGCATTACAAACAGAATGACACACTTAGTATATCCTATGGTTTCATCATCTAGGGTGGAAATAAATTTCTTAGAAAATAGAAGAACTATTGTGCACTGTTTGACGTTTGACGTACTAAAAAGTCCACAGGCACTATTAAATACAAGATAAAAAAAATTTTATTAGAAACTGATAATGATAATGATGAACTGTTAATGCTCGTGTGCAAAATTTCAGCTCTTTTAGAGTTATCATATTTTAGAGTTATCATGAGGACAGACAGACGGATATGCAAAAATCAAAATAACTTTTAATATTAGTTATACGTGGGTGTCTAGCCCATTTTTCTCTACCAGTATTATATCTGTGCGTTACAAACGGAATAATAAACTTAGTATACCAGATGATTTCATCTAGGGCATAAAAACAGATGTTCAGAATTTACAAACAAAGCAGTTTGCAGTTAACTGAGAGAGTTTGGAGGAGTTTATCTGCTACACAATTATCTTACATAAATCAACATGAACAAACACTTCTTCCGACATGTGCAATTCCAGGTTATAGACATGATGAAGATTGCAGTTGTTTAGATTTAGATACTGGTAAAATTCATGTTTGTTTTAAGCAAAAGTAAAATTAAAGATCAATTCAAAATATATCTTTCCGTCTAAATTTAACAATACAACATTGCATTTTCTGAAAAATCTTTAGACTGGAAGAAATATTTTCGAAAAACCTCTTCTCATATTACCTTGACATTATTATTAATAAGGCGGATGCAAATACAGATTACATCTCTCACGTCATTGCGATCTGTGAGATTATTTATGACATTACCTCTAAGTGTGCTAGGGCGCCCATTCGAACTTGAGGTCTTTTACAAACCCTATAACGTTCTGGGGGCCATCCTTGTAACATTTCTGCCCACAAGTCGCGCTATCGATCTTACCTACATTCTTAATATGGTATCTGAGTAGGCAATGCTTAGTAAGTAGGCTCGTTATGAGCATGAATTCTTTTGTGAACGTGAGGAATAGTTTTGCCTTCTGTTTCGAATGCGTTCTCCTGTCCTTTCCTCCCAAAGGCTGACTTGTGCCAAAATATGGCACTTTTCGTAGACAAAAACAGGCTCTGTGTCGATAAGTGAACATGGCCTCTTTCCTTGCAAGGCCACCCGCAATCTCGTTGCCCTTATTTCCCGCATGTCCTGATACTCAAATCAGCATGACCGTTTTTATTACCTTGATATAAGCCTATTTCTACATTCTAAAATATTCTAAAATTATCTCAATTCTGATATCGTCTTATTCTATTTATATATTCTCTTTATTATTATGAATTACTGAAAAACTGATGTGGCAATATTTTCACATACCAAGTGTATTTTACACGACCTGCAATTCGGATTTAGACATAAATATATGCATGTAGGAGAAATAGGGGATAAATGGTTGAAGTTGTTTCCTAAGAGCTAAAATCGCACTGTTATAAGTTCCCACAAATATCCCCCATTTCCCCTACCTGCAAAAGAGCCTTACTTAAAATAATCAATGACAATCAAGATTCTATGGATTGTGATATGTGGACACAGTTGTCGTCTTTGATTAATGTAAAGCCTTCAATTCTCTGTAAAAAGCTAAGAACTAAATTTAACTTTAGAATTCATGCAGTATGTCTTTTTGCTAATTATTTAAGAGTCCTTACTTAGACCAAAGAAAGGTTTCGCATTGTTAACTGAGATCAATCCATTTTATTATGCTTGTGAATGAAATTTGACTTTGATATTTACCCTGAAGTTTGAGCGAAAAATCAGTATTTTTTAAATATTTAAATAACGGTATAAGATACAAAACTTACAGTTTGTGCGTGTATTTCGACAATTATCCTTTAGATGTCTGAATATTTTTCTTTTTTCAAAAAAATCTTTTTAAAGATACGTATGTATGTATTAGAGCGATTTTTTTTAAATTTTTGATAAATATCTTTATAACGGTACTTGGTACGATTACCAAACTTAGTACCGACATATCCAACACTTGCGTGCATAAGGCACATATAAAATTTTGTATAATATCCTTTCTCAAGGATAACAAAAAAGACTCTATTTGTACATTTTTTGGTAGTCCTGAAAACAACTGATTTTTATTAATACCTATACAATAGTTATACGTGCTTTGGGTGAATATATTTTCTTCAAATCCTGATAAGATCCTTGAACATTCTTTGGAAATTTGGAAAAGCTTGTTAAGAAGTACGAAGAATTTTTCTTAATGATCAAGAAATAATCAATTTTAATCCTATCCTAGAATTTATAATACATTCGTTTTCTTGAGAAAGAGCTTACGAAATACGATTAGTAATGACTTTTGCTTTCGTAAATGGTATTACTCCTGACCACATATTTTCATTCATTAGGTTATATTTTGTAAACTGCTGAATTATCTTTAAAAGGTATTTTGGTACAATAAAAAAAAAATTAAATGTTAGTATTGATATACCTTTTGTAAGTATAAAGAAAATTATTATAAAAATAAAATAATATTAATGCAAAGCACAAAATTTTTAATAAAAACAAGGAAAGAATCTCAAACCAATTCATACGATACCCTAGATGCATGCCCGTATGTAACTACATATGGTGACACCTCTGTTATTGTTAAAAATTTTTTTCGTATCTATTTCTAGAACGGTTCGTCAAACAACGAAATTATTATTACTAATTTCATAGGATATTATATTAGAGATTCTGAAGAACTTTTCAGTACAATAAAAGTACGTAGGACTGATTGTTTTCACAGTATACACGTAAAATACCTGAAGTTTTCCATGGCAAAACCAAGAAGGGGTTGCCCGATTTTATCTATTTTACAAATTTCATTTAATATTGATATGAAACCACCGTGTAGAAAATTTCAGCTCTCACACGCGTTCTCAGCAAGTGTCCAAATATGTATATGGTCAAAAACGAAATTTTTGTATGGCCACCCTGAAACCAAAAATGATGTACTGGATGTACACGACAGTTGTTAGACCCATGGTTATCTATGGGGCCATCAGATGGTGGCCAAAAACTTATCAGAATAATACCGAGGCTCTGCTTAAAAAAATCCAGCGGCTTGCCTGTTTAGGAATAACTGGCGATATGAGGACCTGTATACTACAGCAGCCATGGAAGCATTTGCAGGTGAACAGTGGAGTCGAGTCAGATGTAATATATCAAAGGCCCTGGGCTCTACCCCTACCGTATTCTAGGCTGAGGTATTATCCATAGAAGAATGCGCCAATACCTGCATTTCGAGAGTCATAAATGGCTCAACTATCAATATTCTCTCGAACAGCCAAGCTGCTTTCACACACTATTAAGTCAAGTATTATCTGGGAATGTCTGCAAACCCTTAAAAATTTACCAAGGAGAAAGAAGGTTATCCTCATGTGGGTATCTGGACATGATGGCCATAAAGACAATGAAATTGCTGACGGCCTAGCCAAAAGTGGAGCGGAAACTAACTCCCTTTGTCGGATCAGAGCCATTTGTTGGCACTTCAACGAGTTACCTCAGAGCTACCTTAAATATCTGGGAGAAGAATCAAGAATCCCTCTATAAGGAAAGGCTACAGGGACTTCGTCAGGTAAAAAATTTTATCGACACCTCTGGCGGAAAAACTAAAGAACTCCTAATTCTTAGGAGAACATTACTCAAAATGATAACAGAGCTCTTCTCAGGCCATTGGCCAAAAGGAAGTGATTGAAGAATAACTTCAATAATGGTTTTTCTTATGGCTTAGATAATTGTGGAGAGGCTGGATTGGACTTGGTTTAATTTGGTATTTTATTTTTTAATTCTTCATGTTCGGAATCAACTTCTAAGAAGTACTGCTAGAAGTAGTTCGGCGCTGGGTAGTCACACACAAATATAAAAAAAAAACATGTTTGAGGTTGAGTGATAGTAACATTTGTTTCCTTAGTTTGTTTGTATTACCTTCATTAATAATTTTGGGTGGGTTTTGATTCAATATGCTATTTATAACTGATTAATTAAGTATAGGTTCAGATTTGTTCACACTGTGTTTGATACAGTGTTGTTTTATTCAAAGAAGTCGGAATAGATCACGAGAGTTTACCCAAAATTCTCGTTTCAATGGGGTAAGAAAACTACAAAACTGATTTTATAAAATTGTAGACTGATGATTAGATCTTATTCCAATTGAGAAAGTTATTTTTATAGCCTTCCAGCTTAAAAATAAGCACATTGTGTGAACATTTTTCAAAAGCCTTTCTACAATCTGTGTACTACATATGTATATAAAGTTGACTAATTCTCCAATTTGTTTAAACAAAACTTTTAAGATCAACAAGACGATTTTATGATTAATATTCCTTTAACAACACAAAATAAATTTCGACAACAGAGAAATCATAGGATGCACTGATAAATTAAATATGTAACTCAAGGGCTTAAACCAGTGAGGATAAAACCATTATCAGTATAGAACCGAATAATACTAGACAATTTTATTGCTACGAGGGCGGGCTGAAAAGTAATCGATCTAGGCAAGCGTTGGCGCAACCAATATTAAAGTTTCCGTAAGTACTATCCATCAAATGTCTTCTGTCAAATTTTCTACCGGCTGCGTCATTTGGTTTGTGTATGACAATCATTGAAAGCGAACAACTTTTGTATTTTTACGAAATTGAATAAAATATGCACAGATTAGATCATTGTTTTTGAAAAAGAAAACGAACGATGATATCAACACCGAATTAAATGGTGTTTATTGGCATTCTGTCCCTTACATATCAATAATAAAATTTTTGGGCAGCTAAATTTAAGCATGGTCGTACGAGCATATATGATGTGAACGTCCAGTTCAAGAGGAGCAGGAATGGTCGATTAATTCTATGGCATGGTAATTTAGGATCGACGATTGCAGAGGGTGTGGGCATTCAATATGAACGAGTGAAGAATATATCACGAATATTTGGGAATAGGAAGCTCGGTGCTCTCTATTGACAACAAGACCGAACGTGTGGCAACTTCAAAGAAGTGTTTGCGATGTTCAATCCTGACAAAAAGCACTTTTTATGCTGTATTGTAACTGTGGACGGAACATGGTAAGAGATTCAGATCTACTTCTATTACTATCTTCAACATTATGTATGCATTCCTCCTACTGATTTGGAGAAACCATTCTCGCTCAATATATTCTTAATTTTTTCTATATTCACTCTATGAAATTTTAAGCTTTAAAGTCTGGCGATAACGTTTTTGGCAGTGTTTAATTTCTGATGTTGAGGATGCAACGATTTGTAGTGCAAAAGCCTACCCGGGCAAGTCGGTTTTTGGTACCGGTCAGTTATTATTGAATTGTTTTCCTAAATAACTCTAACGTCTAGTTACGGTAGATATCCCATATTATTTTCTTCTAGAGTAAACTGTCTTTTAGGTTGGGAACCATTGAGAGCATTAAGTATGGTAGGCATATGTTGGTGTGGCAATATGGAAAAAAGATCGTCAACATATTTGATTCCTATACGTTGCTTGTTTTCCATTTTAGTAATAGAGTTTGTTAATAAATGCTCCATTACAATGTCCGCCAGTACTGGAGATAGAGGACTTCCCATTGGTACACCAAAAGTGGATTAATCTAAAATAAGACTATATTGAGAAATAAATTGAGTTTTGCCGAAAAAAGTTGTGTTTTCTTGCCTAGCCCGAGTTCTTTTCAGCCTTTCCTCGTATGAATAATCTACGACAAAAACAAACTGCACAAAAGTACATAAATCATTTGAATTAATCAGTGGGTGCCCGTCGGTTTATGGGATTCGTACCCATTCTCATCGAATCATAAGTCACCATATTTCAACCACAAGGACCACTGAACAAAATTGTATTCACAGTAAGCAACACATTCAAAAATATTCTTAGCATATTATCCTCCACAATTGTAAAATTTCATTTATCTAATTGTTAATAATAATCTCGTGGACAATTTACCGTAATTACTCTTCTACAAATTAATGTTCAGAATTGCTTTTTACCATTTTCCCCGTTTATATTCATCTCTCTACGTTTTAATTTACGAAGTTCGTATACACCTGAGCTCAGCATTTCCCTTCCATTTTGCCTTTTTGTATCAATTTCACAGCTGGGTAGAGCTTTTCACAGTGTTTATAAAACCACAGAAAAGGGTTTACTTCAGCAGCCATAAATTTTCATTTGGAAATGTAATTTATATTTCTGTGCATTCATCCAAGTGATTAATTTACAAAAAAAAAAAAAAAAAGAAATACTAATTTCACTAATTGCTTTGTATTTTATGCTGAGTAAATTTTGTATGGCTAGTCTACCACTACCGCATATGCACAGCGAAATTTGGAGTGTTTTTGTGATGCTGATTTTTAAGAACTAAGAAATAATTTTTAGAAAAGCCCAATCTACATTCCAACCAAATAAATAAATGTATATTTTGTACACACATACAACGTAAATCGTTGCAGAGTTATGAATTTCAAAGCAATTTAGTGTTCAAATAAATTCGGATAAATATATATTCGGCCCTATCGAGAAGATACATACGTGTGATTACGTTGCATTATATTTCAGCTACAAAATGTGTGTGGTTCTATGCAACTATTAAATTGTCCTTAAACAAATCAATTGCCACTATAAATTGGATTTACTCAAGTGCCCCGAAAGCGTATGAGAGCAGATGATGTATGCGATCTCATCAATTTTATTGAGTCGTCGTTGTAGTTGTTTGCCCTCAAAAATAACCAGCGGCAATCATGCACATCAATCAATAAAAGTATACACCACTCAATTCGCCGAACGCTTTGCTTTCCTGTAAGTAGGTACATATATATGCATATGCCTATACATAGATAGCTGGTGATGGGGAGAATGTGTTAACATTTATGTAAACACTTAAATGTAATAACATTTTAATTGCCTTAAATTAATTTTAATTCGACGCTTAATTGAATATTTCTGTAGCAAATTCAATCGTAAACACTCGAATTGAACACAGTAGAGTTGTACTAGAATTCTGTTGTGGTTGTATCAGATGAGAGAAGAGGACACAGTTTAATTGAAATTTGTATTTGTGTCCAGTACAGGGCGGAATAAATTAACTTTCCTTTGTATTACGAACTAGTCTCCTACTTGAGTCAAACTGGTAATCGCATTTTAACTATTTAGTGTCGATCTTGAACATCCTCATTGATTTTGAGATAAGGTATATCCCGTCAAAGAAATGCGATCATTCCAATAGTGTAATTGGGCTAGTTAGCTTCCTTGGTATTCAGGGATTCATGCGATCAACGACCGCTTTGTGATTTTGTTAAACCAGCCATCCCTAAATCAACTTCCTGCTTCATAGATAAAAGAGCCAAAGCGAATGTTTTCTTCTTGAACATGGATGTTGAGATAGATACACGTATTTGAAATGCACACTACTGTCATCCAGGCTGAGGATTTCGTTATTAGAATGGGAGGGAAATTGGCGCCTAATGTGAGCATCGAGAATAATATCGCTATCTTTTTATAACATATTACACAGGGTACCCCATGTAACGTGTTCCCTGGGTATTTTTCTCGAAAATGTGCGGAGATATCGAAAAAGTTCTAATAGTAAAAGTTACGTATCATTAGCTAAGGTATCCTTTGGCATAGCAAAAGTTCTTGAAAAAGGACCCCTTATTATCGAGATATAAGGTATCTAAATGTATCGTGTGCCTTTCCACAAGTTCTCGAAAATGCACAGATATTATCGAATTTGTAATAACAATAGTTACTCATCATGCCGGGCTATCTTTTGGTGATAAACATTTCGAAAAAGGCACAGGAAAAAAGGATATCTTCGGTTATGTCCTTTTCGTCCTTACTGAGGATGCATTTTGGCTACATTGATTAATTGCAAAACAAATTAGAAAGAAAGTGGTATACCTACTGAAAACTCTTTGCAAAAAGAAGGTGAATTATTTACAGAAATGTAATTCATACAATAGTTATCTAGGTATGTACTTAACGTACTCATGTCAATACCTAAGTATATCCAACTTTGGCCTAGTATAGTAATGCATTCGTGAAATGCTATAAATTGGTGATATGCAGTATGCACACTTCATTCTAAGTTTGATCTTTGAGTTGTATATCAATTTTAAATATTATAAAATATTCTTGTAATGTCGCGCCTTGCAAACAGTGAATTGGTAGAGCTGTTGATTACATACGGGGAATGTAGCAGTAATGCCGCAGAAATTGTATGGAGTTATGCTGAACGCTTTCCAGAAAGATAGTGCCCAACTAGGCAACACCTACTACGATAGAAAGGCCTAGACATATGTCATGGACAGAGAGTTCTAGTCTAAATAGAAAAACGGGAGCAAGACCCCGGACCAACATTATTCGGCATGTTTCCAGGAAGATGGATTAGACGCGGGGACAAATTCACGACAAAGTATTTGCAAATGATTCTACAACGAAGGAAGCGATGAAGGACCAAATTAATCGAGTTTTCCTGCAGATGTTTAATTAGATGTAAGAGAAAACTTCAAACAAAGACTCGCATGCTGTATTCAACAAGGTGACGGTCATTTTGAACATTTATTAGCGTAAGAATTAATAATTAGTTGTTAATCTAAGATTTATTAAAAGATATTTGTTTCTTTAAATTAAGGTTTTGCACATCACAGAAAATTCCTTCCTTTTTACCTCTTTTCTCATAAATTTTTTACCTGCACCTATATCTACGGTATATATACGGCCCGTAATTTTTATCGCAGGAATTATGACAACATACTACATACCTGTAAATGATTCACCTCCTTTTTGCGAAGACTTTTCAGACGGAAATCGAACCCGCACTTGTTCGAATTTATGATTTCCTTTAGAATCGTTAAAAATAAAAGTTCTTAAAATTCTTCTATTCTCTATCTTTGAATTCAGGGGCCCACCCACGAAATTTTGTGGGGACATTTTTCTATATATACATTTGGATATGGAAGTTATAATTTCTAACTCCTCAGGTATAGTCGATACTGTACTTTATAGATCGCAAGACATTCATAATTGAGAGTAAAAAGTTGTCAAAGATGTAGACGTTCCCAGTTAAGTATTGACATATAAATGTATTACTACATACATACTTATTATATGTATATATAAATCGTCTCTGGTGATAAAATAAGTAAGGTGTAAAATTTGGTATTTATTATAATAATATAAAAAAATATTATAACAAAAAGTACAATTAAATTAAACAGTGAATTACAAGAACTTACACGACTTAATTACAATTAGAATAGGAGTATTTTAAGATCTTTTATTTTTAGCGATTCTAAATTAAATCATAAATTTAAGGGTAAAAATAACCGCCTCATTCGGTTTTTGAAGCCAGGACCTTTCGGGAACTCCTGAAGGATATTTTTCATTATTATCCTTCAATGAAGACTCTGCAACGACTTACAATCTTTCGCGGTGTTCGAATGTTGGCTATCGCAAGCTAGACTGAATGTCTGTCTACTTCATTATACGTACATGTGCCTAAATCAAAAGTGCTGGAATTTGATGTAGCCCCAATATATCTATTCTATTTGAGTCAAAGTAAAGATCTGGTGCCTTATTTCTGTTACGTCATACAATTATTTATAATTATATCATAAGCCTAGCTCTGCAGAATTTCAAGAAGGAAAGTAAACGCAATAATTGCTAAATATTGCTCCATTTCGATTAATAAAAAATATTTGAGAATCCGTTATTTTCGGAGTGGAAGTGTCATATAATTGATGATGAATATTAGTTTTTAGGAACGTCTTCGATTCGATTTGTGTCTCGGAGAGTAGTCATAATCTTGTACAATCATCATAGACCTTGCCTTAAATATACGGAAATATGTATATGTATGTATAGTTATATTAGAAATGAGTACATTTCATATTTTTGATAGTTAGGTACTTGGGGAGATTATGCGTCCTTTCAGACAACTATTCTGATTCATTTTTATCTCTCTCTTGCACATTTTTAATATTCTGTAACAAGTAGATATTGGGCCCTATTCTGTAATTTTTCATAAAATAATTTTTATGTTATTTTATGGCGAAAAAATCCCTTCTTCATAAAATGAAAATAAAATATTTTAAAAATTCGTATTCTGTCGTGGTTCCATAAAATTATTTTATGAATTCTTTTATGAACACGTAACATAAAATATTTAGTACATTCCGCTATGCTTTCTATTACTTTTTGAACAGCTGGTCAATTGACATTTGCGTGATACTCTATCAAATCACCCACTAAATAATATATTTATGAAAGCAGCTGCTTTCTTAATAGCTCTTGAATATTTTGGGTGTAAAAGTTCTAAAATATGACAACTCCTGACGAGTTTGATACGAACCATGTCCGTAGAAATGCAAAGACACACATTCTGTTCACTTTGAGATTCCTAACTCAAAGTGAACGGAATGGATGCCTTCCCAGTATGAGGCTCTAGTCTAGTTAGTTAGTTAGTTTTGGGTATAAATTAGAATTATTCATAAGTTTGCAAAATTAGTTTACAAATCATAATATAACAAATTTATTAATTATCCAGTCGGAAAAACTTTTGAAGCCTACGGTTGGGCAATTCACATGGATCGTAGAAATCGTGAAGATATCGTATCCTGTGATATCTTCTGCATAAAATTAAAACCTATTTAAATATAATCAACTTTTTATATTTTACCATACTGCACCAAGTGCAAATTTCTACAATTTCTGACAAAATTGTAATCTTTATGTATGGCGGTGGACATTTTAGTTTTTAATTAAAACTACTTTCACACCACAAATGTCAATTGACGAATGTCATTTCATAAAATATGTCAAAATACCTTTAAAATGTGCTGCTTAGGTTCTTTTATGTTATGCTCCATAACAGGAAATATTTTATGTTACGATGCGTAAAATAAAATAAAATTTCTGGTACAGAATAGGATTTTAGGGAAATATTTTATTTTAAGGCATAACATAACATAAAATGATAAAATTTTACCGACAGAATAGGGCCCATTATGTCTTATAGACTCATTATATTTTATTCGTCACTTATGATGTTGTATTTTACTATTTCTTTCCGTAGTTGTTTTATTTTTGTACTCGAAAATTGATATTCCAGGATGTGTATTAAAATTTAAAAATTGTTTGCTTTCACATCACTCAACCTTTTACCCATTAATTTACGCATGCATACATATAGACATACATACTATACTACACAATTATTCGCCACATAATATCATATTGCCCTAGAGCTGGGGAATGAATATTACAGAGAGATTCTCATTATCATTAGAATTATCGCTCAAAATGCAATTTTGCAAAGTGTGACATCCAATTTAGCTGTCCACAATTGAAATTAATGCACATAAGCTATTAGACTGATGCAAACTAGCTACCGGCTGGGGGCATGTATGTTGAGGTATTTTTAGCAATAGACCCCCAGCGTAAGAGGATATGCCCAATATCAAATGCAATGTGTGTGAGATTAATTGAATCAGCCTAAATGCATCTACCGACTTGAACTATGATGGCGGCCCACTAACTGTGCGTATCTACCACCATCAACCACTCTAGAAATGGACATTGGTCTGGACATATACCACATTTAGCATTTGAAATTACCAAATCCGCTGATATGGATCTGAACTCTGTTACCGAGATGAGATGTTTGCTGCTACTGGAATTCACCTAATGGCATCATTTATGCTCAAAATCAACAAAGTACAAAATTATGGATTTTAGATGAATTTTGTTGTAAATCCGTGAATATTAGATGAAATTAGTCCACGTGCGATTGCAGATGGAAGCGACCAAATTATACAGACTTCAGCTACTGATACTGCTGATGTCCGCATGGCAAAGTGGTCAACTTTGCTAAATTTACACGTAACAAACTCACCATCCGTCATAATTTAAACCAATTGTTTTAGAATTTGATTGTGGCAATTGAATATGCCGCGCGCATGGTCAGCTTTGCAATCATCTCATACTGGACTAGGGTAATATGATGCTGGCGGGTAGCGGCGATAGTGACGAACAATTGAATGTGGAACAGGCTTATTCGTATAGTGATGGACTTGGACACCATAACATGGACTGATTTCGCATTAGCGGACGTTGCCTAAAATTTTAAATTCAATTATGTTCGCATTTGGGAATGGGTTGACAATTTAAAATTTACTCAGCTTATTACAGGAGAATATTATGACATTTGTGGATGCCGACTAAATTCGTTTGAGGTGAACGGCTTTGTGTTTTTGTGGTCAACTATGTTCGTATGGATGTGACTTTAATAATATATTCAAGGGAAAATTAATGCACTGACTAGGATATTAGTTATTCAAATTATTGCTATGTTTACGGTAAATGTAGTTTACATAGAGCTGCAACATTAATAATGATAAATTGAGAAGAAAATGGTTCCCAAAAAGTGCAAAGAGTAATTTCAAATTCACTGTAAGGTAATCATTTCTTGATTAACAGTGTTAGGTGAAAAGCATTCAGCTACTTTATTTTGTACTTTCCTCTCTTATACATATTCTTTTTACCACATCGTTTTCCAAAATATCAGTGAGTCCCACTGCAAAAATTCTTTTATTACAGCATAAATTATTATCATTAAAAAATAAGTTCGAAAATGGCACAAATCAGGCAACCCTTTTGTAAGGTTGCCATACAAAAATCTCGTTTTCACTATACAAACTATTTGGGCATTGCTCGAGAACATGTTGACGTAGATAGCTGAAATTTGGTACATGGTGTTTTCATAGCAATAGTAAATCATCTTTCGAAAATGGCATAAATCGGGTAACCCCTTCTTGGTGTTGGTATACAAAACTTTCACCAAATATTAGACACTGCCTGAGAATGCGTCGACATGGAGAGCCATAATGTTGTAGACTGCGTTTTCATAAATCGAGAAATCACTTCTTGGTGTTGCTATACAGAACTTTTCACTTTTTTTAAATATTATATTCATCTAGGGTATAATATGTATTAATTGTCTTAAGACAATTGTAACTTTTCTCTTGTTAATTATCGGTTTCTATACACACACTTAATTTTTTTAATGGACTTCTAATGCACTTTTTTTTGTGTACTGCCATATTTTTAAAATGGGTTTTTACTTGACTCACTTGAAGACTATTTTACAGTTTATGTATAAGGTTCATTGATGCATACGGTCAAAAAAAAAATCAGATAGATCCGTGTTGTTTGGCAGATGGAACATTCAGATCAATAGTATCTTTAGGTGTGTTCGCGTACTACCTTGAAAGTACAAACTTGTAAAAGTTTTTGCAAGTTTTTACTCGAAGGCGTTCGCGTACTCGAAAATTGAGAGAGAAATTGTTTACGTCATTTTTCCCCTCCGTGCAATTTATTACTTGATTTAGCTCGAGAAAAATCGTGGAGTAAAAACTTCGAAGTGTCAGTTTTGACAGATCGTCGCCAGTTTTCAGTTATTTTTAAAGTTTTCAGTTATTTTTTAAGTTTTTAATTTTAAAAAAAATGGAAAAACCTGTTACTCTTCCTCCAGTAGAAGTAGAATGTTCTCCAAGAACATTTCAAAGTATTCAAAGTTGTAAATTAAATTTGTTTATTGTACTACATGCTGGGAAAATTTTACGTCGTTATTACAGATCCCAAATATTTGCAAGTTTTTACTCGAAGCCGTTCGCGTACTTGGTGAGTGTCACTCTCAATTTCTCTCTTTATCATACATTTTCACGTTTTTCATGTTTTTACTTGAAAAAGTACGCGAACAGACCTTTTAAAGAATGAACTGTCATAAAAATTTCAAAATGGTGTGCAATTCATTACCAAAATAGAATAATTTCCGTCCATCGAGATAAGTAAATAATTTACGAGTAAAATTAATAAAAGCAGCAAAGCACAGAAGAAAGAAAGCTTGATAGTCGAATTGCGACCGGGTGACTAATTCCAGTATTCTTGTCATAGCAAAACTTCGCACAATTGAAATACTCATGTGATGAAAATTGCTAAGCAAGCTAATGTTTCAAATCGAGTTTTAGGGTGACCTTTATTACCTTTATAGTTAAACTTATTAGAATAACACACGCTTGTCAATATTTAACTGTAAAGTCACCAATTTACTAGATTGTCTAACAAGTTATATTTGAATTGATAAAAGCTAAAACTAAAGTGTTGTGTCACTCCGTGACAACAAAAAAAAAATACAATTTGCAAAAGAAAAATAAACTGAATAAAGTAATTAAGAGATAATTTCAAAAATTTGAGTTGGAATTGTTTGTAATTGATTTTGACGGGATATAGCTCAAATGACGCGAACGGACACAAGGATTATCATAAATAGAAATATTGAAAAAAACAAAAATGCCCACTGGTTGCTAAGAAATACGCAAAAAATTTGATGCAAATAATTTGCATTGCCCTACCTTATAACACAATTTCTTTCTGTTATAGAACTAATAAAAAATAATTTTCACTTTTTCCTTTCAGTTGGGACCTGCAGCAGCAGGCAGAGGAATGTTTTGCTACCATTGTCCACCAGCCCTACATCCAGCTGGTCCACATCCACCACGATTACCAACGTTGGATTATCCCTTTGCTCCAACCCATCCCTGTAAGTATAACGAAAAGTATTTTCCTTAACTGAATTAGATAAAAAGCCAGTGATAAGTAATCAGGAGTAGAGTACGAGGAGCTCCCATCGAATTACCGAATCAAAGATATCGAGTTACAATAATTAATGTGCGCACTCGTATCGAACATCACCTCAGCAGATCCCATATGTCAGACAGTGAGATACTTCTATGGATAAATTTCATTATCTTGTTAGCACAGGGTGATGAGGTTGGGGGAAACTTATAACGTAGTTACAATTTTCAAGCAAGCAAGTTTGTAGCTATGTATAGGTACACATATATGTATAAGGCCGGTAAATTGGGTGATTCTTCAACAGAGTGGTTGGTCGTTGTATACGTTACGTACGTACATATGTACATCTCTATATGCATGAACGTAAATTAATTTTCTCCAACTAGAAAATTTCATCAAGCATACAAATCTAGCACAACCAGAATAAAATTCTATCGAAATGAACACTTTCGGAGAGACAACAAAATATACTTTGGTTAGTCGGGATCAGGTTCCTGTAGTTTTTGAGCTTTCTGTAACTTGACAACATTTTTTCGTCTTCAAACATTCTATGAATACTTTCGTTACTATATAGAGCTGACGACGATGTCACCAAAAGTGCAAGTGCGGATGAACATTTTGAGTTTGGCTCCGCAAATTTTGTTATCGGTTAACTTTTATATTCAATTTGGTGACTGGGTGGCGTATTGAGCAGAGTGTCATCGTAGTGAGCGTATTATATAACGTGTACCTTAGTATGGATATGCATTTTAGAATCATAAGCAATATCGACTTCAGAATTCAGGAAAACACACACAAGCACACAGTTTACATGTCTTTTTGAATCTATTTTAAATTTATCATTTTCAGGATTTTTAGAAGAACTACTTTCCAGTTTTAACTTGCAGTTGCTAAAATATTCTAGGAAAAATTTTAATTGAACATCTAATCAATGAGCAGGTGCGCTCTGTACATATTTGGGTTTATATAATATTTTATAATTTTATTTAGAAAGAGTGAAATTAAGTGCCACAATCACAGAAATTCCCTATTCTGACTAAATCTAACAGAAAGATCTTATTTTTCATGCTTAAACCGCATATTTTCTGTAATAGCTGGCAAGTGAGAACGTAACGTCAACTCACGACAGGCATTCATTTTGAAGCAATTTTGTCAGAAAAATGTTCATTAAGGATTATTTCAAGGTACCGCGAACAGCCAACAGATAAGACATAAAGAAATGGACCGATTTACATGACCGACCGCCAAAATATATTATTACCCCGTGGTGCACGGACGCGTTAAGAGTGAATGTCGCTGAATTATCGCCGCGGTACTTTACAGATGAGGGGCACCATTTTCAAGTGTGAAATTTGATCTTGTTTTACAAATTTAATTGTTTTTTGTGCGCCGTGGTACTTTCTTTGTTTTCACGAAAATTATTATTATTATTATAAATTTCGGAAAATCAAATATAAAAACACTTTCACTTTTTGAGGTTTCTGCTAAGTTGCTTGAATAACTGAAGGCCAAACTGTCTACCGTGGGCAGTGTCTTTTCTACAAAATTGCTTACCGTAGATTGTCTCTCGTGTGCGGTAGGCTTAAATAGATCTAACCTTTTATTATTGAGAGAGATCAAAAAACGAGTCAAAATTGTTCATAAGTATACATAGTTTGACGTTTGAAAATTTCTACAAGACTCTGAACTCTCTCAAGTATTCGACCTATTGCGAAAAAATTAATATTACAGTGATGTCCTGTTTTTGCTTCCATAAATTTATATCATGAATCTATTTAAAAAACACAGGAGAGTAGAGCAACAGCAAGGGCGGACCCAGACATTTTCTCTAGGGGGGCGATTAAAAAATTTTAATACTAGAATTGAAAATAAGAAAGAAATCGATTACATATATTATATTACTTAGCGACAGCTTACATTTATGTAATCATGAGCACATTCTTAATAATGTGGTGAAATATAAATTTGAGGCAATACAAGATTTGATACATCTGTAGATAGTTTTAAACAATTAATTAACGTAATAATGTGGTGCACATAAAATAGTATTGGACACAAACTACGTCACACGTAATAATAAGAAATAAATTGGGGAAGCTAAATTAATTCCAACACTTAGCAAAAAAACAAAACAAAAAACAAAAAAAGAATCGTAAAGTATTTACCAAAGCTCTTGTAAAATCTCGATCTGAAAGTTTTAACTAATCTATAGAGATTTTGAATTTATAACGCACGCATTTTAATAAACATTGTAACATTGTAAAAAATCTATAAAATGTTTCGTGAAAAGAACTCCCTTATTCTTGTGATTGTGGAAGCTTGCTTCGTACTCAATAAAAGTATCGTTAAATTTATAAAGCACTTCCAAAGCCGAAAAAGAAGTGCAGTTAATCTCTGCATCAGTCAGTTGGCTAACAATTGTTTTGTCATGTTGAAAAATTTTGAAATTTCCTCAAGTTCCCAACATTCCTCATGACACTTTTCGATATGGTAGAAGAATATTCTTTTTATTATATGATCTTTGATAAAACACATAGTGAAGGCATTTCCAATCAGGAAAAAAATATATGAAAGCGATTTAAGCTCATTTATAGAGAATTTATGCAGATCTTTAATTGTTAAGAAGATTTTCACCAAAATGATACCAAAAACATTTCCTTATTTATATTTCATATATATATATGTCTTTTCTGCCATTCTTTCATTTTCATTTATTTCTGTAACGAGTCCTCATTCCTTACAGTAAAATTAAAAACATAAATTTCTTGTCTAAAATCAGAAATCTGGTAATGCTACAATATAAAGGCATGTTTTTACTTTTTAAAAATTTTAATACAATTTGTCCTCCACTAAATACTCCATTATATTTAAAATATTTCTGATGAAGGAAACAATATCTTTCATGTTAATTTTCTGTTAAAATATTGCGCAGTTAGGAAATCTATGTAATACACAGAACACAAAGTATAATTTCCTCAAATGTAATTTTCGCAAATTTTTTATTATTTTATCTTATTCAACTATCAAAAATAACACATTTTGTTCTTTCATAGCTTAAGCTCCTGAAGTTGGACTATCAGTTGTGGATAGCCCTGCATCTTGTTGTTGGTGTTTTTCGAGTAAAAGTACTTTGGATTTCGTTCAAACACCATTATTTCCATAAATTTGTTGTACACGCTATACTATTAGAAAGAAAACACATTGAGCTGGGCTGAAATTTGTTGCTAATTTAGTAGTGTTAATATATAACCCCATTTTAAATATTTGCAGAAAAACTGAATCTGATCTCTATGATGATTTTCCCAACATACTATTTTTCATCAAATACCCCGATTTTTATAAGCTTCCGATCACAAAAAAATGCAAACATTTCTCTTGTACTGAAAATTCCTTTATGATATTATTTTAAGTTTTTTGAGAATAATTTAAGGCTAAAAAAGAATAGACTTGATAAATATAAAAAAAAAAATATCTTTAAAAAAAATCTTCAAAATTCGCACTAAAAAATAAAAAATAATTTTCACTTCTCTATGATGAATACCTTCATCACAAAAGCTCTCTAAAATTTCCCTTCATTTTGCATTTAATTAAATTTTGAAATTATATATGTGAATAAAGTTTAAAATTTTCAAGGTACACAAAGAAAAGAAAGTCTGGGAATTAAACTGGTTTGTAAGTATTTTGATAAACATTAGGAATCCAAATTTCAATTTCGGGAAATTGTTATTTACTATAGTGTTCAAATGTGAACTGCCTAGTTCTTGATTTCTTTGTATACCGTAAAAAATTCAAAATTTATACACCAATGTAATGTAATTTCAAAATAAATTAAACGCAAATTGAAGCGAAACTCTATAGAGCTTTTGTGATGTACTCAAGTGAAGGAAGAAATTTTTTTCTATTTTTTAAGTGCGAATTTAGAAGCCGTCTTTTTTAAAAAGATTTTTTTTTTTTTTGATATTTTTAACTTAATTTAATTAGAGCGGAAATTTTTAGAGTATACATTTTGATTTTATTAGAGCTCTAGGGGACGATCGCCCAGATCGCCCCCGCTGTATTCGCCCTTGAGCAACAGTTGCTCTCCATTGCTGTTGGTTTTGTGTGATAGTGCTCAGCTTATTCGATTCTTCCTGCTGATGTGGTCTTATTTTCAAAATTATTCTCCTTAAACGGGCTTTGTATTCGATGGGTTCCTTTCCTTGCTTGTTTCAGTCGGCCGTCTAACATGTATGTAGTGTTATTTTTTGTCACATCGCAACGTGTAGCCAATCTATTCGACTTATTTCGTGTTATTTCGACTTTGATTTTAATGTTGGAGTTATTTTCAGTGCGATGTAATCTATTTCTACAGCTTTCCCATTAGCCAGGAGCATATGAATGTCTTCTGAAATATATAAATATAGGTATTTTTTCTGAATATTATATCCACCAACTTTGATTCATTTATCGCACCTAAAATTACGATTCCTTTGAAGTCCTCTGTATTTATTTTGCCCGTAATGGTGCCTCTGTAGTTTGCTCGTAGAGTTAAGACTGTTCTTCAAGGGACATTACTTTTGGTACCTTTGACGTAATCTGGACTTGCGTATTTTCTAATACTGCATTTTTAGCTTTTTAACTTTTCAAGAACATCCACTCGATTTGATTTGGGGGAACTTTTTCACAAATACTTTCTATTTCGTATTGTCTTGCAGTTCTTCTATGTTAAGACTCTCTTCATCTAATAAAGTCCTTTCATGCGTTCTCTATCACAGCAATCCTCAGTCGCAATTAGCTTATAACAAAGTCGTAAACGCGACCGACTTTCGTTCCTCTGAAGCTCCGGACGTATTCCATAATGTTCCTTTATTAATAACTTACATGAGCTATTTGATTACTAATTCATCCATCTGCCGATAACCAGATGCTTTCGTGTAACTTCTTATATTAAAAGAAAGTACAATTAATAGCTGGCTGTTAAGAACTATAAAGTCCAATGATGAGAGGTGCCGTTACTGGCCTTAATCCGGCAATTATAATCCTCTCGGACATCGGTGATCGGCTAATAAGTAGAATTACCTTCATTTCGGAGTATTATGCCCACGCCGTATGTTGTACGGATGAATTTCTAGAATATAAGTAGGATTCTGCATATACAGTAGAGGACTTCGTTTTTCGAATATTGTCGTTAAATGAAAAACAAGGGTCGGTATCGTTTAATTAGTCAGTTCGTATAGAAGTTGTTTTTTATGAGAGAATGTCCCTCACCTCAATGACTTTGTTACCGGAAGCTATCGCGAGGAGTCAGTGGCGTACATAATTCTGTCTGAAGGGGGGTATGTATATATGTATATTTATAAATGAAATACAGAAATTGTGATACAAAATATTGTATTTCTTTCTATATTTCTCAAGTCGTCTTGTGGTATCAGCTAACTCGTCAAGCACTTCATAAGTTAATATGCGAGTATGTAGGCGAGACATACATTTAGATGTGGCGATTCTTAGCTAGTCATTTTGCGATTTTGCGTTGCAACTGACGTTCTTATTCAACTCTTTCTATTAGTAATAGTGTGTATTATTAAAATAGAATGCTTGCTTTATCAGTTTGCAACTTAAATCTTATTTATTGCAAAAAATGTCTTCAGGCATAGAATATACATTGTGTATGTACTATATATGATAGAAGTTCTTTTTTGATTATTACGGAGGGGCACGAGGTGTGTCATTAGCCAGGAAAAGCCATTGTCAATTCGTATTGCCAATAACATGTGTTTAACTTTCATTAAATAATCGCGCATTGTTTCCCAAAGGCTAACAAAAACGTTTCTTTATGATTTAAAAAGCACGTAATGGATAGTCTAAAAAAATGCATTTCAGTTGGCCTTAAAGTTCAACTCATTCAATTTTATCTAAAATTTCATAAAACTGGGCACGACACTGTATGTATAATAGAAATACACAGTTTCTGGATCTCTTATTGAGTTATAGGCTTCTCAGTAGAACAACCATATTAATTGAAATTAACTCAGTACAGCAGCAGGAGACTAGCGCGCCGCGGCCGGCTTACACAAGTTGATGACATCATTTGTTTATGCCTCTTGACGGCATCAAATTCAATTTCGTCTAATTTATATGGAATTGTTTGACCATGTTCATCATCCCATGTTATGAGTCTTCTTATGACTAGTTACAATTGGTTTTGTAGTGCGATCTAGAAATAGAACTGAATTGATGCTTGAAGTGTGGATGACATTACTTAAAAAAAGTAAATTCTAATTTCGTGCAAACCAGTAGTTAGTCAATTGTCCAACATACTTTCAGAGAATTTGCTGAGATTTTCCTAAAAGTTTCATATGGAGGATATTACTATTTGCATAGGAAATTGCAAATTTTATAGAAAACTAGACAGGATGGGCAATGATCATAAATCATCCCAAACGAAGCTTTTTTTCCAAGACTATAGCTAATGACCTTGTCACGTTTTAAGCTTGCATGGACTATGATAGTGTCGTATCATAGTATCTATGTGCAGTGGCACATTATACACAGCCGTTTCTGAAGCGCAATGTCCGGTAGAGACAGATTGCATTCGCTTGACGTGAAATTTACCCGTATGCATGCATAAGTGATAGTTTGCCTCACGCAGCGACACATTAGCCAGTCTAATGTGCTTAATATGAACACTCGCCACATGAACCTCGCAATTATTCAATTTTGCGAAAGGTAATCGAGACTCGAGTGTGATGCGAGATAGGTTCGTTGATTGTCTTAACTACATCTGCTGAGCCCACTGATCAAATGCTTCGCTACAACTGCATAATTTGTTAACGAATTAGAATTTTCGCCATTATCAGACACCGCGAAGGGAAATTGCATTTAAGTTCAACAATAGAACGTGGGTGGTACTATATGTGTGATAACAATAGAAAAGCGAGGACATTCTATTTGGGTGAGCATGAGATTTCCAGATTTTAAGATTTTAAAATTTATTAAGTAGGTATACAAAGTAGGAAAGTTGTGACATTTTGAATCTTTTGTACTTCCGGAAGGAACATGAATTTTAAATTTGACTTGAAGATCTATTTATACTGCCTATGGAGAAATGCAATCTCTTCAAAAAGCAAAGAAACTTCAAGAAAATGGCATACAAATAGATCTTAGCATCTTTAATTACTAAAGGAAATAAACAAACTAAATAGTAGGGGATCATATATGGAATCCTGCGTAACACCGCAAGATGCGCCATTATGGTCGGTATTACTAATAGGCGTTACATTAAATTCGTAAGTTAATTGCAAGTTTATGTATATATAGTGATTGACATTATCAAATGCCTGAGATAAATTAAGACTAAAGAACTGAAATTATTATAATTCAAAACTGTTTATTAAATTCAATAAAATCGATAATTTGTTTTATATTAAGTTTCTGCAGTCATTTTGATAAAACGACAAAGAACTGATAGCGCGCGTAATTTCGGCAATAATTTCCCGTAGTTGCCTTGATGATTTAAAAAAATATATATCAAACGAAAAACATTTGTTAAAAAAAAAATCTTTTTTACATAATGTTATCTTTAATAAATTTTGTTATAAAAGAGCTATAAAATAATAGATAAACATAATAATTGGTATTTCTATGCGGAATCAGTTTCGTTATCGTCTTCTGTCATAGGTATAGAAAGCGATGCAAAAACTTCATGGCTTTGACTTTTGCCTCAAGCGTGCTACGCAAGGATCCGAAGATATCAGTAACTGTGCAGTAAATCTATATTAGTATTATCACCTAACAATTTCCTTGTGAAATGCTCTCTGAAACTCCGATTGTCCTTTTTCTAAACTATTGATTAATTCTAAATTAATATCGTTTATATTCGAAGATTTTCTGTAAAATCTTCGAACTGTATTCTCATCGTTAGTGTTACCTTATTCTTGGATGAGTATATTAATAAATAGATCTAACTCCTATCTATAAATTTATATGTCATAATTCTCTTTCTCTCGGCAACTTTTCTTTAATTTTCATCTCCTCTTACCTTACGAACTTCAAGATCTAACCTATACGATATTTGGGAAGACATTCCATGAATCTAATCCGTGAATATAGAGGAAATAAAGCAAATGCCAAAGCTCTAACATCGACTGTTTTACTTTCGATAATATCAGGTTTATGCATGAGATTTGTTGTAGAACCACACAAGTAGCAGGTCTGTGATGAAGAATACGAAGATAATACTGAACATTCTTTACCATCTATTATAATTTAAACTATGTAAAACAGACTCAATCAAAACAACAGACTAACAGGAATAGGTGCAGTTAAATAAGTATTCATAATGAAAAGAATATACTACTTATAAATCAAAGAAGTAATAATTTGATAAGGCGGACTTCGAAAAAAAGCATTTTGACCTATTGTTGAAATACCCAAAGGAATTTTAGTTGTAATGTTTCAATTGAATTCACATAAACAACTACGATTGTAGACTTACAGACTTACATCGGCAAGAAGACATGAAAACTGAAATGGACATTAACGTAATTAGCGAGAGTAATTGTAATTAATTAGAACTTAAGTACATAAGGTTTACTAATAAAAATTATGTTATCTGGTTCATATCTTTATTTAGTACCTACCAATATTTTCATTAAGTTTGCAGTCAGATTATATTATTTACGAATTAAATAGTCTTTCATCAACAATGGGGATATTATATTGCCGAGGAATTTCAATAAAAAAAAAAAAACAGGGGTAAATATGTGTCACGCTCACGTGTTCTTATTGTGAAAAACTTTAATTACTTATATTCATAAGCCAAATTAATAGCATTCAAACACAGAAAGTAATATTACTTGCCTTCTAAAAACTGAAGAGGGCAATATAGAACAAATATTTCTGTGACAGGAAGCATACTCAAATTATGACAGCAGGACCGGTGAAAAGTCGGGACTACGGGTACAGCTATTCTGGGCCCCGAGACTTTGGGAGCCCTATTGATATTGAAAGAAAAAAAATTTTTTTTAATTATATTTAGTTATATCAAATAAATCAATCGCCGCACACTGCTTACCCTGCATCTACATGAGCTGATTTTCTTGTCTTGGCTCCAATTTTTTTCGTCAATTCATTTGCAAAGAGGTCAACAAAGAGGAAAGTTTTTGGTTTTTGCAGGAATTACAGATTTGAAAGAACTTTAAAATGTATACGAAGAATTTTGGGTTAATCCTTTTCTATGCTTTAGAGATGATCATACCAGCATGTATAAAATTCTCTAGAAAATAATTTGGACGCCATTTTAAATTCTCCTAAATGTAAAATTTTTGTCTGCTCTTTCTCTCTCGACCGAAAACATCATGATCATAACAACGTTGATATTTCAACTTTATTTTTCATCTCTATAGCAGAAAGTTACTGCCAAAACAAAAAGGAAAAAAAAAGATAAATAAAATGGAGATGCAGGCTTAGTAATTCATAATTTAAACATTAGTACTCAAATGTATTGAAATGAGATGACTTCAGTCAAATCTTGTGCGGGGAGTGAAAATTATATTAATCGAAATGTGTAAATGGCGCATGACTTTCTTTCTAGTGAAAAGCAAATGTCTTGTTAGTGTGAAGCTTCTTATTCAAAACACCGTGTGTATAATTTCAATATGATACACTCATGCTTTATTCATTAACACTGTACTCATTAGGAATTTGACAAGTTGGTGTGGGACCTACCGAACATACAGTACCCTGGTAGACATATCATGATGAGCTCATCAATGAGCTCCTCATGAGCAATCAGATGAACGTACTAATGAAATTTATTCGCGTTTGAATCAAATCCGGGAAAAAACTCATTTATTTACTTATTCACAGATAGTGTGCATGAGATATTGCATCTCTTTCACTTATTTTGAAATGTATACTTTGCTTCTCTTTTGAGCATTTTACAATATTAGATGAGCACTTCGATGAGTACATAATGAGTGTTACGATGAGCTTATTAATGAGTATGTCAATGAGGGTCACGACGATCTTATTAATGATCATATCAATGAGTGTCACGATGAGCTTATTAATGAGCGTAGCACTGAGTGTCATGATGAGTTTATTAAAGAGCATGTCAATGAGTGTCATGATGAATTCATAAATGATTATCTGCATTTACGGTTGATTTCAAATTTTTTACCGAATTCAAACTATAAGACGCTGAGGCGTAAGGATTTGGGCATAACGTCTTGTTCAGCATACCGGCGACAGTCTTTCCGCGGAAAACAAATCAAAAAATTAATTTAAAATAAATAATTTAAAAACTAAAATAAATAAATCACAAAAATCAATTCAAATTTTCCTAGTAGAAATGTCATCTGACAAGGTGATGACAATAATAAATATTTATTTATTGCTGGTTTAGTATATAGGGAGCAGTTTCATGCTATCTAATGAGCCCTTCGATGAAATTTAATGAATGCTCATCAGGAGGCTCATGGGGACTTAATTTTCTATATGTTTCTTTTTGAACTGGAAACACCTTGATACTTTTCAGTCAAATTAGTATTGGTTTACATAAAAACTGCCTCTTGCGGGGCAGGAGACAAGGTAAAACTGTGAGCAATTTCTACTAGGGTACGTTTACATGAATACTTGAAGTATACTTCCAGTAGAGATCAAGTGTTCAAAATATTATGTCAACGCGCATTGTCTTCAAGTATATTTGAGTGAAGTAAATCACAAAATTATTGTTCAATTTACCTGAAAAAACTCATGTAAACGCAACTGCAGTACTTGAACCATTTTTCATGTCTGCTAGTTATGAAAATGGTAAAGAGGAACAAAAAGAAGAATATTGTTGACAATTCAGGTTATGATTTTAGGTCAATTGCAAGAAAATTTCAAGTCAAATAATTGGAATTAATTCAACCAAACCCCCTACTTGAGTTGGTGTGAGTTGCAAGTAAAGTCCTCACGTATTCATGTAAATGCACTGAGAGTATACATATTAAAGAAGTTAAGGAATAGGTGAATAAAAGTTGAAACATTTTTCAAATTGTAGCATAGAGAAAGCAATATATATGTAGGTAAAATAATGTTATCTTTTGCATGAATGTAGTGCAACTGTAGCAACTAATCAATGACGGTCTTTTTCGCTCAAGTAATAATTTAAATTCAGAATAATGATGTTTTCTTGATAAAGAATTACATGCGAGGAAATGTGCTTCAAAGGCGATTAAATGGTTTGGCTTAGCTATCTATAGAACATGCATTAGCAAAATAAGAAGAAAAGGAGGTTACGTCCGAGGTTGCACCAAGATGAGCAAGTTTGCTTGCCTTTTTATTATCGCTAATGTCACTGCGACCTGGCCCCCCAAGCACCAGTACTCTATTGTTTCAAGAACGGGAGTTCAGGGTGGTTTTATATTCCAATACAAGTTTGGAAGTTGTAAAAGGTTTTGACAATGCCTTGACAGATGATTGACTGTCCGAGAAGATTGCAATCTCCTCGTTCTCCGTGTCTGAGTTAAGGATATGCCTATGTGAGGCTCCTCGCAAACAAAGCCTGCTCCGATGCTTTCTGCCGATTTGAAGCTGTCTATATAATATATGACAGGGCTTGTCAATGGTTGAAAGATGGAATGTGATTTCCATTCTACCCTATGTGGAATTTTCGATTTAAAGTTGCTTTACAGCTTAGCTTTGAGGAGGTGATCGCTGTCAGGTACGATAAACTGCATGTATTCAAAGATGGATTCATGTGGAGCTTTTGTACCGGTGTGAATCCAGCTCTTATTGAGATGCAGCCTCAGTGAAGCGATTGACTCCCCTCTTTTTACGTGTATATGCACGGGTTGTATGTTGAGGATAACCTCAAAAGCTCCAGAGCTGGTTGACTGGAGAACGCCGCTTATACTGACGAGGCACAAGCTTCGGATCTTCTCCAATATGTTATGATGATTGGCGAACTGCATTGCCTTCCACCACACCACAGAACCGTAGGCTACCATGGGTCAAATGATGCTACTATAGATCCATAGGATCATCCGCGGTTTAAGTCCCCAATTTTTCCATATAGATCTGCGGACATTGCGAAGGCTCTAAGACCTTTATTCGCTCTGTCCTCAAGGTATGGCTTCCAGCTAAGTTTCTAGCCAATGATGAAGTTTGGACTGTATATCTATATTAAACTTGGCAATATAATATCATGTCTTTTCTTTATTACGAAGATTCGTATGTAAAGTTGTATATAAGAAATAATAAAGTTGAAGTATTTCGAACTACATACATAATTATATAAAAGCCTTTCGCAAAAAGAGGACTTAATATTTTTCAAATGCTTTTAGGATAAATATATTAAAATCAAACTAATTCATATTTAAGTGAGACCTCACAGTGGATTTGACCACATCTTATGTTCTAACACTTCTCGCAGAAAATATGGTATTTTATTTGATTTGTGGTAAAACTTTAATATTTTAATTATATATAAGTATGTAGGTACCTATGCCTACATAGGGTATTTGTATTAAATTAGAAGTAAAATTTAAAAAAAAACTAACCTTCATTCTCACAGCATCATAATCTTCATATCCGATGGAGAATTCTTATCAATTGATTGCTTGGTAATATTGTTTCCTTCACGTTATATTTTATGTACAATCCAATTTTTGGCAGGAGTATTTCCAAAGCTCATCTCTGTTCAGTGAATTTTTAGGATTCAATGTGGAGTCCTATTTACTAAAGTCTGCAAATGACCGATTATTTATTGGGTGATCTTCTAAGTTGAACAATCATATAATAAAACTCTCTTCACATTGGAGTTAAGCAGCGGTAGTTTTGTTTTATTATCGAAATCGCCCTGGAGTTTCATAACCAACCTAGTTGAAAAAGTTGTTCATAAGGGAACCAACATCATTCTCTGTACCTTTAGTTTCAGCAATTCCGCTACCGCCTGCTTGTTTTTTTTTTGCAGTTTAAATTTGGGCCATCCGTAGGTACTGTTTTCTGATTCAATATTATGAATTATTACGCTGAGATCTATCTTCAAGATGGGCTAGGAAGCAGATATAATCGGATAATCCATATTTATAACAGTTTCTATTATACATCACTGGAGTATTATTATCGAAAACGCTAACGAGGACGTTGTTCATTACAAAAATAAATAGAAGCAGCTAAAATAAACATCCTTGTCGTACTCCGACATTTTAGACAATCTGTCGCTACTTCAATTGCATTTGTCTTAATTCTGTTATTTATTAGTGAATAGTGTTTCTTGGCAAAATTTTCTTTATGAATCCTTTTATGGTTGAAATATGTCACGAAAGTCAATACCAATAGACTCATACCTTATTTGTTATTATGTTATTTTTAATAAGACAATTTCTCCCCTCGCGATAAGAATAAACATCTTATTTAGTCATCTTTAGTTTTTCTCGCGGAACTGTTCAGTAGGAGCATAGCCTTGTACATACAATAGCGGTGCGCAGGTGGGCAGTAACAATCCTTTTGGGAAGTGCTGATCAGCTAATTAGACTGAAACCTGTTTCTTTAGTGAGTATTATATAACACTATCCTTATATTATTCCTCTGAATTTCTCCTAGAGTGTAAGAAGGTTTCACCACTTGAGAAATTAGGCTCTCCCATTTCATGTTATTTAGTTTCGCTGCATTCAATAACCCTCTGTGATGTTGTAGAGGAGAAATATTTGAGTATTTAGTGAGGTCGATAGACAGTTTCAACATTGGGATACATCCAAGCGGGATTACATTCGGCCCTGAGCCTGACCCCTTCTCACATGAAAGAAAGAAACATCTGAAAAAGGAAAATTACAACCTGAATTGTTTATAAAAACAAGTAAATATATAAATATTTTGGAAAAATAGCTTTGTATACAGGGCAATAAATTGCAAAAATTACAATTGTATGCTGCATATTTTATACAACACAGCTAATGGTATGCAATTATAGTGAATCAATGAAGACATTCTTTATCGGCGCCTAATCTCTGCTGTACGTATCATTTTACACCGCTCTTATAAAATTAATGATGGGCGGCAAAATTCAATATATGCGACTATCAATTTGTAAAGGTACCAAGAAGACAAAAATTAAGGTGTGCAATTGTTGGCAGCATGAATGCAGAAAAGAAGTGCAACCCATAATATCCTATAATCAGTGCATATTCTTGCATTCCGACGAACAATCGATGTGGTCCCATTTGAACTATCCTTTTTTTTCGATTATTTCAAGGAATCAATCAAGATCGGTATTTACTAATCGAGTTGAATTATGCAATTATAAAAAAAGAAGGCATACTGCAGGTGAATCTTTCTATACAGCATCATGTCACATGCACTTTAAACTCTAAAAAATATCCTCCTATAACATTTACATACCTCTTCAGAATACGTATGAACAATTTTCTCGCAATAACTGTGATAAAAATATGGAAAAAATTCTCAAATGCTCACCTCATCACTAATAAAATTAATTTAAAAGCAAAAAAAAAAATTAAATATAAAAATCTGATAATTCTGAGTGCTTAATATTAACAAAAAATTTTACAATTTGCATTTCAATTGGGTTCAATAATTGAAACGTGCCAGAAAATGTAAGAATTTAGTTGCTACATAAATGGAAATTGAAAGTGCAAGCAAGTGGACGGAAAATTTAATTAAATATTTTTGTAAATATTAAATATGTTGCAGTGCATGAAAATGTATGTAAATGTGTATCATTGTACTCTCCGCTGAGTGTATTTTTTCGTTTTTTATTTGGATCTTTTCATACTACTCCCAAAATACAATCTATGCAGGTAGGATATGCATTCGGTATTTTTTAAAGATATTAGGTATGCCCTGTATGATAAATAGCTCCCAGCTATGTTTAAAGTGCCGTTCTAGTTTTTGTATTTATGGCTGAAGAATGGAGAGGTAATATATCATGTTTTTGGTAGGTATTATAGCAGAATGATATTTTTTGGACAAATGCAGTATTTTTCTATACGTTGGAAAAGTTAATGAAGCTGATAGCCAAGGAAGAGCATTCGAGAAAATTTCGAGCGAAAGCCCAATTGGAAGTTTATCAAAAATTTCCACAGTATACGTGAATGAGTACTCGTAGCAAGTATTTGTGTCTGCATTGTATTGTAATTTTAAAACGCAGCGAAAATTAGCCGAAACAGGGACTTGCTCAAATACTTCATGGGCTCTCAAAGGAGCGGAAAATTTGTATGACCACCCAGCGTTCATCTGACCATGTCAAAGCAGTCGACTGAACTTAGAACCAACAAAGAAATGATTCCTTTAAACAATATGAAAATGTAATCTTGCGAACACCTATCCGAATATAGGTCTGGGTGTATAAGTATCAATTTACCCCGTTAAACACCTCATGAAAATGTAGCGAGATGTAATTGGACTCACGATTTATTGCAACAATAGTAGGAATATGTGATATCACTCGTATTACAATAGGTCAAAGAAATTTTTTATTAAATATCCTTATGTTAGCACTATGCTTCAATGATCTCCATTGGGGTTGGAACCAGGACCCATTAAACAATGAGCTTATGTTCTATTTACCGACTATAATGTTATCGACGATAAAATTTTAGTGTAATTTTGAGAAAATATTACGAAAATCTGTAAGATGAAATATCAGTTTAGATCGCATACAATTGTGTTATTTTGGAAGCAGACTCTTTTTGATTAAATTGTACTCCTTGAAATGAGAAATCCTCGATTTTCTTTATCACACCTTGTATTAAGATTAGGGCAGCTTCAAGATCCTCATAGCAGAGTCTGTATTATTCGTTCTTCAACTGATTGTTGAAAATACAACTCCGACTGTTGAATATTCGTAGATATGTACATCCACGTTCTCACTGAATTTCATGTGCATGGACCCATAAACTCTGCAAATAATATTTGTGATGTGACTGCAGCAGGAAAGTTTAGCATTCAGTTCAACTCATAGATTTCTGACTAAGTTTTGATATGGTAAGATAACATTATTAAGGATAACAGGAGGCATATCTGATGTATCAAGAGCATTTCTATAGATAGGCATACAACTGGACTTCTTGGCATTTAAGATCAACCCATTTTCAACTGACCACTCAGATATACAATGAAAATCCTCATTTATAAGAGCAGTGCTCTTGTAACCCACTTGGTCTGCTGAGGTAAATCTGCACATCATCAGCATAAAGATGAATAGATACGTCCAGGACAACATTGGGAAGATTATTTAAAAAAAAAAACTGAATAAGAAAGGACCAAGAAATGAGCCTTGGGGAACACCACATTCAGTAGAGCGAATCTGCAATATTATATTACGCACCTTAAGGGCTTGGTGTCTATGTGCAAGGAAGCTCCCAATGAGATTAACAGCAGAAGAAGAAAAATTAACGTTGCTTGCTAGTTTATAAAGAAGGAGAGTATGATCGACAGAGTCAAACGCTTTACTAAAGTTGGGAAGAACAAGTATTGTTAGGAAATCCTTATCAAGGGCTTCTGTAATATCAGATGTTACTTTTAACAGAGCTGTTTCACAACTGTGCAAGACAAAAAAGTCCAGTGAGTGCACGAATCAGAGCACTTAACTTCTTTTCTCCTCTTCGTTTCAATATGAAATACAAAAAGCTATTGAAAAGTAAATATAATGTTTTAAATGGGTAGCTGCATATACATTCAGTGTGCTGTATGCACTTACTAAATTAAAATTGTGAATTCATGAAAATATTTCATTTTACTCCAATAACTCCAACATCAGACCCGTATAATTTTACATTCGGGATGTATTTGATAGACACATTAAGCAACACTACAAGGCAGTCTGTAATAACAATACTTGCGGAAAAAATGTTATTAAAGAAAAGTCGCTATATATGTTACTAAATATTTATTTATTTCTTCAGATATTAAGAAAAAATTAAATTAAACTGTAAATTAGTTGTGGTAGATAATCTAAGAAATTAACTAATAACAAAATCTGAATCAACAGCACAATTTTGCGTAATGTAAAGACTTTTAGATTCAATTTAAGCTCTTAACCTTTGATCCGTCAAGAATAATATGGATCCAATCGGCTCTGCCAATATGTTGAAGCCAAAATCTATCCATTTAACAACATAAAAAGGTCCTACTCTACTCATCATGAGGATAATAAGCTCCAAGAACAAGGGATTACCACGTACGAAATGTATCACTGCTTTTGAATGTGTGCATATACAAGGTATAAGCCCCCAGCTAAATGCATAAGTAATACCAGCAGGGAGACAAACACTCTTACGAGCACTTGTACCTGCGTAATATGCACTTGAGAATTATTATCCTCTGCAGAGACTAATAAGATAATCTGGGGGATGTAACTGCATTATGCGAAACGTTAAAACTATTAAGTCATATGTAATTTTGCCACATGTATCCTTTGAGGCACTTACAACCCGACGACGTCAAAATGTTCAACAGAGTATTGCTGAGGGTGGAAGCAAGTCTTTTTGCACTTTACATCTCTAGAAAGTCCAGGAGACTTAAGTATTCCATTAAAGTCACCCAAAGGAGATTATTCGAGATTAGAGCACTTGTGCAAGTTTTCCTCACACATCTGCAGTTAATTTTGTTCTCCTTCGGGATAAAAGGGAATATCGGAATGTGGGCGAAGCTAGAAATTCATTAATTCGAGATTCTGTTCTCCTATAAAATTCATAACCAAAAGAAGGCACAAGCCCATTGTGGCAATTTGAGTCTATTTGAAATATTTTGTATCTACATACTTACTTATCTAGCAGAGCAGCACTACTGTCATCAGTGGGTGGTAAATATATATCAAACCTAAAAACATCATTCCACCCCGGCTTTCAGAAGGTCGGTCAGTGGTGATGAATGCCGAGATCATGCTTGATAAGAGCCCCTCTTCATGGTAAATGTCATAATTCAATTTTCAAACAGTTGGCATAACCATCATTAAAGGATTCAGGTTTCCCTCCCAGTCGGTAATTGAATTTTGCTATTGGTCCTTCTACATCATTCATACACCAACTTTCAGAAATGAAGGTATAGAGTAACTCTACCCCAGCTCATTCATTTATTAGGGCATGTTTCGAGGTGTTTCTCGTAATTTAGACACTTCTCTCGTAGGTATTTCTGGTGCCATTAGATTGCCTTTGATCCATTCTTAATTTAATCCTTTTCAAATTTTCAGATTTTATCATTGACCACTATGTATCTGCTAGAAAACTAAAATACATTTTATTGAGCGTTTTTTAGTAAGCTTTTACAATGAAAAGTTTATAACGAAAAATAAATATATTCACCCCACTTTTTAAAATCCTGTCACATGTACTTTACTCAATTGAATTTGACATTGGCCCGTACTTTTCGAGGAATTTTTTAGTCTCCCTCGAAACTTGAACTAAATTAAATTTAAAATGTAAATAGCTGTGATTTGAAAATGATACAAGTCAGATTTTGATCTGGTTTTACGATCCAACCAACGGTGAATGGTTTCATTCTCTGCAATAAAAATTTCACTGATTTTCGATAGCTGTAAAATTACTGAGCCTTGTGTAATGTAAAATAGAAGAAATCTTACAAAATTAATATCGTTTTTCAGCTTTCAAGGATTCATTAAAGATATTTTGAGAAAACAAAGAAAGACAATGATCAGTTAGTGTAAAAATTTAAAAAAAAAAGTTAAAGCACATATCGATGTCAAAATTTTAGCCGGGAGACGCAGGAGGATTAGGCCCTTTTTTAGGAAAATGCACCATTTTTGCGTCTTATATTTTTTTGTTTTAAAATAAAAGTTAAGGAAATACCCTATGATCCACAAATTTGACGGGAAATTAATTAAGGAATAGGAGATAGGAAGTGGAGTTATGTGCCTATGTTTCGCCGCCTAAGCTGCAGAGAATGGAAAACTATGCGACGGAAAACTGTTCCACAACTTTTTGATTTATAAAGAAATCATAAAATTTTACAATATGCTCATGGTTATTGCTTATCAGAACAACTTCGGTAGAAGTAGCAGTAAAATAGACAGTCAGCCAACGTTACGATAGTGTTAGTGTTAGTTAACTCAGCCAGCAATACTTAACAATAATTCAACTCTTATTCCACTCTGACGCATTGAAACATATTAGCTGTGTTCTTTTGTGTACCTTGTTCTAGAGCTCACATATACTGGAGAGAACAAATTCTTCTGTCGATTCAAGCGAACAATTTGTATTTATAAATCTTCTATGAAAATGTATTAGGCATTCTTTTGTGTATCTTTCGTTCTGCCCTGTTCTGCAGACGCAAAAGAACAAAGCTAGTAATAGTCAGAACAATATACGGAACGTCTATAGAACTGTCATCTATAAAGCCATCATTAGTGTACAGTATATAGACTTATAAGTTATTATGACTAATACGAATCACGGTCGGCTATATTAAAGCCGAAGTTTTGTTATAACGAATTACATCAAATTACCATGGATCTTGTGTATTTGTTTCCAATATAGTGACGTCAGTCACGCTGGCTCTTTGTTGTATCTGTATGTCATGTCATAAGTAGGGTGGCATTTTTGAGGCGCATCGTTATTGATATTGTCACTTGTAAAATGTGCGACATATTACCTCACATAGAAAATGGGCTGGATTTTTCTACAAATTCTTGTGTGCTGGTGCGATAAAGTTCACTTAAAATACGAACTTATCACACATCGTACCTGGAAATAACGGTATTTTCAGTTTAGAAATTAGAGAGATGAATAAAACAAATTTTAAAGGCAGTAGCATGTTAATGGATATCATCCACCAATATCCTTTTCTTTGGGTCTTCATTTCTAATAATAAATAGGCACTTATCCTAATGAGAGATCACTTCTCGGTAGCTCAGCTATGACTAGATAGAACTGCTCTCTCGATTTTAACATAGCACACTAAATATCAAATCCACAAAATATAAACTGAAAACAAATGTTCCCGTATAACACATTTCACATCTAAACACATCGTTCAAGTGCACGCATCTAGAATCCAATGAAAAATGTAGACATTATATGCTTCTCATTTACGTTTCTCAAATACACATCGTCTCGAGTCGGTTTAATAGCTTTGAATTTGGCTAAAAGAGCTGGATACTAGACTCTCGAAAGCCTTTGACAAGGAAACTATTTCCAATTTTCCATTTAATTATGACAGACAATCTCGCGAGCATTGTTACTATACAAACAAGAGTGAATATCCTTAAACAACCAATTAGAAAGCATTATGTCGCTCAAGTCGAATGGCCTCTTAATCTAGACACTCAAAATTATCCTAAACCTTAAACATTTCATCCCTCAGATGAGAAGTGCGGTGAAGTTGCTGCTTGATCGGAAAGAGCTATTTCTAGTTCTTCTACTAAATACTTTCATTTACATCATTTGTATGCAACATATGTATGTACACCAAGTTTATTGCTTTAACTGAACTATCAGGACACCGATTGTAAATCTCTCGCTTCTATATAATGTGCAACCATTAATAGCTTTTATACTTGCATTGTTTATTGCTGCTATTTTGTATAGATCTTGGACTAATCTTAAATGCGAAGTCGAGATCATTAAAATAAATGATATGAAATTCATATCCCGCGTTTTATTGAAAATTCCTGTCCTTTGGATCTAGATGTCCTTACCTTAGTATTCCATAGAGACCTGCAGCATAAGATGCACTCACCGAAAAATATGCATATGTATGCCTGTTAAAAACATATCTATATATCATATGCAATAATTTTTCTTTTTTCTGTCTCCTTAAAATACGGGTTATTTAAGTTGTAATATTGATGGGATGAGGCTTAGCAAATTTGGCTGTTCCCTTGCCAAATAGATAGTATATGTACATGAGTCTAAATAACCAAAAACGCTGTATATATTCGTAATTGAAATTCAAAAGATAGATATTGTAAAAGGTTTCATATACCTATATACCTACTTACCAAAAGTAGACCTTATTTGCCTCAAAAGTAAAAAAAGGGAGAAAAATATAAAATATCAAATCCTATTTTTGCAGATAGAATTATAGATGCAGTATTAAATTTAATAATTCAACTCTGACATTTAGAGAACAAACCGAATCGAAAAACGTTTCCAAAAGAGTTGGGGGACATTTCATTATATAGAAGCAAACAACGGACCGGTATCTTTCAAAAGTTTAAATCGCATTTGCTCCGGGGTATTAACAGCGATGATTGAACTCCCATTCATAGATTATTCAAGTAAAATAGGAAATTAATTTCCCATCCAGAAAATTTTTAATTCTGTAAATCAGAAAATCCTCTCAAGCTGAAATCGAAGGGTACTTCGCTAAGCGGATAGCTGAACGCCCGCCACCGTGTTGTATATAGGTGGTCGAACTTCGTTTTAGTTAGTTATTTTATATCCATACCCAAATGTATATGAACCAAAAATCCACGGGTATAACCTTTTTACTAATTTAACTTAGTGCGCTTAAGACGATCGTCTTCAAGGGAGACGATGCTAATTATCAAATTCACCGAAGTAAATGATGATGGTACACAATCTTCCACAGGCAAGAGCAAAAGGTACGGACACTGTCGAGAATATTAGCGAAGGATCAAATTTCACTTTAATTTGTGTAATTTTTCAATTAACACAAAATTTCTCTTTAATTATTCATACGCTCCGAGAATATGCCTTATAGCATGCATTCCCATTAGTCCCCTCAATTAAGGTCTGGCAACGGAAGCCATTTCCAACACCAGGCCATTCTCAGAAGGGAGTCCCGTTTCATTTGAAATGGACGAAAGCCCATATATTGCTCGTCTCTTGTTTGTACGTGTGAGATAAACATGTTAGCATGAAAAAGCAAGGCAATTCTCAAATCGTTGTAAGCTAATTATCCCTAATCCCTATTTTACGGATCTATGTGTGTACACATAAATATACCAACAAACATGGCTTATATAACTGCTCCTCAGATGTTGTAGACTAAAACCTTCATTGCGGGAAGGAATCATGCAAATTCCTATTCGTGAACCTTGTCATCCGATCTGGAAAGGATTTACGAGTTTTTGAAAGCCGTCCCAAAGAACTTAATTTGGTCAACTGTCAGCATTCTCTAACAATTTTTCTCTTGGGAGTACTTTCCAGCTTTACGAAAATCTCTGGACTTGATGAGATGATGCTGTTACTACCTGTCTGTATCCCTGAACAGGCCTTCAGTTGGACAGGCTAACTCCGGACAGATTTGTCTCTAATTAGAACACAGGTGGAAGGTAAGTTGGATTTTGAGGAGAAATATGATTTAGTTCTGACCATTTAGAGTACACACATGTATATGATGTAGGCTTAAAGTTCTTACCCAGAGGCAAAATACATTTATGGATTTAAGGTTTACGGAGATTGAAATTTCAAAAGCATTCTAATTATCTCATTAACTGACTAACTAAATTAATTTGTATGAAAAGGATTAAGTATAGAAAATTTATGTGAATGTGTGGATATTACCTATTCACACATCTACATACATACAATACAAACTGCATGATTCGAATTTTCTAGACAACTCTTTGAACTAATAGAAATGGGATCTAGTTCTTTCATTTTTTTATATTTTCTTGATTACCTTTCCTTCTTTTGTACTAATGGGTAGGTTTCATTCAAACCTTAAATTTTGATTATTCCATCTCGACTGGTAGCCAGTTTGAGGACTTGAGTTCAATTCCGGTAATGCTGCTCGATTGAGAAATTTTGTCGGTGTTTTCAGATTCGTGGATATATATCGTTGGATGCATCTTACGACTAGATCATACACGAGGTTCATGCGAAATATTCATGGAAGTCTTGGAGGCTCGAGAATTGATATACTTTATGTCTCACCTGGAATACTGGAGCATTTCGTTGGCGTCACTCATCAAGTGTGTTCGCTTGGCGAAAATCTGCGTACTGGATATTCAACAACTATTTGTTGAATTCAGAGCAGTTCATCAATAAGTTCATTGAATTCTGGCACTATTGGTAAGAGAGGAAGTATGACTTTCCTTTCCTTAGTCAATGGTGGGATCAAATTCGATCATTTATCGAAACGAATTCCAACCGAAGTGGGTCTCCAGCTTCCAGCTTGTCGGCCGAATCTCGGGTGGCAGCTCTTCTCCCAACTCAGCCGGAGTTGATTCTATATTTTAATAGAATAAGGGAACGCTTGGCAGCACAAACTTACAAGCACAGCTTGGAGTTTGTGCTGCGCAGCCAAACACGCTGGCTGAAGTCCTCAACGGACAACAGCTATCCGAATATATTCGAGACTATTACCATAGTCTCTACTCTGAATCGACGTCGATAAAATCCTCGGTCGCACATGAATTTCTTGAGAATATTTCTACATTGTCTGAAGAAGATACAGTGATCACATTAGATGATATGATCGCTGCGAATAAGGATCTAAGGCGACACTCGTCACCTAGTTATGACGGATTGACTCCAGAATTCTTCATACGTTTCAGGAATTTATTAATATCTGACCTTTTGGAAGTCTTCAATTCGGCGATTTCCCTTCTAGGAGGAAGTTTGTTAAGCGCTTTTTTCTAAAAAAAGGGAGACTTACAGAGGATGGGGAACTGGAGACCAGTAAGCCTATGCAATGTGGACTACAAAATCGTCTGCAAAGCATTAGGGCGATACTCTGCTCAGTGATTGCTTCGGTAATACACCCGGAATAGTCTTATTGTGTACCTGCTCGTAGTATCTATGACAACATCACGGTAGAGAAGCATTTGAACGGACAGGTACTCAAATGGCTATGGTTTCACAAGACTAACAAAAGGCTTTTAATAGAGTCTCACATGAGTATCTCTTGACTGCTCTCGAGGAATTAGGTTTCCGCCCAGGTGGCTCGATATCGTCGGGAAACGGTATAGAGATTAAGTGATTTTGATTAAGCATCAAGGACAAGTTCTGGCTCCTATCTTGTTTCATTAAGCTGCCCATTGTCAGGTATGCTTTATGATATTTCATTGGAGCTGCTATTGGTGAATCTGCGTCGAATGCTCGGAGAATATTCAGTTTGTCTACCATATATAAATGTGAGGCCTCTTATGTTGGTATATGACCTTTATATTTACGTGACAAGAGATGAAGGTATTACGGTCGCTCGTGCTGTTTTCGAAAAGTACGAACATATAGGAGGTGCTAAAAGTAACCTTAGTAAGAGTCAAGGCTTGTGATATGGAAAGTGGAGAGATTGTACAGATACTCCACTGAACATCCCATGGACTAATACTTGCCTGAAGTATTTAGGTGTGTATAGCGGACGTGGAGTAAGTAAAAAAATAGCCGCATTCCTCTGGAGAAACTCTAGAGCTGTAAACTCATGGCCCGACTATTTCCATTACCCTTAATGAGCAGGTCAGTCGTGATAAATTATTTGATTACCTCGTCTGAGACGTTTAATGAAGGCTGAGACATTTCATGAAAGCTTTGTAGGTATTCTGAAAGCAAAAACGATACACGCCTTTTAGTGCGGATGACGATGGGTTGATCTATCTGCCAGTCAAGGTAGGTAGATTAGGTCTCACTAACTTGATTGTGAATCAAGATGTGTCTACGTGCGTGCATTCCAAAGAGTGTTTTTCCAGAGAGACACCTTGATTTCTCAACTATTGTCGAATGTACTGGAAGGTATCGGTATAGGGGAGTATTACTACCTGCTCTCTGCTCATCATCGTAACTGGCCACAGGATTTAATCTCAACGATTCAGACCTGGGGCAAAAGCAGGCCAGCATTTCACCTTAAGTGGGATGCTCTATGGTACACTCAATTCGCGTCGATTCCAATCAGGTTCAATCCTGAATTAACAGATTCAGTGTTCGATAGTACTCAAGGTTTTGAAGCTGACATGCGTCCTCTGACGGTTCTCGGAGATATTATAAATTATCGAACGAACACTCCACAAAGATTTCGCCAACTTGGAATCAGTGACCGTGGCAATGAGTTGGATGATGCTTTCGTTCTGAACAGACCACCTCATACACCTTTCACCTTACACGTGCTTATGTCAGTAAGACCTCCGCGGAGTATACAGGATACAACAGATGACGAACACACCTCGGGGTGAATATGACCGTGATGGGTGGGATAACTTGTAGAGTAGTCTACAGTTATCTTTCTAGTTACAATATGCTGATGAGGCATTCAGATTGTTACATCACAGTCTTATGCATCCTAGTCAGTTATCACATATCGACCGACGAGTTCAGAGGATCTACACAGTTTGTGCTGGTGAAGGCACATTGTTTCACAGGTTCTTCAGTTGCCCGGCTCTGCAAAATCTTATGTCACTCGTGCGCGATATGTGTCAGTTGATTCACGCGAATTTCGGCATTACTAGAGCATCGTTTCTATGCAGACCAAAGGTTTGACTAGCTTTTTGTTGACACTGGCCAAATCTGTAATTCATTTGTATTGCATGAGAGTTGAAGATGAGAATCATTACACTAATTCAAAACACCACGCACAGGCACTTAACAGGCACTTCGTTGACAGATTGAAGAGACGTTTACGTCTTGAATATCTGGCAAGGAACGCAGTCACATTGTACTGCACATGGCAACCACTATCGTCGATGCAGGACGGTGCTCTTGTCTTTCGCTTTTGAGACTTTGCAAGTGCAAGGGCAAGCACTCTGTTAGAAATGCTAAGCTGGAGGGATGATGAAGGCAACTTGTACAGGTCTATGGCACTACAGGCTGCTCTCGCGGAACTCTATAACGGTACCGCGTAAATTTTTTCGTAAGTTTGATTATTAATTTTTTAATTCGGTTTCAGTCTCGGTGCAAAATTGCAAAATTTCTATATTGAAAATTCGTTGGTTTAGGAAATAACTTTTATTAGATCAATTATGGAAATTTGGAAATTCTTGGAACTGCCGCTCACCCAATTGTCAAAATTGGGACACATAGGAAATTTCTTGTTTTTATATTCTTTTATGCATTTCTCAAAATTTTTGTATTTGACTAGAACTGTTCACTTGAAGTGGCAGGTGACATAAAAGATAAAATGTGGAATAAAAGCAAATACTATCATTCATGTATTTATTGATCTCAGGAATACCTTCGAAAAATTTCGGCATTCACTTTTGATCTCTAAGCTTCGTACACACAGTATTTCTAGCGCCTTTTACTACTGTTCGCTCTGGACACAAAATTTTCTTTCATACGTCTATACTGATAAGCTGGTGCATATTTAGACAATGAAACTACCGCAGACTCTTGATGATATTGCGGTTTGGTTATTTAGTAACGGATTGACTGTTAATCTCTGTAAGACCAAATACATAACCTACTTTATATACGCAGAGGGAGCTACGCAGACTCTCCTCACAAATCCTTCCATTATTTTAGAGTAGGTACTATGTTTTACTCTATATAGCATAGATGTCAAAAATATTGGTAGATCCTAGTCGCATTTAGAAATCACATATAAACCTAATTTATTTGCGAGTATACTATGGACCACGTTCGCTCTATGCTTACATTATCCAGATCAGAAGCATATTTAGGGAGGGAGAAGGACTAGCGGACGCTACCCCTGTATCACATTACCAAAGTATGGCACAGCTTTACAAAATCCTCGAGAAATACTTCCTAAACCATTATGCATGTAGAAAATCAAGTAGACATTCATTTTATATATATGCTATAGAACTTAAACTTCTATTCTTAAAAGAAAGCCTTTCCAAAGGCTATATTTATTATATAATAACAAAACAATAAATTAATAGCTTTAGTTCAGAAAAGGGACTTTAATGGGTGGAGCGCCAATATGCTAAAGCATATCGGATATATGAAATTCTTTGTTGTAAACCGATTAATTTCCACAGGAGGTTTTGTAAGAGTCCCTCATACCTATATAAAAAGTGAAACATTCGAATTTATGCGAGAACCTTAGGCCGGTAAATATGTTTTCTTTACCTGAAAACATTTGGAAAAGAAAGTTCAGCTATAACTGATTAAATGTATGGAACAGCATAGTATTATTTTTGAATATCTGTCAGGCTTTAGAACGCAGAATTCTTATGAAACAGCTCTTAACTAGGTTATAATGGAACGAAAGCAAGCTTTTGATGAAGGCAAATGTATTATCACTAATTGCCTAGATATATAGAGGGCTTTTAACACCGTAGATATAAATATGCTTATGGAGTAATTAGATAAGTCTGGAATGAAAGGAAGGGAAGCCAACATTTCTAATGAATAGATCGCAGAGGACTACAGTAAACGAATTTATGTCAGGAGCCTTAGGAGTATCCGAAGGTTCTCTCAATGAAGCTTTACTGTTCCTTATGTTCCTTATTTATATTAAGTATGTGGGCAATATTCTGGACTTCTGCAAAATTAAGACACTTTGTAGATGATGTGTTATTGTATATCACAGCTGACAGTGTGAATTTTAATCGGTGTAGGAGTAATTTGATTAGAATCATCTTAGTAAAGGTTAAATACGAAAAAGTTAAACTTAGTAGTGCAAAAACGAAAATGATGGTAGGTAACTCCAATGAAAGACTTAACATCTATTGATAGTGGCGCTATTGAATTGGTTGAACCTATTAAGAATTTATAGACAATACACTAAATTTCAAATATGATTTCAATTATATTTGTAACAAAATTGCTAAAAAAACATACCATTTTAGAAGAGTCTGAGATAATCTTTAAAAGTTAAGTGCAAAAAAGTAGAATACTATGCTAAATACATAGATTTCGAAAATTGTATACGTAATATTCGCTCCCTCAAATGTTTCAACCTAGATACGCCGCTGATTCAGATGTAATGTTATTGCCCATTTATTATTCAGGCCTGTCCAATTTTCTTCGTGCTCTCGAAGCATGAGATTGAAATGTAATCGGCTTTCAACGAAGGTGATATTATATATCACACCACTTCTTCACATAATTCTTCCATTCACACATGCATGTTTGAGTAGAAGGTAGGTGTTAGTTTATATGGTAGGCGATCAGAGATAAACATACTGATGAGACCTCTATGATCCCTGGGTCGAAAGGTTCGATTTTTTTCTGCATTTTCAACGCATCATAGAAATTCATTAAAATATATTTTCAGTGAATTGCTGTGTATAGAGACGAGAAATTGTCCATTTACAAGTTAATTTATAGGGTCTATAGTCATAGACTGGTTCCTCCATGGCTTCGTACTCAGGTCATTTTCATTCAACATGTTTTCTTACGAGGTGCTACTGTTTGGAAAAATTTGGCTCGAACTGTTTGGGCATCGCCACCTTCAACAGATCGTAATTTAAAATTATGAACTATCTGAATGTAGGCACTTGAGTTTGCTATTTAGAACTTGTGACAAAAGAAAATTCTTTATTGCTACATGTAGGTACTATTTGCTGCTAATTATTATTTCTTAATCATCAATTAATTATTTATTAATTCTACTCTTTAATTTTCGAGATGCCAAACAATAAACGTAGTGTTAATTGAACAAAAAATAAAATTGTAAATAAAAAGGCAATTAATATAATGAAACAAGGTAGTAAGGAGTAATTAACTCGAATTCCATATTTTTACGAAAGTTTTGATTTATTATGGTGAATTTTCGAAAATTGAATGAAATATCTAAATTCAATTTTATAATTTTAACTAAAAGGATCAGATCTCTTGTCTCTTTCAGACACTAGCTACTCGTATCATCCTGCCATTCATGACGAAACATTTGTCCGGAGAAAACAACGACGTAATAGGACAACATTTACATTACAACAGGTAGATGATTGTTCATTAATTAATATGAAAATAAATAAAAAAAAAACATTTGAAATATCTTTTCGTCTATAGCTGGAAGAATTGGAGACTGCCTTTGCTCAAACTCACTATCCAGATGTGTTCACAAGAGAAGATCTAGCTATGAAAATAAATCTAACAGAAGCTCGTGTTCAGGTATGAAAATATTTTAATAGGAAAATACATTCAATTCGAAAATTTTTATAGAAGTCAACTTAATTTCTGGATATTTTTTATAAAAATTAAGTATGTATGTATATGTCATTCTTTACACTCGTAAATCCCTTAATAGACATCGAGATAGATGAAAACAAAACAAAAAATTATTTTGATGTTCAAATATTAGGTAGATTTTCAGTTGCTGGAGATTAAACCCAGAAGTACAAAACATTAGCCACTGTCTGATAGGGCTTTGGTTAAATGCGAAATTTGGCGCTTGCTCTGGGGCAAGATGTATCACTTTCGATACGAGGTGCTATCGACTGTGGCATCGAAAATTTTCATTAGCAGTATGTTGTAGCATTTTCGTTCGACAAGCGTTTTCGAATATGTAAATGAAATTTTCGGAGATCTTGACAGTCTCAAAAATGGCAGCATAAATTGTAAATTGATTCAACAAAGCTGTGTAATAAAATGGATATATTTTATTATTATCTACATATATTATCCACAGTGATGTCACAATTATTATCGGCAACATAATCGGTGGATGCTTCAATGCCAAAATTGTTCCCTGCTCTAATTTATCGGTCGCATCCCTTTTTTATTTTATTTTTTATATCGGCCCACACCTGCGAATAATGCAAAACATGCTAATAAGGTAACGAAAACTTTAATAAAAAAATAAACACCTTTTTCCATCCAACAATTGCCGTAAAGAAAACTCAAGATCTTACCCTTTTTAAAAAATCAGGTAAGTACATAGATTGATAACCAAAGGACTGCCCAGTGAGAAACTTGGCTGCTGTGTTTAGAAGTAGGCTCGCTGTATTCTTTATAGTCCTCAATAGAAAGTCTTTAAGAGAGATTGAGCTCTGTATATGCCATATAACTTGATAAAATCTTATGCTCGGTTTGTTCATTTCTAATTTACTTCTATTAATCATTTGTTAAAAGCATCGGTAACCAACGATATCAGGTTCAAGTGCTTTATCACTCTTTTTTTAGCCGAGATGCTTTGGCTAGGTTAGTACATCGCAGGTTTGCTTTATCTACCATTTTCTATTTTCAAAGTTTAAAGTATTCACAAGAACACATTGTTTAAACCAAAGGAATTAAAAAGTGATTGCGAGGGCGAGCGTAGCGAGGCCGAGCTGTGTTTTCTATATGGGGGGGTTAGTTCAATATGGTCAGGGTACATCGGCAACAAAATTATCTGGTCCAGACGATTCCGGATTTTTAATTTACCCCCCCTCATTTTTTGTGAGGGGGGAAAAACACTTTTTCACCAAATTTTGTACAGACATGCGCACTGAGTTCCTATTTTGTTTCCGCAACTCGAAAATCATCTGAGGGGTTCGCCCTCGGCGGGGTAAGCGGGTAAAGTTTTTTTTTCAAATCCATATAAGTTTGCCAATTATTAAAGGATTTTCATTGTTAATAGCTTAAATGAAACTTCTCAATGCCTGCTTTATTTTCACCAAAAATCATTATTCGGAATTCCATACAACCGGAATTAATTAGTTTATACCCAAAAGTACCAACAATTTTTTCATATATATCAGAAATATTTTCGACCCCTTTTTTACCCTCTGAAAATAATTTAATCAAAAAATCAACAGATACGGGTCAACTGATTTTCAAATACGGGTGGTATAGGGTACTACGTTTTCTCAAATTTTTTCGCGGGGGGGGGGGGGGCAAATAAATCCATTTGTTTTAAAACTTGAATAACTTTGCCATTTCAAATCGTGGGATAGTCATGTGGGTATTTAAAATTAAAAGCATATTCTAAAATGGATTTCGTTTTTCAAATTGTACTAGATCTACTTTGGAAAATCATTGACATCGACTATTTTGGAGGGGGCTGGAATTTTTTTCAACATTACAAAATTATTTTTTTTTTCAATCCACAACTTTCCTCATATTCACTTTTACTCTACTACTTTATTTCATTTTTTTAGTATTGTAGTACTAGAGCAAAAATTCAATCATACATAACAAGAGTAAATCAAGTCCGATCGAGTAACCAAGTATGCAGTTCTCATCGCACACTTGATACCTACAATTTGTACAACAACTCTTTTTCAGGGGCGTCATTTCTTACATTTGGGGGGGGGGGGGCATCGGGTATGCAGATCGTTTTGCTTAATACTAAGAAAATCAAGTATATAAAATTATCTTTCATCTGTGACAAATTTCAGGCAGATATCTACCATAGGAAGGGAGCATTGGCCGGTACAAAATGAACATGAATTCGGCAATTTTCAAAGTTTATCATTCGCCCGTACAAACCAGCGCGACTCCAACTTTTCCACGCCTCCTGCTATGGGCGCTGAAAGTCACCCTCTAGGGGCGAGCAACTGCGTTATCTGTTTAACGTCATTTGAAAAACAAGCGTAGTTTCTATTGAAAATCTTACAAATTTCGGACATGCTTCCACTCTTTCGCCTATAGCTCCTCATCCTCATGACCGAATCGGTTGATTCTTTCTGCAGATGGTAGCTAACACCCACCCTCACTTAAAAAAACCAGCCCTCCCGCCTGGGCAGTCTCCCCCACCCACCGTTTGTTGTTAATTTTCGCTGTAAAAGTTGTAATCGTCATTTAGAATAGATTGAGCCATTGCTTGCCCACAATATCGGTCAGTCGTTCACTCGCATCTTTTCCTAACCAATTTGCTGTAGCAACTATCAAGAATTCAGCCCTGCATTCTTACTGAGTCGTTCACTGACGGATATGGTAGAAAAACGGTGGCAGCACGATTGACGGATATAATAGGAAAGTGGTGACTTCATGAATTGAGATTTTGTACTAAAATTTTACTCGGACGGAGGCATAAAAAACCATTTAGAATTGTATTGATACGACTGACGAATAATGAACGAAGGCTGATGATACGCAATTTATATGTTATGAATATCTGTTCGCGGCAAATAGACTACAAGCATTAAATAAATAAATAATAAGGAATCGGGGTATAGAGCGAATACAGTGTACGTGTTTAAGTAATTCAATGACAGTCAGACCCTATGATCGGGGGTGGAAGACAAGAGAGCTGTGCATTATTTGACAATTCTGCTTGATTTCAGACATTTAATTGTGACAAGTGCATTAAATTATCAAAGGCTATGCCACGAAATATTATCTCAAAATAAGGGAGCGCTAAAAATTTGTTTATTTTAAACAGCAAAACGTCAAAATGTCACGATTTCATTACTACCATGAGGAAACGAATACAAACACAGCACACTAATACATTTCGCCGAGTGGCTTAGGTTTTCTTCCGATATGCCGTTTCCTTATTAGTTATTTATTCAATGACTACAAGGTATGCCTAATAAATTTTTGACATTTATTAAGTACTACTACTATAGTAAACCTAATTTCCCATGTATGTGAGAGTAAAATTAATTAATTAGTATCAGTCGATTTATATTAATGAGTAGACGCTAATAATTGGGCTCCTGGGTTTTTCGCGTTAAATTGCTAGATTTTGGATTAAGTGATCGGTTTTTTTTTTCTTTTAACTGTAAAACTCCATAATAAAGCGTGTTATATTTTTTCATACTGGCATTTCCCTGATATCGGGGTTTATTTTGCAATTTTTAATAATTCGTTCTGGAGAGTTTCAACGGTATCCATTTCATTTATATAAAATAGTTAAAGTCAAGTGTAAGGCGGTGGGGGAAAGAAATCTTGTAACAATACTCCAGTTATGCAGCCTCAGACACGGAACAGTGGAACGTGTGGTAGAACCAAGTCTGCTTCCCCTCACTATATGGATGTAAATATGGAGGCGCTTGAGAAGAGACTTATGACGAATGTCTTAACAGAATTTGAAAATGAAATTTCCGACAAAATTGACCAAGGGCTGGTACTGCTCTTCGAGGGGAAATTGATTACATCAGACACACCAATGAGTATTTATCACGCAGAGTTGCATTGCTGGAAAGTGAGATTAATGATATGCATCGAACTCACCGTTTGAATTATGTCATTATAAGAGGTATTTCCGCCTTGGAGAAGGAGAACACTTGCGATCTTTTCGGTAAGGAAATCGAGGCTCTGAGTCGATACAGCTTACGTGTGGTGTACCGCAAGGATCCATTTTGGGTCCGTTATTGCTCAGCATGTACATAAATGGACTACCTAACATTGTACATGATGCAAAAATGCATCTGCACGCCGATGATGTGTAGGTTTTCCTGAGTTGCCACACTGGTATGTCGGAGGATGGGTTTTATCGATTAAATATAGACCTTGAACGTATACGTGAATTGTCTATTACTAACAATCTACTGTTAAATACCAGTAAATCTAGTTATACAATCATATACAGGAGAGGGTTGGAGCCTATTGACTTTCCTCAGGTTGTTATGAATTCATCTGATAAACCATATTCTAAATGTGTTAAAAATCTTGGTGTGATGCTCAACTTACGTATGTCATGTTGCGACAATGTCAAAAAAATATTAAATAATTGTAATGGTGCCGTAAGAAGACTTTGGCTTTCGAATATCTCCTCTTCCCTGTTGCTAAACTTGGGATAGTAAAAAACCCTGATTATACCGCTTTTTCACTTATGGAAACCTTGTTTTCCCGGCGTTAGAACATAATTGTTCTCGTATATTGAATGTATCGTTTAACTATTATATGCGTTTAATTTATGGATTACGGCGATATGATCATGTAAGTCAATACCGAAATGTAATTCTGGGTTGCTCCCTAAATACGTATTTTCTTCTTAGGTTTTAATATTTTTACATAAGTTCGTGTATAATATTAAACCTAATTATTTATGGGAACATGTAAGCAAGCTGTATAGCTTGCTCAATCTCCAAGGCATTTCAATATAATTATACCACGTTTTGTAACGTTGACTGGCGCTCGTTCCGATTTTGTCCTCGTACCTAGAATATGAAATTCTCTACCAGTTGAGATTTAGCGAACGTGGATGGTTGGTGGAGGAATTTATTGGAATTTTTGAGTACTAGTAATAGATCCTAGGGGGAGTGTGTTCTCGGAAATATTAGTTTGAACTATAGATTAGGTTAGTTAAGTGAATTTGAATGTTTATTTTATTTAATTTTTTTTTTATTTTCTTCTTTGTCTCATTTTACTGTTTTCTGTAATTCTCAGTAATATACAATTCAGTATGGCTTATATTGTACATATCTAATAGATATAAACTGGTTTTACACCAAAAAAATAATGTGCCTACCTCCTGCACAGGTCGGTATAGATGTAAGGATCAAATAAAAGGTAACATCCTGAGGTATCCAAATCTTGTAGAAAATAGCTATGGACATGATGCATTTTGATGGAAAAAATATTAACATTTAAAAAAGTTAGAAAACGTTTCCCAGTTTTTAACTTTACGGTCCTATAACTCCGATTAAGGGGAGAGGAGAGAGAGTTACAGAGTGTAAGGTTACAAGAAGCTGTAATCACAGAACCCCTTCTACCATCAAAGCGACGTACTTTACCTCAACCTTTCGAACAATTTTTAGCTTATCTCGACCACAGCTATCACCCTGTTAAATATTTTCTTCTCCATCCCGGACATCCTGTATAAATGGCAATATGTTAAAAGAGAACTTCAATAGTAATTCAATGCTAAACTCTGACCCTGATTTATTTTTACTTCGTTGAAGGGCAGTCATTAATATCTATCAATTTGTGCCAAAAAGTTTAGGTATTTTTCGATAAGATTAGGCAATATTCCCTAAAATGCAGGGAATATTCCCTAAAATGTAAAATGTAAGGAATGTTCCCTAAAATGTAGGGAATATTCACTTAAATTGTAGGTTTTGTTACCTCAAATTTTAGAAAATATTCCCTAAATTTTAGGGAATAGTCCTACCTTTTTTTACAGTGTAATGTGCTCTTCTCTCTCTAGTGTAGCCATGAGATACGGATGGAAGGGAAGATTTTAGTTTTATTGGATCACTCAGATTCACGGTGATTCAGGGTTATACATATTATATATGTAGGTAGTAAAGTGCTTTTGTCAACTTTTCGTTTGTTGCCCATATTGCTTCTAAATTAATTATGTCCCACGTATGATTACATGGGTCGGGGAAATACACACACAGTAAAAAATTTGCACAACTTGTTGCCACAAGGCTTATGTATTTTTCGACCAGATTAGGGAATATTCCCTAAAATGTAGGTTTTTTCCCAAAAATTTACGGAATAGTCCCTAAATTTTAGAAATATTCCCTACATTTTAGGTAAAAATACCTAAGCTTTGTGACAAAATACGCGGTAGTTAGTTTTTCCAAGTTTGTGCAAAACTATTGATTATACTAATCTCATCTATCCAGTCTTCTTTAGGTATATATGTTATGTAAATTTATATGTACATACATACATATATCCACTAGGATTTAAACATATGAGAATAACTAACTATTTCGATACACGCATATACACATGCATGCCACAAAAATACATAAGCTGTAAAATTACCTACATGACAGTAACAATATAAAAAACATGTTTCCTTCTTTTGATAGCCTTGGGAATAGTCACGAGATCTTCGCTAACTAAATTAAATTTTATGATTGAAATTTTGACACTTGATACCCTTAATATGATTTAAGCAATTTTACAGAAGATAACACGTGTCTGACACGTCCACTTTATCCTATCAAAGTCAAGAATTTGTTTTTGTTAAAGCCAAGGCAAATCATTCAGAGTTTTACCCTAAGCAGCATTCACACAAGAACCAGACAAAGCGCTTGCTCGGGAATTTTTTCAACTTCTTTTTTTCTATGTTTTTTACCCTTCTTTTACTAAAAAGTTCTTCTTCCTTACCACGTCAAAAAAAGAAAAAAAAAGAAAACCCTGCAAAAATTGTAAGGGAAACATTCTGGTTGCTCGCTATAGTGCTCTTTCACGTGGAATCCACCCACTTCGTAACTTGACACCAATCTAAACTGTCCAAATTTTTGTTACATAGGAAAGGGAAAATTGTAGTAATCTATGAAAGCCACAAGAACTTATTGACACGGATAAGAACATGGAGTCATCCTTTAAGAAATGTACATTAGTGAAACTGACTTTTATAAGTAACGGGCAATTTTTTTTCAAATCATGGTCATATTTCTTAAGGATTTAAAAGAGAGATTGTGGACCCCATCACCAGTATCACAGTTAGTATACATCCTGCCCAACCGCTTCGCTCCTCTTCTCATTTAATTATTTATGGGAATAAATTTATAAGACCGTCGGAAAAAGATAATTTTTTATTCAATTCGAAGAACAAAAATGTCTTTGAAGACGTGAAAGGATACCAAGCTAAAGGCAGTTAAAAAACTTCCCTGCAAGCACCACGGCTGGAGTTTCCGAGGTAGCTAATGGAATTGATTCATAATGAGCTTGATCAAATGCAAAAACTGGTAATTTCTTAAAAAGGTTAAAAATTAGTTTGCAAAATTACTTATTCAAATAAAAAAGGGATGAACTTTGTTTCTAAAAGGAGAGTTTCTTTTTTAATTATTGCTAACCTCTTTTCTTAACCTTTTTTAGAGTCTGGAATTCTTGGAAGTACCATTAAATTTGATTTACTTGATTTTAGCGATTCTTTCCAAAATAATTGATTTAAGAAAATTAGCAGTCTCCTGTAAAATGTATGCACGTCATATGTTACAATAGATGGTCATAATCAGAATACAGAAGATGTTTAAAATAATATGTTTAGATAATTTAATGTGGATTCCTGCACACAATTCTTCTGCTGCAAACCGTTCACATTCTTTCCCTTTTCAAAATACTTAGCCGTACAGTAAAATTGCGTGTTGCTTTTTTATACCGAACTGTGCGAATGCGGAACAGTCTACCATCCTCTGTCGTTCCTCTGGCATTCAATCTGCAGAAGCTTAAAGGAGCGCTTACAATGGCAGAGTACATGGAGTCACCAGATTGCATTTTCTCTCATCATCTCATCAACGTGAGATTAGAAATTCTTCAAATCTGACTCTACTCTGTGAAATCCACTCTGGTGAGGATAAGAAGCGCGAGGAACTTGTATTAGAGTGCAAGCTTGAGACAAGGAGAGGCAATGCAATCTGGTGACTCCACTCTACTCTGCCATTGTAAACATCAGCACCTCCACCATTCTCCTCATGTCTCCTAATCATCAACCTATCTCGTTCCTGCCATGATGTGCTTTACATCATAGGTATCCCATGAGCTTGACTTAATAATATTTAAAAAAACAAAACATGTTCCATTCTAACATATTCCAATCGATTACTTACAGTCTTGTGATCAGCGTTTACGATGAGCAATTTTTTCGTAAAACCCCTCCTTCACCCCTTTTAACGGCTGAAATATTTTCGAGTAAGCTTATCTAAAACGTAATAACTTCTGTTCGAAATACAGTAGGACGACAGGGTGTTTTCACCTAGGTATGATCCAGAGAGCAGGAGGTGATAGTACTCATCTATGCAAACAAAACATTGTATGGTACTGGGTCCATATCAACCGTTTCGGAGTTAAAGGATGATTAAGAAAAAAGCTAGTTTTTCAGAAAGCACCCTGTATCTTAAAAAGTACTGTCTATACTGTCACCGTTAAGAGTTGTTCATTGCATGCAAAACTTCAATGCCTTTCCAACTGCTGCTAAATCAGCCCCACACTCCTAGGAGTTATTGTGATATAAACTACAAATTTCGGATTTTCTTACCTTTTTTTTTACTGTATTTTTGCTTTTTTTATTACAAAAACATAACTTGTTTTTATAAAAACTGTAAACTGTAGACTTTCTTCTTTAATTGGACGTATTACACCCTGTGTGCAATCTGTAATGAGTTTTTTACTTTCCACTTATTAGTTAGAAATGGGATATCCAAAAATCATTTTAATTGTGAAGACAACCAATTTTCCTTAAAATGATCCACATATAGATTTTTAAACCATCAACTTATTAGCATCTGAGTTCACTGTAGTGTAGACAGTAGACAGTTTCAGGGTTCATTGCTGTCCTGATGAGATCGCTCTGTTACTGCTGATCGAAATACTTTACACTGCCTACTCTCAAAAATTTCTTTATGGAATTTTTGGTCTTCGGCTTTAGGTCAGAAACTGACATTACCTCGGTACTTGTTTTAATTTTCTCTGCTCATATGCAGTAGGTTGAGAATTGCCCGTAGACTCGTATTTTGTACGGGTCTCGAAGGAGTAAAAAGCTCATTACCACTTTCCATTTGTCAAACATTTGGAATTAGTGTTTTTAAAGTTTGTACAGTCGTACAGTGCTTTCAGTCAACTGTGGAAAATAGTAGTGAGAATTCATTTTAGAATTTTCGAATTTTTAATAATAAAGTAATCATGAGTGAGATATGGGAGTAGATAAATACCTACTATAAAATTAATAGAACTGTATTCTACACACCGAAATTAGTGAGACAAATCGAGTGAAGAGTGTACAGACAAATGAAAACGTAATGATTCCTTCATATCAATTGGAAGTGAGTTATCAGCTTACTCAGTACCGGCGTAAAAAAACAGGCACAAAGGGCCAGTAAAAGTGATTTTTGCTATGTTAATACTTATCAACATATATGATTGCAATACTCAGCTACTTCAGGAAAATTTATGAAATCAACTTAAACAAGTACATTAAAAAATGATAAGGATCACCCGTTGCAAAACACCTCAGAGCGATATTTCAAGAGTTTATATTTCATCTTGTTATTTTCGGCCAGATTCTATTAACTAGAATTTCGAAGCACTTGAACAGATTCTTTCGAAAATCGGAAAGATCGACAAAATTTTAAATCATTTAATAAATCACGGCCACTATACTCTAATCTTCTGTCTAAAAATTTGTTGTTTAACCATCTCCTTTTTAGCAAATACGACGAAAGATAGAGAATACATGATTAAAACTAAACATTTGGAAAACATTTTTCATACAAATATCCTATTAGACATTTGTCAAACATTTATCAAACATTTGTTAATTGCCTGTAATTTGTTTGTCAAATGTTTGACAAATGGTTTATTGCCAATCTGATTGAAAACACGTTATGAGTTAATAACTCTTGAACGGTTACAAACAGGTTGTCATGGGTCAAAATAAAGAGGACAGTCTACAGTTCACAATTTTTACAAAAGTTTTGTTAACCATCTTTTTGTACAAAAAAAAAAAAAAAAGAGGTCAAAAGGTTACAAAAAAGGTGAGAATAATTTGATCTTTAATTTTACCCTCATTATATGAACTTTAATTTCCTGGCGTAATTTAAAACAATAAAATAAAAATAATAATAATTCATTTGTGATTCTTTTTTCTTTTTTTTTGTTTCTAAGAAGACATAAGCGATCTTCGCAACGAAGCTGGCAATGAATTCCATAACTAGATAGCTTGAAAGAAAAACAGGCGTTTACTAACAAGGCAACTAGCATCAGGCAAAATAAGATTTATTGTCCGGCTGGACCGAGCGAATGTGATTCAGCTGAACAAGTAGTTAGGTTGCGTAAGTTTGATAATTTTGGCCACATATGTAATCAGTCGAAGCTGCAAGTGAGCTTCAAGAGTACAGCCGAAGACTGAAGAAGCATGCTCTCAGCAAACTGAATCAAGCCTACCATAGATCTCACACCCATATGTTATTAAGGGAACCATTAGTGTGCACACTAAATGCAATCTGACTTCAGTAGGTGTAAAGAAGCTTGTGTTTCAAAGTGAATGAAGGTCACCGTAGATTCTATGATTAACTAAATGTGATAGTTTCATTTCAAGGTCTTCTTAAAAATTACCCCAAGATTGTTAACCGATTCAACGTATGGAATTGTGTTATTATTAAAAATGATCGGAGGAAAGTACGACGTCTCAACAGAACTCCTGTAAATAACCAGAGCATTCGATTTCACTGGATTAATAAGGAGATTATTTAGGACGGTCGACTGGTAGATTCTTTCAAGGTCTTCAGCACTAACGCATTCCACAAGACCTAGAACGATACGTCTACACATCATCTGCAAAGAGGTGCATTTGGCAATGCTTAGGATAGATAAAGATATCATATATGAACATAGAAAAGAGTAGTGGCTCAAGGATTGATCCCTGAGGAACCCCAGATACCATAATTAGAAAGATATGAATAAACAAATTTCGCAGCCTGCAACGCGAATTGAAAATTATCTACTATTTCTTATAATTAATTGTATTAATAAGGAATTAAAAATCGGCAGCCTACAAATGGATTGCATTAGTTGTATAAAAATAAATTTCAATTATAAATGGAAAATGAGATGTAAACTAAATAACTAGTTTGTATTAAAATATATTAGTAAGGAAACAAGGCTGTGAATCATAAAACCTTTTGAACGCCATAATCTACATAATAGCTATTTTTTGATATTTTTTAGTGATTCTTTGGATGATTAGCAAAAAATTTCAGAAGTCCTTGTGAGACATAAGAGTCTGACCAAAATAAATGTAGTTTTCGAAATTTCTGAAATAGTTTCCAAGACTCTTTACAAAATGTGAACCAAAGCGCTGACAATATAATTTTTCCATCGTCTGCTTTGTAATTCGAATATACTGTGTGATACGTTTGCCCGAGACAAAGCAAATATATTTTGCAAATCATATGATATGACAGCTGTTAGATCTTATAATTCCATTGATGTTTAGGCACGGTTAAACATTGCTGCTCTTGCTGCATAGATTTTAGGTTGCAGCTGCAAAAGTTGCATTGATGTTTACACGTAGTGGAATAAAGTAGCGCGCAGCTCTGAAGCTGCAAGGATGTTTACACAATCTGCAGGTTATTTCTAGTTGAGCTCTGAAGCGTTTGGTGAACAAAATTTCGCGAGTGCAATTAAAAAAATAACTTCATGTATTTCGATGATTCAGAAGGGCAAGCTGCCGTTTATTTGGCATTAATTTTATTAAAAAATCGCAATTAGAAACTGAAAGAGAGTTCATTTTTACTGCTTTAGCTTTGCACGCTATTTACTATATTGTGCTCGCAATGTGTGTAATTTCCTTCTGACTTCCTCGAAATGAATTTCTAGTTTCTCTGCAAATCTGATAAACCTTTTCTCCCTCAAGTTTGGAAATAACATTACTTTGCCTTCTGAACCGAATGTTCGGCGTTTGTTGTGGATGATATTTTGTATCTTGATAAATTTAAAGTTGTAGCTTTCATTAAATATTTTACAGTACCTATATATGGAGGGGAGCTTGACGGAATCGGAAGATTATTCAATATACAGTTATAGCAATGTATTTGCACGGCAATAATAGGAATTCCTGCATGGAAACTTTAAAATTTGTTGCCTTAATAATCTCTAATCTGCTCCTTCGGAATACTTTTCCTTCCCGTTTCTATGTTTTTTTTTTTTTGTTGCTTCCGCTGTTGTACGTGTTTGGAAAATTTAAAGTGTTTTTAAAAAAGCATATAAATAATTTATGCTTATGCTTAAAAATAGAAGGACAGATTCAATCTTCAATTGTTTTCCCGAAAATACTGATATGAACAGGTTTTCTAAGACACACTACATGACGTATATACGTTTTCATTTAGGAGGCATTGTATTTACAAATTTAACATAAAAACATTTTTTCACCGTTTAATGTGCAAATCGCATCGCTTATCATTTTGCATCTATAATGGAAAAATATAGTACCGCAATTAAAAACACAGTTTTGGTGGCAGTCAGCTAGCTTCAGATCTCCGTACCAAATACCCTAAGCTCTTCCCATGTGTTATTTATTTTCTAATTTTCTGGTTTTCGGATTCTTTCCTTCAATTGTTACCATCGGATTCAGGTGTAGATAAAATTCGGAAATAAATTCTCTTGAATCACTTTGTTGAATTCTTATTGGAGACTCAAAATTTTCTTTGTAATGCAATAATTGCAGAGGAAGTGCCTCATTCAGCTTAAATCTCTTGACGTGATGAAATATACAATCTTTGAACTCTAGTTTGGTGTATAAACTGTGCTCAGCGTCATTTGACTTTAAGGTTAGTATTCTGAATCAGAGTCGTCGAAATTTGATAATGGCAAATCAAAAACATATCTGTATCATTCTAAAGTATTTTAAAGTATTTTAAAATGAGTTTGTAATACTCGTACAAAGCCAAACATTTTTAATGCTCTTCTAAGCTTAGGTTCGGGCGAAGATTCTAGACTTTCACGTTAACTTGAGGAAATATTCAGTTTCTGCATCACACATATGATTGCTTTGCTTTTTATGTGGAGCAATAATTTTCAAGCAATATATGTACATAAGATCAATAATAGCTACTTTAGCTATTAGAAAAACCACACACTCAATATCTCAAAAACTTTCGCATTCGCATATTCTACATATTATGTATATGTATAAGTACAATACTACTTACTTGCGTAAATAAATTATATTTGCTGCATTTCTGTCTTGGTATATATTGGCGTCATAAGCTCATCATATAAAGTAATTAAGGCAAGATAAACTCTTAATGGAAAAATATTGATTTTGATAGAGACTAACAGATAATTTGGAATTAATCTTTGGGTTATACTTATTCCGAATATCCATATACATATAAGGAAACATTTTTCTACCACCTAATGATATAAAATTGTGTTTTCTTTGCACATAAATTGATGCTACTAACAGTGTTATAGTTATTGCCTAAATACTGTTAAATAAATACATATTTACTTACCTTAGCACGATAGTCTTCAAATATGGTGGGGTCACTTTTCATGCCTCAGTTATTCATGTTACACGTCAAATTTATTTAGGTGGGAAGCTGAAGTTGCCTTGAAAAATACCTCCCGAAAGCTTAAGAAATTCAATTTCGAATGACAAGTAGTATCAAGTGGAAAGTACTGGAGATCAAGATAGATTCTTGGAATAGGAAAGTGAATGAAATTAGACTCGTGGAAAATTGATTTTCCGAAAATATGGCAAAATATTGGATGTCCTGAAGCAATGTTCGTGTGTATATTGAGTCAATGTATGTATATTTATGGCATGACGACCACAACATGATTCAATATTTCTCTTAACACAATTTTTCTGAAATTTCGTTATTATCTATAGGAAAATTTCCATGTATAGAATAGAAAATATAGATGTGTGAATTAATATAGGAAGAAGAAAACCAATGCTTTTAATGTTGTATTTCAATTCAATTAAGTTGCAACTTTTAAAATGTGTATACCATATCGCAACACACAAAATAAATTTTTAGTCAAATATTTTTCACACTGTTGAAAATTTTTAAAATCATCTAAAAAGGAATAAGTTTTGATATTATGTATATATGTATGTACATTAGTTGCCTTTGAACAAAGTTTTCTCGCTCAATGTGTGTGTAAAACAATCGCACGCTGCCCGCAATGTCCTTTGTGATATATTAGACTATACTCTGGAAATACAATAGCTGTTTAATTCAGTTTGGGCATTAACTTTTGTGCCATAACTGTGTCGTAACTGAATTGATGATGACTGGTTAAAACTGGGTTTATTCAGGGAAGATTTTATGTATGGTGCGAGAATATGCTTCTTGTTGTAATTACAAGAAGCTACTTTGGACCAAGCTTCTTGATACTTGTTGTCCGTCACAATTATATGCTTCATTAATGTTGTTGCTTCGCCCTCTAGAAGTCGCTTAAGGTTTTATAATTGGTATACGTCGTTAAAGTCCATCATTTTGATCCACTGAAATAACGAACAAATCTTTAACCCTTTCCGCTCGTATGTTGAGCACAGCTCTTATTCTTTTGTAACCCGTATATCGAGCTGTGCTTCTCTCTTGCCTCTTTAATATCAACCTACACTCCATAGGGTAATTGCTTTACGAAAGCAACATACGGTACAAAACCATTACCGTACGGCAATATTCCATCATTTTAGTAGTAGTAAATCTTTAAGTTAGCTCAAATAATAGATGAAGAAAACCAACAAGAATTTAAAAATTTATCGCGATTTGCGTTAAATTTACTTTCAATTCCGCACTTAAATGTCGATTGCGAACGAGTTTTTTCAAAAGTCTTCTTTCTGAAAACAAAACATCGCTATAAATTACAAAATGAAACAATGAACGGCGTTCTTCTTTCTGTCGAATATGTAAAAAGAACAACTAATGATTTTAAAGATTTTGAACCAACTACATTAATGTTGCAGAAAATCAAAATGCAAAGTGCTTGGAACGAAATATTAAATTAATCGTCGTCTGCAAAGGGTTAAAGGATAGCCAGTCTTTGTAATCACCTCTAAGACTAACTTTCAATGAATTATTGCTATGATGAAAAATTTGCGATGCAAAGGAGTCGAGTTTTTTTGTAGCAATTTCAAATGATTTTAAAGCTGCTATTAACATGGATTTGGTCGATATGTACAGGTATTCATATTCCGAGGTCAGAGGAAACATCTAACACGGCCAATTGATCATTAAACTCTGTAAGCCGGATGAAATTTGTTGGAAGAGATTTTAAATGCGTTTCTATTCTTTGTATTGATCTCTGTTCTATTGAAAGGATAAAGCCAAAGGGTTTTTAGCTTTGTTAAATATGAATATTACAATTTAGTTAGTAATTAAACCCACTTCAATTATTATCTTTATTATTTATTTCACCTTGGTTTTTATTGGTTTCTTGAAAGTTAGAATTTGAGACTGTGGCTGGCAGCTACACTTGAAAATATATACTAGATCATTTTCCAAAACATATTTTTACGACTACTCTAAGGGTACCAACATACGGAGAAGGTCGCGGTCTAGGTTCAGGTCGTGACAAAACAAATTGTACAATTACGCAACACTGTGCGTTGTAGGTCAGCAGACTAGTCACGAGACTAATCAGCAGACTACATCGCAGTCTAAAGTAGAGTACAAATTGTTTTGAATTTCAGCATGCTAGTCTGCTAATATGCTTTGCAGGTAAAAGATGTGTAATAGTGAAGAAAGGATTATTATTGAAGTTTCCAAATATGCTCTCATTTGGCATTTTTGATTTTATTGGCACACTTTATGCTTCCGCAATTAAAACTCGTAGAGTTAAATGCAATTTCATGTAACAAGATAATTCGCGAGCTGCGTATATACATACATCACCCGATATTCAGATGATTAGCCTACTGTGTCGCAACCTGCTCCGTGTGTTTGTACCCAAAGGTGGTGTGAAATATATCTATTTAACTTCATGAATATATTTTATCCCGGATTGAAGATTCGAGAGGAATACTGCCCTAATAATTCTGAAATTCGTGTTCTCTGAACTTTTTTGAATATGTATGATCTTCAGACATGTCCACCCAAACCACAAAGCATACGCAAGTACATATTATAATAAATGTGTTCCAGGGGAGAAAGTACATAACACAGAAGCATTTTGGCACTTCCAGGTTTATCGCATTTCACCCTGTTGAATTTAATTTTATTCACACAAAACCATTAGAACTTTATTTTCCAGAAAAAGATGTTAATAATTCACGATTAAGTAGTGAAGAAACTTACACACTTTTGACTCATTTGATCTACGAAGAATTTGCTGAATATAATCCACAATACTCTCGGCAATGTGACGAATTATTACATGAAGGATTTATAACTATGCTAATCAAATTCTTTTCTGCGGTCACTGTCTTAAAAACCATAAGGAATAGTGATAGGTTTCGGCATTTCGCTGTAGCAATAAAGTAATTATTTTAGGTTACGTTTATGAGAGAATACTAAAATATCTAAAATATATCACCTGCATAATTCACCAAAATTATAGCAGGCACTCTTAGTAAAATTAAATTGATAAATTTAGTCATTGTTCCCTATTTAACCATTGTAAATGTTTAAAGTACACAGCATCCGTATAATAACAAGAAACAACATTCTCATTACGAAAAATTCTTCTAGTTAAAAAGCAGAGAAACACCGAAAGCGCACCACTACAAACCACATAAAACCAGGTCTAGAGCTTCTCTCAACATAAAAATAACTGTTTACAAATACTAAAATTATCCTAGATTTTTCGTCAACAGCTTTTCAAGATCAGACTATCTCTAGGCGAGTGGTTTTAACCCAACAAACCAGCAGCTACCTACATTGCCCACTTACCATCAGAAAACTTTAGATAATTATTTCCGAGACACTCTACCCCGGCAAATAGCAGACCATGAAGCAAGGAACTATCCAATTAGGGAGCTAAGTTTCACATGATCCAACCACCCCCACACACATGTTAACACTCACATCAAGATTCATTCTGTCCATTTCTAAGTCACAGAAGAGCTTTTTCTGCACTTATGCACTTACTTCCTGTTTGCTCAAGCGTGGAGTTAATTTCACAAAGCCCTGAAATGGAGACTGACGACGGTCGCAGACAAGTGGCAAATACACAGAAACTAACGAGAAAATTTCACAATTTAACACTTTGGAGCACCGACAAGAGTAAAACACCTCCCAGGCGTAAAACGAGAATTTCCTCACTTGGCTCAAGTGCACAAAACTTACACTAATCAAGGAAGAAACTTGGGCATGCAACAAAACGCCGTAATGAATTCCCTCTATAGTACATACATATTCGTATATGAGCAAGTGATTTGCTACATTCCGGGTTGAAAAACAAATTTCAAATACCATTGAATTGGTCCTTTTCTTCCATATACTGTTTTATATGGTCCTTTTGTTTTATTTCATGATAAGCATACTCTTGGCAACTCCTCAAAGTTCTGTTAATTATTGTATTTACAAACTGCTCGAATAATTGCATTTAAGCCATGGCGCGGCGTCTGCGTTTTCTGTTTAACCAAGGGTGTCCGGGCATCCGAAATTGCGGACCCCAATGGGAAAATTTTCAAGGGTGAAAACAATGGCGAGCATAATAACTCGAGTACTTTTTAGTAATTGCCGTTAAATTAATATTGTTTAAAAAAATAATATTTCCATTCTTGTCGGTACACTCTTGTATTTTTGTTTCATTTTAAGGGTTCATTCACGTGGAAAGGATTTATAATAAGGATATAGTAGTACTATACAACTTAAGTACTATACAACTTAAGTACTATAAATATTGTTTCACAATTGCGAACATTCCTTTTTTTATAGTAATGCCTCGAATCTTTCATAAAGTAGATACATTTTGGCTTTACGCATTCTTTTTAGAACGATTCATTGGATACTAATGCACCCTAAAAACTCTAGAGTACTTACATTAAAAATATCTGAAACATCTTTTTCCGCATATGTGAAAAATCTGAACTTTTAAGTGGCAACCCCAGAATAGCTTCTCTGATTTTAAGCCTTTTCCACTCTCATGCTGAATATGCTGTATGGATAATCAAGCAAATATTCTTTAAGCAATTCAACATATATTTTAAACTTTTTGAAAATATTTTGAACACTTTCACTATGCGTCTTAACAGTATTTCAGGAGCAAGTTTCAATATAAAGTCTATAATGTCTACGTCTGTATTTTGTAATTATTTCGGTATTGTAGGTAGCGATTATATCTTATTTCATAAAATTTTGGTGAGTTCAAAATCGTTGCTCTGAATATTTCAAAGGACTTTGATAGAGTCTTGCATCGTTGCATCCTCCCCCTTTTGACCAAACTCAAAGCACTTAGCCTAGAAGAGGAGGGGAGCTCTTCTATTACTGATTGAATACGGGTTATATTAGATGGCGTTACATCTGAATCTCACTATAAAAGCCGGTGTTCCCGGGGGCTCTGTTATATCTCTGCCTCTTTTCTTAATTTCTCTCACTTTCAATCTCATAGTACTATAAATAAATAAACTACAGGGGGAATTCTGCATATGCTAATCGAGATTGCATGATTAGATCCTTGAATAATGATCTTGACAATATCCTTGCATGGAGCAAAGCGAATCGAGTTGAACTTAATGCGACTGCCAATTCCCACGTAATACATGATCCATAAACTTTTCTGGAGAAGCCGTCGGCCGTTGTTACTGTGTTATGTTTTATGTCCTTTGCAAAATTTAAAGTCTTTTAAATTGCCCATAATCTTCCGAAACACATTCTTGTTCTTTTCACCCTTTCACTTCTGCTTTATTTGTAGTAATGATAGTACAATTTTGATATTTATTCTATGTATTGGGGTATTGGATTATTTGGATGCTGGTTGTGGTATTGATTCTGGAGTACTTTATTTGGCTTCTGTTTTTTCTTAGTAACAACTTCTCTTGCAGATGTATCTAGTCAAAACCCTCGAGAAATATTTCCAAATATTTCATGAAACAGAAATCCATATGTGCACGTGCTAGTCCGATTCTCTAAAATATTTTATATTGATTCTTATGAAGAAGTAGCCAGACATTGATTTTATACTATGTCATAGAGCCTAAACTACTATCTATACAGGAAAATAGTCTTCCAGTAATTTTAATCTTTGGCTGCTCATCTTCACAAGGGCTACACTGTAGGCAGACTGTCGATTTCATCAGACCACGGGGCAGAAAAATATGCAATTACTATTCAGATGAGAGTTTTTGTTTGAGGAATCGTAGTCACTTAGTTAAGATAAATTTTTTTAAATAATTTTGTTAGGAAAGATATAAAAAATTTATTATGGTTGGGAAGATAAGAAAACAAGCTTAAGATTATCAGAAAACCATTTTTCTGTATGAATAGTAATTTAAGGCGCAGGACCTATTCAAATGAATGCTTGTCAGTTATAAGAACACTGCAAATATTTTAGAATGTTAGGACTAAGTTTGGGCTCTCATGAAGTATTAAGGGAGTCTATTTCATGGTTGGGAAGAATTTCTCGAGGATTTTGATCTAGTGCGTTGATCTGTTGTTCTAAATATCACTGAATATATTGAATATTAAGGCGGATGTCGTCTGCGTAATATAGGCTTTCCACTCTGTACCCCTGTTTCATTGAGGTGCGAAGTTCACTTTCCTCATTTCCTCATCAAGTTTGGCGTGTAAAATCAGGGTTACAGAGCAAATTCTTATTGAATATTCGATTTCATTCGTAATGGGTTGCGGACGCTCCAATGTTGGAGTACTGCTATTTACATCGTTGTGCAGTGCTTTGATCGAGAGTATTATCATCTCTGGTATAACTTTCCAGGGTTAGCGCCTTCCATATTCTTCCATTATTCATTGAGTCCAATTCTTCGAAGTGAATGAATACGATGTATACAAGGAGGAATTTATATTTCCATTTTTGTTTATCTATATTAGCTCAAGAATAGGCTGCTAGTTAATGGCTTCCATTATTTCTCACCGGGATTGAAGCCACTGATTCTTATGCTGCCCCTTTTGATTTTGCTGTAATACTGTAATACTTATCTCACCTTCACACTTATTTGCATCTTATCATTACTACATGTTCATGTGACCTTTCCTCTTATTTTTCAAACGTTGTTCATTCATTTCCAGTTTTCTTGTTATAATTTCCCTGATTTTTTATACAAATTTTTGGAATTTTAAATCGTCATAAGTTTAGTTAATTAGTTAGTTAGTGCTAACATTACATATACCTATATTATTGTGATCCGTTGGTTATATAGCATATATGGTATTACAAGGAGCTATGGAATAGAATGGTAAAATATCTTATATAAAAATATATTATATTAATTCATTAATGTATCCCTGGATCGAAACAAATTTGATGCTAGATAATGAAGGGGTAGACAGTCTTGGAAGAAATTACATATTTGCTCTTTAATAAGCAATGAGATTTGTTGCCCTTATTTTTATTGCACATAAAAAGGGTATCGAACTTAATTCTATGTTATATAACTTATCGCAAGTGTGCAATATTTACACATTTCATATAGAAACACCACAGCATACATACTAAGAAGGTATGACTGGTATGAACCACTATCCGCCATATTGAAGTATTGAAGTTAGTGTTGTTATTGGTCTAAGAATTTGCATTAAATTCCTTTGAATATGCTATCTTATTGAGCATGCCTTGTTTTCTGTATTTATATACCGTGAAGAGATACATCAGAATTCACAACATCACTATCAAGCACATCTATAGACAGAAAAAGGTAAAAAAGTTAGAAAGATTAATTTCCTTTAAGATGGGAAATTTTAGAAAAAAAATTATTGTCTGCAATCGATCATATCATTCGCTTACATAGAAATTAGATGCCAACTATCTGAAAGAATATTAGAACTATCCTTTTTTATGATACCTAGTCGTATTAACCCATTCTTCAGTGCCTTCCAAAACCGGTCGTAAATGCCATCATAATTTCATGCTTGACACGAATTTGTCGATATATACATTTTGACATTTTCCCCCATTCAAACGCGACTGTAACTGTATCTAAAACAAAAAGCTAAAAAAAAAGCCACGAAAAATAAATGTTATTTATAAAAAAAAAAGTACTTTTTCTATTCTCCGGGGAAAAGGAACAAAATTGAATTGCTCTTAAAAATTTATTTTAATCTTAAGCCAAGCAGAGAAGAAAATGTCCAGAGGGGAAGAGGGAGGATAACCATCTATTACGACCACTTTATTCCCTCAATTACTCATACCACCGATGCGATGGGGTGTAATATTCATAGATGCATTATTACAACATTACTGGTGAAGAGAATACAGCTTCTATTCTCCGCAAGGATACGCAACCATAGGAGTATTAACGGTAACAGCTGTAGGTATGTGTATAGTATTCCACTATTCAACACCCGCAATCCCCAACTCATTCTCTTCAAGTAAATATGATTAAGAGGATAAGTCCTAGGAGGATGAGGAGGATCAAAATGTAAGAAAAATTCCTGGTTATAACAAGTTGTGATAATAATTTAAACAGCCTTATCAGAGAGCCTAGGGGCGGTTAATTGCATTTGGTCGAATAAGTCGTGTGATGCTGGTGGTAAATACTTAAAGGGGTAGTGTAGCTGTAGTTGGTTGTTAGCACATCTGTTCATATCCACCTTGTGCGGTTATAGCAATACAGTAGCAAATTGGCACCCCAGTGGCGCTGAGTCGAGCAAATCATTGATTCTTCAAATCAACCCCTTAAATCACTCACAATTTGTCATTATTTACAGATTAGCTTTGTTTCTCGTTCCTTCGACTATTCGCGCAGTTAAAGGGGACGAGTTGCAGGTTTGTGAACGCTAATTGTGTCCATAGATGTTTTTGTTTATATCATTTTACACTTGATCAGCTATTTAACTGAGTTTTCCCCTCTGTTGTTTGCTGAAGTACCAAAACGGTGTTTATTTGATCATATTTGCCAGAGAAAAATGTTTATCTTGGTCTTTCTAATTATTTACAACATAATTGAATGTTCACCGCGAATTCTATTGCAAATGTGGGGTTGAAATATGAACATTAATTTGTTCATAGTACTAATATATTACTAAAGCTTAATGGATATCCTACATATGGCATGCTCAGTTTCTGCTGGAAAAAGAATAAAGGTAATTTCATATAATATAAGTGACGAGTATTCATAGTATTCATAATGTTTATAAAATAATATTCCGACAGGACAGATCATTTTTTTTCAAACGATATAACAAGGACTTCTAATCTCAAAACATTTTTCAACTTACGAGAATAAATTTCAATTAAAACTGGAAAGAAGCTATAATTTGGAGATATTGAAATTCGAAATACTATGTGTTCCCAAAAATAAATTATGTATGTTGAACCCAAGACTCCTAAAATTTGCTTTCCTTTTAGATGTATTATTAAATTAAAGAAGTGAATTAAGTTAAGAGAAAAAAAAACTGTTGCTTCTTGTGCAACTTAGTTCAACACTTAGGGCAGTTGCGAATAAACGATGATTTTATCATGAAATTAAAAATTGCACGACGAAAAATTTCTCGACAATAGTTGTTATGTATATGTTCATCAATTGTGAAGATGAAGTTATGCGAAATGGGCTTTAGCGCTGCCCTCATTTTGAGATAATGGAAAAAGTGCAAGCGATTGTGAGTGCATTCGCATGTTAATGAAAGACTATTAAATAATGGCTAATTCCATAAGAAATCGATTAAAATTCGCAGTTTCTTAACATCACCAATTTCTGCTGAAAATTAATTAGTTAGGTATGAGATAAGAATACAACTACTTTTTTTTTTCTCCCGCATGCTGCTTGAATTGAAGCACTTTGAAATCCTTAAAATTTGGCGATTTTGGTCTGCTGAGTTATATTATAAAAAATCATAACTTTCGGTTTATTTATCGTAGAGACATAGGTTTAGTTAGGTTAGGTAAGAGGTGTACCGCTTTATACTTATGTATCTAGCCTGCTTCACTTAGATCACCAGTGGATCACTGTACCCCTTGCCTGTATGGGATAACCCAAAAATTCCCTTAGGAAACTCAGGATGTATCTAAACTCTTTGTTTTGCAGCTCCCCAGACTTGAAAAGAAGGAGAGCTATTAACCTAAAACTTTTTCGTCACAAGCGGCACTCTCAAGCGATCAGGCACAAAGTTATTTAGTCAGGGGTTAGTGAGTCGATAAAAGTTATTTAAAAAGAAAAAAAAAAAGCAGAAAAATTAAGGGTAATAAATGTATCTCAAACTGAATTCGGATAATTTTTTCTTATTTTACTTTTAAACTGATGCTCATAATGATGTTAGTTAAACTGGTACATTTTTAAATTGGGATGTCAATAGGTTTAGGGGCGAGAATTTCTTTCATTAATAGAGGTTTAATTATTATGGAAAAAAAATCATAAAATTTTGTAGTGCTATCCTTTATTCCGTAAAATGTTTATACCACGGATACAATGTTTTTTTTTTTTCTCCTAAAATGCGACACAGTCCTTTAAAATATAAAAGGATTGACCTCATTGTCTACTTCCGTTCAAAAATTATTAAAATAATGGTAAAAGTGAAAAGTATTCTACGGCGCTCCCCTTTTGCAACCGCGGGCATTAATTGCCGATTATTGCATGCCGATAATTGCATCGCCAGCAAAATTATGGAATTATGTATAACTGAATATAATTCAAAAACTTTTCCTGTTATTTCAAAGATAGTTAAGCAGGATTTTATATGTACAATAGTATACAGGAACTTATCCTTATTCGCAACGAAGTAGATCAAGTGCTTTCATCAGCGTATTTCAAACTTAAAAACTGACTTGATTCTTGCAAAAAATCCCGAAAACTGAACGAGAAAAACTACGCATTATTGGTTCCAGATCTGATCAAAACATTGGGTCTAGTATGGAATACGGTTCTTGATCAATTTCAATTTACTAACCGATCTCTTAAGAATCACGCAACGAATTATTCTGTCTGATCTTTCACGATTATTTGATCTCCTCGGACTGATTGTTAACCAATATTTGTAATAGTTAAATATTCATGCAGAAATTACGTATCCTCAAGCTAAGCTGGAACGAATCAGTGCCTCATATATGCATTCCACATTTAGTGTTGTCCTGAAATTTATTAGTTAAATTAAAAATGCATCCATCGCTGAATCACTACTGTAGGCATTATGGCTCCTTCTTGTATGTTCTACCGATCTTCATGGAAATGCTATCACACAGTTGCTGAATGCATGAATAAATGAGGAAATCTAAAGGAGCTGCTGTTCGACCAACGAGATTGATGCCGTATCTAGAGCTACATACGTGTTACTGAGTTTTTGGTGATATTGCTACAAAAGATATTTTGAGATAGTTCTTGAGTTTCTCGCTGCTCATCATTCTACCTGGAAAACCTGAGTGGAAAATCGAGTCTCAAAGGTGTAACAATTTTCTTTGACTGCTATTTGGTGAAGCTTAGAGTAAATTCTCAAAGCAACCCTGCAGATATTATATTCCGAGTAATAAATGCATCCGATATATTGCTTTTCATATGTTAGACCCGATCATATTATATAGGGGTTATACTGAGTTATTAAATTTAAAGCAAGAGATTTATTTTGGAATAAAGTTTTCTTTTATTATTTCGTTAAATGCCCAGCAGATTTGTTAGAATACTTAGCTCAAACGTTCAATAAAAATAAAAGAAAACTGCTGATTGGAAAAATCTCAATCAGTATCTTAGTGAAATGGCATTATGATGAATGCACTACACTTTAAAGCTTTGTAACATTCTAATTGTTGGTATGGTTGAATACATCCGTATTATTACAGTAGATCTCAAGAATAGCAAAATTGCTCGTGGTTTAACGATAAGAGCAACCAAGCAATAAAAGCGAAAGAGTCTACTTTTCGCACCTGTCAATTACATTCATGTCCAGAGCTGAAACAAGTCTACAAGACTGCATGGAACATCTGCAAATCCATTATCCAGAGAGAAAAATTTCTTTTTGATCTTCTGTTAGACAAAAAATGTTGGCAAGATACCAAAACAGCAAAGTTTTCTGGTCCCTGGTCAAAACCATCAAGAACAACTTCAGCAGTTTCTTTATATCTAAGTACTTAACAATGGTGAAGTGGTTGTTGACTCTCTGGATAAAGCTAATATTTTGACTGCTAGATTCGCTTCATATTTTCGTTTTCCATCTACTTCACAGACACCTGTTTTTCATCTCCCGTATGTATGTGTACAAGAGCCAACACACATCCATACGATAGATGTGTTCAAGGTTTTTAAGAAGATCCACGTCTCCAAGACCGCAGGTCCTGAGGGTTTCTCGCCCCTGTTAATTAAAAGCTGTACTTCATCCTTGACGTTCAGCTTACTCCCAAGAAAGGAGATTGTAGCGACCCCTCAAATTATCGACCAATTGCAATCACTTCGATTCTTTGAAAGGTTTTTGAATCTATCATTAACTCCCAATTACTGAAGTATCTAGAAACCAATCAACTCATCAACGATCGGCAATATGGCTTTTGAACTGGACGCTCATGGAAATTGGATGACTTTTCTTATGGAACGTTAGAACCGAAGTCTTTACAATTTTTTTCTGAGTCCAAGGTTGTTGCTCCAGATATTTCAAAGGCATTTGATAGAGTCTGTCATCCTGCCCTTTTAGCCACACTAGGCCTCTCTCCTCCTCTTATATTATGGATTGAAAGCTTTTTATCTGTTCGCTTAATACGAATTATATTAGATACCGTTACATCTGAACTCACCTTGGCAAACTAAAGTAGGACATCGATGTTGTCACACAGATTTGACCGTGTGTGTGCCTGTTTGACGGTGTGACACGCAGTATGTCAAGCGGTTGGACGAAAATCAAGATAGTTTGATTCTTTGGGCGGGGCTACATGTTTAACAAAATATTGTAACGTGTACGGCGATGTTTGTCCCGCATTAGTTATTCTTGAGTGAACTCTATTGCAGGAAAGATAACAGTTCCAGTAGCTCTTGATATGTTTCTGTTCTGATGTTTGGCAGCATGCTTAACAGTGTGTAAAAAAAAATCTTTTATGTGTAACACACCAAGAAGGTAGAGAATATTTTAGTCGTATATGCCGCTTAAGGGATTTGTTATATCTCCATCTCTTTTCTTAATTTTCATTAATGATCTGACAGTACCCTTAATTTCGCTCCTTTGATAGTCTTGGGGACTCCAGAGAGAGCTCCCCAGCACACTACATTTTAGGGAATACTCCCTTTGTAGCAACAATTGTGGACATTTTTTACAGTGAGCCCTTTGATTCCTGTATTTTCCAAAGTTACATTTGATATTTTCGAGTGGTGGCGATTGTCTCCAAACTTTTAGACCCTGCTTGAACTAGTATCTGCTACCACCTCTGCAAACATTTTAGCGAATAGCTCGCTTTCTATAAAGAGAATTTCGAGGTTCCCGAGATTACTTCGTTTCTCTGATTCTGTTTTAGTTTTTTTTTTTCACGAATTCAACTTTAAGTTTCGGTAACTGAAGCATTTAACAATAAATCATAGCATGTCGGATGTCATTATAAAGGACGAAAGGTCCTTTTTGGAACGAGTTCTTAAATTTAGCTCAGCCATATCCTTGAAAGGACTTATGATCATTAGAATGACTACATTTCCTTTGAAAACGAAAAATTTTCAAACGTAAATTTTACGAGGAAGAAGTAATTTAGACGGATTTGGGTCTAAAGCAAAAGTGTCCAAGGAATCCATATGCATACTACATCCTACTTATTTATCGAACACCCTGTATGTTGTTCTTATGTCTTTCCTTATATGTATATTGTTCTTATGTCTTTCTTTATACAAAAATAACGAACAACCATAAAACATCTGAGAGAGATACGTTATGGGACTTAAATAAATAAGAGTCGTATATAACTGTTATAACTGACTGCTAAATATAAAAGTTCGATCAGATTGTTACCAAAAAACTGAAAAGATATATCTTATGGGACTTTTATCATAGCACTTAAATAACTATAAGATAAAAAGTTCTATTGAAACTCTTAATATGACACTTGAAAGATTTTTAGCAATTATTAACTATTTGTCATTACTTCTACAGTGTACCAATCAGTCTTGATGGGATTTTTTTTAGCACATTTCCAAAAATAACAGTTATTTTTGTCATCGGTATTTTTTTTTCTTAAATGTTTATGCTTACCACCAACAAAATATACAAAAGTGTTAGGTAGATAGATCGTGTACCAAAAATACAACTCGATTGAAAAGGTTATAACCTTTTCCATCGTAAATGAGTTACAATCAATCACGATTTACTGGATTGCATTGCGTTTGAATTGCAATACATCGATACAGAAGAAGTTAATACTTCAATTCTGTACTACTAAATTAATAAATTTTTATAGAATCGACTAAAGTAATTCGACAATCAGCCAACTGGCAAATTGATAATCATCCCAAGGTAAACCCATTTATAATTTTCCAAGTCAGATCCCGTGATAACAATGCTCCAGCAAATCCGAATGCTCTGGCAACAAAGTAAGCAAAAGTCTATTTGTTCAGGACTAAATCTATGGAAATGATGTTATCCTCGTATTTGTTCAGTTAATGACGATTTCATTTGATTGCTACACACATTTACATGAAATTTTGCCAACCAGGATAAACTGTAATTCCAATTGTTGTCAGAAATCGTATTACAAAATTTATTACAAGAATGTGGAAGCACGGATACACGTTTCTGTATGAGTGAAGCTAAAGAATCCGCATCCTTCCTGCACCTTCCTTCCTTCATTCCTTCTTCAACTGGAAACAATAACAAGCTTTTGTGAAGTTCGTTATATAATTTCCTTAGACGAGACGAGTATAAGACAAGACAATAAGGGTGGGTTGTATGTGGTGAAGTTGGGAGGTGGAGGGACGTTTCCTTTTATTGTGCAAATAAAATTGCCCAGTTCTATAAGGAGTTGAAGAGATAAGTTGTAATTTATATACGAAGAATACTCGCCGGGGGTGTATTGCAACCGAAGTGTATAGCCCCTATGAATGAGCGCCCTGTGTATGTATGAAGGCATGGTACTAGTATTCGTCTTGAAGGAGATCCGTGAGACTATTGTTCTCGTCGGCTCTTGCCCTGGAAGCATTTTATGGGGCTGCACACAAATCCCCTTTTACCTGGGTTAGAATTGTTATGTCCCAGGTTTATTCAATTTCTACAGTACCCATGTTCGTCGTTCCGAGGTACATTGAAGCAGACTCCTTTTTATTGGCAGATTTATTCTACCCTAACCAATCCCCTATACTGATCCGTAACTTCAATTTGGAACTGTCTCAAGGGTAGAGGGTGGTACCCAATTTATCTTGTAGTCGAATTTAAATAAGGACATAATTTTCTATTACCCTGGAGCTATCGTGGCATTAGTTACACACTCAGGGTATGCATTTTCCTGTGTATATTAAGGATGCTGAAATTTACATGGTTTTGTATGCCATGATTTTTACATCCCTTTGAAATGGAATTCTGAATACCTACTATGTATATGGGCTCCACAATACATGGACTACACTGAAGAATGTTTGCATATAGCGCTTTTATCGTTGACTGTAATTGGAGGTTGCTCCTCAGATGAAGGCGAATTTAAATTATCGTTTCTCCTTAGGCGCTATGTCTGGGATTGAAATTAACTTTTTATTATGTAGAAGTAGTTATGGTCCTGATTATTAACTTCGAATTGATCGCAATCGTCCCACGAGTTGAAGTTACAGTCATTGTGTCAATTAGTAATGCGTAAAAGGAATGACGCAATAACAATTGGAGCTAAAAGTGGATACGAAAAATACGTAATATACTAGTTTTTTTTTTGTGCTATTTGAATTTTTCTGCAAATGTTGATTCGTATCTTTTCTTCAGTCTCAGGTAAGTTTTCAAAATATGTATTTCTCCTATTTGAATACCATTGATTTGAATATTTATCCATTCACTTAAATACAGGGTTACACCCGAAGGCTATGGATAGCTCACGCTCAGACAAGCAAAAAAAAACGTAAGGAGGAGGGGGATCCCAACGGTTTCCGAGATAACGGGACTTAAAGATATTTGGATATGTTTTTATAAATCACCCTGTAACTTCTGAACGTTACACCTTATAATGATGATTTAAAATTTGTTAGATTGATAATCGGACCTTTCATATAATGTATGCTTAAGAAAAAGCGCAAAAAATGAAGAAAGGGTTACATTTTGGGTACAGATTATGATAGATAATTTTGAAGCGAAGCTTTTAGGCCTCTTAAATTAATATGAAAAATTAGTGTTGATGACATGTTCTTTTGATAAAAACAGTAGTTAAATAAAAAAAACTGAGTTAATTAATATCCATAACTTCAAAACGGAGAAGGTGAGGGGAAAAATTTATAGATCATTGGAAAGATTACGATTAAGATAAAAATAACTAAATATTTTTAAGCCCCATTATCTCAGAAAGAGTTAGGACCCCCCCCCCCCCCACCCCATAACAAGTTTTTTACTTGTCTAAGCATAAGCTATCCATAGCTTTCAATTGTAATGCTACATACGGGACACCCTGTATAAATTGCGGACAATATTCAAAACCAAAGCAAACAGAAGACAGACAACGCACAAGTTTTTAGCGACTCAGCAATTTAAAATTTCTACTTCCGTCGAGTCCTATGAGGTGAACAGTTATTTATATTTCTTTTAAGTACAGTGCAACCTATATCGAACCATGTTTCTTTCAATATTCAAGTCTACAAGACTGCACGGAACACCAGCAAGTCCATTATCGAGAGAGAGCGTTAGGCAGAGAATCTTGGTAGGCTGCAAAGGTAGCAAGTGTTTCTGATCTCATGACAAAACCATCAGAGACAACTTCACCGGTTCCTCTTTACATTCACTACTTAACAATGGTGAAGTGGTGCTTGACTCCCTGGATGAGGCTGATATTTTGGCTACTCGATTTGCATAAATTCTCGTCTTCCACCCACTTTACCGACACCTGTTTTGCATCCCCCGTGTGAATGTGCACAAAAACCAATACACATCCGTACAAGATATATATTCAAGGTCCTTAATGAGATCAAGGTCTCCAAAACCGGAGGTCCTAATAGTTTCTCGCCCCTGTTAATTAAAAGCTGCACTTCATCCTTGACTAAACCTCTGCGCAAATTATTCTATTAGCCTTATTCGACAGAAATTTTTCCAATTGCTTGGAAACTAGCCCACGTTCAGCCAATTCCCAAAAAAGGAGAGGGTAGCGATCCCTCAAATTATCGACCAATTGCAACCACCTTTATTCTTTCGAATGTTTTTGAATCTGCCATTAACTCCAAATTAATGAAGTACCTATCCAGAAACCAGTGAACTCATCAACGATCGCCAATATGGCTTTCGGACGGGACGTTCGTGTTGTATTAGATGATGTTAATCTGAATCTCATCCTATAAATGCCGGTGTGCCAGGGTTCTGTTATTTCTCCGTTTCTCTTCCTAATTTTCATTAATGACCTGATTTCCCTTACTTTTAATTCCATCCACAGTTTTTCCGATGACAGTACTAATCTTGCATAGTCCCATGACACTTTCTCGGACTTCAGTGGGAATGCCAGATTGGGGCAAAGCGAATCGCGTAGAATTCAATGCATCTAAGCTGTTTCATCTCGTTAAAACAAGATCACCACTTAACCACCCCCATTTCATTGATGAAACATTAATTCCCGATTCACCGGCACTAAGCATTCTTAGCGTGAATATTTCCAGTAAATTAAGCTGGATAGACGACATATTCTCTGTTGCCAAAGAAGCATCAAAATGTCTTGGATTTTTGAAAAGGTGTAAGAAATATTTCAGCCCATCAAATCTAGCGCTCTTCTCCAAGTCCTATCTTAGACCTAGAATGGAATACACTTCCCATATATGGGCCGGGGCTGGTCATATAGCCTAAGCTTCATTGGAGTTGTCCAAAAGAGAGCCTTCAAGCTCATTGGCGATTTGACAATTGTCATATCGACTAATTCGAACGCCGCCGTAATTTGGGATGCTTTTCATTTCTTTATCGCAAAATGCATAGTCAATGTTCCGATGATAGTCTGATCTCTTGCAGATTAATTCGTGCACGCAATACTCACGCTGCAAGCTGCGCACATCCTTCCACTCTTTAAAATACTTTCGGCCGTACAGTAATATTCCGTAATGCTTTCTTATCCCGAACTGTGCGAATGTGGAATAGTCTACCATTTTCTGTTTTTCCTTACAAGCTTACAAGCTACGAATGCACCTCAGCCACTCTCCTCATGTCCCCTAATCCTTTCCCTATATCCTTCTTGCCATGCTGTGCTTTGCATCATAGGGTATCCCCTGAGCTTGGCTTAAGAATATAAAAAAATAAAATAAATAATAAGAACTTTTATTAAAGATATTATTTTAAATTACTTTGAGTTAGACATTTGAAAGAATATAAATTATAATAAACAAAAACATTATTAAGTTTTTGCTTTTATTTTATTTTTTTTATTATTTTGTATATATATATATACTGATCTCCAGTTTCATGTGGCACCAATTTTGATTTTAGAAAGTATGCTCTCACTGTCAATGCTACCAACTGCCGTAAACTGGAGCTATATTTAAATTATTTGGGAATTTACATATATGCATGTCAGTTGGATTTACCGAATTTATCACAAAAGTATTTGGGACTATTGTTAAATTTTAATTATGTGTCGAAAGAAGTGTTGTCTACAAGGCTATTTTGGTTGGAAATACCGTTGAAACTCAAGTAATTTCGCGTTCCGACTCATTACAGTTCAGTGAGAAAGTATGCTCTCACGAAAAGAGACAGACAGTGGTTCCATTTGCTTTCATCTATTTTTGGTTCAACGAGCAGTCCATTTATATACATGTCAGTGATACTAACCTACATTTCAATTTACTACGGCGACACATTCATCATATATGCATCTGAAAAGTCAGGGGTGTGCAAAATGTAACCATTCAGGATATGAAAAACTAGATATATGTATACATATGTAAATAAGTTCTCGACTTGAGACGGGTTCGGTTCCTCAACTTCGGACGTAAGTCGAAATTGTCATACGTAAGTCGAATTCTATACAAAAATAACCAATATAATTATAATAAAAATGTACCTACATCAATATTAATAAATGTTAATAGATTTTTTTTCTGATTTTTAATTATTTACTGATGTGCACCAGAAAACCGTGCAAAGTAGACAGGTTGTTTTCCCTTAGGAGGTCAATAGAGCAAGAGCTGATAGTACTTACCTAGGCAAACCAAAAATTGTATTGGAGGTGGAGGGGAGGGGGAGGTATATCAACCGTTTAGGAGTCACAGGGTGATTAAGAAAAAAAGCTAGTTTTTCACAGTTAAAAGCTCGTTGTATGTGCAACTGTCTGGGCTTTCCAACGACAGCTCAACCAGCCTAAACTAAAAGTTTCGGATTTTCTTACCTTTTTTTTTGTTACTTTGACCTCTATCATTTTTGCAAAAAGGTCGTTAACATAACTTATCTTTATTAAAACTGTAAACTGTGGACTGTCCTCTTTAATTTGACTTTATCTGTAACCGTTAAAGTGTTATTAGCTCCTAACCTCTTGCTATAATAATCTAAGATTACTTCTCACTTTGCCAAAAATATCACAACATGATCGCTGTTTCTTTTGAGTTAAGTTAGTAAAGATTGTGGGATTGTAGGAATGTACAAGCTTTATTGGCTTGACTTCCTATTTATTTGTATATTTGAAATTGGTTCCAGATTTCAACTTATGTCTTTGGCAATTCAAAGAATGAATTGTTGAATTACGAATGAGTCCACATGCAGTAGTTAAAGTAGCATTATCCTTAGTATTGCTTCCGTTTCTTCGTGTTCCTATACCTTTTAAACATAAGAAAATATATCCAGCAAACAAATTGAATCGAAAATAATTCGAAAGTAACTTGCCATGGGTAAGCATAACCCTCGAAATCGATATTGCCAAATGCTCATTTGTAATTTAAGCGGCGGACTAAATGTATGGTATATAAGAAAGCAAACTAAAAAGGGTACTTTATAAGTAATTCGCCTATTCCTTACCAAAAGCAAGTATATATATTTATATACTTGCCAACTGCGAGGGTTGAGTAAATGACTTTTAATTTACAAATTTCAACTTATTTTTAATGTGTCTGGATTGACATTTTGCAGTTCATAAACGTAAGTGCATTTTTTTTTAATATTTCCACAACATGTTATTATAATTTAATTTTATTACAATTATAAGTTCCTTGCCTTGGAAAACAAAATTCGTCAGCAATTGTAATAAATTTTATAAAGCATTGTTGAAAAATTTATTAAGAGCGAATTTGATAGAAGAAGTAATGCAAATTTGCATGAAGCGCGTTAAAAGCGTTAAATAGGCAATAGTTGTATGTAAGAGCGGCAATCATATATACACTTTATTGCAATAATCTTGTCCCTGTTTTACAACTATTGCTCATTCCTTACTTTTGGCAAAACCTCGCCAAATTGTTTGCTGGATAAAGACAAATTCCACGAAGATAAAACCAAAACAAATTTCAGCTGTGAAATGAACTACTAGATCTCAGTATGCATAGCAATTGCATTCATTTTTTCACGTCAATTAGTAGAAAGATTTTGAAAATACGTCAAAATTTAGAGCTCAATTAGGTCTGATTTAATGCCACCTCCCCGAATTCAATGCTCTGGTATTTTTTTTTTTAAATATGAAGCGCAGTTGAATCGAGTCAAACCAATTTCAACTTCAAGCACAGGTTCAACCCTACAATATGTACCTACACGTGGTAATTTTTGATAAATGAACGCACAATTCAAGGGAATGAACCGCTCATTTCAGCTTAAGTTTGTTGAATCTTTTCGACTTTTCCACCGAATTTAATGTGGCTCTTGTGATTGGTACGATTTACAATAAAAAACTTGATTTATGAATGGATAAAGTCAACTTGTGTTAACTGCTTGCTAATGGAAGCTGAAAGTCACAGGGCGAAATAACTGGCTTGAGAGTAAATTTTCCATTTGAAAGTAGTTGTTAGGTTTGTTTCTGGTGTAGTCTAATTTTAAGGAGCGCCTGCTATTTTGGTGATGACATACACCTTAAAATTGTCTTATTGTCTAATCCAGAGCTTTCATCTGGTACTTTATTCGGTTTTTCATTGGAAACACTTAGAATACATAAGTACCTACACACATATAGGAATTTTATATGTTTTTATCATAGTTCGTCTTAAGTACATAATAACTGCTCCTTTTTATACCGTAGATAATCTCTATGTCTATAGGGTATACTAAGTTTGTCATTCCGCTTGTAATGCACAGAAATAATGATAGTAGAGCAAAATGGGTTGGACACTCACGCATAATATTAAAAGTTATTTTGTTTTTTGCATGTCCGTCTGTCCGTCCGTCTATCTGTCCGTTTTCACGATAGCTCGAGAGGACTTTCACTTAGAGAGCTGAAATTTTGCATACGAGCATATTAGTTTTTACGTATACCTTGAATACGATCAGTCCTAGACGATTTTATTTTACAGTGAAACTGTTCAGAATATGAAATCGTATTAAATTTTTTATAATCATTTTTGCTGTCCGTCGAGCCGTTCTACAAATATAAACCCAAAGGCACTTGAAAAATCAAAATTCCACAGATGGATCACCATATGAAATTAATACGGGGATTCATCTTCTTATCATAAGAATTAGTTCTTAGACCTATTCTAGCTTTTTTCTTGTTTTAATTTATGATTGTAAATCGTAAAATAACTGTGACACCTAATGTAGCGACATTCATAAAATTATTATTTTGCAGGTTTGGTTTCAGAATAGGCGTGCCAAGTGGAGAAAAGCAGAACGCCTGAAAGAGGAACAACGAAAACGAGAAAATGGTGGAGAAAATACAATTTGTACAGATAAGGTGCTACATAATGAATACATAAACCAAATCAAATAATATTGACTTTCAAACAATTTCTAGATTGATAATAGCAGAGAATCTTCCCCCGATATAACCGGAGAAATGGACGATGAACCACGAAGTCCAAGTGGACCGCCAACGAGCCCTCGTATTGATTCGGATAATGAACGTCCGTTGTCTTCCACACAGTTAACGCAAACAGCTTCTCAATCTGGATCAGTAAGTGCGGGTTCACCTTCGCCTGGAATAAGGACACCCCAGAATTCGACAACAAGTCCAACAGTATCAAATAATCCAGATTCCCCCATAGAAGTCGGAGGTCCAATGTCTCTTACAACACGAGCTCCAAATATAACAACCCCAACGTTTGGTAATCACATCTTTAGCAACTTCAGTGATAGGTAAGTCCTTAAAATAATTGAATTGTTCTCTTCACATGACATTCTGTCAGGTAATCAAAAAGTACTTTGCACTTCCAATGACGTTTTGTTGTATTTGTAAAGAATGCTATATCCATAAGTATATTGGGGTCCTTTTGTTCATGGTCCAATGTTTATTATCCGTCGCCGATAAAAATAATTGCACGTGTCGGCAATTGAAATCATTTGATTCGGGCTAAATTGACTGGGAGCGGACGTTTAGTAGCAGAAGGCAGGAGTCATGCAAGGATAACAAAAGACATAGCCAGTCAGACTTCCGTTTTGAGGAGCTGCATATATAAGCAAGGTAGTGTTGGGTACATAGCATAATTGCCGGACCGCCCGTAGGGTAAACGCGTGCGCACTACCGAACGAGGATGATGGGGGGTGTTCATGAAAGTCTATCGTTTGTCTACTAGGGGGTTTTTGGAATTTTGCAGCATTTTATGAAGATAATACCGTAGTTCAGAGACTTCCTGCTGTTGTTATCCTGAAGATCTTAATGTCCTTAAATCAATTGATAATTTTGATAATGTCTTTATAACTAATGTTTCCAGATTGTTTCTCATTATTTATGAATTATGATTTGTTTTGTTCCAACTGATTTATTAAGAATTGAATAAAATTGAATACAAAGTGTGTCTTTGATTGAGTGGGTTGGAATAAATTGGCCATACTCAATGCATAGCCATTATATGCAATGTAGAAGGTATATACATACATATTTAAATTGGGGGGTTATTGAAATTGGTTTTTCTAAAATCGTTACAAAATTTGCTTTACCATAGCAAGTGTTTGGTATGTAAAGTGATTATCCACATAGTCCAACCAGACAACCCAATTTTTGTTTTACATTTAGCAGTTGTGCTACATATGTATGTATGTCCGTGTCCGACAGAGTACACACTTTTTAATGACTTCCTAAACCGCAGGCGGGCCAATTGCTCCCAGAAACTACTTGAGCGCCCTTTCCCCCGTGAACAATGTAACCAAAGTGCTCTTGATTCAAGTGCAAATTCCTTGGACGCCCTAATGGTCCCTTTTAACGACAACTGGTACTTGCGCAATTGTTATTCAAACTGGCTCATAACAAATGGGGCGTTAAGAGGGGTGCTCCGACTTCATTAAAAAACTGAAAGGGAAACTTATGCTCAAATAATGTTGCAAAAAAAAAACAACATTGTTCCTGGGTGGTGTGGGCTTTTTTTAGGCATTACTCTCCTCGCCTGTTCAATGGAATTACCGATGGGATGAAGTGCTCGCACCAGTTCTGTTTATTTTGTTACCAATATGTTTGCGGGGTGTTTACAACGATTAAGGATGAGTGCCTTTCTCCTCTGTGGTTGAGGGATTACGCTCCTTTTTTTCTTCTGATTTTTGTTCAGACACTGCACTGCAGGGATTTTTGATATTCATTGAATTTTATGAAGTGAGACGTCGGATGTCCGATTGTAATATATCAAAAATATCGTTTTATGTGATTGTATTTTCAAAGGCAATGGCTTAATATTTTCCAAGGGCGCGTAAAAGTTGTGTAAATTAGTTTCGCTACTTTGGCATTTTGTGAATGTATTTTTTCAGCACCATGATTGCTGATTCGAATCTTTTGTCTACCTTACGCGTATTCTTGTCATAGAGTTGGACATCTCATTTTGTGACTCAAATGCCCAATGCCCCAAGTCACAACCTTAAACTCGATAGATTAATATATTGTCCTATACAATATAATGATGTGTCATATCATAGCATTATTTAAAACTGAAAACTAAACTTAAATTAATTTTAATTTTAATCTTGTGCAAGCTCACTCTTTCACATTATAATAAAATGCAATTAGGCATAAATTGCATTTTATTATCAAGACACTACTCGCACGGTACGCCTACTTACCTACATACAGTGTCTGCTTATTCTTCGTATATGCACAGTACAGACATATATTGCTTTAATTTCCCCAGTATAATTGCATGTACCTACATACAATTATTCTTGCCGTCTTAAAATTAATATTTTAAGACAAAAACAACAGGCATATCAAATTTCAATTTCTTCATGCAAATTGCACTGCATGAAGGTCATTTTCTCTACTTTCTCACGACTTTTTAACTTCGTGAGCAGCATATATGCCTAATAACATGATACAAAGATAACAAGGTATAACAAGGCCGAATCGAGAGAAACTTTTTGTGTTGCAACTTCATGAGGAGACAAATACCATTTGTCAAAGCATTCCAATTATTTTGCAAAACAGCAACATTTTTGTATCTGTCAGTTAAAAAAAAAAAAAAAGCGAATAATCTGGTTTGATTGTTCATTCGTTTGGAAATTTGGCTCAAAATTGAAATATATATATAAAAGGATATTCTCAATAGAATTCAGAATTGCAGAAGCAACAATAAACAATTTTGTCAACGCACAAAAGTACAAATGTAAAAAAAACTGTGCTCGCTGATGTTGACGGTCCAGTTGTTACTTCACATTTCAGACTATCGCGCCGCATTCTACAAGGGCACTATGCTATAACTTCGCATCGAAAGAGATTATCGAATTGAAGATATCTCTCTTGCGGTATGTTATAAGATTTTCGTTTGATAAGCGAGTTTGCTTATTTCGAAAATATTTCCGAATTTTTGTCCTAGCACAAACGTAATTTATAAATTCTTTTTTTTAAAAAAAATTTTAACATAGTAAAATTGCAAATTATATATATATATAACGAAAATGACGAAGAAATAATTAATTACCGGGACACAGTAGCGCACCCAGGATTTGGCGTTGGGTAGGACCATAGGTGTCCAAAGGAAGGATTGAAAAATTTTACTCTAAAGTTATGTTCTATGCACATCTAAGCACTTAGGAACTGCATATTCTGAAGATCTTGAATTTCAGGTTTTATCTGCTAAAATCTCGGCATGAACCGTAAAGTCACTGCTTTGTTTATCTTGAATAAATGAATCATAATTTCATAAACAGTAAAACCCATTTATTTATTTATTGACAATTCACGCAATATGTGCCGCTTTCACAAAATTTTAAAAGGAAAACTAAGACCATACAAATTTATATTGTACGTAGTACGTACGTCTGTAATCGACAGAAAATTTACCAAATAACCTTCCTACCGGAATACCGTACATTTTCCATAATTGAAAAGTTTTATGCAGTTTCAATTTTTACTTCAATAAATACTTTATAATATTTAGAATATTTCTGATCTGAGAAACTAACTATATGTTTCGAGTCCATATTTTGCCAAAATTTGCATTTTTTCTTAAATACGGAATCCAAAAAAGTATTAATCTATTTTGGTCGTATGGGCGATCAGTGATATCTGCTGGGACGTTATTTCCCTAAGTGTGATTAGTACCCATGGCAGTAAATTTCTCTAAATTTTGTAACTTTATATGCTTATTCAACTGTGAAAAGAAGTAAATTTGCTTCTTGTCACATGATATAAAAGATAGTCATTGTGGTATGTAAAAAGTTAAGAAATAACTAGAAAAATTATTATATCTTTTTCGGAGGTATGAGACAGTAGAACTTTTATCTTACGAATATGGGAATGTAATATTTGGAACGAAAACGCATTATTTGGGATGTTCTAATAGAACCTTGATATAAATAACAAAATTTTAGATGGACTAACACGAAACTAACAGTAAATGTGGTAACTACCTACTTTTCGCCGATTTCCTTGCGTCCTTGCGTCCTTCAGTCTCAATAATTCCTTTTTATGGGAGAAATTATGATATTTTATTTATTTTTGTCCGTAATTTATGAAATTCACTTTTCAGTCATTTATTCTAAGCTGTTCTACTGTATTGAATATATTGTCTCGACTTTATCGCCCGATCATGCGCCGTCATGTCGCCGATCACAATGTAATTCAGAAAAATACAATGACAGATCTTCTGACATGACATTTGTCCCCAAATGACGTAAGTATCCAATTGACAGATAAGTCGGCCATACTTGTTAGACTTCGTATCATGGCATGGCCTAATAGTACTACAATTGTTTCCGAGGTGACAAACATTTTAAACAATGGTAAATGGATATTATACACCTACCTAGCATTACAAGTGCTTAAATTCGAAATAATTTTAGTACATTTGTAATGCGAAGTGTCATTTTCAGTTCATTTTACGTAAAGCAAAGCTTGTATGGTTAATAAAAGTACAAACAAGCAGCACAAAAGTTCATTTAATATTATCGTATATTTTGACATTAAAGTATGACAAAATATCAGCAGCGCGTTCATATAGTAGGTTGCAACCGGCTATGTCATCTGTAGACATGGCTATCATCGGTCAGAAATGCAATAACCACAAACGCAGTACACATTTTTGTATATGCATATATTATATACATTTTTGTTAGTAATTTTCTTATATAATAGGAAATAAAACAAAAGCTATTATAATATGACAAATGTAATAATTTACATGATAAACGTGGAGCAGCGTCCATTAGACGATGCAGGTACTTGTTATGTTATAGATTGCATAATACTCCATAAATGCAATCTTGTATTGAGAGGTATGTATTATACGTTTTACAAATTCCCCGATAACGTCTAGACGATACACTCTATGATAAGACTCCTTCGAGTTTTCCCTCACTCCTATTTTGCGAAATTATTGCTTTAAAAAATCAAAATTTTAATTCATTTCTTTCACTTGACTACTACATTTTTTATACACCCACTTCATCATCAATATTAATTTTCAATATCCAATTTAAGAATCCCAAAGCATTAAAATTACCCATTGAAACTTTTTGCATTGAAATTTTTGAAATTGTTTGATTCCACTATGGGTACTGGCAGAAGTAGGTACCTACCTTATTCCATTGTACGAAGGTAACCCTGGTGACATATGTCTGAACGTGCTGGCTGTGACAGCATACAAGCACTCGTTTTTCTTTTAATAGTTTACATTTTTTAAGCACATTTGTAAGGGGTGGGGCAATGGGTTCAATTGCCACCCCCTTAGCCTCGATCAAACTTCTTACTTTTTTGAAGATTCGTTATAAAACTATCACTAATTACGAGTAAGTCGATTATAAACATCATTATCAACTTATCATTAACCCAAGTTGTCCTGTTCAGTATATGTTTTTACTTTACGATCTCAAAGACAAATCAGACTAAATAGAAAGAAAACCAGCAAATGACAGTAATTCGCTAGAAAAACTCTCTGCTGTATTTTCGTTGCTTCTTAGAAAATTTACAATGAGAAAATCGCAGATATTTCATACGAGTTTTTACTAGACACGCATCGATCATTATTCTTTTGAAGCAGAGCTGGGAAAGTGCTAAAGAAAAAGTACTTAAATACAAGTATAAGTACCGAAGGCCTGAGTACTTCAGCGTAAGTACAAGTATCGCATGTATCAAAAGTATTTGTAACTAAGTACTAAGTCTATAAAAAGTACTGAGTACTTTTTGAAGTACCTTTTAAAGTACTTTTTTAGAATATTTGTACGTTGGCAGTAATATAATGAAGTTTATCGAGTTCAGTTAACAGATATTAATTAATAAATACCTTTTGAAAACTATAATATATATAGTAACCATTGGCTAAGTTTTTATAGTTTTCGGCGCTGCAGGTAGAGTAAAACATTCACCTATCATTGCTACACTCATAACAACTATTATAGGTCCACCCAAGGACCCATTATCGCCTCCAATAATGTGTAACAATTCTTAGGAAAAAATTTCCAGTAAATTTCTAAGAAAAAACTGAGGCCTTCTCTACATCAGTTCGAGGCATCGTTGATTTATATTGGAGCGAGGCGTTGCTTTCTTACCCTTGGTTATGTCCACTGACGTATATAATATGGACTGCTTATTTTTCTCTTTCACGTGGGCACAATTGCTTGTGTCAAAAAGAGTTTTTACGTCGGTGCTAAATTGAAAAAATCTTTGGCGGGAAGTTGAAAAAGTGACCACGCAGCTCGGAAAGTGATTTTAAAAAACTTTTAGAATTTCTTCTGCGTATCTAATAAATATATTGTTTTTTATAAAACAATTTTTATCAGTGGGTATGTCATCAAGTAGAGGCATCGTCAATTTTATATTCGAGGGAGACGATACTGGTTTTTGTTCTACTTGCCCAGTCTTGTTTGTATGTTATTAGTTTGTCTAAGATTCTGCCTTGATGCGTGAGTGCGGCACATGCTATGACAGTTCTTTCCGTGCTTTAAAACTCTACAAAAAAGGAGTTGCGCTAGAGATTGTGTTTGCTTTTCTACGAAGAGTTAGATATTTGTAGGTACTTAATGGACTCAGAAATACCTAAGTAAAATTCTTGGTACTTAAGTACAAAGCTAAGTCTTAAGTACAAGTAAATAGAAGCAAGTACTTATGTACAAGTACTAATTAGGGGCATTTCAAAAGTAATGAGTAATAAGTCTTAAGTAACGCAAATGTACTTTAAGTAGTTTGTGCTTAAGTCTTTTTTTACTTTAGTATTGCCTAGCTCTATTTTAAAGTCTGTCGCATACGTAAACTTATACGACAACTCTTACTAATATGACCAACTCTTATAAGATTACTCTTGTGTCCGTTTGTTTGAATATTATTCAACAATACAGTAATGTGTAAAATATATGAAATATAGAGCTAATGGGGAAACACTATAATTGATAACGTATTTACTAATGTTCCAGAATAATGTGGCACAATCCATTCATTTTCCGGTTATCACAGGCATGATTCGATTAGATTAAAATATACTTACCTTAATTCAGTTGATCAACAGTTTGTGGATAAAGCTTTGTTAAGGAACCTTGATTGCGTGCGGCCTTTGAATCATTGAGGGTGTAAATCAAATATAATTCTTTAATATTCAAGAGTTGCAATCCAACTATAGTTGTGAAAGTCAGCTTCCTTTATTTAATCCCCGCGCGATATTTAAGAAATATAATATCTTTTGGAATATTTATTATCATTAACATTTGCGCCCACTCTCTGTGGTTATAACAATTTTTCTCACGGCAAATTTTCCACATAATCTCTTCGTGGAGATTCAGTGTCATCATATTTCTCCCAAATAGCAAGCAATTTAATAAATAAGTAAGAAAGTAGGAAACATTTGAGAAACGGTAAAATCCAATTACATACATCTTGGGTCGAAAGTATAAAATTTTATGCCATCATTTCCGCGTTTTCGTCAAGAAGGAGAAGTAAACTGAAAAAAAAAAAAAACAGGATAACAAAATTTCACTGCCATTTCCATTCGACTGATGATGTTATCTTCTTCCCTTGTGGGTCCCACAAATGCGAACCTTCTCGCTCGCTTCTAATGTTTATTCATGCAAAACGTCGTCCCGAAATTTTCCCTTTTTTTGATTATGAAATTTTCATAGCAAATAGGAAAAAGTTGGAAAATGTAATAATTTTTGCATTTTAAATATCCTCCGGGCTTTCACTTTATTCTGGTGGTCTCGGCTTCTTTTTCGCATTTATCTGTGGCTATAACAAGTCTGGGCTTGTAGTACACAAATTTGATATTGCTGGAAATTATTATTTCGAGATATATACATATACATAGCTACTATATAGAATGAGAGAAATATGCAATAAAAAGTTTTATGCTATGCGATATGCATAAATGATGCATGCTGCTGGATTATTCCTTGCAAGATAGAATTTGCTACCAGTGGAATTTCGTTCCGCCGTCAGGACAATTCAGTTTTCGGTTCTCTTGTGTTGGTATAATTCGATTTCGTTTAATTTTTTGAAAGTTGGAAATTTAGTTAGTTTGTATGTTGAAGGGGATTATGGAATATTCCAGAGAAATATATTAAGCGGATTTTTTTCTTCTCTCAGTGAGAAAAGTCAAGATAATAATAATTGATTATGGTAAACCTACCTGTGGTTGCAGTTAGAGAGTATTTCTTATCATTTATTATAAGTATGTATGTAATCATGTATAATTTCGAAGTATACCTACTGTTCTTTATCGGACCCTTTTTGTACCCTAGAATCTATATGATGAAATCATCATAGGTTATACTAAGTTTGTCTCTCCATTTGTAACACATTGAAAGAATTGAGCACAATGGATTGGACACCCACGCGTAATATTAAAAGTTATTTTGTTTTTTGCATGTCCGTCCGTCTGTCTCACGATAACTCGAGAACGAGTGTACTTAGAGAGCTGAAACTTTGCACACTGTCTTCTTAAAAAAATAAAATTAAGCTCGAAAATGGGATCAATTGGACCAGTCCTTCGTAGAGTTGTTGCCATACAAAAATTTCGTTTTTCACTATATATATTTAAGCACTACCTGAGAACACATAGATGTAGAGAGTTGAAAGTTTGTACACATCGTTTTCATAAAAATAGTAAATAAAATTTCAAAAATGAAATAAATCGGGCAACCCTTCTTGGTGTTGCCGTATAAAATTTAGGAATCACTTTCATTATTTTGATGAAATTTGTTAAGATGTTAAACAAAGCTATACTTATGTCGTTGTGTTGTGGGTAAGAAAACGCCAGCGCCGTCGTGTGTGCAATCGGCCTAATAATAAATGCCGAATGGATAGTCGCGGGTTAGATTATCCAAATTAAAATTTTGCTAAATTTTCATTGTATTCAGAGTAGTCAGGCACTTCAAATAAGGTATGGAAGATAGCCCTAAATGCAATAATCGAGCTTATAACAAGGCTAGATTTAACCTTATTATGTACTCTAGTGGAGGAAACAATAGATCAAAGCTGGTCCTAGTAGCCTAGTCCCACCTACTCTTAGGCTAATCGAACTTAACCTATGCAGGCAGTGAAAACTTGTTAGCTATCGTTTTGATATATGACAGGTTATTAGCATTGAATAAATAACTAATAAGGAAACGGCATATCGGGTAAAAACCTAAGCCACTCGGCGAAATGTATTGTGTGCTCTGTTTGTATTCGTTTCGTCATGGCAATAGTGAAACCGGGAAATTTTGAAGGGGACATTTTTTATAAACCAAATTGCTATGTAAAATAAACAAATTTTTAGCGCCCCCTTATCTTCAAATAATATTCCTTGGCGTTGCCTATGATAATTTAAGTGAATAGTCGAGCAGAATTATCAAATAAGTGACCAGCCCTCTTGTCATTTCTCCCCCCGCTCCCAGGGTTTGACTGTCATTGAATTGCCTACTCACGTACACTGTATTCGCACGAAATCCCGCTTCCTTATTAGTTATTTATTCAATGGTTATTAGTCACTGAATAGTCAGAGCCTATTACAAGTACTGGGAAAGATTTTCAGAAGCAATTCAAGTACAATTTTCGGTCGCCATAATGCACCAGATCATTCCATAGCTTAAAAATTAATATAGAAAGTCAAAAGAAGTGATTGTATGTAAATGTGAAAACATCAGTGCTTCATCGTAGCACAGGCGGTCTATTGAAAACATATCCGAAATAACTCAAAATATTGATGAGAATCCAGGACCCTTATGATTGGAATGGATCTGTAATTTCAGAAGGATGGTACAACCTATCACACTATACATTAAACAATGCAGTTGTTGCAAGTTTTATTAACTGGCTGTGACATCTTCACCAATGGCTTAAAAATCTGAATAGCGAAATGCTACAACAAGGGCACTAGTAAAAATGTTGACTTCCTATAATATGGTTTTGTGTTCGGTAAGATATATATTCGAAATGGATAGAGGATTTACAAAATCTTACAGTGCATCATTGGTATGAGCATGTACCCGAATATGCGTAACAATAAATGAATCAACTTGCAATCGAAGATATACTTGAATCAGATTTCAGATACTTCATAAGTAGTACTCTATACTGATTGAAGTTGAATTACTATAAATATTAGATTATCGCATTTTGCGACTTTAATTATGGTATACATTTGGAAATAAAATAAAATAAAATTGTCCTCCTTCTCTCTCTCCCCCCCTCTCCCCTCTCCCTCTCACCCCTCACCCTCCCTCTCGATCTTTCTCTCTCTCTCTACCTCGATCATTGATAGAATAGTTTTGATACATACTTGAGAAATTAACAAAAGTTTTATAGGGGTGTACATATACATGCATTGATCATGATCTCGCATTTGATTAGTCCATCTCTAATACGTAGTGCTTTGATCTTTGGACCTCCTTTGGTATAATATTTGGTTAATATTTGGAGAGTAGATTTCTTTATAGACTTTCAAATTGAAATGCAATAACGCCGCAATCACTTTTGATTTTGATATTTTGCAAAGCGCTATAATGTCTCTGAATTTTAGATGTTCTGAGCATTTCAATTCTACCCGGTCCCTTAGGTATTATAAGTTTTTCCAAATTTTTAACTTTATATGTAGATATTCTCGTAATATTACAATTTTCAGAGAACTTTTCTGTATATTGAAAACCCCTTAATGCTGACAGAAACCACCGACTTTTCCACAAGAGAGTTTACTTTTATGGAAATTTCTAGAAAAAAAAAACACTGAAAACCTTAATGTCGAAATAATAAAAGCAAACTCTTGTAAAACAAGAATATTAAGTTCCAGTTTAAAATATTCATACATATAGATATAATAATATCAGACCAAGATAGCCACCGTTCATCCTGAAACGAAACAAATAAAATCGAATTCCTCCCATCTTCGAACGGGTGCAAAAGTTATCTATGCCAACCCTCCGAGTCGAAAATTAACGATAATCCAATGACTGTACAAATCGGAAGTCATTTAGGACCATCCAATTCCTTGAATACTAGTGAAAATCCTTGGCGAAGAGAGAGGGAGTTGTGTTTTCCTTGCAATCAGACAGCCCGATCATTGCTGAATATTCGATTTACCCTGTACACAGTCAGACACATCCTTCCAAGGATGCCGGCGAAGTCCTACGATTGCGATAAATAAAATGGAATATCGGGGGGCGAAAGAAGAAGCTAGAGATAGATGCCACACTCGTATACTTAGTTGTTTTTGTTTTTAACATTGCAGAAACTTTGTAGATGTTTCCGTTTCCGGTTTAATGCTGAGGCACGTACTTATTTGCTGCTATTGGTTGCCCTGTTTCTGTTTCCTTTGAGTGTGATAAATCACTCGACTGCTAAGACGTTTTCCACAGAAGAGCTCCCTTCCAAGGGCTCTTTGCCAATGAGATGTAATCATTTCATTAGAGCTCATCGATAATGCTCTATAGTAATTAATTTTAGATCTTGTAATAGGTGTGGGTAACTAATGTGAATGATTCATTTCTCCTGCGTCTTACTGGTAATTATTTTGTGGCTATTTAAAATATTTTTAATTACTGCATAATTAATAAAATTTTAAAAGCGTTGAAAGCATGAAAGACTAAATTAATTGTTCATTAACTATGGATGGGGTCGAAAAATGCCTCAGTTCTTAGCTACCATCTATCACACAGAAGCTTTAGGCTCAATTCGGTAGAAAGACTTAATTCATTATAAAAAAAAAAAAAAACTAAGAAAAAAAAAAACTAAGAAAAATTATATTATTTCGTCCCTCCAACTGACATTACGTATACTGTTCTGCCTGTACAGACTTTTAAAAGAATGTTACAACATTGACTAAGGTACCTATTGAAAGATTCAAATAAAATATTTCAACATTTTATATAAAAAAACGGATCATATACTGTGATACTATTGCACACAGTTAACAAATTCGTCTCTTATGGCTAACTTTATCTTCATCTTTCCTCCAGAATTCCTATATCTGTATAATTCAGGAAAAGGAAAATACAGTTAAATGTTAACTAACACTAATTAAAATCATCCTATAAAAATACATACTTGACAGGATTTCGTGACACAAATCCATGAAATTAAATTAAATCAAATGAAGAAATATACATGTACGTTCCACCACCAACCAACACGGAACATACGCCAATGAGAATAATTTTTACCACCCGCTTATATTACTCTCCCCGCTGTGAATTAATGCAATTAAAATTTTATTAATCACTTTCAATTAAAAATTCAGCGGGAACGACAGTGCTGTAAACAAACACGTGTTTAATCACATCAGGCAGGCGACGGATTATTAATAACAAGTCACAGAACATTCTGAAACTTTAATCGACGAGGTTTTCGGAGACGGAATTTCTATAATAATACTCTGCCTGCCCTGTATCTATGCGATGCGAAGGCATTTAGGCACGGAAGGGTGTTCTTGTTCTAAAAAGACGAGAAGGTTCAGTCTTTGGGGGTATTCCTAACTACATAATATACCCGCATCGCATGTTTCATGTCAATTATGTCAACCGAATGTATTAAGTGCGCCGAAGGCATTTGTGACGGATTCCTTCTGGTACTTATAGCGCGCTCCGCAACGCAACGACATAAGCACAAGATTTTCATTAAGGCAATAAGTTTCTGGATACATTGAATTTATGCTTTGCTTAATTGCTCCTAAATTAATCAATTTTAATAACGAAAAGATTTAATAAAGCTGAAATTAAGCCGAACTAGGATATATTAAAATCTTACTTTGCACGCACACGAAAAGAAAATATTTCGCCAATCTTAATTGCGATTTCGACAGCAGTCGTATGTAATAAGATGTTTCATAAAACATTCATGCAAATTATGCCTCAGTATAGCAACGGTAGCAGTCGAAGTCACAATTCTGGATAGATCTATTATTATTATTATGGAGGCTTTAGACACGGAATCCGCCTCTCATCTAGTAACTGCGACAACAAAGATTTTTCATGATATGGTTAAACTTATCTATAATACTATGCCTAATCCTTATGTACAAAGAAACTATAAAATCCTGCTCTAATCTGTTTTGCATGGAAAAATGTATAAGCAACTGTAAAGTTGTTAATATGCCTGTTTGCAAATTTTAAATATTGCTGGACCAACAATATATTTTAGAACGCTTTAGTATGATAACTGAAAGGCCTGAAATTTCCTGATTATCCACAATGCAATACTATAGTGTATGATATACTGATCGACAGAAACTAGTTTGGATGTCGGTGCTGAAGTGTGGGCATGAGGTATCAAACAGGCCAAATAGGTCACAATTAAGTCTAGGTAAGCCTTATCTGGATACTGTGGCATAAAACATTTGCTAACAATGAAAATGCAACTGAGTTTGCTAAATATGGGCAAGATGGCAAATCCATGCCACAGATAATATATGCATATAGATTACAACTCCCTGCAAGGTAGACACAATTGTAAATTTTTTTCTGTTTTAATCTAGTGAAGTACTACTACAGGAAGATGTATTCCAACGCTTTTGTTGATGCAAATTTTCTTTAAAAATTGAATTATGAACGAATAATAATAGATTTTCTTCGTCTATCTAGGGGGTATTAGCGGTTACGAGTGTATTTACCAAATAATCATAGATTTCTATCTCCTCGGATGGGTTTTGAGATAAAGGAATGTATGGGGTGTTACTGAATACATTATCAAACAAAGCGTTCCTTCCTTCATATACAAAAACTGTATAAAACACAAACACCCAACATTTTCTTGATTTTGTAACTGCAGGACATCATCTATCATTAAATATACATATATTACATATATGATTCTATGATATTTACCCTAAATATATTTGGTAAAAGGACGAGCAAAAGACGTATATTATAAAAAACTCATTTCACATACTGAGAACAACCTTGGGCAAATAGGTGTTTACAAATGGGAAATATGAAAATGCGAGAAAAAAAAATAACAAACAAATTGATTTCCTTATTTTTCAAATTAATAATTTATAAACGATTTTAGTTAACTGCGAAATACAATTGAACTCTGAAGTGAAAATTCAATAAGTATGTTTCATTCTTGTACCTATAACTAAGTAATTTGCTGTTTTCAGGTAGAACGGCTTCTTTCAATTTTGTCAGTGGAAATCGTTGATTACCCGCTTATTATTGTTATTGCGTGTTAACTTTAGTTTAATGAACTGGGAATATATGTCAAACATGTAAATAATAACTATATTTTTAAAAGTACAGAGGTAAGAATGTTTTTAATAATTATAGAAACATAATTCATGCAGGTAGATGTTTCATAAATATCTAAGACAGATAGGTACCACTTTTAAGTTAAAACTTTTAGCTCTAGCACACCAAAAATCACATTCTTCATAAAGAGATTATTTGGCCTAGTTAGATAACTTTTAATTCGCTCATCTTTTAAATAAAAAAAAAAAATTTCAGAACTAGAGTTCCACCACATTGAATCTTTCAGCAATTTCTTCTTTTAATACATCTTTAAGGCAAACATCCTTTTACCAAATGTCTTTAAGGGAAGTGTCATAAATTCTTTCAGACCTCACGGCAGCGATTTCCAAACTGGTAGGCGCGCTCCCTGGTAATGCGCGGATTAATGCAAAAGGAGACGCGAAAAGCTTAACAGAAATGTAATTTTAATTTAATATAACATAAAAAAAAATATATATACATATTAATAAACTTTCATAGCATAACATTAAATTTGATAACCTGATATAGGATACCCGCAGAAACCCGTTGTTTATATAACACTACTGGAGGGTGATTCTGATCTTTTGTCGTACTTTAATGTCAAAATATACACCTAAATGAAATGAAATTTTTTACTGATTTTTTTCATGATTTTATCCAGCTCAGTAAGCCTTGCATTACATAGAATGAACTGAAAATGACACTTCGCATTACAAATTCAAAATATTATTTCGAATTTAAGTACTTGTATTGCTCTAATTAGATGTAGAATATAAATTCACCACAATATAAAAATTTTGTCACAACCTTGGAGGCAGTTGACTAATTTGTCGTACTTTTAGGCGTGTATTCTGACATTAATTCATTGCAAATTCATTTTAGTTTATTTTGTGTTGATGAAAAGGATAAATCGAAATGAATATGGTGAATATAAAAGTACGACAAATTTGAGGTGAAGTGTCAAAATATGTGACAAAAATATACGCCTAAGTACGACAAAGAAATTAGAATCACCCCCCTGGTTTGCAATTTGAAAGTGCACAGCTAGTCGCAGTAATTCAAACGTCACTAGCTAAAGTGTCAACTTAAAGTTTCAGCGATGTGCGTTTGTCTTGTTTTTTTTTTTTATAATTACTTATAATGATCGTAGTAATTTAAAAATTGTATTATTTTTTTTTTATATAAAATTAAACTTAATATTTTTAGGAGAATAGATAAATTTTTGGCTGTTACAGAGAAAATTCTCTAATAGTGAAGGTACTAGGTACTGAACACAAGTAGTAAAGGTAGTAGAACAAGACAAGAAAATACGAAAATACTATTTATCATTAAGATTCACAAATGCTATTATTAATAATGTGGAAAATCAATGTTTTTGTTTTGTACGAAAGCTTTGGCAACAGATAATATGAGACCAGGGAAATTAAAACAGTACCTTAAAACTGTGCATTGTGAATATGTTGGTAAGTCCCAAGAATTTTTCCGAAGAAAATTAGATGATTAAAATCAAAAGCAAATTAAAAAAAAAAATTGTTTCGGTTCCATCAAATACATTATTAGCGTCGTACCAATGTCAGGACACAAGGCAGGTCTTCAAGCATTAGTTTAAAAGAAAGCATCTTAAGCTATCTAGACGTACTACATGTTTCACAGGCCAGCAGAACTTAACAACATTTTTACAGAAGTTACGAAACCATATAAAAACAACAGTCCTTTAAAAGTTAAGTTGTTTGCAGAGCTCTGTGAAGATAAATACTTCACTTCTATACTATGGTGAAGTGCGCTGGCTATCTCGTGCAAAAGTAGTAATTCAAATGGAGTTTGAGCTCAAAGAAGAGATTGAGATTTTTTTAAGAGAATCATTATGAAGAGGCAAGTATTTTAAGGAATGATGACTTTATTGTTAAGTTTGCCTGTTTAGTTGAAATTTTAAGAAAATTGAATGTTTTGAACAAATCAATGCAAGGACCGGAAATGCATTCATTCACTGATTAAAAAAGATACGATGAAAGCAGTCATAAAACATTTGCAGCTGTGGATATCAAATTTTCAAAAAAAAATAAGTTCGATATGTTTCCACTTTCAAATGATTTCTGCGCCAGAGTTAATATTGAAGCAAGCACAAATATATTTACTGAACGCGTGAATGGTTGCTAGTGGAATTTCAATATTATTTCAAAGATCTTTACAAAGTTCGCGTGGATACAGAATCCATTCGTCGATCAACAAGATGATGAATTTTAATTGTCAACTATTGAATAAGAAAAATTGATATCATGCAATATTTCATTAAAACAAAAATTTCAGAGTGAAACCCTAGTTCAAATTTGATTGAATCGAGGTGAAGAATATCAAACTGGATTTTCTGCATTAGCTGCAATGAAATCCAAATATCGAGCCCGTTTAGTAGTACAAAAAGAGCTATGAATTGCACTCTCTTCAATGACACCTAGATTTGATAAATTTTGTGCTAATAAACAAGACTTGCATCACATTAAGAACAAATTAATATAAAGTGGGTGCCACACCGGGAGCGGCGCGACGCTGCATTTTTCAGTTGCCACTTGCTCTTGCAAAATTAAATCTATAAGTCACACCAGGAGTTGCGCAGCATTTTTCAGTTGCCACAACGCAATTGCTCTTGCAAAATTAAATCTATAAATCACATCGAGAGTGGCGCGGCTAAATAGTTGCGGCGCGCGGCGATTTTGGAGATTACTCAAAAATACAATTTTGCCGCTGTCGCCGGCGTCGAAATTTCTTATTCGTTCACAATAAGTCCGTCAATTCATTAAATGCGGCTTTTGGCATTTTAAAGTACCTATTCGTAATCGGACCTCAGCATTTTTCTCTGTTTTTCTTTTACCAGAGAGCTACTAATAACAGAAGTACTTCATCGGCACTTGAATACATTTGGATAAAATCCGCCGCTCCCGGTGTAAATACTCTATTTTTCCGTGTGCCTCCCCGCCGTGCCGCGCCGCTTAAAAATACTTCTGACAAATACGTTCTTTTTTAATTTTTTATATTAATACACTTTTTACCATTTAAAACTGTGTCTGTATTATTCTATGAAATAAGGGGCGAGGGAGGCAAAAAGAATTAGATTATTTAAAGGGAGGCATCTGAACATTAAGTTTGGGAGCCACTGCCTTTCGGTATATTTAATTATTAAACTTTTCTATGGTTTGGGAAATGGTCGATTTGGTAATGCTATTTTGGTAAAGAACTTTATTTGGCAATCAGCCTTTTAACAAATTATTAGTTTTGAGAAACAAACTTTGGGAAAGCATACTTTTGAACAATAGTTTTTCGGTCAATTTTCTGTTTGGGAAATAAAATTAGGAAAAATGGGATACTCCCTACATATATATTAGCAACTTTCATGAATTCTCTATTCCCAAAAGAAATATCATATTTAAAAAAATTTTCTTTTTTGAACGGAGGAACAGCGATTGTGAAAAGGTCTATTTTTCAAAGATTGTCCTTTTTAACTTCTCTTATATCTATTAGAATAATAATTTGTTACATAGATTGAGTTTTACAGCCTCATGTTTTGACGATTAAAGGATATTTTTAGTTGAAATACCCAATTAGAAATTCATAAAATACAGTTCTTGTTAAAAGGAAAAGAGCTAAGTTACTGGCGGATTGCAGGTCGTCTGTGGATGAGTTGTGTATCCACAACAAGATGTCTCTTGTGTGGGTTCTTGGTCACATGGGTATCATGGGAAATGAAAGGGTTGACCTTTTAGCTAGGGCTGGCTCTAATTCTCCGTTCCTCGGATCAGAACCCGCCGTAGGCGTTTCCACCTAGAGTATCGGGTCTCTCTTTAAAGCGGATATTCATAGGAAGCATCAGTAGAGATGGGCGAACCTGAGTACTTGCAGGTATAAAAAACTGTTCCTTTATGGGCCCAATAGAAATATCTCTAATTTTCTAATGGGGTTCGGAAGGAAAGAATGTAGAACTGTGATTGGCATCATCACCGGCCACAGCTCGTTTCACGCTCATTTCAAGGGGGTTGCTGACAGCCCTGTGCTGTCTGAAAGGAGAGCCTGAAACAACCGAACATTTTTTGTGTGCTTGTCCGGCCTTCGCCCGGAACAGGCTGGATACTCTATAAACTGCCCTTCTATCTGTAGATGAGCTGAAAAATCTTCCTCACCAAAACCTGATGCGCTTCATTAAGAGGACAGGAAGGTTTCGGTGAATGGGATTCTAGCAGGACAGCACAATGCGCCGCCATGGCGTCCGTGCTTGGGATAGGATCTCCTGTTCCCCCTGTATTTTATTTAAAAGAAGAACAAAAGGAAAAAGAAATATTCTGGAGAGAAGAAGTAAGTAATCTACAGATTTTACTATTCAAGGAATTTAAATTTTTGAAAATTCAGGAATTTCGAAAAAAAATTGGTTATTTGAATACTTGCAATTTGAAAGCTAAAACGTTCTGAATATGATTATTAACAAATTTATTAACTTTTAGAAGGAAAAGAGGGAAGCCATCGTTACTATACTCAAATATTATATTCAACACATTTTTAATTTCTCCACCCTAATACTGAAGTTTAGGATCTACACATCTTTTGGGTGAAATCGGATACAGGATGTACACAGGCAAAACTCTCCAAAACTTTCCAAAAACTTTCAAAAATCTTTTTTTTTTTCTCCCGCTAAATTATTCTTTCCTTCTTGCAGATATCTATAGCCGCCTACACGAATATTCTGATTAGTATGATTCCTAATAGATGGAGAGCTGGCGACCAAAATACTTACCATAAACAAAATTTTCTATCTTATCATACTCCTTAACCTCGTTGATAATTTATTTGGAAGTCTGCCTGGCTTCCAGTGGTGGTGGGCCCTGCGGTATGGCCGCGAAGGACTATAACTTCTACGGTTAAGTTACATGATTTTCCCATTGATAATGAAATATAATTCTCTGCTGCCACACGAAAAATCAGCCTTTATGAAATCACATAAATTAACTGGTTTTTTGTAGTCCTTTTTTTAATCATACCCTGTGAAAATATATGAAAACTTTATACACAGAAGATGCCTATACTTGGGCATTTATTAATATTTTTCGCTATGATCCAATGAAGAAAAAGTGTAAAAAAATAAAAGAACATTGTATTTAGATTACATTAAATCATTTTAAACGGAAGAACTTGGTCTTATTAAATTTAATATAAAAAACTGAGATTGATGCCGAGCTTTTTTAAAAAAAAAAAAAAAAATTGTAGTTTAAGGCGAGCGAGATGCTCTCTGCAACGTGCTTAACAGATCGTTTGCAAATTTCTTAACTTTGCTCGGTTATTTTTTCTTTTAAAAGTTTTATTAATTCGTATTTATTATAAGTGCAGTTTTATTTTTTTCTCTTAAATACACAATCTGCAAATTATTTATTTGTTTTGCTTATAAACTATGGTTGATGCCGGAGTGGAGACACAAAACAAAAAACAGGGAAGCGGTAAACCATCTGCACCTACAACAGCGATTAATGTGTTGAATTATTGTGATTGCAGCAGCTCTGATGTATCTGTGTGTACTAACAGAGATGGCTCAAGGCTAAACCACATTAGCCGTAATGGACTTGACGAATTTCAACGAGACGTTTACTTACGAATTTTAGACATTTTTGCCCTAATTCGATATCACATTCCGCAAGCATTATTTATCTTGATATTTAATATTTTCAATTTTAAAAAGTAGTAAAAGCAAAAAAAAAAAACAAATGGAAGTTGATTTATGTAGTTGAAGATTTGCGCCTTCTATTAATTAGCAGTACCATTCTTGTTCCATCTCAGTTTTTATATTGCATTTTTAATTCATTTAATAACAAATAGACAAATAGCGTCTGTAAGTAATGAACGGCTCTTAGCGCACTATACTCATGGAAAATTTGATATTTAAACTTAACGAAAGTTCCCCTCCGACGTTTTAAAGTTAATTTAGTGGCGGATCCAGGATTCTTGTGAGGGGGGGGGGGGGGGCGCAACTATAGTTTACAAGTGATATAAATATTAGGATGTTAAATTATTCATTTTGTTTTGGTTTGTAAATGGTGGAAGTGTAAAACTTCCCAATCATCCATTTTAGTTAGTAAAACTAGGGAAATGTATTTTATTCAAATTCACGAATCAATGCAATACATACCTTGTACGTATATAACTTCGTCGGCAAGTTAATAAAGTGTGACTTCTTTTGTTTTTTATAATATTAAGCCAAGCTGGGGAGATATCCTATGAACTATGATGCAAAGCACAGCATGGCAAGAAGATGATAAATAAAGGAATTAAGTAACGTGAGGAGAGTGGCAAGGCTGCCAATGTATGTCACCCTTAAACTTTCGCAGATTGCATGCCGAAGGAAAGACAGAAGATGGTAGTCTGTTCCACGTTCGCGCAGTTCTAATAAAAAATCATCACGGAATTTTACTCTTCGGCCGAAAGTATATTGAAGGGTAAAAGGATGTGCGCGGCTTGCAGTGCGAGTATTACATGCAGGAATCAGACAAGATATTTCATCAGAACATTGACCATGCATGTAGAAATATAGGAGCGAAACGCAACCAACATTTCGGCGGTGCTCGAGTGAGTCAATATGACAAATTTTTGCCACATCGCCAATGGGCTGAAGGCTCTCTTTTGGACAATATCCAATGAAGCTACAGCTCTGCGACCAGCCCCGGCCTACATATGGAAATTGTAGTCCATTCTAGGTCTGATGTAGGACTTGTAGAGGAGCGCTAGAATTGATGGCTGAAATATTTCTTACACCATTTCAGAAATCCAAGATATTTCGATGCTTATTTGCCAAGGAAGTTGTGATCTGTTCAGCTTAACATACAGCAAATATTAATGTCAAAAATGTATAAAGACAGTGTATCGTCAAGAAGTGCTCCATCAAAAGAAACGGGAGTGGCAAAATTATAATCTTGTTTTAAACAGATGGGATAGTACTTAGATATATTGAATTCGATGTGATTCGGTTTGCTCCAAGCGAGGATATTATCACGGTAGTTATTCAAAGATCTAATCATGCAATCTGGTTTGACAGATGTGACATTTCCTCTGTAGTCTATAAGTGTCAAAGGAGTAAGCGAAACCAATGGATATATAACAGATAGATATACTTCATAAATTTGGAGTTAATGATCTATTCAAAAACCTTTTAAAGAATCGAAGTGATTGTAATTGGACGATAATTTGAAGGTTCGCTACCCTTTCCTTTCTTGGGAATAGGTTGAATGTGAGGTAGTTTCTAAGCAATTTTAAATTGTCCTGTCGAATAAGACAAGTAGAATAGTCTTCGCAGAGCTTTAGCCAAGAATGAGGCACAGGTTTTATTTAACGGGGGCTTGAAACTATCAGGACCTGCAGCTATGCAGACGTTGATCTCCTTAAGGACCTTGAACATATCTCTCTTATGGATGTGTATTGCCTCTTGTACACATCTACAAGGGGATGTAAAGTAGGTGGTGGAAAAGGAGAATTTGAAGTGAATCTAATAGTCTAAATATTAGTTTAATTCACGGAGTCAAGAATCACTTCATTGTAAAGTAGTGAAGGAATAGAGGAACTGCTGAAGTTGCTCCTGATGGTTTTGACCTGGGACCAGTAACGTTTGCTGCTTTGCGTCTTGCCAAGATTCTAACATTCTGGTCAAAAGAAATTTTTTTCTTTGGATAGTGTTTCAATTCTGGATGCAATTGATAGGTGCGAAAAGCAGACTATTTCACTTTTATTGCTTGGCTGTACTTGTCGTTAAATCAAGAGCGATTTTGGGTGTTGCTAAGATCTACTGTATAAATACTGAATGTATTTACGCATGCCCAAGACTTGAATTGTACTAAATTCAAATGTGCATTCATCAATATTCCTTGAAGCAAAACAGACCGACCAATCAAATTCTCTACGATACTCATTGAGACTTTCCCAATCTGCAGATTTATTTTGTTTTTGTTTAAAGTTTGGGCTAAGTATTCTATAAAAACTATTGCATTTTACGAAATAATAAAAAACAAAAATATTTAAATTTAATCTCTTGCTTTTAATGTAATAGCAGTCACTACATGCATAATGACTTGTTCGCCGTTGTGTAGTTTCGCTGAATTTCTCCAATTTCGAGTTATAATTTTTTCTTTAAATGATTATTTTGCCACGCTGCGCCGATAATGCCTTCTTTATATGGAAGGATTATCAAAGACGCTTTGGCAGCTGTTCCAATTAACACAAACCTTCCATCGCGTTAACATTAATAGGCTCTGTCCTGCTTCAAACACCCCGAGCAAAACGGCGCTCATGTACAGGTATCTGCGCTTCCTGTTGGCTCTAGGCTTCAACAACTATGACCGAAGGCCAAAATGCTGGCTAGGGCCTACGTTCCTAAATGTATCATACTGAACACTTCCAGAAAATGTTACGTTTTTTACAAAGGGTGCAGTAGAATAGATGTGAATAATTTTTTAGGAAAAATTCAGAAGATCTACTGCAATTTTTGTCAGTGGTCTTCAGGGGGGTGGGGGCACCCGCACTCCTTGGATGGATCCGCCCGTAAGTTAATTTTGGTACATTTGCTTAATTTAAAGGGCGCGCTCGACACACTTAAATACCTTTACGGCAATTGTGGTTCAGCCTTCAGGTCTTCATCTGATGTTCGATGATCTGGGTAAAAAACTGGGTAGTTTTCGAAACGACTTCCAGCAGAAATTAAGAGACCTCCATGCAGGTCCATCCCTGCCTACAATTTTTTACTTATCTGGACGAGAGGAATCATTTAGCAAAATATAGTCATATTAGTCTGGGACACCCTGTGCATAATTATTCATTTATTTATTTATTTAATTATTTTTTCTGCCAATTGTGTTTTGTATATAAAACAGAGATTCGAAGCGATCAGCTTGATAGGTATACATTAAATATAGTGTAATGATAATTGATCTTGGTATAAAGTATTATTTCTTGAATAATTTTATAATATGTTGTTTAAAATTTTGTAATTGCTCTTGTGTATGGTCTTTTTAGTTATTATTATTTATACTTTTAAAATTCTGGATGATTGTTTAGTTAATTAACTCAATTTCAATAACCCATTTGTATTTCTATAGATCGTTTGCGTTCGTTGCTGCTATATATCATGTTTGCTTAAATAATCCTGAATTAGTTATACAATGGTGAGTTCATGAGTTTCCTTTTCTCTCAGGTTGCATGCTAATACTAAAATTATTAAATATTCTGTGTAATAAGAGATATGGTCTTAAGGTTTGTCATCTTAATGCTCACAGCTTGTTGCCTAAAATTGACGAGCTTAGAAATATTTTCTCCAATTGCTCCTTACATATTATTTGTGTCTCAAAGACATGGTTGAAGCCGTAGTTTTCAACTTTTCCTAATTATCGTGCTGCAAGAATGGGTGGTGGAGTTGCTGTTTTTATTAATAATTCGCTACATGCTCGTTTAGTGACTCAATCTGATCCTAATTCTGTAATTGATGAAAGTCAGGATAATTGATTGGATCTGTGTACAAACCGGTGAATGTTTCCAATACTACCACTTTGGAAGCTGTCCTTGCTGAATTTGGACATCTATGATCACAGATAATTATTTCTGGAGACTTTAATGCAGATTTGCTTGAGCGCAGTACTTCAGCTACTATGATACTACTATGATACCAGCATTTGGATTAGATTTTGTTAACACTACTACCCCAACACATTTTACATCTACTTCCTGTACTTTGTTTGACTTATTTCTCGTTGCTAACAAAGAAGCACATTTTTTTATCAAACCTCCGTTCCTATCTTTTCTAGACAAAACAATTTTTTTCATACCGAGATTTCAGTTGTGTTGATCATGACAGCCGTTTAAATGAAGGTGCTGAGTTTAATTGGGATATTATTTATTCACTCACATCAGTTGATGATCAAGTCAGTTGTATTGAGAATTTCATTGAATATATTTTCGATAAATATGTTACAACCAAAACTCCAATTATACAATAATTAATCCCTGCTACCCATGGCTTACTAGAAGAATTGAAAGTCGGATTTCTCAACGTGACTTTGCTTACCGTAGATGGAAATGATTTTACACCAATTAATGTTGGAATGTTTTTTGATCTCTGTGTAATGCCGTAAACAACGACATCTTACATTCCAAGATCTCTTACTATAGATCCAAGTATGATGACTGAGTTTTTACTAAGAAACTTTGGATGAACTTTAAAGATATTGGCATGGGGAAATCTAATCCTATTAACGTGAATGTCGATCTGAATGAACTGAATCAAAGCTTTATTTCAACATTTAATAGTAGATATGCTGAATTCATACGTAATATTCCTGCTGAGGGATTTTCCTTTGTGCATATGACTGAACGGGAGGAATATGCTGCAGTGACTGGTATAAGATCGAATGCAATGGGTGTCAATCGCATACATCCTAGTTTCGTTCAAGCTATTCTACCTATTTTGTTACCGTATTTTACATACAACTTAAACGCTAGCATAACCTCCTTCTGCTCCTCCAAAAGTTGGAAATTAGCTAAGATAATACCAATTTCTAAAAAATCTTGATCAGCATACCGTCCTATCTCTATTCTTCCATTCTTCTCTAAGATGTTCCAGAAAATACTGCATAATCAAATTTTATGTTATATTGAAAATAATAATTTGTTATCCGAATATCAATCTGGTTTCAGAGTTAAGCATAGCTGCATAACTGCTTTTATCAAAATTTCCGATGATATGTCTCTCATTTTCTTTCCGTTCTTGCTGGGGCTCTCAAGGATCAATTTTAGGCCCATTACTGTTTACTATGTTCGTTAATGACTTAACCTTGGTAATCAAACATTGTAAATTTCATGTGTATGCTGACGATTTTCACCTTTATATCTATAAGCCACTAGAATCAATTGATGATGCAGTACACTGCGCCAATACCGATCTAATGCACATAAATTTTTGGGATCTGCAGAATAAACTAAGTCCTAATGCTTCCAAGTCCGCCTCAATAGTTATATTTAAAGTTGAGCTTGATACGTCTGTTTTTCTTGCTTTGAAGATTAATAATGAGGTTATACCAAATAGCAAATCAGTTAATAACCTGAGTATAGTATTCAATCAAACTTTAAGCTGTAGTGCTCATATTAACCGTATTATTTACAGAGTATTTCCTATGCTCCGCAAGCTTTCAACATCTGCAGTATATACTGCTCAAAATATCTGCATATTTTTAGTATTACTTGTAGTGCCTCTCATAACTTATGGATGTGAGATTTTTTATGCACTCGATTCTACCACCTGGAGAAAGCCTAATATTGCTTTGAACTCTGCCATTCGTTATATTATATTTGATTTGAAGCTCTATGACCATGTATCTCTATATGTAAGGTTCATCGGGATGCACACGTAGGTCGTATCTAGAAGTAAGAATAAGTACGACTGTTTCTGCGGAATATAATTTATAACCAGAAGCCCATTTAGGTACTTGATTTAATTAAGCCGAGTTTTAAATATCAAACTACTCAAGGTGAATTTTTGGTACAATCTGTGATACTGTGGAACGCTCTCCCAAATAACATAAAGAGAAACAGCAATGGACGTAATTTCCGATCCTTGTTATTTACCCTATTTCAATAGAAAAAGGCAATATTCTATAGTCAATAATTTCTTTAATTATTATTTAGCATACATTATTATTCTAAATATAGCTAAATTAAATGTACATATGTCCATATAAATATTAGTGAATTAAGTATTTTGTTTTTAGAATTTTTGCAGGTCCTGCACATAATTATAAATTGAAGAATTCAATTATGTAGTTGTTCCCTAAATATACTAAATAACCTGAATAAACCCAACTGAATAATGCATATTTGGACCACATCTATTACCCTGTTAAATCTTTTTTTTTTTAAAAAAATAATTGCAAGATTAGAAACAAGAATTTAATGTACATTAAGTCGTTCATAATCATCTTTCTTTAACATTATTATTCTAGAAAACTACAAAGCGTTGTACCACAATTATGTATATAAACAAGTAAAGAAAGTTGTGCAAAAAATCTTAAAACTATTTAGAAAAGGATAATTAAGCATAAAATTGCGACACAAAATTACCCCTAGTCGCATTACCCACTTCTTGTCAAATTAGATTTTTTCGCACAGTACATAACTCTCAAAGACTCTCTGTTTTTCAACTCCTATAACCATTTCTACTAATTAAGGAAGAGAAAACTCAACTTCAGCTCGTTATGACAATGCCAACTTGATGGAACGACAGACTGAAGATAAAAATTCTGCCACTTTCTCACACTCAGACCAAACGGATTAGTTTCGAGGATTTGCAGATTATGAAACAAGCACCTCTGTAGAGGGAGTTGACGTGGTGTGAGCATGAGGGATGTAAGATGAATGCAATTTCACCTCATAAAAGGAAACAGTCAAGAAGGTACCTACCCCGCATCTAGAAAAAAACAACAAACAAAACAAAAAACACTTCATCCTGCCTGCTACAACAGCATTGGAGTGGACACCGTCGGAAAAGATTGCTTGGTAAAAAACAAAATGCAGTGCTTCAGGGCAAATACAACAAAATACGGAATATTTTTATACATACATACATACATACATAAAAGGACTTTGATATTCACTTGTTGTCCCGCCTGCAGCTCCTTTCAACCCTCCTCTACGCTCTTAAGTTTATTATTTCTTTGCAGTTAGCGTAATTGTGTTTGTGTCTTCTTTTGTTTATTTAAAATAAGCTCACAAATGCGTCTCCATTTCATGAGAAAACACAATCAAATATGAATGGAAAACGACGCCATCAAATATTTATGGGAGTTTTACACACAGTATAGGTACACCATCTTGAAAAAATATCTATGGAACAGGAAGCGCGGACTTTGTTAAAAGCAAGTCAAGTACACAACTGGTATTGTCAAAGGATCATATATTGCAAGGATATACATACATATTAGATGTGGTGCATCCCTGTGACTCTTACTTAGCTCACCACTCTGTCGTGAAAAGTTCTTCGGGCCAGCAGACCTCGGTTGGAATTTTATGCTTCGAAGGTGCGGAAATTCACGGGTTACATTATTGCAGTTTCCTTTTAAGAACAAAATAATATTTCATTGCACCCCACCCAATCTTACTACCTACTTATATTGGCACTTCGTTTTTACCTACTGTGGATGTTTATTTTCGTTATTATGACTCAAAACATCATATTTAATCAGAGTGATGAGCACATTATTACGCAAACGCTAATTTTTATTTCTAAGTTATTCCAAAGTTGTATCAAAATCTACTGAAAGTATCCCCCAACCCATACTTCAGTGGACAAGTCCTGCCGACTTATTTGTAAGCTACTTTCATAACACAACCTCCTATTTCATTGTAGGAAAATTCTAGCTAATATTTACCATATCATCGAGCTTCCTTCCATTTTGCAACTTCCTTCAACTTCATAGGGCAGCGGCTAGATGAAAAAATTCATTAATTTGTTGGACAAATTAATCATAACTAGAAATTCGTATTCAACTGTGATCTGCCCCAACGAACAATTTTTGTTTTATATATATATTTATTTATTTATTTATTTTTTCCACATATATCTTGGAGAATGTCTAGGGAATAAAACTTGCGAAATTAAGTTGTCATAAGAAACCAGATTATTATTTCACGGAATTCCCAAAGAATTGCACTAGACTCCTATAGCGATAAAGTGGAGAATCCGATATCATGTACCGGGAATAAAATATAGTGTTGATTTAGGAATAATAATTCCCATAATGTACTTATATCGTAATATCAGATTTATATATTCCCTACTGTAGAAATTTAGTGTTATGACGTTGTTATAGGATTTCCTAAGCTCGTCTACATAACTTATAAATGAATTAAATATATCCCTATTTAAAAACTTATTTATTTATTATAACCCTACAACTGGAAAACTGGTTCTTACATAAAATTGTTAAATGACAACAGATCCTAGTTGAATCCAAATTTAATATTCATGTGCAACTTATTATTCATGCGCAACTTAAATTCCTATAGAAAGTGTTCACTCATTCAACAGATGATCAATACAATGATGAGAGGTCCCTACCTAATATATTATAAGAAAATATGTTTTGCTGTTAAAATTGATTTATTTGTAAGGTATATGAAGGAAGTTAATTACGATTCAAATTTTTTCTACTAATATTTAAAACGTTAGATGGAAAAAAAAAACCTTGCGCCTCAAAACAAATAAATAAATAGAAAGTTTAATTATGGTTCTCAAAATAATTACGATTATTTGGTCCTCCGAATAAATAGTACTAGGTAATGTGTATTTATCAATTTTTTAATAAATTATCAACTTATTTTTATTTTCATGTCTATAATCTAATTTATATCTATGTCCTTAACCCTAAAAAAAAATATATTAATTGTTGACAAATACGATCGCGCTGGATAAGGGCACATAAAAAAGAGATATATAGTAGGATTTCAATTCTCTATTGATGATAACAATTGTTATAATTTTTGACCGAATATATTTCTATGTTTGTTCAAAAGGTTATTTTTCGGGATTCTCCGGTATAAAAAAAATTATATTATTATTTTACTGTGCAATTTGGGTGGCAATGTTTTAAGTCAAGTTTGACCCATCATCAGGCCCTGTAATCTCAACACCTAAATAAGCAGAAATAAACGCTTATAAATTCCTATAAGTATAAAGATGATGAGAATAAGTAATTCGTTATAACATTGTTAGTGCTATATCAGAACAGTAGAGAAAAGACCAAAACAAAAAACATTTGTATAGTACCTCTTAGGTATTTATTTCGTGATGGGAATTCTCATCACGAGAATTCCGATCAGCTAGCGAAGAAATTTAATAGCAGAAAGCCACAAAACAGTCTATGGGAAGTAAACAGACAACTGTCTTGTAATTTTGTGGATTTTTACTAACGAAATCCATATAATTTTGTTTCAATTTTGCTTTGCCTGTATGGTTTTATAGAGTCGACTCATTTGTAATCGATCGAGCTCTGTAATAAGACCCCAGCATTTCTATTGGCATTATATACATAGGTAAACTAATAGATTTAATCTCAAATTATGTAGGAATAATTTCGCTGCAACTGTAGGATAATTTTGTGTCAAAATAACATAATTTGACTTTTATTTAATTATTGTAGAATTTTTTAGTATGATAGTTTTGATTTGATGACGTTATTTTAAGAAATTTTTTCCCTTCTCTATAAAATGTACCGAATGTTTTTATTTCAGTTTTCTCAACCTATTGCACATGCAAAGGAGGGCTATTTATTGAAATTTTGATAGAAATATTTCTTCACAAAAGAAGCTCCGTATTATTTTTTTCGGCAACGTATGTACATATTATGGTAGATATTCGCATGCAGTTATTAATCCAATATTTTTCACCCTGACTATATGCTTAAATCTTAAGAAAGCTTCGTAAAACTATTTGAATGACCCCATGATTATGTTCCAAAATGGGTATGACTATTGTGTACATAAGTATGATTGTAGCTGAAAAACATCCCGAATAGTTAGCGATAAAGTGGAGAGAAATCATAGTATGTCTATAATTGCCGTAGTCTCTTTACACCAAACTCCAGAGAAACCTAACATCTCGTCGTGTTGTCGTTTCAAGGTGAAATAAATAAATAAAAAAATTTTATTAATAAAATGATTAGTGTAGATTTTAGTTTATCGATTACTGTCAACCTAGGCAAGAGTCTTTCAGCTCAGAGAATAGTAAAGTGAATGGTGAACTGTGAGGAACGAATTAAACGACGAAAAAATCCTATAAGAGAGCATAGGACAATACGCAAAAGTAAATGACTCGAAATTATCACGTGAGATCATCCTAACTATACCAAGAAATCATCAAGATGGGTAACGCGTATCTTGAAGAAAGTAGAAGAGAGGATCGAGTAAATTTTTCTTGAAAAATTCGATTATGGGCAATCTTTGAAGTACGAAAATTTGTTAGCGGGTGACATGACGAATCATCTTTTAAAAATAAAAGTGATCTAGAAACCAAGCAACAGGTATGGAGCGAAAATAAGGCAAGCGCAACTCTTCAAGCCAAACAACAAAAGTCAGCAAGGATATCATGTTCGAACTTATCTTCTCCCTATGCAGTTAATTGCCACATCAAGAGTGTTAATTGGGAAAAAATATCTGTGCCGTTACCTACGATTTTCAGTGGTTTGCGGGAAGTGAAATTTACATCGAAACTGTCATCGGTTGAGATTGATATCCATTCGATCAATCTCAACCAATGACAGTTTTGATGTAAATTCTATAATATATTTTCGTTGATGAGTGTGGCTTTAATATTTTTCTTCGAAATTCGCAAGCAATCTAAAGCATACGTTTTTATACTCAACTCACTGTTAAATGACGAAACATAGCGTTAATCGCAAATAATAGAGGTATTAAGCACCAACAATGAATTGCCAATTCAATCGTTCGTTTCATAATATTTTTAGAAGAGCTTTTGGCAAAATTAACAAAACTTCGAACTTGGAGAATTCTATCTTAATCATTATGGATTATGCTCAAACCCATAAAATGCGAGAGATTCAAGCTACGGTATACTTCTGGTACAAACTACGACACTAAAAAATTATTTAGATTCTTTCAACGATAAACTATGATAAACGAATTTAAAAAAATCTTATCGAACAATTTAATTGCACATGATTTTAGTTCACTGAGGTTTAATTCAATTTTAAAATAGTTTGATTTTAATTCGAAAATGGTTTCATTTAATTTGAATTTTCTTGAGATATCTCTTTATTTTTTGTCATTTTTGGTCAATTCTAAAATTTCTTTTATTATTTTAATTTTAAATAAGATTCTTGTTAGACACGCGAGCAATTAGGCTAATTATACCGTTCTGGATACATATATCTCTTCGAAAATCGGGGAATTCGTCATAAAATGAAGAGTTTTATTACATAAAAATTATAAAAAAAGATTATATTACGCATGGGACGCTAAACCGAATTTTTTAAAAACGAAGAAATGGACATCTAAAGACAGAAGTAACTTTCAGTTGGTAGGACACAGAATTATTTAGAAGTACAAAGTATAGACCATGTTATTTGTTTTGGATTCTTATATATTCATGTAATTAATATACTTCCTTCGTATACATATATAACCTTACGATCTTAAAATCTTTCAAAATTTTTTTTCCTGTTTATGTTCATCTGATTAACCACAACATTCAACAATTAGTTAATAATTGTGCAAGAAATTGCCCAAGGGAGTTATAAATTATGGCGAAAATTCCTTTCCTGCTTTTATTATCAATTATATTTGCAAACGAAAAAAAAATAATTCCTTGGCACATCTCCCTCCAATTGCTCCCTTATGCATAAGGAATAATGCTTCTGTGAAAAATTCAGATAACAAGATAATTCCCTTGTTACTCTAACAGACATTATCTGATGAAGTTAAATTTCCTTTGATCTCCTTCGTCCCCTCCTTTCGTATGCTTTTTACGAATTGGGCCAATTTAACGAACCCGGAAGTAGAGCTCTCCTATAACAAAATGGAGACAGTAGCAAATGTCGAATTGAATGGTAGTGGGCGTACGGCTGTAAAATTTCAACCCCTTTAAAAATTTATACCTCCATATTTTCCCTCGACCGCCCTCCAGTCCATAAAAATTCCGAACAGAGCGTTGAGTTCAATAAAAAAAAATTTATCTATGCTAAATAATGTTTGCAAGGCTCAGTTCAATGTGTGTGTGTGTGGGTTATGAAGGGATACCGCTTGGATTATTTAATTTTTCTATATGAATTTATAAAGAATCGATAGTGAAGAGCTCAGCAAAATTGAAATAAATTTTTAAAATTTTTATATTCTGATATACTTTCTTCTTTTTTCTTTTTCTTTTTTGTTGAGGGGAAATTGTATTGGCTGTCAGTTTTATCGTTTGCCCTTCACAGAAGGATATATGCAAAAATCAAATTTTCTGGAAAAAGAATAACATTGAATTTTTCTCTTAAGCAGTTTCGTTTGCTAATATCAAGTATTACATCAAAGACTCCTTTGCTTAAGCATTTCATGTCTAGCTGTGGATTTGAAATTTCTTTTATCCTTGATATCATATGGGATTCAGAGTACACTAGGGAATTGAATGAGATGCACAGAGGTATTGACATTTTGGAGGAATTTTACAATACTTAAAGTTTAAGTAATGACAGTAAAAAAAAAACAGCGAATATGGAAACATAATTTCGATTGAAAAATTTAGAAAAGGCATCATAATTCAATAGGAGACTGAGATACTATTGACAGATTTATTGTTTAGAAATGATCGTTGAACAAACTTTTTGCATTTTACTTGTAAGAGCGAAACGAATAAAATATTAATTACCAAAATGCAACTGAACCTGTAGGTACTGAATAAGTTTTTTCTTTTCCCCCCCAAGCTATGCGTTAAAGGACAATATGATTTCAACCCACCCCGATACACTGAAAATTCTACTTATAGTTCTTAAATAATTCACAAATCGCAGACGGAAGTTAGTGCCTGGATGGTATATGACGTTATAATGGAAAAAGCTCAGTCATTTTTCCATAATCAGATGAAATTGGTTGAGCAGATCTTATAAAGTGGCAGCCAGGTATCCAGCATTATGGCATTCATTTTTAAATGATTTCATTTCATTTTTGGTTTTATTTTATTTTTCGTTCGTTGTGATTTGCAACCAGGATTGGGAAAGCATCTATGAGTTTAAATATCGAGTGCGATACCGAATTTAGTTTAAAATAGGCTGTCGGCTTAAAAAAAATTCTCCAGTTAACCAGGTAATACAGTAAATAAATTTCTGCTCAATGGCAGAAATGGCTTTACTTTGAGATCAAAAGTGAAATAATCTAAATTTAATACTGATTTTTGCCTATTGAAATTTTTCGGTACAACCTCAGCAATTGAGATAAGGAAACAAGAAGTATCACAACTCAAAATCCAAAGTATCTATAATATTCAATAATATCTATTTCTTCTCAAGTTAATGAAATTATTTTAAATTATACAGGTCATCCCAAATTTGATACAAATCTCCCGCAAGACAAGTCAAACTTAGTATGGGAAGGGTGTTTTTGTTTTTTCACTGAACACCGTGGAACGCCTTAAGTATAAACCCAATGAAGCCTGCTAGCATTTAATAGAAAACTTTTCATCTCTTTCAGTACGTCCTCGATCACCTCTACTCTCCTCTTGCATGAGAGTCATGAAATTTCAAACTTTTTTTAACTTTACTAAATGTCCCATTAGCGTTATGTAGACTGTTCAATCAAATTTTGGATTGTTGTACCTGACAAAGTACAACCGTTGCAATTTAGGTTGTGGCTGCGAAGGGATTAAGTCCAGGTAAACAATATACCAAAAACAGAAAGTACAATCCACGTAACATACTTGATCATCGTAACTAACTCTCTTCATTGGCTAAAGTTTCCCACATGTACTGACCCTAAATAATTGCGGAAGCTTATCATTACAGGAAACAATCAAGTATGGGGAATTTAGAGTGTCCAGTTACGATCCAGCTGAGATGAGCAATATGTTCGTTACTTCTTCAGTACATTACTTTAATGATTTGACAAAATAAATCTAAGTAAATATTTTGTGAGAATGCTCGACAATAAGGTATTTGAACAACTTTGCTGACATCTTATTGTCTGGCGCCGATAATGTGTCAGTGATTTTGCAAAAAAATCTGCATCAACTCTGGCGAAAGTAGTAGTGCTCCTGTTTAATCAGTCACTGCGCATTCCTGAAAATTTTCAGTATATTAAAAAGTGTCATTCATGATTCCTATACCATACATAAAAAAGGCAAATCTAATTACAACTATGTTTGTAAACGCTGTAATTTACCAATCTTTTTGAAGCAATTATCTATGAAACCTTCGTCTTTCACTATGTAAAGGTATTGTTTCGCTATTCAGGTAAGATTTCATTCCGAATAGATTCTACCTACTAAGTTAGTTTTTTCTGTCGAATGCATGACTTCAATAAAGGTTGGAAGTTAAGTTGGCTGGGTTGTATCCTCGCGATTGACCGAAAATAGTTTCTTTAGCGAAAAATTGGAATAAGCCATTTTTCTGAATTTATTGAATTTTTCGCTAGATTAAAAGTACAATTTTCAGGCTCACCATTTTCCGTTTATCGAACAATCTAAACTTTTGTGCGATAGCATAACAGAAATAAGAACGTACATAATTAGAGAGACAAAATAAAATATATTCCAGGTAGGTAATAATCCATTTTGTCGTAGCGGCATTAGGTCTATTAATTATAAAAGTTGGGCGCAATTTAAATGTATCCTCTGATTAGGTATACTGTCAGAAATAAATTCAATCAAAAACATTTCTTACACGAAAATCACTTAAAACACCTCCTTTCTTCGAAATAAATCAAATTACATTAAGTACACTTAAAATTTTCAAAGGGCTAGTAAATGTGCCCTTTGGTGAGCATGAAATTCAGGTAATCCACCTGAATGTTTTATAATTTCTTATTGCCAGCTTCTGGGAAGTTGATGAAGTGATTACATGAACTGTTTTCGCTCCAATTTCTGCGCCATTTTAGCGGTGCCAGCACAACCATCCATTCAACTGGAGTATGAAGATGGATGGATGGATGATGACTAACGTAAGATACTAAATAAATTAAATCAACATTATTCGCCCCCTGTCTGTCATATTTAAACATCCGACCCGCTTTTATATGCCTTTGATCATATCTAATTAATCCGCGCGCGCTAATTATTAAATTAACACTTGCCTTTGCTAAAAGCGAAAGGAACTGAGCTTCCGTTGTATTTGGGCAAAACCTTTTTGAAGTCATATATATATATATGTGCATATGGAAAACCTTAAATTATAACTGCTGCTGGGGGGGGGGGGGGGGTGATGGTACTGTGCACATATTCTCCATCTTGCTTGAATTTTCGAGGTATACACATATCCAAATTGCTCCTCTCCTCCTGTTCCTGTTTTCTCCATTAACTTAGATAACAAATTCCTGGTATAATTGCTGATATCCTCTGACAACACAACGCAAGACCTCTAATATTTGTTTTAAAATTAATTTTCTTGTAATTAAACTTAATTCAAATTTAACTTTATGTTGTTTGCATATAAAATTTCCAGAAGATTATGTAATTTGGAACTGTTGCATGTTTCATAATATAAAGATTGCGGACGGCTGAAATGGTTGGTCCTGGAATATGTCAAAAACCTCCAGTTGATTAATTCAATACTTTAAAAATAAAAATTATGTCGCATCTCTGTTTAAGGACTCAAATTCACTACCGTAAACTAATTTTCCTTTTAATGAAATTTATAAAAGGTGAAATAATATAAATCCCTAGTTGCCTGAAATGGTAATAGCTAGAGAGATGAGTACACTAATGGGTGTGATGTTATGCATGGATGAATCAAGGTTTTTTTGGTAGATTATACCTCGCTCTAAAAATTGTACATTTCAATCGTAGAGGGTGCTGAAGGGCGGCAGATTTGAAAATCATTGAAACTAAAAAATCACGATTTTCATAGCAGATTACCCTCAACCATGGTCCATGGTCACATTACATTTGGATGACCGAAAAGTGATTGGAAACCAATTTTCTGCCAATTTAGTCAATCGTGGCAGTTTTGACAGAATCATTCACCGAAAAAATTACCTCCTCTCAGACACCTAAACTACCGTTATCGTCATATTATGAATCGTTCACTAAATATAGCGTGATTCATAAAATATGAAGAAACATCTTTGATGGCCCGCGGGTCTAAACGGTGGATTTGTAGGCTGAAATATGTGATATTTTTTTTTTCATAGCTTGAATTCCTCTTGGAAGTTTAGATCGAAAACTTTATACATTGTAAAAGTACTTCATGACAAAAATATCTAGCAACCTCGCAATCCATATGATATTGCAGCAAATTATCTTTCTCCTTGTATGTTAGGTTATGTGTTTCGCCAAGATTGTTACAGCATTATAGATGCCACGAAATCAGTATTTCCAAAGACGGTACCAACTGGTCCCGTTCCTTGAACCGTTGAGTCCGTTGCCTGGCCGAGCGGTCACCGGGGTAACGGAGACTGGCTCAAAGTAAGTGGGGTACTCCAGCAAAACGAAAAATGGAAACTTTAACCTGGAAGAGACTTTACCTCGTGTCGACTGGCGAGCGCCTTTCTCGCCCCGGTGAGAGCAGAGACCAGAAAGACCTCCTTCTGTTGTACACTGCGGCCCCTTTTCTTCGAGGATTGCTTCAACCGTAAAACAACGCCGGACTCAGGCTCCTTTATCGGAAAATCTCCGGCTTCCTTATATCGGAGCTCAAGTGGAGATGTCTTCTTTTTAATAAGTGAGAGGATAAAAACTCAGACTCGGAACAAATTTCAAATTCCACGTTCTTTTTATTTTCCAAAAATAAATGCACAACTTCTTTATTTTAAACAAAACGCTTCGTGCAGAGCAGGGCAAGACTTCTCTTTCTTATATCGAATCTAATATTTTTTTTGGCGGGCCTACGTGAGCTAACTATTTCTAATTCTTTACAGGTTTAAGTTATTTCCACTGTTTCCATTTTAATTCTAATACATCCCAACAATTTTGCTGCTGCTGCCCCACATATTGTCTTAGCAATGCGTCCTTTAAGTCTTGTTGGTGACGGAATATTCCTGCAGGCTAAAACACCACATGGTCTAGCTGTAGGTATCGATAGATTTACCAGCCTTACAGGTGGTACACGAGCCTCCATGAACCGGGGTCGCTAGTTAGGATTATTTTTATCGTCCCCATTTATTGCCGCATATTCACAGATAAGTTTACATTTCTTTAGTTCACCCAGCGTATATGGGCACTTCTTTTGTTTTGTTTTTTTCTTTTTAGTAAGAACTGTTCGCATGCCCCCAGTTTCTGAAACTGGCACCAGGCAGTCGACTAAGCTTTGTACGCAGTCATAACTTATGTTTTAATTGCCTCAAGCCTGGTCACAGCAGCAGCCAGTGCATACTTCGAGGATGTACCAAATGCACCAAAAAACACAATACGCTTGTACATCTAGACCCATCAGGGAAGGCAGAAAAACCTAATGTTAAATCACCAAGAAGATCATCAGCAGTAGATGTACCGTCACAAAAGGCTGATACACCAGGTTATCACCCAGCTAAAGTAGCAACATTGACGAACCAAGAGGTTATGTTCTCCTAGGCACAGTCATCGTCAAACTCATATCTGACAAGGGAGACACAGAATAGATTGGTAGAACCATTCTTGATTCAGACTCTCAAGTTCATATAATAAAGCAGCAAGGGTTATTAAGAAACTAAACTTGACACCAAGTTCAGAAAGAATCACCATACATGGTGTCGGAAACAAGAAAGCAAGAATCCAACATAAGGTTAATTTGCGGTTAGAGTCCACAATGAACAAATATGCAACAAGGGTAGAAGGCTTTGTGCTGCCAAAAATAATCTCTCCGCAACCAACGCAGTCATTTGACGTCTCTGAGTGGGACATACCTAAAAATATCAGACTTGCAGACTCTAAATTCAACATAATCGACTCAATTGATTTGCTTTTGAGAGAAGAGTTTTATTACAACCTACTGTCCGTTGGACAAATCAAGTTAGCAAATAATCTTCCAATGTTGACAGACAAGATTGATCATATTGAAACATCTGCCGCAACATGTAGTATATGTTCAGAGGACGAACAAACAGATCAACTTATTCAAAGATTTTGGAAACTTGAAGAAATTGCTGCAGCAAGGGACAACTTACTCGAGAAGAAAGGCGATGTGAAAATCACTTCACTCAAACAGTCGCCCCATTACTTCCTTTCGCACCGCAGACATTCAAAAGATGTATCGACAGATACTGCTGGACGAAGCCGACCAGAAATATCAGCTAATTTTCTGGAGAAATGACCCAGAGAATCGTTAAAAATTTACCGACTATGTACAGTTACATATTCTACTCGACCGGCACCTTATCTGGCGACAAAATGCCTTCAGAATTTGGCCCAAGAAACATCGTTAAATATCCATTTGGTGCCGAAATCCTGAAAAATGACTTCTATGTGGACGATTGCATTACAGGATCAGACAGTTTGCCGACAGCCATAGTAATGCAGAAGGAAGTTACAAAACTTCTACAAGGCGCAGGTTTTCGATTGAGAAAATGGTGTGCCAATCACGCCCAATTGTTGTAAGGTATTCCATGAGAGGATCAAGAAATAGAAATTGACTTTGAAAACAGCACAGAAGAAAAGATAAAGACTTTAGGACTAACATGGTTCCCCCAGGTCAAATCAATTCAAATTTAAGGTAGTCTCTAACCAAGGATCCAGGATCACTAAAAGAATAGTCACTTCTGACATCGCCAAAGTTGTCGACCTTTTAGGTATATTGGCACCAGTTATAGTCACCGCTAAGATCTTCACCCAACAACTTTGGCAACTAAAAATTGACTGGGATGCAGCCTTACCAATGGAACTTCATACAAGATGGCTTAAATTTAGGACCACTCTGTCAACCTTAAATAACGTCACATTTCCCAGGCACGGTTTGCGAAGGAAGTTCAAAGGCATATGCAAGTTCATGTGTTCTCAGATGCCTCAGAAAAGGCCTTTGGGGCTGCACTTTATATCCGATCGATCAGTAAAGAGGGCAGAATTATTGTGAGACTGCTATGCACTAAATCTCGTGTAGCACCACTACAAAAACAAACTGTTCCCCTTTTGGAGCTATGTGCAGCTCTAGTAGCGGCCGAACTTGCAAACCGAGTAAGGAGGGAACTGAAAGCTAAGAAGTACAAACCTATTTCTGGTGAGATTTGGAAATAGTGTTATCATGGATAACTTCATCAGCCAAATAATATCAAACATTTGTTGCTAATCGCATTGCTGCAATTCAAGAATTAAACACGGCACAATGGAATCATGTGAGATCAAAGGATAATCCAGCCGCTGTACGCTCCAGAGGGCTGGAGCCAGAGGAATTAGAAACATGTCATCTATGGTTCTACGGGCCAACATTCCTGCACGGCAGTGAAACTGTATAGCCTGCGGCTTATACAACCGAAGATATATTATCTAGTGTGATATACAAAATCAATCATGGAGGATCATTTCGGAAGCTTCAACGCATCGTTGCTTATATGATTCGATTTGTAAGGAATGCCAAAATTCCAGTCAAGTCACGGCCAAGCCATCGCTTCATCACTTGTCAAGAATTAAATGAAGCTCTATACATCATAATAAGAGCCGTACAAGAAGATAAGTTCAAGGAAGAAATAAAACAACTAACGAAAGATCACGAATTTAACCTAATCTAAAAGGTCTTACACCATTGTGTTGACTTTTGTGGGACAACCTGAGTACATTACAAAATTCGGGGAAAGAGACCGCACAAGGCATACACCGCTGTTTTGCAGCAAAGGCCGTTCACTTAGAAATAATCAGCGACTTGTCAATATAGGCCGCAGGCGAAATTGTAGGAATTTATATTGGCGACAGCGCAACCAATTTCATTGGCGAAAAAAACCAACTACGCAAATTGTCTGAGGCCATCTATTCTGAAGCAGCAAGGGAAACCATAGCAAGGAACTTGCAGTAAAACAGGAATTAATTTTCATTCCTTCGTGAGCACTACACTTCGGTGACTGCTGAGCTATGGGAAGCTGCCATAAAATCCGCAAAACATTTACTTATAAATATAACTTCAGCCGGATCTCTAACTTATGAGGAACTGGAGACAATAATGATCGAAATAGAAGCAATTTAGAACTCTAGGCCGCTAATACAGATGACAAATGACCCAAATGACCTAACTGCTATCACTCCTGGTCACTTCCTGGTAGGTGAACCATTAACGGTGCCCATAGATGCAAATGCGAAGCAATTGAAAACTAGACTGCTAGCTAGATGGAGGCTAGTGTCTGTTATTAAACATGAATTTTGGAAACGATACTCTCGAGAATATTTAAATGAACTGCAATATCGACTCAACTGGAAAGAGTGTTACCAGAACATAGCTCCTGGCACTATAGTGGTTATACAAGATGATAATCTTCCAGTCATGAAATGGCCACTTGGGAGAATTCTTCAAACGCATAAGGGAAATGATGGTTTTGTTAGAGTTGCTGATGTAAAAACAGCTAAAGGTCAATAAGGATCAAGTGCCCAAGAAACGACGACGACAGTCTTATGGCTCTGCAATTGCAACACAATTATTGGTTTGTTTGGTTCTACGGCCCGGACTCGAAGCAAGCATCGATATCGAAAGGTTCGATCCTAAACCAGGGATATTTTTCGAAAATATCGGCAAAATCAACCGAATGGAATTTAATAGTTTATTACGATTTGAAACCATACTGGATGGAGATTTCAGTATTATCAAATGGGACAAGGGCGTTACATAACTTGTGCCAGCAAAGTAAAACAAAGAGTATATGCATCCAGATAGTAACACAATTCCGTAGATTGAAAAACAGTTACAGGCCGAAAATATGGCCCTGTCCACAAGAAGACAAAAACGAGGTGATTGACACTGTCGGAAACTTGGCCAATTCACTTTTTGGACTCTGAATATGCAAAAAAAAATGTCTGAAACCATAGATACCATCAATGAAAATGAAGAACATCTTCTAACACTACTAAAAAATCAGACGTCTATAATTGACGCAACGATTAACGTCTTGAAAAAGGATCAACTAGCAGCAAAGAAGAAATTTAAGGAGCTAGACGTCCAAATCTCCTACTTGATACACCACATAAACCACACCAGAGAAGAAACGTATGAGTTAAAAATCAGCCAATTATTTACAACGCTATCCATCCAAATGATGTTCATAATATCCCATCTTCAGAGAATGCAGTCTTCAATCGACGTGTTAACAGACATCACCATGGCAGAATCAATCCATTACTAGTGACGCCTCAACAACTAAGTAACGAACTTATCATGGTCAAGAATCATCTACCACCAGGATTGCAGTTACCCGCACATCAGAATTATATTGTGGAACTATACAAAACCATGTCCGCAGAACCGGTAGTAACTAACAACCACGTAATAGTTAAAATCAGAATGCCGCTGGTCACTCTGGAAAGGTTTGACTTATTCCAGATGATACCAATACCTGTGTGAATTAATGAACTGCTTGTAGCTGTACGGCCTTGCGCTAAGTAGAACATCCCTCTCAGTCTACACAGAGATCAATATTACTCCATGACAAATCAGGAACTGTCATCTTGCATGTCGACAGAGGAACTCAATCATGTATGCCCTCTAAACCATCGTATACTTCACAAGGGGCGGCCGCTTGCTCGCGCGGTATTTTTGTTTTGTTTTGGACTATATATTTATAGTAAAATCACCAAAAACATTAAAAGTTTGTTTTCTCAATCTTTGAAAGTACCACTTTCAAACAATACAATACAATACAATGGTGTAGCTGATCGTACATGCTTTTAACGATGTCGGCCACTCTACCCTGACCTAGGGATTCCAGCCCACTCCCATTAAAAATTGAAAAAATATATATGATAACCTTTGACTGTCGAAATATGTGCGTGTCACAGAGCCCTAACTTTCTTCCAAATTTCAAATTCCTACCTTAACTTTTCCAGAAAAACATATAAGGCAAGTGCCACACTGATATGCTGATGTACTGATGAGCTGATGTGCTGATTATTAGCAGCACTAATATCTCAATGAGGCATGCTAGATTTTAAAAGGTAGTGCTGTACTGTTGTGCAAGTGATTTACATGTTGCTGATTTTTACTGACATCAGTCGATATTTTATTTTCAAACTAATTAAGTCGGGTGAGTTTAAAATATTAAAAATGACTGAACGAAATATTGTTTCAAAATTAGTGTAAAGTGTTGAAAAACGAATGTGTCTGTGGGTATCAACGTGTGCAGAAACTGCAAAAGGGATAAATATGAAAAAGCTTGGAAAGAAAATTCGTCGTAAATTGGAAAAGATGGTATGTTTTCTTGTGGAATTTTTTATTAAATTTTACTCCGTACTGAAGACTATTAGAGTTTCTGCCAATACGAAACGATTCTTCCAATAAATTTTTGAAGTTCAAATTTGTTTGCAATTAACATTAACATAGCTTCTTTCCTCCATACACGGAGTATAATTCACCTTCTAGAAGGCGTTGAGCTTCCTGGATCCTATCATGAATGATAGTTGGACTTTATCGTTTATCATGAATGATGGCGCAATTTTAGAACTTGGGTCTTCAGGTAACACATTATTATAGCAAATATAACCTCTGTAATTAAGGTCCAAAGGCTGTATTTATAAAGTTGAAAGACTATTATTGAATTTCTGGAACAAAGGGTCCAAAGATTTTTAAATAGTGTCTTCAACAATACGCAATAATATTTTTTTTCCTGCATCATCGGTTGAGGTAAAATCATCATCAACCTATTAATTCTTCGTACTAATCATGGATCAGATACTGAGGGAGCAGACAAAATATACAAGGATCATCAAGAAGGTCGCTGCGCATATCAGCAGAGATCCTTCGAATAGGAAGACTAAAGAGTATGGCGAGCCACGGCTACGTTCACTCAACACTGCATGGGAAGAGTTCGATAACATCAATACACAACTCGAATCACTAAGGGAACAAAACTCCGATCACAAATATTTCAGCGAAAACTACTACAGTTAAGTTGAAACACTATATGATCAGACTAGAGATCTTGTAGAAAATTTGATTCGAGGGGCAATCGAAAGGAGGAAAAGGTCAGAAGATATCTCAGAACAGTTACACCAAATCAAGAAGCAAGCAGCTATAATTGATACGCTGAAACGCAATATAGCTAACATTAAAGCAGATGAAGAAAAACAGCACTCTCCAGTATATTATACACAGAAGATTAAACTATTGAATGACTACTGGGAATTGATTGTGCATACTCATACCAGTATAATGGCATTGGGAAAATTCAAAGATGACTACTTTGATCAAGATGTCTTTGCAGCAACTGAAAGCATCTATCAGGAATCATCAATTCAATTACAAGAAAAATTGCAGAGTCTGTCTACACCATTAGCAACAATTCAGGCACCTACTCCTAGAACTGAGAGAAGCGCACGTATTGATATACCAATCTTTTCCGGCGATTATCTTAAATGGCCGTCCTTCAGAAATTTATTCATCGAACTGATACATAAAAATAATACAATTACTAAGGCCGAGAAACTATTTTATTTAAAAGCAAACGTGAATGAAGAACCAAATGAATTGATTCAACATTTTAACATTACTAATGAAAACTATGACGCTGCATGGGAAATCCTAGATCGCAGATATAATAATACGAGAAATTTAGTGTCAGCCCAACTAAGAAGACTTTGTAATCAACCAGAACTTTTAAAAGAATCATCGGCTGGTCTAAAAAAACTCCACGACTCAACACTAGAATGCCTAGAAGCATTAAAAAATCTAGACATCGACATTACGAACTGGGATCCACTCATCATTCATTTACTAATACAAAAACTAGACAAAGAATCTCGAAAAATCTATGAACAATCATTGGAAAATCCCAGACAGATTCAAGCACTAAATGAATTCCTACATATTTTTGAAAACAGATTTCAAGTGCTTGAATCTATGGAACCAACAAAGACCATTCAGCCAGCAAAAATTTTAGACAAAAGGAATGAAGTAAAAATACACCACGGTATGGTGGGAATAGCAAAGCAAATCACAAGATTTATACTTGTGAAAAATTTAATAAATTGAATGATTTACAAAGAAACGAAGAGAGCAGAAAAGCAAAACTCTGCTCCAATTGCCTAGTTAAGGGCCATGCAGCTCAGAATTGTAAAAGTTGGAAAACTTGTAGAATATGTAACAGAAAACATCATACACTATTACATTTAAATTCATCACCTCAAAAACCTGATTGGAAGCTAAACAATCGGGAAAGAATGTACTTTTCGACATTCGAATTCCTCTGGTGAGCACAAAAGCCTATCGATTGTATGAAATAATAACTATTCCTACTACTCACAATGAACAATATATCTACATCGATCCTTCCAGCAAGTATCTGGCCATAAATCGACGACAAGATCGATTTAGCCCAATAGAAGAAGAAGATCTCAAAGGGTGCGAGAGGTTAACAGAAGGCCCGCTTGTATGCAACTTAAACCAACCAATCTTCACTCTCAAATCAAATCAAAGTCATTGTGAAATGGAGCTCTTCAATAACGAGAATCATATATCACCATTCTGTAGACTACGAACTAAAGACGAGAATAACTATTGGAGAAGATTACACCAGCCAAGTACGTAGCTACTTGTATTACGAGAAAACCTAACCTTCGAAAACAGTTGTGACAATAAAGCACAACCATTATCACTATATGGCAATGGAATCATTCAAACCAGAGGAGATTGTATTATAAATCATAAGACTCTATACATAAACTCAAACGATCGCAGTTCGAAAATGCACATATCACCTATCCCAGAAAATACGGTTATATCTAACTTCATAACCATGAATAAAGATCAGCTGTCGAATTCGTCAAAAATTACTATACCACAACTAATTCAAGAAGTAAACAATAATGATATAAAAAAACTAGACGATGCAATCAGGTTTCCGCAAGAACGAATAGAAAATATGCCAAAACTAAACATCCATGACCTACATCACTACAGTATGCCATATCTGATCATATGTGGTGTCATTGCCATCGGTCTTTGCATATATTGCAGACGAAAGAGGAGTGTCACGTTAAGAACAAGGGCAAGGCCGATCCCAGCACCAAGGTCCATCAAGGAGGAGCAGCGAAATTCCAGCATCGAGTTACCGACACTTAACCTTGAGGCGGGAGAATGTACAGAGTACATATACATTCGTTTTTTTCTTTTGTTGTAGGGAACTCTAAAAATGAAAACGGAACTCGACGAAATAAAATTTGAAATAAACATATAACTCACATATTGTAGAAGAGAGCCAACTTATAATATTAAAAACAAAACAGAAAATTTGCAACTATTAATACAGATATAGAGATCTGCTGAGTAATCATAATCGTAAAATTCTTGAAATATATCAATTTGTGAATTTTGTTCTTAAATTATGTAATAACATTAAAATGAACTTGGACAAGAAACGTTTTCAAACATAAGTATAAATGCAGATGGAGCTCTAGCTATACTCCACTTATCATAAAATGTTGAAGGAGTGCTTTCAATTCAAAACCTACATGTAGAGCTTGCAATTATATAGTTCATTTTTACCCCTATTATTATGAATTATTATTATCACAATTCTACATATTCATCTTAATTTGAAAAAGATTTCTTTACGAAAAGACGAAGCTGTTTTCCATATATTTATCGTAAATAATATTATTAACTTCGCGAATTTATTTAAAAATCAAATTAAGAATTTTTCTTTCGTTGTTGAAAAACAAAATAATCGTCACCAAATATCAAAAACAAAATTCATCAAATAGGGCGCTAAAATTAATGAAATCTATCTAGGGACGCGTGGTATGTTGGTATGACACATACTCGGACTCACTATGCACACCAACAATGACATTTGATTAATTTCAATTAAAATTCATAAACGAATTGAATAAATTTGAACCAAAAGTGCCCCAGCTAATTCATTTGTAGACTCTAACATAATTAAAGTAGCTAAACTCCAGCTATAAAAGTGGCCTCAGCGATCAGCTCAGGCCTTTACTTTAAGGCAATCAAATTGCGTTCGTTCAACTGATGCTGTTACTGCTGCTGCTTGCTGGACCAAAATTCTTTTCTTTCTCTTTACTAGTGTATGTATGTATGCACATAAATATATTGCAGCCATCGGTCGATGTTTCATTTTGTGGCAGCCATGAGACGATGATTTGGGTAATTTTATTAAAATATCAAGGGGGTGACGAACATGGAAGACAAATCATAATTTTTACAAATAGCTCAAGAGGTCATAATTCAATTAAAGTCCCTTTGCGACACAAAATGATAATAATTGTGATGCGGTCCCGTCGAGTAAGTGGAATTGCAAGGAGTTTTATTTCTAAACGATGATGACAGCATTTGTGACTTCACGATTCTGTTGTATTTTGTTCATTAAATAATAAAAACCTAATTAGTATAAGTACATAAATGTCTACAATAAATCGCTATAAAATGACTCTATATTTATACCAGCAAATTTAGCTCCTTAAATTCTAATTTTGCATATCCATACATCTGCTCATCTGCCCTTTTGTAAGAAAATTTTCGATTTTCACTATATCTTTGCACACTGCTTGAGATTGCGTTGATTTTCATAAAAAAAAAATTTACCAAACTCTTTCGCAAACAACAATTTAGAATTTCAGATTTACTGAAAAAATCTTGCAAAGAGCATGTAACACATGTACCTTCCTGGAGAGTTCGAATCACTCTAGTGATATCTGGAAAGAAATCTAAATACCTATTATGGGAAAATTCTAACTTATGTGATCTTGAAGAAAATTAAGAGAATTGAAGATGAGTTAGAAAAGAACGCTCCTACGATGATCAAAACAACATCATGCGGATCAATGTGGTGTGATGCAATGCACAAAATTACGTATTTGCGTAGCTTCTACGGACTACGAAAACGGTATTCGACTCTGCTGATAGAATACAATTATGTAACGCGGTAAAACGACGCTGAATTCCTCAAAAAATGTTTGAATTAATCTTACAGCTTTTCAAAGTGTAGAGTTTTTCAAAATGTAACAATATCCGATTGCTTTAGTATAGATTCTGGAGTTCGAGAAGAATGTATACATTCGCCCGTATTATTCCTTATTACCTACTATTTACAATGTCTTTATAATGTAGTCTTGTCGACAATGCCCGCGCGACGTACAGTGGGGATTAATTATCGTCTAAATGATTTGGATTACGGTGATGACATCTGCTTGCTGGCAGACCGACACCAGGACTTGGACACCATGACTCAAGAATGGTCCACTGGTCTGACACTCATCGTATAAAATCGACAAAAATACAGGTTAACACGACCTCCATCTGAGAAACTTACATAATTAAAGAGAGAATCAAGGTAGTGAAAAGTTTCAAAGTAATTTGTATAATTCCCAAATCTACTGCTACAAAGGAGAATGTTAATTCTCACAAGAAAAGAGCGCATTCTCCCTGATATTTCGGATCTCAATTGAAAAATCAGTTAGAAATTTTTTTCGATATTTAGTTCCAATGAAAAATTAGTGCTGCTCTATAGTATTTGCGTCGTACTTTCAAAATTCATTGGCGAGACCGGGTACCAAACGAAGAACTGTGGAGACGATTCCTCTCGTCCTTAATAAAAACCGAGAGTGAACAAATGTGCGATTTCAATCGACCAGAAGACATAGTGGCAGGGGCGGATTTGATCACTTGGCCGCCCTAGGCCTATGGAAGATTGCCGCCCCCCTACTCCCTGTAAAACACGAAAAATTGAATGATCTATATCCAGTGAAGGGACCCCAGGCTAGAATTAGCGGAGTAGGCTGCCTCATAAATCGGAGTAGATTTGAAAAAAATGCACTAAAATTGATATAAGAAAAGTTTCATTGCAGAGAGTTAAAACAATTTTAAAATTTTTAAAATATTGTTAATACATTCAATTTTAAGATTTAATCTGAGTTCTAATATTTCTTATTTTGCAATGAAACTTTTCTTGTGTATATCACTGAGAAAGAAAAAAATATTTTTTACATTTTAGTGCAATTTATTTACGAAAGTTATTTATTTTAAAAGTTTTTTTAATATATTTTATTTGCTACCTTTTAGTCATTACATTTTCGCTAAAAATTCATATAGCGGTAAATAATCTATCTGACATATGTATATTAATTCGCATCTACATTCTCTTTCGAAAGTTGTGGTGTAATTTTTTTTCTCTGCGATAAGTTGCTTAGAAGATTAACGGGCTCTAATGTACACATATACTTCCATGTAAAAAAAAAACAATTGCATGAAAAACTAGAAAAATTTATTTCACATCAAAATCCGTATAACGGTTAAAAATAGTAAATTTAAATGTTCCCATGAAATATTTAAAACATGATGCTAAAGTGTTTAAAAGAAAAATCAACCTACACCCACCTCTGTACACGAATTCGGTCACACATTTTAAAGTGTTCGTGTGAAAAAAGCCTGTTATAAAGTTTCTTACCGAAGAAAAAAATATGCCATTTAATATTCAAGATCTTTAAATTGATATCACACACGGCGCAAATGGAACAACCCTAAGGGGGGTAGTTACGACCCCCCCCCCCCAGCAACCATCAAAAACCTAATATTTTTTATCCCATCGGAAAGCTCCCAATTTACTCATTATAAATCAAAAATCCCCCTGTAAATCCATCCACCTTTACTACCCTAAAACTCTGCCCAAAATTTCACACTTTCGTCACGAACATCACTCTCAGGCACAAAGTTATTTAGTCAAGGGTTAATGAGTGAATTAAAGTTATTTGAAAAGAAATCCTTCCGTGACAGAGTTTTCACCAACTATTATTGGTGGAAATTTGTCTGTAAACTTAATATACCTATAGCTCCAAATTTGCTGATTGGAAAGAAGATAGCAAAGAACGGTTAATTAGATTTGATCATAACTGAAGTTTGGAGAAGCTTAGAAATGGTTGAAGATATTGATACATATGCCACAGAAACAATCGACAAGGTTGTTTCTGAAAAATACCTACAGCCTGGTATGACAACATTATTCTGTATTGCGGCGTTTTAAGGACTTTTTTTAATAGTTACAAAGAGAGAATCTTGAGTAAGTGAATAAAAACAAAAAACAACAAATCTTGGTTTGAAAATAAAAAATATAAGGCAAAATATGAATTTTTTTTTAGTCGGCGGAATAAATTTGCAAGCACTTTGTTCCAACTTTTTATTTTTCACAATTTTTATAATAGTGATTTGAAACCTGCGGCAAAATATCAGAAACTCTTCCATTCAAATACAGCCGTGCTTAGATGTTTGAAAAAGGTGTTTTTGTTTAAATCAAAAAACTCAAAAAACGTGATATTTTCCTCCCGTTCCTAAAAACATTATTATTTACACATCAATTTTTATTATTTTTCGTACATAGGTTTTCCAAACAATTTGTAAATGCTACCGCAGCTGTTTTTCCAAATTTGTTAATATCTTTCATGTTATAATTACTTTTATAACATTAAAATTGAGACCCCTGTAACTTGAATACAGTTTAATTCTATTTAAACAAAAAATTTAATGTAAATTGAGGTAATTTTATTCAGTGGCCCAAAAACCAGATAAATCCTTGTCTTGATAACAAATGAATGATTTATTCATTTTAATTCTCAAAAGCTTTTCGTGGTGACGAAAGGATCTAGTAGTCCAAGCAAATATTCGGTTTTGTATATACATATATGCATAATTTTGAATAGTACTTTTATAGACATTGGGAGTGTTGCTAAACTAAGAATCTTTAAGATCTTCAAGACAAAAGAGTTGTCAGAATTTCTTAAACGTCACGTGTTGCTAAACTCAGTCTTAAGAATTTTTCTTTATGGACAATCCAGGGCGATCCGAACGCACTTGATTAACTTAATATACATATATATGTGTGCGTGAAGCATGATTTTGTGTTTAATTTTTCTTTCATTGTGTTTACTTTCATTAGAATCGTGCGGTTTAAAAAAGTTTGTTATTTAGAAAATTTTAACTTCATATAATTCAGAAATTTTAATAGTCTGATTCGTTTTTAAATTTTATGTGAAATACTCAAAATCACTATGATTACAATACTTGTCAAAACGATAACGATGTAAGCTGTCAAGTGTTGTAAAACTCAGTTTCAATCAGATTCAGATGGTTCAGTGGACAACTGCCTGACATGCAGAAAAATTCTTAGTTTAACAACACGCTCATTATTAGCAAGCATTGCTAATTAGATTAGAACGACAACTCACGCTACTACTACAAAGTCAAATTTTAGAAATTAAGTTATTTAAAGCACAAATAAATATGAAAATATTAATCTGGAATACCAGTGAACATAAAAATCGAATTTTAGCCTATCCACGACTATAATGGTTTGAACATGAGAAAAAAATTATCTGTGCTTTATGCTTTTAAGCTCTATTACCTTTGCTCAGGTAACACAGATACTACAGCGCAGACTATATTACAGATATTACAGCCAGCCTGCGCCAGACGTACGGAAATTTTAAACTGAAAACGGAAGGCGGAAATCACAGCTTTCCGTACGGAAATTTTCAATTTTTGAGCAAAAGTATATTATATTTAATATATACTTAATCTATGACGTTCTATTGTAATATCAGTCAAACATGTTTAGTGTAATAACTGAGTCCCATGGAAAACGACATTAGAAAAATGCGTTTCTAAACTCTTGTTAACATCCAAGCTAATCGCGACTATGCTGAATTGACTGAACAAATTTCAAACGTCACTTGCATTCCATATCGGATTGGCTAAGATCAAAATATATTTTGTATTTGTTTTGAATGTTGTACCCCAGCGCAGTCTCACAAACTTAATTGTATTTTCTTATCACGTACATTGTATCCTGAGTTCTTAGTACATACTAAACTGAGTACGAAACTGATTTATTTAATTACAACGCCTAGTTAGGATCTATTGTATTATTTATTTATATTATCTTGCAGTTTTATATATTATGGCTCATACTTCTTCATCTTCTGATTCTAATTCAGAACAAGGTTATTGTTATCAAACACCTCCAAAAAAGAAATTGATTAACCGGCGGACAAGAATTGAAAAAATTCGAAGGAATTGGTTGTTTCAATCAGACTTCAAGAACTGGCTTATTCCTGCTTCATCCAATAAATTCAAAGCAAAATGTAAGCTATGTAATGCTGAATTTTCTGCAGAAAAGACAACAATAGAGAGACATGGGACCGGATATCGGCACAAGGAAAAAATTAAAGCATCGACAGAATTTACTTTAAAACCATCACTAATTATTTTTCGTCGGAACAAGGAAGACGTTTGCATAATTTAAAGCAAAAAATAACAAAAACTGAAATAAAACTTGGTCCATTTTTCGCGGAACACAATGTGTCCGTTTTGACCGCTGATCATCTAACAGAACTTTTTAAAAAGTGCTTTACTGATTCTGAAATTGCAAAGGTGTTAAACTTAAAAGAACCAAAGCAGTTGCCATTTGAAAAAACGTTTTAGGTAAAAGTTTTATGGAAAATTTAATATCCAGATTACAGTCAACAAAATTTAATATTCTAATTGATGAGGCCACGGATGTTTCAATGAAAAAGATTTTGCGCGTTTTAGTCAGGTTATTTGATTTGGAAACTAAGGCCGTGAAAACAAAATTTTTTGAGTGTATAGAAGTTCCTATTCCACAAGAAAATGTTACAGCAAGCAAAACCTGTTTTGATTCTTATTAATCTATTTACTCGTAACAGCATTCCTGTCGAAAATATTATAGGATTTGGAAGCGATGGCTGTAACTTTATGACGGGAGTGCACAATTCAGTTTCTTCCAACTTTAAAGACCTCTGTCCAGGCATCAAAATTTTCAAATGTATATGCCATTCTTTACATTTATGTGCCAGTTCAGCTTGCGCCTTTTTACCCGATAAATGCGAAAGTCTTGCTAGAAGAACTTATAACTATTTTAAAAGTAGCAATTTCAGAATTACTTAAAAGCTAGCCCCGCACAAATTTTTGCATCCAGCTCAAACACGCTGGCTGTCATTAAGTCCCGTAGTAAATAGATTGCTGGAAAATTGGCCAGCTTTATTACTATTTTTTAAAGATCAATGCCCTTATGAAAATTCATCGAATGCTGAAGAACTGTTTAAAAATTTGTCTGACCCATTTTTGAAGTGTTACTTCTTATTTTTGGATTGGATATTACCAAAATTTAATAACATAAATGCATACTTTCAATCTAGCAAAGTGGTATTAACTGGGAAATTATCATCTCTTTACAAAGAGTTTCTTCAATGCTACATGTCATATACATATGTTCATACAACAGAGATACATAATATAGATCCGAACAATTCTGAACACACTTTATGCGAACAAAATATTTATCTTCCTATCAAAGTTATTGACTAATTGCAATATATTGAGTCGTCTGGAATAGAGAACTATGAAACCAGAAAACAGGAACTTGAACAAAATTGTAAACATTTCTATCGTGTAAGCTGTAGTAATATTAAGAAGAAATTTGCTTTTGAAGACCCGGTGTTATCGCAAATTCATATTCTATCACCACTAACTGGTGTCGATTATAGAACCCGCGAGGGATATCCAAGTTTTCTAAATTTGCACCAAAGTCTACCTAGAATATCAAAAAATATTTCTTCTCAAGACCTGGATGACGAGTGGAGAAAATAACCTTCATTTAATTTGCCTAAAGGACTAACTAATTCCCAGATAAGTTCTTTTATAAATTATCCTTAATATGAAATGAAAATCATTATCCAGAATTCAAAAATCTTTCGCAATTTGCGTTAGATATTTTCTGCCTTCCTCATTCTAACGCAGATTACGAAAGAATTTTTTCAAAGATATTCCTCATTAAAACGAAACATAGGAATAATTTGAATACCGACACGGTAAATGCAGAAATTCTTATTACAGAAGGTATTAGAGAAACTGGGTGTGTCAATTTTAAACCCACCAAAGATATGTATTTAAAAATGAATGCTGATATGCAAATTAACTATAAGTGAAAAATAATATTATGTGAAATATGAATCCTTTTTGATCTCTCAATTTGTGTGAAACGCATAATATTTTTTTGAAATTTAAGACTGAAAAATATCGACTCGATCAAATCAAATCGATCACATCAAAATAAAATCCTTGCAATTAAAGAATGTTCCTATATGTTTTTATATGTATATCTTGAAGTTATTTTTGTTATTTTTATTTTATTTTTTTATTGAAATGCAAATTGCTTTAATTTATAGTTTTGTTAACGAAATGAAGATTTATACTTATTTTAATAAATTTTTTATATGAAACATATAATGGTATATAATTTAAAATTCAAAAATGTTTAAAACCGTGTTATATTTTTACGGAAATTATGCACGGCAAATCAGATCAAAAAACGGAAGTTTCCATACTCATATCCGGAAACTTCATTTTCAAATTCTGGCAACACTGGTCCCACGCACACTACGTATACCGGATACGTGGTAGAATCAGATCCAGCCACAGTCAAAGTTTACCTTTATTAGGTAAACTTTGCCACAGCCATCAAGCAGGATCAGCTCTGTTCATTCATTGTGCATTGATACATCGTAGGAGCAGCAGAGCCAGTCACAGTAGGTCATCAAGCAGGATTACGTTGCTACATTAGGAATATACCGGAAAGAATAATAAATACAAATGATTGTGCGTTTGCGAGATGAACTCTGTTGTGTATATACGGATGGATGCCATGTTTAAATATTTCGTGGAAGTTGGCTGCATCCAATCCGAATATTCATTCTTTTCTGCCTTTTTGTTTGCTTGCTTTTTGCACATCTCAGTTTTAATTGTAATTTTTATTTATTTTTTATTCCCTAGATGAAATATTTCGTTTGCATTGTAGCCACAAAAATTTGGTTTTTCACTATATAAAGGGTTTTCCAATAAGAGGTGTTATTTTGATATTCAAAGAAAAATGCCACTTTTTGAGATAAATTTTCGGATCTTTATTTCATTATAAAGAGGAAGGTATGCCGTTAATAATGGAAAATAACATCAGCCAAATGACCACCACGACCACGCCTACAGGATCATATCCTTTTCATGAAATTTTCCATAATCAAATCGCAAAGTGGCTGCCCTTGAATCGACGCTGGGCTGTTGGCGTAGACCTTCTCTTTCACGTAGCCCCAAAGGAAGAAGTCGAAAGGTATTAAGTCACAAGATCTCGGTGGCCAATTGGGATCACCTCTTCGAGAGATAACACGGTCCGGAAACTTTTCCCGTAAAAGATCAATGGTTTCGTTGCTTGTATGGCACGTAGCGCCGTCTTGTTGAAAGTAAACGTTGTCAAGATCAATACCATCCAATTCCGATCATAAAAACTCATTAATCAAAGAACGACGAGGAATGGACAAACCTGGGTTTTCTTCAACACTTTCGGCTACAGCAGCAATATTCTCGGCTGTTATTGAGCGACGTGCACGGGTTTTATTCTTCACATCACTAACTTGTCCCGACAGCTCGAATTTTTCTACCAATTTCTGTATTGCGATCCGACAAGGTGCTTCACGACGACCCAAAGATGTTCGAGTTTTACGAACCGTCTCTGCCACATTTTCACCATTTTTATAGTGAATTTTAATAATTTCAATGCGTTGTTGAATCGTGTATCATTCCATTTTTATTCTATTTATTCTACTTGTCAAATGTCAAAAAATAACAGCTCCAAAAGTGACATCTACCGAAATAGCGGGCTAATAAAAATAACACCTCTTATTGGAAAACCCTTTATTTAGGCACTACCTGAGAACGCATCAACGTAGTATATGCAATTTAAAAAATGAACTAAATCGGGCGGTGTTGCCATACAAAAATTTAGGTTTTTTATTTTTTATGTGAAAACGGTCAGTCCTAGACGTTTTTATTGTACTGAAAAGCTCTTCAGAATATGAAATTATATGAAATAGATTACCATTTTTCTGTCCGACGAACCTTTTCAGAAATAGATGCGAGAAACCCACTTTAACAAACAAACTTGCACAGAGGGGTGGGTGACCATATGAAATTACATACGGGCATTCAACTAGGGTAGTGAATTTCGGCTAAACTCATTTTACATAAGAACATTGCGAGGTCTTTTTATCCTCTATATTCTGCGCTATAACATTAGAACATCCTTCTTTCAAAGCAGAAGTTTTTTGGAAAAGATGGATACTTGGTGTATATACTGAAACTGGCATAAAAACATTTCGAATATTGATCAATTAGTTATGTGAAAATGATATGATAAATAATACAAGATTTCAAGTAAATTAATCTAACGAAGAGTATTCAAAATATCAACTAAGGAAATGAAAAATAAAAAAAAAAATTTATCATCCATATCACTCTCTTCGCTTCTTTCGCCCATAGTTTGAGTGCTTCTTTTTTGAGCATTTTCCCATACCTTCTGTTATATAAAATAAGCTATGGAGTATATGATAAATTGCAAACTAGATTATGCACTGTACACTGCATACAATACACCAAGTGAAGTATCTTGTAATGTCCAGTGGACATTGTCCACTATAATTTTACATAAAACAATTTAATAAGTTTCTCTGTACACTGTTATTAAGTAAATTATAACAAAGGAAAAACTATAGTTTTGTAAAAAAAAAATAAATAAAAATAAAAATTTTCACAGGTAATGTTGTTATACATGCAGAGTAATATATTCATGTCGCTCGTTTACTTTATCACACTCTGTTAATAGGGTAGGGTGTGAGGTAGATGATGCATATCCAATTCTAATTCCTCCAGTTCTTGTACACACCTCTTATTGGTGAGAATATTCGTAAATAGTTTACGGCATATAGCAATCATTTATCAATCGTGTACGTTGTATATACCCAAAAAGCGCACTACTGGTTAATTAGAGTAGGTATTAAGTACCTACTCTTTCGCTTACACGCTGCAGTTAAAAATAAATTACACTTTTTAATACTCAATGTTGTAAATGTAATCGTAAAATTACGCAATTCTTAGTAATCGAATTCAAACAGTTTTTGAAAAATTTTGCTACTATAATCGAAGTAAAATTCAAGAAATTTTCTACTGTGTGCTTAGCGAAAGTAGGTATTAACGTCGCAGTTTCCATAAACTCGAGTGACATTGAAATGTTAAAATATATTGTATTTTACAAATTTATCGCATTTTCTTCCTTTTCTCTGTAAAATTAAATTGAAACAAGTAAAAAACCTAGAATTGGTCTAAGACCAATTCTTGTGGTACCCTATATGAATGCCTCCATTTTTTCCTTTTCTCTGTAAAATTAAATTGAAACAAATAAAAAAATTAGATTTGTTCAATCTATTTTGCTCTCCCAGAATTATATCTTAGCGTGACAAACGGAATGACAAGCTTAGTATACCCTATGATTTCATCAACTAGGGTATAAAAAGGAAAAAAATTCTGAAAGAACCAATAAAATTCAAAACTTCATATATTTTTAATATTTCAGTAAATATTCAATTATACTGAAGTTGTGATAACGCTTTCGTCATCACATTCAGGCTAATTTTCCTATTCATAATACCTGAAACTAATCCGATAGTTACTGGTTATTTACAATTTCATAAGATAATGTGCAATCACACTAACATCAGTAAATTTTAAATTTTGACGCTGGGGTTTGTACTTCGGATACTGCTCGCAGGGCACACGTCCAAACGCCATAATTTTCTTCCAATGCATCAGTTACTATTCATGAACATTGTTTAAGCTTTCTGCGCCACCCGCCCCCTAGCAAAACTTTTAAATACAAAAAAATATGTGTGTCCGTGATAATACCACATAAAACAGCAAGTGTGTCCATGATAATATTATTTATTGATAATTGTATATATATATATAACATTTCAATGTTTAATTTTAGATACTTTATAACTTTTGATTTACATTGGAACGCTGTTAAAACTTTCATCGAAAAGTGTTCATTTTTCCATATTCTGTTTAGCTAAAATATTAGCAAAAAAGTCCAAAAAAGGAAAATTACAAAACTTATGTTATATTTTTATGGCACATCTATAGATGTATATCAAAATCGGGTCATAAATTACTTTCACTTCGCCGAACAGTGGTGCACAAAATGACAGCTTTTAACAATTTTACAAATTTCAGATAATTATATAATAATTTCTGGATTAATTTTGAGAAATTTTCTACACTTATCTAACGGATACTACAAGTGTTTTTCAACAAGTCAGAAAATTTGTGTACCACAACGAAATACTTGTAGAATTCATTGTACAATTGTACAACAATAATTCTACAAGTGGGAAATTTTGACTTGTACAACTTACTATACCAGAAAACTGCAATTCGACTTGAAAATCCATTATGGATTGTAGAAACTTAGTGAATTTTCTACCTATGTTTTCAAACTAGTAGATTTTCATGCAAGTCAGTAAAAAAGTAAAATTTTCATATTGCAAATATTTTTTTTCTTTTTTTGTTGAACTACATTCAGTTCCACACATATACATATGTATTTAGAATTAATTAGTTTTAACATTTAAATTAGGATACAAAACATTAATTATTATTATTAGTTATTAACTTTACGCAGTAAATAACATTTTAAAAACTCAAAAATCCAGGAAGTTTCCGTATTGTGAGTCGATAATAATAATGTTGTTCAATCGACAGTTATTAATCGTTATTTACACTTAGTTTTTAATCGTTATTCGTATTTTTCGATTGATTTGTTAATTTGAAAAAGTGAACGAAATATTGGTAACTCAAGATACTTTTTTTAGTTATTAGTAAAAAATGAAATAAAAACAATGAAATAACCATGAAAATAGTGTTAGAAATTAAAACCGAAACTATGAAATTAAACATTTTAAATTTCGAACTACCAAATGGGCAAATACGGAATAGAGTCTTATAGAAGATGCTTAAAAAAACAACTTCTTTATTTTATAAGAGCTTAGATTAGCATAATAGGAAAGAATCGTCACTATCATTAGTGTACCGCCTTAAGTAATAATAATAATAAATATACGGGAAGCAGGAGAATGCAATTGGCGCAAATTTCCCGATCATATGTTAAGGCTCGTTCATTTCTTTGATTAGTGCCTAAAAAGGTTACTAAAAAATATTAAAAATGCTTAATCAAAATAATTAGTGGAAATTAAAATAAGTTACTTTTTTGAAAACGACTAAGCAATTAACGATTGATTAATCGTTATGCGATTACTTTTTATGGTTAATTAATTATTGAAACTTTTTTTCGATTCTAATAAACTATGTATATTTTTATTATACAATCGTATATGGAAGAATTTATGATTTGCTACATGCAACAAGTTTAACCTGGAAAACATTTTAGACTTGTACATTAAAATCTACAAGTCGAGGGAAATTTAAAATTTCCTACAAGAAGATGAACAATTTTTTTGGTACAGAGTCTACAACTACTAATAGAACAAGAATATTAGTACAAGTATTGTTAGACGTGTAGTTTTGTGGAATGGGGCCCTGTTCTCGAGATGACGGGTGCAATCAGAAGGTCAGTTTTCAATTTTAACGTTATTAACAATAGGGCGGTACTAGCTGCCGGGCCGGATGCCCGTGGCATTGAAAAACACATGTCTTCAGACATGGACGGACAATGAAATGTGGGTAAAAATTGTTGAGGTATGATGTACATACGTATGTTTACCGACCCTTCTAGGTAAGTTAGCTCAATCAATTGGCTTTCTTCACTTTTTTCTATGTAGAAAGGTTCGTCAAGTGGTAAAAATGATTATAACCAAATTCATAGATCTTACATTCTGAAAAAAATTTCAAAGAGTTACCCGATTTGTCCTATTTTCGAACTTGGATTTACACCTTTATTAATAGAGCCGTGTAAAAAATTTCAGCACTATAAGTCAACGCGTTTTTGTTGTGGTTATGCAGCCTAACAGCCTTATTTCTATGCCACAAACTGAATTGCAAGTTTGGTATACCCTATAGATTTCACCAAGCAACCGGATTTTTGAGGCCGGGTGGCAGAAGTCTTCCTCTCGCGTATTTCGTAATTTTCTAGTTGTTTAGGCCACAAATGCTTTCAGCTGGCATTAGCCAATATCGATGAAAGCAAATCAATGTTTAAATTGCAATTTATTAATAATATTATGATAAATAACATATTATAGAATAATAATATAATAATATTATAATAAATTGAATAAATAAGCTTAACATAAAAACGATAACATAAAGAACATACATATCTAGGAGCTGGCCTAAGAAATTTATTCACTACAAATGAATCTGAAATACTGATGCGAGTTGCTGGCAATAAATTTCTGAAGAGCTTTCTCATTTTAAGGCTCAGCTTTTGGTTCATATCATTACGAGCGTGGCCTTAGTTCGTTATTTAAAACACGATATTTAAAATATAATTCACAAGTTCTCTTTATTCCATATATGTATACTTTTCATTCTTATAAAATTCACAAACAAGTACTAATCAACTCTACTTTAATTATCGCTTGTACTGTACTTCAAATTATCGCAATCCAAATATCTCACTACGTTCACTTTACTGTCTGAGACAAGACTCCTGGCGGTGACAAAAGCCGCATTTGTACTCTACAATTCCATTCCAGAAACATCGATACTCCCAGCCTAAAGTTGTTTTACGTATTTTGTAGATGTAGATTGTCCTTTTCCACGATATAGAGAATTTTGACAAATGAGTTGTTACGAAATTTCGTCCAGATATATACATTTCTATTGAAAGGACAGAGAGAGGAGAGAGTATTGTGTTTTCCGCACCGTTCTTTCCTACACATTATACGACATTTCGTCCACTAATTCTGGAACGTGGTTCGTAATGAGAACACCTCATATTCTCTGTACCGTGGTCCTTTTCTGTAATACGATTCTCAGAAAGTTGTTTATGTCCGTACTAAATTTGTCATTTCACGCGAAGTATTCATTTCCAATAGATGTATCTTATTATTTTCTATTACACGTAACAATATTTCTATACGGCCACTTCAAATCTACTTATACGTTGTCGCTTATATTAGAGAGTTAATTGCGCCAGGTATTTTATCGGATTCTACATATATACTAAGTTTTACCTATGGCAGTTTCCAGCAAATCATGATCCCTATTAGGTATAAAGGGAGCCGTGAAAAAATAACCCCGTTGGAAAGGGTCGATTGGATCAATTCGACTTCTCATATCTATCGGAACTCAGGTATTCCGGCTTGTGTTCATCGGTTATACCATATAGGTGAAGAGCAACGTTTCCTAATTTATGGTTATACCCAATACTCACACGAGCATATTCATATTCATCTCTAATCTCTTATATCTGAACCAATTTCCACCTGGATTTTTTTATAATTCGCTCCCGTTCAAGCCATAATATTCACTCTAAAAAGATATATGTGGTGCATTATCGACATCCTAAATGATGTACAGGGTAATCATAGCTGGCTCGATCTTCTAAATATGTTTTCATAAGATCATTAAAATTATCTTATGTACATATATTCTTCTACGTGCTAACATAATATGATACCATATTTTTACATTTAACATAAGAATCGCATTATTACATATAATGCGACGATAATTCGGACTGTTTAACTATGTATTAGACGTGAAGACGAAGTTACTGTAAGTCATCCAGAAAAATATTCACCTAATTTAGTATACCTTTCGCATCGCAATCACTATAAAAAATACTGCAATCATAATTTCGGCTTGCTATGTCAACGTATTCTAAATTAATTTCCAAAAAAATTTGTATGACAAGCCTAAGAGGAGTTTGCCGACCTTGTCTATTTTCAATGTTAAATCTCCTCCTGCGGCGAAAGTTTCATTATGCTCAATACACTAACTTCAGAGCTAGTCTGTGGGTACAACTAACAAAACAAACATAAATACATGGATATACTTATCATATTTATTTATTTTACGTAGTTTATATACCTTTGCTTGACATCTCCGTTGAGACTCGTGATGTACAGAATATAAGCCATCATGTACAAACATTGAGGTGTTTGATAACACATGTTAGTTTTTCTGTATTGCAAAACTTTCAGAGCAGTCTACGTCTGAGAGTATATTCTATGAGAGTATATTCAAACACAACACTATTTACAATTGCGCTAATTTGTCTTATACTCTGTCTAACTATATTTTTTATTATCTTTTTTCAGTAATGGCGGATTTCGTCCAGTCTTGGAAAGCGGTTCACCGCGTACAAATCCACCACTGTTTTTACCACCTCATTTAGCCTCTCTGAGTTCTCAGTTTACTCAGCCACTGTTTCCGGGATTAAAAGGTAAGAAAATTAGTTAAAACATATAAAAATCAGTAAAATAAAATCTTTCAACTCTCCCCGTCTCACCGACCGGTTAGTTACGAACATGTTCAATGTACATTCATTTACATGCACTACATACAAATCAGATTAAAAATCAGATTCCATTATCGATCATTGCTCGACGATAGAAGTTATTTTGTGTTCCACCTGCTATGTTTATTCGACTAACACTGACTGAATAGAATGAAACTTTCAACGAGCAACACGACGCGACGTCGCTGTCGATTTTATCAGTTATAATTGAATTTAGTCCTTTATCGTATCAATGGTGTAGATTTTATGAATATTGCCCGCAAAGTGGTTGACGGGAGCTTTTAGTCTGATTAGAGTTCCTCCTGAATCTGTCAGTCTGAATAAAATATCCTCACGCTTCCCCCGAGTGTAACATCAATAAACTCACGAGAGTCACAGGTGCTCTAGCCATAACTGACAGCTTTTAATAAGGATTTATGTTGACATTAGCAAGGATTTTTGCACAATGACATTACTTTTAATTTAATATAGTCATCCGCGGTTTAAGAGGATTTCTATGAGTTGCACACTTTTAATTTTGTGCCTGTTTTTCTATTTACAGCATTTCCAGGACTGTGTTCATGTTGCCCCATAAAGCCTACAAGTGTACCGGTTTCATCATCAGGTCCAGGTTCACCTCCGAGCTCAAATCATCCAGATCCTCGGTCCAGTTCTGTTGCGGAGCTAAGAAGGAAGGCTCAGGAACACTCTGCAGCTTTGCTTCAATCCTTACATGCCGCTGCTGCAGCAGGTCTTGCTTTTCCTGGTTTACATTTACCCCCACTTTCGTTTCATCATGCATTAAATTCTCGGAAAATGGAACCACATGATATGACAACAATGAATGGAAACGCGTCGTTGGAAATGCAACAAAATGGGGTTGCAGAAAAAAACGATTAGAAGCGAAAGAATATATTATTCTGTTGTGATTAAGTTGGGCATAGTTTCGTTTCTACAATTGCGAATATATTAAATTTATTTAGCAGGCTGTACCCTTTTTTATGTCTTAACATCATGGATGCCTTTTCCCCTTAAAATTATTTTTAAAAATTTAGACGTATATAATGAGAGGCTTCGAAACTTTCAAAAGACAAGTCTTTCTTGATTTGTAGGAGGAATTTGATAGGCAGTAGCCTTGCTGGCACTGACTAGAGATCTGACATCTAAACTAATCATCGCATGTCTATGGCTTTAGAATATATTACTATTTCTTCGCAATAGATGTTGATTCTCATAATGTTTTTGTTTTGTTGTTTTTTTTTTGTTTTGTTTTTAAATCCCTACAGACTTATTAAGGAATGTATAGGAAGTTGATTTCCAAGCTTTTCGATTGAATATACCTTACAGTATGTAACCCAGAATTCAGAGAAGAGGCTCCAAAAAGACACAATCTACACTCCATGCACGTTCCCAAATAGTGGGGCTTGCAAAATCGCAATCCCTTATTTTCTGTAAGAATGGTGCTAATCGATAGGAGTATAGACAGACATCTTTAACACGAATATGTAAGTCATCTTTACTCCAGATTTAAATGTCAATATTTCTGTTCGAATTTTCTTCCTTTTTCGAAAAATATATCAGCAACGTTACATCCTAAGAGACTCACAAATTCAGTATATATATAAAAGTAAAAATAACTAAAGTATTGGGGGGACAGAGAAAAGATTATACAAATATTATGTTGCCATATACTTATTTCTATTCTATATTTCTTTTGGAAATTCCTCTGAACTATGGTGAACTTCGTATAGAGCTAATTATTTGATGTTCAGCGGAATAAAGTACTTAAACCAAAAAGAAAAATCTATGGAAAGAAAAGTGATTCCATGTTAATGTAAGCAATTTCAATAGTAGTGGTCCATGTTGTACATGGCAATGCCAAAAATGTCTATACGATTTTTGGTTCTATAGTTTTTTTTTTTTTTCAAATTAAGAATTAACGGTACTAAGTACAATCGCAAAAAAGAATAGGCGCCCTTTAGTATCGCAATGTTTTTGTCGCGCATATCAATGAAATTTTTACGTCCTAAACGATTGGATTTGTATGGGAATAATTGTCCCCAATGCTAAGAAAAAGTCATCCATGCTTATTTGAAATCAAAAATAACAAAAGAACATATAAAATTGCATGTTATCTTATGAAAAATCACTTAAAAATCACTAATTCACCAGCTTAGATTAACAGCGCTAATAGTAGAAAGCGACTAACTAATTTGTTGAATTAATTTCTTACCATTTGAATTCTGAAATGCCTATGTGAACTTACCAGGACAATTGTGTAATATAGTACATATATATTTCCGTCTTTGTTTTAATATTAATACATTTGTTAATTATTAAAAGAAAAAAAAACACATTTTATAATGAGGGTCAAATCTGCATTCAATAGAAATAATTTCTTATTCCACCAGAATTCTATCCATTTGAATTACAAAATAATTTGTGATTACGAATATTGAAAAGTCCAGACACGATCGGATACTGCAATACATTTAAAATTAATAAACTTGTAATTATTTGTTAAGTTAGTAGGAAAGTTTTGTACAATATAAAAATAAAATCTATCCACATACTGTAATATAGCGATATATCTCTCTGATTGTGTTAGTAAGTTATAGAAAATTTCTAAGCCATGATAAAAAAAAAGAGAAAAACAAAAATATTTAGAGTACCCTTGCGTACAATTTATCTTAATTATTATACAAACAAGAATATTCCAACGAGTAACGTACCAGCAGTTTTAGCATATGTATATTTAACCTTATTACACATTTTAGAAACTAAAAGATATTTAAAGATCCCTATAACTATTGTAGCATTTTCCAGTGATTAGGTTTAAAACAAATGTACGTGCCACCAAAAAGTGACGACTATAATAAAATTTGAAATTACTGATCAGAAGTTGTTTTAATTTTTCCAAGAAACAGAAGTTCATCCAAAATTTAGGCTTTTATCATACATTCAAACATCTAAAAATATCAGTCAGCATCAGCACACTTCTTTAGTAAAATTGATTTTAAATCGTCTTGTCGTGGGTGTAAGTTCATCATGGATTCCAACTAGAATATATGCAGTGTTCATAATCCCTATAATGTTACTAGCTACTAGTTTACCGTTCTTAGAACGAGAAATCTTCTCTTAAGTTTATATATTTTTTTTTATATGGGAGTCGAATTTGAGCAAACAGTGCCTGAGCTTTTTTTAAGTTTATGCTCGGTTCTAAATACAAAACTTAAATAATTAACTCATCTTAAATGGATTGAATGCACCCAAATCTTTTATGCATTTAATTTTGACTGGTAGATAAAACGTTGAAATTTGTTAAGAAAGGAAAAAGTGAAATCCTTATGAGCGTTTTCTCGTATTACAAGTTCGCACGGTGATTGTTAAATTGTTTTTCCAGCGGTCTGTCAACTTAAACAGTAAGTAACCTATAAAGAACTAGAACATATAACAACCCCAAGAAAGAGGAAATCCTATTAGAGGTAAATCAAGATATTACTCAATTTCCCACATCCAACAGTTGCGCTTATGGATGTAAGATATTTAGTGCAAGTGTAGAATGAGCGAATAATCCCTTAATCAACTTATAATTCTTTTCGTCAAAGATGCTATCTTGCAGCCCGATTTTCCAGTTCTTGGTTGGCAGACGTTAATTACATAACGTTTTAATTGGGTGTCATATTAAAAATTTCTAGTAGGTATGTTCATAATTAGACTTTAACCAATGTGGTTATAAATTGAGGAATAGAAAGTGCACAGGATTTTTGAAGTATGATATATCTCAATAGAGGAAAGGTCACACCATGACAAGAATCAGAAATTTTTAAATACGGAACAAAAAATATGAAGATATATTCTTCCAAAATATCTCGTGGAGTCTTAGCTGAAAGTTTAGTTTCTTTTGTCAAACTTATCAAATTTTGATAACATTTGAGTCAGTCGTGAATACATTAAGTTATTGAATAAAATAACAATCAGAACTGAAATCTTAAAGAGTATTTTGCGAATAGCCTAAGTTCTATTCTCATCGAATCATCCAATATTTTAAATATTTTACATTTACATGCGATAGGTGTTTTCAGGTTTTTTGTTTGTTTTAACTCCACAGACTGTTTCAAAAGATAAAAAGAAAGTAACACTTAACTATTCACAGGTATAGCAATACCAGCTACTCCAAAAGGCGTTCTCAAGATGAGTTTTTGTCTGTCACGTCTTTTTTTTTATCTTTTTTTTTGTAGTTAGCGGTAAAAAAAAAGTATTAAAAATATTATTCAATAATACTTATTAACCACTGAATTAAAAAACTTGATCCCTGAAAATTAAAAGACCAGAGAAGAACACATATTGAGAATAATTTTATTACAATTGATTTATTGTATATAAACAATTTATGTTTGAACTTGTCCAATGGTGGATTCGAACTTGAAATTTTTAGAGTCGGTCAGATGAAATAAAAGATTTTTTAGAAAACTTTTTACGTTTACGATTCAAATCAAATTATTAAATACAAGAGAAAAAACTACCGGACGAGGCGGTCATTTTTTCTCTTGTATTTAATAATTTTATTTGAATCGTAAAAGTAAAAAGCTTTCTAAAAACTCTTTTGTACAAAATTTAGTTATCTTGCTAATAGATGTCGTAGATGTCTAGAAGACCTAGATCTAACCAACTTGCTGATTTCGCTTTCCTCGTTACTTCATTGATAGACCAAGAGCCAGTGACCAATTTTAGGTGGTCATTTCAAAAGTCACGAAACTTTCTACAGTAAATCCTCTATACCTACTGAAAATGAAAAGCCACTTCTGGCAGCCCTGTATGGCCGGGGTAGACTACCCTAAAATTTTAAGGAGGGTAAGAAATAAGATTTATTTTAGTTAAAGTATCAGTCATAAAATTTTAGGAAATTACTTTCGACAGTATTTTGTCTTCATGGAATTTTTGCCAGAGCATTTACATCTCTCCTAATTGTTGACAGAACGCTATAAATATTTATAAAAAAAAAATCCATTTTTGTCATTTCATCAGTCTTCAAATTTTAACAGAATCAATAAAATAAATAAACAATTAATAATATACAATGCCAGAACGAAATTCCATCACCAACAGTCTGCCAGAGCGAAAAACGTGTCCTTGCGAATGCAAGTAAGACAGTAATATGGAAACCTGCGGGTTACAGTGATACGATACGATTCAACATCTCAGTAGTCGTTTACGAACATTTTTGGAGTGCAGTTCAGTTTTACTCGTGCGTCGATTTGCTATCAGAATAAATATTTTATACTGAAGTATTGCAAAAAAAATTTTTTTATTTAAAGATTGACAATAAATTCGTGTAAAGACAATTTTAAAGTATCGTGAGGTATATTTCTACGTGTGTTGATTTGCCTACTTCATTATATAATACTTCAGACTCGTATGCTATAGACTTTTTTTTTATACTCAGTTCTACAGTTACATTTTTAAAAAATGATTTGTGCAATTTGCAAAAAAACTGGTGATAACATTTTACTGTTTGATACAGTAGAAAAATTAAATAAATGTAGGAGAATGTTAACAAGATGCTATCTATGATGAAGGACACGAGGATGAAAATAATGACCTTGAAATAATCGAACCAGGATTAGATGCTGAATGTTTCTTCTGCGAAAGGAAAAGAAAACAACATCGTGGTAAAGAACAAAAATTATATGCAACAAAGAAAGGTATTGTAACTGAACTTATTCAAAAATACTGTAAATTAAATAATGCAGATAATATATGGGAAAGATTCCAAAATTTGAATGGAGGAACATTTTTTTATCACAATATTTGTAAAATGTCGATTATTAATAAATGTAAAGCAATTGAAAAAGAAACTCCACCAACTGATTGGCATACATACCGTCGCTATCATGAATTAGCATTTGATGAAATAATTGAATTTATTGAAGAAAATATTTTAACAGCAAAGAGAAGTTTTTTTTTGTCACACATTCATTCTTTGTACATGACTTCAGTAAAAGCAATAGTCGAAGAGCACTCCCACGAATACGAAGCTGAATATACAGCTCATCAATTACAAAAAAAAAATTGAAAAAAATTATGATAAAGATTTAAGAATCGTCAACATGCATAATCGAATTGTTATCATGCCGAAAGACTCTACAATACCCCATTTAATATTCCAACAATTAGAAGAATCTGAACTTTTACAAAAAGCGGCACTTCTTTTGAGAAAAGCTGTATTAAAAATAACAAAAAAACCTTTTTTTTTAACTTGAAAGATTTTTGCTATTCATTATTCGGTGGGACAAATCGCAGACGGCATAAAAGTACTGCTTGTCAAAGGATAGTAAAATCCGTTGCTGAAGACATAATATATAATGTGTCCAATGGTAGCATTAAAACATCAAAACATGTTACATTGGGTTTATCATTAAAGAGTCTCACAAGCAGCAGAAAAATCATTGATATCATAAACCGTTACGGGCATTGTTGTAGCTACCACACAATTGAAGAATTGGAAACAGAAGCAACTTTTTCGTCAACAAATTCATCAACTTTGTCCACCAGGTATTATTCAATCACCAAATTTACATACTGGTGTTGCATTTGACAATTTTGACAGATATGTTGAAACTGTAAATGGAAAAGATACCCTTCATGACACTGTTGGTATAATTTACCAGGATATAATGTCACAAACAAATGAAGAAGAAGAATCTGAAAGAGAGCCCGAAGTACATCCCGAACAAATTCCCACAAATACAACAAAAACCGTCAATCGATCAAGACGAAGAAGAGCTTTTGACGCAATAGCACCTGAACTGACACCTTACTTCAAAAAGCCGAAGATGATGGATCTTTTATTACCAAACGATGATCGTCGTCAATTATCAGCTACTGAATTAGACATTACAATCATAAGAAATATTGATCTGATCTGGATGTTATGTCATGCATTCAAAGTTCCCAATCTTCCGATGTGGGCTGGTTTTAATAGCCAAATCATAGATGATCAAAGCCTTCCACAAAAGATTTGTTACTTAACTCCAGTCAACTTATCCCCCACAGATAAATCTGTTGTTTTTGAACTTTAAAACAGAGCCAAAAAATTGCAGAAGAAGTAAAGCAGCCGTTCATTCAAGTAACTTACGACTTAGCGATTGCAAAAATCGCTATGCAGATTCAATCGGAAGAAAAACCACGATTCAACAATATTTTTATCCATTTAGGTGGGTTTCATGTAATGATGGCATATTTCAAAACGATTGGCAAATTTATCAATGATTGTGGCTTAACAACAATTATGATAGAGAGTGATCTATTGGCGAGTGGATCAATCTACCTACAGTAAGTGATGCTATCGCTAACAACAACATTGATATCGAAGTAGATGATGCCAATATTGATGGTAAGTGTATTTTTTGTATAAATTGCATACATATTATATACATATGTATATATATCAAGTCGTAAAATATTAATTATTATTAATCTTATTCACAGATGATGGAATATTAGAGCCTCAAAATCAGTTAATAGAAGATTCAAATGATTCTGTATTCATTGAGGATCACGGCGACCAATATGATAGTGCACACGAGGATGAAGACTATTAAACAATTAATAATTCCACAAACATAAATTTTGTATTTTTTAATTAGTATAATAAAATTTTTCTTAAATTGTATATATTCAACTTCTATATTTTTTACTCTCCACATGTGTTTTCTCTCTAACCCGCAGGTTTCCATATTACTGTCTTACTTGCACTCGCAAGGACACGTTTTTCGCTCTGGCAGACTGTTGGTGATGGAATTTCGTTCTGGCATTGTATATTATTAATTGTTTATTTATTTTATTGATTCTGTTAAAATTTGAAGACTGATGAAATGACAAAAATGGATTTTTTTTTTATAAATATTTATAGCGTTCTGTCAACAATTAGGAGAGATGTAAATGCTCTGGCAAAAATTCCATGAAGACAAAATACTGTCGAAAGTAATTTCCTAAAATTTTATGCCTGATACTTTAACTAAAATAAATCTTATTTCTTACCCTCCTTAAAATTTTGGGGTAGTCTACCCCGGCCACACAGGGCTGCCAGAAGTGGCTTTCCATTTTCAGTAGGTATAGAGGATTTACTGTAGAAAGTTTCGTGACTTTTGAAATGACCGCCTAAAATTGGTCACTGGCTCTCCCTCTTTGAGTGTTGAGTGGAGGAAGCCTTTGTAATACACCCCATTTTAGCTTTTTAGTACCAATTGTGAAATATTGTTGTTCGATATCATCGTATTATATTTTCTGGTATTCCTCTCACTGCCACATTGCTCCGCGATTTATTATGTCGAGTTCCATTACGAAAATTGTTGTACAATTTTTCGCATGACACTCGATTTGTCTATGTGTTCGTCTGAATCCAACTTGTTTTTCTCTTCTCGTATAATTATCTCTATTTTCCATTTTTCAGAAGGCATGATCACAGCTGATACCTCGTTTACCGAGTTGCTCTTGTTCCTATGCATAATTATGGTAAGCGTACTGGCTTAATATAAAAGACGTCATGATTACAAGACTCGCTTCGAGTAGGCTCTGCGCATTTTCCTACCTAGTCGCCCCATTACCCACTCGTATTATCCTTTCCCCTCTTTATAAACAGCAAAAATAACCGGGTTTTATAAAATCATATGAAAGCTTCTACCATAAATGTCAGAGCAAAGATGCTTGGAACAACACCCAACAGACTCCCAACATGATGTGTTTTTCCTAAGTAGACCGGTATCATTATGGTAGCTATTGCAAACTACAGCATATCGAAAATATACGGTTCAAAAAGCTGCAGCAGAACCTCAGATGCGAACTAATAACACAGTAAGAAACACTAAGTTACGATCCAGGACACATTGGATTAGAATTGGACTAGAATGGAAAGAAGATTGAAGAAACACTATGTTGAAGTTCTTAGAATCAACGAAAGATGTACCTCACAATGAATTAACGGCAGAAGAAAGTAACAAATGGTAGTGGTCTGGAAATCAATTCTATCCTACTCCCAGCAGAATCATCATTCATCATCACCATTTAAAAAAAAAAAAATTTAGAGAAAATTCGATTCTCTACAAAAAATAGGTGTACACATATATCTACATTTTTTTTTTTTTTTTTGCTCTAAAAGTAGTAGGTATTTCAAAAAATAACACTGTGCTTCGAAAATATATAAAAGAAAACACAAATTTGCAATTTCTGATTTAGACATTCGACTTCGGTATAAAACAAGAGTTGCTACAGAACTTACCTAAACACGTTAGTTAGTCGCAAAACAATTAGGTAATTAATAAGTATACTTATTATGTTATGAATAAGACAAAATTTTAACTCAAATAATAATTCTATATCACAATGTTTTGACGTAATAAAATGTGAAAATTATAAACATCTTCAGATCCATTTTTTTAACGTTGCTCATAAAAGTTATAGGTATCTCGAAAAATAACAACGTGCTGCAAAAATATTGCTATTTGAAAAAAACACGAATTTCAATTTCTTTTTTTGACATTCAGCTTGGTTAGCAATACAAATTTTGACATTCTTCTCACGTGATATTAATAAATGTAGTCGTAATTAAAGTACAAAAGATTAAGTATCTTTTTAAAAACAATAAACAAAATGGTGCTAATAACATTGACTCAAACAATAATAAGGAAAATTTAATGCAAAATCATAAGAGAATATTAATAATACTTAAGATATATTTGTTAATGAGTTAAGAAAGGAGTGTTCTGCTGAAAAGAAAATGGCATTCTTTGGCATTAATTTCAGCAAAAATATTATGTACATACTCCTCCCCATACGCTTCTAAACGCAGCGCTATGACAGTGTTTAAAGTAATTATTACGATCACATTTCGTTCAGATGTTGTGAGATACTCAAGAAAGAAATCTTATCCGGAAAGACGAGATATGATCAAACCTGTAGAATTCAAAAACAAATCGAATGCAGTCATTAAATGCAGCATCCCTTTTGTGGAAGCAAACGGAATCCTGCTTGGATTCAATTTCATTTAAAAAAATATAAACTATGCTACTGGGAGTGTCTTTACAAGCTTAAGACAAGTAGTAGTTACAAGTCTAAGATGTATGCGTAAAAGGCCAATGTACACATTTATGGTCAAATTAATATTGTCGCAGCATTTCATGCCTAGGCTTAAAATAAAACCCTGTAGTACACCGAACAATCAACATTAAATCATAGTCAAAGAGCATTACATTTCCGCATGAGAGAGGTCTTCAAAGTGATCGGGAACATCAATGTATCTAAGGCTGTTGGGCATGATGGTATATCGCCCCTGATACTCAAGTGATGCGCCTCTTCTTTAGCTAAACCTCAACCTAAACAATTTCAACTGCCCTATTCGAAAATAGTTTTTCTTTCTGCATTGAAACTTGCACATGTTCATCAAATACCCAAAAAATCCCTCAAACTATAAAACAATTACCCTTACTTCAATTCTTTCCCAGGTTTTCGAAGCAATCATCAACACCCAATTAGCAATCGCCAATACGGCTTTCGTACTGACCGCTATACTGGAGATTTACTAACATTCCTTACCGTGCGTTGCAACCAATGTCTCCATAATTTGGGTGAATATGAAATCATCGCATCAGATATCTCGAAGGGCTTCAATAGAGTCTGGTATTCTGCTCTTTTAACTAAACTTCTCCCCCGCCGTCCAATTTAAGTTATGTTTGCGGGAGTTACTTCTGACCGTTTTATAGTTCATGCCTGTGTATCGCAAGATTCTTTTCTCTCGTCTACTCTTTTCCTCATTTTATTAATGATCTGATAGTTCTCACTTTGAATCCTATTCATAGTTTTGTAGACGACAGCACCCTCGATTTCGTGTACTCGTTCAACTCTATAGCTGATGACCGCTGGAATGCTATAGTTGACAAACAAAGCCGCATGTTTAGTTATCACTCAAACGTATTCCATTTCCCGCTCAACCCATTTCCGTCTATGGAGAAGATATCTTAAACTCCCCTTCCCTAAAAATCTTAGGCATTGAAATACCCAACAATCTTAGCTGGTCCGATTACATATTTGGTATTGCCAAAAATACGATGAAATGCCTGAGCTTCTTGCAAAGATTCGAGAAATATTTTACTCCGTAAGACTTGGGCCAAATCTACAAGTCTCATATCAGGCCTAGATTAGAATATAATTCCCACATTTGAACAGGGGCTGGACGCACTGTATTGTCCGCGTTAGACAAAGTCCCTTCTGCCTTTCCTGCCCAGGCTGTACCTACTACGACATTATAGGGTATCTCCTGAGCTTTTGCAATATCATAAAAAAAAGAAGGAGTAAGCCGTGACGATCTGACAAAAATGGCAGATGAACTGAAATTCAAAGCAGTAGAAAATTTATTCAAAATAATGTTATAATAAATGGTTTCAAATACGATGAAAAGGTACTAAAATATTAGGATACAGGATCAATATTATGCCAATAGATACCCTTAATACAGTTTATAAATGCGGAAGCAAGACAAGAAGCATAAAATGGTCATAGCCCGTAAATCAGCAGTGGACTCCAGAGGTATTGATAAAATTACCGCAAATTTCCATTCTTTAGGAAATGCTGATGTCATCAAACGTGTATTACTATAAAAGGGAAGTAAAAACTTGATAAATCGACTTGATTGATGGAATTTAACTGTTTATTCAGATCAACACCACAAAAGGAAAACATTATTACTGCCTAGGAACAACCTTTTACTACGAACTCCGTGTGCTCTAGCTTGATTTGTCTTCGAAACCTGTGGGGTGATTCTGTGGGTTTTGTCGAACTTGAATGTCAAAATAATCGACTAAATGAAATGAACTTTTCTACTGATTTTTTCGTGTTTTTATTCAGTTCAGCAAGCCTTGCATGACGTAGAATGAACTGAAAATGACACTTCACATTGCAAATTCAAAATAATATTTGGAATTTAAGCACTTGTAATGCTCTAATTAGGTGTAGAAATTTTTGTCACAACCTCTGGGAGCAGTTGACTAATTTGCCATATATTTAGTCGTGTTTTTTGACGTTTGTTCATCGAAAATCCATATAGTTCATTTTGTGGTAGATAATAGTGAAGACACAAAATGAGCTGTGTTGAAAAACAAAGTAGACAAAATATGTCAAAATTCACGACTAAATAGAACGACAAAGAGCAAAGCCAAAGAGAATCACCCTCCTGACTTTGACATGAAGTTTATCGGGATCGTATCCACATCCATTTTTCCCATACAGATTTGCTTATCCATGTAGATTAAATTATAGATTAGATTTTGGGATGTTAATTACAATTAATTTGGATGATGGATGAATTGAAAAGAGTTTAAGATTCCCTCTTTTTCGTGCTACTTAATATAATATACTTTAAAGCTCTTGTAACGTTAATATAAAATTTCATTTCAGAAATGAGGGACTGGACTCAAAATGACAACCAAGGATAGTCATAGCCATTAGCTGCTATATATATATATATTTAAAATGTATACCTATATATATGAATAGGTGATTAACGATAATAATATTTCAACTTGGCTACCCAGACGAACAACTATTTATTGACTCCTACGACAAGCACGAGCCCATCTTCAAGCAAAGTAATGAAATCAATATGATTATATTCTCGATATTTATAAATGATGGAAGAATGTACTGAGTTAAAAGACGTATTATAAGATAGATAAAATAAGTCATGTTTCAAAATACTCATTTTGTCGTTCGAAATCAAGAAGTGAGCAGCACTACCACGTTATTTATAGATAACCTCTTTGTTTGAAAGACCCTGTAAAAATTACTGAATATTGAGGAAGATTGAGTATATTCCAGCTCCAGCTCCGACATTCATTTTAGATCCATCTATGAAAACAATAATAGGGTCACCTGAAAAACCCCCCACTCCTCTATACTAGGCATACATACCTGCTAGTAGAAAATCCTTTATTGAAATTAAAGTATCGAACAGAGTAATCCGTAGCCAGCTTCTCGTATATAATTCTGAGGATAGTTTTTCAGTATTATGCTGTAACTCCGATCTGCGATTACCCAGAAACCTCGCTCTTTTAAACTTAGTGTATACTTCTTTCAGCTATACATTTATTTTTGCGGAACAAAGGTTAGAGATAAAACATAGCTTCCATTGAAGTAGTGCTCAGAACTTCTATGTATTATACTCACACAAACAGCTCTTTGTATTTTGGGTAAGACTCTTCAGATGAATTGTTGTTTTTCCAGAGCACTCCATCACACCAAGATCTCGTATAAGATAAGTCTTACAATAGAGATGTATGGATATTCACAACACGATCTTGCTATATTTCGGGCAGAAAATAAAAATATAGCGACGCTCCTTTGACGCGTTCATCTATGTTTATCCTCCAATCTAGTTTAAACTGTGATATAACTTTAGCTTTGCTTTTTCGTTCTAGAGTGATGCTATTGAGCTTGGTTACTCTCCAAATCGGAATTCCATTTCTGCAGGCAAAAAGATTTAATTCGGTATAGGATGGGTTTTGCTCCAAATTACTACTTATTGCCTTGTTTTTGCAATGATTTTTCAGTTACATCATCAATCATGTGTAGGAAATTTTCTGAAACAAGAACGACTAAGTTACCAGCCTACGCTTAAATTCCTCTATTTATATTGACTACTAATAGCCAGTGCCGAAGCGTGAGCACTCCTTAGTAATTTTACCTTTACCTAATTCGATATTTATTATATAGTCTATGAATATTGAATTAATCTAATTAGATAAAGGTTTCAGCACCCAGGTTCTTCAGACCGTCATTAATGGCCTGTCTGATTTATTTATTTATTTGAGATATTAATGCGATAGCAAAACAGATACATCCCCTTACTTACTACCGCTAAACAACTTTAGTTAAAAAATTAAATAAAAAAAGAAAAAGAAGAAATACAAATACATAGGAATAGCTGAATATAAAATGCAAGTAATACAAAAAAGAATTTCAAAAAAGTATAATAGAAATGAAACAAACTAAAACTATTTAATACATAGTAGACCAAAAATTCAAGGACGGGAAAGTCTATTTAGTACTAACCAAACAGCACCAAATTAAGGGTGAAACAGATCACTCTAATTTAAAATAGCAAAATTATTCAGACGATTTATTACAATCAAGAGGTTACGTTTAAAACTCGAAAAACTGTCACCAAATATATCTCAATCATTATATAAGACATTGTGGGCCTTTTGAATCCTAAACGGAAGGGGATTTAAAGCGCAAGTTAGCGCGAGGAGCATCAATATGAAACGTGAGTGGCTGCCGGGTGAGGTGATTAGGAAGATTAGGAAAGCAGATTTTTAATAGGGATAATAAGTGGGATGAATCAATAGACCCATGCAAAATTTTAAACAGGAACATTTCGTCGAGATAGGAACGACGTGCTTTTTAGGATAACATAGAGTATTTGGCCAATCGGTTTTCGTAATCCGCATATGAACCTGTAAGTTTAAAAAGCAAGTACCTAGTGAATCTACGTTGAATACTCTCGATTTTGTTTCTGTACGTCGTATAGAAAGGGTTCCATATTAGGGAAGCGTACTCTAGTATAGATCTAACCAACGTATTATACATAGTTATGTGCGAAGGAAACTGATTAAATGGCCTAGTGCACCTTAAGACAAACCCCAAGGTCTTAAAAGCTTTGTTGGTAATATATTAAGTCAAAGAAAAGCTTGCTATCAAAATGTACTCCTAAATCGTTGATTTCGGATACGCGGATGACAGAGACTGTGCCCAACTTATAATCCCAGTAGAAGTTGGTTTGCTTTCTTGAGAAGGACCATCCACTTGCATTTATCAACGTTTAAGGATAGTTGATTTTTATAACACCAGGAGAGCAGCTTCTGGATGTCATTTTGTAGGTATTGGCAATCAGATAGATCGTTTATAAATCGATAAATTTTGGTGTCATCGGCATATATTAAGGAAGCAGAGGATAATTCATTATGGAGATCATGAATATATAATAAGAATAAAAGCGGGCTAAGAATCGAGCCTTGCGTGTATGAATTAGACGAAAATCCGTTAATTACAACCGTTAGATGGTGATTCGAAGGATACGACTCAAACCAGAGCGTACTATTAGAATCAAACCCCAATCCCTTTAGCATCGAATGCCTTAGATATATCCGCATAAAGACCATTCAACTGCTTAGCTTCATGAAGAGCCAGAGAAATAGAGTCGATGAATATCGAGAGATTGGTTAACGTAGATCGGCCTGGTAAGAAGCCGTGTTGATGAGGGCTGATGTAGGATTTTAGTTGCAGTATCAAAGAATGCACCTATGATGTAGTTTTTTTTTAATTATGAGTGATCTTTTAATACGTGAATTAGTGCGGTTGTAAAAGGAAGAATTTACCACAATTTGTCTTGCATATGCAATTCACAGTCGTTCAAGCGGAAGTAGTAGGTGCAAAAAAGAAATGATTTGTGACACCGTAGGTGTATATATTTTTGGGTTTTCAGCAGCAAAGCAGCTGTGAGCGAGCGATTGTCTCTCGAAATGATACAATAATTTCCTTCGCCTCAAAGCGCTTAACTGATCGTGTTATAGAAATCCTTCCATAAATCATGTTTTTAACTCTATACTATATCTCATTAGTAGTACTGTACTTAAAATGCAAACATATTTATATATATATGCATACATATAACAAATATCATGTTTTTTTTTTTTTTTGTAGTACAATTACGATGATAGTGAAGTACTAACATTATAATTACAATATACTAAACAAATTATAAAATATAAAAAAATAAATACTTATCAACATCCATCGAAGTTTCCATCGAGGTCATCGAAAAATTGTCATTTTGCTGACATAAAATTGATATTACTATTAAGTTTTAAAATGGGGAGTTACGTACATTCGACCTGATAACTATAAATAGGTCTCTATTTTGCTTTGAGGTTTTTATAAAAACTCCCTTTATCTGTTACAAGTAGATAACAGCAGATTGGAGCCGTTTGTAAACAGTAGAAAAAAGGGCAAGCAGTTCAAAACTATGAAGCAAAATAATTATGAGATCGCATTTCCTTCCATTTAAACTAAACTGAAATACAGAGTATACAATATATACATATGTATGTGTATATACTACATTACAATATAAATAGAACGTGGAGCTGTAAAATTTTGAGTTCTAATTAGTTTGTTCCGTAATTTGAAAACGCTTTCGGAAAGCAACAACATGAAGCTTATTTTCGCATTGATTCTCGTGTTGGTTTCATTGCTCGGTTTTTCGTATGCTGCTAAATCAGGTATTAATTTTTCTTCGATGTTTTAAATACATAAGGAAGTGAATTTAATTTGCTTTTTCTTTTGTTAAATGGTGACAAGAACAAAATGAAAACTTCCAAAAATTGTTCTAATATCTATAAATTTTATTTTGAGTGAAAATTTTGTGAATTATTGATAAATATTCAACATTTTGCATAAACATTTCTTAACTTAGATACTTAGAGGAAAATGTTATATAGTTTGTTAAGCTACCTACCTACCTACATCTCTATGCTAAAACCTTTATTTTGGTCAGGTATTTTATTTTGTAAGCAACTTCATCGACTATGCATTTGAAGCTGAAAATCTTTAACAATTTTACAAAAGTGTTTGAAGTAAATGAAACCACCTATTGAATAAATTGAGAGAAAAGGACAGTGATATACACACTTTGCGAAAGCCTTACAAACTCAAAGAAATTATCTTATATTGAAATAAAGTGTATAAGTCAAAATCATTCTAATGAGCATTTCAAATAGGGCCGTTTGTTGACTTAATAGTTAACAACTGATTCATCTCGATAGTATTTCCAAGGCACTGTTAGATTTTTGAAATCTCAGTAATGATATTTATAAAATTTGAAATATGAAGTAAAAATGATTCAAAACAAATAAAAATAATAAAGTTCAACAACAACTACGATCCATAGGGTGCTACAAAAGTTAGATTCGCTTATTTTTACCGGGGCTCACAAATACTCGTATATGTGGCTAAAACTTCTAAAGATTCCATTGTAATGTGAGGTGAGATTGTTGCATTCATAAACCATACAATTAACTAATTCTAAGCAAGCAACATTGTGACTTGTGGCAGTACTTTGAAAGAGAGTAAACATTTGTCAAATCACTGTTGAAGGCTCGACTATACGAGACTTTACTCTGATGCACCGCATTCACAGTAATAATTCCGAATTAACAACTACCTGCTGAGCGAAACCCTATCGGTAATTATGCTCATGGCGATATTAGATTTATCATTACCAAAATATAAGATATTGTCATTAAATGCGACTGAATACTTAGGCCGTCTTTTTTCTTCTTAAATTGAAAAAAAACACAGTTGTTTAAAATAAAAATTGTTTACTTTATTGTTATTATCGAACATCTTGTAATAGAAATCCAAAATATGAGAAATTTTGCGGCAAAGATGTTCAGGCAATTATATTCAAAATATTCATACATGATACAAAAGTTGTCCATGATTGAATAAGTCTTAAAAACCGCAGCAAAATTACTATAAATAATTTTAGATATATTATTGTAAAAATGAAAATTTTATAACATTTTATATTTTCAGCAATATGTTCTCTTCCGCCTCAAAGCGGCGATGAAGGAAAAGATTGTCAGGCTTACAGCAGGCTGTACTATTATGACGTAGGCAGCAATCAATGCAAGACTTTTGAATATGGAGGCTGTGGTGGAAACGGAAACAGATTTGATATGCTTTCTCTATGTGAGAAAACTTGCAAGAACGCTTAAATATCCTACCACAGTTCTCAAAGAAAAACACTGAATAAAATCTATTAATAAGTAACTTGTTTTATTAAAATCGAGCAAAAAAAACCTTGTGCCAAAAAAAAACTTGTGTTTAATTCTTTTAATTTTTTTTATTACTAAATACGAACAAATATAATAGCCTTCAAGGTATACTGGCCAAGTATATACATATAATTATATGTATACAGAGGATTTTACCATGCGCAAATTTATTCTTAACTTTTTACTATTGACTAGCCAAATGATTGACACAATAGCGGAAAAGTTAAACAAAAATATTTCTCTCTTTCGTGGAACGAACATCTTTTTTTTATTGAATTCTATTTATTTATCAAAGTAAGTACAACAGACTCGCAGTCGCTTTGAGTGAACAGAACATTAGAAGTGAACTACAATCACTAAGCATACAATGTAAACTGGAATGGAGTACGTGTTTTTGAGAAAACAAGATTTCAAGTTAAGTTTTTATGATTTTATTAAACAACGTTGAATCACTTAGTGTTGAAACTCAGAGGTATTTTGTTGGAAGTTAGAAATTTGATTTTTTATTTCATGTTTTCGTAATGTTTTCAATGCTTTGTGGAATCATCAAAGTATGCGCTCTCTGTGGGTTTTTTACTCTTTCTCGTGTTACCTCATGATTTACAAAGATTTACAAGTATGGCGGATTCAAGAATAATTTGTAGTATTGACACGTCATTTGGTGACTAATATTTACCAGTGAATTATTTTTTAGTTTTCCGTGTTATATTGACTGAAAGACGTTGTGTATTGTGCAGTGTTAAGTTGCGAAAGCAGCCACCATCTTTAAATATTTAATAAAAACATTAGTTTCTTCGTGTCAATCACTTCGAGAAAAGTAATTAAGTGCTAGTGGAAAAGCAAATAAATTTCCAATTGGAAAATTGGTAAGAACGATTGAAATTAAAACTAACAAATTTGTCGCCAAATGACATAAGCATCCAATTGACAGATAAAACGGCCACACTTGTTAATCTTTGTATCATGGTGTTAACTTGTTGCTTAATGCATAGTGTAGTTAAAAAGTGCAGTTTGATGATTTCAATTTCAATTCAATGTTGGTTTTAATTGAATTAAATAAAGCTAATGTTGATGTTTGTGAGAATGCTATCTCCTTCCAGACTTGGTATATATCATAATATATAGTAACTTATTTTCAGTCCGTTTCATCAAGAACAAACATAAGTGGAGAATTGGACAATGCAGTGTTGACTCAATTGGCAGGGGAAGAAGAGTCATTGAATAAATAACTATCAGGAAGCGGCATATCGACTGAAAATTTAAGTCACTCGCGAAATGTGTTAGTGCGAAATTTCAAATGAATTAGTGCCAAACAAAATTTCACAAATCACTGAAATTTAATAAAAATATACACTCCAATCTGTCGAAACAACACTTTCAAATTGCTAATATTTATTGAAACCAATAAACTGTAAAAAGTTTGACTGCAATCCCTTATGGCCGATTTCACAGTTCTGGCTTAAGCCAGAGCTCAGCTAAGTCACGGGTGTGGCTTAAACCCTGAGCTTAAGCCTACTCCGTTTCACAGTACTACGTATGTAATCTGAGGCTTAGTTAAACCGCAAATGAAAATTTTTAAGCTGTCAGCACTGCGATAATTGTGAATTTTTTTAATGAAAATAGCCATTGCGAAAAGAAGAAGAACTCGTTTTATTTACGATTTTGTCGTGGTATTTATCTGGGAGATAATCAAATTCAAAATCGTTGTTGCAGAATGTTTTTACAACCTAAAACGAATATATCGCCGTCATCCCATGCATTGAAATGTTGCAGGTATCTTCTCATAATTTTTTTCCGACTGACACTTTGAGATATCAAATTGTACAGTTCCTCACTTCTGTATCAGATAAATATTCCATTTTATGTCACTTTCTTCCTAAAATCATGGAATTAAAAACAAGATTTTTACACTTGGTAGATGGCAACAATTTACAATAATATTATGTAATTTCAACAACCAGTGAAGATAAAGCCCCCAAGATGCAGAGCTAAGTTAAGCCAGGCATATAACTTAAGCTTTGCCTTTGGAACAGTTGATAAATTTGGGCCTTGGCTTAAGCCATAGCTATGGTTTAAGCCTGAACTGTAAAACCAGCCATTATTCACGTACACTGAATTCACAGATAAGACCGCTTCCTGTTTTGTTATTTATTCAATGTAAAAAGTAGAAAAGCAAAGAATGGAGACTCAAATTTCGCCGATAAAAACATATTTTTTTCGAAATCCACAATGGAGAAAACCTTACACGACATTAATCTCTCTCACAGAATATGCAATAATAAATGTAAAAGAAAAGGATCTGCGGGCAAACTAGTGGCTTAGTTTGTAAGGGCGTAGAAAAGCATAATGCAAGGTATGGAGGTTCAAATCTCGCCGGTTGGTGAGCAATATCTGATTCCCACATATGTATGACGCTTATTGGAAAAATCATTAATCCTTACACCCAATATGTAACTTTCGACATTTTTATTTCGGAACCTTTCTAATTTGTTTTTTTTTAGGCAGGGGGACGATACTTCCCAAACACGGAGGACAGAGCGGCCCTTTGGCCTATCCTGCTAGAAACTCTTTCACCAAAACTTTCCTGCCATCTTAATGAGCGCATTAGATGTTGGTGAGGTAGGTTTTTCAGCTCATCCACAGATAGGAGGGCAGATCCTAGCGTATCGAGCTCGCTCCGGGTAAAGTCCAGACAAACACACAGAAAATGTTCGGTGTTCTCAGGCTTTCCTTCCAGGCAGGACAGACACTCAGAGCTGTCAGCAACTCCTATCTTTATTAGGTGAGCGTGGAGCGAACTGGGGCGGGTGATGATGCCTACATCAGTTCTGCATTGTTTCCTTCCGAACTCCAAGAGAAAATCAGAGAAATTCTTTTTGGGCCCATCAAGAAAAAGTTGTATACACCTGAAAGTACTCAGGTTCTCCCATCTCTGCTGATACATTCTATGAACATCTGCTTTGATGAGAGACCCGATAGCCGAAGTGGCAACACCTACGGCGGGTTTCGGTCCGAGAAACAGAGAACTCGAGCCAGACCCAAAATGAAGATCAGCCCTTTCATTCCCCATGATCTCCATTGAACCAGGAACCCACTGAATGGACACCTTGTTACGGATACACAGATTATCGGTGTAACTTAGATGCTATCCAAGAGCCACTCAGTCATCAAGGCTACCTGACTATCCGAAAGGATAGCAATGCTATATTAGCTACAATTGCTATGGCGAACGCTTCAGCCTAGAAGACAGTACTGTGTCTTCCAAGTGAGTTCTCCAACCCAATATGAGGTTCAAGAAAATAAACACCCACAGCGTCTCCCTCATTAATGAGAGAGCCGTCGGTGAACATTTTTAGAGCGGACCGGGGAAAGCTCAATAAGGCACCTTCCTCAGTCAATGATTTCCTTTCAGGAAAACTCACAGAGAAGCGACGCCCAAAACGAAGCTCTGGTATCATCGCATCAATCGGGCCGGAGGGGCTTCCCGTTCCAGTCCACATGTCAAAGAGCAATAAAAAGAGCCAGTCCAGCTGTTCTTCCAACATCTCCATGAGCGCAGTCAACACATAGCCCTTTTGGCATCTGCCTGAATCATAAGATCCAGGGGTGGCAGATTAAGTAAAACCTCAAGGACAGCAGTAGTCGTAGATCCTTCTGAAGCTCGACTATTGTTTTTTAAACTAATGTATTTTAATTTTTCGGGTGTAGCAGTCAGTGATTAAAAAATTAATTAATCATGTTATAGTCCTTTATTGGCCTAACCTTTCGACAAATATCTTGTCTAATGATCATCAACCAGATTACAATAATATTAAAATTTTATGCGCTGTATGTAAAGAAAATAAAAACATGAATCTCTTGGGATCGCATACTCATAAGTTGTAGATTTTTAAAACTTAAGTACGCAAAACCCTCGAGAATACTTCACAAGCCATGAAACAGACTCCCTCACTACCACATTAGAGCCCTAACATTATGAAATATTTGCAGTGTTCTTATGGAAAGGTGACAAAAGTTTGATTTGAACAGCTCCTCCGCACCAAACTACTATTCATATAGAAAAATGGTGTTCAGATAATCTTAAGCTTGTTTTCTTATCTTCCGAACCGAAATAAAATGTTTATACTTTTCCTAAGAAAGTTTATTAAAAACATTTATCTTAACCAAATGACTAAAATTCCTCAAACAAAAACTCTCAGCTGAGTAATCATTGAATATGTATGAAGCTGTGCCGTTATGGTATGCCGTGGGCTGATGATATCGAATGTAGCTGCCTACAGATTCGGACTCCGGCTGCACATACATACATGCAATTATTACTCAGCTGAGATTTAGTGAGCGAAAAATAGTAAGCTTACCCTCTAATCAAACCTATTTTATTATTTTGTTAAATAAGGTACATACTAAGTGTAGCCTTTGTAAGTTACTAGAAGACTATTTTCCTTAATGGATAGTAGTTCAGGATCCACAGCATATATAAAGTCAATGTTTAGCACTTTTCCATAAGTATCTATATAGAAAATTTTTAAGAACGGACTCCCATCGCACACATATAGATTTCTGTTTAATGGCTTCGGAAGTATTCTCGAGGCTTTTGGACTACGGCAATTCACTTCGCCTAATCTTTGTGTTCAATTAATTTAATGTTCGATCGGATGAGAGAGCTAGAATAGGTCGTAAGTAAACAAATAGATTCAGTAATTTTATTGTAATAAACAAATATACTTGTATAAATACATGACAGTGCTTCTGAGGACGGCCGAAACGGTAGACCAATAAAGGACTACAACATGATTAATTAATTTTTCAATCATTGACTGCAGCACCCGGGAAATTAAAATACGTCCGCAGTGCTGAATCATCACGTTTTTTAACACCAACACCAGAATACCGGAGAAAGTACGCCACCCTCTCTCCACCAGCACACTGAGAGAGGTTACGCCACCATACTCCACAGTTAAGTATCGTCGTCTCAGTATTTGGTGGATCCATCGCACTACAGTGGTCAACATTACGCTAACGAGCTGCCTCACAGTAACTCGGAGGTGGCCCTGACAAAAGCTCCCTCGATATCCACAAAGGCTCCCCGTTCAATGACATTAACCACTGAATAGAGAGCTGTCTCAATAGATGTGTCCCTCCGGTAAGCGTGCTGTGAGGTGCTTAAGGGAGAGGCCTCTCCAGGAAGGAATGAAAAAAGGTGTATTGTTCGAAATCTCTTCGGGCCCATATATGAAGGCAACCCCCCTCACCCTCACCCATACTTCAGGGACAATTCCAAAAGTGATACATGCCGTAAAAATGAAATCAATGTGAGAAGCCAGCACAACACTCTCTGCCTTAAGAAGAACCGACAGAATTCCGTCTGGTCCCAGGTCTTGAAAGCCGGTTGAAATTAACCCATTCACCTTCTCGATATCAACTACCTTGGCACAAATGAGCCAATCACCACCAATGCAGGGGGGTAGAGGATGTTCGCCATATAATTGGAGGTCTTCTTCAGGCCTACAGTCTGCAAAATGTGTCGAGAGAAGAAGCCCACAGGTTTCTTTCTTCGATGCCGTAAAGCAGCCATCTGGCCTTATTAGGACACTCAGCCTGGCCGACGGGTCACTCCTAAGAGTCCTGAGTAGCCGTTAAGCTCCTCGCAAAAATCTACAAAATCCTGTCTTTTTGATTTCCTAACAAGCCTTTTGCAGTTACTCTGACTCTCTCGGTAAGTCCGCCAGTCCTCCTCAGAACCAGTCCTCCTGGCCTTAATAAAAAGCCTTTCGGAAGCCTTCCGGAGTTTAATAAGACTCCTGATTGTCCAGCCGGAGAAGAGAGCCTGGAAGCTAGTTCCCTATGGTATCTCTCCCAATCAGTCCGCTTCGGATTTCTATATGGTTCCACGTAAATGCGATCAGAACCCATACGGAATTCTATGTAGCGATGATCAGAGGGACTCCTCTCACGATACCGTCCAGCCAGAGAAAACATGAAAGGACGCAAAAGTCACATCAATGACTTCTTGTCTTCTACTGGTAGCAAAGGTTGGTTCGTTGAGCTGATTCAACAGAACCAGGTCTGCTGAAGTTATGAACTCCACTAGCTCCTCATCCCGCTGGTTAGTGTCTGAGCTGGCCAGGCAATGTGATACGTATTGGCATCCCAACTAACCAGGATATCAAGCCGGGTAGACCTTGCGTACTCAAGCGCGCGCCTTACGGCCTCAGTGAGAGGGGGAGCAGCAGAGTCACACGCAAAATATGCTGAGGCAATGAGGAGTTTCCTATTGACTCAATTCTTCTTAAAGGAAAGCTTTTTTCATACCAACATACGCTCTAGGGAAAGAGCACGCGGTGTCATACAGGATTTGAACTTCTTGCGCCTCCAATAGACCGCGGATATGGTCTTTCCAGAGCCAAGGCTCCTGCACGAGCACCACTTTTTGTTATTGGGGTTTTGTACGCAAGGCAGGAAGGAAGCGTCCTAGCACAGCAGACGCCTTGCTGTGTTGGAGGTTAATCTGTTTAAAGAGTAACCAGACATGTGGATTACTTCAATACGCCCTTCCTCTGTTTGATCAAGGAGAATTTAACCTTATCCAGATGAAGATGAGCCCATATCGACAGCCTCTCTAGCGCCTCAGCAGCTTTGCTGTCTATCTCCAAGATCAGTAAGGTACCCTTTTCCTTTTCCTTGGTTCTTGGAGCCCTCCGACTTGTGAAAGACTTTCCACCGCCTTGTGCTGACAACCGGATCTTGGATCTCGAGCCGCCTGAAGATTTCTCCGACACACCGACTATGGCCGGTGTTGTCAGGGATCCAAACCCTCATGCGAAAGAGGGGATCGATTTCACTGGCACGTGTTAGGAAGAACCGAATTCCATCAACCTCCTTCAGGTCATCAACCAACTCTCGTTTTCACAACTAGTCCAGATGGATCCATATTGATTCGAGGACCTTTCTAATTTATTCTACCTAGATTTTATCGATAACAAGTTCATAGAAAGTTCTCCTCATTTTCCCCAAAACTAGACACATGGTGTGAAAGACAATTTGATTTACCGCAAGGCTTTGCAGATTTTGAAATTTATATTGAAATTTTGAATTTCGAAAATGTCTTTTACAAAACTTTAAAATTTGCATCTTTTATTCTACCCCATTTCGATTTCAGTCAAAAACCAACCATTTTTTCATATTTACGTGATTTTTGAAACTCAGGTGTATTTCATATATACATACCTACATCAAGAAGGCAATTTATCTTATTCACCTGTCGTCTTCCATAGGGAGATTTTCTGTGTTGACCATAATCAAGTAGATGGTAAGATAGAAATTTGAGGACCGAATCGATGCCTTGAGCAGTAATTATCTGTAGAAGCTACGGTATATTTTAATTATAAAGAGATTCAATTTTGTTTAAATAAAATCATCGAAATGAATTCTCTAGTTTTTTGGTTGCCACAAAGAAAATATTTCTCGTCGCCATACCATCTTTTTGTATTTTTCATTGTCTTAACAGAAGTGGCGGAACATAGTATTGCAGGAGCGAATCAATTATTTTAAACAGCAATCCTCTGTGCAATTTAAATGATTCAAAGACAATTTATAATCTTAATGACAAATATGTACATACATAATCTATACAGTGTACGCTTTGTAATGTAAGGAAGCCGTATTATTGCAAATTTAGACTACATATATGAGTGACGCATTAGAGTATACCTATATCAATTTATTTCTTACATTTAAAATAAATCAGTATAATTTTTAAAAAAATCTATAAATCAGAAAAGCAAGTCTAAAATTTTTGCACACAAAGATTTATGTATACATATAAATATTTTTAAAAAATTCTTTGATTACTATTCGATTCATTTTTCGAATAAGGAAATATACTCCCCAAGCCAAGAATATGAAAAAGATAACGCGCTTTCAATGTATATTTTATTTTATTAATCTATCTCGTATTTTCCTGTTATATAAAGAATCAGAGGAGAGCTAACAAAACAAATCAACATCCAAGTTTTATAGAGAGAGAAATATAAAAATGAGGATCGTATACATTGTTGTTTTTGTTGTACTACTATTACAGTTCGTTGATGGGCTTCGTATACGACCATGTAAGACTTAAAAGTTTTTCCTACATATTCTTAATCTTTAAGAAATTATTTTTTTATTTAGCACTTTGCAATCTTCCAAAGAAAGACCGAGACGAGCATGGAAGAATATGTCTCGCATATTTTCCTTCTTACTATTACAATAAAAAAGCTAACGACTGCATTCGCTTCTTATATGGGGGATGTTTTGGCAACGAAAATAGATTTACTTCAAGAGAAGAGTGCAAAAAAGTTTGTCAAATTAATAGTTATGGACTTTAGATTTTTGATTGTAAATATGATGATATCTAGATAAATTTAATGTTTGCTCCAACTTCTTTACTATTTTTATGAATATTCATTATAAATTATTATTTATTCGAATAAATATGTTTTATTTATAAATCTGTAGAAATTGTTTCTATTTGTTCTATTTTAATTTAAAGCATAAATATGAATATTTAATAAAAACTATATTCTTATATATACATATATACTATATACAGCAAATCCATACCAAAATTTTCAATTCTTCGACCCGACCCCCTCCAATTTCGTCTAAAATTTCAGAATTAATCAAGTATTAACAAGTAAAAAATCTAGAATTGGTCTAAGACAAATTCTTATGATACCCTACATGAAATTTCGTATGGTCACGCATATATTTCTAGAACGGTTTCGAAAGCCCAGAGTCTCCTCTATAATATAACCTATTACATTTATGTTCTATCTGTGACGGCTTAGGAGTTATTAGCTCTTAACCTATTTAGGTCATACCGAAATTAGACGATATTTTTATAAAATGACGTGTTTTGAGTTACTAAGGGAACAAATTACCTGTGACCTGATTAGGTTAAAAGCTAATACCTCCTTAACCATCACAGATACAACAAAGTGTAATAGGTTAAATTAAAGAGGGGACTCTGAGCTGTATGCTATTTATTTATTTATTTTAGAAAGTTTAAGCGAAAAACCACTTCAAAATCAAACTTGCTGAAATGAGTGACCATACGAAATTTCATCTAGGATATCATAAGAATTGGTCTTAGACCAATTCTAGCTTTTTTACTTGTTGTTACTTATTGTTTACTTGTTAAGAAAAATAATTTTTTGAAGGCAAAGTTTCGGTTAATTGTTCTATAGAGTTGTATTTATGTCAGATGTTAAATTTTCTATAATTTTCCCACGTGTGGCTACTCAAACTACTTTCGGGTTACGCCAAAAACCACGCTAGAAAGATTTCGAGTGGAAACATTGTTTTGAGTTATAAGTTTAAGGTCTAGGCTTTTAATCAAATCAACATTCTTTCAAATTTAAAATTTATTTCAAGGTAATAATTTTACAGTTAAGATACAAGGTCTCTTTAGTTTGTATGAGCAACTCATTACAGAAAATACATATCAATAAGGAATAAAAATAAAGTAATACTATTACAAAATACTTTATCTGAAAAGGTAATTGAATAGAGAAAAGGAAAAAGAAAAGAAGGAGAAAAGGGACAAGAAAGAAAAAAGACGCGATGTGAGAAGTCACCGATTAACGCAACAAATCCCATACTGAATTAAAAGACTGAATGAAGTTTGAAATTAACCAATCTGAGAAACTCTATATTTGTGCTCGAATTGCCATAAAAAGGGACATATGGCAAACCCTAAACTAAGATATGTATGTTTATATTAAAAAATATCCAATCATCTAGAATGCCGGAAAATATTGTTCCAGTGATAAGCATTTAGCATCAGCAAACAAATCTGCTCCCCAATATCCACAACACATTAGAGCTCTTCATTTCCAACCACTGACTTATAATAATGGACTGAGCGTATTGTCATCTTGCTATAGGAAAGAATGGCACAAGTTTTACAGTTCTCTCTTTCGCCCTATGGCAGAGTTGGAGCTACAAACACAAAATATTGTTCACTGAACGTTTACTTATGCCATTCCATGTTTTTATGTTGGCTGCAGATGAAATCACCGCTGAAAAAACAAGGTAAATATAGTTTTACCATGCGCCGTCTCTCTTGCCCATACGCAGCATTCAGTTAAGAATAACTTTTTGAAAATTAAAGTCGGAATTAGTTTAATTTCTTATAAGAGTGCTTATAAGCTATTAAAATATCACTTGGACACAAAAAAATAATTTTTTTTAATTTAATTCGATTTACGGGTGTAAAATTTGAGTTTTACATATTTTTATGTAGTAATCGTTTTAAAGGGTGCTCTAACGGTGATATACAGAAATCGCTCAGTCCATTGTTATAAGTCAGTGTTTCCAACAAACAAACAGATTCGTGCAAAATCCTACAAAATATAAGATCTAATAAATCTAATTTATACCTATGGTTTCCAATAAATTGCGCCATCACAAACGCACGATTAAAATCCGCCGGCGCTTTTGCACTGTAGTTAGAAACATAGCGAGCATGTGAGCGGTTTTCGTTAATAGCACACAATTCCGCGCGTATTTCCGGACTTAAGCGCAATTCAATCAACGTAAAATTTTGTTGTCTTCATTCTGTTAATTAATTTGCTAGAGGAAAGTTCAGTTTCTAAGTTAAGTCAAAGTGGCAAAAAAGGTGTATCTTAGTAAGGATGATGAATTAATGGATTTAGTTAAAAGTAATCCAGTTTCTATAGCTAAACCTACTCTTTCTATATATCACTTTTAATATAATTTTTAACAGTTCCAAACATATGTGTTATCAAACAAAAATATTCCTAAGATATTTCTTCGTTTTCACAAAAATGTCATTTTATTGAAATTTCAAAACTGCCCTCCTTTTTTCTACTTTTAAATATAACATCTATAGAATTTTTATCCATCAAATTTAATAGCAATATGTCTTCTTCATCTTCATCTTCCTCAGGCATAAAAAACACTCCTACGATAGCCATCCTGTTTGAAACTGGACTTAACTTTTATTGCAAACCACTCAAGACTCAATTACCCCGATTCAAACGCCCACACAAATTTACGACAGATGTCAGTCGTGCGTTTTCCGGTGCGCAATTTATTGGAAACCATTGCTTAGTGTAAGTTAATTCATAATAGCAATTTTCCAACGTCGATATTTTCGACTTCAATATTTTTGGCATCATTATTTTCGATATTGTAAATTTCAATATTTTGTAATATAATCGCCTATAATTAAACAACATTTTTTCCATTACATTTAATCAGTTACAGTTATAAAAACTTCAATCCTTCCATCTTCATTTGCTCCTATCCTACCTATCTATTTACGCGAAAAGAACAGAAAGTTTTAAGTCATCACGGCTTCCACCTTATAAGATCGTCAGAACATTCATGATCATGATATAATCAAAAGTATAATACAAGAGGGAAAATGAATAAAGCACCAGGTATTAAACTATATAGAAAAATATCTCGTCTAATACATAGTAACTACGTAACGATTTGATAATATGAAATTCAACAAGCCACGATTACAAAATTCCCCACGATCAGAATTTCAAATTTCTACTTGTAATTGCAGTACTTCTCTAATTACTCTGTCCTTGTCATTTCTATAGTTCCGGGGATTTTTTTAGTCTATTTCAATGAATAAAAAAAATTAAGAATTTACTCAGCTCAGCTATAACAATTAATAGATTCACGGCGGCACCTTATTTCACGGAATTTGCATGTTTATTTTATTCAATAACACCGGCCAAGTTTATGGATCCGAAATTTATCTTTCAATTATTGACATTCTTTTTTTGTTTTTAATCTTTAAATTCTGTAATCGATTTGCTGGTGGGTGTGCAAGTCAAAGACTGCAGTAAAAAAATTTACTGTGATTTCAAGGCGTCGAAGTGATAATTACTTCAGACGCTAAAGAAGACACTAAAAAGTATTAAGTATAGTAAATGGATGGACGCTCGGTTGAAAAAAGTTTATAAGAGCTGCTTGAATAGCTGTTGCCATCAGATTCAGTTGAACCACTCAGTAAAGCTAGCAACATGAAATTCTTTTCAGTGATTTTGTGCCTTTGTGCGATTCTCTTAAATTTTATGACCGCGTCGGCAGACCATAACGGTGAGTAGATTTGTTTGTGATTTGTAGTGAATATTAGTTAATGTAAATACTCAAAAAGTTTAAGAACAATAATTGTAGTTAACAAAAGTGTTAAAAGTTTTTTCCGCATTTTAAAATAAATGAAATAGCTACTTTAACCGAAATATGTTCTCTTGATAGTCAGATACATATCATTCATACAATGCATGCAAAGTTTTCTTTTTACTGACAATAATCGTCTCCATTTAGGATAATTTATCTTTTATCTGGGGTAAAATTTTTGGTTTTATTCTTTTATCCAGAAAGACCTCTAATATCCGGAAAATAACTTTCTGCTGCAAGGCAAAATATGTCCCTAGATTTGTTGGAAAAACTCTAATCAGTTAAAATTTGATTCGAGTTTTCTTGGAAAAACTAACGGTTCTTGTTTTGAAATATTTTTTATACTAGTTTCTTATGTCACGTTATTTTCAATTATGTACTTCAATATTAAATGCTTTTAAGGAAACTTGTCACGTGTGAGTTTAGTGTGTACGATATCTGCTTAAATATGAATTAAGATTCAAGTAAACGGCTTTGAAAAGTTTTATCTATTAAATATAAATAGAAATTATTAAAAGTATAGGAAAAAAATGTAGACATAAACAGCCTTGCTAAAAAATATACTGTCGGATTATCTACCATTTATGATATTCGCAAAAATAAAGATAGAATTTTAAAGTTTTTCTTAGAAAGTTTTTTGTTTGTACGAAAGAAATGCAAAAGCGGAAAAGATTACGAGGTGCCGAAAATTCCCAATTGGATGCAGCGCTATTTGAGTGGTTCCGTCAACGGCGAACTGCCGATATTCGGAAATATTTTAATAGAAATTGCTAAAGATTATGAAAATGAACCTTCAAACTAGTTTAAAAACAGACATGGAATGCATGGACTAGCAGCATCAGATAATTAGAGTGATTTAAATTTTATTGCATGGAAGATACATATCTACATAGAGCTTATGTTATGTATGTGTTTAGGTAATAAGATGTCTGCGGACTATGAAGCTGCCACTTTGTTTATTGAAAAAGGAAAGTCTACAACGCAGATGAGACAGGACTGTTTTGGAGAGCCTTACCTCGTAGCACTTTGGTCTGTAGCAATGAAGTTTCTGTTGATAAAACCAAAGTCTCTGAGGACAGAATAACAGTTGTCCTTGCCTGTTTTATATAAAGCAAATAAGCGTGCGTGGATTACACAATCAATCACTGGTTCAATAACCAGTTTGTGCCAAAAACAAGGGAACATTTAAGAAATTTGGCCTTCCTGAAAGCAGTAAAATTCTATTATTGCTTGATAATTGTCCTGCCCATCCAAATGTTTCAAACTTCAAAAAGAAAAATGTGATTGTTAAATATTTACCGCACAATTGTACATCGCTAATTCGAACACTAGACCAGGATAGTATAAAGAGTTTTAAATGTCACTACAGGAAAAACTTAATTCGAAGTTTTATAAATATGGGCGACAAAACCATTGGACAATATCAAGAGGAACTTAACATTAAAGATTCCATTTGGTGTATGTATTGTGTCTGAGATAGAGTACAATCTACTGTCTTGAAAAATACCTGGAGCAATATTTGGGCTTCGGAAAATGAAGTTAGGGTTGAATGTAGAAATATGCCAAGAAAGTCTCAACGAATGGCAAGAGTGCACACTGCCCCTACAGACAACGAAATTTTTACTATGTGTTTGATTGAACCGAATGACGTAGAAATCGTTGCAAACAGTATAACAATGCATTGACACTTGTGGAAAATTAATCACATTTTCAGAAACGAAAACTTTTATAACTCAGAAAGAAATTCTGACTCTATCGAATTCAAGCCAAATTAATGAATGAGAAACCAAAATTGCAAAAACAAACAACTTTGGATAAATACTTTGAGAAAAATATATAATTTTTTAGTTTTCCTTGTTGTACTATTATTTTCTTTCCAATTCCAATGTTATTTTTTGATCTGTATACATAGGGTGTATAAAGTAATGGATATGTTTTTTTTTTTTTTTTTTAATTGCATACGTACCAAATAATATTATTTGCTTAAGATAATTAAAGAGTAATTGAAATGAAATTGGGCAGTTTTTAGTTTACCTCTTTAATCTGGACAAAGTAAAGTTCTATTAGAATATGGTGAATAATCGAAGGTATCTATTACCCGGAAAGATCATTTATCCGGAAAGGTCTCGGTCCCGAGCGTTCCGGATAAAAGAGGTTTCACTGTAACTAAGTAAAAGTCTTTAGCAGACAAATTTTAATAGTATGAACTTACCTATCCCAAAAGATAATTTACCTACTTTCTGGCATTCATTGAATTTTTTCACTGGATAGGCATCATCATAGGGTGTAACGTTCAGAAATTACAGGGTGCTCTATAAAAACATACCCAAATATCTTTAAACATAACCTATCCATAGCCTTCGGATGTAACACCACTTACGGGACACCTTGTTTATTTATAATAAATATTTATCGTTTGTAAAAACTTGGTGACGGCATTGCCAAACTAAAAAAACTGAAATAAAAGTCAATCAAACTCAGATAATTTTATTCTGTACTGATAATTCTAATTCTAATTTGGCTTTTCTTTTTGGAGTAATCCATCCCATGTTTTTCTGCCCCTTGAATTATAATTAAAAACGTGATCCGGGATTTGATAATACTTATGATATATAAATGCGTATTTATACAAAGGTATTGAAATCGCCTTAACTTGTTTTAAATACTTACTCATGTAGTGATAGTGAATATGATAATTGAATTGTTACGGGTTTACTAAGATTTAAAAAAAAATCTGAACTCCGAACGCATAGAAAACAAGTAAAGAGAAATTGGGGAAAAAAATTCATGTCTGTTCACGACCTGCCCCTTCTCCGCGCACCTTCCTCTCATTCCGTTTTCATGGGAGGCGTACAAAAACTATATGCCGAGCCGTCTAAACTTGCCCATCTGGTAACTAATTGCTCTAACATGTATGAAATTTGGCAAGCTAAACAAGCAGTCCATTTATGTCAGTGGTTAATGGATAATTCAAGTATAAATGAGTTATTTTTATTATATTAATGATAATATTTTTACTGGAATATAATTAACACAATAAAATTGCTATATTCAGTTGATTGATTATCACATCAGTTGATGCATGCACTTCTCTGGTATTAACATAAATATGTAATAATGTTAATGAATATTCAAACCAAGTTTGTATATTACGGCTGTAAAAGTCTCTAAATTGCCATGCAGATTATAATTGAAATCAAATAATTCGCTTAGTCAACTGTAGTTGGCACTCAAGGCTGAGCACATATACAAAACCACCCTCTGATATCTTAAAATCTCTCAATCATCCTCAGAAGCGCTAATCAGGAGCATAAGCCAGCAAGTTAAGATGGCCAATGTAATTTACAATATCATACCATACTACTCAAAAGTACAGTACCTCAGACATCTAGACTGGATCCTCTATTGTTAAGCATATACTATAAATATATAAAAAATCTGCACGAACTAATTAATGAATGAAGACTCCAAAATATATATGTACCTATGTATGCTAACACTTTTCAGTTTGACTTTTGACAGGCCTACTGGTCTAGTAGAAGACTCGATCTACGAGTAAGAAACTCAAGGAGAGACCATTACGAACGTGGTGATTTCTCCCATTTTCTAGCATATGCTTACAGCTGTCCACATGTTCCTTAGGTGTCACTTCTGTTTACGTTCGGTAAAGAAATGTTCTCTAACATAAAAGCCGTAAGTGAAATTAAAATTGAAAGGGGTTAAAAAGAGAAATATTTACACTCTTTTATGTGGAAATTTCGTAATATTGTATTTGCTTCTTTTTTAATAATAAACTGGAAAGTGAAATATTGGTGAATGTTTGTAATTTTATACCTTCTTAATTTTTGTGTTTGTATGTTCACCTTTAGTTCGGCCTCACGCAAAAACTTTCGGCATGATATCGCACACTTTCCTTTATACTATCTTCCCTTAGTCCTAGGTGGGTTAGGTTAGATAAAGAGGGGTGTAGAAATACCGCTAGAAATACAGCCTGCTTCACTTAGACCTCCAGTGGATTCATGTGCCTTTTGACCTCATGGGATAAACATTAAGACCCCCCTAGATCCATCTTTAGGATAGAGATAACCATACTGATGACACCTCTCTGATTACTGGGTTGAAAAGCTCAATTTTTCTACAATTTAAATGCAGTTTGCAAATTTGTTAAATTTTTTTTTTTTTTGCAATAACTTTCAGTCTTGTAGACAAAAACTTTCCCTTAGGAATCTCAGAAAATATCTGAACTTTTTACTTTGCAGCTCCGCTAGACTTGAAAAGAAGTAGATACCTAATAGCCTAGGTTAAGTTACGGTGGCGGCCGTCGTAAAAGCATGTACAACTAGCCACACTTAGACCACCTTTGGCCCATTATGATGCCACCTTATTGGGACCCTTGCGAAGATGCCTCAGATTTGAGAAGTGCGCTGAAACCAGCCACAAGAGTTAATAAACCTTACCAGGTCCCCAAATCTTTGTCTGCTAATTCCCCTAGCGTATTCCTCATACGCTTAGCAAGGTTAGGGCATTAGCACAAAAGGTGCTCAACGCTCTCAACCTCTGCCTCCACCATACAGTTTCTGCATAATTCATTGTATTTGAAGCCTGCATGTATGCCAAAGAGGCAGGTCAAAACCCTCGAGAAATACTTCAGAAGCCATGAAACAAAAATCTATATGTTGCGTACTAGTCCGATTCTCTACAATATTTTATATTGAACGGAAGTGACTAGACATTGATTTTATAAATCCTATAGAGCCTAAACCATGCAGAAAAATAGTCTTCTCGTAATTTAAAGCTTGTTTCTCATTCCCAAAGGCTACATTAACTGTATACGTTATTTAACAAATTAATGAAATAGTTTTGATTGAATAGAAATCTTACCATTTTACGCTCGCTAACTCTCAACTGAGTATAATAGTTGCAATAGTGTATGTGCGGTCGGAGTCCGAATATGTAGGCAGACTGATTCGATTTCATCAGACGACGGCACAGCAACAAATACAATTAATTCTCAGTTGAGAGTTTTTGTTTGAGGAATCGTAGTCATTTATTAGGAAAGTATACAAATTTTATTTCAGTTCGGAAGATAAGAAAGCAAGTTTTTCTGTATGAACAGTAGTTTAGGGCGGAGAAGCTATGCAAATCAAACTTTCATCAATCTTCAATAAGAATACTGCAAATATTTTAGAATGTTAGGACTCAGGTGGGGCTCTCATATGGTAGCGAGGGAGGAAGTCTGTTTCATGACTTCTGAAATATTCTCAGGGTTTTTGGCAGTGTCCCTATATACCTAACTGCACTAAGTTACGCACGTCGCCTAACAGCCTACCCCTTTTATTCCTCATTCCTATTCTCCTAGCTTCATTAGAGAAATGTCAGATTATTTATTCTTAATTTAATTAACAAATTCTTCTATTTTAATACTATTCTCATAAATAGATTTTGCTCATATTAAATTTTTCCTTTTTCTTTGTATATACATAGCTTTAGCTTTTTAAATTTTTTCGTTTTGTTACTAAATCAACTTTTCTTTGTATCATCGAAGAAAAAAAAATACGTCCGACAATAAATAATTTAAAGTTGATGGGGAGTAGAATATCCCAATCAGTCGCAGCTATAATTTCTTCTTGATATACATATGTAGCTGCATATTCCTTTCTGCTAAAAAAGACCATATAAATATTGTAAATTTTGAATCCCAAGTTATAATTTCAAAGAAAAAGTCAAATTTAAAACAACATATTTGCCCATCCTAAAGAATTGGATCGATGTGTAATAGAAATGCCATGTAACATATCTGTCAAATAAGACATTCTTTAAAATATCGCCAATTACCAAAAAACGTAATTATATCACTTTCGTCGCAAATTAACTGAGCGGTGAGAAAATTAACTTCAAATATTTGATCTTATCATCTAAATAAACAAAAATTCCAGATGTGAAATTCTCTCACAGAATTCCAGTGGAAAAAAGTTACGACATTCTCACACAGACAGCTTTTTTTTAAGCTTACAGGCCGTCATTTTCAGTTTGCAGGTAATATACAAACAAAATAATGATAAGGTATAAGTATGTACATACATTTTAGTCAAGGTTTTACCCTATCAGCACATAAGCATTTTTCTGGTACCACTTTCTCCCTAAACTAATAATTTGTAGATACGAGTGACATAAGTAGAAACTAGTTCTTAAATATGACTATGCGCCACAATTCAATTTATCATTTTCGTTGTAGAAATAGCATTAAAATCCCTATAGAAATGTCGTGGAATCTTAATCTCTGTGTAAATAATAAGGATAAAACATAATAATCTGTTAAACATCCACGTTCAGTTCCAAATACTAATACAATCAAAGACTTGAAATATGACACAGCACTCTACGACTAAAGAGCAGAAATCAGTCCACAAAATTACCTATTTCCAGGAAACTCGTCAAAAATGACAAAAAAACGACCGTAATTCCATTCGAATTGCATAATGGGATATAAAACTGAACTGCGCTTAATTAATATTTTGGAATTAAATTAAATTTTTATATAGCATTGAAAATTTCCTTCTTCCGCCATTTTGTGCAATTTCCTTCGCCCCAATCTAGTTTAGAAGTATAAATTAAATTGACTTACCTTTCTGGTATGCTTTTCGAAAATAACAATAATTATCAACAAAATACAGAGGAATCACTATAAATCCATAAATTAATATAAAACATATTTAAAAATCACTAAATTCACATCACGACACTTTCTCTCGCAGGATAATACTTTAACACCGAACGATTCTTTTCAAATGAAGAACAGCAACAGTCGGAATCAGAACGATACGCATAGCTGTCGTGTCGAACAAACCGAATGAACTGAAAATAAAAATAAAAGGAAATTGGTCGAAACAACTGTTTGATGCAGTTTTGATTTTTATATTAGTTTGTCTAGTAAAGATTCGATCCATAGATAACGTCGCAACGGGTGGATACATACATATGTGATGTCAGGCTCAACTCAATGATAAAACAAATGGGAAGTGTTCTTTTTTCTTCTTTTGTTTCGCATCAGTACGATCCTTATATTGTTAAAGTGTTATCTGTGGTGGAATTCAGGTGCATCACATCATAGCAAAGCCTCATGAAAAGTTCATGTATAATTATTTCAAAATCTGTGAAAATGTGTTTTTATTGGGAAAAAAACGAGCCAGGACCGATAAAAAAAATGTAGTTTTCTTACTCTACAGAGGTGAACAAATTAATCTTCCCATTATTGATCATAAATTCAGATGAGTGTAAGTTGTAGTAAAATACAGGGTGTCTCCATACTAACTTAACAAAGAATAGGGAGGTCAATATTTGATCTTTTTTTTATTTTTTAATTATTCTTTCACCAAAAATTTGGATAATTTCATATTTTCAGCAATAAAATTTAATTTTTATTGTATTGACTTTGTTATTTAAATATCATGTAGTCAAATTGTTGTTTTTTGCTTTTTTTTTTATTATTCATTATCCCATTCTTCTGTTATTTGGTTAACTTGTGTAAAGTTCAAAATGGTGGATAACTTTTTACTCGTGGTGAATAAAATATAAAGTGTAAATGTGTAGGTACCAAATAGATATTAAATCGTTAGGATGTTATTAATATCAATCTCCAACCTGGTCTAACCATCTTGACGGTCACAAATACTTTATGTTCATTATCCATATTTGGTTCAATATATAATAAATAAACAATTTTTTCAAATTAATCAAGTCGTAACTCAGATGTCAAATGAATTCCATAAATCGAATCCTTCCGTGCAGATTAGTTTTCTCCAATATCAATTTCTTCTCAGTAGTTTTAAAATATTTTGGACTTTTTTGACAAAAGATACACGTAGAAGATAATTAGATGCCCGTTAAATACTAAATAACATTGTTAAATGCAGTTAGTTTATAAGTTACTCTTAGTTCTTTTCCGTGGACTTTTATAAATTCACTTTCACTAGTTTTTAACAATACTCAAAATTAATTAGAGAACTATTAACCGGGTGCAGGTATACGTAGAGAAGAAAAAACCTTCATTATAACTCGCACTGTTATAAATTTTTCTGTGCTTGATAAAAAGTAAACAATTAAGCAATTGGATGGAAAAGAAAACAATTAGGAAATTAACCATTTCGGTACGGAAGAGAGAAAAAGGTAAAAAAAGTTGGTTTGAGGGTGAAACTGTAATTTGCCACTTTAAGAAGGACTTGTTCATTTCTTTTCGATCTATCTCCGAAACTAATTATCGACTTAAAAAACTAGTTTGATATGTGATTAGGGGACAAAATGAAGATTCGATATCATTCCACAAATATGCCTCAACGTTAATTAAAATGTAAAATAATTTACTTTCCCACTGGACGCCACCTGGGGCCGGATTCTGTAACTCGGAGAGTTTGGGAGATGAGAATTTTCGTTTTCCCCGATTGAAACTCCCTAACTCTGAATTTGCGATTCTCTAAAATACTCGGAGAGTCAGGGAAAACGTCAGAAGTATCGCAATATTGAAGGATGGTTAACTCTGTGTGGGAGGTTCGTGAGCCACTGGGGTTTTTTCTTCGGATTTGACTTTTTACCGCCGAAAGATGGATTTTTTTCACTTGGGTCATATACACCCCAGCTCCTGTATTTTGTATATATTTCTTTCGTTTTGCAGTTATCTCCAAAACCATTTACCGGACTCAAAAATTAATTACATATCTAATTAGGGGACAAAATGTAGATGCATTTTAATTCTAAATACAAGCTTTAACGTGCATACATATTTAAAATTTTTATGCATCTCTTCTGACTACCAAATCAACCATTTTCGCGTGATTTAAATTTTTTAGCGGGTACCTTGAGACATCAAAATCCATATTTCTCTCTAGTATTGCAAGGATTTCCATAATATGTTTTTGAAAACATAGCCAGGATATGTGGTGAGTCGATAATTTAATTTGAAAATCCTATCCTATCCTTTCACAAACCACAACAAAAACAGACAATACTGTCAGTTGAGAAATATTCTCCTTACTTCTCCACAACTAACATAGCCGAGAGTTTTGTCGAGTAGAATAAAGAGTTTGGTAATTCTCAATACAAATTCCCCGAGTTATAGAATTTCGAGTGGAGAGTTAAGTGTCAAAAGAACTCTCATCTCCACAACTCTCCGAGTTAGTAAATCCGTTGATCAATTAATTGAAGTGTGGATGGGCCACTAAGTCAGTGTATAGAAGCTACATATATGGTAAAGACAGAGAACTTCTATTTATCAAGTTGCTTGTCAATCGATTTTTGGATAAATTATCCTTTGTCACTAAACGTATACAGGGTTTCCCCTAATTGATGAACATATATTTCCCCTGGGAAGATCCACTTATATGATTGTTACTTGCTTTCTGGATCATAGCAGTAAATCCTAGTTTGGTCACCTGTTACAATGTTAAAAACTACTTTTACGCGGCCATGGTTGAGCTTTATTTACTGTCCGCAATAAAATCGCGCCTTCTTCTAGGCCTCAGATGAAATTTGCGGTATCCACCGAGCACAAATCTTTTTGAAGGTCGGATTTTCATGCAGAATTGTTTTTTATTCGGGTTTTGAATATGCCCAGGGATGAATTAACATGTTCCACACAGCTTCAATGGTTCTTTGGACAACAACAGGGACACGACATACTTTCCGTGGCTCATACTTTAGCAAACTACGCCTAGCACATTAGAACTCCTTCAACCAGAGTAACCAAGGACAGCACTTATCGTCAAACAACATTTTTATTTTTTATGGACATTGTTGTCGAGTCAATCCGTCTTTAAAATCATATCACATCAGGGCTTGAAAAACTACCAAAAAACATAAAAACGTTATAGAATTTAAAAATAACTTCATCAAAAGCAACACATTGTAGGAAACAGCCTAACCCTAAAAGTTAGGTAGGAGTCCTCTTTAACCAAATCGGGCTTGTATTTTATTTATACATATTCTGTATGAGAACTTTTATTCTATAGCGATTATTTAGCATTTCATCTTGCTCTCTATACAGTCCTTCTACTAGATTAGGTAGGTAGCGTATTTTTGTACATATTGGTATTACCATCCCCAGTTGAGCAAGAGCGTGGTAAACTAACTCCCCCGACTATTGGAAAAAGCTTTTCTAAATAAAATATTAATTAAAATAAATTTAATATCAAAAATAACTAAAAGCACTTTTTATTTTCAGAGGCGTGTAAACTGCCATCAGAGACAGGGCGATGTTTGGCATTAATCCCGAGCTTCTATTACGATTCCGAGGCAAAGGAATGTAAAGATTTCATATATGGAGGATGTGAAGGAAACGAAAACCGATTCCCGTCAAAGGAAGAATGCGAAAAGGCTTGCAAACATTAAAATATCTACTTAAGTTCGTTTCTAAATAATAAAGTGTATTTTATTATATAATTTGAGTTTTTTCCCCCTTTTGCAAATATATGTAAATATTCCATAATGATCTGATCCTCAGTCACATTAGTCACAACAATTACAGAACAATTTTGCTTACAATATTAATTGGATGTGCAATTTCACGATTTAACAGACGGAAACGCAGATAAGTACATATATATGTACTTTATACATACATACATAAATAACATATTGTAGTAATTGGATTCAAGTGCCCTGTTTAATTTAATGTGTGCAATCATAATTAACGGCTTATCATTAACTGAGTAAATTATGGAAGTTTCAGTAATTTTTAGGTAAATGCTGTAAATTTGATTATATAATTACTCAAAATATCCACAAAATAACAATTTTGAAGTGTTTCAAACCTATAGATATATAAACACACCTACACTTCTGGTCACAAAGTTTACCATTTCGTAGATCATCCTCATGGTGATCATCCTCTACTATACAAAACCACCCATGTAATTCTGATTGCGCAATAAAAACGTGATAATTATCTGGAATACCTTGAAATTCAATTTCAATTTCGATACACCGCTCGCCTTATAAGAAGCCGTACTTGACCAGTTGATTCAGATTTAGTGAGAAATTCTTCACGTTCATAACATATTCAGCAGAATGAAGTTTGTTTGTGTGTTTCTTGTAGCTGTTATCAGTGTTTTTTCTATTGCTGCTGCCAGGCCTGGTGAGAATCTCCTTTTGAATTTAATTTATTTTTCTTAAAATATAGTGACATTTTTCAATTGCTTTTTTTTATGTGCGCAATTATTTGATGAGGTGGAAAATTAGTCTTTGATGCAATATAAAACGAGTGCACTTACATAAATATCATCATCATTATCACTGGTTAGATGCATCGATCTTAGCTGCCTAATATTAAAAAATATTTTGATTTTTGTATATCTATTCCGTCCGTCTGTCCATCCATTCACCCGTTTTGATTCTTTAATGCATTGAATTGTGAACTAACATTTTTATAAAAATCGTGATTCTAAGCTCTGAAATAAACGATATTCGACTACTCGTTCATAGAGTTTGAATATTTTATAAAAACTGTGGATATACATGATGTAACCGCGAAAATTGGAAAACTGACCCACTTCTTTAGAAGATTGCTATACGAAAATTCCCATTTTGCACATATTTGGCTGCGGCTTAGAGGGCGCCAACACAGAATTTTAAGAAAAATAATAATATTACAATTTCAAGTGAATTTTTAAAAATAGAGTAAATCGGACAGCCCATTCGTAGAATTGCCAATCAAAAGCTCACAAATAGCATCGATAGTGTATTACTTATAATTAAATGTGAAATTCAAAGTGATTTTTGTAAAATAAAATTACAGACGAATGTTTAGTTTTTCCTCAAACACTCTTGAATTTATTTCAGTAGACAATCTGAGTCAATCTTTCTACGTAAAATTACGATTTTCGCGAACTATTGCTAGAGCGCAAATCATGTAAAATGCCTTTAATTTAAATGACTGATGGTGGAATGTGGGAAACATAACAATATGGGTTATGTTAGCTATAACTACATAGTGGGATATTTGTTTACACTTCCTTGTACTTTAAAATATGCAGGCGTACATCACCAACCACAATAAGTTCCACAAACTCGAACATTTCGAGTTATTTATTTCTAACCTGACACTGAAATAGGTTTTGACGACGATGAATAATGGTCTTCCACTGACAATCCTCCAATCCTAGAATAAATGTTGAAAATGTTCCAGAGACTGTAAGCGACGACGCAGTAAATTTATTCATCGCAGATGACTTGTTCGAATATTTTGTATAAGAAACAAATACGTTTTATGTACTACCAAAATATACATCGTTTTAAAACGCTATAGTTATCTGTCAAATGGAAAATATAACAGCTAAAGAAATGAAAAACTTTTTGGACCTTATCATTTTTATGAGACAGACAAAAGAGATGATTATTGGTCAATGACCCATGCACCAAAATACTATTTTTTGCTCAAATTATATACAGGGACAGATTCCGTCAAATATGAAAAGCTTGGCTTTTCAATAGTAAGGACAAAAAAATAGGCGATGAAGCAAATCGAGTGGCCAAAGTTAGTCCAATATTGAAATATTTTCTTCCGAAGTTCATAAAAGTTTACAAAACTAAACAGCAACTTTCTTTGGAGGAGGATATAACACCATGGTGTAGAAGGCACTGGTATGGGTGTTACATTTTATGTGAATCCGATACAAAATATCATATATATGTAACTTTAAAATCTATTCTGCCCAGGGTCTGAAACTAATAGAAACTATTCATACGGTTGTCTCTCCATATACTGATATGTACTTTACTTTAGATAGATAATTATTACACTAGCGTTGAAAATAGTAAATCATCCGTCTTAGAAAAAAGAATCAGAGTATTAGAAAAAATAGAGGTTTACCCGATTGCTCGATTGCCACGTTCCAATGAAAATTTACCAGTCTAAAATAAAAGAACACATTTCGAGGTAAGATTATGAAAATTTGGTTGAAGAAAACCCAAGATTTTTAATTTTTTTTAATTTATAGAAATTTCACGTAGTTATTAATTTTGCGTACTTCTACAACTAGACGCACAGCGCTTTCGTAATTATGTATTTAGTTGATAATTAAAAAATGTCATTGGTGAAAAAATTGTGTGCCTCCTACTCTTAGATTTTCATAAATGATTTAATATTTATAATTATGTAGTATAAGTCAGTTTTTTGAATCACCGAGCCAACGGATTTTCATCAACACAATTTTGATTGCCTAAACTCTGTTGAAAATCTCTTCCGGAATTCATCGTAATCCTTGCACTGTATTGTTCTACGGATTTATAACGCTAACTGCTTCGAAACAACATGACAATTAACAAGGGTCAAGGCACTCGTTACTTTGTCACCTTACAAGAATATCACTAGTAATTCAAATATGGAAATACATAAGTGTACCTCTTACAAATCATTGCATCTTTTTTATCAATTTTATTGTAAGTTTTAACTTCAATTAAGAATTCTTTTCAAAATTTTGCTAGTATTTTCAGTTGTTTATACATAAAATTTTCATTGTGTCCATTTTCATGATGCTGGACTCCAATGGCGTTTATTGATAAATTTTAAAATTTTTCAGAGCGATGCAATTTACCTAAGGAAATAGGACGTTGTTTTGCTGCTTTTCCCAGCTTCTACTACGATTCCGCTGATGGTCAATGCAAAGATTTCATTTATGGAGGATGTGGAGGAAACGATAACCGCTTCCAAACAAAAGAAGAATGTGCCCAAATATGTGCTTGAAATTGAAATATAAGCTTACATTTTAATAAATAAAACAAATACAATTTCTTTGGAATTTGTATGCTTTAATCCCAAACTAATGCGAAACTCCTACATAAGTACTTGCGAAAAGTTGACTGAGAAAGTTGTTTTAACATTAATCAGCAAAAGCGGATTCTTTCCCAAGTAAATGTTTCATACATTTTTCTCCTTTGAATCAAAAATGATCAAACATTTGGCTCTTTATGAATAAATCAACTTTAAAGCATGCAAGAAATTTCAAGATTAAGTTCAAATTAAAACGTTTAAATAAATTACAGATATTCGAACCGCCACCATAGAGGATACAGAAATGTTAGTTAAATATATATCTCGATATTACTTGCATGTGTTTTGATGGAATGAAAACCTGCGAAATAGTAGCTGGTTCTTTTACGAGAAATCAAGCGATTTTTATAAAATTAAAATTCTTCAATACAACTAATCATAATTCAGGATACAGGTGTGGGAGGATGATATGGCAGAACTCATGGAAAGAGTGCAAATGTGGTCCTTACTCAACCCTGCTCTCCCTCTCAAATCTCACGGGTTACAGGGTGTAAAGTGATCAATCAAAACAACTACAAAGCTTGGTGGTGTTAAAATTTCCCTACCCTACCTACATATGTATAATTTTTTGTTTGACTCATAAAATGCCATATTTATATAATATTGAGTCCAGTCATTTTTATGCTAATTTTTTTCTTTCACTTAGAGGATACACTATGATGCAATGCACAACAACTTTGGAAAGTAAAAACTGTTCCGCAATGATACGGCTTTGATTATAAAGGAATCATGGAATTTCACGGTACTGCTAACATTACATTACAAGATGAATAGATGCTTATATTTAAATTACGGAAAGCAACATGTCTACATGGGTTCAGAATCTCATCAGAGCAATGTCGGTAGTAGTACCAAGAAAAAGAAGGCAACCAAGTGACATTATAATAGTGTCCCAAGTGTCAATTAAGATATAATAAGTCAAAGCCGTCGAGAAACACTTCCTAAGCCATATTTGTAGTGTTTTTATGTAAAACTGACTTTGATTTGAAAAGCTCTTGCGCCCTAAACTGCTATTCATACAGAAAATAATAGTAATAAAGGGTAATAATTGCATATGTGAATGTCCCATGGTCCGATGAATTCGAATGAAGCTGCCTGAAGATTCGGACTAGGGCTGCACATACACACACGCAACTATTGCTCAATTGTCAGATGTAATGAGGTTCCTTTTTGATCAAAACTATTTTACTATTTTGTTAAGTAAGGTATATTAGTAAGTGTATCCTTTGTGAAGCTAAGGAGCCAACCTTAAAATTACTGGAAGACTATTTTCCTATATGGATAGGAGTTTAGCCTAATCACACGCTAATCTCCGAGATCGCCTAACCGATTTCAATGAAATTTTGTGAATGTATATAGTTGGTTCCAGCTTAAATGATAGTATAGTTTTGGACTTGATATGTGGCACTGTTGTATATAACACAACATATTTTTTATTTACCGAAATGTATCGATTTTTCCTATCACTACCCATAGCGACTTCACAAACAAGAAAAGCAAAACCGGTCTTATACTTATAATATCTTTATCTCACTTTCGAAGATTTGATGATGAGAGAAAAGATATTTACTGCCTATCTGAAGGAAGAAAATCATTTAAAACGTGAAAAAGAGCCTTATTAGCTCAGCAGAACACAGAAGAAAAGCTAGAAACAGCAATGTTGAAAGTAAGAGAAAGGGAAGAAAAATGCAAGAAAAACTAGCGGCGAAGATCAGCAAAGGTACTAGGAAAAACTAATAAAGGGATAAACACACAAGCTGCAAATGAGAATAGTCATTACGTCGAACACTATACGCCAGTATTGTTCGAAACCACTACAATCAGAAGAAGAAATCACAACAGAAAATCGAAAAAATATTTCACAAATAAAAACAAACAAAAATATTTTACAGGAGCCAGTTGACGAAATAGAGAATATAGAAGCAACATCACCAAATTTGGAAGAAAGAAACCAAAGGACATCGGCAATAATGGACAATAAGAACAGCATCACATTAAAATAAAAAAAAATATTAGTTATAACAAAAATAATAATATTGCATAATCTATATATAAAAAAAAAAAAACAATTAAACAAGCTGGAATTGGTCTAAGACCAATTCTTATGATACCCTAGTTCAGGGATGCCCAACCCATAGCTGACATACTCCTGGTCAGTAGCATGACAATTTAATAAAACCGAAAACTATACAAATAATCAAACAAAATTCATACCTACAATTAATGTATAAACTAAAGAAATGTCTGAACGACTATGACCATTAACAGCGGTATTGTATTTTATAGAGCAAATAATTTTTTAGTCAGTTCATGCCCGAGTTAATGATGAAATGAACAACATCAAAGCTCTTGAGAGAGCCAGAGACACTACAAAAGATCATGATAATTGATTGTTTCGTTTGAAAATAATAGGGTAATTCATAAGATTATGGTAAGATCGTTAAACCATCCTATTATCACCTCTTAAAGAGAAGGACCCTGTAAATAGAACATTTTATATGAAGTGTTAGCTTAATCAACCAGTCGGGAGTGAAATCTAAACTGTTATGGAGAAATCAGTGAGTTCTAGATGAAGTTGGTGAATATAAGCAATGAAGGTGACTGAACTTATCAGGCAATGCTCGGCAAAGCATCTATGTATAGATAGAATATAGCCGTTATTTGTAGAAAGCATTTGCTCTATTAAGAGAACCAAAATTATAATATTTTTTATAATAAAAACATAATTAGAAATATGTTACTAAACTGCAAAGATATATTAAGAAATTCAAGGGTATATCAGATCAAATATGATTGTTGTGAATGCATTTAAATACGTCCAAAGAGACGTGAAATTAAAATAAGATTTCAAGAACACATCACAGCTTTTAAAAATAATAAAGACGATTCAGCTGTAGCTTAACACTTAAGAAAATTTAGAAATAGAAAGCGCAAAGCAGCAAAATAATAAACACGTATGAAATTATAGACTACAGTTTGCGTATCTTCCAAATTGCTGCAAGTATGTTCATCTGCCTAAATGAGTTCTCACAGTAATAATTCAGTAGCTTTTTAACATTCTGTGAAGATAGTCGAACAGGCCGAAACAATTGTCGATTTGTCTAAAAAATTTAATTTTGAAATTTAAATAATAAAAGTTAGCTAAAACTCAATGCGTTTTGATAAATTATAAGTGTTTTCCACGGGATCAGACCAAGTATTGCATACCGACTCCTTCACTTTCAAAGACAAAAAATTTTTGAAGTACCTGCAAAATTAAAAGATGTTATTCTGCTATCTGGTCTGATTATCTGAAATTTGATTAAATGAAACCAGAGACTCCACCTACAGACTCGGTCTAATGGAAGATACGACACAGACAGAAAAAATACACCTTTTTGTTTTCTAACTTAAGGCGCTATTTATTTGCTTGAATTTATTGTTAATACATACTTCAATTATCATCGAGCAGAAGGAAAATAGAAGTTTTCCATTTTTCTGTAGGCAAATTATTCCAGAAATATTGAAAGATGGGAAATGCGCCTCGGACAGACTAGTTCAAGGCGATTTAGGCTGAGTGTGCAAGATTTGACCGGATTATGCCATTACACGATTATTTCAAAACAACGGTAAATTCAAAAGTATTTAAAGTATTGAAAAAACTCAGTATTTATGTTTTAACTGCACGACGAAAATGTCTAAAGCTTCATAGGAGATGCTCTATAAGAAAACCGAACCAGGAATGATCGCCTCGATCAGATAATAATTTGGTCAAGAGTGAGTCGGACTAGCACAATCAGACTTTCTTGCCAAAACGAATAGTCGATCGACTGAATTTAAGTAAGCATATTGAAATCTAATCTAAATTTGCCTGTGATATCTGAAAAATTAATTGTGCCACATTATTCTGGAACATTAGTAAATACGTTATCGATTATTGTATTTACCCTTTAGTTAACTCTTATATATCATATATCTTAAACATTAGTATATTGTCAAATTTCAATAATCTTCAAGCAGGCTGAATGATATTATAAGAGTTGATTTTATTAATAAGAAATGTGTGCTTGAACGGCCTTTGCCCGGAGCAGGCTGGATATGCTAGGGGTCTGTTCTCTTTCCTATCTATGGATGAGCTGACAAACTTATCTCACCGAGACCTAATGTGCTTCATTAAGAGGACAGGAAATTTATTTAATTAAACAAAAATAAACTGAAAACATGCCATACTTTTTCTAAATACCTTGTTGCAATACTTATACTCCTATAATTATTCTATCTGTTTTACTGAATGTGAAAATCAAAGTATGTTTCCCGTTGTCTTTTGTTGACCGCTATTGTATCTAGCCTTACAGTTACCAACTTTGAAAAACCTCCTGTATTAAAGGAACCATTTTAAAAAGATGTCTTAGCGCAGTAGAACCTAGATGATGCAATGACGGTTTAATACCTTTCACCTTCCTGTATAATAAATTAAAGACAGGGAAAATATACTATAGAGGACAGCATATTTAAAATAGCACCAGCGTTGAGCGGAAAATATCGAATAGAGAGTTCAAAAAAACTAAAATGAAAAAAATAATAAGGTAATAAAAAGTATCTGAATTTCATCATACATCATTACTTTTGATTATGGTTTTGGGTTAAGTACGGCTTTGATGCTGGTGCCGAAACCAAATCGAAATCCAGATCTAAGGCAAATTCTACCATTAGCCTTACCATTCACCCATCTCTGATGTTTTAGACAAACAAGGAGAAAATTAAAGCAATTGTGGGAAGTAAACAACCTATAGGTCAGGAGGTATCTTCAGTATGATCCATTAACGCTTCGTTAATCTTTTTTCCGTAAGTTTACATTATCCGTAATAAAAAATATTCAGGTGAGCATGGAAAAAGTTAAATTAACAGATGCTTGTGGTTCGCCATATGTTAATTAATTTAAAAATGAAATAACATCACAGATGTTTACTGCACGAAAGTATCACGACGGGAGTCATAACAATGTTTAAAACCAAAGGTGAGTGATTTAAAATATACGAAAGTGGTTTGCACAGTCTTAATCGATTTTTAAAAGGAATTGGTCACTAAAATTTTCTCAGTCCTTATCTTCATACAGTGTTTCAGTGCAAATACAAATAGCAAAAAATGAAATGGTTTCTTCTTAACATAATCTTAGCAATGTTTGTCTTGAAGATTCTTGGAACAGCAGAAGAAATAACGAGTGAGTTAAATTTTTTAGAAACTAAATTTTCATGTCTTAATCAACAGTAGACTTTGTAGAGTTTGTCATTAGTTTTTCGGATAAATTAGTTACAACTAATTACGCAGATCTTCTAGTATATTAGCAAGTTAGGCAATCTCCAGTATTTCAAAAACTATTTTAAAATAAGCTTTACGTTTACTTCATTTGATATCATGCAGATTCAATTAAAAGTGTTTATTTCTGTTCTATCATTGACAAAATCATGTCGTTGACTAAAAAGCAAATCGTTGTTCGAGTTGTTAAATGTTAGTTGGTTTAATTATTTCAGTTTGGAAACTGATGTTTGAAAAATCGTTATCTTCAAACAATAAATTGACTCCTCTACATTTTTTTTTTTTTTTTTTTTTTTTTTTTTTTTGGTTAGTAATGGATCTAATAAACATGCTTGATTTAAAATAAAAATTTATGAATACTCAAATTAAAATTATTTGGACACTTAATTCTGAAATTCATTACAGTTCCAAACGTATGCAGTCTACCTCGCAATCTCGGACTATGTAGAGCTTCGCGTCGAGCTTATTATTATAATACAAAAACACAAAAATGCATTCGACTTATAAATGGTGGATGTAGAAGACACGAAAATCTTTTCAGGACAAGACAAAATTGCGAATTGACATGCGTCAAAGCCCAACCAACCTAATAAGTTTCATAAATATGTAAGCTGGAATGTTTAACAAAAAAAAATTGTTTGTTTTAATGCTTCATGGGATTTATGTAAATAATAGATCACAAACTTGAAAACAATTTTTAATAATCTATTACTAAGAGAAATCTTACCCTTCTAGTTATTAAGCAAAATCATTTCCACTTAGACTTTCAGCCAGCGGAGCTATATATGTACATAAAAAAAACCAATATGATGCAAATACATCAAGTTACCAGTTCACAATTTGCTCGTAACCGCTGATGCATTTCAATGCAAATACGTTCTTAGTACTACTAGTTAGTTGGTAATCAATTTATGACGCGTTCATGATTAGTCAACTGTGCTAGTGGCCAGACTATCAGTTGCATATCGATATCGTATTATTTGTGACAAGCCATCAATTTGAAAGATCAAATGTTTAATAATAAATTCATAGGGAAAGTAGAAAAATACCTTTTACTTATATAAATATAGATTCTACTAGAAATCGTAAAGATTTCAAAGAAAAAGCTGGGAATGAAGCTTACTGAATGGAAAGAAAGTCAATCGAGCAATGCGCATGTGGATAGGTGCAATATTTTTTTTTACTTATAAAAAAAGCTGAAATTATATCATAAAAGTTAAATAAAATCCGACAGTTCAATAAATCTTTTACGAAACATGATGCGTTTCAATCTGACAGCAGTGTTATGACACCAAGAGTATAATTTTCCTAAGAAACTGGAAGATTATATAAGCTGTGTTCTTGTGTGTACCTTGTTCTAGAACTCCCATATACTGAAGAGAACAAATTGTTCTGTCGATTGAAGCGCACTATTTATACTGTTCGCTTCATTTAAATCTTCTATGAAAAAGTGTAAAGCGTTCTGTTGTGTATCTTTTGCTCTGCTCTGTTCTGCGGACACAAAAGAACGCATCTATAGTTACAGTAAGTGGCAGCACTATTTACCGCCTTTTGTTAATATATTTTATTTTTATTTATTTTTATGGATTTTGTATCTGAAATTTCACCTGTGACCTGTAGAAGAGAAAGTGAAATTTCTAAAGCAAGTTCGAAAAATTGTACGTGTAAAATAGAGCTTGCGGATCAAATACCAAAAGTTTGCTTAGTCACTTACTTGTAATATTGGTAGACGGTTGTTTTCAGTAGTATAGATAGAAATAAGTAATACGAATTTGGAATTGCAGTTAGAACGTACTACTACAAACAAAAAATTAGTGATGGTAGTTATGTAAATCTTACCACCTGATAACGAAATAAATCAAGGTAGCGATGCTATGCGGCTTTAGACATGACTTAACACTGAATAGTAATAAATATTACACTTCCCCTATATCAACTCGTTGATATCTTCAGTGTTATAACAGTTTAATTTTGTTTAAATATTTTTAGATGTATTGTCCGTGGCCGGATATTTGAATGTTGACATATGTATATGCGTATGTACGTCCATATGCATTTATAGGGTCCTTTTAACAGTAACAACAGTATTTAAAATAGGCATTAAAAGCCAAAATGTTTCAATGGAAACTCTATGTGAGAGAGTTGCCACACTTTGGCCATGTTGGAAGTTAAAATTATTTTTTTATAATATTAGCATGTCCATACAAAACGTCAGTTGCTAATTTGTAGACTGATTTGCAAGAAACTATGAAAAATTGAAATATTACGAAGTAGTTGTCCGATTGTACCTATCTAAAACTTGAAATTACTGGTTTTATAAAGTTAGTATGTACAAAATTTCAGCTCGCTGGGGCAATTCGCTTATATGTAAGTTATCGTGCGAACAGACTAACAGACGGACATCCCAAAATTGAAATCTTCACGATTCTGTGCATGTGTATCTAATTCATTTTTTGTACCGTCATTACAAACTTAGTATGTATACCCTAAGATTTCATCTAGGGTATAAAAATAAGTGGATAGTGATTGTGATCCGAAATGGATACAGCTGTCTGAATACAGTTTTTTGTGTCATCGGTTGGTATTTAGATCTGTTTTTTGTTTTAAAAGGCTCCCAGTTCTAAAGAAAAACTATAACTCCTATATTTTTAATTATTTTGTAAATACATTCCGTGGTAGAAATTGCTTACAATTTTACCTTGTCTATTGTCCTGCAACGGGCAGGTCTTATGAAAATCAATACTAATTTGACTGAAAAGCATGAAGGTGTTTACAGTTCATTAGTCCGATGAGCCAGTAAATCTCATCGAAGGCTCATTGGATATCATGAAACTGCTTCCTATATATAATTTCTATTAGGAAAATTTGAATTAATTTTTGTGATTTATCGGATTTTAATTAATTTTTTTATTTGTTCTTCCACGGAAAGACTGTCGCCCATATGCTGAACAAGATGTTTTGCCCAAATTCTTACGCCTCAGCGTCTCAGAGTTTGATTTGCAACCAGAGTTTGAATTCGGAAAATATATGAAATCAATCGTAAAATCAGATTCTCATTTATGTACTCATGTTGACACTCATTGACATTAATGCCGAGATATTGCCAAAAAAGTGAAAACAAGTGCAGCAACTGTGTAAAGTATTAAGAACAGAGATAATGTGAAGACATACAAAAAACAAAAATGTGCAAAAAACAACTGTGTCACAACAAAAAACATCAATTAAAAGAGCAAGAAACTTGTATAAACGTTTGCTAGCCAGTCCAGATGATTGCTTGATTATGGATGATGAATCCTACTTTAAATATGATCTTAAAACTTTGCCAGGTCCTCAATTCTACAATGCTGTCGATAAGAGGAATGTTCCAGATGAAGAAAAAGTCATTCCACATGAAAAATTTGGAAAAAAGGCAAGTAATATGGCAGTGTGGCCAACGAAGTAGACCCTTTTTTATGAAGGCACCATAAATTCCGAAATTTATATGAAGGAGTGTTTGTAAAAAAGGCTACTGCCCTTAATTAAAAATCATACTGCATCACCATTATTCTGGCCAGATCTTGCAACAGCACACTATGTTTCTACAACTGTGAAATGGCTTGCAGAAAGCGGCGTTAACGTTGTCCCGAAAAGAGACAATCCACCCAATACGCCAGAACTCAGGCCTATAGGAAGATACTGGGCTCTGGTAAAGAATATATAGCGTAAAGAAGACAAATGTGAAAGCTCATTACCACATTTCAAGAATTTATAGATTTCTGCCAATAGAAAAGTGTTGCCAGAAACTTTGCAAAAATGAATGAAAGGTGTTAAGAGAAAAGTGAGGATATATTCCAGAAAACGATAAATACATAATTTTAATAATTGTTCTATTACTCTACTACTCTAATGAATTAAAGAAAATAAAACATAATAATACATAGAACAAGAATACAAGTATTGTTAGACTTGTACACTTGTAGTTTTGTGGAATGGGGCCCTGGTATTGACATTATTACTACAGGCGGGGGAGCAAAAGAGGACATATTCGAAAAATAGACTTTCGGAAGCCTTGAGGCAGCTTGAAGAAAATTCCACTATGAAAGAGTCCGGACAAATCTCCGAATAATGAAATTATTAGTTGATTGATAATGTTTTTTCAAGGACGCTATTGTGAAGATGATCTAAAATGTTCCAATTATCAAAATATTGTAAATAGGTATTCTCTTCAAGACAACCTACTATCACAGAGCTCTGGTCGACTCGTGACAAGAGGCAGGGAAAACTCAACTAAGGCAAAGTCCACGCAAATTGACAAGCCACACCCATAGTAGATCTAGTAACTACTGTTTTTTTTTTTTTATTATTATTATTACTAAGCTACTCTCAGGGGATACAATATGATGCAAAGCACAGCATTGCAGGAAGGATATAGGGTTGGTGGCATTTGATATAAATGTGTGAGGCCACCTACAATTTTAGGTTCAATTACAGCACATATCACACAATAGATTTAAGGAAATGGAACCAGATTTAAATGGTTAAGTTATTGGAATACCTATGCGCATAGGGAATATAAAGAAACTTGTCTTACGGTCAACTGTTCTCTTTAGTATGTTATTAGTTCTTCTTTATTTTGACAAGTGATAGAATTGCAAAAACCTTAAATAAACTCCGAACCACAATACAAAATATGACTTGGATATTCAGAATTATCATTTTTAATTACCAACGAATACTTGAAACTTCTCAATATCATTTTGAGCAGGATACTGAAAGACATACAATGGAAAACCACCCCCCTACACCACATGCAAATATGCGATTTTGAAATTAACCTGGACATGATTATGGTATCAAGGACTATCAAAAGCTGCTACTAATGTTTCACAATAGGTGCATAAATAGAAGCAAACGAAGGAACCATCAGACCAATTCAATTCTTATAATAATCACAGACAAATGTTTATACAGATATACTCCTCTGAAACTTGGTAACTAAAGATTACAAAATATGCGCAATTCCTTAGCCTGTAAGTAGACAGAGAACCTAAAGCAACTAAAATTTCGAAATAACGACTTGTGAAAAAATTCGTAGTTGTATTACTAATATATAATAAAAACAAAAATTCAGAAGCAGTGAATAAAATATTCATAAGACTTAAAAACTTTACAAAATTTCTGACATAAGAACATCTTTTCTGACAGCATTATTGAAACCTTCCTTGTACCTATACCAAATTGGACTTTTAACGATCAAATCGGTTCCACCTAAAGTAAAGAACAAGCAAAAGATAATCAAAAGTCGTGAGTTATTCAATATTTGAATACATACCTTCTTGAACAGTGAGTGTAGCTTGTTTTGTTACGAGTCTTCCAAAGAAATCCTTAGAGGTCTGCAAAATAAAACAAATGTCAGCAGTAAAATCAGTAAATATTTTCAATTCAACTTTTTAATCACATTTGTGGCGGTGGTGCTAACCAACTACATAGTACTTTCCTTTCCCCTGTGTTAAACTAACATCAGAAGTGAGTGGCTGCACAAAAGTTCTCTATCGTAAAAGGAGCCAACTACAGAAGTCCCTGGCGAAAAAAGATCAACTCTTTAAGCGAAATAAATGTTTTTATAGTTCAGTTATATACTATTTATTTAGTAATCCTCCATTATGGTCGAGTCATTTTTCAGAATCCCATCAGAGATTTTCTTTGCTATTTTCCTGGATTGAAAGTGGTTTTTGTGCAGCAAAAAGGGGATAAGATGTAGCCACTGGGGGATAGCCGTCAATGGTATAGAAGTAGAAGATTATTGGGGGAGAGAGAGGTGGGCGGACTAGACTATAAAGACGGTTTCGGCACAAGTAATCTGAAGCTCGTCTAATTGATTTATTTGATATTAAAACGCAAGCCGATGTCTTTCATGCGATATCTTTTAAGGGCGATGGCAAAAAGTAAGACTACGTGGAAAATCCTTTTACTTCATGATGGGATTTCCACTGATTTGATTTGTGATTTTAACTTTCTTAGAGAATGCTTAACTGAATTCGTGCATATTTTTAAGAAAATTAATTTCGATATGAAAGTTAAAAACTTCTTTATACATATATACATATATGTACCTACCCCCTCTCTATATTATCAAGTTATTTATTTGTTGACAAATACGAAACTATTTTCATTACTTGACTTGAAGACATGTAAGAACAGTAGATATCCAGTTTTATCAGTTGACTGCATGGGTCAAATTATGCTAATGTCTTTTCTACTTAAAAGAAATAGATCAAATTAGACCTTCGAACAATGTAATCCAAGTCCAAATCATGTCATCTGAAGCTTTAAATTAAGAATCCTTTAATTGATAAATTTACTGGATACTGTCTCGTAAAGCTCGAATATTAAATTTATATATTGTTCACGAGTAGAATGGCTTCAATAAATTGATTGTAAATAATTTAAGACAAGAGATACTTCATCTGATCTTGTCGGCTCACAAACAAATACGATTCGACATTGTAACTTACTCAACCGAAACAATTTTTTATCACTAAACTAGGCAAACTCACTGGCAAGCCAATAAAAACGAATGGATCGACTCGGTACTAGCAAGAGGGAATATTGAAACAACCGTTCAATATCTCCAGCAACCAAGCAATCATGATGGAAATTCTCAGCCAGTATTTGCCAAGCACCTGCACCTTACTTGTAATAAAATCCTCAATATCCTGTCCACAAGATATCATACTACACTCAGGCTCTTAGAGAAGATGGACGCTACACTATAATCGGAAAAGAAATACTCTGAGGCTCCTTGTACAGAGACGTTTTCCAGTTTCTGTAGTGGTTGAACAGAATACAGATTTAAATAGATTTGTTCTGTGAGACACTTATCATCCCAAAATAGGGGACTAGAGAAGAGCAGCTGAAGTCTTCAGTCACGCATTATTATATGAGCCATAAACTCTTTAAATCCTATTAATTAGCCGATGAAGACGGAATATTCCATAAATAATTAAATAGAACTTTAAAATCAACCTTTTCTTGTGGATATGTACAACCCTAAGGTATGAAGAATTAAGGTGAGGTATACACAAAGAAGGAGATACACCCATTCAAGTCATATCGCACTTCATTTGTTCTGTGGTAAAAATCGTAAAATGGCATATAAAGGGACCAAGCGCTTAAAATGTAACCATTAAATCCAAGACAATTTGAATACCAAAAAGGACAATCCACCGAATTAGCTTTAATAAACCTAAAAAAAAAAAGGTATTGACAAATAATTGTTCACTAATCAGATATAGTGTTAACTCAACGTATACTCGTATGGGTCTAAGACCCTAGATTAATGCCTGTATGTAATTTTGTATGGTCACCTCTATGTGCTAGTATGATTTTTGAAATGGTTTTTCGCATATATTTCTAAAACGGATTATCTGACAATAAAAATTGTTATAACCAATTTCATAGGATTTCACATTCTGAAGAACTTTTCAGTATATTAAAACCGTCTAGGAATGATCGTTTTCGTTTTACTATTGCTATAAAAACACCATGTATCAAATTTCAACTCTCTACGTCGACGCATTCTCAGGCAGTGCCCAAATATATAGTGAAAAACGACAATTTTTGTATGACAACCCTAAGAAGGAGTTACCAGATTCGGCCAATTTTCGAACTTAATTAATTTTTTTATAAAAAAGGTGAGAAACCAAGCTTAAAATTATTTGCAGTACATTTTATATTTAGATTTTAGCTGGGCGAGTGGCCCATGCGCTGCAGCCAGCAGTATTTTTTTGGAAGAGATTTCTTCGAAGTCGGCAGGCTTTAAGAAGTATGAGCCAAAAGCCTGGAATCTACATTGCGCAATGGCCTCGCATTCATACAGGACGTGCTCCAATGTTTCATCCTCTTCGAAGCATAACCTACACACATCAGTGGATGATATGCCTATCCGATGAATGTGTTTAAGTTTACAGTGTCCGGTTAGGATTCCTGTAATGATTCTGAGAGTTGATTTCTAGATAGCCCTAAAATATCTAGGCTCTTCTTTGAGGAAGTTTTGCATGGTAAGCTTCACGGTATTGTAGGAGATACCACAAAAGGGTTTTGGTCCTATAAAAGGCACAAATTCTCCTTTTTTGGGCAGTAAGTCCGCATTTTCATTCCCGTCAATTCCCGAGTTTCCTGACACCCACTGAAGTGTTAGGTGGTTATATGGGCCAAGGTTCGGTAATGCTTGAATACATTCCCACATTAACTTCGTTTTGACCTCAGGTGATGAGATGGCTTTCAAAGCCGCTTGACTATCTGTATAGATATAAATATTTTGCAGTACATTTAGCAGAATGAAGAAGCATTAAAGGCGAATTACATTTTAATCATTTGTCATTTGTCCATAGAAACACATACATTCCACATTCCTTCAAATAATATAGAATTATATTGGCTTTATCTACCTATATAGCATCCCTCAATTCGCGAGATCTACTAGAACAGTCGATTGCATTCTGCTCAGATCTGAATATTTGATTACTAAACGCCTGTTTTTCAGTCATGCCATAAAACTTTACAATTCCTTACCATCAAGTGTTAAAATATCTATTGTCTCGAGTTCTTTTGATAACACCAAAGAAAAAATTTTTGAAGTCATGCTTCAAGCAGCAGTGACTAAATATCTAGGAGTGAAATACATTGATGTTGCATATGCATATATCAATAAGAAGAGATATCATTCACCAGCACGATGGAGCACCTGGACACACCGGACGAAATATCCTGCAGTGGATGAACACCTATTACCGAAATAAGTGGATTGGACGGCACGGTCCTTTTCCTTGGCTACCACGGTCTCCTGATTTAACACCCTTAGACTTTTACCTCTGGGGAACTATGAAGGAGATTATGTACGCGTCGGAAATATCATCAAGACACGAACTTATACACAGAGTCCAAGAAACTTCCAACAAAATTAAAGAGGATTTGGCAGCAACTGATCTTAAAAGATCTATTAAGCGTAGAGCTTTACTTTGTATTCAAAATGACGGGGGGCATTTTGAAAATATTTTAAATAGTTAATGTTATTAATTGTTCCTATCTCGATCATAATAAATAAATATAAAAATGTTGTTTATGGTTTTAATACTATTTCATATTTTCTTGCAAGGTAGCCTTTTCATGCATTAGAATAATTTTTGTGTCATAATTTATAAACGGTGAAAGGTACAAAATGAAAACAAAGGGCGTTTTAAAGAAAACAATCTTAGCTTCTAACAGGAGTAAGACAGAAAAAAAAATTATAAGGTTTTTATTTTAGTTTTTTTGCTTCAAAGACATAAAAATGAGGTACAAAAGCTGAAACTTGAAGTTTGGCAGACCGTTTCTTCTAAACTACATACTGTAGAAGAAGCACTGACACATTGAATCAAAAGGGCAGGAGGTTCTCTATAAATTAGCACCTCGACCATCTTTCTACTGTTTGCCGTTTAGGAGATATAACTGTTTTAGTACAAACCTACGTTTCACGTACCCTTAGTCCTGTAACCCCGATTATCTCGGAAAGGGTTGAGAATGCAACCCCCTCTGCCATAAAATTTTTTTCATTTCTCGACATGACCTATCGCCTCCTTCATTATTATCCACCACCTGTATGTTTCTTGCCTATGTGGAACGTAACTTGTATACAAGTAAAAAAGATTGTATCTTAATTGCACAATGTCATTATCATTAGTATGAATAAATTGAAATAGAAATTGAGATTGAAATTTTATTAGCAAACATTTCTGTTTCATAAGCTTAGGAAGTATCTCCCGAGGGTATATTAATTAGACATGCTGATACCTATAAATAATTTGTTCGTAAGCCTGCCTCCTAGAAAACAGCTCTCCAAACAAAAAACTATGTATGAATGCCGCTCTAAGCTCATTTTCTAACATTTGTTTGTTCCAGTATTGGGTAAAGAAATTTATCTGTTAAGACTTTTCTCTTTTATTATATTAATATTACTAGCAAGAAGTCATAAGAAATAATATTTTCAATGGGCTTTCATTTATTCAAAACACGTATGTATCTACTCAGTATGTACTCATCGACCGTGTATGGTCATACATAGAACCTTTTATAAATTATTTACTTTTTATAAACACATATAAATCTAAAAAGGGGTGGTCTAATCTACACGGGAATGTATTCACATCCATAAAACCTCTCGATTGCTTCTATTGGAATCTGGAAATTACTTTACCAAGAGATTGGTTTACTGGCAGGCCCTGCTATAATGGCCTTAAATTGTCTGGTACAAATAAATTGCTTTACATAATTTATCTCTCCAGAGAATGTTCTCTGAAGGGATACTGATTGATTTTGCAAATATTTCATGAGTTCGTCATTATATATCATAACTCAAATCTATGTAGCTTCATATAATATGACATCACGATGAAGTATTAATAAAATCGATCATAATTTTTTTAGGAAAATAAGAGTATTGTGTACAAGTTTATTGGTTTAATTAATATTATTAAAACATTGGCATTGGTGAAGACGTATCTGGTGGTAATACGATTATAATGGCAAGAAATATCAGAAATCAGTGACTAAAACATATTCATCAAGCAAGAGGACTTGTGCAAAAGAAAAAAAAATAATGGTTAATAATTTTGGATTCAATTGTGTCAACCAATTACGTATATGTATATCAGGGTTGGATAAAATTTATTATGTAATTGATACATACAAGTTATCCTATAAATAATGCGCTTTTTTATTTATTTTCATTTTTTTATTTTTAAAGATTCTCCTTAATTTTCTACAATGCCGTTCCATCTTCCTGGTATACTTTCAATGTCCCTCTTCCAAAATTCACTTGTCTATGGCGAAAAATACTCCTCCTGTACCGTTCTAAACTCATCTAAAGAATTCATATTATTTCTGCCCAAATGATTTTGAAGACTTTGAAATGAGTGATAATCAGATGGGGAGCTGTCCGGTGAATACACATTCACACTGTGCGAGATTAGACTCAGAATGCTTTTGTGTGTTACCCATTGACCGAATTTGCTGACTTTTCCGATGAAAAGCAGGTATCGACGAATTTTGAAGCTTCTTGACAGCTTCTTAACAGTAACGATGGGGTTTTGTGCCACCAGGGTTTGAAGGACGTCCTCGTCAAGCTCGCCAGATCTTTCAGGACGAGAATCTTCTTCTAGGCTCGTGATTACCGGCTCAGAATTTCTGAAATCACTGTTGACACTGACATCCTAGTCAAGATATCAGATATTATTTTTAGTAAGGGTATGATTACGTTCAGAATCGTTAATAAAATGTTTGTACAGTAAGAAAAACGCGTTGCAAACTACGATAAGCCAATCGCTCTGAGGAGATTTAACAGTTCCCTTAGAAATGTCCTCCAGTTCGCCAAGGTCCAAATGCGATTTCTGAAAGGAGACAATACTATGTCTAGCTATTACCGAGAATTTTCACAAGGGTGTATAACAATTTCGTCTTGCTTCTGAGAGAATCTGCAAGAGGAGCCTGTGGCTTTGGCGACATTTAAAAGGCGATTACTCAGGGACAGTATCATGTATTATTATTTTTCATGTATATAGCATACTATGTTTTCTGTATACTCTAATATTGACTTTAGTTGAAGTCATTGGACGGCATTCTGTCACACTACCATTTGTGTAACTAGAATATCTATTTTCTATTCTATTCTATTCAATTCTATTTCTATTATCATATACGGTGGAATTTTTTGTATAGAAGTATGAAAGATGTAAATATGCTCGAATCGGTCGAACAAAACCTGTCCTAAGATCTGTCTAAAATTCAATATTGTAATACCTTATGAACTGAAATGTCACAGCGTTACCTTTCCATGCCGATTCAAGAGGAATTTTTTGTGTTGCTTCGTCATTAGGTGACTAATGTCATTTCCAGAAAATTTGTTTTGAGTTTTTCATATTTTATTGGCTGAAATACGTTTTGAATATATTAAAATATTTAACAAAACATTAGGTTCTTTGATTAAATCCCTTCGGGAAAAGTAATTATGTGTTAGTGGGAAAGCAAAGAAATTTCCAAATAGAAAATTTTTTTCACTGTGATAAAGAAGTTTGAAATTGAGACGAACAAATTTGTGACAATTGTCGCCAAAGGAGGCAAGCAACCAATCGACAGATAATTCGGCCGTACCTCGTTAATCTTTGTATCATTACCTAGGTGACTAATAAAACTTTTCAAATTGTATTAAATTAAATTACAGTATCAATTACGCAAGGGCTTTGAAAACTTTTTTGGTTGCTATGTGATATTTTTCTGCAAAATGTTTTCTGATCTTGCCTTTAATCTTGTCTGCAAATAAAGACCACTGATCACATTGACATGCCAACTTTATCAAAATATTCAACACAAAAGGTAAGACAAAAATTCCCGTTTTATAATTTGAAAATTATGTCAAACTGACTTGTGGCTTTTACAAATGGGAGAGGATGTAAAAGTGAAAAAAATTTTGAAATTCTTCTTTGAACTCTATGAATCATCGAATATGTCTCGAATCGACTGTAAAAATAACGAAAACCAGAAAAAAAACATCAAATGGAGACCTAGTGTTGTCTAAAACATTGTTGGTACATTCGGCAATATCAATCAATGTAGCAATCGTTGCAAGATTGCCTCCATGATGAAATCTAATGCACCTTGAGAAGATTTGCTCCTAGTCCACAACTTTACAGTGCTTCTGCAAAATGGCAGATTGCAATATAAATACATACTATAGAACCACCTCTTACTCGGAGCATGGTCGTACGAATCAAGCTTTGGTTAACCAATATTGGTCAATAAAGCACAATATACATATAAAGGAAAAGTGAAAAAGTATTAAATTGAAAATCGCTTTCATTACTTGTACTAGATGTTGTGTCCGTCCTAAAAAAATCGTAAAAAAAACTATTCAAAGTATCTATAGTTGTAAGAGAGTTTATAGATTTCTTGAAAAATTTACATTCAATACTCCGGTGCATTTCACAGACTCTTATGGAAAAAAAAATAAATATTTACCTCCTCCAATCTATTGAAATACTCTTTCGCAACAAACATAAACTTGCAAAGTAGCCGGCGGGCGGTTCATTCTTTATACACATGAGGGAAAAGGAGGAAACATCTAGTTCCCAATAGGTCACCATATTATCATGTGCAGGAGGAACGTATTACAAAGTTTTCATTGCTTCTCCACGAGTCTTGTCTGCAATTCAGTTTATTTTCAATTTCCCACGTAATTTCACTTCACAATTGAAATTCAAATAGACGTATATACAATGAGACAAGAAGAGAGTATTTTGCGCAATATTCAAACGGCAGTAAGAAACTATTTACCAGTCATCAGATTGGGCTGGACAGGGAAGGCTAGTTCATAAGTTGTAGAATAAATTTAAGTAAATTTGATGATTGATAGTGCTTATTCTAGTTTTATTACTGTAAATAGAATTTGTACTTACACAGAAAAATGGAGGAAAATATAGAGACCATTTAAGTAATTGCTCGATTCGCTTAACTTCATTGCAATCAAATGGACTATAAATACGAAATTTCTGTGGGGTGTGTACCTTACTAGATAATGTGCAGTTTTTGCAATAAATAAACTAAGATAAAGAGATTAACGAAATACAGAATAATCGTAAGAGATGTCTACGTTCGTGTTGTGGGTTGTATATGGGATGAAAAGCAGCATATGGTTAGATATTCCATATAACTCTCCGATTCCGAAATATATAGCAATTTAAATGGTGATAGTTGATAGTAAGACAGTTGAGATTTTGCCAAAGCAATATCGGCCAAGTAATCGTAAAACAGAGAACGGTTCACCATATTGTCATTTTCTATTATTTCCTTAGAACATAAAGACAACAGGAAGTGTTGATTCGTGTGCATGAGCGTGGCTTTATTCAGAGTATCATGAAGTAGGTCAAAATTATATTGAAGAAGAAGAAGAAATGTATTTTCAGCTGTCAAACGAAGTTTTCCTAATTTGAAAGAATTTGAATCTTGTGAAAATTACGTGGGAAATCATTTTTTAAGCAAATACATTTATAATATATTATTTTGTGTACTTTACACACATTTTTATATTAAATTAAATTGAAATTAATAACAACAAGTAAAAAAGCTAGAATTGGTCTAAGACCAATTCTTATGATACCCTAGATGAATGCCCGTATTAAATTTCGTATGGTCACCGATCTATTCAAGTATTGATTTTGAAGTGGTTTTTCGCATATATTTCTAGAACAGTTTGTCGCACAGAAAAAATGGTTATAACCAATTTTATAGCATTTCGTATTCTGCAGAAGTTTTTAGTTAGACTGATCGTTTTCAAAGTATACGTAAAAAACCGAAATTTTTATATGGCAACACCAAGAAGGAGTTCCCCGATTTAGTCCATTTTTGACATTTTATTTGCTAATGTAGTAAAAACATCATGTACGAAATTTCAGCTCTCTACGTCGATGCGTTCTCTGGCAGTGTCCAAATATATAGCGGAAAACGAAATTTTTATATGGCAACCCCACGAAGTAGTTGCCCGATTTGTCTCATTTTCGAACTTAATTTTACTTTTTTTTTTTTAATTCCATGTACAAAATTTCAGCTCTCTAAGTATACGCGTTCTCGAGTTATCGTGCGCACAGACGGACGGACGGACGGACATGCAAAAATCGAAATAGCTTTTAATATTATGAATGGGTGTCTAATCCATGTTGCTCTACCATCATTATTTCGAGGTGTTACAAACGGAATGACAAACTTAGTATACCCCTATGATTTCATGTAGGGTATAAAAACGATGAAATATCGAAGATTTGTTTACGTTTGCGACAACTGAGAAATCCCTTGGGTATTTGGCGCATTGGCAGCGACTGTACTGAGTTTTCACTACAGCGGCAATAGATACTAACACAACCAGAATTTAACTACGCTAAATTTGGCTTATCACACTTTCTGTAGTCTCTATATTCTAAGGTTATTTCGCTTCAATCATCACCAAGGTGCTCTCTTATGTCAAAGCAACTAACGTCTAAAATATAAGCACTTGCGTCTAGTCTAGCCCATTTGATATTGTGTACATCATTGAGGATCTTTTTCAATTGAATCAAAGTAACCAACCTAGCTAAAATTTATAGATACTTCAATAACGAGAATATCCCTTTGGATTGGATATGTTCAATGATATAAATAGAATGGGACTTTGAGAATACTTGTAATGCCCTAGACACACAGCGCTCTTAATGGAGAAATAACTGACGACTCATTAGTCTATAATGATTCATTATAAACTGCAGACACACAGCCATTTTATTAATCAAGTTGTGCTGCCAAACTGGTTTTGATATACTTATGACATTACATTAAAGAAGCATATGAATCGAATTAATGCGATAAACTTTTTTTTTATTTATTGTATTTTTCAATTTAACAATTTTTTTTTTTTTTGTTCACCGTGTACAAATTACAGTGAACCACATGTGATGCACAGAGCAATATTTAAACTATTTACTATTCAGAAATTCTGTGCATCACATATGGTTCACATGTTGTTATATTTTTTACACAGCATTTATATCTGTTTTTACAGTTAGAAAATATAGGTACATAAATTATTGACTTGAGTAATGTTTAGTAATGTTTGGATTGTCGTTTAGACTACAATAAATAATTAAAGTTGTAGCACTACCTACATAAGAGTGATGAAACAAAACGTAAGAATCTCTCTATGATAAATTTCATGTGAGTGATTCATCCGACTCGTTTGAAGAATTGCCGCAACTTGCCTTTACAAAGATCGTCTGTTAAGCATTCTTTAGATTTGCAGCATTGGAATAACGATTTTCAAAAAGCACTAAAGATTCCCTTTATTGGCAAACATGGTCTAAATAAGAGTATCGTAATTAATGATGGAGTGCCTATGCCAATTAATATATTTGAGCAATTTTTTGACGACGAAATCTTTGAACTGATGGTTTTAGAAACAAACAAAAATGCGGAACAATTTATAGAATACCATCAGATTCGCCGTAAATCTCGCATGAAAAGATGGTCAAATATCACAAATACCGAAATTAAGAAATTTATAGGTATTATAATAATTACTGGTATTATAAAATATCCTAAGATTGAAGACTACTGGAACAAGATGAGTTATTTTATCATCCGTTGTTTCACAATATTGGTATGAGCTGCAATAGTTTTTCTTTGATTTTATAGAATTGGCATGTTGCTGATAATAAAGAAGCTGCTCCAGGAGACAGATTACATAAATTTTTAAATTTTGTACGCATTTTTTAATAAAAAATTCAAGAAATATATACCCCAGGTGAAGAAATTTCGGTGGATGAAACTATGATGCCAAAAACCATACTGTTTACGGTGTTTTAATGAAATGCATTAAAAGTTGCTTTATTTTTTTGTTTCCTATTAAGTTTTTTTATAGCATTATAATATAGAATATAATGAAATTATCTTTACTTTTGATTTAAATAAATTTTTGGTATTTTCTCCTAGTTTTTGAACGTGAATAAAGTTTATATTCTTCATTGAAAAAATGATTTTTTATCGTTATATATCTTGGAAATTTACAGTTTTTTTTTCTTATACAAATGTTAAGGTTTTATTTTAAAAAAACACACACATTCTCTACACGCTCAGAGCTCTTAATAAATTTATTTTTCATTAATCCAAACAAAATTTGTTAAAGAAAATAAGACAAATTGTGCACCACATATGATACGCAAGCGTATCAATTTAAACGTCTGTGCATCATATGTGGTGCACAGGACAGTCAAAGGGTTAAAAAAAACATTGACAATATAGTTTGTGATTTGTGATATGTTTGTGATTTTTGCAATTCTTCTTCTTATTTTTCAAAGTGGCAGATGCACAGCGTTCCAGATTTATATTATATACCAAATCTAGCACATTTTTCCTCATTATAGATATAATGAAGGAAAAAAACACTATTAGTGTACTTCATTATAATCTGATTTTCGAGCCATAATGACGTATACTATGTGACACACGGCATTTCAATGAATAGCTAGTACTAATGATTCATTAGATCGTGCTGTGTGTCGTAGAGTATAAGACAGCAAATGACGTTGGATTTTAGATGAATTAAATGTTTCGCCCCATTCAGTTATCTAATCATGCATTCGGGGCTAATTTTTAAAGCCTTTAAATCAAATGAACAACAGAGCCAATAGTATGTGAAACATACATACGGCACTGTCTTCTGTAACATGATAAAAATAATAAGAGACGAAATGTAAAGGAAGACAAAGACAAAATAGGCAGGCTAACCTTATTAATGTGCGGATACGGGAATAGATGTAGAGCGACCTAAAGCTACAAGAATAATGATTAAAAAGAAAAAGCTTTCAGACTTTTTTCAATTCCGTAGCAATGGGCTACATATCAGTATTCAGTTAGATAAACTACTGTGAACGATAGAATGACGGAATGATATCACTAATAAGGTGGTTTATGAATAAAGCAAAGTTTTCACACAACAGCATCTGCAGATTTGTATACTTGCTTCCAGCAACCTTTCTGTCGTGCTCTCGTACAATAAATATACTTGCGATGATACCACTGCCAAACCATCTGGGCATCTTAATCGGCCATAGGTAGACTTCCGAGTATTATGTTTTACTTAGTGTTCGGCGTAGTTAACTACATTTGTAATCATGATTACATCAATCATTCATTAATCATGATTACAACGAGTAGTCTTAAGAAAATGAAACCGTAATCATTATTACATGATTACATTTTTTTTATTACAAATGAAGAGATTTTAAAATTTAGTTCTAAGAAATCAAACAATCTCTGATCGTAACAATTTTTATGATAGAAAACTCCAAGACACTGTTAGATTATGTATTAATTGGAGTCAGTGTCAGGAATGTAAGTACTACTATTGATAGAGACTCGCACATATCTGATCATCAACTTAAAATCGAGGATCTTGCTGATTATGTGTGCAAAAATATAGCGAAAAAGATTAGATTTCTGGGGCATATAAGAAAGTCTTTGAGCAGGGAAAATGCAATGATGCTTTTTAAGGCTTTGATTTTGCCACACTTTTCATATTGCTCCATATTGTAATATGCTAGTTCGAATGAATCCAAGAAGAGACTGCAATTCTTGCAGAATAAGGCCATGCGAGTTATCCTAGAATGTAGCATATATACCTACACCAATTAGAAGTTTGCTCGAACCGGTGCAATGTTTATATATTAAGCAGGGACTGACTTTTAATGCTATGATTTTTATGTTATTTTTATGATAACAAATTTTTTGCTACCGAATTATTTAAAAGACAACCTTGACTTTGTTGAAGATGGTCAGCCATATACATTAATGGGAAGCAGGACTTCAGACTAAGAAGATGGAATAGAGCACCATCCAAATATCGCTGATGTAGAAAGGATTTTTTCAATAAACCCCCAAATCATATTAAAGTAGAAACAATATTTCGAACTTTCAAGACAAGACTATACGAATTTACTCAAACTAATATAACTTTAAAACGTGAAAAGGTGTCCGTTTAAGTTTAAATAAAGAGTGTTTGTTAGGTATATTGTTTTTTTGTTATATGCTTGTTATAATTGAGATCCAAGTAAAAACTGTATAAATTGAATTACTTTATTTTAAATTAAATTAATATATTAGGGTGGCCCAAAAAACAAGTTTTAAAATGTCTAAATGATCATTCAGAATTTTAGTAACTTTTAAACTTCTATGCAAAATTTCAGTTAAATCCATTAATGTTTAGAGGTCGCTCAAATCGAAAATGGTGTTTTTTTAGCTGTTGTAAACTTTCAGGAAAACATTTTCTCTCATAACTTTTTAATTTGACAATTTTTTTTTTTTTATTCCTGTTTAAAATTAAGGAAACTTAGTTATGAACTTATTGTAGTGAAAGTTGTTTAAGAAAATTAAATCCTTTTATTTTTTGTAAATTTTTCAAAACGAAAATTCGGACCCGGAACTCCAATTTTTTGAATTGGTGTCAATATTTTGTATGGAAAAGATACGGTTTTCGAAGGCGAAGCATTTTTACAAATGCAAAGCATGAACTTTTTGTAACAAGATTTGATATATATATGTATATATACGAGTATAGTGAAAATACAAAGTTTTGTATGGCAACACTAAGAAAAGGTTGACCGATTTAGTCCATTTTTGAGACTGTGTTTGGAATTTTTATGAAAATGCCGTGTACAACATTTGAGCTCTCCACTTCGACGTGTTCTCAGGCAGTGTCCAAATATATAGTCTTGGGACACACCGGCATTTATGGGATAAGGTTCAGATGTAACGCCATCTAATACAACATATATCTTTCGAATAGATAGGAAACTTTCTATCAATAATAGAAGAGGAGGGGAAAGATCAAGAGCTTTAAGTTTGGCTAAAATGGCTAGATGCCAGACTCTTATCAAAAGCCTTAGAAATATCCAGGGCAACGATTTTAAACTCACCAAAATTGTGAAGATTACGGTTCTAACCTTCCGTAGAAAAGTCAGCAAGTCTCCAGATGAGCGTTCAGCTCGGAAGCCATATTAGTGGCCGTTGATGAGTTGATTATTTTCTATATACTTCATTAATTTGGAGTTGATGATAGACTCGAAAACCTTTGAAAGAATCGAAGTGATTGCAATTGGTCGATAATTTGAGGGAGCGCTACACTCTCATTTCTTGGGAATAGGCTGTACATCAGCTAGTTTCCAAGCAGTTGGAAATTTTCCTGTAGATAAGTTTGCGCAGAGGTTTAGCCAAGAATGAAGCACAACTTTTAATTAACAGGGCTGAGAAATCATCAGACCCTGCGGCTTTGGAGACGTTGATCTCCTTAAGGATCTTGAACACATCTTTCGTACGGACGTGTATTGGCTCTTGTACACATCCTCACGGGAGATACAAAACAGGTGTTTGTGAAGTGGGTGGAAGAGGAGAATTTCAAGAGAATCTAGCAGCCAAAATATTAACTTTATCCAGGGAGTCAACAAACACTTCACCATTATTAAGTAGTAAAGGTATAGAGGAACTGGTGAAGTTTTTCGTGATAGTTTTGACCAGGGACCAGAAAATGTTGGTACCTTTGCGGCTTGCCAAGATTCTTTGTCTAAAATTTTGGTCAAAAAGGAATTTTTCTCTGTGGATAATGGACTTACAGGTGTTCCGTGCAGTCTTGTAAGCTTGAATGCAATTGCTAGGCGCGAAAGGCAGATACTTTCGCTTTTATAGTTTGGCTGCACTTATCGTTAAACCCACAGCGATTTTGCTGTTGTTGAGATCTGCTACTAGAATACAGACTGTATTCACGCATGCCAAGACTTAGTATGTTACTAAGTTCTAATGTGCATTCATCAACATCCCTAGAAGCAAAACAGACCGACCAATCAATTTATCTAAGATACTGATTGAGGCTTTCCCAATCAGCATTCTTATAGTGCCAGAGAAGCCTACTTGTAGATGGAGAGGCGGCACAGGTTTTGAGGTGATAAATTGAGCCGTGCTTAAACAGTGGTCTGAATCACTAAGAGCGGAGCCGAATATTTGTCGTGGTGAGATGATAGAAACAATCTAGTAAATTGGTTCTATCAACAGCTACATCAAGGATTCGCGTGGGAGCATCCACTAGCTGTTGCAAATTGAAAGATTCACAGAAGAGTTCAACGAATTGGCCCGGCACAATGCTATCTATTATTTAGGATGTATAACGACTAAATGGACTAAACGAAACTGGTTAAAACAAAACTACAACACGGATTGACTCCACGCACTCGACTGTTTAATATAACGTGTTTGTTGTTTTTGTTAAATATAATGATCCCTCGATCTGTTTCGGCCAAATAGTGACAGATTATGATACCTGTCTTTGATCGCTTAATGTGGTAAGCTTATGACTCTGTTTCTTAAGAATCTGTATCGAACTCGAAAGTCATTTTCTTCATTCTTTCTGTTCTGTGTGGCATCCTGCCTCGTTTCAGCTATATCATGAATTTCCTTTGCAAATAATCATTTAAAAAGGGATCTTAGTTTTGAATGATACTGAATACCAACATAAGAAAACCATTTATCCTTTAATTTCGGATATGAAATTGCTGCATAGCCCCATTTTGTGAAGTTGCAGAAATTCAAAAACTCAGTGAATCTGAGTACTACACTTTCCAGATAATTATTTGCCAGCAGATTGCAATAAATGAAATTCTCTTTAGATAATTTTTCAATTTTTCTTTTTTTAATGGCAGTGGACACGGAAGTACAAAGCCGTAAAGTATGTCTTTTTCTATGCTATTGGTCTTGAACGCATTATATACTCATTTAGGTAATCGAATTCACTGTCACCCAAACAGTTTTTCAACCCTGATGCTCTGTGCATCTGCACACTTTTTCGCAAATTGCAGCAATCTGTCTTAAAGAATCATACAGATAACTCCACCTCGTGCCCCCGGTCTCCATAGAGTATGTCCGATGACACTTTGTATGATTCCCGCTGATTTTGGGTGCCCGGCCGCGTTCCATAACTTGTTACTGGTACTAGGGAATCAACTGTTCCTCCTAAGCGTATATATAAGTACGATGCTTTTTCAAATGCGGTGTAAAATATACAGAGCGAGTTCGTCTACATCGGTTATGTACTATGGATCAGCTACAGGAATACTGTTGCCATCTTATGTGGTTTACAATCCGCTCATCTTTGGCAAACATGGATAGAAGGGGGCCGCCAAAAACCCGGTATTAAAGGAGAGCAAGTGGGTGGTTTGATTCTATTATATTCACCGATTGGTTTGAAAACCTATTCATACCAGAAACGCGAAAATTAACTGGGAAGATTGTACTAATCGGTGATAATCTATCCATCCATTTCAGGCCGCGATTTATTGTATTGGCACAAGATAATAATATCGCGTTTGTTTGCATTGATCCAAATTCTACCCATATTGCTCAGCCATAAGACGTCGCATTATATGCCTCACTGAAAAAATAACGAAAAATTTGGGGAATTTCACCATTTGACCCAGCAGCAGGACTAGTCGTCTCCCGAGTAATGAAAATCTGGCACAATTTGAAAGTCTTGTTTCGCAAGCTATATTAGAAGTGCTCGACAAAGATCGTAATGACACTTCCGATAAGCCTGTACGCAAAAAGAAAATGGTACGAGATCCTTCTGGTAAAGGCATAGCCTTAGAGGAAATGGAAGAAAATATCTTCCCGAAAAACACAACAACCGAACCGTAATCGAGTCATTTATACTTATTTCGATGACTCCGACGAGCAATCGATGTGCTCCACTGATATTCATTATATGGAAAGTTCAGGTGACGATTGGGAGCCTTGTGATCCAGAGCTATTCAATGAAGTCTTAAAATAAGTTATTTCATATTTTTTAATCAAATATTTCTGATTCTTGTTGTTAATTTATTTTCTATAGTAATAGTATGTAACAGACGAATTAAATCTTTATCTAACATCTGCTTGTGTATTCTTTTTGGAAGCCGATTTCATACCAAAATATTGACAGAAAAGTATCATTCTCATCTTAAAAAATTGTATAGTGTTCAATTTTATGTTTAGCCAGGAGACTTATTGATCAAACTAACTTTATACAAACAATTTATAAAGGAAACTGATTTCAGATCAAAGTATCCCATTAAGGGGGTATTCTTTGATCAGGACATTTCAAAAATTTTACTATCCTTATTTTGATATATTTAATAAGAATATCCTATTCAATATAATAATAGTAATCGGCCACACTTTAAAAAAATTTGAATGTTACCGCATCTCAACACCATAGCAAACATCTTACTTTTAATTTTAAAACTGTACTAAAGTATCCCTGTTTACAAATATATCACGATAGTGACTTTTATTTGGACATAACAATAATTTAATCCTCCTATTAAACGAATATCTTGAGAATCATTATATTATTTATAACAGATCCGGCACATAGAAATAATAATGCCTTAAACAAAACATGAGTAAACAGATGAAAAACAGACTTTTTGATGTCAAAGTCAGAATCAGAAGCAGATCCTTCTTTGTCATTAATTGTAAAATCGGAAAAACTTTTTTCTTAAATACGAAATTCTTTAAAAGCTTTTACAAAATTACTGCCAGTAACAGCATAAATATTTTGGGCAATCCAGATCAAATGCAGCACATACACCTTCTAGTAGATAGCCAGCAGCATATACACCTTCTAGTATATAGCCAATCTTGTCGCAGCAAAGCATATCTGCAAATCTTCTGCACGCTAATGTCATCGATTTTTGTTTTAATTCTGAGTCAATCCATTGAGCCGTACGCCTATGAAATTTCGTTTTCGTGTAGACCAGATATTCGCTGTGGTACATACATTTTTAACGTTTTCCAACTGAATTTCTTCAAATCGGTTATTTGTTGCACATAAAAATCACCAATGAAACAATTGTTGTAACCTTGCTGGCCGTGCATTCCGTCAGAGAAAAGCCAATCAGAGAGAGTTGAGGTTGTTTTTACGCAAGTTGAATTAAAAGAACATTTTCTTTCGTATATATATTTGAGTTTTTTCACTTTTTTGGATGTATTTATTATTTATTGTTATTTTCTCTATAAAATATTCTTATTAGTTTCTTTATAAAATTCGGACAACACACTGTTGACTAACACAGATTCAACACAATGTTGAATTTAGCCATTCTTAGTAACCAGCGGACTTAATTCATCTACCACCATATAGTCAGCTAATACAGATTTGACACTCTGTTAAATCTAGCTGTTCTGTACAACCAATATAATCGGGAAAAAAGCGCTCTATCAGCATTTTTCGTTCCCATTATCAAACAAAGACTTAACACATTGTTAAATCTAGCTGTTTTATACAAGCAGCGCAGCACCTGTGAAATTTATTCATCGCATCATCATTTCAATCAACTAACAAAGATTTAACACACCGTTAAATCTAGCGGTTCGTTGAAAACCATATAACTAATTGAGCCTCTCGAGTCAGCCAAATTCGATTATCTGGACATTATTCTAAAGAGTATAAAAAGCACATATACTTATTATGATTGAGGAACACATTTCCACACAAAAACATCTGGCAGAGGAGACCACAGGCTTATTGAGAAATTTCAGGAAGGACGGTGCCGAAAGAAAAACTCCAGACAACATAAAGAAAAGGCTCATAGCTTCACGCACAGATAGAAGCAAAAACAACTGAGGGGCATCCATACCGCACTGAGAAGCCTTACGACAAAACTTTCGAGATTTATAAAGCCGCCGTAGAGCTGATTTCGCAATATCCACAGACAGATACGCTGACTGCCGAGGCTACTCTTCCTTTACGTTCACCTGCCATAACAACAAGATCCACTACACCACGATTCCTCCCGATCACAACTGCATCAATTATTAACAACTTCTCTCCAGCGAAAACCTTGCACGGCGGTGAATTACCATTTACCGATATAAGCACGCAGCCAACCACGGCCACCTCATGCAGTTTTCCTCTCCAGCAGCAAGAAGTCATGCCTCAGATATGGAATTCTTCCCTTCAGGAGGTTAATAGAGTATATAACCTCCCCAAGCTTCCGCCAGTAAATATACCCAAGTTCAATGGGAATTATAAGGAGTACAAGTCCTTTATGATATTTTTACTAACGTCATTGATAGAAATCCTTATATCAGTAACGTGGAAAAAATGCCAAATCTCCTATACCACTTAGACGGAGATGACAAGAGTCATCTACAATTATCAGAAGCGAATATGCAACAGCATTAAGTCTGATTAAAGAACGATTCAACAATAATAGAAAAATAATTACCGGTTATGTCAACACATATTATTGATGTCAAAAAAACAGAGCACAGGACACAAGAGGGTATGATAACACTATATGATCTCATAAAACAATGCTTAGAAGCTCTTAAGATTTTAAATTGCAAGACAGGCGAGTGGGGTCCTATGATTGTGTGCGTTGCGATAAAGAAACTGGACACTGAAAGCTTACGACTATTTGAAGAAGGCCTCTCTGATCGAAGAGAAATGCCATCCGTAGACGAGTTATTAAAATTCTTGGAAAAACGTCACCAGGTTCTGGATTGCATTAAGAGTAATAATTATCTAAAGTCTATGGCTCACACGAAAAAATCTTTTGACACCACCATAAATTCATCTTGCCTGGTATGCAGCAAAGGCCACAGCATCTATCACTGTGGAGAATTGAGTGTTGAAGAGAGACATGCTTTTATTAGAAAAATGAAACTCTGCGCAAACTGCCTCACTCATAGCAATTCAGATAACTGCAAATCGCACAAAACCTGCGTACATTGCAAGAAAAGACATCACAGCTTGCTCCATAGGACATGGCTACAGTAAAAACGAATAGCACAGCGGCGCTTGCACAAATACCCAAGAAATCCGAAGTATAAAACATTGATAAAACGACTAAAAGCACCGTGACATGTAACTTGAGCAATACACAGATTCCTTGCGTATTATTGCCAACTGCTGTAGTAAGAATAAAAACTGCTTTCGAGCAGATTGAGTCCTTCAGAGCATTAATCGACCCCCGCTCACAAGTCTCTCTAATCACTGAAGAAGCAGTTCAGATTTTGAAACTACAGAAGCACAGGATTAAGGCTACCATATTAGGAGTTGAGGAGGCGGAATCAGCTAAATCTTCTAGTAAGATTAACATCAAACTTCAGCTGCGACATCAACATAACGGATACCTCTGTATAGAACCACTTGTGCTTTCCAAGCTTAATTCCCATCTTCCTGAATCTCAGATAACAGAATTTGACATCAGTAAGTATGGAAATATTACTTTAGTTGATCCAAATTTGGATAAACCAGGCCCCATTGACTTACTCCTTGGCGCTGCTGTTTGTGCTGATATCATTCTGGAAGGTATAAAAAAAGAGCAACCTGCTGCCCAGAACACAAAGTTGGGTTGGATTATCTTTGGTAGTATTCCAAACTTTACCAGAGAAACAACCAAGCTCGAAAAATTCTGGGAAATTGAAGAGACTGTAAAATCAAACCATATGGATGACACGTGCGACCTACATTATCAAGAAACGCACACTCGCGATCAAGAAGGAAGATTCATTGTCTGTCTACCGTTCAGATCGGAAATTGGACAATTAGGAGACTCAAGAAAGAAAGTAATGGCAAGATTCTTTCAAAATGAAAGTTACTTAAGAACACAACTGATATGACAGAAGTAAACAACTTTTTAGCCGAGTATGCGGAATTAGGCCACATGAGTCCTGCAAGACCATATAAAGGAGAGTTTGCGAATGTTTGTTATCTGCCACATTCAGATTCAGATTTATTAAAGGCTTAACGTACAATAAGATTACACATCTTTTTAGTACAAAGAACGTTGGACTAACTACTTACTAAAAACTTAAACTAAACGCTTTAAATAAAATGTAAAATGCATATGTGAAATATAAAATAAGACATAAATAAAAAAATAAAAATAAAGATTTATATAATACACAAAAGATATAATATTAACAAACAACAAACTTAAATTACAGAAACTATATACTATAGATTATTGCCAGGACCACCCCCTTCAAAACGGAAGCATTCTTAAGTGGTGGCAGTGTAACTCTGTGCGATCAACCTCCAGAACCTATCAGTCGAGCCCACACGCTGTAAGAGTCCTCCATTATGGAATGTTGAAACCTAGGTATCAATAAGTTGAAATGTCTGCCAGAATTTAGAGATTCAAGTTGGTTAAAAAGGTACCGAGGGTTTTTGAAGTGTATAATTTTGTGAAGGGATGCAGGAATCCTACGCCCTAAATATTCCTTCAAGGGATAACCAAGCAGATGGCTGTTATGCGGTGAAATATGATCAAATCTTCTTAGGCCAAACACAAATCTCATACAGTCATTGAATACAACAGTTAATTTCATTGAGCATACAGTGCCGGAATATTAGACAGCTAGCTGTAAGGTAGGGTAGAGGCAGGGACTTAACTAGCATTGAACGAATGCTAAAAGGTAAAATTGTAGAAGACAACCACAACCGCCGAAGACAACCATAAACTTTTCCCAAAATATGGCTAATCTGATCACAGCATTTCATCCGGGATTTGAGAAAAACCCCTAGATTTCGCACACGATCAGTAAATTCTAGTACTTGATTATCCAGAAATATAGGCGATAAATCAGAAACTTCAATCGGTCATCGATAAAATGGATTGCATTGCTATTTTTGGAGGTTCAGTTGTAAACCATTATTAGTCACCCAACTCGAGACATTCGTCAAGTCAGAATTTAAACGTTCAATATAATCCTCCATTAAACCAATGGGTCGAGCAATATATAACTGCACATCATCAGCATATATGTGAATTTTACAATCCTCAATAACGTCAGGAAGATCATTAATATATATGCTGAAAGGCAAGGGCCCAAAATAGATCCTTGAGGCACACCAGGAGTAAGAGGCAAGGCATCAGAAAATCTGTTCCTTATTCTTACACGCTGAAATCTGCCAGAAAACTGCCGATAAGAGAAACTGCAGTTGAATGAAATTGAAAGTTAGTGGACAACTTAGATAATAATTTAAAGTAGCCTACCGAATCGAACGCTTTAGAAAAATCAAGCAGAACTGGGACACATAACTCATCCTTATATAGCGAACTGCGTATATCGGTTGTAACTCTTAAAAGACCCGTTTTGCAACTATGCGATTTGCGGAAACCAGATTGGTATGATTTTAACATATTATTGGTCTCAAGATATTGAACAATTTTCCAAGTGAATAGCTTTTCCATCACTTTGGCTAGAAAACATAACAGGCTGATTGGTTTTAGCCACCGGTATCACCGTTGCGATTTTCCAACTAGAAGGGAACTAAGAAGTGGTGATGGAGGTAGTGATAATATTAATTATAGGGTGGAGTATCCAAGGTAAAAGAATTTTTATAAATTTAGGAGGAATGCCATCCGGGCCGGTTGCTTCTGACTTAATAGCTTCAACACATCTAAAACAGAAAGCATGCACTAGCAGCACTAGTACCTAACACAGCGCTTTGAAGTGGGGAACCACTGGCAAAGGAGGAATATATATTAGAGAAGTGCATATTCATTACATTGGGATCAAAGTTTAAATCGAACTTGTCTTTGCCACATGCGCCAGCCCTGCGCAGGTTATCCCATAATTTTCTCAAAGGTAAAAAATTATTTAATCTCGATTCATAATATTTCCTCTTTGCTGAACGTATCCTCACATTGACCTTATTACGTACAATTTTATATTGATTGTAGGTATCAGTAGTTCTTAATCTACGACATCTGTAATATAAGTAGTCATGCTCAGCTAAAGTCTTTTGATATTAGCCGAGAACCATGGACAACCGCTGTCTCTAAAACGTCTTGTTCGAATAGGGCATACCCGTCATGAAGGTAATGTACAATTTGTTCGATTGAAATACATAAAATGATACTATCCTAGGGCAACATGGCACATTCATTTTCTAGAGAACCTAGGTCTAAATTTTGATAATTTCTATATGCAACTGTTTTATACATTGGATAGCCATATATATCAATGTTGTACTGAAAAGAAAATCATGGTCAAAAATAGCCGGAGGACTAATTTGTTTATTAAAATAAACAGCTTTCTATCAGCAGTAAGAAATAAATCAAGCATTGATTGATTTACCGCATTAAAGTAAGTAGGGAGACCAATAACAATACTGAGATTAAGAGATTGCAGTATAAAGGAAAAGGTGTCAGTTGTGCTATTAGACTGAATCATGTTTACATTGAAGTCCCCCCGAATGATAACATTTGGGTATCTATGTACAAGTTGTGTAAAGGTGTCTCTAAACACCCGTACGTTTTCAAGAGAAAAATTATTTGGCGGGCAATACACAGTAGATAGTAAACATTTTGCAGCACCAACTTAAAACCTCAACATACAAGAATTCTAGAAAAGCAGATTGCGAGAGACTGATAATTCGCGACCGAAATCTGTTCAAACTACACCAAGCAGATTAGAATAATTGCATACTGCAGATGGTTTATACATAACTGCAGGATTCCGAAAGAACGCCATATTATGGGCTTCTTAACGTCCAACGAGCTACTAGAGGCAAGAAATTCCATAATCAAGATGGTGCAGCAAGAAGCATATAGCGAAGAAATAGAGACACTCTATCAAAGGGTAGAACATTAAAAAAATCGAGCAAGGTACTTTCGCTTCATCCATTCCTAAACTCAAGAGGTATCTTATGTGCAGGTGGAGGAATACAAAACTCGATCTTACCGACGGACACCAAGCATCAAATACTCCTGCCACAAAAGCACCACCTAACTAACCTAATCATCGACAGTGCGCAACGTCAGACCCTTCACGGAGGAACGCAGCTCACCTTAAGTTACATTAGAACTCAGTTCTGGATTATAAATGCAAAGAGTATTGTACAATCCAGAAATCAAAAATGTATAAGGTGCATCAGGCTTAAGCAAACCTCCTCCCCACAATTAATTAGAAACTTACCAACAGCACGCATAACACCATCACCACCCTTTTCACATTGTGGAATTGATTATGCAGGCCCTTTCATCACAAAGATGTCGAAAGGAAGAGGCACTAAAACATTAAAGGGCTACATAGCGCTTTTTATCTTCATGGTCACCAAAGTTATCCACTTAGAGCTCGCTAGTGATCGGACCACTGATGCCTTTCTAGCTGCCTATAAGAAATTCGTTGCCCGCCGGGGAAATTGCAAGCAAGTCTTTAGCGACAATGCAACCAATTTCGTCGGAGCCAAGAACCAGATGAATAAAGACTTGCAAGAAGCAATAAAAAGGTCAACCAAAACGGCTGCTGAAATAATAGCCAACAACAGCACAGACTGGAAATTCATTCCTCCAGCGAGTACCCATATCGGAGGCCAATGGGAAGCTGGAGTGAAGGCAGTCAAACGGCACCTGAAACGCATTTTGTGTGAAACTCTCTTAACATACGAGGAATTCACCACAGTACTCAACCAAATGGAAGCATGTGTAAATTCAAGACCCATTTGCCATCAGTCTAGCGATCCCATGGACTTCGAGCCTTTAACTCCTTTCTTGTTGGACGTCCGTTATTAGCCCCTCCGGAGACAGATCTCAGCAACAAAGACGTGTATCAAAGGTGGAAATTAGTTATAAAAATGCAACAAGATATCTGGAAGAGATGGTCAATGGAATATTTTTCCCAATTGCAGCAACGCAGTAAATGGTCCACAAAAAGGGTAAATTCTTCACAAGGTGAACTGGTCTTAATAAAAAGCGAAAGCTTACCCCCACAAACGTGGTCCTTAGGACGTATTACAGCTCTTCGTCCTGGAGATGACGGCATAGTGCGAATCGTTTCTGCCCAAGACAAGGACGGCATCAAGAAACGACCTCTTGTCAAGATTTGTCAACTTCCATTCAATGTATCCAACAATGAAGAACCATCCACGATTCCATTAAAAGCGATAACAAAAACAATAAAGCTGACTACAGGAAAATTTAACGAATACATGGAACCTAAACCTATAGCAGTCAAAAGCACATCTAAGAGAAAATTAGATCAGCCCAAAAACATGTAACGCAGTAAAACTGCAAGAATAACACCATGTAATTGGGCGTCGAAATTGTTCCAGACCATTATAATACTGCTATACTGTCTAACGATAGCTTTCGCTAAGGACTACTCCAATCGAAATCTGGATTCTATGTGGAAGATGTAACCCAGATCAAACGAGAAAATCTTCGCCTACAAATAACGTTTCCAATTAGCGAAGCTCTTGAAGATCAAAGGTTAGTTAACAATACTTGGACACAAATTCAGACCATGTGTGAAGAGACGAAAATATTAACACACCTGATACATTGTGACTTACTATTCAAACACATGTCATTGAAAAGAAACGAGTTGCTTATGAGCATTGGAGATGTTTCAGTCTAAGAATAGACATAGAAGAGGCCTTCTGGGAAAATTTCTAACTAGTGTATTTGGGGTTAATGATGAAGTCTATAGGGATATAGAAACAATACATCCACAACCAACAAGATCTGTTACAAATAGCAAACCAGCAAGCGCTACTATTGAACACAAGAATAAACCAATCGAACAGTGTCATCTGGAATAAGCTGAAGCAATTCCACTCTCGCCTATCGATTCATATCATCAATAAATGAGATGAAAGGATGGTAGTCCCACGCAGATCATAATAGAATTAGCATTGAAGTAATATCTACTTACGCCAGTGCGCAAGACTATTACAGCGAAATTCAAGGAAAAATAAATTGTTCAACGTTATACACCAGCATGAACATTTACTGGACTTTCTTTTGCACGCATCGTCAATGAGATCATAAAAAACACCACGAAATCAATTGGACCGAACAATCTCATAGCGAAAACGCTGCAACCAAGGCTGGACTTAATTGGGGAAAAAATCACCTTATTACTTCGTGGATACTTGAACATAGTAGAAAATAACAGCCTAATGCATGCTACGCCGATACCCGAGAAAATTGACAACAATTCATTTTCTATAATGGATCTTAAAATCTTTACGTACGCCGTTGACTACAATCAACATCCCTACCTCACATTAGAATATCAGACGTTGAAATCATGCTCATCCACCGACAGTGATATCCATCTTTGTACTCCTGGCATCCTGCATTATCGATGCAATTTATAATCGGCATAGCAAGACCAAATGCGAAATGAAACAATTTCATTTAACAGGCACTATGCGGAAGGCGGTAATAATGTAAAACAGCTGGTTATACGTAAAAACGAGCCAAAGGTAGCAGCTGTCATCTGCAAGGGTACAAGAACAGACGTTCTACTCAACAACACTGGAATAATACATCTTCACTATGATTGTGCTCTCAAAACAAGAAAAATTATTCTAAAAACCATATTAGATCAATCAGTGAAGGTAGTGTCCAGCCACGTAGTAGAAACAGTACCATCTAAAACTACTATACATTTTAATCAGCCCTCAGCAATTCTAAAACCAGGCACCTTGATACGGCAAGATGAACCGATACTCGACCACACTATAAATTTCGACCTACCACATCTCGAGACTTTCAAGGGAACAGTGACCACCTACTCTGTAGTATCTACGGCGACCATACTACTTTCACTGGCGTTCGTGATGTTAGCGTGCTACTACAAGAAGGGAATAACAAAATTATTCATGCGATGCAAGAAGAACCAGAAGAACTGCCAGAAGACCCATGATAACGATGATCACCCAAGAGCTCTGAGGACTACAATTGAGTTCTGGCATCTGTCGCCCCCAGCATGTTCACATATGAACAAACATTACCAACCGAATCACCGTAACCCAATTCTGATGCAATGATCAAATTATCAAGTTCTAATTTTAATGCAATAATTAAAATATTTCAAGTGCATTTCCCCATAACACGATTGTAAACAAACAATAAAAGTTCTGTTTGTAGGTCGCTTGCCTAGCAATTTCATTTTAATATAATTGAATGAAATTGCTGAAATCGCTAAAAATGCTAATTGAAATTTTTGTTTGTTTTACTGTTCGATGTTATGAGGAAATATACCAACTAGAATAACTTATCTTTAATATTAAAATAAGTGAAACTTGTATATAAATATGCTAGAGTTCCAAGTAAATTGTCAGTGATTTTTTTAACAGGCAACAAGTCGTTTCACTCAACCCAATTAATTTGTTTACCCCCTACCAAAGGTAAGGTGACCAAGATATACATATCTACCTTCTACAGCACATCAGTATACCTTAGTTAACACTATCGTACAATGAGAAAAGAGATTCTGACTCTAATAGCGAATATGTAAATGAAATTTTCCCTTTATTTATTGCTAATAAATCGTTTACCAATCCACAGACATCATATATTCAATTACCATCCCACTACAGATATGTGCTTACAATCATTAGTTTATGTGCCACTACCGATTTCCATAATATATTCGGAATAGGAATACAACAATGTTTGTTTTCTTTTAACTAAAATTTTAAAACTCTTGCAAATTTGTAATCGAAAAATGTTATCATGATTACGGTTACATTGATCAATCATTAATCGCCAAAAATGATTAGTTTTGTAATTAATACTATAAATCTGTAATCATGATTATAGATTACAGATTGTAATCGTAATCATTAATGATCAATCAGATTACATTTTGCCCAACACTGGTTTTACTACATATTGTCTGGACACGAAAACAATAGCAAATCTACTTCTGGTTGTCGAACTTTTCCCCTAAAACTTTCATAGTTTTAATAGCTGCACTCGATTCACATGCCAAAAAGTGTTGCAAATTTCTAAGCAGCAAACCTTAAATCTTATCAAATTATAATCCACTTGTTTGCATTATATTTTTACCAAAAATCCGCGAAATTAAAGAAATAGCGCAATCCTAACTCCTCTAGAAGCTTTCCTGTATTGATTGTGGGATGATTCCATTTCCAAATGGTTCATGATAAAATTTCACATTACTATACATTTGACTTAGAATAATCGCCCGACATTGATACTCATCTACTAAAAGTTTGATCTTTCTTCAAAGGAAAGTGGAGATTTCTTTTAAATTAAGTTTTTGAGAATGTTAAGAATCTGGAAAATCAGCCCCAGATGCACGGTTAATTTTAAAACTAAGGCAAGCACAATAATGGAGAAACTAAACGTGAACTACATATTGACAACAAAATTCCTTTGTATAATAAGTTACTAGAATTGCCTTTTTATACGTGAATTACATTGAAGATCAGGCGAGTTGGGACTGGTTTTAAAATTACTAAGACGTATTTTAACAAAGTATCTGCAACTGTCTCTAGATCTTTTCAAAGGGTCTGCTTAATTGCATCCAGTCTACAAAACTGCACGGAGCACCTGTAAGTCCATTATCCAGAGAGAAAAATTTATTATTAACCAGAATATTAGACAAAGAATCTTGGCAAGCTGCAAAGGCAGCAAAGTTTCTGGTCCCTGGTCAAAACCATCAGGAACAACTTCAGCAGTTCCTCTATACTTTCACTACTTCACAATGGTGAAGGGTTGTTGACTCCCTGGATAAACTTAATATTTTGGCTGCTAGATTCTCTTGAAATTCTCCTCTTCCACCCACTTCACAAACACCTGTTTTGCATCCCCCGTGTGGATATGTACAAGAGTCAATACACATCCATACGATAGATGTGCCCTTAAAGCAATCAACGTATCCAAAGCCGCAGGTTTGTAGCCCCGGTTAATTAAAGGCTGTGCTTCATTCTTGGGTAAACCCCTGGGCAAACTATTCTATTTGTCTTATTCGACAGGAAAATTGTTGATTGCTTGGAAACTAGCTGATAGCTGAGTTCCGACTATTCTAAAAAATGAGAGGGTAGCGATCCCTCAAAATATCACTTCGACCTTTCAAAGGTTTTTGAATCAATCATTAACTCCAAATTAATTAAATATCTAAAAACCAAAGAACTCATCAACGACCGGTCAATATGGCTTCTGGACGGGATGCTCATCTGAAGACTTGCTGACTTTTCTTACGGAACGTTAGAAACGTAGTCTTCACAAGTTTGGTGAGTCCAAAATCGTTGCTCCAGATATTTAAAATGCCTTTTACAGAGTCTGGCGGCCAGCCCTTTTAGCCAAATTGAAAGCACTTGATCTCTCCCCTCCTCTTTTATTATGGATGGAAAGTTTTTTATCCGGTCGTCTAATAGGGATTATACTAGATGGCGTTTCATCAGAGCCTCACCCTATAAATGCCGATGTGTCCCATCTTCTTAATGCTGATGCCTTACTTTCAATCCCATCCACAGTTTTGTCGATGACAGTACCCTAGATTTCACATACTCCTTGGACTCTTTCACGAACTCCAGAGGGACTGCCAGATCTGTCAAACGAGATTACATGATTAGATCATTGAATAAAAACCTTGAAAATATCCTCATTTGGGGCAAAGAGAATCGCGTTGAATTCAATGCATCTAAGACTAAAAGCTGTTTCATCTCCTTAAAACAAGATCACCACTTAAAAACTCCCATTTCATTTGATGAAGCATTGATTTCCGGTTCAATGTCACTAAGCATTCTTGGCAGTAATATTTCCAGTAAATTAAGCTGGACAGACCACATCTTCTCTATTGCCAAAGAAGCATCGAAATATTAGATTTCTGAAAAGGTGTAAGAAATATTTCAATCTAGCACCCTCTACAAGTCCAACATCAGACCTTCACGCTCATTGGCGATTTGGCAATAACTTGTCATATCGACTCAATCGGGCAGCGCCGCAATGTTGGATGCCTTTCGTTCCTTTATCTTAACATGCATGGTCTGATACCTTATAGAACGATTCCTGCTCGCGCTGCAAACCGCACCCATCCTTTTACCCTTCAAATTACTTTCGATCGTACAGTAAAATTCCGTGATGCTTTTTTATTCCGAATTATGCGAATGTGGAACTGTCTAACATATTCTGTCTTTCCTCCTGCATACAATCTGCGAAAGCTTAAGAGTGACATACATCAGCACCTCCGCCACTCTCCCACGTTCCCTAATTCCTTTCCTTATCTCCGTCCTGTCCTTCCCCTCAGCTTGGCTTAGTAATATAAAAAAAAAAAGATTCTCAATTTTTCTTTTTTGCCAACGCGTCCTTAACGTTTATTTTCTTCTAGTGTTCAGCCTGTCTAATGGGAAAAAAACGAGCCTTAAAAAATTCGAACTAATTTAAAATATCTCTCAAGAGATCTTTACGAGTGTGAAAATTGGCTACTTCTAGCTAAACAAAGCTTGATTTTCTAGTGGTGTTCAGTCAAAAATAATACAAAAGATATAACCATATCGCCGACAACATTTAAGATAAATTTAAGATTGTATTCATAATAGGTCAATACTTACAGTTTCCTTAAGATTTGTGTTTTGGATTTTTATTGTCTTCAAGGTTTGAAGATGATTAGGTAAACTGGTTGAGTTCGCTTGCTTTGGTTTCCTAGTAATTTTTTTAGTGTTGTCAACTCTTTTAGTTTCGGAAACCTTTGGTGCCGCCCTTCGCATTTGCTCCAATTCAACCTCCCGTGCTATCAACTGTCTCCCAAAGTAACTTAAGGTAATGCCAATCACACCTATAAAATAAACGCAATTTTAGTTTTTAAGCTCCCAGATTTTATAGACATATCAAGTTACTACCATGAAATTGACACAACAAATCCAAATCAGGTTCCATTTGATATTGATAAGTACCGTCCGTGGACTTAAGCTGCGTGAAGGATAAACCAAAATCAGCCATTACTTCTACGGTGTGTTTTAAGTCATATCGTTCTCTAATAAAAATTATTTGTTGCATATAAATATAATAACAAAGAAATTTGTACTTACTTAGGCGTCAATAGTTGTAATGATACAGAACGTAGATTCGGGGACAAAACACGTTTCAGTAGAGGTACAGTCTCCAAAAGAACAACCTTTCCTTGACCGATTCCAACGAATCCATATGAGATTCCTTGCCTCAATGCTTGGAAGACCATTCGCCTTGTTGTTGCCTTTTGATGAAACTGTAAATGATACCCAAAAATAAAATTTAAATAAATCAGCACTAATTCGAAAAAAAAATTCGAGCTCCGTCTTTCTCGAGCCGAAGAGGAAAGAGATTTACGTGATGATAGCAATAACTACAGGTGGCAGTTGTGACCAATAGTTAAACCAAAAGCAGAAGGCTTTACAAGTATTGTAGAGACTACATTTTGAAGAATTAAATCAAGACACCTTGGCGGCAACGTTTTGAAACCTCAGCTAACAGATCTGCAAGAAAGCAACTCTCACGACCGAGGTGGCACTCTATTGATGATCTATCTCTCATATATACCCCGCAGCATGGAATATTATTGGTTTGAATTGAGCAAATGGGCTGCATGTAAAACAGGGAACAAACAGATGTTTAAAAAAATAATCGAGGTGATGAACAAAATAAGATGCAAGAAAATTAAGAAATCATGAACTGTAAATTAAAGTTCTTTTTTCCCAGTAGTCTACAGTGTAAGTACACATAATAGATGATCAATGATTCAATTTATGAAGAGTTTAAAAACGTTTAAATAAATTGTTTTCATTCTCTTTGGGAACACTTCCCCACAGCCTCTGCATCTGACTTTGTTTTCAGAATTTTTTTTCTATTTCTGCCTGTTCTTTCGTCAGTTTGTATATGGTACGTAGCCCGAAAGTGGTTTGAATATCCACCCATGAAAAAATTATCGAAAACTTAAAATCTTACATAAAATAACCAATTAACTAAAACTGACTTAAACAAAAAAAAAAAAACTTTCAGTATCTGAACTGCTATGGGGCAATGTAATAAATTTAAAATCAAAGCATTGAATACGCCAAAGTCGAAAATAATGGTACTGCACTTCACTGCTAGAGTCCTGAAAGTTGGAATTATTTTGGCCACGTGTTTAAGAACTCTCTAGCGTAGCCAAAATATTAAGGGCCTTGTAGTCAAAGTAGCCATTTTCTACGATTATAGCCAAAGTGGCAACACTGCCTGCAAGTTTCACATAAATATTTTCTTCATCTTATCTGGATTTTTACTAATACGCAGCTCCAACTAAAAATTCTGCGGTAGTTATTTGTCTTATCTTTCGTCATTTCACGGAAGTGAACATTTCAGCCTACAAATTGTAGTGGGCTCTTCGTAAGCTTCTATTGCTTTGCAAATTGTGAATAAATGTGGTACTAAAAATGTCATTGTAAGTTTTGCTATGCTACATATTCTGCAGAGAACTACACGTTATTTGTTGCAATCTCTTCTTTCGCCATTAGTATTCTTTCTTTCCTTTTTTCATATTTGCTCAAGAAATAATATCAAGAGATCTGGGCCTATGCCTGGAGTACCTATTAAACTTACGAATAAGCGACCAATACACTGCGATAACTGAAAAACATAAGAAAAAATAAGCCCTTATTTAAATACTTCCCAAGATCCACACAAATTTGAATTTGGCACACTCGAAGTGTCCGTTGTGTAACACTCACCTGATTCTTTTTCAAATATTTCTTGGAAAGGCTTGTGAAAAACATATAAGGAAAATTATTTTATAGCTTTTCTCCTAAACTTCTAGTGATAGTGAATTCAATACAGTGTAATATATTTAAGTTATGTTAGTTTTCTGATGCCATATTGAATGTTAGTTACAGATTTGGTAATGATAATTATTATTACTTAGGCAGAGAGCTGCCGAACTTACTTATGGATGGCTAAGGAGCCGCTATGCTAAAGATTTCCACTGGTTTTTGTCTAAAGGCAGAGTACGCCAAAAGTTTCTTTTTTATGACAGAGTATGTCGCTGTTTTATATTATAGAAAGCAGAGTATACCAATTATATGGATGCAAAGTATGCCGCTGTTTGTTAAGAGTATGCCAGTGTTGTGTTGATAGCAGAGTATGCCGATGTTAGAGAATTAAAAGACACTTTTTCAAAATCGAAATTAAATCTGATTTATATTGAGAAGTCTCTGGTTATTTATACAATTTTGCTACAAAGGAATCTGTATGACTAATTATTCTAGAGGGGGAATTATTGCAGATTTGCAATAATTGAAATTAAAAATCATAATTGCAATGTCAGCATTTCTGATCACGAAAATTCTATATGATTCACATAGTATTGATATGATAAAACAATGACCTCAGATATGGATATTTCTCACAATTAAGAATTATGCAATTTCATAGTGGAATTTGCGTGTTGCAAATTCTTCTCGTTGTTTTTTTTTTATTTCTTTATTGTTTTGATTTTTGTTTATTTTTGTTCACTGTGGTCATGGCTTTACAACAGACAAGCTTAGTACGCTTCTTTACTTCTAGTTCAAGAAATCAATGGAAGGTGGACTGGAGTGGTTTTGGCTACGCATTATATATGTGGAAGATGTAAGAAGACAAAATCCTCTGCTTTACATACGACAATAACAACCGATAATGATAATCAGAGTGAACTACAATAATTAAAAAAGGGAGGCCTCGTCATCTGAATGGTTTAGGAATTCTTACACTGATAAATTAAAAAAATTAAAAATTTTCATAGTTCCTGGCCAGGGACAGCAGTTGCCTAGGAATCATCGCACGACAACCTGTCGTATATAATCTTTGTGTGCCTCAAACCAAAATATTTATGTTTTCTATTTCTCCAAACTAAAATATTACACATTCACACTTTTGGCATATGCCATATCCAAATCGTCGCAATGCCCAAAAGCGATTGGATCGGGTTTGTCTTGTATCAGCAATTTATCTGTACATAGCAATCTTACGATAACGAAGGGATACCTCCTCCAGCAATACAAGTAAATAGAAACCTTAATATTACTTGAGAACTACAGTAGATCTCTATCCTAAAGCTAAAAGCGATCTGCATTGGTTAATAAATGGAAAAAAGCCGATACACGAATGACTTTGTGCATCAATTTCTTTTTATTTCCCTTTCTTTTGTTTGTTAGTCAGAAAATGCTCTCTAAACAGCACCCAGAAGCACATGAAATCGTTATAAATTAATGAAACTTTAAAGAGCATAGACAGAGTTTTCAATTAATGTTTATAACCAGTTACTAAAACTCATAAACGTTGTTTACTTTTGTTTCATTATTACCCTCAAGAAGGGAGTGTGACCTCTTTTACATTGTGAGCAAAAATGCTGTTACCATGCATTCAAATTAATCAAAATGAAGCTTCACTAAAGACATAAGCAAAGAAGGTAACTTAAGCCTCATATGAGTAATTATTAATTAACAGCAGCAATGCACATGTGTTGCGTTAATATATGTGCATGTCAGATCCGTTGGAACTGTACTATTAACCCCCAACGGCCAAAGGAAAAGAGTTCCGGACAGGGGAGTTTCCATTCATATATAACAAAATTTCATTTTCTAAAACCATTTAAGAGTAAAGTTCCACTCAAACGGACGAATGAATAGCAATGAATGCTCAAGAGCCAAACAGGAGATGAAAGTGTACAAAAACGATTTCAATTAACTCTTCATAAAATATTTTTTAACGGTGAAGGACTCAAGGAACGAGGAAGTATGCGCCGCCGGTGCTGAAACCCCTGATTATGGTATATTATGACTGTGTACCGGGCAGAACATCCCAAATATAAACATGTCCGTTAATAGTGTTTTATGTTTTATGATCTTATCCTGTCGCATACCACACTCGGTGTCCCGGAAGATGCTTGTAAGTCCTTTGCTCCCTTCTGAACTTCATCTTGAATAGCCTTGTGAATAAATCTTATAACAGGAGCTCAAAGTCTTTTATGAAATGATTTCGCTGGTTGTTGAGACAGTTTAAACATAATTTACGTCGCTTATGAATTTGAATACCGGACACATCGAGATAACAATAAAAGGATTTTTACAAACGAGGAATGCATTTGTGCCCAATAAACATCTTGGTCGAAGAAAGTAATTATTTTATAAAGGTGGATTTTTTAATCAATATAGATCCGAGTAAAGTTACTAGGAGGTTGGAGGATTAAAGTTTGAAAATTTAAGTCATCATCTCCATAGAACTGCCATACAAAAATTATCAAATTTGCAGATTTTTAACAATTACTAGGAAAACAGTCAGTGTTTTTTATGTACAGAAGAACTCTGCAGGATGTCTAAATATATTAAATTTATTATAACTATTTCCATTGTCCGGCGAACCCTTCTGAATGGAAATATGGCAAACCACTTTTACGAACTAACTGGCATATTTTTAAAACAGCTTGGTAACTCTAGGTTGTGGTGGTCTTCTAAGTAGTGGTGTCTAAGTAGTGGGTATCGCCAAAATTGGTCTCAGACCAATAACACTTTCTTTGTTAATTTTCAGCTGAATAATTTCTCGTCTAAGACTGAAATTCAATAAAAAAATTTTCAATGAATTTGCAAATTGCAATCAGAGGAGTATCATCAGTATGGAGGCCACCCATTATTGAACTTCTATGATGGCGATCAAATATAACCTTAGTGATGAGACCTCTCTGATCGTTAGGTCGAAAAGTTTTGTAATGAAATTTGCAAATTCATTGAAATTATTTTCAATGAATTTCTGTTTTTAGACGAGAAATTGTCCACCAATAATCAGGGAACCTTGTCTTTCAGAATGTGTGCACGTACAAGTTTCTAGGTCCGCCTAACGTTCTTTGGTGTGTTATTGATAAAGACCACAATCTCAAGGGCTCTCCTAAAAGCGATCCAAGTCCTTTGCTGGAAGTACCACGTACATGGCGGCTGATCAGAAAATATTGTCCCTACCAACTTCATCCAGCCATCATATATGTATGTACGGAATTTTCTGGAACCGTTGAGTTTTTCTCAAGAGCCATCCTGGGGGCCCTATCACGAATGAACAATAGCAACGGCCGAAGTGGCAATTTTTTACTTCCTGACTGCTCCTTTTATCGCTCAAGCATAGAACATAAACGCTCTTCATCAGACTCTGTTTCATGCGACAGGTCATTCAAAATCGTACAAGTGGATTCTCCCCTTTCGACGTGTACCTTGCTATTTCTAGTCTGATCACCTTCATCGTTGATCAATCTCTGTTGGCCCATTTTCGCTCTTATATAATGGCTCCTTTAATCTCATTCTACCAGTGATGAAAGTTGGCATCTTCGGGAGCATATAGCTGATCTACGTTTTGTCGAAAACTCTGTAAATATCAATCCTTTGGTACTATCCTGAAAGTCATCAAGATTACAACTTTTCCAGTTTAGATTACAACTTTTCCAGTTTGTTGTACTGCATGTTCTTTGCTTGAGATAATATCTTTTTTTTTTACAAATAACATTTACATTTTAGTTATCCTAATATAGCTTTACACTTTGGAAAAATTGAAAACTACGGTAAGAAGCAATATTTATGGGATATTTTTTATGTGGTCTGCAGACTTTTTTTAACATACAATAACATACCCGGGCAGATTTCTTCCCGTACCATCTGGTTTCGTTAAGTCCCACGAGATTTACACATTCCATTATCATATTATCATTGTGTCCTTGATCGAAAAACCAAAATTGTCATCATCGATAAAATCCGGTTTATAAATTTTATCATATAGCTGGTCCCGAAATTTTCATAGAAGTCATTAACTACTCCCAAGCTTACCTTGCTTACTGTTACTACGATCATATTCGACAGCAATATTTTTATGCAGAAATTAGAAAAACGATAGTTCTCAAAATTATTGTATACTGCCATATCAAAATTTTTGTGGGTATGAAGAATGAACCATCAAAAATTACTTCCAGTCATCAGTACGAATTTAAAGTATACAGAGTGTCCCAGACGAATATGACTAAGTATATTTTTCCAAATGATTCCTCTTGTCCAACAATGGGTATGGCAGGGGAGGGGGGGGGGGGCAAATATCACCCTACCGCGTTACGGGGTGATTAATAAAATATTCTCTTTTTACATTAAACACCCCTTATCTTGAAAATCGCATGGTATATTTTAAAACGGCATTGTATGCAGAACCTCAAGGTCTTTCCTATGAATGTTAAATCAACCCCGTATCACTCCCTACTCCAGAGTTATGATGCTTCAAATTCAAAATTTTATTTTTAAATTTTTTTTTTATTTTTTCTATTTATATATATATTTATATTTAACCTATCAAACTTATGTTCTATCTGTGACGGTTAAGTAGTTATTAGCTCTTAACCTAAAATAGACCGTATACAAAAGTACAAGATATAGGGTGTTTATTGAAAAAAGAGCATATTCGACTAATCACCCGGACACTCGGTAGGGACATTTTGCCCCCCCCCCTCGCTCCTGCCAAACAATTTCCAACTTGTCTGGACGAGAGGAATCATTTGGGAAGATATAGTCATATTAGTCTGGAACACGCTGTATAAAGTACAGTTGCGGTGCTAAAAATGTTTGCTAATCCATTTTGAGTTTTTCAACTTTGACAAAGCCTTTGGAAGAACAGACCACTCACGCCTCTTATATGTATTTTAAGATTTTTGCTAACGCAGTCAAACTGAACTGAAATTACAGTAAGATTAATCCCGAAGCCATCCTAGGGGAGCTAAAGAGTGCCCACTTTCGCTCTAACTGGCGTGATTTTAGCATAGGCATGCTCCTTTTGAGCTCCTACTAAAGCATCCTGGCACGTTTCTAAAGCACAAGCAGATTTTTTTTCGAGATGAGACTGAGAGAATATTGCTCTGTTCTCTCTGTTCTCCGCCACCCACGCCGACGCCAGCCATGCACAGTTTTATGTTTCACTATGCTGCCTGGCTAAACTGGCGAACCGGTTTTTCTATTAATTTAGGTACTCGAAAATTTTTCGCAGAACTTTAGCACACCATATTTTGGCTATTTTCCTATTCCATCCGCACATCTTACTATTCTCCCTCTGTTCTACTGTAATTCAATGTAAATAAAAATTTTCTCAAACAAAGTATTCTTGATGAAACCGCTTTTCTAGGGAAGAGGTAAAAGAAGCAAAAAGAACACGTAATGCAACGCATGGGCATGATGCGGAGTGCAGGCGCTAGATCTAATCACTGACATATATAACATGGACTGCCTGATTTTCTATTTCATATGGGTCAACTTTTTTTGGCAGGGTGTGACAATTATTTTAATTTCCAGTTTTACTTTCGTTTTAATATTCATATTAAAAGTTCAGCAAATTACAGATGCATTCGAAATTATTTTTATTCTTGAAAGCTTATCTTCTACAACATCAAATATTTTTAAAACTTGAGTTCTAAAGAAATATTTTTTTGCAATTTTTGTCTGCTTGTCCCTAAAAGTAGGTATGGGGGACAGAGAAAGGATTACAAATACTGTATTGCCATCTATTTCTATTCTATATATTCATTTGGAAAACCACTGAACTGAAACTGGACTATGGTGGATTTTGTATAGAACTTATGATTTATAGTTCAGCGAAAAAAAGTAGTTAAACCAAAAAGAGAGGACTATAGAAAAGTGATCCCATAATAATGTCAAATAATGTAAGCAATTTTTGTAGCATCAGCAGTCCATTGTATATATGTCAGTGGATCTAATGCTTTGACAACCCACCACTCGCCAGTGCGGTGAGTTACGGGTCGTCAAAAAACAGAATTTTCGTACAATTTGTGAGAGTGTAATATAATATATAATATAAAACTTTTCAATATACGAGATCCGTATTCTTTCTGTTGTACGTTCCTTGGTTATAAATATTTTTTTGTTTTCTGCACTACCTACTACCAATATTTCATCAATTAAAGAATTACAACAGACTCCAGGGAAATCAACGATCAAGAGATTGTTAATAATAAATTTATTTCCTGTGGTTGATTTTGTCAGCAATAATTTCAATCGGAATGTTTTAAGCTTTTTGATAGTGATCATTGGTTAATTCTAACATTAAAATAAAAAACATATCATGGAAGTATAACATTTGTGAATGCATCCCAGTTTGGAGACTTTTGTAGAAGTTTTCCGAAATATTTATTTTATTTTATATCGCAAAAGCTACGGTTTTGTTTTCTGCTCATATAGAATCTTCAAATAAATGCCAAGAAAACCCTGCTCCAATTTCGTTTTATCTGTTAGCCATGAATTCAATTCAATTAGAATAAAAGTCCAGTCTTTAACTTTTAATCTTAAAAGTTATTTGAATAATAAAGTTATATTTTAAATCGACAAAATTCTCTTTTTTTTTACGTGTACGGAATTTATAAGTCGCCCGCCAAACGAAAACAGTAATAATTGGAAACGACTTATCTGTTCAGACTTGCGGGTAATTCCTATGAAAAATTGCTTCTAAATTCCGAGAGCCACTTACCGATAACAGCTTTCTTCAACCTATAGTTGATGTCGGCTCTGAACGCGATCTATAATGCTCTGAAGAATCTTAACACTTAGACACAACTTAGAGCCAGCTCTGGTTTAAACAAAATCCCTTCTACTACGCTGAAGGTATCTTGTAGTAATTTGTTTTACCTATTATATTATTATTATTATCCTGAACACACCACCTCACACACCTTTCAGCACACTTACAACTCGTTTGCTCCGTGACGTGCTTATGTCAATAAGACCTCCGGAGTATACAGGATACAACAGATGGCGAACACACCTCGGAGTGAATAAGGGCGTGATGGGAGGGATACTTGCAGAGTAGTCTACAGTTATCCTTCTTGTTACTGATGTAGCATTCAAATTGCTGCATCACAGTCTTATGCATCCTAATCAGTTGTCACATATCGACCGGCGGGTTCAGAGGATCTGCACAGTTTGTTCTGGTGAAGGCACCTTGTTTCACAGGTTCTTCACTTGTCCAGCGTTGCAGAGTCTAATGGAACTGCTGCGCGATATGTGTCAGTTGATCCACCCGAATTTCGGCATTACTAGGACATCGTTTCTATGGGAACCAAAGGTTTGTAGTCGGCTGAATTGTTTTATTAGCTTTGTGTTGACACTGGCCAATTCTACAATTCACTTGTACTACATGAGAGTCGAAGATGGGAACCAGAATACTGACCCAAAACACCACGCAAAAGCACTTAAGCGCCACTTCGTTGACAGATTGAAGAGACGTTTACGTCTTGAATATCTGGCAACGAACTCAGACACATTCAACTGCACATGGCAGCCACTATCGTCGGTGCAGGACGGAGCTCTTGTCTTTCGCTGGTCATAGCAGGCCACAGCATTTGCAACACTAGTCCACGAGGCTTCTCCTCGCTTCGGAACCGTTGCAAGTGCTGTGGGAAGGACAAGCGCTTCGTTAGAGATGCTCAGCTGGAGGTATGATGAGGGCAGTTTGTAGAGGTCTATGATACTACAGGCTGCTCTCGCGCGACTCTATAACGGTTTCGGGTAAATTTTTTCGTTCGTTCGGCTATTTAGTTTTAAATTCGGTTTCGGTCTCGGTGGTAAATTGCAAAATTTTTTGTTGAAATTCGCTCGTTTAGGTCATTATTTTTATTAGTTTATTTTGGAAATTTGGAACTCCTTTTAACTGCCACTTACCAAATTGTCAAAATTGGGACTGGTTCTAAATTTTTGGTTATAATTTAGATTTTTTTCAAAATTCTCGTGACCGTTTTTAGACTCTTTTGAGCATTTTTTTTTAATTTGTTTTACTTTTTGTGTCATTTTGTTTTAGTTTGGTGTCATTTGTTTAGTTTAATTGTTTTGCTTGTCCCTATTGACTTTTCCAACTTTAGTTTAGGTAGCGTCTTTTTTTTTTACACTTTGTAGAGCCTTTTGCCACCTATTTTAAGGATTTTTAAAAGAGCCAAAGAGCCAAAAATATAAGAGTCATATTTACATAAAAAAAAATTATTATTAATCGATCTTTATCTACTGCTGTGCTCCTTGATTTCTTATAAATAATCGTCCTATTCATAAATCTTGCTATATGTATGTATACACTTAATTGAACGTCTTGTTTTATCCGTAAGCTTTTTGAAAGTCTAGTAAAGAGCTACTTATTCTTTCATTTCGAGGACCATTATATATCTTTGCCAAAACATGGATTGGTTAAAACTGACTTTTTCCCACATTGACATTCAATGATATTAATATTAGTAAGATTACACGTATACAGAAAAACAGAGCAGCATTACAAGATTTAGTCTGAAAAACTTGGTTAGTCTGACCAATTCCAACTGTATCCGATAAGTTTTATACATATATGTAGGTCTTCAGAATTTTTTTCAACGCAGAAAAATGCTGAACAGGATATTCTCTAGTAAAGAATTAAAATGTCAGAACTGTTAACTTATGAAAACATTTTTCGTAATAATAAAAAGAACATAGCTTCGTCCATGTTTGATTTCGTGTGCTGCTATTCTATTGAAAACTCTATGATAATTAGATAATTATTGGAAACGCTTTTGCCATACCAATCATTACACATTAAGTACGTATATCTTTTGTTTTCTGTCCTTTCTATCTCCAGGCAGATAGAGGGGTAAACAAAAATTATTTTCATCAACTTAATCATTTATAAAACTACTTTCTTTTCAAATTCCAATTTCAAATTTTCCATAAGATGTAAATTAACTAGAATAGAAATAGAAATATTTATTTAGGAATACTGTACACAAGAGTTAATAACCTATTTTCGTACATTAGATTGAAGGGTACTTCGACGGGCAATTTGGACAAGATAAGAACCTTCCATGTAAAATTTATAGAAACGTGGAAGCAATATACTCCTGTTACATCGTGATAGTGTGAACTGAAAAAATTCTCGTAAGTATCTAGAGATCGAAATGGCGAGACATGGTTAAACCTGCAAAGTCCATAAACAAAGCGGATGCAGCCGTTGAAAGCTAGTTGCATCTTACGGGCACAGCAACTATCCAGTTTAGGAAGTATAACACTGCCATAATTGAAGTGGGGCACAATTAAAACTTTAATTAATCTGAGGCGATTTTTAGTAGATAGGATACTCGCTGAGAGTCAGAGACTCCGAAGCCCTGCATAAACTTTTCTGATAATACTGTTAACGTAGTCGCAACATTTTATTTCGCTATTTAAAATAATACCAAGAGTAATGACTTTATTTAGCATAGGCAGCGAAACGTTGTTTAAGACTACAGGGGGTATATCAGAAGAATTCAATTTTTGATTGTAGAAATAAATACAGTGAGACTTGATAGGATTTAAAACCAACTGATTATTCCTCGACCAGACATTGATTCTGTTGAGATCACAGTTCATTCGATCAATGCAGTCTTATAAGAGCCCAATAGGTCTATTGAGATATAACTGGACATCGTCCGCATATAAATGGATTTTCACATCCTGGAGAATGTCAGGGAAGTCATTTATAAATAAACTGAAAATCAAAGGACCCAATATAGAACTTTGAGGGACCCCACTTATTAGTGGTAGTGCAGTAGACAATACTTCGCTGGCTTTGACTCGCTGTTTATGACCGATCAGAAAGTTTGCTAGTTTATCGAGGAGGATAATGTGATTCACGCTATCAAAAGCCTTAGAGAAATCTAAAAGTACTAGGACCATAAAATGGTCTCGGTCTAGAGCGCTTTTTATGTCAGATATTACTTTCAACACAGCTGTGAAATCGCCGAATACCCGATTGCCAACGCATCACAAAATCACCTCGGTCGAGATATTCAATTATCTGTTTATACATAAGCTTTTCAAATACTTTGGATATAAAGCACAAAATACTAATTGGGCGAAAATCCGCTGCAGATTCCAGAGAGGATTTTTTCGGAATGAGCGTGACGGTTGCAAACTTCCAAACACTGGGAAAAAAAGATGACGTCAAACACGAATTCACTATATGTAGCGTATATTTTCCGATAAATGGGAACAAAAGTTTAATGAACCGTGGTGGTAAGTTATCAGGTCCAGTAGCCTCAGATTTGATTGAGGATATAGTAGCAAGAAGTTCACTATAATCGACTCCTCTAAATGAAAAGGTATTGCCATTATTATTATTGGACACAGACAAAGATCTTCTTGAATTCACCTATGCTGGGAATGGAATCACTTAGCTCAGTGGGCACAGTACTGAATGATGTAAAGAATGTGTTTAGTTCTTCAGGGTTGAGATCAATTTTAGAATTATAATTATTGCCATTCACGGCCCCAGCTTGTCGTAAATTTCACCACAGCATCTTTGGACTAAGATTTTGGTTAAATTTGAAGCTGAAATATTGGCGCTTTGCTCGTCGAGCCTCCGCGGTCGCCCTATTTCGAGCAGCTGTATATAGAGATCTCACTTCATCAGTCCGCAGCCGCCTATAGCGATGATATAAATATTTTCGCTCGGCAATGAGAGATCGAACTCTTGGCAAAAACCAGGGACAAACATCAACGGGTATATATGTTCTGTTTTATTGGTACATATTTTTCAAAGAGGTAGTTAATAAGGAATGAGAGAGTTTGTACTTGACCGTCGCGTCGACTGATTCGCAGCAAAAGATTTTATTCCACGGCAGATGCAAGCATTCATCAAATAAAATAAATAAAATAAAAATATTCAAGAAAATAAGTTAACTTCTTGTTACAGCTTAGATTTAAAAAAGCTTCCAAGTGCGAGTTGAACTCGCATACGAAGGGTTCCGTGCCATTGTATAAAATTTATCACTATATACTTTTTATTTGTTTTTTCAAATGAGAGTAGGCGTCATTTGAAAAAATAATGCCTACTTGTGATAATGAATGAGAAACAAAAAACGCCGAAAAAATTACATTTGGGAGCCGCCTTTAATTTTTAATTTAATTTTATTTTTATTATTTATAATTATAACGGCAATATAAATACACACTCTGTGAAAATTTGTCTACCTATTACGATTCATGAGATACAGCGCTGTGGCATACAGACGGACGGACATCGGATGCTTAGTAATAGGATTCCCGTTTTTACCCTTTGGGTACGGAACCCTAAAAATCCATGACCGGAATATAAAAACTAGGAATTAATATAAATTACTTAATAACTAAATACAAAGTTAGAAAATTAAACAGACCCTTAATAACGCTCTTACAGAGATAATCATTTCAATGAATGTGAAGATTCATATTTTCCCATAGCTGTATCAGAATTCAACGAGAACGAACTGGATCAAAAACAAAACAGAGGGCTTTTTTGAAATATGCTACTAACACCTTCACGCAGGATTCTACTAAGCTCATCGTCGATTGATGACTAAGTAAATAAAATATTTAAAGTCTTCAGATATGTTGAGTGATCATTGTAAACAGTCCGCCGCGTAAACCTTCGAAAAACTTATGCACCTTGAAGGAATAAGTAACTTAGCCTACTTAGAGAGAAGCTGTTTCAAAAACAAAAATGAGCAAGAATATTGAATACTGAACTATATTTAAGGCTGATCTTTTCTTTTTTTTTTATTTTAAAGGCAGGGGAGCAGGAGACCCTACCCCAAGCACGGAGGCCATAACGGCCCATTGTGCTGTCCTGCTGGAAGGCCATTCACCAAAACCTTGTAAACTTGTAAACAACTCCCATCCTTGTTAGATGAGCGTGAAGTGAGCTGTGGCCGATGATGATGCCAACCACAGTTCTACATTGTTTCCTTCCGAGCCCCATGAGAAAATCGGAGATATTCCCATTGGGCCTATCAAGAAACAGTTTTGTACACCTGCAAGTACTCAGGTTCGCCCATCTCTGCTGATGCTTTCTATGAACATCCGCTTTGATGAGAGACCCGATACTCGAGGTAGTTCCTGTACGAGGAACGGAAAATCAGAGCCAGCCCTAGCTAAAAGGTCAGCGCTTTCATTCCCCGTGATCCCCATGTGACCAGAAACCCACAGAAGGGACACCTTGTTGTGGATACACAACTTATATACAGACGACCTGCAATCCCCCATTAACTTAGGTGTTATCCGAGGGCCACTCAGAGCCATCAAGGCTGCCTGACTATCCGAAAGGATAGCAATGTCCTTCCCCTTGATTTGCATATCAAGGGCTAACTTCGCTGCCATTGATATGGTGAAGACTTCAGCCTTGAAGACAGTGGTGTATCTACCAAGTGAGTACTCCATCCCAATATCAGACTCAGGAAAGTAGACACACGCCCCAGCTCCCTCATTAGTGAGAGAGCCGTCGGTGAAAATTTTAAGAGCAGGCCAGGGAAGGCTCGATAAGGCACTTCCTCAGTCCACGATTCCCTTAAAGGAAAGCTCACAAAGAAACGACGCCCGCATCACCTGGCATACTGGCCACAGGGTTTTCCATGTATAGCCCATACACCAGAGAGCAATGAGAAGAGCCAGTCCAGCCGTCCTCCCAATATCCAATATCCTCCCATGAGCGCAATCTGCACACAGCCCTTTTGGCATCTGCCTGAATGACAAGATCCAGTAGGACCTCAAAAGCAGCAGTAGCCGTAGATCGCATGGAGCCCGTAATTCCCATGCAGGCAAGCCTTTGCAGGCTCGCCAACTTCCAGATCGCAGTCCCCACAAGCGTCCTCGGCCACCATACACAGGAGGCATATATAAGCCTGGGTCTAATGATCGAGGTGCACATCCAGTGCACAACCCTCGGTCTCATGCCCCATGTGCAGCCAAAGGTTCTCCTGCATTGAGCGAAGACCCTCGTAGCCGCATTAACTTTTTCGTCTACGTGCAATCCCCATGTCAGCTTCGAGTCGAGGAAGACTCCAAGGTGCTTGACATGAGGAGAGAGTTGCAGAGTGTGTCCAAAAAGCTTTTGAAGAACAAAGTACCAAAGCTTACGTCTTCTGGAGGAGAGCACCAAACTGGTATTTGTTGGGTTTACTGTCATATCAAGACGGGTGCACCAGTCTTCAACAATATTGAGGCCTCGTTGCATGAAAGCACAGGCCGCAGTCATGCTGTGCCTGGAAATGAGTAGAAGGATATCATACGCATACGCTTCACACGAGAATCCCACGTTGATGAGTGAGTTAACCAACATACACCAGAGTACTGGAGCAAGCACGCCACCTTGCGCGCAGCCTCTATCCACCAGCACACTGAGAGAGGTTCGGCCGCCCACCTCCACAGTTAAGTATCGTCTTAACATTTGGTCGAGCCATCACACTACAGTGCGGTCAACACCATGTCGACGAGCTGCCTCACATAGCGACTCGGAGGTGGCCCTGTCAAAAGCCTCTCGATGTCCAGAAGGGCTCCCAAGGTAAACAGTCCACGATCCAGTCCCCGCTCAATGACAGTAACCATTGAATGGAGAGCCGTCTCCGTAGATCTGCCCCTCCGGTAAGCGTGCTGTGAGGTGTTTAAGGGACAAGTCTTTAGGGCTGCTCCCGTGATATATTCATCCAGAAGCCTCTCCAGGCATTTCAAAAGGAGTGAGGAGAGGCTAAGGGTTCGAAAACTCTTCGGGTTTATGTAAAAATCCTTACCAGGCTTCAGTCAACTCTCACCTTCCTCCACACCTCAGGGACATATCCAAAGCGATACATGCTCTGAAAATGAAATCGATGTATGGAGCCAGCACAACACTCTCTGCCTTAAAAAGGACCCGCAGAATACACTTTGGGAAATGCGTCGAGCTTCTTCCTTCGATGCCGTAAAGGAGCCATCTGCCTTTCTTAGAACACTCAGCCTGGCCGATGGGTCACTCCTAAGAGCCCTGAGCAGCCTAACCGGTTCACGATAGCCATCAAGCTCCTCGCAGAAGTCTACAAAGGCCTGTCTTTTTGATTTCATAACAAGCCTCTTGTAGTTACTCTGACTCTCGCGGTAGAACTGCCAGTCTTCCTCCGAGCCAGTCCTCCGGGCCTTATTAAAAAGCCTTATGGAAGCCCTACAGAGTTCACTAAGACTGCCGTTCCACCATGGCATAGGTCTCCTTCCAATGTCCGTACTAATAGGACAGGAAGCTTCGAAAGCCTCCGTCACAGCGGACTGCAGCCTTCCTATTGCTTTCTCCAAAGCTGCACTACTCCTGATTTTTTCTGCTGGAGAAGCGAACGTGGAAACTAGTTCCCTCTGGTATCTCTCTTCTTGTATGGTTCTACCTTACTGAGGTCCGCATCCATACAGAATTCAATGTAGCGGTGATCAGAGAGAGCCTCCTCTCGCGATACCCTCCAGCCGGAAAATAGGGGAAAAGCATCAAAGGACGCAAAAGTCACATCGATGACTTCTTTTCTTCGGCTGGTAGCAAAGGTTGGTTCGTTGCCCTGATTGAACAGAACCAGGTCCGCTGAAGTTATGAACTCTAGCAGTGGCTCAACCCGATGGTTGGTGTCTGAGCTGCCCCAAACAATGAGCGTTGGCATCACAACCAACCAAAGCCCCAAGCCGATTAGACCTCGCATACTCAACCGCTCGCCTTACTCCCTCAGTAGGAGGGGGAGCAGCGAGGTCAGATGGGAAATATGCTGAGACAATAAGGATTTCCCTATCGACTTCATCTTTCTCGAAGGAGAACTTTATCGATGTAGTGTCCCTATCGCACAAAAGAGGCAGTAAGGTAACCACAACGTCTTTTGTCGCAACAGCACAAGCCTTAGGAATAGGGCACGAGGTGTCATACAGGATTTGAACGCCTTGAGCCTCCGTTAGACCGCGGATATGTTTCTTCCAGACCCAAGGCTCCTGCACAAGCACCACTTTTTGTTGGTGGAGTTTTGTACTCAAGTCAGCAAGGCAACGTCCTAACAAAGCAGACGCCGCCTTGCTGTGTTGCAGCTTAATCTGGGTGAAGAGAGGTTCAATCACGTAGATTCCTTCCTTACGCCCTTACTCTTCGTAAGAAAGGCTTCGTTCCTCTTCGCAGTTCTCAGTTTACCGACGCCAGGAGGCTCAGTACCACTTTCCACTATCTGCCTAGCCGGACCACCTGCTGTCCAAGTACAGCATTTTCCATCTCCTTTAGCTGTTTTCCTTCTGTTCCTCTCTGCTCTACCAACACTCCTGCCTCTGGAAGTCCCGCTTCTGCTGCCCCCATCAGCGCCTTTCGACTCTGAGGTTACAACATCAGCTAGCCCGCCCGAGTTAAGTTGCCCTGACCCATGAGGAGCAAGAGTGTTCTCCATGAGGGTCACACCGCCCTCATAAACCGAGCTCCCCTGCAGGAGGAGATTTTCCATACATATCGAGATCCCAGGGATAAAATCCTTCGATTCCTCAGACATCGTAGATTTGTTACGCACATACTAGAAGTGGATTTGTTAATATCTAAAAGAACCATATTGGGTCCCACGATTTGCGGAGAAAGACTCTCACCCAAGGCAGAGATCCACATTACCGCAGGAAGACTAATTAAAATCGGAGGTCACCTGGTATCCAGAGCTCGCATACTAACGACTGAGCACCCCCTCAGCCACGCAGCTCTCGGTGTATGCTGTTCCACCTTGGCTTGGCCTGGGAGCAGCTTTTAGCCCACTAATCAGTGTCAGGCCCACAGAACAGCAGCTACCACCTCGCTCTACGTAGAAGTAGCTGCACCCAAGACTAACACCTTCACCTCACCCACCTCTGGACTGACAGATTAGCAGGATCCGTTACTCACAGAGAAGATAGCTCTGTCTGATGATGCAAGTAATTTTGTGTAAAGAAATAATTTTATGGAAGAGATTTTATATAATCGAGACTCCGGGGTCTCGATTTTATATGATGAAATGAGCTGTGCTGTGTTGTAGAAATAACCGGCAGTGTGCTCGCTGGAACGCTAGAACGCTTCGTCGGACAGAAAAAATGATTATAACCAATTTTATAGGATTTCATATTCCGAAAAAGTTTTTAGTATAATAAAAACGTCTAGGACTGATCGTTTTCAAGAAGGGGCTGCCCGATTTATTCCATTTTTGAAATTTTATTTGCTATTACTATGAAAACACCACATACCAAAATTCAGCTCTCTATGTCAACGCGTTCTCGGGCAGTGTCCAAATATACTATATAATGAAAAACGAAATTTTTGAATGACAAGCCCACGAAAGAGTTACCCGATTTATCTCAATTTCGAACTTAATTTCACTTTTTTCTAAAAACCCGTGTGCAAAATTTCAGCTCTCTAAGTAAATGCGTTCTCGAGTTATCTTGAGGACGGACGAACAGACAGACATGCAAAAATCAAAACAACTTTTAATATTATGCGTGGGTCAAACCCATTTTTCTCTACTAGCATTATTTCTAGGTGTTAAAAACGGAATGACAAACTTAGTATACCCTTTAGTTTTCATCTAGGGTATACAAATATGATTTATATGCACGAAAATAATCCCATCAGAAGGAATACAACTCAATAAATCCAGAAGTCGAACAAGATTCCTTCCGGACTTTGTTCATTTGATGAATCTGTGTTTACTTTCTCTTGAACTCCATCAAGTAAATATTAAATTTCAGAGCAGCTAACTATAAAGCGCACTCTTCAAGAAGCAGTGTTGTCAGCCTCGTCACAAATTGACAAGCCAGATGTAAAAGAGGTGTCTCCCGCATCCTCAAATCTCAATCCAGTCAAGTTTTTGTATGGCAACACACAGTCATTTAAGTCGTACCAGAAACTGACGGTTTAAGTAGCCTTACAGTTTCTTCGACTGACTTCCAATAGCACCTCTGGTACCAAACAAGTTTACTGCAGAAGTCTGGTTACCATATTCTTTGTGGACATCGAGTCGACTTAGGGTTGACTTGCTGCCTTACAGTTTCTCTGACTGACTTCCAGTAGCACCTCCAGTACTAAACATTTTATTTACTAATTTATTTAATCTAGTATATATCCTACATCCTATATCTACGCACTCGGGTACTCCCATATGGCGTTGTTGTTTGCTATGGCATTTCTAAATTTTTTGATAGTTCAGTTCTCTTTGTGTTTATATGTTACTTATGGCTATTCTTACCTAGGTAATCTTAACACCGTTTATTCTTGTAGGCTAATTTACTTATACATAACATTTTTTCAATTGCCTACCTATTTCTATACCTTCTACTAGTATCATTGACTAATTCTTGTTCTTGCAGTCCTTCTGAAGGGAATAGTGTCAGAGTAATAAGAGCGGCAAAGAAAGACGAGATAGGCGATGGCTTAGTTTTCCTTGTTTTATATGTTATATTTGCAGCTGTGTAAGGAGTTTAAGAAGGGGATTAGGATTCTCGGGAGACACTAACAAAGTTAACTTAATGACAAGTTAGGACACAGAACAGTTTTCCGATTGTTTTACATTTAAAATGCACACGGAAAGAAAAGGAAGGAAGAAAGAAAAAAAATCAAACTCTCTCTAAAACTTTTATGAATAAAGATAAAAAATGTGAAAGCGCAAATTGCATGCAACGAAACAGAATGGCAAATGATTAATTTTCCTAAATAAATGAGAAGGGACGGAGTTTTCACGTTTTACTCTCATAAAATGTTCCCGCGCTTTTGTAAAAAACGGTTTTTTCTGAAATATTGTGACAAATATTTGTTAGTGTAATTTCTATGCTATTTGAGCAGCACGTGCTTCTGTTTACATTCATTTTGCTCTAGATTAAGTGGGAGAATCTCATGCTGGATTCTGATATTTTGAGGAAAAATGAGAATTTCATTTGAGAGGAATGTTATACCTCCTTTCAACATCTTTTGTTAAAAAATAGAGGTAGTGTGACCTGATATACATTATTATGAATAGTTTGAAAGGGTTTTGAAGGTATTCAATAAATTTTTATCACTCTCTCGATTTTTGTGATTAACTCGTTGTCTCAGTCGCACTACAATAATGCATAGCCAAGTTCTTTTCCCCCATTCATGCAAAAGCCTGTTTCGGTCTAAGAAACACGAAAAATTTCCAATTTTGTTCGGCTGTGTCCTATCTTCTTAGATTAGGTTATCTTTGACAATAATTCGGGAAGGGCTAGGAGAGGTCCTATATTTGTCCGTATTGTTTTTGTACATGTCGTCAGTATGTGCTCCATTGTAAGTGGTACTTGACATTGTTCACAGCCAGGTTATGGGGTCCTGGTTATATAGTAAGAATGGGTGAGTCGGGTATGACCTGTTCGCACTCTTATTATTTTGACACCTTGCCATCTGGATTGATCGGATTTGTGTTTTGGCGGGACAGTATGCCTCCAGTGTTTTATCAGAAATATTGAGTGTCTTTCCCATTTTTCTTTTGCTATCTCTGTTTTAGCACACCTTCGAATAAACGATTCACATGGTAGTATTATTAAACCGCCTTGTTGATGTTGGTCTGGCAGTTCTTTTGATAATTTGTCGGCAGCCTTATTGCCTGGAATACCGGCATGTCCCGGTACCCAGGATATCTTGGTTTGGGCCTTTGTTGTTTCGAGCAACCATTTTATGATTTTATTGAGAGGCTCATGAGGTGTGAGGTTGGTTATTGCCTTCAGAGCTGCCATGGCGCCTGTGAAAATTACTTCCGATTTTTTTCTTCTTCCCTGGCCAGATTTACTGCCATGTAAATCACATATATCTCTGCCTCATATACTGATGCATTTGGATGGAGATTACGTTTGTGGTTCTCGAGAGGAGTGGATTCCCCCAGTCTGTAAATAACAATCGCACTGGATGCATGGCTTTCGCTTTTTGATCCGTCGGTGTATATATGGAGGTCATGCTTTGACGCTACGATGTCTTCTCTATGAATAGCCCTATGCAATGCCGGTGGCGTGGACTTTTTGGGGAGCCTGGAACTGGTGTGAGAATAGATGAGGCTATCTGGAGGTGGGTAGGATCTTTTGTACGGAGGAGATAATGGATAACTAGATAGTGGGATTCCTAGTGTTTTTGTGGATTGGAGGGCAATATATAGTGTTGAAAAATGTTTCAATGGAGGCCTTTCCGTGTATCCTCTCAGCGTCGTATGGTGTGGACTTTTATTGGAAACAACATTCCTGGCGACTAGTCGCGATTGAGCTATTTTTATTCTTTCTGCTATATTTTGACTCCCGGTTTTAATCCATAGAGCTTCCACAGGTGTTGTTCGATGGGCTCCAGATGCTGTCCTAAATATGTTGTTAATGGTGGCCTGTAGTTTCTTTAGTTCAGTCTGTGCTGCTGTTCCGTAGAGGGTAATTACGTAGTTAGTTATACCATTCACCAGGGTTTTGGCTACTCTTAAGGAGCTGGCCACAGATGCTCCTCTCTGTTTGGCATCGATGGCTTTCAACACGTAGTTGACTCTTACAAGTCTGTCTCTGATACTCTTTAATTTTAATGTTTTCACGAGGGTGACTCCAAGCAATTTACATTTATCATGTGCCACTATCTCTTCTCTATTTATTTCTAGATAGTCGGGTATGTACGTCCTGGTGGATGGTATATCCAACCTTTCCGCTTTAACCGTTGGCATCAATGCCCCAGTTTCACGGCACCAAGTTTCGGCTTTGACCACTGTCTGTCTTAGCGTCTCTGTAGCATTATTGTTAGTTGTCACGATTATTAAGTTGTCAGCGTATATGTATTGTTGTAGGCCGTCTATATGGCTTAATTGTACTAACAATGAGTGGGTGTATATATTGAAAGGAGAGGTGGATAGTGGAGAACCTTGTGAGATGCCGTTTTCTAATTTGTCATATTCTTCCAGGACATCGAGTCAACATAGGGTTGACTTGCCGCTGGTATCTTGAGAAGTATATTTCATACATTTATATCAGTTGCTTTAACTTCCACCACCTGTCATAGGGACAGCCTGGCTGTTTCTTTTTAGGTTAAGAAAAGTACACTCCAGCTTGCAAGAAACATCATCTTAACCCCTGTTCACGAGCGCAATACGATACCGTGCGATTTTTTAGTGGCATCCTGCTCTTCCTATAGATCTTTCTCTATTTACGACTTGTTTTTATCGCGTGTGAACGTATCAGGTTGACAGCGTCCTCAACTTAATTTGTTTAATTTTGTGGTGACAAAGAGATATTAGCATGAAATTTACATATATTTATGTTTTTATATTTATATATTTACATATTAGATATAGAAATTTCGACATCACTGCGAAGTTTTAGTATACGTTTAAAAATGTAAAGAAACATAAATGGTGAGGTTAAGATGAAAATCGCACCAACCTAAGAGCATTGCTGTGATAAATTTTTGTATCGCACGAAACGTAGAAAGAGTAAGCATGTTCAGCGACAACCATATTGCTGCAGTCAATCAGAGCTCTGTCGCTCGTGAACAAGCCCTTAGAGAATAGCAATACTCGCATTCGAAGAGAACTACTCTGCAGTGACACCTAATCTACCGCAAGTGAGTGGTGAAACGTATACAATCTCACTAGGTCGCTACCACTTAGCCCTTCTGTCGTACTGGACATAGGGTTCTTAATAGACCCCAAATGATAACATCATATAAGAGTTATCACTTTTACCCTCATTACCCTCTTTCTTGCAAACAATTCAGCGTGTTCCATGCTATACGGAAACTTTCTTAAAAATTATTGAATTGATATACTTATAAAAATTTGAAGTGTAGAGCTCTCCACAATTGAAGAGTATTCTCGACAGAATTAATATATATATAATATATATATATTTTTGCAAATGCACCCGACAGTACCGCACGCGGAAAACATTGGCGATTGATAAACAGTTTCAACGATTTTGATTATGCTAATGTCGTCTGCTTGCCAGCTCTTTGAAACCAGGAACTGAACAATGATTCAAAATCTCCAGCTGGTCTGAAAATCGAAGGAAATTAACCAGCAGCCATCTTCGAAACACAAAACACGAGAGCAGTGGTAGTGAACAGCTTTTGTTGTATCATTAGCATCTGGCGGCACAAAAGAGAAAGTGAAATACCGATTAAACATATTAATAGAAGCTGCATCAATTAGTAGATGGTGGAGTCAGCTGAAGGATATAGGTCAGAACCGGACCAATGTACGTATCTCTACATACATATGCCTCTCCACGGATTAAAAGAGATCGATGATGATCAGCTCCGCTAAAGATCTCAGACCAATCAGCTTTCTTTCGTTTCTTCGAAAAACATTTGAAGGGTACTTGAAATTTACCTCCCAATTAGACTCTGAAAGAAAGGTCAATGGAAACTGCACTAAAATCCATCAGAAATAAGGAATATACCATGAGTACGCAATAGAGGGAGCTTTAACACTAAATTTTCAACCATTGCAATGAAAATTGTGCCCCATATCCAAATGTAAGGCTGCAAGAAGTGCCTTAAGACCATAGAAGTTATTTTGATTATAAGAACCAGCTTAACACAAGCTCGCTCCATGGCCACATTAAATAAATAAACGGTCAACAATACATGCGTTTCATCACTTTGTCTATGCCAGTATTAGTCATTGAATAAATAACTAATAAGGAAGCGGGGTATCGCGCAAATACAGTGTACGTGTTTAAGCATTTCAATGACAGTGTGACTTATGGTAGGGGGGGGGGGATGACAAGAGGGTCTAGTGGCTATTTTGTGTCAGTTCAACATTCTGACATTTCATAATTTTGAAAAGAAGTTCTCGGATTTGAATTCGCTATATTGTGAAAAATAAATAATTAAACGTGATTTTTACGTAATAGTAGTGTGAAATAAGTGCGAAATATTCTTTTGTGAACGATATTTTGTGTAATAGAAACTCCGGAGTCTTAAATTATCATAATGAAGTGCGCTGTGCTGTGCTGCAGGAACGAACAGAGTTATTGTCAAGGGAAAGCATTCTTCAAATAACTTTAATAGCTTTACTAATTAATTATAGTATATTAAACAAAATAAAAGTGAAATATTTATAAAAATAAACAGCCCTGTCAAAAAATTTAACATTTTACCAATGCCGGTTTGTTTGTTTACAATTGAATTGTCATTGGTGGCTAAATTATGCCAGTCATACAAAGGCAACGCCAAGAAATATTTTCTGAAAATAAGGAGCAGCTAAAAATTTGTTTATTTTACATAGCAATTTGGATTATAAAAAATGTTCCCCTTCAGAATGTCAGAATTTCATTACTGCCATGACGAAACGAATACAAACACAGCACACTAATACATTTCGGCGAATGGCTTAGGTTTTCACCCGATATGCCGTTTCCTTATTAGTTATTTATTCAATGGTATTAGTATGTTAAACTAAACATAAACCAAACACCGGATAAAATGACATGCAATGCAACATAGAAACAGAAAACTAAGTATTATATACATAGACGTTTATTTAGAACATGCTTAGAAACGTCAACGACAAAATGCTCAGCCTTAATATTAACAGTAATGCACATGCGATGGGGTGGTAGAATGGGTTCGTACAAACAAAAGTTGGATCTTGCGTAGTTAACATGCAACATAGGTAGTCTTCTCAAATTGTGTCCACTACCGCGGAAAGATATTTTACTAAGTAACAGCGGAGAATCAACATTCGCGTTTAATAGTTGATGCACAAAAGTTACATCGGCAACCATGCGATGTTTTTCAAGCGAGTGCATATTCAAAAGCTTCAAGCGATCCTCATAAGGTGGAAGAATTAATGAATTATTCCAGGGTAGGTGCCTGAGAGCAAATCTTAAAAAGTTTCTCTGAACAGACTCGATGCGGTCGATGTGTGACCGTAAAATGGAGACCAGACCTGGCTAGCATATTCAAGAATTGATCTCACAAGTGCACAAACAGATTGTTATGGTAGGATTCGAAAACTCTCGGGACGAATGTTTTATAAAGCCTAGCATAGAACTACTATTTGATACCATATTATAGTTTATATGGGAGATAAAATTCAATCTGTGGTCACATTTGACACCCAAGTCACAGACAGAGTCCACACGGCGAATCTAGGAATCCGAGAACTCATAACCATAAGTGATTGGTGTCTGATTCCTATGGAAAGTCATAACCTCACATTTGTCGATATTGAGTAGCAAATTATTGCTCGCGCAGCAATTGTAAAATTTCTGAAGGTCACTCTATACCTGTTCACAATCGTGAACAGATTTAATCTGAGCGGAAAGCTTAACATCGTCAGCATAAATCAAGACCTTACAGTACCTCACCACAGAGACAATGTCGTCGATAGACAGAATAAAGAACAACGAGCCCAATTAACTCCCTTGAGGTACGCCAGACGAAGCATTCAAGACTCTAAAGATGGAATGGCGGAATAAGATTTGGTCTGTTTGTTATCTAAACAAGACTGTTCATTTTAGAAATGTTGGGGGGAAACCCATACTTTTCCATTTTAAAGAGTATCACGGAGTGAGATAACTAGTCGAAGGCTTTACTGAATTCTGTATAAGTACAATCCATCTGGAAGCCTTTTGCAAACCCGCGAATAGTATCAGAGACAAATTCCAACAAGTTGATGGTTGTAGATCTGTCCGAAATAAAACCATGTTGGTTTGAAGAGAGCAAATTCTTACATGAAACCGATAGCTGAGAGTCAATGATAGATTCGAATAATTTGGGCATACAAGATAATTTTGCATAGTTACAAATTTTACGTTTTACGTTTGTGAATATGTATGATGAAAGAGTTTTTCCATAGCTAAGGGAAACAACCACTATCGAGCGATTTTTGAAATATTATTTTCAGCGGCGCTGCCAGGGCAAGGCAACACGACTTAAAGAAGGCTGAAGGGACCCGTTGTGAAGTCATTTGGAAGCTCATTAATATGATCGAGTATATCTTCTTGTGTAATTGTAGGAATGGTGAATCAAACCTAATAAGAATCGTTCATATGACTAAAGTTGTTATGTCGAGGATGGAAACATGACGAAGAAAAAGCATTGTCGAAAAAAGAAGCAAACATATTGCAAATTTCCGACGAATCATCACCAGCAGAATCCTTGTACCTCATGGTATTGGTATAGTTGTCAGTTTTTTTCTTCATATTAATAAACTCAAGAAAGATACGTAGGTCACTAAATAATTTCGCACGCATGCTTTGGATATACTCATCATAAAGTGAAGAGGAAAGTTCTTTGAACTCATTATAGGATGTGAGGAAGTTGTTATGACTTATAATGTCTTTGTCCCTGATATAACTTTTCCACAATTTATTTTTTATATTTTTAAGACGTTTCAATTCTTTATTGAATCATGGCGGAGATGTTTTAGAGAACCGCTGTCGCTTGCGGAGAACATGAGATGAAAATAAATTGAAAAGAATTATGTAAAATTTAGAAATGTCTTCGTCAACATTATTGCTAGAGTCTAGGAATAATGATTCCCTTGTTGATAAGTTATTAAGAGGAAGACAGACATCGTCATCTTCATTTAGTACACAATGCATATTGGGTAAGTTAAAATCATCAATAAGTAGAAATTCGTCAAGAGGTTGCATCATGCCATGAATAAAATTAGATATTGAAGTTAGTAGGTCGTAAATATTTTGACCTTTGTCATCAACAATGTTTATGGAGACTGGAGGAATATACCAACACAGTATATATAAGTCGTGTTTTAAAATAGACAGCTTAAGAACTATAAGTTCAGGTCAAGAGCGTTGGAAAAACTGGGAACCTCAATTTGGCTACAATTAAAATGGTTTTTACATGCGAGGAGTACGTCACCACCACGAGCTTCAGAATCAGTATGTCTGTCGTTTCTAAAAACCTGGTAATCTAAGATTTCGGCATCACGAAAGCCATGGTGAAAGCAACAATATCAAAACAAGTTGCAACAGAGGATTTGAAGATATGTGCAGTTTTTAACCGAATCCCCCTAACATTTTGATAGTAAAGGGAACGCGACCTTAGTTTTTTGGAATAATATTGCTCATTTTAGCTGTATTTCTGGGTTGGCGCCCAGAAGGTACAAATAATTTAGTATTATTGTTATTACACATCCCGGTACTATATGCAGGTGGCTATCGACTAGTCCCTCTCCCAAGCCAACAAAACAATTTTAAAGGGCTTCTCTTCATAAAAGATAATCCGATCAGAATTTTAAAGTTTCATGGATGGATATAAAATGTATTAGAGCGCAGGGGCTAGAGTTTCCTAGAAATGTCTTAACACACAGAAGGCATATAATATACCGGATTACCACAATGTAGCCTTAGCTACTAACGCTACTAACAGCACATCCATCCTGCTAGCGATGTAACAATTTATATTGACAATCAGACGGCATTTAGATCTGGACTCTCATAATCAAATCGCAGATAGTTCAGAGATGTTTATCCAATACTAGAATTTGGATTGTCTTAATAATATACCACATTATATGGTATCAAGAAATATAAGCTAGAAGTTCCAGCAACGATGTTTCTTAAGTGGACAGATCGATTTTTATTGATGTCTGTTTGAAAGATAAATTTAAATGCCAGTCAGTTTCCAACAATAAATGGAGTAATCTCAAGACAGCGATGGGTCCTCACTTTCTTGCTAAAAAGAACGGACGTGGACGTTTATATGGATTTCTGTAAGATTTGTGGACGAAAGCATCAACATTTATTATGCGAATGTATTGGCCTGGCAAGAAGGAGGGCTGATACATTAAACAAACCTTTCCTCAACATTACCGTGTTAAGAAAAACTACTACATGAATTATGAGTGACCAAAAATACGTCTGCATTTTAACTTAACTGCAAAAGTCAAACTGTCGGTATTTCGAAACCTGACCTTTCAGCCTCCTTTAAATGGTGGTTACCTTCAACTTCAACCTGTAGATATACGTGGCACTAAGAAAATATGATTCAATGAACATGTAGTAATTTATTGGATGGCTGGTGAACTTGCTTTTATATCTTTTGCTTTCTATTAGCTTTTATAGTTACAACACTGGTTTACTGTATTGTATTAATAACATAATAAAATCGCACTTACCTCAAATCCCTTATTCGGGAAGTTTATTTTTGGCCAAGCCAAACCAGCAAAGAGTAAATGCCAAATAACAAATCCATATTGCAAATATGGGTAAACCGAATAATTTTGCAGATGATTAATCATTCGAGAAATCTCATCCGAAAAACAAAACCATTGTGTTGCTTCAACAATTCCATTCATATTTGGATCAGGCATTTTTTGGGTGAGATAATTTTCATGTACACCTTGCATTAACCTGAAAGGAAACAAATTTTCATGGAGTTAACGCTTACTTTAAGTTAATCAAACATACCTTTCGTAATCACCGCCCATGTGTACAACTTCTAAAATACTTTTAACTCTTGATGCTGTTGACATATCAGTCATAGTTACCATCTGTAAGTTTCCGGCACCATTTACATCAGAAATCTCTTTCTTGGGACGCTGAATCTGTTAATATTATAATACAAAATATGTAAGCGTAAAATACATTTTTAAACAAAAATAATTATAATACAGTCTTAGGAAACAGCCAGAAACAGAAGTGAACACAGTGAAACCGAGATACAATGCCTACTAAAGAAGCCACATCTCTTTATTTCGTAATGCAAAATATTTTTGTCGCAGCTGCTATTTACCAGACCTGGGGTCTAATAAAACTTAGAAAAACAGCCATAAGTATCCGCACTTAAAATCCCTTTTTTTCTTTACTAGTTAATAAGGAACATACAATATTCTAAATCGGAAAATATTTAATTTACCTGACCTACATGTATAAAAGGATTGATATTTCAGTAATCCTATCCTATCGGAGCTGGTGAAAGTCGATGCTAAGCATATCAACAGATATCCACCTACTATTACTTTAAAAACAAATTGTAGCAACTAATTTGTTTATCGCAATTTTCTTGTAAAATTCTGTGAATTTTTTTAAACCGTTAACTCTGTGCATAGTGAACTGGCTAATTAAATGATCTTTTTGATTGTTTCCTAAATATTAACTGAAATATTACATAGTTTTACCTGGAAAATTGCTGACCACACTCCAAAAAGGCCCCTATGCCTATCTTTTTGGCCCAAATTACTATTTAGAACATCCTGGAGCATTAATCTCTTCTTCATAGCACTGTGAAAATATTGTGTGAACAAAATATTGATATGAGTAAATTTCATACTTGTAAAACTGCATCATAGATATGCATGACCTCACATCATTACCAGATTTTTCAGCCAGGGCTATCAGGGCACTCAGGTCTGTTTTCATGTGCTCTCTTCGCGAAATATCTAATAGTCTGTAAAGATATATTTACAAATATATATTCGATTTTATATATGAAATAATAACCGGTCCGCTAGTCTGGATGATTCGATAGGAGGAAAATTTACTACAAATGCTATTTGCCGCAACTGTCGCAATGCAGGTACATACATATCATTACAAATGCAAATAATCGGTCTCCTTAAAATGTGCTTCTGACTTTTTCCTCCTTTCTTTGCTTTTATCACAATATTATCAGTAACAAACTTTACTAGAAAATCTATTGATTGTTGTGGTGCTCCATCAATCTCATCTAAAGCAAATCAAAACTATAACTATAACTTCTTTCTGTATGCAGACGTATGTTTTAAGCTTACCAAGAATTATACAGTTTGGTCTTTTATTTTCATTAAGAACAGAAGTCATTTGTGTTCCGTTTTCTAGAGCCAATCTAAAAGCCTCTGGACTTCGATCGTCGGACGCATTTAATTCTCTTACACTATAACCAGCGTGACAAGCTATTGTGTGTGCCAAAGTCGTTTTACCTAACCCTGGTGGACCGCACAGCAATGCTGCTTTTTGAATCGGTCTTCCATGATCATCTCTGTCCGTATTCAACGTTTGTTTATATCTGCGATTCCAACCGCCAGTTGATTCGAATTTTCCAGTTTTCTTGTTAAATGTGTTCAGTTGTCCTTTCTTAGCATCATTGACTTTAAACTCTCTAAAAATTATTTTAAAAGAATTATTATTCATCAAACTCATATGAGCCGAAAAAAAATACACACCTGCCAAAAACTACCTTATCCCACATCTTAAGCCAATACAGCAAACTTCGATTGGTTGATTCATCAGAGAGCAAATCTATATATTTATTGGGTTTGTATTTTTCTACCCAAAGCTTGTCGCCTGGTATTTGTAGTTCTGCATCTACATCTATAACATCTGGCAGTACTTGATTTCCTCGATTTGTTAGTCTTTTAAGAGTCTGTGAAAGACAAATTTACAAAGTTTCTAATTATAAATAACAAATCTTACTATTTCTCGCGCAGAATTCCAAACTGATTCCTTTGCATCACCCAGCAATCCACTATAGCCTTTAGAAAAAACATTTATTCTATTTATGTGCTGCGTTTCATAATCTTCTGAATGAAATCGCACATATATTCGCTCATCATCGCTGCGAACTAGTGGAACAAAAGGCCAACTGCGAATAAAGTGAAAATCTCACTGTTTAGAATAAATTGAAATCTCTGTTCGCATTCTTATGATAGCTGGAGCCTACAAACAGTGAAAAACAGAGGCTACAAAAAGTGAAAAAAGATACAGCTGCAGGTAGGAAAACCAAAACCTATTCGAAAGGAATTGGGATAAACTGGTGTTTAGGCTGCGGCCGATGTTACCATACGTTCTCATAAGAACAGAAGGTAGCAAACTAATAGTGAATTCTTTTCTGCGGCGCGGTGTAACCACCGAATCTGTCATTTTCTAATTCTTTTCTTCCCACCACATCAGTAGGGAAGAAAAGAGCACGAGAATGGCTGATTCAGTGACAGTGTTAACACTGAATCGTAGAAAAGAATTCACTATTAGTTTATACGAGTTAGATTTCCAATGTGGATGAGCACTTTATTTTCCAGCTCTCCAGGCACACCATAAGTTTATAACAGTCGTATGCTCTACTAAGACTCTGACGTTCAGTGAAAATTTTTCTCTCCAGCCACATGAGAACAACAATCAACACAAATGGAAGCATGTTTGAAGATTTTTGTATTTTTGCATAGATAGCATAGAATTGGGGGCTATATTTTGGCAACAACTCTTACCTACACCTAACTGCACATAACAAGTAGTCACTGAAGAAAAAGTACAATGTTAATCTGCTCAACGATCCATCGCATACACGAATTTATTGAATAATGTCTCAATCATTTTGCCAAATTGAACAGCAAAACGAAAATGAAAACCTAGATAACAAATGGGTCATTATTGAAGGAATTTTCTACAAGGCTGCTGAAACAGTATTCATACCGCAAAGGCGTAATCAACAATAGTTGAGCGACGGTGTAAAACTGATCAGAGAAACGATCAAAAGTGTGCAGGTAACTTTAAATAAAACGCAAATTTGAAAAACTTTCAACCCCGATCATATGTCTACCCTCCTACACTAACTAATTTCCAAAATATGTCTGCAATGTTAGAAATGATGCAAAAACGCGATAGTTCAGTTAACCACGGTACAGAGAATACAAGAAATGTGTTCAACTTTTGGCTATATCCGGCTATATCCAAACTGGTTTGTGATCTGGAGATGAAGCCAAAGTAGCTTGACGTTTGTTTGTTTAATTTTTGCCGTTAAATAACCAAAAAATGTCGGAAGTTTATTAATGTATGGATAGCAAAAAGCGACTTATTTATTAATGGACAATGATAGCCAGCTATAGCCGGCTATAGCCAATAGTTGAACACACTCAAGTTATTCGCATTACGCACCACGTTCCACCATTAGTGACGAAATATCGTGAAAGTGTATAGGAAAGCACGGTGCAGAGAACACAATAATCTCTGTCCTCTCTCTGTCTTTCCTATACAAATGTACATTAGTCACGAAATTACTTCACAGAACATGTGTGAAAAGTTAATGAGAATTCCTTGTATTCCGTGTACCATACAGTTAACTTCGTAGAAGCTTTCAAGTGCGGTCGAAATGTAAAGATGGCGTATGATCGTCGAACATAAATTATGTTCACGTCATCTGTCTCTATATCTACAGAAGAATTTAAAAATATCGCATTCATATTACAGAATCAGTGCGGCAAATAAGCTGGTCTAAAGGTAACTCGAAGATAAGATGACTCAGGGCGTGTATCTTTATTCTGCTCAGAGCACTCCGAGCGCTCTGAACACCGATTTCTTGTATCTTTATTTACTTTCAGAGTACTCTGAGCGCTCTGAACGTGTATCTTTATTATTGCTCAGAGTGCTCTAACTAATCGTAGATAAACCCTGGGAGCATATGGAGCAATCCGTCAGTAATACCAATAGAGCGCAAAAAAATCCTATTAAAAATGTGAATACTTCTTTAAATTCGATATTTCCTTTCTTTCCTTCACCCCTTATTTATTTTTATAACTTTATTATTATTATTTATTTATTTTTATAAAGAATTTTGTATTTTCAATAGATATTTCACAAATCATAAGTGCTGCCAATATAAAAAAACTACCAGAACACTCAGAGCACTCCGGATTTGTATCTTTTTTCCAGAATGCTCTGAACGATCTAAAAAATCTGTTCGATCTATGGAGCGGGAAAAAGATACACGCCCCTCAATGTTTGAAAGGAAGAAGTATGTAAGCTTGATGGATAACAGTGTGAAAAGTTAATAAATTATGGTACCATAACACGGTTACGCAAAACCAAATTACAGAAGATGTCAAGCCACAGAAACAATATATAATGAACAATAAATATTTTGAAAATATTTTTATAAAAAAATCTACTGTGAATGTTGATGTTTCAGATTTCTCCGGATTTTTTTAGCTCCATCAAGTTAACTCTTACTTTTTTAATTTTTTTAATGCACATATCGATTGTTAGTCGATTGTTGGCTTAATTTAAACATTTTTTTGATAATAGTTTTTTCGAAAGTCTAAAAAGAAAATTAGTTATCAAGTTAGCCGGAAAATTCTTATTTTTAATTTAATTTAATTTATAACCAGCTCAATCAATGCGTAATCGTTTGTTGGACTCGTTTTAATTAATAAAATCGTTTTAACATTCAAATTTTAACAGAGGCCATACGAAATTTCGTATGGGTATTTGAATTGATATTATACCAATTGGAATTGATATTATACCAATTCTAGGTTGTATATTGACATTTGTGTCATTTATTTGCAGAAACGATCTTACTTTTAGTTTGAAATAAACTTTCCAGCATAAAATAATGCTAACGGATTGGGTTAGTGCAACACTTAGAAACCAGACTAATTTCGCTCAGTAAATTAAACTTAACAATTGCTTTTGCTTATCTTACTGTCCAGCTCTGGTTAGTCTTCGTGGTACATTCACCCATTAAGGATTAAAATACAAAAGGAATAAAAACTTACAGACTGTCCATTTTGAGACATTCAAGGATAACGGACAAATCCACTATATCTGAAAACAAATATTCAGAAAAAGGACCTTGATAAATTTTTCGCAAGACCTTCAAAGCTTCCTCAAATAAATAACGTATATAAGTTTTTGAAGTTACACCTAGCAAGTGAAATTCGCTACTTTTTTCAAATTTCAAAATATCGTATCTCCGTCAAAAACAAAAATAGTCGTCGTAGTCGAAAAAAGTCACTATTTCGGTGGCAGTGAACGCGCCACTTGTGTTCTCTGTACCGTGGGCACGTTCACTGCCACCGAAATAGTGATCTTTTATCGACTACGAGTCACTACCAAGCATTCACTCCGCCAAATTTTGACAGTTAATGACTACGCTTGACTACGCTTAAGTTAGCTAAAACTTGTCAGTTAATCTTGTCGGTTAATATGAACTGAGTGGCAACACATTTGATTATGGGCCTTGCATATCTGTTATTACTTGTCTGTGGTACTATGATTTACAATTGTAGTCCTTTTTCGCAAAAATTGTAAATGAAAAAGAGATTTGGTAAAAAGTGATAAATTAATTAATTAAGATGTTATTTCACATTATTAAATAAAGATCAAATCAAATTTTTACTATCGAAATTCTACCAGATTTACTAATCCACATTCTGTCTGCACCTTCATTACCTTTATTACCCTTCCATTTTTTCATCCACTATCAAATATTACTGAATCTTGTACCCCTGCACCTAGGACAATGGCAAAAATACTCCCCAAAGTTTTAAATAATTCAAAATTAAGTTAGAAAAAAGTATTACGGTAACCGCATAATACCTATTTGCTTATGTTTTCTGCAAAATTCATTTTTCACATTTTTAATTCATTTATTCATCTCAGAAACGACAAAACCGAACTGCATTCTTTAGATAAACCATCCATTAAAAGGTCCACACCAAACATATTGTCTACATTCCACAGAACAATATTGTCATGCAGATTTGACGGTGTGAAAACAGGTTCCTTGGCGGAACCATCTATGGCGCGCGGGTGGAGCGCGCCCCTCTCTAAAGACCACTGAAAAAAGTTGCAATATCTCTTCTCAATTTTGCCTAACAAAATAATCAACTGCGCAACAATTTCTGGAAGCATTCAATTTGATCCGTTTGGAATGCGGCCCTTATGGCTAGCAGCTCAGCCTTCGATCCACTTTGGCTGGTCGCTGTTAAATCCTATAGAGAAAACAGGAAGTGCTAATACTTGTAAAATTTATATACATGAGCGTGGCTTTTCTCATGGTGTTTGAAGCAGGATAAAGCTTATTCAGGTAAAAGCGATGGAAGATTTGTTTTTATTGAAAACAGCTGCCAAAGTGTCTTTGATGAGTTTTCGATGTAAAGACTGCTTGTTAGAATATTATCGGCGGTTCAAAGCAAATATTCAATTACAACTCGTAATTGGAGAAATTCAGCGAAACTACACAACGGCAAATAAATCATTGTGTATTGTTGTATGGAGTTATTACATTTAAAGCAAGAGAATTATTTTAGAAAAAAAAAATGTTTTATTATTTCGTAAAATGCAATAGTTTTACTAGAATACTTAGCTAAACGTTAAATAAAAACAAAATATAAATGCTGATTGGGAAATTCTCAATCAGTATCTTAGAGAAATTGATTGGTCGTTGTTTTGCTGTTTCGAGGGATGTTGATGAATGCACATTAGAGCTTAGTAACATTTTAAGTCTTGGCATGCATGAATACATTTATTATTCCTACAGCAAGTCCCAACAACAGCAAAATCGCTCTTGGTTTACCAAGTAATAAAATCAAAAGAGTCTTTCGTGCCTATTAATTGCATTCATGCCCAGAATTGAAGCAAGTCTACAAGACTGCACAGAATACGAGCAAGGTCATTATCCGGAGAGAAAAATTTCTTTTTGATCATAATGTTAGACAGAGAATCTTGGCATGCCGTAAAGATAGCTAAGGCTTCTGGTCCCTGGTCAAAACCATGAGGAACAACTTCAACAATTCCTCTATACCTTTTCTATTTAACAATGGTGAAATGGTTGTTGACTCCCTGGATAATGCTAATATTTTGGCTCGTAGATTCGCTTCAAATTCTCGTCACCTATTTTGCATCTCCCGTGGTGATGTATACAAGAGCCAATACACATCTGTAGGAGAGATGTATTCAAGATCCTTAAGGGAATCAACGTCTCTAAGTCCCTGTTAATTAAAAGCTGTGCCTCATCCTTCGCTAAACCTCTGCGCAAACTATTCTACTTATTCGGCAGGAAAGTTTCTACCTGGTTGGAAATTACCTCACATTCAACTTATTCCCAAGGAGAGGGTAGCGATTCCTCAAATTATCGACCAACTGCAATCACTCGAATCTTTCAAAGGTTTTTAAATCTATTATTAACTTCAAATTAATTAAGTATCTAGAAACCAAACTCACAACAAACAACTCATCAATGATTGCCGATATGGCTTCCAGACTGGACGCTCATCTGCACACTTGCTGACTTTTCTTACGGAGCATTGGAACCGTAGTCTTCACAATTTGGATGAGTCCAAAGTCATTGCCCTAGATATTTCAGAAGGTCTTCGAAAGAATCTGGCATTCAGCCCTTTTAGTTAAACTTAAAGCACTTGGTATCTCCACTCCTTTTCTATTATAGATATATAAATATATTACTTATCTGATCGCAAAATACCGGTTGTACTACATGGTGTTTCACCAAAGCTTCACCCTATAAATGCCGATGTTATCTGTTCTTAATTTTGACTAATGATCCCTTACTTTTAATCCCATGCTTTGATACTCTTGGGGACTCCAGAGGAAGTGCCACATCTGTCAAACGAGATTGCATGATTAGATCATTGAATAATGACTTTGATAATATCCTCGCTTGGGATAAAGCATATCGCGTCGAATTCAAGACATCTAAGCCCCAAGACTCTCTCATCTCTCTAAAACAAAAGTCATAACTTTTACTCTAAGTTAAACTGGACAATTCACTTCTCTGTTGCAAATGAAGCATCGAAATGATTTCTGAAAAGGCGTAAGAAATATTTCAGCCCATCGAATCTAGCTCTCCTCTATGTCTTACATCAGACCTGAAATGGAATACACTTCCCATATCTGGGCACAGCCTTAGCTACATTGGATATTATCAAAAAAAGAGCCTTCAAACTCATTGGCGATGTAGCAATAACTTGTAATATTTTAATTTATTTATTAGCAACAATAGCAGCTTTTTTAAAATTACATGTTCATTTTAAGGGATATTCGATTTAATATAATCTATCGCTAATTTTTTGAATCTTTTTAAATTGATTTCTTCCTTTATTACAACTGGTAAACTATTGAATAACTGTATACCTTTATACATTACTGAAGTTGTAGTTGTTCTTAAACGAAGTTGTTATTATTTCTCAATTGGTACGGCTGACTATCTCCAACACATTTTACGTTCCGACATAAGTAGCTTGGTAGTAAATTATTTTTAAGTTTATGAATCATAATTAATACATTAAGCGATAAACGTTGGTTGATATTCATGCACTTCAATGCTTCCAACATTATCCGAATTGGTGCTCTCTAATGACATTGCAATATGCATCTCATCGCCCTATTCTGCAGTTTTTGTAGTCTGTCAGTAGATTGATTCAGTCCCATATAAAGAATTGTTGAACAGTACTCAAAATGTGGCTTTATTATTGTGTTATACACTTTTATTGCAGTTAGGATGGACAATTTGCATCGAATTTTTTAAAAAATGGATTTTTTTTTGGCAACTTTTTTATAAATATAATTAATATGTTCTTTAAATATTAACTTACTATCAATTAAAGTACCTAAGTATTTTATTTCACACATAATTTCAATAAGTTCTTTGTCCAACGTGATCCTATGCATGCTTATATCATTTAGTATCATACACTTTGTTTTCGACATATTCAATTTTAGTTTATTCATTTGTATCCATATATTAATTTTTGCAAGATCACTATTTAAGTTTATTAGTACATTCAATTATGTCTTGTCCGGATATATATAAGTGTATCGTCAGCAAAAAGTCTTAATTGACTGTCTTCAATTACTGTTCCCATATCGCTTATATAAATTAAGAATAGTAAAGCAGCTAATATTGATATTTATGGAACTCAAGATTAGTTTGTAGATCCTCGGATATCACGTCGTTGATTTTTGTTCTTTGTCTCAGATTGTTTAGGTATGATTTAAACCACTTTTTTTCGACTCACTCGAACACCGCCGCAATGATGGATGCCTTTCACTCCTTTATCGCTACATCCATGGTTAATGTACTGATGAAATATCTGGTTTGATTTCTTGTAGAAGAATTTCTGTTCGCAATACTGGAGGAAAGCCGCCCACATCTTTTTACCATTTAAATTACTTTCGGCCGTTTAGTAAAATTCCGTAATGCTTTTTATCCCAAACTACGTGAATGTGTCTTTACCCCGGCATACAATTTCCGAAGGTTTATAAGGGTGACATACATCAGTAGTTCTGCCACTCTCTTCACGCTCTCTAATGGCTTGCCCTATCACCTTCGTGCCATGGGTATCGCTTAAACTTGACTTAATAATAAAAAAGTTAAACTTTCTTAACTTTAATAGAGGTAAAGTACGTAAAGCTTTAATTCTTGTATTTTGTAAAGTTACAATTTGTGATGAACTCGTCAATTTGAACAAAATGTCTATTTTTACAACTAAAATGGATGATTTGGAAGTTTTTCACTTCCACCATTTACAAACCAAAACAAAATAAATAATTTAACAGTACAGGGCGATGTAGATAGCAGGCAGTTGGGGTTTTCATTGCTGTCCTGATGAGATCGCCCTGTACTGCTAGTCGAAACACACAGTATACTCCCAGAATATCTTTATGAAATTTTGATTTTTGGCTTGAAGCCAACAAATTGACAACACCTCGGTACTTGTCTTTTAGTCCTTTGCTTATTGCAGAAGTTGAGATATTGGCTGTAGACTCTATATGGGTCCCGAAAGAGTAAAATTCAATCCCATTTCTAAATAATTTAATACATTAATTGACTTTTGCGAGTGGCAAAAGTTGAACGTTGAGCAAGTTTCTTTGTTGAGAGTGTTAGCTTATCTGTTCGACCCGAATCTTTTAAATGATTTATTTTGTGCATTTGATAATTGCGAGTGGTGGTGAATGTCTTTGAACTTTCAATCTGTTTCCAGCTTATCCCGTTTTTTAATCAAAAATAATCTACAAAAAACCTTGAAGATGTCACTTCATACGGGACATGAATTGACTATCTTATCTCCTTCAATATCTGGGTATTACTACGCTGTGGTACAACTATAAGAATTCAGTCATAAGATGCCATATAAGTTCAATCAAATCAAAAAAACATTTATTCTCATGTATTACGCATTACGATATTAAAGAGCATAATTACAGATTGACGCAAAACAATCAATAAAATATAAAATATTGAAAGAATTAAGGATTGCATAATCCCATAGACAATGTAAATGGATGTTCACCAGCCCTTTCCTTATAGGTAATTAATTAATTGATTAGTTATCCCGAGCGAATCAGAAAAATATCAGAAAATATCATTGTAAGCAGCCTTAAAATGCTATCATTATTAAAATCATAAAATTATACTTACTTAGGCACAGAATTCGATAGATTTCTCATTTTAAATGAATGGAGAGCATTCAAACGCTCTACCAAATCCTTCTGAATGGGATTTTTTGATTCGAGTGTTTTCTTTCTGGCTTCTCGTATCTTTTCTATCAATTCTAAATCCCTTTCCTCTTCACTCTTTAATTTCTTTGCTTCCTGGTCCACATAGAACTCATCTTCAATATCACGAATATCCCCAAACAAATCTTCTAAACGTCGCTTTCTATTAAGTCCAATGTTTTGAATTTCTTCCAAAACATTAGCTACTTCTTCTGATTCGTCTATTCTTATTTGTTCTCCTCTACTGAATGGAGTTGATGAAATTCGTTTGTTACCGGCTTGTGGAGTTCCAAACAATCGACGGTTAATTGGTTGTAAGGTATCGTCATAAGAAATTTGTGATAGTTGGGGACTATTTAGTACGTTTGGTTGAGAAGTAGCATTTTGTGAGTAATATGAAGTACTCGGTCGTGGTTCATTGTTGTCCACATTGACTTCATGAACTAAAAAAGAATAAGAAATAAAAGATTGAATCAATTGTAAACCAGGAAACATCTAAATTCAAATTCAATTACTTACCATCATCAATTAATTGCATTTGCTCATTGTACATAAGCTCAAATTCTTCTTCCTCTGTTGGATACTGATCCATTTTGAACAGCTTTAGCAATCTTTATACTTAAATTCTTTTATAATCACGTAAAACACAGCAAAATCATTGTAAAATCCTTCCTTTATTTACATATTAAAACCTAACTAGCATAAAAATGACAAATGTCAAATTTTTCCCGCACTATTTGCCTTGGAAATAATGGAAAATGGAAGTGTGTATTTACTTAAGCCTGGTTCGTATAATTTTTTCCAAACTATTGGTGTACGATTGATGTATTCTACACGAGCGCAGTTAACTGCACTGCACGGTTTACAGAAAAACTACACCAAGTTCCCATTAAATTTTGGCACATGTTCTGTGACGTCATTGCGTGACTAATGTATATACATTTCTATAGGAAAGCCATAGCGAGCGCAGAGTATTGTGGTATTGTGTTCTCTGTACCGTATACTTTCCCATACTTTTCGATATTCGTCACAAATGGCGGAACGTGGTTCGTAATGGAATAATTGTATTCTATATACCTTGAACTACACGACGGTATACCTTAGAATATATAGGAAACAGAAATGGTGATAGATTTTGCGTAATGAATTCTGGTTAGTTGGTAGTCCGTGTTTCCATGAAATGCGATTTTCCTAGTTTATAATCCGAATTATATTTGCAAGCACTAGTGGCACTATAAAACTTTGCATTAAACAAACTTCACAGTTAAGTTTTGAAAAAAAAACTGATTCCATACTTTTATTAGATTTCGCAAAAGAATTTCAGATTGAATAAGCCTGTTTACAACACAAAAGCACATTTGACAATAATGGCTCAGTTTTGGCAATACTGGTCCCTCGCATCTCACTTACTCCTATGCAAGGTATATAGAATACAAGTTATTCCCATTACGAACCACGTTCCGCCATTAGCGACGAATTATCTGGAAAATTTATAGGAAAGCACGGCACAGAGAACACAATACCTCCCTCCTCTCTCTGTCTTTCCTATATAAATGTATATACATTAGTCACCGAACAACGTCATAGGCTATCAGCTGCAATGTGTCAACATTTTAATGGGAATACCTTGCTCCTATGCATGATGCCCAGTTCTTGAAAAATTCCGCACGTATTATACACGATTCACCCATTCCTGTATTCTAAACTCTATATTCTAAGGTCAGTACTGTGCAAGGTGAGAGGCCGTACGTCAATTTCTTTTCCCTCTCTTTTCCAGCATTCCAAAACTTCGATCCCGGTGTTACTTCAACTTGAGGTTTGTAATTTGTCTAATGTGTTTTCTGACAAATAGATGTCGGAGGCTTTATTTACAGTTAATTTCCAGTTGGCTGAATGAACGTTCACCTGCGACCATAACAGGGCAGGGTCGTTCGATCTCTCAAAGTGCAAAAACGCTGAAAAATGATCGCGTCCGGGAAGTCTGGTGAGTATTGAGACTGAGCTATCCGGTATTTAATTTAGACCTAATCACTGCGGGCGCCCAATATGTGACACGCCCCGCGATTGCTCATGTTGTTAAAATGCTGTGCTAGCGCTAGAGAAGCCACGAAGGCTTGTCAGACTCTTTCTGCGTGTGACGAGTCATTGGCCAGAGCTTGACGTCTGTCTTGATATAGAAAGTCAGAGGTATACTCACAGGCCAGCAACCTAAAAAGCCAGTCTATCAGCACGCCTCTGCCTTCCCATACCGAGATGAGCCGGAGAAGCCTCTACAATCAGTAACCGAACCGACTGATTACAAAGCTTCTTCCGCTCTCCTCTAACCCCGACCACAAATCAATACTCGTTCGAGGGTGCGTCTCCAAGTCCCCACACAGATCGAGTCTCTAAGAATTCAAATTAGACAAAGGGCGCTAGCACAGCAATTCAGTGCCTCCTTTGAGGGGATGTGGGTGCCACCGTTGGCTCTCTCGAGCTCATTTGCCGCCAACCCTACCTACAAGGTCCTGTACACCTTATAGGCTTTCACTGGACCTCGCCCTGAATACTTCGTTACAACTCCAGTGAAGGATTCGTGGTTAGTTCCCCTTTGATGGGTATATATATATATATATATATATCGGTATAGCTCCAGTGAAGGATGCATGGTCAATGCAATGATGCCCATCAGGAGTGATTGGGATGGGAAGGAGATGGTGGTAAGATCCGATAATTCTATATTTACGGATGGATCCAAACGAGTGCGAGCACGAGGGCTGAAGTATACTCCAGAGACTGCCAGTGTCACGCGTCTTACAGACTGCAGGCAGAGCACGCAGCAATATTGATATGTACAGAGAGGCTGCACGGCACATCTGCATATACACAGACAGCCAGACAGCCATCAAGGCGCTGGATGCTGTGCTGGTAAAATCAAAATTGGTGCAATTATGCAAGACCTGCTTTGAGGAATTGACTGCATGTCACAAGGTGGCCCTATGTTGGGTATATGTTGGGAATATCGGCCTTATTATGGTTGTCACCTCACTTCAAGTGACACGACTGTGTAAAATTCATAGGAACACCTAACACACGAAATAATTAAAAATCCTGTCGACAATACTCACTTAATTTCTTCAGGTAAAATCTGTCACTTCTTCTTTGTTTCTTTTCTTTCCTATGAATTTTACATAGTGACTTGAAGTGAGGTGACTACCATAATAAGGCTGATAGTATGGGTCATTACGAGTCACTGGGCCATAGGGGACCATGATAGAAGCCTGAATATAGCGGCGAACAATTTTTTCACGAGCTGCAAGAACTCGGAAGAAATCGCCTTGCCTTGCTCTGATGAATAAAAAGAAGGTAGCACCACTTAAATATCTGAGAGAATTTCGAAAACAACTCGTATCTCAGATGTCAAAGGCACTTTCACATCAACAAGAACCGATACATGTAAACCGAAAAACTCAATTTATTCCACTTTAAAACAATATTTTTGCTCCAATGATTAATAAAGTCATGGAAAATAGGACACAACTTTTATGTTTTATCGGCTGAAAATTTTTTTCGGCGGAAAAATTCGTACGATAAAACATAAAAGTTGTGTTTGAAATTAAATATATTATTTTATTTGCAAAATTTTTAATTTATCTTGTTTCCCATGATTTTATTAATCATTGGAACAAAAATCTTGTTTTAAAGTGGAATAAATTCAGTTTTTCGGTTTACATTTTTTCGGTTCTTGTTTTTGATATGAAAGTGCCTTAAAAGAGGTAGGCTATTAGATACTTACTGCTTTTCAAATCAACGTAAAGAGCTCAGATATATCCTGAGATTCTTAAGGGAATCAGGATGGATTTAGGGCAGTTTTACAGGTTATCTCATGAGGTAATGGGGCACAAAGGACCCACTGGAAATTACTCATTACCAAGTCATTTGAATGCTGTAATACATTTGTAAGTAATATTTCTATAGTACGGAGACCAAAAAATAAAATAGAGTACTTGCCGAAAAATATTTAAATTTATACATCTACAAAGCTCCATATCCAAAGAAGCATTTAAGTTTCATGATTTTAATCTTAGATCTAATAATAATTGACAAATTTTATTTTTTATTTATTTCACTTTTACAATATTTTTATTTATAACTGAAAAATATATTTTTAATTTTAAAAATGTGTTTATTTCGATATTAATATAATATCACAAAATAAATAAAATAATAGTCATAACTGTGTGCACTAGGGCATTACATAATATTTTTCTTAGTATATACAAAAAAAAAAAAATGGCACGTGTCCTGATTGGGTTTGGGCAAGTGAAATTGTCGACAGCAGTTTCTAGTTAAAGTGAAAATTATACATTTAACATGAATATTGTATATACACAGTAACTTATGTATATTATGTTTTTATGAAGTAACTAAAATTAACTTAAACATCTAAATAAATAAATTAATACATGCTAAGAAAACATTAACAAATAGCTCGCTAACAGCAACTTAGTATTTTTAAGAGCTACTTGTAGGAAATGCTTATTTGAAATATTAAAACAGAATTTTTAAATATACATATATGTACATAGATCTAAGAGATAAGTTATCACAATATTAAACTGCCAGCTATAGAACTGTTTCGTTTCCAGCAAAACTTAACGACTGCGAGGACATTTTATAGCCATGCCGAGGCTTTCTAGGCGCATGAGATGGATACTTTCGCGGGCATCGCGATATTTTATCTAGTGTTATCACAGTGTTCGGCTGACAGACCGTTTGGTATGATGCAGTACTGTAGGCAGTTGGTGGGTATTTGTTTGGTGTCTGTTTATACTTGGGTGCAAATCGATTCTTGTAGATTGTTGAAATGCGTGGTCCTAATACCCAAGATGATGATATAACACCAAGCATAAGTTCCATAAATGCTCGAGCCATAAATGGCCACATTGGAGCTTTGATCGGAGCAACTGGTTCAAATGTTGGTTGAGGTAGATTCAACCAAACATCATTATTAGCAAACTCGTAAAATACTGAGATCAAGAGTATAGCACTAGGTATGCAGTAGATAAATAGAAATGTTCCGACGCCATTCATGTTAGTTGCAGATGTTACCTGTACCAAGGAAGAAATATTCACTGGAAGTGCTTTGTTGCGTCGGTGAACCAAATAGCCAGCAAATAAATTGACAGATCCAAAAACCCAGTAACAAAAGAATGGCGTACCGACCAATAATCCGAGCGCCTTATCCGATTGGTTGCCCACAAAACAAGCACCTGGAAAAAGTAAAAATAAAATATATACATATTATATAATTTTCAATTTGAAAAAAAAACAGTACGCAATTGAATAAAAGTATTCAACAAATTAAATATTAAAATAACAGTTAACCTAGAGTTAAGATTAAATTGTTTGGCAGCAAAAGTTTGATTATTTCTAATTAGTTATGCTGCATAATCGAGTTTGTTGATGTTGTACCTTCAAATACCTTGTAGCTTGAAATGCCTGCAATCTTTTAATTCTCTTAAGGTAAGCATATGTATTAGAGCACATATAGCTCCAGGGAAAAAGGATTTCGCACATTCAAGAGAAATGACGAAGCTATTTACAGAGTGATCTGTATCAATTCAGCATGCAGGAGTTGGTAGGGGCTGCAGTAGGAACAGAAAATTGTTTTGTAAATCAAAGGGAGTAAAATACTTTATTTAGTTTATAGGAGGGGTTTCATGTACATTTTATGGATCACCTTATATGAGTCCTGAACGGTACACCATATGATAATAATTTAAGTTTTATTAGATAGAAATTTTTCTATTTCGAAGTTATGGTTTAACAGATTTAATATCTAAGCAGTGATATTCATTTACCTTAGACACTTTATCTACACTACTTGTTCATATCGAATTTAAGAAATCTGATACCAGATACAATCACTAGAAGTAAGGTCCGGATTGTATACGGTAGATGAATCAGTTTTTCAAAATCTGTTCTCCAAACGGTCATCGGTTTGACATGTTTTTCTCAGTACAGATGATACGACCTTGTACTTGTTAGGGGAGATGCTTTATTCCTTATTGTACTGCATCGAGTATCGTTTGCTTTCCAGAATAAAGTCATGGACCTAGGTCTCATATCCAAATACAATTTTGTGCATAATTTTATCTAGACTTTCTGCACACAGCTATAAAAACACTTTGCAGATATCAACTCTGCACTGCTTTTTGAATCTGGTGTCAATATTCTCGGTGCTCATCTGCGATAATATCGATCATATCAAAATTGTTATGTAAAATGTTAACTTTCGTAGATCAATTTTCCAATATAAAATGTTCATCTTTATGAACTATATTTCCGGTGTGGGTGATTCTCCTGGTTTTCATAAACTTTGTATACTTTAAATTCCAATCACTACAAGGAATTTAACTTGGACTTGATTGTATGTTAAGATTAACTGAAACTGAACTAGTAATCAGACTTCGATACATTTCAATATTTTATACTTCTATAGGTAAATGCATCTATGTACTTGCTGTTTTAAAATGTTGTTTCTGCCTGTACTTCGTCATACTCATACACTCATATATTATTGACTGCAGTCCCAAAACCCTCGAGAAATACTTCCGAAGCCATGAAACAGAATCCATGTGTGCATGTGTCTGAATCTGCAGGCAGCTTCATTTGAATTCATCGGATCATGGCACATTTTTATATGCAATTATTACTCTGCTGAAAGTTTTTGTTTGGTGAATCGTAGTCGTTTGGTTAAGAAAAATTTCTTGAAATAATTTTGTTAGAAAAGGTATAATAATTTGATTATGGTTTGGAAGATAAGAAAGCAAACTTAAGATTATCAGAACACCACTTTTCTGTATGATTAGAAGTTTAGGGCGCAGGAGCTATTCAAATCAAACTTTTGTCAATTTCCATAAGAACACTGCAAATATTTTAGAATGTTAGGATTAAGTTAGAACTCTCATGAAGTAGTGAGGGAGTCTGTTTCGTATCTTGGGAAATATTTCTCGAGTGTTTTACCAGTCTATAACTTCCAGAAAATACAAGCCATGAAGTCGGCACTAACACATTAAAAGTAAATAGTAGACCGAATACAAGCCATGAAGGAAGAGTTCAAACTTATACTTTTATACTCTCATGGAGGAAGAACTATGATTTCATCTTACAGATCCTAGAGCCTAAAACTAACGCTCCCACCGAAAAATGAAGTTATAAGAAATTGCAGCCCAATGTGTTTCTTTCTAATGGGATTAAAAAGAAATAATTAAAAAGAATAGTAGGTATGTACACTGTAAAAGGGCACAAATTGTTGCCACAAAGTTCAGGGGAAAATACCTAGAAATGTAGGGAATATGCTATAAAATGTAGGAAATATTTCCTACAATTTGTGCCTTTTTACAGTGTAGAACTAATTTATGAAAATTGTGGTGTTTCAATGAAATCCAAGAAATGTATGTGGTATAAAAAAACAGATGGGCGCTCGGAGCGAATATGGTAGGGGGAGGAAATGAAGCGAGGAAGGTGCGGGGATAAAAATGGGAGCGGATTATCGGAAATTTAAAATAAAATAAAAAAAATTGGCCAAGTGCGAGTCGGACTCGCGCACGAAGGGCTCCGTACCATCTTTGTTATTTATTTTTTCAAATGAGAATCGGCGTCATTTGAAAAAATAATGCTATCATTTGAAAAAAAAAAAATTATAATGCTGTCATTTGAAAAAATTATGCCTATTTATGATAATAACAATGGATGAGAATAAAACGAGGAAAAAAACTCCTAAAAATTCACGTTTCTTGTATGGGGGCCCCCTTTAATTTTATTTTATTTTTAATATTTTTTGTTATAGTGGCAATAGAAGTACATACTCTGTGAAAATTTCAACTGTCTACCTTTTACGGTTCATACGATACAGCCCGGTGACAGGCACAGGGACGGACATCGGAGGCTTAGTAATAGGGTTCCCGTTTTTACCCTTTGGGTACGGAACCCTAAGAATCAGGAGTTGCAATAAGTCGTAAGGATCTGTAAGATCAATAAAAAAACTGAGAAATTACTTTAGTAATTAGGTATGCATGGATCTTATAGGCTATATTTTATTTCAATTAACGGTAATTTGCAGATTTGAGAGACTTTGTCGCAATATTGATGGACCCATAACTCTTTGATTGAGGGCCGTAGAGTCTAGGGTATAAAAATATAGGTGAACAATTTCTGGGTGAGGGGGTTTTGGGATGGGGGTTGTACCACCTCTCATTGCGATTGTCCAAAATACGTCATGTTTTGTATCAAATTAAAGAGGGACGAAGGGTAATCGAGTTATGTAGTTGGTTTTTGATCGTTTTAACGTTATAACTGACTTTTACCGCCGAAACGGATTTTTTGCACTTGGGTCTATATTTTACACATATTTCTTCCGTTCTTTGTTTCATATCCATTAGTAATCTGTTAAGAACATTTTTTTCGTGGTAAGTGAATTTCCATGACTTATCAGTTCTTCGCAATGATGAATTGAAAATATGTCCATTTTTGATTCACTTCCTTTGCATTTATCTTCAAAACCATTTATCGGCCTCAAGAACTACAAAATATTGCCCTAGATATTTCAAAGGCCTTTGATAGAGTCTGGCATCCAGCCCTTTTAGCCAAACTTAAAGCACCTGGTCTCTCCCCTCCTCTTCTATTATGAATTGAAAGTTTCCTATCTAGTCGCCAAATACGTGGTGTATTATATGGCGTTACATCTGAACCTCATCCCATAAATGTCGGTGTGCCTCAAGGCTCTGTTATATCTCCAACTCTCTTTTTAATTTTCATGAATGATCTGCTTTTCTCTACTTTCAATCCCATCCATAGCTTTAATGATGACAGTACCCTTGATTTCGTTTACTCCTTTGACATTCTTGCGGTCAGACTTTCGGCGATACAGTAAAATTCTGTGATGTTTTTTATCCCGAACAGTGCGAATGTGTAACAGTTTACCATCTTCTGTTTTTTCTCCGGCATACAATCTGCGGAAGTTTAAGGGCGACATACATCGGTACCTCCGCCACTCTCCTCATAACCCCTAATCCTTTCCCTATCTCATTTCTGCCATGCTATGCTTTGCATCATAGGGTATCCCCTGCCTGAGCTTGGCTTAATAATATAAAAAAAAAAAAAAAATTAATTCAAACGGTTCGATGTTATAAACAATTACGCAGGCAGAAAATGTAAACTGCAATATTTATGTATGCAGGCTTACAATCGCTTGATGCCTGTTTGCGGTAAAAAAAGGAATCGTTTAAAAGTATTACCTTTACGAGAGATGGAGGAAAGGAGATGTGCAATTTGAGGTGACTATAAGAGCCTTTATTGATTGATGCAGTTACATAATGGCTAAATAAAATAAAATCATAAATATCACCCAAGTTATCTTATTCTACGTTTAAATACATAAATACATAATATGTACGTACATATACTATAGTGAAAATCAATGAAAAGCTATAGAGCAATACTACATAAAACTTGTTTACAAGCCGTCTTAAGGAGCACATGAATTTATTTATACAGCCGCAAATAGCATAGACTCATTACCCTTTTACGTAATCGAATTGTTTATTTTTAAATTTTTACAATTTAAGAAAATTTTATTTTATGCATTTCCTATATTTTCTCGGTGTGCCAGAAACGGAATAAATATGAACAACCGAAGCTTGAGTGACAAGGAGTGAAATATATTCAAAATAGTTCCAGAAATGGCACATTCATTTGTCGATTGATTGAATCACATTTCCGAAAACCATTCTCGATCGACACACGTTGTAATAATTTTCCAGTTCTAAATTTAAAGTCGGACGTTTTGTTTGTCCAATACGATCGTGAAGAGCGTCTCACTGCAGGCAGGCCTGGTAGTGCCAATTTCAAAACAAACTTAAGATAGCATGAGCCTGAATCTAAATGGTATGAGCTGAGGACCAGACCAACTTTCCGTAACTCTGAGCGATGACGGCCGGATTTCAAAAAGGAATTTCTGTTTGCATATTTTCAACCGTTTATGTTTGCGCATTACGTGCTGCCGAAAGAGTTGACTAGAATCACATAAATATCAGCATGAAAGTTGTTTTTTCTCGATAGGGAGCGGGTTCGATGCAATGAAAATGAAATTGCAAAATCAATAATTCAAGACCATAGAGCATTTTCTTGAGCCATTGACAAGAATCGTGCCTGTCTACAGTCTTTTTTTTTCACAGTAAACACGAATATGGTATGTGCCAAGCCAATAGGAAGTGCATGTCATTGCGGTATATAATATAATGAAACAGTAGCCGGCTGAAAAATTTGTTGTCGACAATGTGTTTGCTTGTTAAAGAAAACATTTGCATTTGCAAACAGTTCATACGACACGACACGCATTTTTTTTTTTGACTTAAGAAGTCTTGGTTATGGCGTGCTTCCCATGTATCATAAAATTTGGAAATTCCTATATATCAGGTCGACAATGAAGTAACTTAGGTAATATAAGGTTGGCATTTTGTGGTTTGAGATATGAGCCATTTGCACAGGTGCTAATACGCTTTTTGAATTTTCTTTGCATGATAAACTGAGATTAATTTAAGAAAAACCTAAAGCATATAAAAACTGATGTATATATGTATTCAGAAGCTAAATATGTTTGGTTTGCTTTAAATAGAACTCTTCCTTGTTTCAGGAGCTCGTGAGAAGAATTCGTTAACATTTTGGTTCGTCGTGAATGGCATTTTACGAAAGTTACGGGTTAAAGAAACGCCTAATGCCTTATGTAATAATCCGGTAAGTTCCGATTTTTTTTTTGCTATACTTTTCAGAAAAATATGTCCATTACTTGTCCATATATCAAGATTTATTGTAGTCAAACACGATAGGCGCTCTGTGTCCTTTATGGAAGCACATTTAGGGTAAGAAAGAAATTATTGAAGTAGATACAGCACAATACAAAAGGAAGCAAGCAAACAGTAGGTATGCAAAATATTTTTAGTCAAGGAAATAACCAATCAATTGAGGTTAATAGAGAGGGACTTTCCGCAAGTTTATTTATGTCCATGGAGTTTATAAAAAAGAATACCATCTAAAGGGAATAAATTCCATGTTTTATGAAGAAAAAATTGTTAAAGTAGATGTTTTTAGTTGTAAAGATCATATTTATTATCTTTCGCATACTTTAGATGATCATAATAAATAAATAATAAATCTTTCTCCTGTTCTTAAAAGTATTAGCTCTCATATTTCAAATTTCAATAATCACATATATCAGCAAGACGGAGAGCAGTAATAGAAAATAGTCAGCATTTTGTAAAAGATTCAGAAATAATTTTATTGATTTTGATTTTCAGTTTTCATTCAAAATTCGACAGTCTTTTCCGACCAACCTGATACGAAGCCTTCTATATAAAATACATGGAATTTGACAAGATAGAAGCCCATTTATATATGGTAGTGATAGTAATGTAAAACTGTAAACATAATATATTATGTGTACAAATTAGTGGTAAACAACAAAGGCGAGCAATTTCATTCTCTCCTGTTATATGGTAGCAGCAAGTCCTATAAATGTTACTGCAGAATCACAATTACATAACCGGATGGTAAACCGCATTCATATTATTGCGCTGCTTATGAAGGACTCACAACTTCACGCTACAGCCTAATTTGACTTCGAGGATGTGGGAGGTGAATTCGGGTTACACCTCGTGCAGTATGCATAGGGAGAATTCTACAAGAAATCAGATTGAAGATTTCGTCAGAGCAATAGCCACAGAAGTAGCGATAAAAGAGAGCTAGACATCCGACATTACGTCGGTGCTCAAGGAATCAAAAGTTACTATAGTTATGTTGTCACTAATTTGCCCGAAGGCCCTCAATTGGGATTTGCAAAGCGCGGGCAATGCAATGCGGCCAGCCCCTGCCCAAATTTGGGAATTATATTCTAATCTATACCTGATATGAGACTTGTAGATTAACGCCTGAGTCTGAGAGAGTAAAATATTTCTTGTATCTTTATAAGAAGCCCAGGTATTTCATCGCGTTTTTTGGCAACTCCAAAAAAGTGATAGGACCAACTAAAATTGTTGGATATTTCAATGCCTAAGATGCTTAGGAATGGCGAGTTCGAGATATTTAGTCCATCGATGGAAATGGGTTGAGCGGGAGTTGGGATAGGTTTGACTGATAACAGATAACATTGCGTTTTGGAAACATTAAACAAAATCCGATTCTCGCTGCCCAAAGAGGATAGCTACCTACTATGATTGTGGTTTTAAATGATTTCTTAGCTATTTCATGTTTTGTATATTTTGTATGGTTTTTAGGATAGCCAGCCAAAGCATCGATCCCCCTTTGATACATTTCTCACCTTTAGCTGGTAGGAAACTTGGGATTCGATTGCTTTTTATTATAACAAAATCGTAGTGGTTTTGTTAAACGAGTTAACAAAAATATTTTTAACTTCAACCAGAATCGAATCGGGCAAGTTCGGCTATATTCATACAACTATATATACCTACCAAAAATAACAATAGTATCATAAACTTTATAGCTTAAAAAAAAAACTTTCTATTTCTTAAAACTGCATAACTGCAAAACAACATATATTTGGATTGTAAGAAAAATTTCGAATCCTTCCAAAACATTAAATCTTTATTAAAAACTCTTATTACAGTTAGCAAGATGATCATCACTGCCATTCATGTGGAATCTATTTGTCTTAAACCGTATTGACTGAAGAAATTTTTGGCTTGTGCTAACATTGTCCCCGTAAAGTTAATTAGGTGACTGGAACTTAGCCAACACGATATAGTCGGGTTGAAGAAAGTAAATGCCAACAGGTCCACCTCCTTGATCTCAGAGAAAATAATTGAAATTCCAACATTTGTAGGAATCTACATCGTTCGCATCCGTCAAAACTTCTTCACTTTGTACAGACTCGATGATCTCGGATATTTTCATTATGTGGACAGGACAGAGATGTTTCGTTAACTACCATATCGATGGAGCGAATTCACTCAAAATGATTTAAGGGCGCAGCCAGGCGCTTACATATGTATCTGCCGTTCGCACATATTTTTCTGGATTAGTTGGATGCACTCACATTACTTGCAGTAGACAACGATTGATGATACACTTGCGTTGGAGGGATTGACACAAGAAATGGAAGTTTTGCAGTACGAAACTTGGCGGTTTTAGCTGCAGAAGAGTTATTTTCGCTGGAATGATAATCGCTGCATCGGTCACATGTGTATGACTTCGTTAATTGAATTCTTGTAGCGGCCTTTTTGCAAAGTTATTGAGATGTTGAGAAAATTAAATTGACTCTGGCATTTCTGTTACGGTATAATTTGCAACGGCGGAAGTGTGCGCTTAACATCCGTAATGGTGCAAAACAGCAATTGTTTTTTTTTAGGACGATCACTTCTAATGCATTTTGATAAGAATTATTTGATTACGCAAAATACTGATTAATTGGCTAAATTTTGAATTGATACATCAATTGGTTTGGGTGTGATCGAGGAGAAAATTATAAATTTTTCTTTTAATTTGTTGGCATGCAGAAAAACTCTTCGGTATTGATACAAATTACGGAAATGCTAATTGTTGAAAAAGTTCCGAAAAGCATGCCTTGGTGCACATAACACAAATTTATATGAATACATTTTCCATTACGTAAATTAATTAACGGCCGTTGAGTAGGGGCAGCTGTGGCTATAATAAATTCAAAGCTTTCGGCATGAAGTGATAATTCTACTTCAAATGAAATTATAGAAATTTACTCCTTAACTGCATAAGTGATATTTCACGTAATCTATAAAAATTTCATAATTTTAAAACCCTATCATTTGTGAAGCTCTAAGATTCACGTGGGTGTATGGCATTAGCGTAGTAACTAACTGGGATATGTAGATATGTATTTTTTCCTGAGATAGAATGGGTAAGAGTAAATCACATTAGTCCCTAGCCTGTATCACAGCAATCCTTTTTATTGTGATGTATACAGTGTTTTCGTATCCGAGGTCCTTAGGGAAGGAGGTGATAGTACTCACTTACCAACCAAAATAAATTGGGGGGGGGGGGAATCGTGCATCTTAACCGTTTCGGAGTTACAGGGCGATTAAGAAAATATACTGTTACTTCCTTGTTATATAATCTATGAAACTGACTTTTTGCTCAGATGATAGTAATAATGATGGGAATGAGCTTTTTTAAGATATTTTCAATGGATATATATGTTCAATAAAAAGTGCAAAAAACGGAAAAAGAGTTACATTTCGGGTATAAAGTGCGGTAGGCAGTTTTAAAGCGAAGCTTGGGTTTCTTAAATCCAATATGAATTAGTGTTGATGACGTGTTTTTTCATAAAAATACTAATTAAATAGAAATAAAAAAAAAACTGAGTTAAAATATGGAAATTTTAACTTTGTTCAGTCAGAACTTCAAAACGGAGAGGGGGTGGAAGAGAAAAATGTATAAACCATTGGACAGGATAATATTATATATATATAATTTAAAGTTATCAATTTGATTCCAATTTATAGGGTGAGTGCTGGAAAAAGCCGTTGAGTGAGATGGTTCTACAGTTACTTGTATAAAAACAATGATGTACGAAATGTTTGCACTTGCTTTCGTCGCAAATTATCCGCGGTTAAAAAAGCTAAAAAAAAAAACGAAGCGACCTGATTATTTTTAACTGTGGTTTTTGAGAAAACTAACCAAACCGGACTCGTTAATAGACAGTTCAAAATAATTGTAACCGGTTGACCGATTAGCGGTTAATTGGCAATCACTGTAGAGGCTTGACACTGTTAGAATTGACGTAATTTAGGAAAGAAAATATTAGAATAAAGCGGTGATTAGAGGGGCTTAGGTCAGGTATCTTTTCATTTGAGTCTTCAGTTTTCACGCAAATATGCAAGTCTTGATGAAATATCAAAATCTGTTTTTTAAGCAGGCCAGATCGTGGATTAAAGATATCAACCACACCTTCCAAGGAAATAACATATTTATATATTTTCTAATGTTTTTACTGGAGTAGGTCATATGAAGTCTGCTTAGATTTTCAGGTCTGGTTTACAGAGTTCTAGGAAAAATGGTAGCCTTATAGACTTAAGTTCAATGAAATAATTTTCTACAAAATGCAAATTATCTTAACTTTTCGACCCAGCGATCACAGAAGGGTTCATCAGAATAGCATCATTCTCTGATCGCTTGCTTTTGCTCTGGAGTGTTGTTCTACAGTAGGAGATTTTTTATTTATATTCCAATAATCTAGTATTTTATCTTGTGTGATTTTTGATTAGTCCACAGAAATAAAAATAATAAAACCAGATGGCACAAATGTCTTATTTACATCGATGTAAGAAAATTGGAGTGGTTGAGTGTGAAAGTGTTGCTGTCAGGGTGAGCAGGCAGCCCATATTAGCTTAGATTACAAAATGCAGGAGTTGATGACCTTTAGATAGCCTAACTATCTGACGTTATATAGATATTGCTTTGGAAATGTATTTTAATTTCCAAGTACACACATACAACTCAATGAAATATATTTCTGCTTGAAATTCTAGATTCCATTTCATCCATATAAGATATGCTAGAATTCTAATAATTTCATTTATATTATTTTCTTTTACTTCGTAAATTTATTTTAATATCGTTCTCCCAAAACTAAAAATTTAACCGGACATCTATTTTTAATAATTGAAGGTTGTCTATCGAGTAGATAATCCCGGTCCTCGAACCACCGATTATACATATGTATTTCTCTTCAAAGGACTTGAATGGCTTCTTTCACTCAAAATTCACAAATATCTTCGCTCGCTGGTGGAGCGAACTTATTTACAAAAGCGGAACTCCCACTTTAGGCCCGACACCTCCAGACATGTGGAATGTCTTAAACGATGCATTATGATACTCTGAACATTTTTTATTAACAATGTTTATTTCTATCTAGCGGGGAAATCTGGGAAAGTGGAGGGGGTCAAAGTTTGATCTAGTACATTTCGGAAAATCTAGTATAGAACTGAATTCCTTACCTGAGTATCCACACTCTTATACTCGGAGGCTTAAATAGCTATTTATAGCTATCTCAATACTCACTTTTTTAGTATATTTCCCTCTTTTATATTTGAACTGAGGTATTAGATTTTTCGCACCTTAGATCGGCATTACATATCGAATTAAAGGTTTCACCGAGTACGATCGGGTGGTGTATATTTTTCCCAATTCAGAAAACTTTCGCGGGACGTTTTTGTCGCCGGGAAACCCATTTTTATGCACTTGGGTCACATACACCCCAGCCACTGCATTTCGCATATATTTTGCAGTTCTTTCTTCCATGCCCATTGGTGCTCTGTTGTGAACATTTTTCTCATACGAAGTCATTTTTCACACGCACCAATTCCACACAATCACGAAAAGTAGAAAATTCCACTTTTTCACCCAAGAAAGTCGCTCAAGCTACATCCGATCGCCAAAACTTTCCCCCGCTAGATAAATATAAACGTTGCTAATAATATATGTTCAAAGTATCATATTGCATCATTTAAAACATTTCGCATGTCTGAAGGTGTTGGGTCTAAGTTGTGTGAAAAGTGGACATTCTCCTTTCGACATATACGAAACTTCATAGCTCTACGATAAAAGAAAAGTAATTGCAACTCACTATAAACTTAGCAGTGGTACCTTGGAGAGGTTATTTTAATGTAAACCTTTCTGTTGGAATAGAAAATAATTTGAAAAAAGTCTCCTCTCCATATAAGTTAAGAGATCTGCTATATTTTGACATATTTTTTTCACGAGTACAGAAATACAGAATCATATCTCTTGTTTCGACTTGTTTTGGTTTGTATGGAACACAAAAATGGCTCACCCGTATCTTTTTTCGTGATTTTACAATGAAACATCATTTTCAAAAAATCATCATACGTTTAAATATACCAAAAACAAACTTTGAATATATGGTGACTTTAAAAATTGATGGCGGGCCTTCGTAATTTTTTGCACATAAGGCTTATATAAGGCTTACCCTTGGAACAGAATGAAAGTAGCCACCACGCAGGAAAATGTCACGCAGAAGAAAGTTATAAGGCAATGCCATTAAGTGACCGCAATGAACGCAGGCATCGCAGCCACCACGCAAAAGTTGCTCGACTTTCAACTTTAGCGCAATAATCCTGCGTTGACATTTCACAGCTGATTAATATTTTGTTTGTTTTAAAATTTCGTATGCTGAACATAGTAAGTTTCAAAGAAAATTTAATTATGGTGGTGAAAATTTTTAAAAATAATAATATTGTGGTCCCAATTTATTATTAATACAGTTAAAAACATTAATTTAAATTTCATCTTGACGCAGTCATCAATGATCATTGTGTTCACCATGTTTGGTGGCTACGATTTTGACACTTCATTAGCGTATAGTGCTTGGTGGCTGCGATGCATTCTGTTCCAAGCATTATAGCTTCAAAACAAAAATACAAACAAAAAAGTTCTAAAGGTCTTCAATAGCAAAAAAAATACTACTATTATCAAAAAAATCGGTTGGCGTTTCCGTATAAAAAAAAAATAAAATGAATCAAAAAAATCGGTTGCTCCGTTCTCGAGATATAATTTTTTGAAAATTACGTTTCATTGTAAAATCGCGACATTTCTAGGCCTCCTTGCAGGGGGTTTCATCCAATTAGGTGATGGTCGAATACATGATACAAAGATAACAAGTATGGCCGATTCGAGAGAAATTTTTTGTGTTGCTACGTCATGAGGTGTCCTACTGTCATTTCCAGCGAATTTGTTTTTCGTATTTTATTGACTGAAATACGTTTTGAATATATTAAAATATTTAACAAAATATTAGTTTCTTCGTTTAAATCACTTCGGGAAAAGTAATTATGTGCTAGTGGGAAAGCAAAGAAATTTTAAAATAGAAAACTTTTTTCACTGTAAAAGGACGATTGAAATTGAGACGAACAAATTTCTGACATTTGTCGCCAAAGGAGGCAAGCAATCAATTGATAGATTTTCCGGCCATACCTTGTTAATCTTTGTATCATTGGTCGAATATGATAACATACAATATTTAGTACATTGCGGTTTGTTATTATTACATTCTGAACTCGAATTGATATTTGCGTGAAACTCTATCAAATTACCGAGTAAATAATCATTTATGAGAGCAGTTACCTCCATAGCTCTCGAGACAATTAACTGTGAAAGTGCTAAAATATGACAACTGCTCCAGTTGACAGTTGATACGAACCATGTCCGTAGAAATGAAAAGCACTTAGGAATCTCAAAGTTGACGTCTTTCTAGCATAAAGCTCTAGTTTCTCTACAAGTATTTTAACTCCAACCTTATCCAGTCAAAAAAACTTCTGAAACCTATATAGTTGGGCAACTCACATGGATCGTGTAGGAATCACGAATATATCGCACATTTCTCCCATGATTTCTCCTACATAAAATTGAAACTAGACTAGACAAATTAAGGTATGTCATTTTAATAAAATGTGTCAAAACACCTTTAAAACCTACTGCTTAGGATCTTTTATGTTATGCTCCGTAACAGGAAATATTTTGCAACATAAAATATTTCATAAAATTTGCATAAAATTGCATAAAATAACATAAAATTTCTCGGACAGAATAGGATTTCCATAAATTATTTTATTATAAGGCATAAAAAAACATAAAATGATAAGATTCAACAGAAAACTGCTTGATTTTCTACTTCATGTGGATACAAATTTTTTGTGTCAAAAAGAGTGCTTACGTTGATGCCAACATTGAAAAATCTACTAACGGGAAGTTGAAAAAATGAGTCCGCAGCTTGAAAAATGATTTTAATAAAACTTGTCGAATTTCTGCTGCGGCTTATCTGATGATTATGTATATTGCTTTTGTTAAACACTTTTTATCAAAAATAACACTATGATTAATTTAAATACATTTATTTCGATGAAACCATTTTTTGTTTGTTCTGTTGACAGTCTTCTCTCAATTGGTACTTGTGGTGCTAAGACCGAAAGAAACTGCTATATATAGAAGATTCTGTGAATCGTAGCAAACTGTGATCTAAACTTTGTAACACGGGAGTGAGTGGAAAGTTAGTAGTGCATCTTCTCAAGAGCCTATATGACACAGCTTCTGTATCGTTATAGGTCGGGCATGATAGTATTAGGAACATTAAAGCTAATGTTGGGGTGTTACAAGGAGATCCATTATCCCCAATTTTGTTCTAAGTTTTTGGAATTCCTTCGAAAAAAGGATTTCAGAGGGTTAATATTAATGCATCTACCCATCTACCGACATACTAAGTCTCGATGTGGAGACTACTGCAAGCCTAGGAAGAACGATTTAAAAGTTAACACTAAAAAATCGAAATTGGTGGTTTTCCATAAGGGTGGAAGACTGACCACCTGACTCGGGATTTTTATTAAAAAGGAGAACTAATTGTAAATAGGTACACACACAATGGCATCACATTCTCTTCTCCAGGCTTGACTTAGTTGCTACAAATGAAATGATTTCAAAATCCAATAGTCTGAAATACGATAAACGCGACATTGTCGTTGTCATTTCATAACATTTGACTGGTGTCTTGCGTTTTATCATGTCTACGAAACTTTATTTTTACTTATTTTAAGAACAAATATAGTTGTGTATAAAGCTTATACGTGGCAGATTAAAAAAAAGTTATAAGCGAATTGTCAAACTCAAATGTCACACTACGACAGCGACAATAGCTGAGTTTTTTATCTTTCTGATCTGATCCGGTTCAATTTTATATACACAAAACAACAACAATGGATCACGAATTGTTGTTTTACGTACATAAAATTGAACCCGATCAGATCAGAGAGATAAAAAAACGCAGCTAATATTAGAATTTTCCTCTAACTTCTGTCAACGAATTTATCGAGTCGCATCATTGCCCTAATGTCGCAACATGTTTTCGAAAATACAAAATAATTTTCGTTAATTTCGTGTCGCATTCATTGTAAGCCTAATACGTATCAGTAAGTGCGCGGAAAGTTTTGATAAATGCTACGATGAAAATCTGGAATTTCAGAGCTACTCGTGTCTTTAGTCATTCCCAAGTTATTATACTCCTCAGAAATATGAGCTTTAAGATACCTTGATAATGCTCTTGAAACGTAGAACTTGCAGGATCCCAAGTATTGTAAAGTATAGCATTCCAATGAGATTCTGGAAAAATATTTCTTAGTTCTCAAGCAGGAAGATCTTACTACACTATACGCCTTAGAGAACCACAATTTTTTTTTTAATTATGCATCCCAACCAAGCTGTCGCCAACATATCTTCGTTTTGCCACTTTACCAACAAATTAGATAAAATTCGAGTAATTACGCAAATTGTGGCTTTCATTCAAGCAACTCTTTCATTTTCATTATTTTAAAATTACCCACATTACCCACGCCATGCAAGGCGAAAATCATTTGCGTTGCTTTGATGGATGTTCTTATATGTATGTATATACTATTGTATAACATTGATGGGTAGAATATATAGAAATATGTCATTAGAAGTTAGTCGTATTAGGTATATAGGACTACTAAATCATTGAACTGCGTTTGATCAAGCTTGGCAATAGTATTTATGCCTTACTGGAAAGTCCATCCCCTCACGTTAAAAGTAAAAACTTGTGTAGTCCACAATATGGTATTACATGCATGAAAAACCTTATGCACGTAAACACGATGACTACACTTGATACCGTAAATAAATTAAAATCAACTGACATAAAAAAAATATACTTTTTAATTGAAACCACAAACTGAGGAACTGAGGACATTTTAGAGTCATACCAATACGGAATTTTGCTATATAATTAAAATTATTCTTGAATTTTTTCCGTTGAGTGCAGTTACACGTACAACTCTTCAATTTTCAACTTCAAGGCACTTCGTAGTACAAGTAAATGTTGAATGGAAATTTGCATGTTTTCATATAAAACGAAATGCCCCTTTTTGATATGTGTAACATGAGACCTCGATGTCTGGCATTCAAGTGTGAATAATCCCTGCCAACGACTCACACTTAAAATGAAAAAGTACGACTCAGGAAAATTTTATACAGGATAGACGTATGTTTATATACACAAGTCCCTGAAGTATTTTCTTACAGCTGACCATGTTTGCAGTTTTCCTGTTAATGAAGTCCTCCTCAGATAGGGTATAATACGTATAGTAGGAATAATCTTAACAAGAGTATACACACATATTTTTAATCTTTTAAGGGATTCAATATGTACATATGTATACCTATCCATGATTGCCATGAATGTGCGGTGTGTACTCGGGTAGTGTTAAATTCCTATATAGTGCTGTAAAAAAAAACTTGAGCATCAAGAAATTTGATATAAGTCTACACTTTTCATGTGTTTTTTAATCCACTTAAAGCAGTCAACCAGGAAACGGGGCTTCAGTGTTTAATTTTCCACAAGAATTTCAAGTCTCCTTCCTTTCCGAATGACTAGTTTCAAAGCTCATTTTTATTGGACTGTTAACACGGAGTTCAAACTAAAACTTCTTAGTAAAGAAACAAATTGTCGTCTTCCTAATCTGAAAGTCAATGTCTCGTTTTGGAGATTAAGTTTCATATCGCTTCTCAGAAAAGTGGGCAAAAAATTTCTTTAAAAATTGTTAAAAAAATTGAGAATATTAACAAAATATTCTAGTCAATATAGATATAGGGAAATTAATTATACAATAATGAAAACTCAAGAACGCGTGTACTTAGAGAGCTGAAATTTTGCAGATGGGTTATTAAAAAAAAAAGAAAAGCAAAATTAAGTTCGAAAATGGAACAAATCGGGTAACTCCTTCGATGCCATACAAAAATTTAGTTTTTCACTATATATTTGGACACTGGCTAAGAACGCGTCTGGCTCACTCACACTTCATGCAATGACGCTCCCAGTCACTCAAACAAAAATCTTAAAGTTACGGTCTTACGGCAAGCCTTGGATCCACTAAAATCATTTTTAGTAGGTAAAAAGATATTTTTCGAAACTGGGTTTTTTTAAGAAAAATATTTTTTTTTCCGTAATCTAAGAAATAATCTAGCAAATGTTGTACCATTTTTTTTGCGTCAACTTTTAAAGGTACTTGCCAAACTGGAGTAGTACATTTTTTTTTCAGTACAGTCAGTTAAAGTTGGGTGAAGTATTAATTTTCTATTCTTGGTTCGGCAAATGTGACATTTTCTTCCAAGCTGAACCAGTTGGCTTAGAATTTAAAGCAACAGGTTACATAAGCACTATTCGGGATTACATAAGAAAAATAAAATTGAAAGAAAGTACAGATTTGTAGTAATAAGAGCTAAAAAACAATCACAGGATGTACATTTTCTCGAAAACAAAAGAAATGTCTATAATTTAGAAAATACATGACGTAGATTTTTTTTAACTATTATGATTTGGTCTATCACCAGATTCCGGCTTGACGTCGATTTACGGGACACCCTGTATAAGTATATCCCTAAATAATTTAAGCATTTAGCATTGACACGTGCCACATGAAATAGGAGATCAGTCAGTCTATTTATATACATGTCAGTGGTGTATATGTATTTTTTTTTACGAGGGGTACGAGGGGTAATGAAGAGGTACACAGATTTCGAAAGTTTGGGAAACACTGATCTAGGATATCATAAGAAATGGTCTTAGACAAATTCTAGGTTTTTTACTTGTTTTAGTTGTGTTTTATACAGCGAAGATGTTTACTTTTACGTTGAGTAATAGGGGATACCGCAAATTTACTATTAAATCTGAAAAATCGAATTGTTTAGATGTGGGTACGTTAAATTGATATGACATTGCCATTACTTGTAATTAATGAAATTGAGCGATTATGCCATAGTTAATTTGTGATCTACAATGCATTACATTACGTACATATGTAGGTAGGATATGGAATGAACTAGATGAAACTAGATGTTATACTTTTAGCCATACGGGACACTTTAGCCTTTCTTTCAATCAACTCCTTTAAATCCTCCACGTGACATGCGGTAGAGGAAGAAATTTATCTATACATATTTTGGGAAAATTTGAGTGGAAAGACTGACTCACCGAATGGAGTGATGATTTTATAGTAAATAATCTGTTGTTGACAAAATGCTCAACCATTATTAGGCATCAGTGGGATTTGAATCCAGATCAATACAATCATGATCCAATAAGAGTGAGAGAACTTTGAAATATCATGACGGCCGTGGAATTTCATCCTGGAACAGCACGTAGAAATTACAGAAATTTATTGTGCAGATTCGTGTTATGTTTACTCAACGTTCCGCGAGCTTCACAGATTTTTTAGCCCACACAATGAAATTTCTTAGCCTTCGTATTGGTTGAATTGTTGAAAGATTTGAAAATATTTTTTCTGTTCATAGTAAAAAAAACAACGAAATTTATTAAGTAAAAATCTCGAGAAATACTTCTCAATCCATGAAACAAACTCTCTCACAATACTAACTTAGTCCTAACGTTCTAAAATTTTTGCAGTTTTCTTATGTAAAATTGACAAATATTTGATTTGAATAGGTCCTGCGCCCTAAACTACCATTCATTCGGATAAATGGTTTTCTGATAATCTCAATCTTGCTTTCTAATCTTCCCAACCGTAATTAAATTTTTATATCTTTCCTAATAAAATTATTTAGAAAAATTTATCTTAATCAAATAACTACGACTCCCCAAAGTATCCAGCCTGCGTCGGGCAAAGGCCGGACAAGCGCAGAGAAAGTGTTCGATCTTCGCTTGGCTGTGTCTCAAGCTCTTCTTTCTGGCAGGACAACAATCAGTTCTGCATTGTTCTCTTCCGAAAGTTAGTGACCGTCCTATTTGGCTCATCAAGAAAAAGTTTCGTACACCTGAAAGTGCCCATCGCAACTGAAGCTTTGTACGAATATCGGTACTGATGAGAGACTTTATGATTGTGATGTCAACGCCAACAGCAGGCTCTGGTAAAAAAAAATGAAGAGCTAGACCCTGGCTTGGGTAGCAAGTCCACCCTCTTATTTCCCATGATTTCCGTTTTCCATTGTAGAGACACCGTATTATAGATACAAAGCTTATCCAAAGACGTCCTGCAATCCTCCAATAAGTTAGATCTGAGGACCACTCAGAGCCATCAATGCTGCATGACTGTGTGAAAGGATAGCAATGTCCTTTCTCTTGATTTTCATATCAAAATCTAACTTCGCTGCCGTTGCGATGGCGAAGACCTCAGCCTTAAAGACAGTGATGAACCTTTCATGTGAGTACTCCAACCCAATGTTTGCATTGAGAAAATAAACACCTAATCTGTAAGAGAGTCATCGATGAAAATTTCTCGAACCACCCCATGTGCAGCCAATGGTTCTCCTGCATTGAGCAAAGCCCTCATACATAGCTGCGTTTACTTTTTTTCCACATGCATTCCTCGCGTCAGCTTCCGACTCTAGGTAGACACCGAGATGATTAACATGAAGACATAGCTGTAGGGTTTGTCCATAAAAGATCTTATGGCATCAGGAAATGAACACCAAGCTGGTCTTCGTAGGATTCACCATGATAGATACACCAGTCCCCAACAGCACTGAGGTCTCGTTGCATGATAGCACCGACAGCAGCCATGCTGTTCCTGGTGATGATCAGAGGGCTTTCAACATCATCCTCATACGCTTAACACGAGAATCCCTCATTTTTCAGCGCCATGATGAGTAATTCAACTAACCGTACAGCAAACTGGGTGTGGTTCGACAACTCAGTTTCACACTTAAATGTTGTCATCTTAGCATTTGGTGCCGATCCATCGTACGATAGTACGATCAATACCATCAAATCCACATCACGAAATCAGGGGTAGACTTGTCAAAGGCCGCCTCGATGCCCAAAAAGGCTCCAAAGATGAAGGATCTACAACATTGTTGTTGCGTTATCATGAAAAAATTAAATTGTATTTCTCCAAAGCTGAGCTGATACCGCCATTTGGGTACATATATAACATAAAGCACCACACCATGTATATTTCTCTAAAATATTTTCTTGACGGCCGCTTTAAGTTATTAATATATGGAATATAAAACGAATACTCTTCATCCCTTTTTTTATTCTATTAGCAAGCAGAAATGCCGGACTTATGTAAGCGACTTCCACACGTTATTGCAACTTCATATTTGTTATAGCCTCTAACATATTATGTGCCTAATACAAAACTAAAAACAAATTTCATAACTAACTATATACGCTTGGCCCGAGCAAATATTTTGAAAGTCCATATTCAGTGTAATTTGCCTTGTATCCATTTTACGATGTGGACTTGGTTGAAAATTAACATTTGCATTACTACATATATGTTTTTAACTTAAAAGGATGATGAACTTTTCTTTGTGTAAGTAACATTTCTAGTTATCCCAAAGTGAAAGCGGCTAGTTGCTAACAAGGAAACTTAGTAAATTTACCTAAAAGCTCGTCAGCATCCACGAGACGTGCTACAAGTACGGCACCCGTTTGTAGAGCCGGCAGACCCCAGGCAGCTAGTTGAGATAACGTGCTGTAGGTATCTTTCTTGGAGCTATTAGCTTTATTGCTGTTGGTGTTGATATTATTGTTGATAGCTACTGGTTCACTGAGATCATTTCTTGTGCGGCGAATGCCGCGGTGCCATTCCAAACAGAGTATGGACCACCTGGAAAAATAAACACAACGTCAGTCATCAAACATATATATGTATAAATATAAGTAGGTACTATATACGATTATGAGCATATTATGTATGGATGTATAGTAATATAACAACTACAGGTAAAATAATATGTCGGTAAAATTGTTTACGAACGACTTTTAAATACACAGCATCATTTTAAGTACACATCAGACAGAATCGATGGTGTTTTGTGTTATTTCCCCCAAGTACATCTAGTTCGGGTAAATATTTGCTTGTTAACGAAGAAGCGTCTGAACAAGGCCAATCTAAGGAAAAAAAATAATTCTGAACCTCAAAGTACACAAATTGTCGGTCACTTTACAAGTGCTGATGTAAACTTTCTATCAATGTCAAATTGTTATGCAAATAGATTTTCCTAAGACTGTAACTGTAATAGGAAGTGTTATATAATAAAAACTGAAAATGGAATACAGCAATAACTGTATTGTGTTCGTCACTGTTATCTGATCACTTTCAGTCCTCTGGGGCTGGATCAGTTCTATCTAGATCGGGAAATCTCCTCTCGATGCAGAATTTCTTTTAATTTTAAATAAGATTTTTTTAGAAGATGGATGGATTTGAATATTTCATATTTAGATTTTTAAATAACTCTTTACATATCCACCACCAACTTTTGGACATCTGAGTTCACTGTACTGTATACAGCAGGCAGTTCAGGGCTTCATTGCTGTCCTGATGAGATCGCCGTGCACTGCAGATCGAAATACGCAGTATGCTCTCAAAATTTCTTTATGAAATTTTGATTTCCGGCTACAAAGCCAGTACCTGACAAGTACCTCACTACTTGTCTTTTAAAAATTAAGATTTTTGTAATTGCTCAGTTCAATTGTATTATTTCAATCTTAGGGTCGATAAAAAATTTTACATGGTTTCAGTGATATCTATTCTAGTATATCGAGATACATATTATCAAAATTTGCATAGGTACATATCATTCTTAATGTCCAAGCAGATCTTACAGGTAAAATGTTGGTCCTCCTAGTGCTTGCTAGAAGCTCATCAAAATATCGCAGGTATCTATAATATTCGAGGTGATTAGTCTTGTTCTCGCTTTGCTGGTCTGCAAGAAGTCTGTTATCTCCTCCTATACTTATAAGAGATTCATGCTCCAAGGCTGTGTTCCAAATTCCATAACCATCGTTAATAATAGGAGATCAAAGTGCGTGCTCGAGAGCCCAGTCGACTGCAGTAACAGATGAACTAAGACTTTCATAATAATTTTTTTTTTACTTAAATTCAATTTCAGTTTTGCGTCTTTCATGAAAAATTCAAATTATACGTATGCTCTCAGTAGATGTGTTGATCTCCTTCTTGTATTGTGAATTTTTTTATAGTATTCTCTAAAATCGAAACTAATATTATCCTTCCTAGTCCTCAAGAATTATACACATCTGGGTGTTATTAGAAAATAGCAGTAGCTAGCAAAAAACCATACTCATAACATTTCCTAATAAATCAATTCTTTGATGTCCATTTTATGTACGTTCGCATCCCAGAAAAGCCTCATAAAATTTTACACAGTGGCCAACATCGTAAACGTAAATGTTGAATGCTACAAGTAGGTAAAATATCGAATTTCTCGTCAGTAGTGGAGCATTTAAAATCCTTGCGCAATATTTTGAACTTATGATAGATATATATATATATATATATATGTCTAAACATTTATGATGGTCTTAAAAGTACAAAACCACATAAAAGTTGATGTCATAAATCATAAATCTCTGACAGTTTCTTGAATTTTTTACAAATTGCACGACATCCAGACCAGGGTGGTACTACATGGGACCTAAATTAATTTACAGCAGCCTTCTACCAGTCAGATTGTTTACTCCTTTGTTAGCAGTTAATTATACCTGCCGAAAAATTCAAAAGAAATGCAATTTTTAACGAGAAAAAATTTAATTACACCTGACTCGTTGGAAAATAAACGAAAAAAATTAAAGAAAATTGAAGATCTGTTGCAAAGAAGGGATATGCCTTCTTTGTTTTGTTCAGATTTTTGCATAAAAGGTTGTAATGAAATTGTGCTGCTTCTATTATGTAATGGAAGAACTATATACCTATGTACAAAAATAATAAAATTTCTGACTATTAAAACGTATCTCCTTCAGTTGTTCATTGAAAATATAATAACATTTAAATACATTTATCCCCTTTATGTTATTGCCTTGTGAGTAACAGATAATTGTATGTATAATTAGGTATATAGATTGTGTCCGTAAATTTAGTTGGTTGCAACATAATGAACAGACAAGTATTTGGCACTGAATAAAATTAAATGTAGCCATGACAGTAAGCAGGCACCGTACACCGAAAAAAAACGTAGGACTATTCCCTAAAATTTAGGGAATACTCCCTATAATTTAGGGAAAAACCTACACTTTAGGGAAAAACCTACATTTTAGGGAATCGTATCCCTACATTGTAACCAATTTTTTACTGTATAGCTATTATACATACCTTGAGGATGTTTCCATAAGGCAGGAGGTGGTAGTACTCACCCAGGTAAACAAAAAATTGTATGACGGGGGGGGGGGGGGGGGGGGGCAAACCATTTCGGAGTTACAGGGTAAGAAAATAAGCTAGTTTTTTACCAAGCACGCTGCACCTTAAACACCTTAAAAAGTACAGAGTCATCGCTAAAAACTCATTGTATGAAGAACATCATTGCTTTTCTAAGGACTGCTCAATCAGCCCCATATTCCTCTTCTGTTCGGAGTTATGGCTGTCAAAAATAAAAATTTCGGATTTCTTTACCTTTTTTTTTTTTTTATTTATTTTTTTTTTATTTATTTATTTTTTTTTAACTGATTACCATAACTTTTATTATTACTGTGGACTCTCTTCTTTAATTAAACCTATTACTGCTATATCTTAACTGTAGCCGTTAAAGAATTATTAGCTTTTAAGTAATACCGAAATAAGGTGATATTTTTTTTAAAACGACGTATCTTCAGTTACTTAGGGAACAAATTATCTGTGACCTGAATAGCTTAAAAGCTAATAATTCTTTAACGAATAAAGCAGTACAGCTAGAACAAAGGTGTAAGATCAAATTAAAGAGAGGAGTCCACTGTCGACAGTTTAAAAAAACAAACAGTTATGTTAATTAGATTTTTTTTTTGTTTCCCTAAAATTAAAAAAATCCTAAATGTTATTTTAGTCCACCATAACTTGGCAGAAGAGAGGAGTACGGGGCTGATTGAGCAGTCGTTGGAAAGGTTCTTCATACAATGAGTTCTTAACAATGATCTATACCTACTTTAAGAAACATGGTGTTTTGTGAAAAACTAGCATACACCCTTTAACTCCGAAACAGTTGAGATGGGCTCTCTCTACCATACAATTTTTATTTGATTTGAGGAGTACTATAACCTCTTCCCGTATGGACCTCCACAATCCCTGTATGTAGCTATGGTACCTGCTTACTTCCGCCGAGATGGTAAGAAATTTAAAAAAGTGAAACTAAAAGTTATTTGGAATAGAAAATGTTATAAACACTTTTCGGATTCTACTTATTTTCGAAATAATTGAAAATTTTCGAATCTTCTGTAATTCTATTCCTTTGGACAGACCACTCGGACTACTCGGCTCAAACTTATCACAGCGCAATGGTATTGGTGCTATTAACTTGGTAACATTACCCTGGTAGCCAATGCTCATCAGTTTACAAAATTTTAGTACAGGTGCGGACAGGGGCTCTTATATTCACTAACATAACTTTTTAGTCAAGTGATTTATACTGAGCGCCTCGATGAGTTTCTTCGCCAACTGATCTATCAGCTCATCAATAAATTTGTAGGGATACTGATATGTAAGTCTAGTGCGTCTCATGTACGAGTGAAAGGGAGATAAATGGTGTTGCGCTAACAATTTCCTTTGAAGTGCGGACTGAATTTTATCTTTCTTCTTTATTCTTCTTTGTGAAAAGCGAAGCGAAAAAAGTGAAATATAATTTAAAGTGAAGTGTAATTGAAGTCGTCCAGTTAAATTTAAACATTTTTTGGTAAGTAATTTTTCATATTTTTATGAATAGTATATTCCTATATCGAAAAAAAGTAAAAAATAATCAATTTGTTGATGATATTTGTAATGGGCATATATATTAGCCGCATTGTAATAATAATATTTCTTTATGTTTGCGATTGCGTGTCGTATCCTTGCACGAATGTACAACAAATCTGTTATTTTTGAATTTAAAACTATATCACCCCTGATAATCATGATTACGCTCAGCAATGAGGTATTTGATATACTCACCAATGAGAATCATGATTACGCTCAGCGATGAGGGATAAGATTTATTCACAAGGGAAATCATGGAATTGCTCATCATATGAATGCGAGTTTAGTCCCGGTGCTAGAACAAAATTTAGCATTACATTCATTCAACAAATCATCATGAGCTCATCAGTGCGCTCATAATGATTGGGCTACCAGGGTATATTTTCACTCTATAAAAGTCACGTGTTTCTGGAACACAATGTGCCATCTATGATACCTATCTATGCACTCAATTTCAAGTTCCACATGGGCGTACGCTAATTTCTTTGTAACACGAATTTATAAAGCCGGAATATTCGTATATAGCATTTTACACATCAAAAGTAAACAAAATTAGTAACTCATCATTTATACAACAGTTGTTCGCTAGTTGGGCTTAGTAAATGACATATTTTCGCTTCATTCCTTGCTACAAAAACTCTGATCTGATCATATGAAAATTTGCATACAGAATCTTCATGACATGGCATCAGCACCTCATCAAAGCCATCACTTAGCATTCATGGCAACGTCATATGTATGTAAGTATGAACGAAGCGTACTTCAGAGAGTTCCTCTTAACCAGCTTTCGCGGAGATAAGAAAACGAGGCAACAACCATGGACGACATGAAATCGCACAGGAATTTTCTTAATCTTAATTGCAGGTAATTTAATTGCATGTTTCGGACAGCTGAACAAGGTTTTACACATATTTCCAATTTTGCTTCACCTTCCAGAACGTTCATCTCTATCCTGCTTACTCACCGGATCTGTTGGCTCCAGTTTAACATGATCGCGCACTCATTTAGTTGGACAGCAAGTGTCTGCCCTGTCTGGAGTACCACTCTCAGGTAATAATTTCTTCTTAATCATCTCCGATCTGCCTTGTACTGCAATTTGTGTTCTCCTTCCACACATCAAGCCACCTCAATCGATTTCCTCTGGGCCAAGGTAGACGTATAATACAGTTCATATGATAAGAGGTACATGTTCCATCATCCCCCGGACGATCCTCACCGGGTAGGGACTCTTGTATAGTTGGCTATGGGCATCAACAAGTTACGCCCAGTTCGTTTGTAATCATCTTGAAAAATGATTTTTGTAGATACACTCTACATGTTGGGTCTGCTATTTTCATCTTGCCGTTGTGTTGTTTTTGCTGGAGTGATTGGCAAAACAGAGTTTAACGACCATGGGCTTGTTGTGCGCTGACTTGATACTGTCATAAGGAGAGAAGTTAACGTTTTTGCTCATTTCGAATATCATCAATATGGTTAATTCGTCAAAAGTACTCAGATATGGGAGGTAAGCCTTTCGTACACGTGTTAAAAATTATGCCTTTTTCTGTGTTTATTTTATAAGGGAAGGTATTTTTCTGTTTGCTTGTGATACCTACTACACAGAAGTGTGCACAGAAAAACTGACGTGAATAAACTGGTTCCCGTGCAGAAATTGTACTTTTCGTGCATTACCGTACAATTTATTATCATTACACTTCAGTTATCCTCAGCGATATAAATTAGCATAGATGAAAAATAACTGAAATTCCATTGTGGAGCTTTACTCAACAATGAAAGCACTCGATTCGTCAATTATCTAATGCAAACATCGATTTCGATCACTTCCCAATAGATAATCGGCTTTCGTAGAATGTTTTATTAAGGAACTTGATGCGGTACTTCGGGTTTATATTTATATATTTAGTAGGTACTACACTGACATGAAATGAAAAATCTAATTTTTGTTTGAATTATTTTCATTTGTGAACTGTATGAACAGCTTAGCACTAGAATCATCGCACTCCAATATGGCTCCTGACTCCGAAGGTTGGGTGTTATGATCTTATTCAGTGAAGCAGAAAACGTCAATTTTCACAAATCGTATAATGAAAATATGTTGGCTTACAAATTATGTTAGATTCCACATAAATGGGAAGTTGATAACTTAATTTATACGTAAAATTGAAATAAAAACTAATAATAAAGTATTCTTAATTCATCCATTCTAAGATAAAATTCAACCTGATAAATTCAACAAATCCTAAAATTCGCTCACCAAAGTAAATAGACGTTTTTTTTGGAATTTGAATTCTAGAACACTAATGCTCCCAACAAAAAGCGGGGGCATTGGGAGCTCTTGGGACATAACGCAGCAAACAAGAACACATAAATTGAGCTTCAGGAGTAATGATATCCATGACTCTGACAACCAGAAAAAGAGTTGCTTCTTCAGTTCGGGGCATGGATTGGAACTTAACTCCGAAACAAAAAGTAAAACACCCACAGTAACTCTATGAAGGTTTTAAATGGCTCAAACTAACATTTTAGGATCGTAAGTTTATCGGCTTCTTAAATTAAAGAACTGATATAAAAACAAATCTGTGCATATAGGTCTCTATAGTGAGGGCTTCAGCCCGTCCCAGAGACAATTAAAGCAGAAAGAAAAAAAGAGAAAACTAATATGCACATGCAAAGCCCAAAATAACTTTTAATTTTATGCGTGGCTGTCCATTTTTCTCATCTCTTATTTATTCGCTAAAACCGTAACATCAGGACAGCATAAGATTTCCGAACACTTTTTACAGTTTATGGGTGTAGAATTAACAATTGGAAAAAATTTGGCTGACTAAAAGTTGTCATGGTAGAAAGAGTACAATATGGATAGAAAGTATCTGCAAGGCTTGGGTTACATCAGCGAAAAATACTCCACTTTTGTGTGTCGCATAGATTAAATCTACCCTTTTCAAATGCCGTAAAGATAACTTCCAGCAGAAATACGTTAGCTACTAGGTATTGGAAAGATTTATTATTTTTTTAACACCCCAAAGGGCCAGCTTGTCTTAAAGTCAAATATAGGACAGTTTTCCCCTGAGCAGGAAAGGGCGAAGCTGAAACAGCTTTGTCCAACTAGAGGCATGACGCTATTAGTGTGCCAATTGTTAACTTTAATAACTGCATTCTTAAAGGAAATACAATTGTGGAATAACAGAGGCTTCTCTCTGATGCGTTTCTTCTTCTGCAAAGGATTTTCCAGTCAGAGTTTATAATCTCAATGTTCTGTGAGCAGCTCTTCAATTATATGTTACCATTAAACCCAATTCATCAATTAGTGATTCTGATTTATGTACATCTTTCCAGCATGATACGAGAGTTATTTCGATTTTATCCTAAATTAGAAGCAAAAGAGAGCAAGAAGTCATAAACTTTTTGAAGAAGCGCAAGCAAGGGCCGATTTTTTCGGACCGTCAACAAGCTTTTCTATACTTATGAAGAAACAAACAATGCAAAATAATGTGCCAGCTGAAAATTCTGAAACGTATTACCGCCAAGGTATTTTCTAACCACTGTTGGACTCACTTGTGGATAAAATAGGTTCCTAAAACATGAAAACCTTATAAAAAATGTGACTATCCTTTTACCATATGGTAAAGTAAAGCCGCTACGGCAAATTATAAGCAAAAATTTCTATATCTAGCAGAATTCTATTATGAAAATATAGAAGAATACACATACAATAGTCCTATTATCAGAATTTGATTTCTGGTATGCAGACTTTATCAACAGTGCAAGCCTGCCAAAAAATACGATACCTAGAAGCTTGAAACCTATGTTACGCATTCGGAACACGTAAACCAAGGTTATTGTTTGTTCCAAATATTTTGCACACTGCTCTTAACCACAATAGTATTGGCAAATTCTACCGAAGTTCGTCAAATATGCAAAAAAATTGCGAAGCCGTTGAACTTTGTATACTCATACAAAAATATATTCTATTTAAGCTCGACCTTGGGGCGAGGGTTTGATATTTGAAACGGTTTTGCTTATATCTCCTGAACCAAGAGTCGTAGACAGCTCGTTGATATTTTAAATTACCAGTTTCATCCAAGACTAGGGAGGGGAGCGGATTTGCGGGTGGTCAAAATTAAAAAAAAAATTGCCTTAAAATTCTCCATATATTGTAATCCACTGTGAGCCCATAGTGTGTTCCGTTCCTCTCCAGGATGACTCAGTCGAAGTCATTTGTTGGTGGAGATTACTCGTGTGTTATTATCGTTTTATTTTTACCTGTTTTTGCGCATTTATTGTGAGTTTAATTTCTAAAATATTCCACTCATTCGTTATGGAACCTTCAAATTCAGGTTTGTATTATTATTTTAGTAAATATTACTTGCAAAAAGTGTATGTAATTTTAAATCATTGCTGTAACATAAAATGGCCGTTCATTATTATTTGTTCTAAATTATTCTCAGAAAAATGCAGATTATTACTTGTGTCTCGCCCAGGACCGGGTTTTGATTTTTTCGTTTTTCTAATGAACATTGATTGTATATTTCATTACTGATTTTGCTGCCTGCTCTTATTTGCTCCTTACCTCGGTGTTCGAGCTTTTTCAAAGCTAGTCAATTTTAATAAAAATCAAATATTCCATCATAACTTTCAGGAATGAGTCCCAACATAATCTTCATAACATTTTGATGTTATGAGAAGCTCAGGACACAATGAAATTGGGGACCAAATAATGTTTTTGAGAGAAGAGATCAAGACCAGAACAAAATGTTTTGAAGAAAATCTCAAGGATTTGAACAAAACTTTAACACACTTCAAATGGGATTTTAAATCTTGTGTAAATATACAATACCCAGATGTTGATATTGAATAATAAATAATAGCGTATGATATCTACTGGTTTTTATTTGATGAAGAAAAAAAAAACGGTTAAAAAAATTTGTGATTATCGAAAAATTCAATTTCTCGTTAAACGGAATTTCGAATTTCGAAAATTTTCGGGTTATGAAATTGCATTCATCTTGCTACGGTTGAAGGTGTAAAATTATGTTTAGATTTTCCCCTCTATTTTCCCTCCAAAACAAAAATTCAAAAATCTGTAACATACTTTGGATTGTAATTATATTGTCTATCATCTGAAATTATAAAATTCGAAATTAGATTAAATTCGATTACCGAATTCGCTTGAACTTTCGAAGTTCATATTTTCAAAAATATTCGAAATTCGAATTCGAATATGCCTTTAATAACACCCTTAAAAAGAAATATTCAATTTAGGAATCCATTCATTATGTCTGTGATTTATGGCCAACTTTGAAGGGCCGCTGGTCCACTATGCGTCGTACCGTGTATATTTCAGAAGCGAAAATTAAAAATTTTCAAACTTCTGCAAAAAGAAATTCTAAGCTGGCTAAGATAGCGAGAACTTTCAATGATGAAAACTCAAACCCGTCAGAAGTAAAAGCGGCTGGTAAAACCCTTTTTCTGATGGTATACGGTGCGAAGAAAATTGGAAATTTTTCGCTTAATTCATATAGATTTGACCAATTTAAAATCGCTGGAAAAACAAAAATCAATGCTGGAATTATTACCCCCCACTTCTGAGGCAGCTGCTCAGTATTCGTCACGAGTTTTCTACCAAATTCAGATATGGTTTGGCAAATAACAAAAATCCGGAACAATGGGGAAAATAAACGGCTGGTTGCAACTTAATACAATGCTCCTTGCGCCAGCAGCAGAATCGATACTACACCTTATCTCCTGCAACTGTACGGCTGATTGTTCCTCGGGGATGCGGGTGCAGATAAGCAGGGTAAAGATACTTGCAAATTTGCGGAAATTGTCAGGGAGTGCAATGCCTCAATGCATACATGGAGCAAATTTTCGAAAATCTTAACGACCCAGAAGATAAAGATTCAGTACACGAGCATGCCGGCGAAGATTTAGAAGAATTCGTCCGGTAGGCGGATGATATCGACTTCAATTTTCTTTGGATATAACAGGTATGCATTCAATATAATATTTCAATCTACTTAAAATTCAGCACTTATGCAATTATGTATTTTTTCATTTTACAGAGGAACTCTCGAGGCCTGGATGTGTTTCTGCCTTAAACGTCTATGCCAAGTTTGAATTACTTCGCAATTTTCCTGCCTATTTTGGACAATTTGCCTGTACTAAAGTGTAACAGAAAGATAATTCTCAACATTTCCGAGTATCAAGAAATACGTTAGGAACGCTATGGTTATAGCTCAACATTCATCGAGAAATATATATTGATTATACCAAAGTAATTACTGCTTTAAATGAAAAAGGCCCTAAAAAGCAAACAAACACGAGCAATCATCATAGCTATGAACCAGTCATCATAGCTATGAACCATGATCGGAAACTTTGAAATGAATAAAATTCCAATGTTCCAGAAATTTGGAATGCGTTCGTCACAAAGTACGTAATTTAGATGGTAATTTTGTAGAAATTACGTTGAAATGAGCTGAAAACAAGTAAAAAAACTAAAATTGGCCTAAGACCAATTCTCATGATACTCTATGTAATTTTGTGTGGTCACCACTCTATGCAAGTTTGATTTTTCAAGTGGTTTTTCGCATAAATTTCTAAAACGGTTTGTCGGATAGTAAAAATGATTATACGCAATTTCAAAGGATTTCATATTCTGAAGAACTTTTCAGTGCAATAAAACCGTCTAAGACTGATCGTTTTCACAGTATTTGTAAAAATCCAAAAAAAATATATGGCAACACCAAGAAATGGTTGCCGGATTTAGTCCATTTTCTAAATTTTATTTACTATTTCTATAAAACACCATGTACCAAATTTCAGCTCCCTAAGTCGACGCGTTCTCAGGCAGTGCCCAAATATATACTGAAAAACGAAATTTTTGTATGGCAACCCTACGAAGGAGTTGCCCGATGCGGCTCATTTTCGAACTTGAATTTACTTTTTTTTTAAAGCCCGTGTGCAAAGTTTCAGCCCTCTACGTGAACGCGGACGGACGGACAGACAGCCGGACATGCAGAAATCAAAATAACTTTTAATTTTATGCATGGCTGTCCAATCCATTTTGCTCTACCATCATTATTTCTAGGTGTTAACAAACGGAATGACAAACTTAGTATACCCTATAGATATCATCTAGAGGATATAAAAATGTATGGGAAATTGCATACTTTTGAGCTGATTTCGACGATTTCATCGAAATTACGTAATTTCGGCCTAATGTGAATGCCATATAAGATTCGTACGAGAGAAGTGTTTACATATCTATGGTATACTACCTACCTACTTCCTTACATTTTTTGCAATTAAAAATATATGATCGGACCAGCGAAGATTACTAGTATTTCAATTTGTGAGTGAGTTAATTTATTGAGAATAAATAATTGGAAATGGCAACCCCATTCATTGAAAGAGTTTCCATCATATTTGGTGAGTGCCTTAATGAAAGCAGCAACATTTCGATGCGATATTTTTTGCACAAGGCGAGGATTTTACCGATGATGTTTTTAATAATTTATTCATGAGTTCTCAATTAATTAACCACGCGATAATTCACAATAAAATGCAAAGAGTAGGGAAATCAAAGTAATGTTTAGAACTATAGGATGAAAATAGACAGTATAATATCAATCAATATTAAAAGCTGAATGATAAAAAGAACAGAACCTTGAGGTACCTTTCAATCCCACCGCTGTGGAGTTTGGGATAGTTGATGATTACAATCAAGTTTCAGTATCTATCTGACATCCGACTAAAACACTCAAACCTGAATGAAATTAAAATATCTACAATAATTACTTGTGCAGCTTGAGCAGCAGGTCCTATAGCATTAATAATTATTCAATTTTCCAATTAGTATATTAAAACTAAGTAATTCTTGCTTATGGCAATTTAATTAAAACGAAAGTTATTTACAAAATTTAATTAGTACCTACAAAACTTACAAACTAAGTTGTTATTTATGTTTACATTCGCCCCAATAACTAATAACTCTTAACAAGATCTTTTGAAAATGTCATGTATTAAAATTTCTACCTGTAGTGGAATATGAATACTTCAAGCACGAACGCGAACAACTATTTATCTTGGCACCAGAAATCCGCACGCAGTCGCCAGAAGTAATTAATATCTAGCCCATTTTACCTAAACCAGCACGGATAGACTGTCTGGCACAGCCAGATCTACATAGAATCTTATTTATTCACGTCTATAAATTTCCAACTACAAATTCGATTTATCATGGCCTCTTAAAGCTATTTCGAATCGTGTGAATAATAAGGGAAAAGAAGAATAAAATAAAAATGTTAAAGAAACATGAGCAGGTCGTTAAGAACACCATCATCACAGCAGCAGTTCTTCTGGACCCTTCTTGGTGCGGTGTAGCGTCTGCATCTTGTTTGAATAAATTCTTATGCAGTTAAAGATTTCCATGTGGCTGGATACATGTGAATATATAATATCGGTACCCACTTATGCATCTTGTCCGCAGCTTAGAAAACATTTCTGCGGTCGGATAAATTACAACTTTCATGTTATGGTGGTTGGCTTGAAAGAAAATCAGGCTCTCCACTGGACGCGATCTTCGATGATATCTTTCTGCGCATTTGGAGTCAACGCGCCTTCTTCGGCTTTTGTACGAGTATGTAACACAGTTTTGTTTATTTAATTTTTTTACAAGTTTCTTTTGCCTTCCAAAGAATTTTTATTTTTTCCTTTTATTTCCGCTCTGTGTTCCTCTTTTGAGTTCGTGATTTCAAGCTGCGCAAAGCACCAAGCAACTGCCTTCGAATCTGACGATCCGATCTTCCTACTCTCAGACAAAACTCGTTAAAATCATAATAGCAGACCTTTGAATACAATAGCTGGGATTGTTGCATTCGGACTACGGCAAGTCCCTCTAATTTTTCTTTTTGACATGTTCAAATGGATTTGTGATAATTTTTGGAAGGTCATTATAATTCCCTGTTACTGAGAGATCAGTGCGTCCTTTTTCATTTTGAAATTATCTTTGGCCGGAAAACTGGATTTAGCATAAATATTTGCACCTTACCATTGTAAATTTAAATTCAATTTAGACATCAACAAAACATATGTACGTAATCTTGATCAATGGTCAAGCAGACTTTCGTCCTTTCGATAAGCATCTGATCGTTTAAAATTTACAGTTCTTAACAAATTAACCAAAAAAGGCAAGAAGGGAACATCACTGTGAATTGAAGGAAGTTTTAATATTTTTTTATCTTTCAAAGTTATGTCGATCCTAAATAAATTAAAACTGACGATCGTTGGTTCTACGAAACGAAGCAGCGTTTTAAAAAAAATAAATAAAAAACAAAAACAAAAAAAAAAAACTAATTGGCTGACTCGACCAGGTGGATAATAAATTTCACACTAAACAAACATTTACGAAACTCGCCGAAAGATAAGACACAAATGTTGTGAGAGCTAAGAGTCTGAAGAAAGGTAAATTTGAAGCCAAATTCCAGCGATAGCAGACAAATTGGTTGTTGATGATAACTGCAGAAGTGTGATTTTAGCATAATATTGAGATTAAGCTGTTTCAACGGAAATAATCTAACTTTGGAATTAATTTCATTTTCTGTTTACATTATTGTAAAATTAACTTAAATATGTGGGAGCAGGTCAGATCCGATCAGAGCATTTAAGATTGTAAAATAAATCGACACACTAGAGATTTATTTTAAGGGTAAGATTCAAATATAACAACATAAAGCTACTCAGGCTCATGAATACTTACGAAAATTTTGTAAAGACATTTTTTTTTAAACAGATGGCAGAGTAATAATGAATAACGGAGTTTGAATATTTTTTGAATTTTATAAAATATAAATTTTTATTTTGAACTCGGCAGCAATTTTTCTACATAGTCTTCCATTCTTAAATGCCTCGTGCATGGCAAATTAAAAAATTCATCTGTTCTTGACAAAAATTTTGTAATTGGAGCTAAATTTTCAGGTGAACAACAGAGTGAAATATCTATCTTAGCACACTACAACATCCCAAAAAATACCTCAACCATTGCCTATTCTTTTTAAAATCATACCTTCCAACTAAACTTTGCCAAGAATATAGAATAATTGCTCGTTGTATATTTTTGAATTGATCGTATAATCGGATCGGTGTATCATGTTTCTCCCCTGAAATATATTGCTCCTTCCCTCAATTTTGTTTCTTTATATACAGCTGCATCATAGCATAATAGCCTTGGGCAAAATCTACTGAAAGAGTCGACCATATGTTTGGGAGTATTAATTTTGCAAAATTTAGAAGCACTCTTGCTGATTACAAGGTATTAATGTATGTATATTGAAATGAAAACTTTATAAAGTCTTAATAATTATTTCCCATTAAAAGCATCTATTTTTTTATCTTTTGTTTCTTACCAAGCAAAGATTATTAAATGCGATAGTAACGACTTGGGTTTAGAGGTCGAATAAAAATAACATTCTTTTATCTTTATGACATAACATTTTGTATCAAAGAACTCCTTTTCTCAGATATGGAACTCTACTGAAATCTTAGTAAGAGCAAAAATAGGGCTGCTTAATTCTAATATAAGATTAGTACTGCTCTATGGTTGCAAGACGTAGAAGCATACTTAACTTATAAAGAATCGTTTACGGTGTTTTTCTCGTATAATAATTATTGATATGCTCCAATACCACGATAGGATCAACAATGAAACATTGCTTAGCAGGCTCTCAACTGTAACCCAGCAGGAGTAGAAAGTAAAGAGTAGAAAGACCGAGAAATACTTCAAGCTAATCATGTTTTGACAGAAGCTGCATTAACTGAAAGATCCTGAGGGCTGAATGACTGCAATGTGTACTTTGTACCAATATGCAGAAAAAGGTTGAGGTCACCTTCATATCACCCAAGACAGGTAAGGTACAGGTAAGTTAGATTACAATAAAACCTCCTACGTAAAGTACTCATCTAGAAGAAAATATTACCAACAAAATTCTAGGTATACATATCTTCATTTTCAATCCCCTAAAGAATTTTCTGTCTTAATCTCAAGTCCTGCTCGTGCCTCCTATTTTATGACAACAAAATTATTAAAGGAGAACAAGTAAAAAAGCTAGAATTGGTCTAAAACCAATTCTTATGATACCCTAGATGAATGCCCTTATGAAATTTCGTATTGTCACCCTTCTGTGAAAGTTTTATTTGTGAAGTGGTTTTTCACATATATTTCTAGAACGGTTTGTCCTACAGAAAAAATTATTATAACCAATTTTATAGGATTTCGTATTCTGAAGAAGTTTTTAGTGCAATAAAAATGTCTTGGACTAATCGTTGTCACAGTATACGTAAAAAACCGAAATTTTTATATGGCAACACCAAGGAGTTGCCCGATTTAGTCCACTTTTGAAATTTTATTCGCTAGTATACAATGAAAACACCATGTACCAAATTTCAGCTCTCTACGTCAGCACGTTCTCAGGTAGTGTCCAAATATATAACGAAATTTTTGTATGGCAACCCCACGAAGGAGTTGCCCGATTTGTCTCATTTTCGAACTTAATTTTACTTTTTTTTTTAAAGTTCGTGTACAAGATTTCAGCTCTCTAAGTATACGCGTTCTCGAGTTATCATGCGCACAGACCGACGGACAGACGGACGGACATGCAAAAATCAAAATAACTGTTAATATTATGCGTGGGTGTCCAATCCATTTTGCTCTACCATTATTATTTCGAGGTGTTACAAACGGAATGACAAACTTAGTATACCCTATAGATTTCATCTAGGATCATAATACTAAATATGCGGAACTGGAAACGAATTTTCAGTAGGAGCCACAATAAGAAGACAGCGATAATTATGCCACCTAGATGACTGCTCTATGGTAGGTATACTTAGTGCTAAAACATAGTAAATTATTGGAGTTTTCATATGTTCCTCACGTAACGTATTTCAAGGCAAAGAACAGGAACTGAACTATTATGTATATTTCTAATGATTGTTTTTTGTATTATAAGCCAAGCTATGATACAAAGCAAGGAGATAGGAAAAGGAATAGAGAAGGTGAGGAGAGTGGCGGAGGCACATGTATGTCAGTCTTGAAATTTTGCAGATTGTAAGCCTCTGAAACACAGGACTGTTTCGCATTCGCACAATTTCACATAAAAAAGCATCCCGAAATTTGACTGTACGGCCGAAAGTATTTAGAGTGAAAGTATGTGCACGGCTTGCAACGCGAGTATTACGTTCAAAACCAGATTAGATATTTCATCAGAACATTGGACCATGCATGTAATGATATAAGAGAGAAAGGCATTCTACATTTTATGGGGTAGTCGAGAAAGTCGTTATGACGTGTTACTGAGCTTGTTGACGGCTTTCTTTTGGATAGTATCGAACCAGATATTGGAATTGGAATCCTTTCTAGGTCTGATATAGGACTGCAAATCAAAACGTAAAAACAAACTACATAAATATGTACACAAACATGTACACACTATTATCCTTAGATATTGCTGTTTAATTTTTTTATTAACTTACACGAGAAAGAAATAATTATTAAGGCTTAGTAGGTAGGTATATCGTGATATTTTTTGTAATAAAAAATCCAAGACGCAAAACACATACCTATCAAGTAATCAAACTTCAAATCCGCATTCCTTCAACAAAATTTATTACCTAAACTAGAAAGAGCTACACAGACACGATTATTCTAGATATCGAGATCGAGAGCAATCTAATAATCTTGTAGAGATCTTAAGAATTCTCGTCTGTACAAAGTTCGAATATCAAAGAATATAAATTTAATCCCCCAGGAGATCATTTAAAATTCAGATGGGCGTCGTTCATGATGCAATCCAGCCAGCTTTAAATAGCAGTGTTGGCAGTATGGAAGATTCCAAGGTAAACAAATGACGAAAGCAGCATTAAATGCAACAAACGACAAGGCAATTTTCTCCTTCACATGGCCAATCTCATTAGCAAGATCAACAAGTCATTTGGTCGACGTAGGGCCCTCAACAAACCTACAAATCCGACAGCTGAGATTTTTTTTACTGTTCACCTCGCCTATTAGTAGGTTGTAGGTACATATATGTATGTATATAGATATGTATGTAGACCTACCTTCCAAAACTAACTCACAAAACAAAATTGCTTTCTTGGAGGTATAAAAGTGCACCACTGAGAAAAAGGTGAAATTGATTTATATGAATGGTCTGAGGTTGAAGTCGTGACTGTATAAGCATTAGGAAAGAAGAGCGAAGAACAAGATTACCTTGTGGGTTTGTGTTCGCGGCCCCAGGTTGAAAAAAAAAACAAATTAGAAATGCCAGGTATGATGCAGGATGAATTTTTGAGCAATCTTGTGGTTTGAATGGAGGAATATTATAGAAATTCTGATTGAAATCAGTAAAATTAAAGCAATTTCTAAAATAAGTGCCTCCATTATCCAGATCAACGCAAATATTTCAATTCATATTAAATATGCAGTAATTTTATATATCTGGCAATGCCAGCTATAAAAGGTAGTCATTAAAAATTCTTCCAACTACCAAAAAAGGAAACAACCAAACATCCAAAAAACTTGGCGAGTTGAACAAAAAAGGAAAATCCCTTTAAGTATCTGAAGAAAAAATGGTCACGACACAGCAGACGATGGCTTGAGTCTTTTTAAAACAAACAGCAGCCACAAGCAACACATGGCTTTGTTTAGGGCTTGAACGGAGATGTGGCTCTACATAACTTTTTAGAGCCTCGTTTGCGACTTTATTGTTCCTCCTCTAGCACGGCCTTCGTGTTTTTCTCTTGCATCCCTTCGGACAGACCGGAGATCCATACTTGCGATACTATAGTAAACAGACTGGTCGTGTTAATCAGATCCAGGAAACATGTTCACGTTTCATGGGAGGAAATAGTCTGCTCCTGTACGATATTCTTCATCGTTTTAGCTCTGTTGTGTTTTCATAAAACGTGATCTCAGTTTTAGACCAGATAAGAGCTTAGCCCGCAATAATTGACCGGCATTCGATGGAAATTTAAAACTTGAGATAATTTCGGTCATTGTTATATTGCATCTCCTACCTGCACAGTTAAGCGGCTGGTACGACCAGTTACCGCTTTCGCTGATTGTACGTTATCATGTTTGTTGGCTGGGCTCTTGTACCAAGAAAACAGAAAAACTCTCAAGCACTTCAGAAACTACAGCTGAAATAGTACTTCAGTCAGGCTGCTAAGTAAATTATCGATGGTGTGCTTGTGAGTATGCCATAACTGTATGTAAGGCTGCACTTCAAATTGTACATGGTTTAAGTGGAAGCAACCACTTGATAATTTTTAGGGTGCGGTTTATTCAAGGATGTCAAGCATAGTAAGTGTTTATCCTAAAAATTTAATATTGACTTTTGGGTAAATCAGTGTTTTCACACCAATTTTAGCTTGCTGATGATTCAGTGTGTACTGTGCACCTTGCGAGACGCTATTTTAGTAGGGTCGTTTTTTTCTTCACTTTTTCATTTTTTTAAGTCTTTCACCTGCAGAAGACATCAGTGCTATAAAAACAATGTATGCTACGTTCCATTTCTCGGTCTGAATGAATCTCGGTAAATCAACAGACCTATGTCATAATATAGTGTTGTATACATAGAAAAAGAACGAAACAGAACCATTTCAAGTGTTTGACATTCCATTTGAAAAAATTGTTGTTTATAAAAAACAAAGCCATTTTCCAATAAAGAGGGCTTATCCAAAATTATTACCACCCCGGTCAAAATATAAACAACAAGAAAAAAATACGACATGGATTGAAACAGATTCACCCTGAACGAGATAGGGAGCGCAGCAGCATATTCTATGATCTTGCTTAGAGCCCAACTTACGTCAACCGATGATTGAGATACTGTGTAAGTCCAATCATTAAATTTATTAAAAAACAAATTAATTTCTCCATCCAGTCTAGCTCCATGTCCCAAGAAAATGATAAGCATATTCAATATGTATTAGAGCACAAAACAAAATTGCATCTATCCGACAAGAAAACCCAGATTGCCAGACTGAATGTATGCAGTAAAACCCATTTTTGCCTCGCTGAACTACTACCAGCGAAATTCCCAACTGCACTAAAGCTAAACTGGGTCTCACCGAAATATAGGTATTAGATGCTTGCAAATGCCCGGTGGTAGATTTAGCCACTGATTATGATGAAATGAAAAAAAAAAGAAACAAAGCCGATAATATAATTTTTTTTTATATTTATCTTGTCCCATGCGGGACTCGAACTCACAGTTTTTAAAATCGTTCATAGATGGAAAATAGAAGAATTTTTAAGAATTTTTATTTTTAACGATTCTAAATTAAATCATAAATACAAGAGAAAAAACAACCATCTCGTCCGAGTTTTGAAGCCAGGACCTTCCGCTTTCCGGGTGTCTTACCTCTGAGCTAATGCGACAGATGCTTTTCTCTCTTGTATTTCTTAATTTTATCTAAACTATTAAGCCCCAGTTACTTTCTGCTGGCATTAACCAGTATAGATGAAAGCGCACAAATAAATTGTCAATTTTTACAATTTTTTTATTTTTATTTTTATCTTGTCCTGTCCCATACGGGACTTGAACTCACGACTAGATAAAATTAAGAAATACAAGATTGTGAATGTAATCAAGAGATTACAATGCATTTAACTGTCGTGAAGTGTAACTTATCCTGAACTTAAGCTCGAATTTGTTGGCTGTGATTCTTCGGATCAATCTTCTCTAGAGACCTATAGTGTATGCTAGTTGAGTTGAGGATTATTCCTATGCTGGTAGTTCATTGCTTAACTCTGATAATAAACCATAATGTCAATATTCATTTTCACCAACTTTTTCCTTCCTTTTTTTTATCTCAACTACCTTAAGTATTTCATGGAGTTGGAGGAAATTCAACTGTTTCTTGACAAACTCCGTAATGGGACCAGAGCTGCGCAATACTTAAGTAAGAAAAGACTTGGGTACTACTTAAAGCACATTTTCGTTACTTAAGACTTATTATTCAATACTTTTGAAATGCCCCTACTTAGTACTTGAACATAAGTACTTGCTTCTATTTACTTGTATTTAAGACTTAGTTTTGTACTTAACTACCAAGATTTTTACTTAAGTATTTCTGAGTCTATTAAGTACCTACGAATATCACACTCTTCGTAGAAAAGTAAACACAATCTCTAGCGCAACTAATTTTTTGTTGAGTTTTAAAGCACCCAAAGAACTGAAAGCATGTACCGCACTCACGCGTCAAGGCAGAACCTTAGACAAACTAATAACATACAAACAAGACCGGGCAAGTAGAACAAAAACCAGTGGTCTTGTTCGAATATAAAATCGACGATGCCTCGACTTGATGACATAACCACTGTCATGTATAATATGGACTGACTACGTTCATAGAAATACACTGCAGAAAGTGGGCTCACTTCTATATTGCTGACACTTTTAGTATAAGCACCAAGTACTAACTGAGAGAGAACTGAAAACAACAAATAAATTAGTGGATTCGTCGAAATACATGATTTTAAATTAATCTTTTAGGGTTATTACTGATAGAAACTGTTTTACCAAAGACAATATATTCATTAGATACGCAGAAGAAATTCTAAATGTTTTATTAAAATCACTTTCCGAGCTGCGTGCTAACTTTTTCAACTTCCCGCCAATGATTTTTTCAATGTTGGCACCGTCGTAAGAACTCTTTTGACACAAGCACATATTATATACGTCAGTGGACATAACCAACAATGCCTCGCTCAAATATAAAATCAACGATGTCTCGGCCTGATGTAGGGAAGGCCTCAGTTTTTTCTTAGAAATTTACTGGAAATTTTTTTCATAGACTTGTTATGCATTATTGGAGGCAATAATGGGTCCTTGGACGGACCTCTAATAGTTTTTATGAGTGTAACAATGAGAGGTGAAAGTTTTACTCTACCTGCAGCGTCAAAAACTATAAAAAACTATAAATAGTATAGTATAAATATTCAAAAGGTATTTATTTATTAATACCTATTAACTGAACTCGATAAACTTCATTGTATTACTACCAACGTACAAAGATTCTAAAAAATTACTCAGTACTTTTTATAGACTTAGTACTTAGTTACAAGTACTTTTCATACATGCGGTACTTGTACTTACGCTGAAGTACTCAGGCGTTCGGTACTTGTACTTAAATACTTTTCCTTTGATACTTGCCCAGCTCTGAATGGGACCATTACATTTGTAGACTAATCTGCTCATCCTGTATAATTTTTTTGATGAATATTGACATGCGTTCTATCTTAACCGTTGATACGCATTGCACACAATCCAGCTTAGTTGACACTTGGTGTACGAGAGAAAGCTTTTAAATTATTCAATGCTTGATAATAACATACTGAACAAGTAGTAACTTACACACGAAATAAAAAAATATCTTGTTGCTGATCTGGAATTTCCTTTGTTTTTAAATTATTATGAAGTTCTTCTATATCGTTTTGGTGGTCCGAAATTTGTAGTTACGCCACTGTACTTACTACTAAACAGTTTTAATAAACCTTGCAATGGCATTAAAACTAACAAAAAATAATCGTTTTGATATGCAAATTTCTAAAGCTACGACGAAGAATCTAAATCAAGCGCCAATAAGCGTTATATTGTGTCATAAATTTATTAATTTTAATGATGTTTTTCTTTTCATTAATGTCGGCGTCTTTAGTTTTGTTTTAGCAGACTTCAAGCTGTGAAAACTTTAATAAAACTTTCGCTTGCATAAAGAAAAAACAATTTTTTTTTCCTTAAGAACTCTAGTAATACGAGAAAAGATTAATGTAAGATCGGTCGACTTCAAAGGAAGGTATAATGTTTGTAACGACTTAAAGAAAAAATTTATAAACAAAAAACTTGAAATCCGAACGCCTCATAAAATCGTCGCGTCAACTGATTTTATTGACACTTCAAGCTATCATCGAACCAGCAGCATCCATTCAATCACAATGTTAAGACTTCGCCAATATTCAAATGACAAGGAATTATGCTTAAGCCATAACAAAATACAAATAAAAACTTTAAACACTGGAAATAATGACTCCTCTTTGAATTGAATGGTATTTAATACCTTGAACCTCGTAATTAGATGCAAACAAGCCCGACCCGGTATGGGGTCGAATCTTATAAACGATATGAATCTCAATAAAATTAGCATAAAACATCTCGGAAGCCAAATATCCAAGTGTGTTACTGTGAAATATCTTCGATATAGAATTGTCTGTATTTCTGTACTGAGCAGATCATATCAAGCTGAATGTTAAATGAATAGGTAAGCCACCACATCGTAGGCATATACACTCAGGAAACGAATAAAATATTTATTAAATCGATTACTATTGCCAATCCGCTGCCGCCCCCATTGAAATATCTAATCAACATCTAAGTCAATTATAGTCGTCGGATATACATATTATTCTGCTGGTAATAAATTAAATCCGTTCCAGGTGGCCTGCTTTACGAACTTCTTTAGGCCATAAATCCGAATTTGCAATTGCCACCTATTTTCCACAGTGAGTGCTGATTATTGTTTTCATGAAATCATTTCTTTATGCTGGCCGTAAACAGCTGCGATATCAGAGCTAGAGCACTTGAAAAGGTATTCTGTCTGTTATTAATGCAATATCAGTTTTATTATCGCCCTTTCCATATTGAAATATGTACACGGTTTGATACTAAGCCATAAGCTTACCTCTTGAATTATAAGATAAGAAAACGAGAAGTAGAAATATTTAAAGGAACTCCACTGATTACTTGTTCGCGGGTTCTCTGTGGTCGTCAGACGGTATCGATTTACACTGGAAGTTGTTTAAATAAAATTGAATTCAATCCCATCAAGTATTCATTGTTAAATATTTTTGTTTACATATTTTATGCGATAAAATCTTTGGAAATGAAACAGTGCACAAACCGTGTTTATAAAACATTAAATCGAAAGCAAAAGAGAAGCTATTTAGACAAATATTTGAACCATAGTAGATCTTGATATTCTGTCTATATTGACTTTATTTTCGTATCAAATTAGGTATTATTGATAATACTTCCGAATTCAGAAGACTAGGTATGTACCTATATGTAGAAAATTGTTATTACATACATATTCATGTTTTTCATTTATATTAAGGAGTATGGAATATTTAGATATTTTTTGATATCCTGTTACAAACAGAAATTTAAAAAATTAGATCAATTGAAAAAATATCCATCATGATAGATCATAGATGAATGAACCTGCCGAGAGATGGTATTATAAAGGGATAGTACAAAAACTCGGAAGGATATTTCAAATGCTCATTTTTCCCTTAACGAAAAAAAAAACTATTAATACCAAAACAATCTCTGAGAGTTTTAGTAGACCTTGTCCAAAATCAAGATGGAATTTTTCGCATATTATGTTCATTGAATCGAGTACAAAAAACCTTACCCTGTACGTACTGTTAAATAGACTGAGAAATATCTTCATTTGGATGCAAATAAAACACTGAGGCCCACCATATCCTAGATTCGTTCAGTTATATTAATCACACAAAGATCCAGAACTGACTGAATTTTATCATTACGCACCGTACGACTGAAATCTACGGAAAAAATGGGAAACGAAGTGTGAAGAAGCAATATCAAATTTGGAGGAACTTTTTTCCACCATAATTTTGGAAAAGTTCTACTTTGATTAAGTTATATTATAATAAGCGCTACTTTTAGGTACTTACTATCTGAATCACCAATTTCCTCCAAATAAGTGAGTTGAACTGATCGAATTAAAAACAAGCGATGCCTTCATCTTATATATCGTCCTTTTCGCAATTTGCAGCTAACTACCGCGCGGATGATATACATAAATTATTTTTGGTTCGGAGAAACACAGTTCGTCTTTACTTTGGATATATTTTACCGTACATTCCTATTTGAAATATTATATATATAATTATTGGTGACTACATAGAAGATATGATGATAAAGAAATTTAATTAACAATAATTTGTTGTTTTATTTGCATTAAGAAATGGAAATGGGTATCCATATAAAAATATTACTTGTTTCCTAATGAAATTAAAAACAAACAATACTGAAGACAAGAATGCGTGTTTCATTTCAATTCTTAAATCATCTCATTCTTCATGGTAGGTATGCTTAAGCATTGCTGAAAACGATCAGCAAGATCACTTTGTTTTCCCACTCAGATTTCAATGAAACAATTATAGTGTAAAGTACTGAAATCACTTCTAAAGGATGCACATTTTTTACCGGCTGGAAAACACTCTTATGTATTGAAATCAATTCTTAAAATGTAGACTGCATTGAAGATTGAAAAGAGTGTACTACATTTTTGCCATTGACCGAATTGATTAAAATCATCGTCAAAACGTTTCTCATAAAGAGCAATAAATAAAGAAAAAATAACTTTAAGATTATGATACAAGGAGGATTAGGGTGTAAGCCCTTCTAAGCCCAGCTTTAAAGGGTGATTATTTAACTCCTCAACTATGGGAAACCGAAATCACAAATACAAATTTGATACGTCAGGCATTTTTAACACTGATCAAACCAGAATTAACCCAAAGACAAATGCTACCATGATAAAACCACAACTTGAAAAAGCTGACAGGATGTACATATCAAAGTCAAGAAAGCTGCTATTAAAGACAAATACCACGAAAAATAAAGGGACATAACTTAAACAGTATATTACGTGTGTCAAGTATGTAATGAATCCTATGTGGATCCACAAACGAGTACAATGAATGTAAGGAATAGTGCCACGCATCCTCCACAAATTAGATATTTCGAATTTGAATCATTTGTTTCCGACAAGTGTCAAGATTGATTTTGTTAGTAAATGAAAGATTGATTACTTTAGCATTAAACAATAACGTAAATAATCGTGACGATTCTCTATACAATGATAATTAACCCTATACCCTACTCGCTTTGCCCGCCACGAATACTCACTTTGTCCACGCCTTCCAAGTGCAGTGGGTTTTTTTAAATATTTTTGGTTTTTTATAATATTATGCATAATGAAATTCAGATATGTTTGTGGTTATCAAAGAAATAGAAGAAGTTAATAGTTTACTAATAAAAAAATGTCTGATTTCAGTTAAAATTAGGGGAACGGGGTAGCTAAGCTTTGATTATAATTTGGAAGATTTGGTTAAAAATAACGCCATTATTTGTCAATTTGTACGTTTATTTTCATCTTTCTCAATAAAGAAATTAAAACTAAACTTATATAAATTAATAATTATTATCCAAAATCTGTCTAAAAAACAAGAAAAAAATTTTCCATTCTGCCACACCCCCGTTGTACAATGGGAAATGCACCCGGGAATGGGGGTACCAATTATTGACACAGTTCACAGATGAGAGTTCACGATGAATAAAAACTGCTTATTAATCTGAGATGTACAAATATTATCAGGGGCGAAATGGGGTATACCCCATTGTGCCCCGACGTAACGTTCTTTGAAACACGAGTATTATGGCCATTGTACTTGTTAGCCTTGAGTTTTCACTAGACTTTTAATCAGTGAAAAGTATGTTGAATCAAACATGTAATGTAAATTTCCGAATCAAGAATAGTGTATAGTATAATTACATTGGCGTCGCAGAACGAAAGTTGGAGTTTGCGACCACTCTATATAGCGCAACACAGCGAATTGAAAGTTGTGCTTGTGCATGAAGGTGGGGCATCTCTGTCGCCCGTAGAGAGCACCCCACCTCTTTCCCATTCCGCCCCGGGTTCCCTATTCTTAATTTTTCATTATTTAAAGTTAACCTACCCACTTTGGATATTCATCTCCTATATACCTCACATTTCGGTTCTCTATCTACCTGTATCCATATGTATATCATATAGTTTTACAAAGATCATATAGAACACCAAAATGAGATAAAGCCTTGTTACGACAAATCAACTCTTCTGGCTGCAATGCTAAAAAGGACTTTATCCAACACATTTCGATTTTGCAAAAAACATTACGTTTGGAAGAAAGGCTAGCTCTAAGTGTTTGGAAAAAAATTTAGCTCGGTAGAGATGAATGTCGCTTATTTGTATGCGTATTGATTTTCATTAACACGTGAAGCGCCACAAAAGAAAAAAATATGTTTCTCTTTGGACCACCTCCAAATATTTTCAACAAAAATTATTTTGTCTTTTATATAAGTATGCTCTACTGCTATGTCAAAGTACAAAAAATCATGGGCTATTTCAATAATTGTCCCAGCGGGCCACGCACTTGAGTTATCCATGCTTTTATAACTGCTTTCTGCATCAGTACGGATGCTACGAGCACATAAGTATTACGTCTGTATTATCGTGTGTGTATCCAAGAGGATGCACGCAGCTCTATTGGAAATCTCATTATGCATCCATACGGATTCTTTTGGCGCTTAAGATTAATTGAAATATTTTTCAGTTTACTTTTTTTGCAAAATCATTAAAATTATCACTGTATCATAATATATGATATGAATACCTGTCATATACCTTATATTGATGAACAAAATTTCCGTTTGCTCTAAATTACAAGAAAAATTCATCGCATGTAGGCAGTCCCAGACCAGTTTTGAATGGAAAGTGAAAGAACATAACTGCATGCAGAATAGCTTGATTATTACCGATATACCTACCTATATCATGTAAACTTTTCCTCTAAATCAAATCTCCTGGAAGATATTAACAGCTGTGAACCAGTCAAACGTACTAAAATCAAAACGTTCCTGACGACGATTCAAAGTTTTCTCTATTAGAATTAATAAATTTTGTCTTCAATGCATCTTACCGTCAAATCTTATGAGCCTTATATAAAAATGACCTTGTACGCCTTTGAGTTAATTATCGCATTTAGACCATAGACTTATTCGTTATCCATTACACCAGCATCGGGACGTCTCCCTGTTCTAAATATTCTTTTAAAACTAAACCTTATATGGGGGTCGTTATCCGATGTCATCTTCGTAATGTTATTAGAGGATCTAGGGATGGTCTACATTATAACCTGGGTTTAACCCTTTTAGCTAAAGACTGCTTGATCGATGCCTCCATTTTAACTTGCAAAACAATAGATATATACATGGTATCCAAAAAGATGTATTGCCTAATAATGTGTCTCAATCACTGACATATAATAAGAATGGACTGAGTCATCCTATCTAATTCCTATAGTCAAAAATGGCACAAATTTTGGCTAAAATTTGTTTGTCTCTTTCAAGCTCAAAATGTACACAGAACTGTAACCAATTTTGGAAACAGTACGGCTGTATTAATTGGAATGCATTGGAATTGACATAAAAAATTCAGACAAATATATTGTTTATATATGTCTATCTCTTACAAGCTCAATGAAATTTGACAACAAATCTGCAGAGGCGCACATTTTTTAGTAACATTAAAAATTAATTTTTGTGTTAATTAAAACGAGTTTAACTTCCCAAACAATTTTCATTTAATACAATACGATTTTACAACATCTTTAGTGTTTCCAATCGAGAAATAATAACTAATTATAAATCGATATGCAACTGTACGAAATAAAGGGTTTTCACAGCCTGTTCAATATTTGTGCCATTTTTGAAGCAGAACGCTCAGTCCATTCTTATTATATGTCAGTGGTCTCAATGGAACGGTCAGAATACCATTACCGAATGCTAAAATTCACGAGCTGTATACCTTCAGGAACTTGCATTAAAATTAAAATGTTATAATAAGTCTGTTCAGAGCAACACACTATAGTGACTATAGTCGCTTTTTGAGTTCAGAGCAGACAAAAAGTAACTTTTCCCCTCGCTTTTGACAGAAAAATGTGTTCAGAGCGCACGCTATTGTCACTATTGAAGTCACTTTTCTTACTACTCGAGACTGCTATCAAAATAGTCGCTTTCGTGTTTGAATGTGTGAATTGTCAAATAGCATGTAAAATGTTCTTTGTTTGTTTTCTGATCGTGTATTTATGTACATATGAATATTTTCTTTAAAATCGATTTATTCGCCTTTCTGTTTCAGATCACCCAAGTTGCTTTTTACGCAATCATCAAATTCACTGAGTTACTTCAAAACTCTTTTGAAGTCACTATAGTTTGTTGGTCTCAACCACTGACATGTATTACGAGTATGTTCAAAACAACACGCTATAATGATTTCGAAAGCGTTTTGAAGCAACTCTGGGAATTTGACGGTAGCATAAAAAGCAACTTGGTTGCTCTGAACAAGAAAAGCGAAAAAAGCGATTTTAAAGAAAATATTCATATGTGTATGTACATACATATATACACGGTCAGAAAACAAACGAAGAAAATTTTATATGCTCTTTGACAATTCCTATCAAGAAAAGTGACTATAGCGTACGCTCTGAACATAGTTTCCTGTCAAAAGCGAGGGAAAAAAAGTTACTTTTTGGCTACTCTGAACGCAAAAAGCTATTATAAGCTGTGTTCTTTTGTGTACCTTGTTCTAGAACTCCAACAAATTGTTCGCTTCATTTGTGTATAGTGTAGTTTTTGTTCTGCTCTGTTCTGCTTCTGCGGTGCGGACATAAAAGAACACAGCTATGGTCACTATAGCGTGTTGTTCTGAACAGACTCAATATGGACTGCTTGATCGTCTATTTCATATGGCTCCACTGTTGTTGTCAGGGGTGTGAAAATTATCTTAATTCAAGTATCATTTTCGCTTTAACATTCATATTGCAAACTCAACAAATTCCAAATACATTCAAAATTATTATTTTTATTGGAAGCTTATCATCTATAATATCAAATATTCCTTACACTTAATTTTTGAGGAAATAAAATTAAGCAATTTTTGTCTGCATATCCCTAAAAGTATTTATGGGAGACAGAGTAAAGATTATCATCTATTTCTATTCTATATAGGTATTCATTTGAAAAACCCACTGAACTCAAACTGAACTATGGTGGACTTCGTATATAGAACTTATTATTTGAAGTTCAGAGGAATAAAGTACTCAAACCAAAAAGAGACAACTATAGAAAAGTGATGCTATGATAATGTAAGCGATTCCAGTAGTGTCAGCGGCTCATGTTATACATGTCAGTGCTCTGAACAGACTCGTCGCAAAACTGTTACTACGTGCTACTTGAGATGTAAATAATAGTTGCTACCGCAGTAGCGTACCTAGGGGGAGGGGGAGGGGGGGGGGTGATGGGGCGGCACATATTTTGTGGCAGCATTTTTTATATTTCTGTCTAAATTATATAAAAATAAAAATAAATAATATAATAATGATTAGGTATAATAAGTATTTAACAAAAATGCATGCTGACCTCGGCGGTCCGATCCGACGTTGACGTTTTTAAGCTTAATCAGTGAAAGAAGAAATCACCTGCAGGTGACGATAAAGACACGTCGCTTGGTGGTAAAAATTAAAACTGGCAAAGAAAGTTTTTTTTAAAGCGGGAATGTTTGTTGCATAGCGAGTGTTAAATTACCAAAAAATCAGGCGAATTTCTACTTTTCGTCGCAAACGCGTTCAATGTAATCTCACACTTGCGAGATTTTACTGCTGCCGGATTATTTTTGAGATTTTTTTATTTGCGAAGTCAAAAAATAATATGATGAGAAACTGATTGAGAAAGTGGAAAAATGCAAAGTCATTTATAACAAACAGTTGAAAACATATTTGACGAGTCTCAAATGTTACTGTCTGACAGCTTATTTTTTCCAACTCGTCGAACGTCACACGCTAGCCTCCCATTCAAAATTTGTATCCAATTCTTCCTTTAAGGGCCCACTTATTTCAAGAGAATTATTGCAATGTCGAAAATAGACGTAATATAACTAATACAAGCTGCTATATTTTTAGTTGCCATTTAAAAGTAGATAAATCTTCGTAATTCTTAGTAACTTTTATCATTTACAACTTTAGAAAACTCATTTTTGTACTAAGGATAAATGTTGGTCTAAATGCTAATGTTCATGCTAATAATTAAGTAACCACTGTCGATCTGTGTGCCCACCGTTTAAGGATGTGGCCTTGACCAGGGTCTTCAATAAAATATTTTTGTATTGTATTGTAAACAGGTGTTATGCAAATAGCGGTAATAGACATCGCTTACACTTTATCATTATATATACTGTTTAAACAAAGGAAATTCATTACATATTTATTTACCTATGTTTAGTAAATATCAATAACCATTCTTGATTTTGATTGACTTAGAAAGAGACGACAAATTGGGCACCTCCCACGTGGCAAAAGCTCTAGGCAGCTAAAGTAAAAACTATTATACCTACATATAAGGTTATTTAAAATAATAAGTAAATCTTGCGACTTACCACACTCCAGCTGACATTCCGAAATAATAGCGCAATAAGAAAGTTGCAGCGCATGAGGCATTAGATAATCCATCTATCAGAAGTAAAGAAACATTAGGTAGCTGAGGATCATAGCCACAAGCTGATGGATTTCTTCCGGAAACAAATCTCACTGTCCATCCAACAGCTACTAGACTATGACAAGTTACCAAAGGCGTTAAAATCTTATCCCATTTGGTATCTGAGAAAATTAGACACAAAGTCGCAATTATAGCAGTTCCCAAGGCTGCGTAGCTCCACGCTGTAACCCAAATTTCAGCAATATGCTTCTCTTGTTGATCAAATAAAATATCGGCTTCACATAATGGTGCACAACGTCCAGATCGATTAAGACGAATGTAAAGGTGTGATTTAGCCAAACCTTGGCAACTTGGTTGATGTACAGAAGTGACTTTGGATGTTGGTGTAGGTATTCCTCCTCCAGGCTCTCCAGGACCTTCCATACACATATGTTCATGATTATTCTCTTTTGGAAACCTTGTACAATCTAGAGCCGCTGGCCATGGAAATCCAAAGCCTTGAAGAACTGGATGACAACGTTCTCGAACGATTTCACAAAGGCCCCTACATGGTCCAATTGGCAATGGAACTTTAGGGGTACACATGGGCACATATGCGGAGCATAAAAAGAAGTGCAACTGTGCACTACATCCATACTGTATCAACGGTGAAAATGTTTGCAGTGTATAGTCAGCATCCGTTTGCAACTCATGCCCAACTAAATTTGGCATTGAAGTCTCATTATATCCAATTCCACGACACAACTCGATTCGAATAGGTTCACATGAACGCGGCACCACATCTGTATTTGTCTCGACACTATTCACTATTAGAAGTGCAGCAAAACCCGCGATTAAAATAAATTTCGACCTCATTTTACTATCTCACATTCACTTGGAGGTAATTAATCAGAGTAGTTATGTAGATCGATTTTGTAGAAAATGAACACTTCAATTCAAGAAAAATATTAGCGCGACACTCTTAGATTAGCAAACTACCAATTATCTAGCCAAGCAGTCTCTGCTTTAAACTTAATCATACACGAACTATTCCAACTTCCGATTTTCCCGGCAAAAACACATTTTTACCACACACGGGATGTAGTAAGGATGAATGTGGAATTTTGCAGTCATCCCAAAAATTCAGTCCATCCCATTCAACAGACCGTTTTTATACTTCGGTATTCCAGATTAATGCATAGGAATTCTATCGAAGAACGATTGAATAGCTAGCTAATCGAAATCGTATCAAACGCGAACTAGTCCGCCACATTCAAGAGTCCGCTCAAAACTAACATAACAAGCAAAGCAGCAAAGCGACAAACGGCTAACAAGCTGATTATGCTGTTGTTGTTGCTGTATAGTGTACATACACACTATACACTACACGAGAGGTTCTTTGCCACAAGAAGAGCCCCACACCAGCACCACACCGGTGTATAACCTCGAGTTCATGTTTCATGTTCTGTTGCTGTCACTACCATACCATGGCTGTCCGCCTTTTTCTGAGACTTTGGTCTTGCGCGGTTTTCTCAACCAGGTTTCACAGCCTTAAGTTCCACTTCTTAGCTAAACCAAAGTCAGAATCACCTTTTCATGTAGAAAATTTGTTGTTCGGATTTGATCTGTAGTAGCTATAGCTAGTAGCCCTAGCTTCAAGTGCTTACAGCTTACATACAGCGTAGGAATAGTTTTTGTTGTTCGTTTATTCACCTTTTCATATCCACTTATGTCCCAGAACTCTTATAGCCCTCTCTGAACGGTTTCACTGCGTCTCCTTACCTTACCTGCTCTATACAGGTATAATCGCGTGAGGCATTTTCATTTGGTTTCGCTTTGTTATTCAGCTAGCAGCAGCAGAACTGTTGTGCTGGGGCAAAATCAGAGGCGTTTTAATAGTGGATCACACTATGGTTAGTCATATTCAATGAGAGGAAAACATAGTATGTATACAAGAATCGCAGAATTATACAGTGTAGGCTATTTTTAATTGAAAGCATTTTGAATTAATACTATTAAAATAAATAAAAATTAAAATCAATATACAGGGTGTTTCCTCCATGGTGGTCCATAGAGCGGGAGGTGATAAACAAAAAACTGTATAGCAAGGGGTGGGTGGGGGGGGGGGGGGCAATCAACCGTTTCGGAGTTACAGGGTGATTAAGAAATTATGCTAGGTTTTCACAAGACACCCTGGCCTTTCCAACGACTGCTCAACCAGACCAGTACCCCTATTCCCAACGGAGTTATTGTGGTCTAAACTGAAAATTTCGGATTTTCTTATCATTTTTTTTAATTTTACCTTTATTTTTTTTGTAAAAAGGTCATTAACATAACTTTTTTTTTTAAATCTATAAACTGTAAACTCTCCTCTTTAATTGGACCTATTACACCCTATGTGCTATCTGCAGCTGGTAGGGGATTATTAGCTCACAACCGAAATTAGCTGAATTTCTTTAAAATGACGTGTAAGGGGACAAATTATCTTCGAGAATAAGTTTAAGAATAGCATTGAAAATAGGTTAAGAGCTAATAACTCTTTAACGAATACAGATAGCACATAGTACGTAATAGACCAAATTAAAGGGGAGAGTCCACAGTTTACAGTTATTGTAAAAAAAAAAGAGGTCAAAGTAAAAAAAAGGTAAGAAAATCCGAAATTTTAGTTTAGACCACAATAACTCCGTTGGAAAGAGGGGTATGGGGCTAATTGAGCAGTCCTTGGAAAGGCCATGAAATTCTGAATACAATCAGCTCTATACGGTGATCGTATGCCCTGTATATTTTAAGATGCAGGGTGTTTTGTGAAAACCTAGCATAACTTCTTAATCACCCTGTACCTCCGAAACGGTTGATATGCCCCCCCCCCCCCACTCCCATACAATTTTTTGTTTGCCTAGGTAAGTACTATCACTTCCCGTTCTATTTACCACCATGGAGGAAACACCCTGTATATGTTATGGGATATCTGTGATTAAATGATTTATTTACCTGGATACAAACTTTAACAGAATGATCGTAATTATTCACGAGGACGAGGTGTTGCAGAAGTATTAGCTGTCTTCTTTTGGGTCCGCAGAATAGGACAGAACAAAAGATAAACAAAAGAACGCCTCATACATTTTCATAGAAGATTTATAAATTAAGCGAACAGTACAAATAGTTCGCTTCAATCGACAGAACAATTTGGTCTCTCCAGTATATGGGAGTTCTAGAGCAAGGTAAACAAAAGAACACAGCTATTATGTTCGCGAACACTTCAATTGCAGGATTATATCCTTTTTTGACGGAAACTTTTTGGGACCTGAATACTTATTTGTTCAAATGTGTAACTTTGAAAATGGTTGCGCTTATAACCCGAGAATAAATGATCTTAATCCATTTTACGAAGAAGTAATGCAACTACCGAGAGCTTTTGGCATTAATATTGTTTGTGGCTATTTTAATAATGGCTGTTTAAGTCAGAGTCGCATTAAGCAAGAGTTTTTATCACAATTAGGTAACATTGGGTTATGTGTCATAAACTCAAACCCGCCTAGGTATCATATTTATGGGTCAAGTTTGCTCGATTTAAGGCCGAAACACAGCGCGAGTGCGAACTCAGCCGACGTTTGATAGTTCCTCTAGAATACATGAGAAGAAGTTGGGCAAAGTCGTAACTCCCGCAAAATAATACAAACCATGAAGTCAACCAAATCCCTCGAGAAATACTCCCAAGCCGTGGAACAGACATACAGTGGAAACTCTCTATAGCGTACTTGTAGGTGCCAGAAATAGTTGTTCGTTATATGGAAAATTCGTTACAAATAAACTGCATTTTAGAAGTTCTGCATTTATATTTTGTACATATTGTGTAGAGCAAAGCAGGCACTATTAATTATTGTATTTTTCAATGCCAACATACGTAATATATGTATATAAGAAAAATCAAAAATTCCTTTTGAAAATAACGCATCCATATAGGTATATTAAGAAACGAAAGAAGTGAGATTCAAACATGTGCTTTAAATACATAGTATGTGTATAGTATAAACAAACTTTTCATGTTTTTTCAAAAAATTTATTAATACTAGTTTGAACGAATAAACGTTCTCTTTTCATTAAATATTTCTCCAAATCCAAAATCTTCAATAGCATGTTGTCAAAACCATCATCTTGCTTGGAAGTCTCTACTGCGCTATGTAAAATATGCAATGCTTGTTGGATTTCTTCAGCGCTTGGCCTTTTTACCTCAATGCAATCCGCAGGATCCAGTTTCTTCATCAAGAAAAATCTTTGACAATTTCCGATACTGCTTTATTTTTTAAGAGAAGAAGGGACAGTTCGTTATATGGAGAGTTCGTTGTAAATAATTTGTTATATGGAAATTATTTTCCAAGGAAATCGTAAGTAAATGCTACTGCCAAGTGCACTGTTCTCTATAGAGAAGAATGCGTTATAGCGGTGTTCGCTATAGAGAGGTGCCACTGTAAATATATGTGCGTGCTAGTCCAATTCTCTAAAATGTTTTGTATTGATTCTTATGGACAAGTGACTAGACATTGATGTTATGCCATAAATCCTGAACTAAAAAAGTCTTCGTTACCTTCCCAAAAGCTACACTTAGATACTATATAGTATATATCTTACTCAACAAAACAATAAAATTGTTTTGATTAAAAAGTTACCGTTTTACGCTCATTAACTCTCATCCGCAGTGTAGTGATTGATTTGAATTCACCAGACCACGGCATGTTCACGTATGCAATTATCACTCAGTTGAGAGTTTTTTTTTTTTTTTTTGGAATCGTAGTCATTTGGTTAAGATAAACTTTTATACACTAAATGAAATCATAGGGTATAGTAAGTTTGTCATTCCGTTTGTAAGGTACAGAAATAATGCCAGTAGAGAAAAATGGGTCGGACACCCACGCATAATATTAAAAGTTATTTTGATTTTTGAATGTCCGTCTGTCCGTCCGTGTGTCTGTCCATGCTCACGAAAATTCGAGAACGCGTTAGCTAGAGAGCTGAAATTTTGCACACGCGGGTTTAAAAAAAAAAAAAAAAAACAAGCAAATTTAAATTCGAAAATGGAACAAATCGGATAATTCCTTCGTAGGGTTTCCATAAAAAAATTTCGTTTCTCGCTATATGTATTTGAATACTGCCTGAGAACATGTCGACGTAGAGATCTAAAACTTTGTACACGGTGTTTTCATATTTAGATATCGAATCGTAATATAGAAAAACGACAGCAGTTACTCTAGAGGTGTATATCAAAAAATGTGTTAGCTATTAAAAGAAAATTCCCTAACTATTAGGCATTAGAGATTTTATCTGATCGAACCTTAGTTAGCCAATATGTTCTGTGGATTTTTGAAGTCTTGCCGAAAACGGATTGGAATTTTCTGCAAAACAATTATTTGCCCGATTGTCGTATTCTTACTTTATATAAAATTATATGAGCATAATTTCAACTTTCTTAAAAATTGTAAAGAATTTTCGGCACCTCTAAGTCCATGCATATATATAGTGACAGATGGCGCTGTAGTAGGTAACTGCTCGTACAGAATTCATATGTATCGCCATTGATCAGAATTCAGCGATAAAGAGACGTATCTCCAACTCAAACGGAATGACAGTTTTCGAAAACACTATCATGAAATTTTCTTCAAGAAAGAATTTTTTGGGATATCTCCGGTATATAGCAAAAGCTAAAAAATGTTCTAATTTGTTATTTCATCACACAATCCATTAATTTTTGGTGACAAGTTTCAAGTCTTGGTTTGACTCATCAACAGGTCCAAATAGCGAAATTGGGTGATTAGAAAAACAAATGAAAAAATGAAAAAAGAAGAAAGAAATGAAAAGTTTAAGAAAAATAGAAAAAAGCAATTTTTTTTTTTTTTTTTTTATTTATTAAAAAAAAAAAATTTAAAAAAATTTGAAGAAACAGATTCATTCGAAGCGAATCGAACCTGTATACGCCACGCAGTGGGCTGAAAATGAAGAAGAAAAAGGAAGAAGAAGAAGCGTTTCGTGTCAGCAGAAAACCTTCCACTCATCGGTGCAGCTTGGTTTTCTGCCTGCTGCAGACGCTTGAAAATAGATCAAACTGATCTCTTCTCATATAAACTCAGAATAAATTCTGGGTGTGAATTATATGAGGAAAAAACACTCCTATACAAGCCCAGGAGGAAAAATAAGTAAAAAGAGATTACTCTTTTGGACTTTTTACCGGGTTAAACTTAATTTTCTTCAAGAAAGAATTTTTTGGGATATCTCCGGTATATAGCAAAAGCTAAAAAATGTTCTAATTTGTTATTTCATCACACAATCCATTAATTTTTGGTGACAAGTTTCAAGTCTTGGTTTGACTCATCAACAGGTCCAAATAGCGAAATTGGGTGATTAGAAAAACAAATGAAAAAATGAAAAAAGAAGAAAGAAATGAAAAGTTTAAGAAAAATAGAAAAAAGCAATTTTTTTTTTTATTTATTAAAAAAAAAAAAAAATTTAAAAAAATTTGAAGAAACAGATTCATTCGAAGCGAATCGAACCTGTATACGCCACGCAGTGGGCTGAAAATGAAGAAGAAAAAGGAAGAAGAAGAAGCGTTTCGTGTCAGCAGAAAACCTTCCACTCATCGGTGCAGCTTGGTTTTCTGCCTGCTGCAGACGCTTGAAAATAGATCAAACTGATCTCTTCTCATATAAACTCAGAATAAATTCTGGGTGTGAATTATATGAGGAAAAAACACTCCTATACAAGCCCAGGAGGAAAAATAAGTAAAAAGAGATTACTCTTTTGGACTTTTTACCGGGTTAAACTTAATTTTCTTCAAGAAAGAATTTTTTGGGATATCTCCGGTATATAGCAAAAGCTAAAAAATGTTCTAATTTGTTATTTCATCACACAATCCATTAATTTTTGGTGACAAGTTTCAAGTCTTGGTTTGACTCATCAACAGGTCCAAATAGCGAAATTGGGTGATTAGAAAAACAAATGAAAAAATGAAAAAAGAAGAAAGAAATGAAAAGTTTAAGAAAAATAGAAAAAAGCAATTTTTTTTTTTTTTTATTTATTAAAAAAAAAAAAAAAAAAAAAAAAAATTAAAAAAATTTGAAGAAACAGATTCATTCGAAGCGAATCGAACCTGTATACGCCACGCAGTGGGCTGAAAATGAAGAAGAAAAAGGAAGAAGAAGAAGCGTTTCGTGTCAGCAGAAAACCTTCCACTCATCGGTGCAGCTTGGTTTTCTGCCTGCTGCAGACGCTTGAAAATAGATCAAACTGATCTCTTCTCATATAAACTCAGAATAAATTCTGGGTGTGAATTATATGAGGAAAAAACACTCCTATACAAGCCCAGGAGGAAAAATAAGTAAAAAGAGATTACTCTTTTGGACTTTTTACCGGGTTAAACTTAATTTTCTTCAAGAAAGAATTTTTTGGGATATCTCCGGTATATAGCAAAAGCTAAAAAATGTTCTAATTTGTTATTTCATCACACAATTTTTTTTTTAATAAATAAAAAAAAAAAAAAAATTGCTTTTTTCTATTTTTCTTAAACTTTTCATTTCTTTCTTCTTTTTTCATTTTTTCATTTGTTTTTCTAATCACCCAATTTCGCTATTTGGACCTGTTGATGAGTCAAACCAAGACTTGAAACTTGTCACCAAAAATTAATGGATTGTGTGATGAAATAACAAATTAGAACATTTTTTAGCTTTTGCTATATACCGGAGATATCCCAAAAAATTCTTTCTTGAAGAAAATTAAGTTTAACCCGGTAAAAAGTCCAAAAGAGTAATCTCTTTTTACTATCATGAAAAGATAATGAAAAGGTAAATAAAATTCCTCTAGTGGGTTTGACGGATCTAGCCCACGGTACAGAGAATATAAGCAATTCTCTTTAAATTTTAACACGAGCTGTGACGAAATTTCGTCCAAAAATGTATATACACTTCTATTGAAAAAACAAAAAGAGGAGAGAGTATTTTGTTCTCTGTACCGTGCTTTCCTATACCTGAGCCTATACATTACATGACATTTCGTCAATTAACGGTGGAACGTGGTTCGTAGTGAGAATATATTCTTCTATTATCTATACCGTGGATCTAACCTGGGGATTAAACGTGAGAATACAGCTTGCATGCAAGCTGTACAGCCATACTTCTTGCACATGTAATCCATACTTCCATGTAAACAGTTGAGCTTTTAGCAAACTTGCATTTTGAAAAATCATAGCAGCTCAGGTGATAGTAATTTGACATTATACTGTTTTCAGGATGTCGAGCTTTTTTAATTTATACCGGTAAAATGACTGTTACATCATTTACCAACATTTTCCTCTTCCTTTTTTCTTCAGTTTTTCCGATTCAGCTACTTCCTTTATTGTTATAATTACCGATAAACACAAGTCTTTACGTTCGATAAACACAAGACTTTACGTTTCAATGCCACTTTTTTAAAATGAACTTCGATGAAAGGTGATAAGACATCAAGCGAACTGCCTTCTGCTGTCAAATTTAAAAACGCATTGAAAGGGAGGCTTGCATGCAACTTGTATCTACCTCCTCGTGTCAAATATTTATTTAAATAATCGGACATCCATTCGAACTAGTTGGTATAACAAGGAAGTTCTATGCTTTAGTTAAAAAAGATTTCATTTTAGTTTTTACTTTTCACATTTTTTTTTAAAAATGTGTCAACATTTTCTATGGCACACCCACTGACATATATAATATGGACGCTTAACTTTCTATTTCATGTGGGCTCAATTGCTTATGTCAAAAAAAGTTCTTCGCCGGTGCCAACATTGAAAACAATCATTGGAGGGAAGTTGAAATAATGAGCGCGCAGCTCGAAAAGCGATTATAATAAAACGTTTCGAATTTGGTAAAACAATTTTATCAGTGATAACCCTAAAATTAATTAAAAAATAGTTATCTCGACGGAGCCACTTATTTATTTGCTGTTTACAGTTCTCCTCAGTTGGTACTTGGTGCTTAGATCGCAAGAGTGAGCAATATAGAAGTGATCCCACTTTTTGTAGTGCAATTCTATGAACGTAGTCAGTCCATATTGTACAAGTCAGTGAACAGACCCAGATAGCGATTATATAACGCTAATCTGGGGCTGCCATAGAAAATGTTTGCAATTTAATGGTCATATATTAAAAATTTAAATTTTGGCAGCGATGTATACCTATTACCTAATGAATGTCAACAATGTTCCAGAAGAAATTATACCGCGCTTTGTTTTGAAAACGGTGTAACATATAATTATAAGCTGTTTACATATATTTTGAAAATATATTTACCTATATGGTGGGGAATTGGTTAAAAACTATGTAAAAGTACACGAACGATTTCCTGAAACTTCGCTAAAAGCAATATAAGAGTCCTGGACAAAAGTTATTGCGATCTACGTTGTGAATGTGAGTATAGGTAGGTAGGTAGGTACTTGTTGTTTCTTTACATATTTTCCGGGTCTACTAAAATTTAGAATCTACTAAAATAAATAGCAACTTGCAAAAAATAAGAAATTTTATTGGTAGGTATACCTAATTTCATATTTATCGGATCATAAATAAGAAAATGACGACTGATTAACGCATCAGCTAAAATCTTAAAAATTTCCCCTTTATGGCTTCAAAAGTGATTTAAAATTTTTGCACAAGAAGGTAAAGATTTAAGAATCGTAAAATCTAAAAGTCCATGAAAACGCATTTAACTCATTGTCTCGAATGTAACATAAAGGCGTTTTTAGTGTCATAAATATTTGGTGGTCCCTCCCACAGCATCTATGTATTTTTTGCAGTAGATGTGAAAAATTTAAAATTTAATCTAGCAACCCATATGAAGAACTTGCCCTATTTGGCTCATTTTCGAGCTTAGATAGATCTGAAATTTTCATAAAATAACTGTGATTAAAATTTCTCAACTATGAATCGTGTATTACCCTAAGATTCCATCAAAAATTATTCGACAAAAAGCCCAAACTCACACAGATGTTTAGTTCTTTAAAACAATTTATAATCCTGAAGTTATCATCAAATATAACCTAATATTATAACTTTGGTTATCATATCAAAAGAATTTTCCACTTTTCACTTTATACTACACTTACTTATAAACTCTTTACGACATCTTCTCACCTTTCAATTCACTAAGCTCATTATCTACACCTGGGCAACGAATCTTAACATACTGTCAAAAGACAAGTAATGCACGAAATATATACAACACATATATCACTAGGAATACCAAACAGCCCAGGATGGAAGGGCAGGACTATCAGAAAAGACATCAACAAAAATAACCTGAGGAGAAGATATAAAAAAAATTAACAGGTCTACAAGTTTTACCTTTCTGCCTTTATATGTATAAGAAGGAACAAGAAAAGAAATCTCCTTTGCCTTTTTAGATAGAATCAGGGATCGTACTGAGCTTTGAAATAACCTGTTACCTTGATCCTCTCTTTGTTGTTGGGTTTTGACTTTGGGATGCAGTACAGGGAATAAATCACTCGTGTAATCACCATCCTTCCCAGATGAGAAGACGTGTTTATGCTCTGCATCCACCTCTTGAAGACTTCCCAAAACGGGCATTTATGGTGCGAGCCATCCGAGATGATTAATTTTTTATGATAATTGGCCTGTCCAACGAGATACATATTACTGCGCAACACATTTCAGCAAGTGGACTTCTTTTCGATATGCATATATGTTTGAAGATGTATCGAAATTGTGATATTGCAAAATGTAACCAATATTAAAATCGAAGGGGTTACCTCCTTTACATACATATGTATGTATTTATTAATGCAATTCGTAAAAGATTTAGCTAAGATTCTTAAAGCATTTTTAGAAATTATTATCGTCAAGTTCCCTTCAGCGGGATGAAGAAGCTAAACAACAACATGTATAGGACCCTGCATTGCAGCCAAGGTTCCAATTCATTCTGATATTTCCCAATTGACGTGGTATGTGTTACAATTAGACTCTCTCTAATTCGGGCTCTAGCTGTAGATATGTCAAAAAATTGTATGTCTTCTTCTTGGATAAACATCCTGCGCTTCGAACAACAAATTCATGCCTGGAAGAACAAAAAACGCTCCTCGAATCACAGGTCCTACTTCTTATTTTATGCCAATAGAACTGTTAATAAGAAAAAAAAAACAGGTAAAAAAGCTAAAATTTTTAAGACCAATTCTAATGGTATTCTAGATGAATGCTCGTATGTAATTTCGTGTGGTCAGTATTGATGGAAAATAAAAAATCATATATGTATTTTCAAGTAATATATTCTTGGACCATAACTCGGTAGGGTTACGTCCGATTGGAAAACGGCTTTCGCTGTTGAACTCAGCTAATCCAAGTCTGATTTTTGAAGTGGCTTAACGCATATATTTCTAGAATGGTTGGTCGGACAGTAAAAATGACTATGATCAATTTCATAGAATTTCATTTTCTAAAGAGCTTTTCAGTACAATAACACGTAAAAAAGCTAGAATTGGTCTAAGACCAATTCTTATGATACCCTAGATGAATGCCTGTATTAAATTTCGTATGATCACCGATCTATTCAAGTTTGATTTTGAAGTTGTTTTTCGCATATATTTCTAGAACGGTTTGTCGCACAGAAAAAATGATTATAACCAATTTTATAGGATTTCGTATTCTGCAGAAGTTTTTAGTACAATAAAAATATCTTGGACTGATCGTTTTTAAAGTATACGTAAAAAACCTAAGTTTTTATATGGCACACCAAGAAGGAGTTGCCCGATTTAGTCTATTTTTGACATTTTATTTGCTAATGTAGTAAAAACATCATGTACGAAATTTCAGCTCTCTACGTCGACGCGTTCTCAGGCAGTGTCCAAATATATAGCGGAAAACGAAATTTTTATATGACAACCCCAAGAAGGAGTTGCCCGATTTGTCTCATTATCGAACTTAATTTTACTTTTTTTTTTTTAAAGTCCGTGTATGCAAAAATCAAAATAACTTTTAATATTATGAATGGGTGTCCAATCCATTTTGCTCTACCATCATTATTTTGAGGTGTTACAAACGGAATGACAAACTTAGTATACCCTATAGATTTCATCTAAATTTTTATATAACAGCACTAATGGGTTGCCCGATTTAGCTCATTTTTTAAATTATTACAATTACTATTTTTATAAAAAAAAAACCATATACAAAATTTCAGATCTCTACGTTGACGCGTTCTCAGTCAATGTCGAAATATATAGAGAAAAACGGAATTTTTGTACGGCAGCCCATCGAAGGAGCTACACGATTTGTCTCATTTTCAAACTTAAAATAACTTTTTTTTTAAATATCGAACTTTTCGACCAGCGATCAGAGAGATCTCATCAGTGTGGTTATCAGTAATCGCCTACCACAGAAGTTCGATGATAGAGGTCACCCAATTATCCATATAAATACGAACGACGAAAAATTTCCAGCTTAAAGTTTACTTGGGCTATCCGAGTGCCGTACGGCAACAAGGGGAATAATCACCTAATTTGAAAATTGCAATGAGAAATCTTGCTACCATATAATTCATACTTGCTTTTGTTAAAAAGTATTTAATGGGCAATTGGGTGACCTCTATCATCGAACTTCTGTGGTAGGCGATCAGAGATAAACACACTGATGAGACCTCTTTGATCGCTGGGTCGAAAAGTTCAATATTTTTTCTGCATCTCAATGCATTTTGTAAATTCATTGAGAAAAAAAAAATTTTTTCCAATGAATTCCAGCTTTTTATTAAAAGCCAGTGTGCATAATCTCAGCTATCTAATACACTTCTAAAATGTCTAAATGCTCATTCAGAATTTGTTAACTTACGTAATTTTAAACTTCTATGCAAAATTTCAGTGAAATTCATTAATGTTTAGAGGTCGATCAAATCGACAAATTGACTGTTTTGGACTTCTTAATTTGACAATATTTTTCTTGATTGTTTTTTAATTTAGAGGAACTTAGTTATAAACTTATTGCAGTAAAATTCGTTTTAGAAAATTAAATTCGTGTAAGGAAAAGTGGCACGCGGGTATAATTTTTCTACTATAACGTTACCTATAAACGATTGCCTTTCTAGTAACTATAACTTAAGAGACTCATGTAGTGTATGAACTATTCTCAAAATGCGAATATTGAAGGTGAAGCAATCGCAATCGCACGACCGACTTTTACTGTAAGTTCATAACTAAGTTCCCTTAAAAAGAATAAAAAAAATATAGTCAAATTAAAAAGTTATGAGAGAAAATGTTGACGATTTTACCCCAATTTGACGTATCGCATGTCATAGGAGTATGAAGTTCACCGTGTTAATTTTAAGTCAACAGTTTTTTCCGAAATCCCAAAGCAGCCAAAAAACCACTATTTTCGATTTGAGCGACCATTATTGAATTTCATTGAAATTTTGCATAGAAGTTTAAAATTGCATTAGCTAACAAATTCTTAATAAGCATTTAGACATTTTACCACAAATCAATACATTTTTGGGCCTTTTTACAGGATATACTTGTATGATTCCAGGGCCGATAATTGTTTTATCCGTGTAGGCCTCAACGGACGACAAATTGGCTAGCAGGTGCAGACTCCCGTTTTCCAAAGCCGGCAGAGCAGGGCTGTTGGTAAATTAAAATCTATTTTTTTAATGTCTGGTCCCGGTGTCATATGTTCTCCATATTGTATACCATTTCGGCCACGGCCGGGTCCTCATCTACAAGGTTGAACCCGTGCAACTGCCTAGTTTGCCTAGACAGAAGTTTCGAAAATGGGATAAATCGGATAACTCCTTCGAAGGGTTGCCATACAAAAATTTCACTTTACACTACATATGAGGACAGTGTCTGAGAACGCGTCAACGTACAGAGCTGGTTTTTATACATTTTGTACCAGTTCACAATCAAACTTGTACTGATGGATGACCATATGAAATTACATACGGGCATTAAACAAATTCTATCTTAAAGCGCACGAAAAGCTAGAATTGGTCTAAGACACTCTCTGGATGAATATTTCGTATGGTGACCCATCCGTGCAAGTTTCAATTCTCGCATATATTTCCAGACCAACCGTCGGACGTATAATCAATTTCATTGGATTTCATATTTAGATTTCTGATGAACTTTTCAGTACAATAAAAACATTTAGAAATGATCGTTTTCAAAATATACCTAAAACACCTAAACTTTTGTATGTAATACCAAGAAAGGGCTGCCCAATTTAATCCATTTTTGAACTTGTATTTACAATTTTTATGGAAACGCAGTGTATAAATAAATTTTGAGCTCTCTACGTCGCCGTGTGGGGTCCAAATATATAGTGAAAAACTAAAGTTTTGTATGGCAACACCAAGAAGGGGTGCCCCGATTTTGACTAGTTTTGAAATTTTATTCACTATTTACTTTGAATGCTCCATGTATCAAAATTCAGCTCTCTACGTCAACGCGCTCTCGGGCAGTGCCCAAATATTTAGTGAAAAACGAAATTTTTTGTATTTCAACCCTACGAAGGAGTTGCCCGATTTGTCCCAATTTCGAAGTACTCTAGTTCCTAAGTACACGCGTTCTTGAATTATCGTGAGGACGGACGGACGAACATGGAAAAATCAAAATAACTTTTAATATTATGCATGGGTGTCTAATTCATTTTGCTCTACCATTATTATTTCTATGTGTTACAAACGGAATGACAAACATAGTACTACACCCTATGATTTCATCATATAAGGTATAAAAACAGCAGTACACTTCTGATGCAACAAATTTCTTGTGACCGCAACTATCTTTCACTTTGAAAAACTCTACAGACGATGGGACAAGCTTTCAGGAAATCCTTCACGATATCAGCAAGGCCACCTACTTTGCAGCCGATCATGTATACAAATGGCGTATGGATACCTTGAATGAAAGAATATGCTCCCGAAGACTATATCAGTATTACGAAAAATTTCCCGCAAATCATCATTTTTTTTAAGCCTCTATTTAAATGCTTAGTCTACTTCTCCGTTTTCACATGTTATTTATAAGAGCCCTTACAGCGTTCATTTTCATCGGTTTTATTATGACCTCTTACTGTTATTTAGCTTTGAACAATTCCGTCTAGTTAAATCCCCTCAAGGCCTCATACCTTTCAATTTTATAAGCTTTTAGTAAGCGATAACACAGAGGCTATTTTAGTTTTTGATAGATAATTAATACGGAGGTATTGTTAGATGATGTGATATTCATTCAATAAGTTTACGACCTCTATAAGAAGCTTGCCAATCTTTCGAGTTGCTCTTTAGAAAAATCTAGAAGTCTATAGCCCCGTAAAATATTTATTCGCTCTTCAAACATCTATATATAAAACCAAAATAGTAGAACAAAACCAAAATTAAATTATGAACGAAAACATTACTAACTTTTTGTCCATCTCTTCTGGAGTAATAAGCCGTTAGACTAACGGCATTATTACTCCAGAATAGATCGACAAAAAGACTTTATCATTTCAACCCCTGAAGCGACTTGTTTCCGTTGAATAATTATTGAACATAAAAGATGTGCATACATTAACAATATTTCGTAGAATGATAATATTCTGAAAACGTTCGCAAATCCTCAAGCAAACTCCATCGACAATTTAAAGGCCATCCAATTTACTTGCAAAGTGAAAAATCTTGCGCCGACATTATGCTCCTTTCTTCAAGTATGGAATACCCTGAAGGTGTGTACTTACTTATATTAATGCATGCATATAACAGACTGAGATGCACGTTCATTATAAATTATCGCCAATTATCGTCTCCACATTCCCCGTCTGCATTATATTGAACTCAAAGCGAGAACAGACTACGTAGACATGTTTTATACAAAAACGGGGTAGCTCTGGAGCTTGGTTAGTATCTCTTATTTCTCGTACCCGAAATGAATTAATTAGTATTGATGAATTCATGAAGAATCCATTAAAGATCAAATTAGGTGCAGTAATTTTGGATAAGCAGGTAAAACTAAATTCAATTAAATGGCAGTAGCACTCATTACAGACTATTCGCGGATATTATTACCCTTCAATAGCTATTAAAAACTAAAGAAATTTTAACTTTAAATAAAAGAATAATTATTATATTATGGAATTGTGCGTCAAGACAAAGCAATGGTAGAGACTGCTCCTCCATCTGCTATGCGAATCTCAGTGGCTATTTACTCTGTTGAAAGGAGCTATTAATTGCAACACGACAGAATGCGGTCCCAAATGCATCTTTTTTTTTATCAATATTCAGCTTATCTTACTACAGCGAATCAATCTCTATTAATACATTTACAGGCCGAATTGAAACAGAGGCTTGACTTAAAAAGAGATTATCAAAGGCAATCCAATACATTGAAAAGATTGGACTGACTAAATCCTCTTTCGATCCAATCTTGGTTTACATCATATATAAGTTAATCCAATCCCTTTGTTTGAGATCATCACTTACATTTACATTGCAATATTATGGAGCAGCAGTGGCCATCATGACTTGATTCTGTATTACATATGAATCAGTGGTTTCATTGATTACAAAATATGCAGTCCTCATTAGTGAAATAAGTTTTTCTTCATTGGTGTTTTCTTTTATCTTCTATGCAGTAGAAACCGAATGAAACAGTTGGCCATAAAAGTAATAGGAGAGCGTTCGTTCCCGATGACTCATAGTTTTGGCTTTTTTCTTTGCACGTGCATTTCAGAGAAATACCAGTTGCTGGCTTACATTCTACATTACCGTCAGATAACTCTTACCTCGAATGAATTATTATTATGTTTACCGGATATTATATCATTGCTGAATAGGATTGAGTATGTGGCGACGCGATCACACTTTTGTTGTACCTGATTGGATTGAACCGCTGTATTGACGTTTTTGGTAGCAAGAAGGGTTATTTCCCATTTGCAAGTTTTACTTATGTGGTGTAGTAGTATTAGTAAATCAAGCGGACTGGATAAGACCAACAATCTTAAAAGCCTGCAGAAATTATAGCTACATTGGTCTAAAATATTACATATAACATTTTTAAAGGATGGTAAAGATTAGTAATAAATAATCGATCAAAAAAGGAAACTCGTCTGAATGTAATTTTTTTTTTTATATATATATATTTCTTACAGTAGCTTGAAGGACTATCCTGGAGCCAATCCACTAAGACTGGTGGACCATGGACAAACAACTCCAGAGCTTGAATGACTATCTCAAAGGAAATTCACTAAGACTGGTGGCCTGGACCAAAAAACCATATTTGAATTCTATCCCAGGATAAAATTATCGTATTGATTTCATTCTAGCTAGAATCAGTAGAATTAGTTAAAAATCATTATTTCATAAAAGTCTATCATTTTCAACTTGTACTTTTTCTATTAAACTTATTCATATTACATATGTATGTTTATGTAAGTTTACTTTATATTTTACGATAATCAAGTAAAACTGGCATAAATATTTTTAATTTTAGGAGTCGATTGACCGGTGGCGGCGGCGGCTACCAGCAAATACGTTGGTGGAATAGGGAACTGAGCTTGAAAATAATAGAGGTCAGAGAAAATTATGTAACACAGAAATAAAAACCTTGTTCTGCAATCGTATATCAATTGTCCGCAGGTACACAAGGTACTCTGAAAAAATCATTTAAATGGTATAAGTTCATTTAAAAAGGAAGATGAAAAATACACCGAGAGTCGCGAGGAAACAGGAACTCATTTCACCGTCTCTTTCGTTCCTGATTAAGGGTGAATAGCTATAGCCCAAGAGCCCGCAGTAAATTTTTGGTGTGAAATATAACCAAAAAATGTATGCATAAATATTAAGTTAAAGGAAAATCATTCATTGAAGCAGAAGGTATGATTGCAAACTGTCGCTTCAAAAGGCTAGCTCTGTTTTCAACTCTTTGACGTAGGGGTGATTAACGCAATGACCGAATTTGTTTAAAAATTCAATGACGCGTCTAGTACTTGTAAGACTTTTCATCGCAAGACCTATGAAATATATATAGGCCTATATATATTTAATTTACACTAAACTTCCAATAAAGGCTAACCTAATTAGATGTGCTTTCCCAGCTTTATTTGACGTCTTGAAACGTAATAAATAACATCGTTGGAAAGTGACATTATTTTCTTATTTACATCTTCGCCTTTTCCATATCGTAATTCCGGTCCAGTAAGAAGATGTCGGAAACATCGCAGAAACTTTAACTTCACTATTTATCACTGATTTCTATGTTAAAATATCTGGAAGAGTTGTATTTTGGAGATTTTTAAACTCTTCTCTTAATTTGTATGCGACGTCTCTGCAAGATGTGTTAAGAAATAGTTTTTTTATATACAAAACAGAATATTCTAAAAAAGTGGGAGGGGGGTTATATGGTGCAAAATTAGCGGAAAGCTTTAATTCCGAAGATAGGCAATCTAAATCTCCATGTATCGTCTCTTCGATATCCAAATAACTTTCATTAATTAACTCTTTGAACTTGGCATGAACGTATATTTTACTTAAAAACCGCCGTTTGTCGATTTGTCCCTAAAATAATATTGGCGTAATTTTACATATGGTAGAAATTTCTAAAAAGCTGTGAAGATTTGCATTGGAACGCCTCTATATGTATACTAATTAATTACCTTAAAGTCAATTTCAATTCTCAGTTTTAAGCTTTTCTTTTAATAAACTGTCGTTGTACTCATACATGTACATAGTTGCATCCAAAATAACCAAATTCTTTTCAATTTTTTTAAACTTGATTCGCTCCTTATAAATGTCATCTAACTTCAGTTTTAATGCATCTCTTGAAAACGTAATTGATTCAAATTTCTCATTTAATTTAGCTGTAAAATACGCTCCTGCACATAGTGGCAAACAGTTGATAGTGTGTACTTGTGTGCTATATTACTATTGGATTTTTTAGAATACTTGGAAAACTTTTTCATTAAATTACTGCTTCTTGTAAAAATATACCTAAACATTGCTATTTCATTGTACGACCTGCCTATCATTGTTTGATACACTTGATCGTTCCCAAGCAGTACTACACACGACGTGTTCTAGTGTACTTTTTCTGCCTACTATAAGCTTTTCTTTTTTTCCTTTACAACATTTTCCTGTTTTTTTTCACAAAACAAGCACTTTTCATTACTTAACACAAGAGCTGCAGACGTTGTAATTGATGTCGTAGCAATGGAATTACCCCGAGAAGTATCTTTTATATCTTTATCGGTTGCAGTCTTTGTAATTCTCACAAAAACCGAGAATGCACTTTACCCTTTTTTTATCACTCATTATAATAACAACGCAACGAATATAATGTACTAGAGTGAGACCTTTTTATAAAAATGCGAATTTCACGAAAAATATATTTTTTCAAACAAAAACTCAGTCTGAATGCGATATTTGTTTTTTTGGTATTTCAACAATTCTTGGAATGGCTTATTAAATTGTAATATAGATTATGGGAAAATCGAAATTCACAGTACTTTAACTTCGTCTGGCAAGGGGTTAGTTGCACGCAAAACGTATTTATGCTCAGGGAAAGCGTCATTGTTTTTTAAGACGTGAATTAAGTGGTTATAATAAGTATTTCAATTTTGAAAAAAAGAGTACTTTCAACATACTATTACTCACTTCGGCCGCGGAGATTTCCTGCCAGACGATTGTTTTTGACATTAAGCTCAATTACAATAGCCGTAAAGACGTTACGGAATTTAACGAGACAGAGGTTTTCTTACGAAAAATTGAAAACATTAAATGTGAAGAAAATAACTCTTACGGAATGTGATATGAAAATGTCATAAAAATGACAATTTTAATTAAACCTGTCTATTTGAAATCCGTAACGTCTTTACGGCTATTGTAGTTGAGCCAATTGCCTTTCGTTTAACTTAATACTTATGCATACATTTTTTGGTTATATTTCACACCAAAAATTTACTGCGGGCTCTTTATATATACGTTTGCAGATATAGAAGGAGATTTTGATGCAATCAAATTAGCTATTGTGAAAAATGCCGTTGAGACCTCTTCGGTTAACTGGATAAACTCCATGCTCCTAAGCAGGGAAATAACCACAATACTAGGTGACTTATTAAAATTTCTCTCCATTCAGATGAGCAGAATTAATCAACCAATTTTATTTATAGTCCCGGAAGTTGTGTTGTTGTCGTGTGCCGTAAGAAATAAACTACTATAACTCTTGTCTACAGAACTATCAAATACTTTAGTCTCACTGACCTACCCTAACTTTACTTTATTTTACCCTGTCGTACACCATATCGCGATACTTGACACCTTTCCGTGAATGAAAAACTCCAACTGCCCAAACCAAGTCAATCGGTCACCTCGTCACCTTGCCAACGGAATTGAACACGACAATTGATTTGTTACCTCAACTATTACCGCTACTGCTATGTGGTAAGTAGCTGCGGTGTTTAGTAATAAACAATTAAGTAATAAGCAATATCTTGAACAATTCTACTTCTATTGCTTGTTACCTTAGAACTAAAGGGAGCGCAATAACCCCGAAAACTTGCGGCATTTCACTTATTTTGCACGTATTTGCGGAAAACAAATTTTCTAGTTTGATTTCAGGACTTCAACTTGCCTGAAGAACGTCTTCCCGGGGTTATTTCGGTGATTGTTGCAACAGCACCGCACAGCACAATTCATTGTTCAAATATTCTCCCGTTTATTAACGTTAGTCACTTCGAACGTTTTTATTTAAAATTAACATAATTAACGGAACAATTTTTTAATTAAATAACACACAAAATATAAAGCCCGTGGCAAAAATACGAATCTGACGTTCTATTCGAATTGACATTAGCAAGTTAACTTGGTTAAACTTGGTTAAATTCCTCTTGTCTTTCCACCACTTCGCCTAAATATCGAGTTTCCCTCACACCGATAGGGTTTTTCACAAAATTTCGCTTCCTTTAGTTATATGTTCTAAACTACCAATTACAACTAGCATACATTTGTAAACAATTAAATGGTTTTACAACACTTAAGCGGGAAACACAATGCTACGTTCATCCGAGTTCATCAGCACAGATTTCAATTTATTCCTATATCTGATAATAAAATAAAAGATCTGCTTATCCTCATCAGTCATAATTCAGCAGCTAAAAGCTGCGTCCCCTCTCCGTTTCTATAATCAATCGTAATTGACGACCTCCTGAAACTGGCCGAACAATGTTAGCACTAACAGCATCATTTCTCGATATCCAGACTCCAGAGTGACGGAAAGAGCTATGGGATCTACATGTGTCGTGGCTCATTGGCAGAACATGGAGTCTGAAACAAAAAATGATGTATTCACTTTACACCTCGGTCGTTAGACTCATTATCTTCATTCGATATAGTTTTAGGAAGCGACCAAAAATGGCGTTCCAGCAAGGATCAATAATATGTGGTACACAGGTGGCACCAAAACTAATAACATATTCGGCCTGGTCGTATAAGGCTCCAGATGAAGATCTTAAAGGCGCCGGGCTCAAGCACAACCATATTCCAAGCTGAGGTACTGGCCATAGAAGAATGCGCCAACATCTACATTAAAAGAACCACAGCCAGCTCAATCATCAACAAGAGCTCCAAAGCTATTCACCATTAAGTTAAGGATAGTTTTGGAGTGTCTACAAACCCTGAAAGCTTTATCAAATATAAATAAAACTGTCCTCGTGAATGCCATATAAGCAATGAAATGTCTTACGGCCTAGCGAAAAGAGAAGCATAAACTCCGTTTGTCGGATCAGATGTTACCTCAGAACTACCCTAAATAACTGGGAGAAAAAACAAAGAATCCTGTATTGGGAAGACAATTAAAGAAAAACAGGAAAAGGGTCATCATATAAGGCGGATTTCAACTTGCAATATTGTCACATAAATATTTGCATATAATCACACTCTGAATCTAAGACATTTTTAGATCTCCACTCGAAGAATAGTTTCGGTTTACTTATGGCTTGAATGAAAGATTAGACGGTTATTTTATCACATACATCTGACAAAAATTGCTTAATTTAAGGGATTCCAGTTGGAAAAGCACAAGATCAAATGTTTCGCCAAATAAGAATTTTCTTCTATGATTTCTCCAATCAGGGTACGACTTTTACCAAACTAAAGATTACTTTACACATCTAAATGTGAGCTGAAATGATCTTTATTTCTCTTTACATTCCTTATTTACTACCAAGACACTCCTAGTATATCAAAAACAGTATAAGCTTCCAAGTACAATTCCAGAAGCCTTACCTATAAGTATTTAAAGTAACTCATAATTATGGTATCTTCTCAAGGTAATTGTAAATGTAAAGGTTAAGGTTCTGAAAATAAACTCATCTTGCCTTCATCATAAATGATATCACAATAAACTTCCTCGATTTCTTTATATGTATCTCAAAACAACAGTAAAGAAAATAGGTAAATCTTAAATTAATCCGTTTTCATTATTCACATTTACACTTTATTTATAAGCAATGTATTTATTATTTCGAACTGAAGGAAAAGATACATATCACCTGATAACGAAATTTAAATTTTTCCATGTTTAGCTCTGAATAATGGCGTTAATCAGATCCATTTATCGAGTTGTTGTCGCCTTAGTGAGGAGCGATATTTTAATGTTCTTAATAAAGCACTCGGGCTAACCAAGGTTCATCCAGAACAGCTCGCTTTATTTTCAACATATAATTCCCAACGTGCTTTGCCCGCCGAACGGATAAAAGGAACATAAAAACTCATCCATTCGGACGGAGGCCCGAAGGCAACACCGTAATTCTTGCATACCTTCTTGCATGCGTCGTTTGGCCATTCAGCTTGGTGACATGTTCACGTTAATTGGATGCCTGTAATTTATTAAACCTATTAACATAAAACTCGAACTGAGTCCACCTGTTTTTTTTTTAAATCACCTCTCGACGTAGACATTAGAGATTACAAACTAACATGACAAAAAGATAGTAGGTACTGAATATATTGATAGGAAGGTGGGCGTTAACTAGAAACGAATCTTTGAAGAAATTTAGGCACCAGGAGGTTCACGTAATTTATAATGTGATTAAATATTCTTTTTGCTTCATACGAACTAATTATATTAATGACCATTTTCATCTAATGGAGTGGGAAACCTATACATTGCTGTCCTTTTCAAATGTAAATATAAGAATCCAACCAAAGTTTTACAAAAATAAGTAAAAAATCTAGAATTGCTCTAAGACCAATTCTTATGATACCCTAGATGAATGCTCGTTTGTAATTTCGTATATGGTCATCCATCTGCGCACGTTTGATTTTTGAAGTGGTTTTTGAATATGGTATATCTCTAGAACGGTTCATCGCACAGCAAAACTGATTGGACCAATTTTATAGGATTTCATATTCTGAAGAACTTTTCAATACATTAAAACCATATAGGACTGATCGTTTTCAAAGGATACGTAAAAATCCTAAATATTTACATGGGAACACCAAGAAGGGGTTACCCAATTTGTCCCATTTTCGAACATAATTTTACTTTTTTTTTTTTAAACCGCATGTTGAAAATTTTCTAAGTACGCGTTCTTGAGTTATCGTGAGGACGGACACACACGGACAGACAAACTGACATGCAAAAATCAAAATAACTTTTAACTTTATGCATGGGTGTCCAATCCATTTTGCTCTACCATCATTATTTCTAGGCGTTACAAACGGAATGATAAACCCTTTAGATTTCATCAAGGATATAAAAAACATGAATGTCAACAACAGATAAATATGTGAAAAAGATAAAAAAAATTAAACACGCCAAGTTTTGAAAAGGTTGATTATCTTTCTGGAGGCTAGCGTTATATCTACGAAATGTTACCTTTGTGACACATAATATATCACATACTCCATCTACGTCATTTCAGCATTGTGATAATATATATGATTTGGTTTTGATATTGTATCCTACGATACTATAATCCCCGTCCTTCTCTATTAAGAATATTATTATAATTATTGTAGTTCTTCTTGGTAGTGTAGGATCGATGAAACGTTCGAGTGACCAGGGCAAGTAGGTTCATGGGGGTCCTGTTCTTAACTAATTTGTTTATCAACTTTTAATTTACAGAACGCACTATACGATGAAAAATATACAGGGTGTTCGGTAAATAAATAGGATAGAGTATGCCAATGGATTCAATGGAGTGTCCTAATCAAATTTTCGCTTGCCCCTCCTAAAATAACCTCCTCCCAGTCAAAATTACGTAAAAATTATTGATTTTTCAAAGGTAGTGTAATTCACAAGTCCTTCTAAAGATATCGCAGGAGAGACCACTTGTTCCAAAGAGGACCTTTCAACCTTTTGAACGACATCCAACACACGATTTATGGTCAAATGCCGCAATTATCGAGCCTTAAATTGAATTATTGAAAAAAAGAGAAGAAGTTTGAGGTACTAGATTTTTCTCACTTTAGATCGGCTCGAACTCGGTAAGGTTATGTTCGATCGGAAAGCGCGTTTCACTGTTCGCCTCAATTTATTACCAGTTATGCAATTCGTAGAAGAAAATTTTTCTTTACATACTTTTACGGTAGGGGTAGTATGTTGCAAGCATATTTAAGGGTTTCACCGAGAAAACTTTCTCGGGACGTTTTTGCCGCCGGAAAGCCCATTTCATGCACTTGAGTGTATGTGACCCAAGTGTAGGTACTACATTTCGTATATATTTTTACAGTTCTTTCTTCCATGGTGATTAGTGCTCTATTGTGAACTATGAGAATATGACGCATGACGCACCAATTCCGCACAATCACGAGAAGTAGAAACTACAATCAATCGTCAAAGCTTTCTCCCACTTATTGAAATAAATATTATTATACCCTAGGAAATCATAGGGTATGCTAAGTTTCTCATTCCATTTGTAACATACAGAAATAATGCTGGTAAAGAAAAATGGGTTGGACACGCACGCACAATATTAAAACTTATTTTGATTTTTGCATGTCTGTTCCTCTGTCTGTTCGCCCCACTGACATATAATAAGAATGGACTGAGTGCTCTTGGTTCAAAAATAGCACAAATTTTGTGTGAAAAGTCTTTGTTTCATACAATTGTACACCGATTCATAGTTTATTATGATTTCTCAATTAGAAACAGTAAAGATGTTATAAAATAGTATTGCATTACACAAAATTTTTTAAATAAGTAAGACGTATGTATATAAGCAATATATTTGTCTGAATTTTTATGTCAATTCCAATGCATTCCATTTAATACAACCCGTACTGTTTCCAAAATTGGTTACAATTCAACGTACATTTTTGAGATTGAAGGAAACAAACAGATTTTAAGATTTTAACCAAAACTTGTTCCATTTTTGACTATAGGAAGGTTCAGTCCATTCTTATTATATGTCAGGGGTCCGTCCTCACGATAACTCGAGAACGCGTTCACTTAAGGTGGAAACACAATGCTACGGTAATCAGCGTTCATCAGCTCAGATTTCATTCTATTCTATTATCAGATATAGGAATAAATAGAAATTTGAGCTGATGAACTCTGATGACCGTAGCAGTGTGTTTCCCGCTTTAGAAAGCTAAAATCTTGTTCACGGCCTTTTAAAAAAAAAAGTAAATTTAAGTTCGGAAATTGGGTAACTCCTTCGTTAGGTTGCCATAAAAAAAATCGTTTTTCACTATATTTGGGCATGGGTTCACGTTGACGTAAAGAACTCAAATTTTGTACAAGGCGTTTTCATAAAAATTTCAAATGTGAGTTCAAAAAAAAAAAAAAATTGGTTTTTCACTATATATTTGGACACTGTCTGAGACCGCTGATATACTGCAAGAGAGCTGAAATTATGTACAGGTACAGACAGCATTTTCATGAAAATAGTAAGTAAAATTTCAAAGATGAACTGAATCGGGAAACCCCTTCTTCATGTTGTCACACAAAACTTTTGATTTTCACTTTATTTAAGTTTTATTTTCATCAAGGGTCTAGCATTGTTGGTCTTAGACCAATTAAAACTTCCTCACTTGTTTTCTCTTGTATTTAATTTAGAATCGCTAAAAATAAAAGTACTCAAAAATTCATCTATTTCTTCTAAAAATTGTGAGTTCGAGTCCCATAATTTATACTTCTTTTAGTTGGCATTGGGTGAGTTGTAGATGCGACAATGCGGTGTATAGTTTGGTTATGGTGGCCACAAGTTTATGCGAAATATTCAAATGAGATAAGTTTTAAGAATTTCGATGAGTAAATTAATGACAATTCCGATGAACTATTCTTGATGACTCTAAAGATTTATTTGTAATGGTGCAAGATTCAAATTAAATTCACAATTTTGCTAACATTTCTTCATTTAGCCTCCACTGCCACAGTATGACAGTTTGCTAACTTAGCGGCACAAAGTTTTATCAAATGAGCTTCTATGAGGATGGTTTGAAAAATTAAAGTGATTAAGGATTACAATAGATTGATAAGTACGTCAGTTTCCAATAAAAAACACATTTAAATTAGGTAATCAAAAATCTTCAATTCAATTCAGCTTAAGGCTGGGTCTATGTCATAAATCGGACAACTCGGTGCACAGTTAGCAAGATGGGGCGGGGCGTTAAGATTTTTGAATAAATCGCAAATTGATTAATGGAATATTTATTTAAACACCTAAGGCAACAAAACAACGTTTTCTAATTTTTAAATTTGTCGCCCAATTTTTATTGAAAATGATTTAAAATTGAAAATTCATTGAATTTTTTAATTTCTCTGGTTTGCGGAGTGGGGCTTCCACAAATTGAACTAAATAAAATAAATTTTTAACATAAGCTTTTTGAAGTTAATAAGCAGAAAATTACGTTTTCCGATTTTTAAAATTCTACTTATTTTTATGAAAATTTGATGCAATATTTTATAATAGCAATCTATTGCGCGAAATTGTCGTAGATATAAGTAGAATTTTAAAAATCGGAAAACGTTATTTTCTGCTTATTAACCTCAAAAAGCTTATGCTAAAAATTTATTTAATTTAGTTCAAATTTGTGTCAGCCCCGCTCCGCAAACCAGAGAAATTAGAAAAAATTATTTTCAATAAAAAATGGGGGACAAATTAAAAAACGTTATTTTGTTGCGTTAGGTGTTTAAATAAATATTCCATTAATCATCTTGCGAATTGTGCTCCGAGTTGTCCTATTTATGACAGCAACGACCCAGCCTTAAGCTGCGTATCTATATCGTGGGACATTTCGAAAAATAAATAAAAGTATAGAACACAAGAAATACATTATAGTAAAAAATATAAAACAAAGTATAAACAATATAAATAAATAGTGGTATGCCGTTAGGGTTGGCCTGCGCTTTTTTAGTTTTGACCACTAGCGCCACCACGTGTTGTGCACTCAGTGGTTTGAAATTAAAAAAAAAAATTTTTTTTAGCAGCAGTGAATACGTCCAGAAAATGAGGAGAAAATATGCAATCATCATCATCACATTGTCAATGTGTCCTGTGGCTCATACTTGAAAACAAACCAAGAGGCAAATTCAATCCTGGTGTCACGTACTGCGGCAATAGCGCTTATCGTCAAGGTTGGCCACTTTGTGTAGTCAGGGCTGGTCCACTGGGATTGTGTAGTAGGAAGTTGCTCAAAAATGTCCAGCACCAATCAGAACGAAGTCCGCCAATAAAACACCAGCTAAAGGTAGATGCCAGCCCAAAAAAGCGCAGAAAAAGCCCTCTTCGGACAATGCAAGAGAGAAGTGTGTTTGAAGTGCGACAATATATCGACATTTACCGGAGTTGCGATTCCGAATAATGTGCCATTCGAATTTTGCTAAGAACAGAAAATGCTACAAATTCGGCTTTTTATTTCATTCAATTAATTTTTCCAGGTCATTTTTAATCATTTCAGCACATATTTTTGCGCCGACTGGTCAACCTTCACAGCATTTCAGTTTTTTTTTTTTAAATGGCTATATTTCTTTCATTTTTCATCCAATCAATCTACATTGTTCAGCAAAAGTGTTCCCTTTTCCCAGATTTTGGATTGACCAATTCTTCCTTAAAAGGAAGTTATGTGCAAAAACTAAAAATGGTGGCCAACCCTAAAGACATTCCCCTACATATAACACATAATAAATGAGTACATATAATATATGTAAAAACCCAATATTTTTGTATAGCAATACCATGGGTGGGTTACCCGATTTAGTCCAATTTTAAAATTGTATTTACTATTTTCATGAAAGTATACTTCTGAGGTAAACTAGGTCTTTGTATTGAATTGTTATCGAAAGACTGAAGTTTACACTGAACATATACCTCAGTAACCTCTATTTCTATCGGATAACATTTTTTCCTGCTGTTTAATTTGGTTATTCAAAGAAAAAGATATTTTTGACTTTTTGGTTGGTCTTCTGCCGAATAATATCGTATTGATGTGTGAATAAATTGGCATCAATTATCATGACCAATACCCCGTCAGATGTAGGCTCAGTGTTAAGTCCTTTATAACGCTTTTTCACATCAGTACCCCTATTAAATGAAGCTACAGAGATTTCCTTGACCAGTTTGGCTGAGTCCCTCTTCCCCATTTTGCGAAGGCTCATCTCATTAACTATACTTAGTTCTTTAAGACTTTTCGAATCCAGATGGCTTTCTACCTTTCAATTGTTAGTTCTCTCACTGCATTCTTCAAGAGGTTTTCGCGGTCTTCCTCGTCTTTTTAGTGTTTCCACTGTAGACCTTGATGACATTGATGGGTGCACTACCTGCTTCTGGTGAGAGAGAGTATCGCCGTACATGTACGTCCTGCCATGATCTAGCACGGGCGGCTTTTCGTTTCCTTTTTTTTACATAATTCTATCAATGATTAGTGTAGGTATATATACATACATATATATATAAATAAAATGAATGAATATTGGTAAAAAAGTGTTAGTTACATAGGCTACACTTAGGTAGCTGGGACCGAGCTAAGAAAAAAATCCTTATAGAGGTTTGCCCCACATTGCGTTGTTTCCGAGTTATGCTGGCAACACTGTTTTGTGTACTGTAAAGTCTAGTTTTGAATTTTAATGTATATCTTAGGAAGTAAATGGCCTAGGAACCTGAACTAAATTTTGTTTAACTTACAATATTTTTCGCTTTAAGAAAACATATTGCCTATTCATCCAGCATCGATACTTTCGAAATAGCAAAATGGAATTTGTGTCTTTTGTTTTACAAATTTCTTCCTTCGGGAGCGATTTATTCAAAATTTCTAATAACAATGTTTTTTTGTTTTTTTTTTATTATTTGGTAGCTTATACGATTCCCTTTCCAACAATATGTAACTCAATGGTGTTTCTAGAGGGTTTCATAAAATAATATCCAATAATCTTTCAAGCAGGATTCGCACCACAAAAATGATTCATTTTAGGGTTTATTTGACAGGCTTTTATGACGGTCACTTGGTTACATAAAACAAATTTTCTGATGAGTTGTGCTCATTAGCCTATTCAGATTATACGAAAATTCTCATTTGCTTTACAAAAATATCCTATTTATACTCAGGTAAAATGATAGCATTCGAGTTTGTTCAAGAATGTTAAGTTTGTGCAAACTGCAAGTAATGTACAGAAATTAAAAAAAAGGTTATGTTCATGTACTTAGACACTCGATTTAGTGTCAGCAGATGCGCGAAAGTAATCCATTAAAGTAGGTTTTCTGACCTATTATGAGAACTAAAAAAAAATTTTCTGTTGGTGCATGCAATAAGAAGTCAATTTGAAGTGAAAATTTTACATAAAATGAAATTTCTATAGTTGTATCGCATTATTGATAGACACCGTTTCATCAATTATATTCAAGAAATTTAATTAAAAACAAATATTATGTCAGCTCCAGTAGAAGGTTGACAAGAGTATCGCGACTTAGCGCATATGGTGCATTTTTACGGGTATTGTCGTAGAAATGCACGTGCAGCAAGGACGGAGTATGTTAAAAGATTCCCTGAGAGACCCCGCCCATCTTCAAGGCTTTTTTCTATTCTTTTTCCTTTGTCAGTCAACGAGAAACTTCAGGCAGGCCTAGACGTGTAAGCAATCCTTTTATCTTCAAATTAAAATTTCTTATAAATAGAATTTTACTTTTAGAGAGTGGAGAACATCGAAAACATTATGGACAGGATTCGGTAAGATGACTCCTTAAGTTCTAGGGCTCTGGCAGTGGAACTTAATTTAGACCCTACCTTTGTGTGGCGGACTTTGAGGAAAGAACGTCTTCATCTCTATCATTTAACGCCCGTGCGGGAACTTCTGTCAAGGGACCTTCAAAGCCGCATTGACCTCTGCAGGCTTATGTTAGAAAAGGATAGCACTGAACCCTGCTTTCTAAGCCACGTGCTGTGGACTGATGAGTCCAACTTTACGAAGGATGGAGTGGTTAACTTCCACAGTATACATAGATGGGCTGAAATCAACCCTCAACTAAGCAGGGAATCACACTCCCAACATAGATTCAGGCTGAATGTTTGGGCAGGAATTCTGGATCAGAATTTCATTGGGTCTTATATCTTTCGCCATAATTTATCCGAAGATGCTTCTCTCAATCTCTTGGAGGATGTGTTACCGGCATTGTTGAAGGACGCGCCTTTGAGCATAAGGCAGAATATGATTTCTCAACATGATGGAACACCTCCTCACTCTACTCGAGCGGTGAAAGATTGGCTGAATCAAAACTTTCCTGACAAATGGATAGGCCGATGATATCTGTGTGCATTTCCGAGAAAAATGGCAAAGGAACACGGTGCATAGAGTACAATTTGAGGTCTTATATCTCGATAATAAAGGATTAAACTGGAATTTTCAATATAACATATTCGGACGAAAAGGACATTTTTTAAATATATCCTTTCCCAAGTTCTTTTTCAAGGACTTTGGCTATGCCAGAGGATACCTTGACTAACGATGTGTAACTTTTATTATTACGACTTTTTCGATATCTCCGCACATTTTCGAGAAAAATGCCCAGGGAATACGTTACGTGGGACAACCTCATATATATATGTATATACGATCAAAAAGTGCTTGTTTAGGACCCGACCATCTCCGATTTGGATGCAACTTTCACAATTTGTAAAAAATACCAAAATAACTCACCCATGTTTTTTTGTATTTTTATTGTAAAGCTAGAGGCCTTATCTATCTACATCCACAAAATTGCGATCGTGCTCCGTTTTGTTTTTGAGATATGAATTTTTAAAGTCACCGTATACCCAAAGTAACCTGTATGGGAGCAAGCCACCTCCACCAAAATCTCGACTAAATATTTTGCGATGCAAAATTCCTTTTGCTACGTTTTTATGATTTTTTTCTTAATTTTTGAGCATATTTTCCATCCCCTCCCAAAATTAATTTTCGACAGTCAAAATTTCTGCCTGAAAAATTCATTACGAAACTTACTTAACCGAATTGTCGATGAAATCCATTTTTTATGGATACACACTTGTTAGGAGATTATTGTACGAAACTTCCGGAAAATCAGATGTGAGTTTTCTATTTAAAAATAATAAAAACTACAAAAATTTTGCGTGCCTACTTTCCACTATCTACAGGGAGTCTTTGTAAGTTCACACACGTGGCACTTATACATATCTCCTTTATCGTTAGCATTTTATCCGAATGAATTTGGTACTTTCGCTCAAATTCTGAGCCAATTTAACCGCAACAACTCCAGCGAAAATTTGCAAATTTGAGCATTTTCCAAGTCAATTTTTACTTTTTTCCATAACCCGGTATGTGGGTCTTTTTTGGAAAGGTCTCACCATCGCAATTTTTTGCACGTATGTAGATAACGGTTCTAGCTTCAAAATAAAACTTAGTTACTTTTTTTCCACCCCACAATTCGGTTTGGCGCCAAAAAGCGTTATGTTTGAATTACTGAATCCATATTTTTGTTAACTGATGCCACCTCTCGGGACTTTCTTGAACCATTTCCATCAGGTTATTATAGGCAAATTACACCTGTCCGCTCTTTCAAAATAAATACAAAAAAAAGTGCTAGAGGTCCCAGTAGAAGAAAAAAATACATTCCCCTCATTGTCATACAGGTTACTTTGGATATACAGTGACTTTGAAAATTCATATATCAAAAACGAAGCCGAGCACCATCGCAATTTTTTGCACATATGTAGATAAGGTTTCTAGCTTCAAAATAAAACAATAAAAAAAGTGCTAGAAGTCCTCACTAGTGAATAATGCTATTTTTAAAAAATACTATTATTAACACAAAAATTTTCGTTCGATACTGCTACATTTTGTGATAAAAAATATAAAGCATTGAGCTTCATTATTTGAGTCAGAAAAATCGGTCTCTCCTTTCTCGAGATAAAATTTTTTGAAAATGACTTTTCATCGTAAAATCACGAAATTTTTAACCCCCCTAGAGGGGGAGGTGAGTAGGGCGTGTCATGGGAAACAAAAAATATGGGTGAGCTATTTTGGTATTCGCTACAAACTGTGAAATTGTCATCTAAACCGGAGATGATCATAATTTTAGAATGAAATCTCATAAATATAAAATATTTTATTAAAAAAAGGTTTGTAACCCCTGACGATAAATTCTTCATATTTTTGGAGTTTCAATGTAATATAACAAAATACGAAAATATATTTTGTGAATTTTATTTCTTTCTTAATGTTGAGTTTTCAACGTTTTAGCTACTTGTGCATAAAAAATTGACAATCCCCGCATAAAAAAAAATATTTTGGTTATTAGGTAGCTGTGCAATATTGTTAGAAATCTATATTTCAATTTTTATTAAAATTGGTAAATTGATTTTCAATTTGCCAAATATATATTTAAAAATTCAAAAATAACTCACCCCTGGGACGTGTATGCTAAAAAAAAACTCACTAATGAAAGGTTAACAAATGGCGTCCAGGTCATAGTTAACGGTATTGTATTGTAAAAAAGAGAGCTATCGATGGTTGCGACATTCTTCTATCACCATATAACACACTATAATTTCACTGATCAAAGACGATCTAAATTCGTAGATTCAAACATTTAAACCATTGTCAGGTTAATTTCTCTATTTGCCCCATATCCCGACGGAAAGAAAAACAATTGCTCTGTTGTCAAGATGACTTCAGTTTTAACCACTAAGCCATTGTAGGGAGACTTAAGTAAAACCATATTAATGCTGTTGGCCTGTTGCTCCACAAATAAAATTAATTCAAAAATATCATATCATTAAATTTAAAAGAATCTGTGAGGGCGGCAATCATAAAAATCTATAATAATCAATTATACATAACGTTCGTGATCGCTAAAACTCATTCCATTCAGCACCTATACATATTGGCTAACAGTCTCAAATCCAAAAGTTGCTTTCATTTTTCTCTAATAAAGACTTATTTAAATACCAAACTGAACTAATTTTCTTTGCTGCATACTTATATAGTCTTAAACCGAAACAAGCTCTTTTTTAGTGACTTCAAATCGTAAATATTTTTCCGCAACGTTTACTTCAAAGAGAGACGCCGACATTTGCATATAATTAAGGAGCAAACTGTGCACAAAAGTCCACAAACAAACTTCGTATTTCAAAGATTTATTTGCAATTTAAAGGAACCCATGTATTTTGGAATGGAATTGAAGATTTTTTATCCATGACCAGTAGCGGAACCTTGTCAACATCGCTCCATTGTTTTCTCGATCAGGGTAATATAAAAGAACCCAAAACAACACTGTATACCGTCTGATCTCGTTTTGTCTTGTGAGGGGCTAAGAGACAAAGTCAACTATTAAATTAAATTACGGTTTCTCTTAATAGTGTATATCGATTATATTAAATGATGTTTGAACATACATGAATACATACTTTTGTTATTCATAATACAAGCAAAATTGTTATTTTTAAGTACATATGAGGGTACCAATAAAAAAACAAAACTACAATGTCCACATTACTACACATACACAATGCTTTTAAGCGTACAATTTTTAATTCATTTTAACTATGTAGCTAAGCTCGGCATTGTTTCAATTTCTGTGTACATGGATGCCTGTCGAGTAATATCTTGATCGATAGCATGAGAGAGGAGGCCTATTTCCAAATTCATATGTCCAATTTCATCCTTTAACCTAGCAATGGCTTTCTTTGCATTCAATATTGGGCCTGAAAAATGAAAATGCATTATACAATCACTATTGATCAATTCTAGTGTAGTAAGAGGCAATTTAAATTCTCTCGTACTAACTAAAGTTTCCCGTTCTTAGAACAGGATTCTAAAAAACAAGCCATGCTGGGATGCGAACGCGTTACAGACAAACAGACAGACAGACTCTGGGCTTTTCTTAACTAAGCCATGCTGGGATCCGAACGCTTTACAGACAGACTGGTATTTTTTAAGTTCATATACATTTCCTAGGACTTCCGGAACTGCTTTCAAAGTATTTATATCTATAAATGTAAGGTAACTAATTGTGTTTGTCTACTCCTGACTCCTAATGCGCTACATAAATAAAATTAGGAATCATACATTTAGTGAACAAAACTTTCGAAAAATTTTATTTTCATTTTCCATTGTCCAATTTACTTATTTAGTTTTAGAATGGCACTAGGGTGAATGAAGATCATAAGATTTTTTCAGAACAGAAATGGAACTCAAACAAGAGATCAAATCATCAAAAGGTCTCTATTTTTTAGTTAACTTATCCATACTGGGTTCAATCAGACTATCTCATAGAGATAAACGCGAGAAAACACCCAATGCTCTATTGGATTATGGATCAAAGTTGGATCTTATATAAATATGAGCCTCTTGCCTAGGCGTTATAACGGCTTGTACTATAGAAATCAAATGTACCCTTAGGGTGCATTTATATACGCATGTAATTATAAGCTTTTGCATCACCCCAGGAAGAGCCTGAAATTTGAATTTCCAGTCAGCCGTGCATCAAACGCTAATAGAAGTGTACAAAGCTTGATGGAGTATTCCAATGTAAGCAAACTCACTCTATTACTGTCTTCAAAGCCACTAGGGAGCAAATGAATGAGCTAATGTTGTCAGTATTACACTCAAACTCAAGCAAGTTTTTACTCTATTTACGTTTTCCTCTGAAACAACTACCTCAGAAACATAACACTGTATGTCTTTGCAAAATTGAGTTACTTACACCAAAAAGATCACCGAAAATCTCTGCTTCGAAAAGTTTTACTGTGACTCTAGTATTTAATAACATAAATGAACTGGTATAATGCTGCAACTAACTCCCGGATGTTGGAGGCACAACTTACAATTTTAGTGTGGTTTTAAAATGGTGAATACACTAAAAGGAGGTAAGGATACCTTAGTTACTGCATTATACAGTTGGCAATATCATTCATTTTAAATAACTCGATTTTGCCAAAAATGCTATATACGGTGTTATGCTTCTGAGGTAGTGATTTATTCACCTTACTGACCATTTGAGAGAGTCACGTGAACCCAACTCAGAACATCAAAAACGTTGTCGAAACCTAAGTCATCCCACCGAAATTTGAAGCTAGAACAATTTGTTTGATAAACTTGATTTTAAGACATTGAAACATACCTGTGTTTGTTTTTAGTAGTAAAGTAATTATTCTTAGTACGGGATTTTCCAATTTGAAACAAAATTCCCGATCATAAATTACTTTATTGCCGGCATAAAATTTAGATCAAATGACACAGATATAAATATTATTATTAAAATCGCAACTCTTCACATGATCACTTTTAAATTCACACGATAACGCAACAAGCGGCTTAATCTCTAAAGCAATACTTCTGAACAGTCAGCTGATTTCATATCGAGCGTGAGTAAAAACTTCCTTCAGCTCAGATGATAGTAAACCGTCCTAGCTTTCCAAAGAATGCCTATCCATCAATTCCCACTCATGTCACTAGTTATAGGAAGTCAAAGTAAAAAAAATTGAAAGAAAAAAATCTTATATTTTTAAAAAACCTCTGAATGTTATCTTTAATTTGATCCTATACATGTATCTACCAACATGTAACCGGTTTTGAGATAAACCTATTTTTATGATGAATAATTTCATTAGCATTCCTAATTTTACGTGGAATTGCATAAAATGAGACGCAATTTCTATCATTAATAGCAAAATCAACGAAGTACTGAAACATAAAAACTGGATACTATCATCTGAGCTGAAAATCACCTTCTTAGGTTGTATAACAAGTTACGGTGTGTTGGAAGAAAAAGTAAAAAAATACCCAAAGTCACAAGTCCCCCTAACTCCGAAAGGACGCGTTTCCCCCTCCCCCTCCATACAATTAATTTTGGTTTAGGTGAGTATACGTCCCTTCCCTTTGGACCTCTCACCAAGAAACACCCTGTATGTTTCACAAATTGAATATATAAGAGAATCTTGAAATGAATCTAAGGATTTCCATTGAGTGAAGTTTTACTCAAATATTAAAGTGTCCTAATGACTTTCTAGTAAATAATCAGTGGAGTTCCTAAACAATTGGTGAGCATCGGTAAGGCTCGAACCCAGGCCCACTTGTTATTAATTACCTTGACATAACCTACGTCCTTATAAGGACATAAACAGAATTTCATTGATATAACTAAAACTCACCTCCATCGGACATTGTTTGTCCCTTTTGATCCATTTTGGCCTTAACATTATCATTTTCATTAATGACTTCATTCAAGTCAGTGTTAATGCTTTCACGTTCAATATCTGTCTCTTTTATAGTATTTTGAACAGCTGATAGTTCCATGGAAACCTCCTTATATTGTTTTATCAACTTTTCAAGATCAATATTCAAGTGTTTCTCTCTGCTCTCTATTTTATCCATTGCAAAAGTAATATCACTTTGCAGTTTCCTTAATTGTAACTGAGTTTCATCTACAGACTAAAATTTTAAACAAAATACAAAATATGTAATATAATAAGATAAAGGATCTTCTCTTACGGAATCGATATTTAATTTCAACGTCTCCATTTGCTTCAAGTGCGCTCTCCAATCTCTAGAATCTGTCTTCACAACTACCTTTAACTGAGGCAATACTTTCTCCAATTCAAGTCTGAATGAACAAAGAATTATGCTAATTATGCTACTTTACTGATAAATAATCAGTCTTACCGCCAGTTTTCTATTTCATTAAAATTATCTGAATCATAGTCAACTTCAGGAAATGTATCATTTCTATTAGCACGGCCAGGCCATTTTAAGTCCAAAAGAGAATTCCCACCATCATCACTGTCGTCACTCATAAGAGCATTTTGCTCCTCTTCAAGTTTCTCCAAAATAATTTCAGCATCGTTTTCGATGTATTCAGAAACGGTTTCTTCCTCTTGTTTGATTTGTGGTCGATTTAAAGATATCTGCAAAATTTTAAATATAGCAAAATTCAGTGTTAAAGGTTAGATATTATAGATATAAAGGTAAAAACGACCTATTGACCTTATAAGTGTGATTCAATTCAGGCTAATGTCATGAATTATTAAATTAAAAAAGACATGTATTTAAAAAACATTTAAATTAAAGTGTTTGGCTGATCAAATTATATTCCACTGAGCCAAAATGCGCGCAACATTACCCATCAATTCAAGAAAGTATGCGTACCAGGATTTCTTTGACCAAACCTTTTAGAGCCGAATAACGATTATCGTCTATCAGTACACTTGCGAAAAGTGCCGACGACAATTATCTTTGGATCAGTTCAGTATCAGTTCAGTATGCGATTAGAACTCAAAAAGGCAGCAGTTCTGAGTTACACATGTGCTAAATCTGCAATAACATTATAAAAGCATATACATCCTATAGAGGGTGTCCAGTTATACATCCTATAGAGGGTGTCCAGTCATATGACTATATTTTGCCAAACGATTCCTCTCGTCCAGACAAGTAAAAAATTGTATTTCAGGGAAGAGGGGGGGGGGGGTATGTCACCCTACCGAGTTACAGGGTGATTAGTAAAATAGGTTGTTTTATCGTCAAAAGTACAGGGTGTACTGTCTATTTTAAGATGGCATTGTATACACAACCTTGGGGACTTTCCTATGAATCAACCACCCTCGCACCCCTCCCCACTTCAGAGTTATGGCGCTTCAGATTCAAAATTTTGTTTTTTTTTTAATTTTTCCGTTTTTTTTTTAAATACTCTCCCTAACATAACACTCTTTTTACAAAATTTCAAAAGGCCAGAGTCTCCTCTTTAATTTAAATTAACACTCGATGGGCTAACTGTAGCCGTTAAAGAGTTATTAGATAATAACTCATCCAGGTCATACCGAAATTAGACGATATTTTTTTTAAATGACGTGTTTTCAGTTACTAACGGAAGAAATTATGTGACCTGAATAGGTTAAGAGCTAATAACTTCTTAACCGGCACAGATACAACATAAGTGTAATAGGTTAAATTAAGGAAGAGAATGGGCTTTCGAAATTTTGTAAAAAAAAGTGTATGTTAGTGGGGGGTATTTAAAACAAAAAAAAAACTAAATTTTGAATTTGAAGTGTCATACTTTCGTCCTTTGCATGAATGGGGGAAAAGAACTTGGCTATGCACTATTGTAGTGCGATTGAGACAACGAGCTAAAAACAAAAATCGAGAGAGCGTAGGATTACCTGAACGAAAAAAATCTTATTGTCTCGTTCAAAATCCTACCAAACTATTCATAATAATGTGCTTCGGGTCACACTACCTCACTTTTTTAAGAAAAAGATAAGTTTCGTTTTGGCCAAGGTGCTGAATGGAGATGTAAAATGTCTGTCAAATAAATTTCCCGAAAATATCAGAGAGTCCAGCATGAGTTTCTCCCACTTAATCTCTTCAGAGCAAAACGAACAACATTGGTTTTGCTATAAAAAACATTGGACAATTCTCACAGCATTTTATAGAAAACTGGTTTTCACAAAAGCGCGGGAACATTTTTATTATAGTAAAACCTGAAAACTCCGGCACTTCTCATTTTTTTTTTAAAGAGAGTTAGATTTTTTTCTTCTTTCTTCCTTTTCTTGCCGTGTACATTTTAAATGTAAAACAATCGGAAAACTCTTGTGTCCTAACTTGTCATTAAGTTAACTTTGGTACGAGAGTAGTTGAGCATTCATAGGAATGACCCCAAGGTTGCGCACGCAATTCCGTCTTAAAACAAACCGTACACCTTGTACTTTTGAAGATATAGCGTGTTAAATGAAAGAAGAGCCTATTTTACTAATAACCCTGTATCTCGGTAGGGTGAAATTTTGCCCCCCCCCCTCCTTTCCAAACAATTTTTTAATTGTTTGGCCAATGGGACTCATTTGGCAAAATATAGGCATATTAGTCTGGGACAAATTAGCCAAATAAAATCTTTTAATTCATTTACGTCAAATATTTCGCAAATAATCGCGACAGTACACTTTGACAGAGCGATGATAATTCAACTTTAATATGTATTTGTAACACCGAGAAAATATCCAGTGCAAAGTAGGAGAGGCTCAGGGCAAACCTACTGTTGCACTTCTGCTATAAAAGTTGTCCCATCAAACATTTTCAGTGCTGCAATCGAAATCGACATAAGACAGCCGGCTAAATCCTTTCATAGAAGAGAGATACTGCTCCTACCTCTGAGCTAAAGAGACAGATGTATTTACCTCTTCCTTCTATTTATTAATTTGTGTAGTCTAAAGTCGCATTTGCTTCTAGCTGGATGGAAGCGGAAAAATAACTGGTTAATGCCAGCTGGAATCAATTGTGGCTTAATAATATGATTTGGAATCGCTAAAGTAAAAAGTTTTTCTTAAAATTCTTCTATTCCATGTGACCAATACTAAAAATTTCAAATTCAAGTCCACCATTGGACAAGATTCAAAATAATCCTTTCAACCTGAACGGCAGTACGCCAGAATTCCTACCCAGAGTTTTTTTGAAACCGTCTCAAATTTAAAGTTTTAGCCGGGAAGATTCATATTGACAAGCGCCTAAAATAAAAAAAAAACTAATCTCGAACATAATAAAATTTTTAATATTCTTTGTGTTAGTAAAATAAACTGAATTTGTAATACGATTTTTTACTTCCTTTTTATTTTAAAACAGTTTGAGATTCAAACGACAATTAAGATCTAAAATAAATCTTAATTTTTGTTTGAATTTCGAATTCTTTTCACTTTTCGAAAAAATTGTGCTATCAGCAAATTTGGTAGTTTTTTCTTAAATTATATTTTTTTTACTTGAATCAATAAAGTAAACTTCAAATACAATTTATTGCAATATTTTTTACCAATTTAATTTATAAATGGTCGTTTCGGGTAAGTTGACGAATTCAACAGACGGGCAAGATGACGAACTCGTTTTCTCACTCAAATCATTCACAAATTTTGCTGTGACCTTATGTATTGAAATTGTATTGAAATTATATGGAAGAAGAAGAGAACAATTTCGTGGCGGCAGAGCTTTGACTGATCTGTATGACACTGGTAAAAATGAGAAGTGGTATTACTGTTCAATATGTCGTAAATTGCCCCATGCCCCGGGTAGTTAGGTCACTCCGGCAGAAGTGAAGTGCAAGGCCTATATATACGACTTTTCTATATAAAAATAAATATGTACATATGTGAATTGATTTTGTTCTTCATTTCTCTTGTCCTGCGTCATCTTACCCGCAAGCGAGGATAAGATGACGAATTTGACTCAAGTCAAACAAGTAAAAAAATAGAGGATAAGTTTTTAATTTAAAGCTGTGTTCTTTTGTGTACCTTGTTCTAGAACTCCCATATACTGGAGAGAACAAATTGTTCTGTCAATTGAAGCGAACTATTTGTACTGTTCCCTTAATTTATAAATCTTCTATGAAAATATATGAAACGTTCTTTTGTGTATCATTTATCCTGCCCTGTTCTGCGGACACAAAAGAACACAGCTTATGAAAATCAGAAAATTAGTAGTTGAAATTAAACCTATTAACAAGTACTCTAAATAAATAACTATGACTTGAAGTCAAAGCCACGATGATATAAAAAGGATTAAAACTTCCCCTCCCTTCCCCTATGAAGTATATAATGCATCATCTATCATATACATATATGTTGCCTAGTATACCGTGGATCTGTAATAAATAAGATTTGCCCCAAATAAAGATTGTTTTAGAGGGAGCGGCAACTAATATCTTTGGCCCCCCCCTAAAGTTTCCTAGATGCGGCACTGTCAGTACGTTTACATGCATACTTGAGTAAACATAACTATTTCTTTCAGTTCCAAGTTGTACATCAACGCGGCCGGACGGTTCAAAATTCGCTCGCTTCGACGCTTGGACCAGATTAGGGGTTTTCCAAGAGATTCTTTTTCCCTGGTGATGCCTTCAATGCATCATCGGACTTGCAATCTCTCGGATATATTTTTTGGTGTTTAGTGTGTAGTGTTCGTCATAAAAAGTTTTACTCACCAGTTGATCTTATCAACTGGAACAGTGTCGTCGGTAACGGTAGTTTCAATTTCATGAAACTTACTTGTGTCCCATCGCCCTGTACACAACAACGAAACAAAAATAATACATATACAATTATAAATAACTATACAATCACAAATATATAAACAAATTATAACATAAAACAAAATACAACTATATAACTATACAACAATTTTCAATATCAAAATAATACAACACACATATAAAATACATACAACATTTAGCCGGACATGGCAATCAACTTATCGGACACGGCACACTTTTTTGGCTATATATTGGTCAGGGCATTGCGAAGAAACTCCAGCTCGCTAGTCGAGCCCACAGTTCTGGAGCATAAGCAATAGTGGAAGAAGAAGAAGAAGAAACATTCCTTTATTTGAGCACCCGAGTTTTGGGCACATCATAGACAGTTACATAGTAGATACACATATTAGAAAAATAAGGCATAAGAGAACACAGAAAAACATAATAACAATAGCAAGATTCAGCATTTAAAATAGCAAAAGTTACATTACAGCAAAACACAAAAAACAAAAATACATAACGTAGTAAAGTAGACATAATGTAGCCAAGTAAGACAGACATTACAATATAATGAGAATTTAAAATATGAGAACCTAAAGAATATATTATACATAGAATATAGCATAGTGAGCTTGAATAAGAAAAACTAACATTAAGCAAACAATAAAAATAGTAGAGGAGAAAACTTAGTACATACAGGATATGAAATACTTAATGATAAAAACTGTATAGAAAACAATGAGTTAATAAAGTATGACAATAAAATAGTACCAATGAAACAATGAAGTATATAAAGGGGATCAACAAAACAATGAAATAAAATATATACATAGGAGAGAACCAGTTATATACACAGTATAATTCATAGAAAATGAATTAACCAAAAACACAATCAGAAATTAAAATGGAGTGCATAGTATATTGTTATCATGTGTGATTTGCGCTACCATTATCAGACGGACGATAAATGAGAGTTGATAATTTAATATGTACCTACTTGACTTGAAATACACTTAAAACTCAAGTAGGGTTTTTGTTTGAATTAATTCTAATTACTTGACTTGAAATTTACTTGAAGTGACACTTTACCTTTGACTACTCTGCATTAGGTTCAATACATAGGTACGGATTTTTAGAAAAGTGCTAAAAATCACAACCTAAATAATCTTCTTGTTCCTCTGTGTCGTTTACATGAATTTTTTCGAGTAAATCGAACAAAATTTTGTGATTTGCTTGTTTCAAGTATACTTGAAACCAATGCGCGTTTACATGATATTTTGATTACTTGATTTCTACTTGAAGTATATTTCAAGTATTCATGTAAACGTACTGTGTGTTACACTTACTCATTTCCTGCATTTCCTTTTTGAATTTTGTAATTATCTTTCAAAACAAGTTTTTTATTACTCTTTTCCTAAAACACGATAAATTATATAAATCTTGTTCGGCACTTTATTGCACAACAGTTTTTCGCTCGGCACTGAAAGGGATAACAAGGAAAGAAGCTAGAATTGGTCTAATACAATTCTTACGACACCCTAAATCAATGCCCGTATGTAATTTCGTATATTCACTCCTCTGGGCCAGTTTGATTGTTAAAGTAGTTTTTCGCATATTTTTCTAAAATGGTAAATGGTCACGTCCGCTGAGCCAGTTTTCTGTCTGTAAGTCAGTAATGGCTATATTTCGACTTATTACTCGGTAGTAGTTTGAATTCCACCCAAAACTTCGAATCCACTTCTCATAAAATAACCGAATTTCCTCATTTTAAGTAATTCTACTCCTCATGGAAAGATTTAGAAGAGTTGAAAGAAACCAAAGTGACTGAACTTATCATTGCTGACCAAATCTCCGATTTTATCAGTGCAGAGGGACTACTTAACAACAGGCAGTCAGGTTTTAGACGCTTTCATTCAACCAACACGGCTCTTTTGGAAGTCACAGCAGATATTCGAGGCATGTGCGACGAGGGCCTCTCAGTCATTCATGTGCTCCTTGACTTTAGTAGAGCGTTTGACTCAGTCCCACATGCCAAGATGGTATCAAAGCACGGATTACAATTTGGTTTCTCTCATTCTGCATGCATGATGATCGATAGTTATCTGTCTGATAGACTATTTATGATCAGGTCAGGTGAGAATCAATCAACATTAAGGAGGGTAAGTGCAGGGGTTCCACAAGGGGCCATCCTTGCTCCCCTACTCTTCTCTCTTTTCATCAACAACGTCAGCGAAAATCTGAGCGAATGGACTTTAATATCTAGCGGACGACATACAAATCTATGCTAGAGCACGGATGGAGGAATCGCAGGCCTTGGTATCAAACTTCAACGGTGCTTTAGACAGAATCGTTAACTGGACAGTCCAAAATGAGCTGGCGCTGAATCCTTCCAAAACGCAAGCAATTTGCTATGCAATTCGGCCAGATAGAAGCACACATCTGGCATCTCAGATCACTTCGATAACCCTAATGGGTCATAATATTCCTCTCGCAACTAAGGCTGTGAGAAATCTTGGTCTCCTTATGGATTCCAATCTCACTTGGAAAGCACAGATCAACCTAATGTGCGCACGAGTATATCATGTATAAAGAATCGCTTCTCTTGGAGTAGAAGGGACAACAAAAGGCTTATCTACCCAAGCATAAATACACAGTTTGGTGGCAAAAGCATATTCGCACATGGGGTCACAAGCTGGAATGGTCTGTCGGAGGAAATAAGGGAGCCCAGCTGGCCTGGCGAATTTGAAACAAAAGCCTTATGTGCTCTTAGCTCTTAGGGAGTTGAACCTCATACACATCCTCAGGAACCTAATTTATCTCAGAAAATTAATTTTCTAATATCTGACTTTCGCACTTCGTACTATATCCTAACTGATTTATCTATCTTATATCTTATTCCGACTGGTACATGATTCAACCTGACTAACTCGCTTTTGTTTATCTAAGTTGCCTAAGGGATTGTCATCAGGACGTCTACGGTCCTTTGCTTCAGGTCTTTTGATTCACCTAAGGCTTTTTGATTCACTTAAGGCTTTGTTTTGTTATTATAGTATCTGCTCGATAGTATATCTCTGCCATCAAATGAAAATGCGAAATCATACTTCCTAACTAACTATCTACAGCTCTACACAGCTCACATAGTCTGCCAAACGTACTGCACCCAATTTATGGTTCCGAAGCATTGGTAATGTCCGAGCAATACAGATGTAGTACGCTATCCTATTTTATTTTTACTATTCTATCCTATTCCATTCTTACCTTGTTCCAATTCAAATTATTTCATTTTGGTTATTTAATTTAAATTAATTCTAATAGTACCCCATCTATGCACATTTTGCATTTTCCATACGACCATTGATCCATATGATCATCGGATCCGATCAAGATTCCAGATTCCATACTCAGTGATTCTCAATCTTTGGCAGGCGGGATATCTTTCCTCAACATATATGCTCAACCTAGTGACTACACGGGATCTCTGGTATTTTAATAAAAAACAAAAAAGTTTGTTTTCCAATCCACTAGATCAGACAATATGAATCTTGGTGCCGTACCGGTGTGCTGGGTTTGATGATTTATTGGTTTAATGATTGAATAATGAGTTAATGATTTAAGGATTTAGCGATTGAATCATTTTTGTTCTAGTAGGGTGTATCTAATAATGGAGCTGTTATCTTTCGTAATGTTTGTGCAAGTATCTATGTAATACTTTTAAATGACTATCAGAACCAGCTTAACACAAGCTCGCTGCATGGACACGTTTAATAAATAAACGGTCAACAATACATGCGTTTCATCATTTAGTCGGTGTTAGTATTAGAATGTTAAACTAAACATAAACCAAACACCGCATGAAATGATATGCAAAGTGACAAAGAAACAGAGAACTAAGTATTATATAGACGTTTTTTTAGAACATGCTTAGAAACGTCAACTATAAAATGCTCAGTCTTAGTGTTAACAGTAATGCACATGCGGTTAATGGGTTCGTACATGCAGAAGTTGGATCTTGCGGAGTTAACATGCAACATAGGTAGTCTTCTCAAATTGTGTCCACTATTGCGGAAAGAGATTTTACTAAGTAACAGCGGAGAATCAACATTCGCGTTTATTAGTTGATGCACAAACGTTACATCGGCAACTATACGTCGTTTTTGAAGCGAGTGCATATTCAAAAGCTTCAAGCGATCCTCATAAGGTGGAAGAATTAATGAATTATTCCAGGGTAGGTGTCTGAGAGCAAATCGTAAAAAGTTTCTCTGGACAGACTCAATGCGGTCGATGTGTGTACCGTAAAATGGAGACCAGACCTGGCTAGCGTATTCAAGAAGTGGTCTCACAAAGCAAGTGTACAAACGCAATGTTATTGTAGGATTCGAAAACTCTCGGGACTAACGTTTTATAAAACCCAGCATAGAACTACTCTTTGATACCATATAGTTTATATGGGAGATAAAATTCAATCTGTGGTCACATTTGACACCCAAGTCACAGACAGTGTCCACACGGCGAATCGAGGAATCAGAGAACTCATAACCATAAGTGATTGGTGTCTGATTCCTATGGAAAGTCATAACCTCACATTTGTCGATATTGAGTACCAAATTATTGCTCTCGCACCAATTGTAAAATTTTTGAAGGTCACCCTGTACCAGTTCACAATCGTGAACAGATTTAATCTGAGCGGAAAGCTTAACATCGTCAGCATAAATCAAGACCTTACAGTACTTCACCACAGAGACAATGTCGTCAATAGACAGAATAAAGAACAACGGGCCCAAGTGACTCCCTTGAGGTACGCCAGACGAAGCCTTCAAGACTCTAGAGATGGAATGGCGGAATAAGATTTGATATGTTCTGTTATCTAAATAAGACTCTGTCCATTTTAGAAATGTTGGGGGAAACCCATACTTTTCCATTTTAAACAGTATCACGGAGTGAGATAACTTGTCGAAGGCTTTACTAAAGTCTGTATAAATACAATCCGTCTGGTAGCGTCTTGCAAACCCGCGAATGGTATCCGAGACAAATTCCAACAAGTTTGTGGTTGTAGATTTGCCCGAAATAAGCCCATGTTGGTTTGAAGAGAGCAAATTCTTTCATGAAACCGATAGCTGAGAGTAAATAATAGATTCGAATAATTTGGGCATACAGGATAATTTTGCAATAGGCCTATAGTTAGAGATTTCACTTTTACTACCTTTTTTGTGAATAGGTATGATGAAAGAGTTTTTCCATAGCTGAGGGAAACAACCACTATCGAGCGATTTTTGAAATATTATTTTAAGCGGCGCTGCCAGGGCAAGGCAGCACGACTTAAAGAAGGCTGGAGGGATCCCATCAGGACCAGTTGTAAAGTCATTTGAAAGCGCATTAATATGATTGAGTATATCCTCTTGTGTAATTGTAGGAATAGTGAATGAAACGTTATGAGAATCGTTCATATGATTAAAATTGTTATATCGAGGATGGAAATTGGACGAAGAAAAAGCATTGTCGAAAAAAGAAGCGAACATATTGCAAATTTCAGACGAATCATCACTAGCAGAATCCTTATACCTCATGGTATTGAGATAGTTCAGTTTTTTTCTTCATATTAATAAACTTGAAAAAGATACGTGGGTCACTAAATAATTTCGCACGCATGCTTTGGATATACTCATCATAAAGTGAAGAGGAAAGTTCTTTGAACTCATTATAGGATGTGAGGAAGTTGTTATGACTTATAATGTCTTTGTCCCTGATATAACTTTTCCACAATTTATTTTTTCTATTTTTAAGACGTTTCAATTCTTTATTGAACCATGGGATGTTTTACAGAACCGTTGTCGCTCGCGAGGAACGTGAGATGAAAATAAATTGAAAAGAAAGCTTCAGAATCAGTATGTCTGTCTTTTCTAAAAACCTGGTAAGAATTGTCTAAGATTTCGGCATCACGAAAGCCATGGTGCAGCCAAGTTTCAGTGAAAGCAACAATATCAAAACAAGTTGCGACAGAGGATTTGAAGATATGTGCAGTTTTTGTCCGAATCCCCCTTACATTTTGATAGTAAAGAGAAAGCGACTTCAGTTTTTTGGAATAATATTGATTATTTTAGCTTTATTTCTAGGTTGGCGCCCAGAAGGTACAAATAATTTAATAAAAGCGCCAGAGGGCCAAAATAAGGGATCTAATAACTTATCCTGCACATCTGCTGAAACAGTTAAGACGAATGATGCAACCGGTTTGGAGGATTTACTAATTTTGCGGCAAGAAACACCCTCTGTTGCAATGTTTTTGGATTCGAGATACCTCAATATGTTGTCACACACCGTTTCAGGAGAGAACCTAGTGACGAAAACACTTGCCACACTAATGCTCTTAATAAATCCATACTGTTAACTAGGGATTAAATCTATATACAATCTATATATACTTCCATAACCATATAAGCTATTAATTTATATCTGTATAAGCTGTTAATTTAGGCTATCTGAATCTTGTTTAATTAATATAGTTTGTTTTGCTATATTTTAAGTAAGCTATTGGACATACTCTGTTTATTCTCGTAGAACCCAGCGTTATACGCTGCTTTAAGCAGGGGTTTATAAAATAAATACACTTTGACTTTGACCATTTATGGCTATGACTTACCTTCGATATTTTTATAGCCTGTGTTGCTAACGAATCAAGTACAAATAGACAAATCGGGCCTGCACCTTGAATTAGCTTGTTGGATGGAAAATCTGTTGGTATATCCTAAAATTTAACAGTAAATCAGTCATTTGTTGCATCATTTGAAAAAAAAAATATACATAATAAGGCAACCTACTATTTCCTGCAGAATTCTAATAATGTTGGAAATTGTCTCATTAGGATCGTCGAACTCTTGTGGCTGCTCAAAAGTCTTCCCTAACTTCCGAATAAGCCAGGCAGACAAAGATGTAAACATGAAAAACTGTTCACCAGGATTTGATGGCTTTACAAAATAAAACTTGCTGAGAGGCTTCATTTTCATCTCACGAAGCAATTGCTTCTCGTAGCTGAGCAACTTCAACTTTTCCAACAGGTCATCTGCTTGAAATGTAGTTACCGGTAAAATATTAGCCTGTTCCTTTTCTAATGCTGCTTGAAATTCACTTAGCATCCTTTAATTAATATTATTTCCTTCTGTATTTATAATAAAAAGATTTTAAATTCACTATTCGGTCCCGATAGCAGCACGTGATTATTTTATTATTTTTATTGTATATAGCTGTTGTTGCCTAGGCGCCAAAAGTACATTTCGAAAGCTTGTATCCAAGAAACGAATCCAAGCTCAGAACTTGAAGTTTTAGAGTGTCCGAATGAGGGCGCCAGACGGAAATACACGTCTTTATATATAGAAGATAGGTATTCCCAATAAAATTTTGACACATGCTGATAGTCTGTGACGTAATTCTGTGACTATTGTATACATTTTTATAGGAAAGACAGGGAGAGGAGAGAAAGTATTGTGTTCTCTGTACTGTGCTTTCCTATATATTTTCACAATAATTGGTCACTAATGGCGGAACGTGGTTCGTAACATCAATCGCAAACTATACTAGACGTAGATCCAATTCGCAGATTCCGTTTTTGATGTCAAATACGTCAATAATTACAACAATCTTATTAATCGCTGTTATACTACTTAGAACCTACACTACTCTGTAAACATGTCTTATTACCTAGTCGCTATACCCAACGCTTGTTTGCGTGGCGCATATGCCGGGGTTTGTAATAAATAAACTTTGAATTTGAATTTGAATAAAGGAACACCCCAGAGCGCTATAGCTTTGATACTACTCGTAATCGCGCCATCTAAGTTCGGCGGAGTTTTTATACTACGATACCCTGGCGCCCTCATTCGTACAAGTTTTAATTGTCAATACATATTCAAACCACCGACACTGGCGCCCTCATTCTGTCAAATGTCTCCTTTCCCAATACTTTTTTCAGAGTCAGTCAGAGAGTATAAATCTTAGCTATTCACCAACCTATTTAATTGAAATTAGTTTCAGAACTCCCGTGCATTATAACCCTCTCTTACAAGAGTACTAAAACAAAAATTAAATTTGTAGTAGTTTCGAAATTGTTTAAGAGTTCAGAAGTAAGGAATAGATGGCACTAGTAGCAAGTTGTGTCAATAAGAGTATTGTAAGGACGGGACAGAGGAAGAAGAAGAAGAAGTAGAGTGTCCATGATAAAGTGATGTTTAATAAAAGTGCAGAGAGAAAGAAATTTGTTTAATTCCGGGCCATCCTACAAATTTCAGAAGTGGGATACTGTGAGGATATTAAGTAGTGTTGTTTTGTGCACGATTTGATAAAATTTATGAAACTTTATGCATATTGGGCGCACTAAACTCAATTATGGTGAATAAGTTGATAACTAAAAAACAATTACAGTCGGAGTTGAAAAAACTTAATTTGTCAACAATGGGTAAAAAGGCGGATTTGTTGGAGCGATTGTCTTTAGCGAAAGATAATAACTCTGACAATGGTGAGGATGATGTTACATGTATTGCTTCATCCCCCAAGGGAAATGTATATACATCCACACCAAAAGGTGAATTTGAGGTTAAGGAGAAATACCTTTTACAAAAGGAGCTTGAGTTGGTTAAACGTGAAAACGAGTTCTTAAAAAATTTAAGTACTGCTGGAGAGGTACAAGTAGAGGAAAAAATCTTACATCCAGTAGAGGCGGATGAAATCATCCCTGTTTTTGATCCTGGTAAAGATCTATCTTTATACAAATGGTTGAGCCGACTTGAAGAAATTGGTCGTGTTTATAAGTGGAAGGAGAGCACCTTACTCCATTACGCGTGCTTACGTCTTCGAGGAAGTGCTAAAGTTTGGTACTTTGGTCAGGAAGGATTGAGTACATGGGAGTCATTTAAGTCAACAATTGTTAAAACATTCCCACCCTTCGGTGACGATTACGACATACATGCTGCTCTTATTAGTCGAAAAAAGAGATCAGACGAGTCTTATGAGGACTATGTTTTTGCCATGCAGAACATAGCTAGAGGAAATTTGTTAAATAACAAGTCACTCATCAAATACGTCATTAAAGGTATTCGTGATATATCTGTGCAACAAATTCTTTCTTTACAGAATCTGAACACCGTTGAGGAGATATTACCATTGCTTCAGCGTTATGACAAGCTAAAGCAAGTAAATGTGGTAACGGAGAGTAAACAGTCAGGCGCATCCTTGACACCTGATGTTCGACGTGCTGCTAAACATCCTGTTATTAGATGCTACAACTGTAATACAGTAGGGCATACTGTGGCTGCTTGTTCCAAGCCAAAAAGGAATAGAGGTTCCTGTTACAATTGTGGAAGTCTTAGTCACCTTATAAAAGACTGTCCAGGAAATTCATCAACAATTAGGAAGTATAACCAAGTAAGTTGTGTTACGTCATTTAGAGATAAGGAACAAGATTGTGAGTCGCAGAATAAAAATTTAATATTAGGTGATAAAGGCAGATACAACCATAATTTCTCTAATGGAAATTTAATAAAAATTGTTTGTAAATTCAGAGACCAAACATTAGATGTTGATCTTAATTTCAATTTAAAGGGTATAATAGATACGGGAAGTCCAATCAGTATTATAAAAAAAGGTTTTGTACCGGATTTTGCTATTGCCGATTGCAATAATGATCAGAATTTCGTTGGAATTAATAATACAAAACTACAAATAATTGGTTTATGTACAGTAGAAATTGATATTTATGATCAGAACTATTTTGTTACACTTTATGTGGTACCTGACAGTACTATGGAGTGTGCAGTAATTTTAGGACGTGACCTTTTAAAGTTATGTGGAGCAAAACTTTCGGTAGGAAATCGTACAGTTATTGACTACTTTGAATCAGAAAGTACTGAATTGTTAAATATTGGTGTTGGGAGCATATACTCCGAGGTACAACCAAAAATTAATTTGAATGAGAATTTACTTGAAGCTGATAAGCAAAATTTTATTGAAAATTTTATGAATAATTATTATGTGGCACCCAAGCCTAAGTTTCCTGAAATTATAACCAAAATGAATTTGCGTCTTACAAGTGATAAGCAAATTGTTTCTGTTCCGAGACGTCTGTCATTTTCTGACAAAGAGAAGGTTAGAGTAATTATTGATAATTTGTTAAAGGAAAATATTATCAGACTTAGTGAATCTCCTTATTCGTCCCCTATCGTGTTAGTTAGGAAAAAGACTGGTGACGTACGCATGTGCGTAGATTTTAGGTCATTGAATAAAATCACTGAACGTGATAATTACCCTTTACCACTGATAGAGGATTTAATTGATCAATTACGGGAGAAACATTTCTTTAGCAGTCTTGATTTAAAAAATGGTTTCCACCATGTTTTCATGGAGGAAGAATCTATTAAATATACTGGGTTTGTCACACCAATGGGACAATTTGAGTACGTGAAGATGCCTTTCGGACTTAGAAATGCACCTTCTGTGTTTCAACGTTTCATTCACAAAATTTTTAGGAATTTGATAGTTAAGAACAAAGTTCAGATTTATTTAGATGATATTTTGATTGCCACGGAGAGCGTTGCAGAACATTTACAGATACTATTAGAAGTGTTTACATTGTTAGTAAAAAACAAATTAGAATTAAGATTAGATAAGTGTAAATTTTTGTATAACGAAATAGACTACTTAGGTTATACAATCTCTAAAACTGGTATTAAGCCAAATCCAGAAAAATTAAACGCGGTTAAGAATTTTAGTGAGCCTAAAAATTTAAGAGAACTTCGTAGTTTTTTAGGTCTGTGTGCTTACTTTCGTAAGTTCATTAGGGACTTTTCATTGTTAAGTAAACCGCTTTATGATCTTGTTAAGAAAGATTCCGAATTTACGTTTGATAAAAAACAACAGGATTGTTTTGCTTTGCTTAAGGATAAACTTACACAAGCACCAGTGCTATGTATTTATTCCCCTGCAAGTTACACAGAGCTTCATTGTGATGCGAGTTCACAAGGGTTCGGTTCCATCCTGCTTCAAAGGAAGGAGGACGGCCTTATGCATCCGGTCTTATATTTTTCAAAAAGAACCACAGACTGTGAATCTCGGTATCACAGTTATGAATTAGAAACACTCGCGATTATTTACGCGCTTCGAAGATTTCGAATATATTTGCAAGGTGTGAAGTTTAAAATAGTCACTGATTGTAATTCATTAGCTTTAACGATGAACAAAAAATTAATAAATCCTCGAATAAATCGATGGGTTTTAGAACTTCAGGACTATGACTATGAGATCGAGCATCGTTCTGGTAGTCGCATGCAACATGTTGACTCTCTGAGTCGCTGTCACAACATTTTAATTTTAGAAGAATGCCCGTTTGAACAGCAATTGGCAGTATGTCAAACTAAAGATCAAACTATAAAATCATTACGAGAAGAATTACGTCATAGTGAGCATTCATTTTATGAATTACGTAATGGATTGCTTTACCGAAAATCAGGTAAAGGCAAATTGCAATTTTACGTTCCCGAAACAATGCGTATTCACATTTTAAGAAATAGTCATGACTTACACTCGCATGTTGGAGCTGGAAAAGTGTGTGAGATAATTAAGCAAAGTTATTGGTTTCCCAATATGAAACAGATAGTTGAAGACTATGTTTCTAATTGCCTTACTTGTATTTCTTATAATGTTCCTTCTGGGAAAAAGGAAGGGTTTCTATTCAATATTCCAAAAGGAAGGCAACCATTTAAGGTAATACATATTGATCATTTAGGACCGTTGGAAGAAACTCCGCGGAAAAGCAAACATGTTTTGGTTGTCATTGATGGTTTTACAAAATTTGTCAAATTCTATTCTACCAAAACCACAAATACTAATGAAGTAATTAAAGCTTTGAAATTATATTTTAATTCATTTAGCGTACCAGAAACTATTATTTCTGACAGAGGAACCGCATTTAGTTCAAATGCATTTAAAACTTTTGCGAAAAAGTTTGCTGTTAAGCATATTATGGTAGCGTCCGGTTCCCCGAAGTCAAACGGCCAAGTTGAACGTGTCAATAGAGATTTAGTCCCTATGCTGGCTAAATTAACAAGTGAAAATAGACATTGGGATAGTGTTTTGTATAAGATTGAATACACTATTAATAACACTGTAAATAGGTCCATTGGAACTACACCTAGCGAAATGCTATTTGGTGTACGGCAATGTAATACTGTGATCGATAGAGTTAAGGATTTCATTGAAAATGATATTAACAAGTCAGAGCGAGACTTGAATAAGATTAGATCTGATGCAATAATTAAAATTAATAAAAGCCAAAGTTACAATAAGGCATATTTTGATAAAAAAAGAAAAGTAGCTAAAGTTTATAGCAAAGGTGACTTAGTTTTTGTAACTAATGTAGATAGTACTCCAGGAGTATGTAAAAAATTGATACCAAAGTATAAAGGACCATACGTAATAAAAAAGTCTTTAGGTAATGATCGTTATGTCATAGCCGATGTGGATGATAACCGCATCACACAGAAACCATTTGAGGGTATTTATGACGTGTCCAGAATTAAGCCATATTTGAGGTTGAATTAGTATATACCTATACGTTATTTTATGTTAATATTGTTTCATGAAGGTAAGACGAGAATTATTTACGAAATTATTGCGTGTTGAATTTTGTTTTTTTTTATGTGTATCAAAATGCTTAGTCTCTGAAGTAAGTAGACCGTACCACCAGTTAAAATTAAAATTTAAAATAAATAAATATATAGTACACGTTTGAATTAACAAAATGCTAAATTCAAAATTTCATTTGTTATGTCTTTAATTATGTGAGACCTATGTGAGCAACAGCTAAATCTTAGTACTTATTTGATTATGTTAAAGTAAAACGTAAACTTATGAGAGAAATATGTCCATTTATGCTTTTAAGTAATGTATGTGTTTACATTTATGTCATTTACGATTGCAATGACTTATGTGCAATTTATGTATTTATGTTTATGTTATTATGTAAAACTGCTTATGTATTCATATATGTGTATAAATTATGTTTACCAATATGGATGACATCTCTCATGGATTGTCAAAGTTATGTTATTTACTATTATGCGATTTGAGCTGTTATGTGAACATATGCGTTAGCAACAATAAGGCTCTAGTTTATGTCAGAGAGAGCTATGAAGTCGATGATTAAGATTTTGTCCAATTAGTTATGTTATGAAAAGTCAAGTCAAGAACTTTCTTTGTTTAAGTTAAATGTAAAACAGCTGCACCGTTTTGAAGCCAATCGAGTCGATTAGTTGTCAGAATGGCCGAGTTGTAGTAGTTTCGAAATTGTTTAAGAGTTCAGAAGTAAGGAATAGATGGCACTAGTAGCAAGTTGTGTCAATAAGAGTATTGTAAGGACGGGACAGAGGAAGAAGAAGAAGAAGTAGAGTGTCCATGATAAAGTGATGTTTAATAAAAGTGCAGAGAGAAAGAAATTTGTTTAATTCCGGGCCATCCTACAAATTTCAATTAAAATTTCCAAAAATCTTAACATTTTTCGTGTAATTCTTATTTATATTTCTACTATTAATTAAAGAGAAAAAATTGTAATTTATTCAGCTGTTCTTGTTTTTCGAATCATTTTATTTTCTTTCAATTGGCAACACGGAGTACGAACGAAATGTCTAAATTCAAACTTCAAATGTGAACGACTTTCAGTTGACAATAAATGAACTTGCAATAAACAATGGATTTAAGTACATCTTTTAGTTTATTTACACTTGAAGAGCTGCAAAAGGAGTATTCAAAAATTCTAACTAAATATCACGATCTTAAAAGTGCAAACGATGAAAATAATCAACAAATTTATGAATTGAAGAGGAACATCCAAACAGCTTCAGCTGCAGAGGCATATTTATCCCAAGAGCTTGAACTTGTTTTATCCACGCAATCTATGGAGATTGAAAAATGTAAACAAAACTTTGCAAATGAAATTGATGATTTGAAAAACAAGTATGCAGAGCTTACCTCATTGAACCAATCCCTTGAGCAAAATGTAGACGATCTAAAAACCGAAAATGTTTTCCTTAAGCATAAAATCGATGTTTTAGAAGCTCCAAAATCTCCACGTACTTTTATTTCTTCAAGTTCAGAAAGAGAACTACAGTTGGAGGATGAAAACTTGGAACTGACAGTCAAAATTGATCAGTTTGAAGAGAAGCTTAATCAGTCAACAATCCTGTTAGCGGAAAAGGAGGTAGGTGCAATGTTTTGTATTTCGTTTGCTTTTCTAATGTGATTTATTTTAGTGTGAGATTGAAATATTGAAAGAAGAAGTTCAATGTTTAAAAGAAAATTTGCAATCAAAACTGGAGGAACTTGAAGAAAAGACTAGTGTTTTGGAAAGCACACAGGAGCGTATGATTGAAATGAATGCAGAATTGGCCGCTCTTAAGTCCCAGCCGGAAAATCAAAGTATAATATTTATTTGCTGCCGCACTTATTCCATTTGTATTATCCGAAAGATTCAGTTCTGTATTTTAGAATAGAATAGAAAACCATCTAACGTCAGCTGACGCTTCTTTACAACGTTAGGTAAAAGATAGTTAGAATTATCAATAGTGTACAACATTGGTTAGAAAACAACAAAAGCGCAAATTGCAGCAGAAATAATATTAGTACTACAGATTATGATCAGAAAGTCAAATATAAGATAGCTTAAAGTAGAACATAACAGCGAAATCACAAAATACAATAAAATAAAGTAAAATATACTAAGATTTGAGACAGTAACAGTTGGTGTTAACACTGCAACGGAATCTGTGATTTCCCGGCTCTTCTTCCCAACAAACCAGTAGGATAGAAGAGTACGAGAATGGCAGATTCGGTGGCAGTGTTAACAGAAACTCGCAGAAAAGAATTCACTATAAAAAATTAAGCTTTAAGTACAACATTAAAGACTAACCCTGAAAAAGTATTGAAGTATTAAAGACACCAGATTTATGAAGTATAGAATAGAAGTAGGAGTAGGTACAAAGCAGCATCACTAATTAAAAAGCTAGGCGGATAAAGATTATGAGCAAGAAGAAAAACAGTGTAATGGAATGGAGCAACACGAAGTAAGGAGCCAGAGTTTAAGCTACGTTATAACATTACAGTGCTTGGTGACTTATACATCAGTTATATGAAATTATTGGTTGGAACAGACTATCTATAATTGGAACAGAATTGCTCGGTGAACTAGCAAGGAAGTGGAAGATTATGGGAAGAAGAGAATTATATATGGCGGCGGAAAAAAATGTGAACAGAGGTGAAATGAGACAGACAAAGTCAGGTGACCATAACTACAGATCTGGACGGTATAATAACCATTTAACTTTAAAATATAAAAATAAACCCAAAACTAAGTGCGGACTAGCAGAATAAGTATTTAAATTGGAGTTATTGAATTAGACATAACAATTAAACAATAAAAATTACGAGCTATAATAAGCGGAGTAGACATGATGGATTCCAGCAGAGAGTTCCAAAGACAGATTCTCTGACCAAATATGCCATTGGACCCAAATCTTGTGCGCGTTCGGTGAAGGACTAGTCTGGTCTGTAGTTGCTGCGATTGCTCAATGAGAGCATTTGACTGATATATGCAGAGAGTGAGCTCCACCTATCTTTGTGGACAGGACTCTGGGCTCATGGAGTTTTGTGAGGGGCTCTGGCATGAACAGATGTAACTGCGGTGAGACGTGTGAGCGTGCCATCTTAATCGATAAACGTATCGCAACACACAGGCTTTGAGTGCTCTGTTAAGCTTGGCGATTTCTATGGTATGCAGAGGATACATTGCAGTGTAAAGACGAAGGCCCAATGTACTCGTCGCGTATGTACTCTTAAAATTTATTTATAAAAAGAAATAGTGATAGAAAAGCTTGAGTTATTAATTAAAAGTAAAATAATGGATATCTCAGAATTATTAGATGTGGCAGTTCTTGCACTTGCACCTTACGAAGCATATAAACAATTTAAAATCAATCAAAAGAACTATCAAAGCGTCTGTCGCGCGTTAAAAGTAGAAAATTGCTCAACTTCGCGTCGAATCCAGCAAGCGCGGCAGCCATTTGGCCAGCACGAACTTAAACGCGTATGTTTTATTGAACTGTCAAAGCGACGCGACGTCTGCCGCGTTCATTGGGTTTTCGCAATAAGCGTAGAAGAAGTGCGGCATGATGAGGGATGATATCAGGGATTGTCTGATAGCCTAGTGCAGATGATTCACAAGATTTTTTGTGAATTGAGTTGGTGTAGAAATAAAACCACAATCCTTTCAATTATGCTTAAAATTTATTTTGCCTAGATGAGCAACTAACTAACAAGTGAACATAAAATCTATGCACCCAGTGATGCAAGTTGAAAAAAAGACTAACTGGTTAACATCGAGATGAGATAAAATTGTATCGAGCAATGTAAGCAAATAAAGAGAGCTGATAATTTTCTGTATATATATAATCAACTGGTTGATTCCGGAATTCTAGAGTACCGTTACATTTTTTTTTTTTTTTTTTTTTTTTTTTATAAAAAAATCTAAAGCCAACATATGTACATATAAATGTATAATAGCAATACGATTATCGATATCAATATAAATTAATTTGTTTGGATTTTGATTGTAATTAGAAAATTCTTACCAAATTATTACGTAGACAATTTTATGACTGAGATGCAACATGCCGCCGCCTTTGAAAGAATAACTTTCAATCATCTCTGGGTTCCATCGGCAAGGAACACACCTTTTGTATGCTGCTTTTGATGACACCGCTTTTTGTGTTTACTAACACCACTCTAACTCGATCGTCAGCACCAAGATAAATTGCTGTAATTCGACCAAGAAGCCATTGTTGGGAAAGCAATCCTTCATCAACCACTAAGACTAGAGGTCCCTTATCGATGTTTGGCGATGGAGTAGTCCACTTTGTTCGTTGCAGCTGCAGAATGTATTCTCGAGACAAATGAGTCCAAAAATGGGGCTCCAATTAAGAAATACCCAGGGGTCAGAGCTTCTAGGTCTGTTTGATCTGATGAAAGTCGCGTTAAGGGACGAGAATTAATTAGTGTAGTGGAAAGCTCTTCAAAAGTCAATGAAGCTTTACTTATTGCTCGAACAAGATTACATTTTGCGACTTTTACAACACCCTCCCACAATTCCCCAAAGCGTGGAATGCGGGGCGGAATAAAATGGAAATTTATGCCATCTTCTGAACACAAATTAGTAATCTGCTCTTGTATTTGCTTAGAGTTGAACTCTTTGTGAAGCTTCTTCCACCAACAAAATTAGTCGCATTATCGCAGTAAAGATTCTTACAAAGGCCTCTGCGAGCGAAGAATCTCTTCAGGCCCGCAATGAAGGCTTCAGAGTTTAAGTCCGTTACAGCTTCTAAATTCACTGCTTTGGTTGCAAAGCAAACAAATAGAGCGACGTAGGCCGTATGGGGACGCTTCCCTCGCAGTTTGTAATGAGCCCACATTGGTCCACAGTAATCAACACCACAGTTGAAAATGGACAAGCTGGCTAAATGCAGTGCGACGGCAGGCCTCCCATTATCTGATACAAACTGGAAGGCTTCAGCGAAAGCACTGGATACATCTGTGAACTACTTTCCGAGCCATACTTCTTCCATTGATAAGCCAGAATCTTTGACGAACGAGTGCCAAGAACGCCTGTGGTCCTGCATGGAAATTCGTCTTATGGTAATACATGAAAAGAGAATAAACAAAGGGATGTTTATTTGGGAGGAGGTTGGGATGTTTGGTTGCCGAGGGTACGTCTGCATTCTGCAGACGCCCTCCTACTCTAATGAGTTTGCATGAAGTGTTACCATCAAGGAATGGGTTCAAACTTTTGATGCAACTCTGAGGGCTTATCTTCGATGTTTTTTCTGAACTACGAATATTTGTTGAGTATTCTTGATTTTGAATAGTCCATAATATCTTTATTAAAGCAGCATCTAGTTCATCTGCTGTTAATGGTCCAGTTATTTGATTTTTCTTGCATTAGTCGATATTCCTCTTCTTCTGCCAGCTGATTTAGGCAACGAGTAGCAAGGAATGGAGCAGCAGAGGTTCCATAGGTAACATTTCTGGTATCTTACTCAATCTACGTTCTGGGGAATGGTTTTTGGGCTATTTGGTAAGAATCACCCAGAAGCGAAGGATCGTTTTTCAATGCGAATTTTACAAAAAAAGCGTCCTGATGATAAGCATGTAAAATTTTTCTTAAAATGAGCTTCACAATTGATATGCTCCTGAGTCATCTTTACGTTGGCTTATCCAATGTCTTCTATCGACAAACATTTTTGTAGCAATTTGTTTAACGACTCCGATGCTGAGTCTTCTTTTACTTCTTTTACTTGTGTTCGCACGAGGTTTATCGACTTCTCCACCCACTATTCAACCTAATAAAGTTTTCTGCAATAGAGGTAAACCATGGCCAAGCTTGATTTGACCTACTGCCATAACATCGAAGAGGATTGCAGCACCAATTAACAAATCAATTTTTTTCGGTTCGTAAAATAAGGGGTCAGCAAGCTTCAAATTTTCAGGGATATTCCAGTCTTGAGTGTTAATAAGATAATGTGGATGAGGCACAGTGATCGAAGGAAGAATCCAAAAATCTAAGTGAGCGGAAAAACTGTTCAGCCTTTGATTCGACAGCGGTTAAAGTTCTACCTTTTATTTTTGCTGTAATTTGCCCGATACTATTGACTTCATTTTCTGCTATCGTTCTTTTCAAACCCACTTGTTGAGACATCTCTTCGGTGATAAAATTAAATTGTGAAGCAGAATCTAGAATGGCTCGACAGAGTACACAACATCCTGAATTATCCTTCAACTCGACTAATTGCCTAACGAATTCAAGGCACGCAACTGACCATTCACAGAGTCCACCAAATCACGTAACTGTATGGTGGATCCATGGCTTACTCTGGGCAAATCAAACAACTCTTTTACATGTGCTTGAAAAATAATACATTAAGTAACGTTCTTTAAAATTTTTATAACTTTGAATTTTTATCCGATATTTCTAAGGCATGAATGGTACAAAGGAGTCGTTCACCCAAACAAGATCTTAAGCGCTGACATTTTTCTTTAGCAGTCAGGTGTATATTGAGGATAACCTCAATAGCCCGAGTGCTGGTATACTTCAAAGCGCCGCTTGCACTGAGTAGGCATAAACTTTAAGTCTTTTACAATATCTTACGATGATTGGGATACTTCATTGCTTTCCACCATACCACAGAGCCATAGGCCAACATGGGTCGGATGACACTAGTGTATATCCATAGGATCATCCGCGATTTGAATTCCCACTTTATCGCTATAGTTCTGCGGCACATTGCGAAAGCTCTAACAGATTTGTTAGCTCTGTCCTCAGGGTGTGGTTTTCAGCTCAGCTTTTTGTCTAGTATAATGCTTAGATATTTCACCCTGTCCTTAAGGCAGGTTCAATCTTGGGATGTTCCTTTTTTTTGTAAAAAGGCATAGGTCGGTTTTCGAAGGATTAATGCACAGTCCGAAATCTGTAACCCAGTCTGTGACTAGTCGGATCGCGTTATGTATCAGTCCACAGAGCTCCGATTCATATCTTTCGGTGACTAAGATCACCAGGTCGTCTGCGTAACATACAGTTTTTGTACCCAACCGGGTGAGCGTTAGCAAGAGATCGTCCACAATGATCATCCGCAATAAAGGTGGTAGGATAGCTTCTTGTGGGTTGTCCCTGTGAACTTTTTTTTACTCTACTTACCCCACCCAGATCGGCGAAGACGGTTCTATTCTTCAACATGTGTGCAATCCAGTATTTTAGGGACTGGTTCACGCCATGTTTTGTTAGCATTTCAGTAAACTTATGTAGAAGAACATTATTAAAAGCTCCTTCTACATCGATGAAAACAGCTAGCGTAGATTGTTTAAAGTGGAAGCCATTTTCAATTGAGTGTATGACCTAATGAAGGGCCTTCTCAACGGACCCCCTTTAAGTACGAGTGTTGATTTTGTGACAACCTGCTTCTGGGAATGGAGCGCCGCAGTTCACAATTGCGGATGCGTTCTAATGTTTCCAGTAGGAAGGAAGTCAGACTTATCGAAAGGCTTCTGCTCGCAGAGAACCTTCATCGGGACCGTCAGGGAAGTGCTCGCTAAGTAAGATTTCCAGGGATTCCCCGAGCGAGGCTGCTCGAACCCCATCACTGTTGACGAGTAGCTCGGCTTGACTGGGAGTCTTGGATAGAAATCTTTTGAGCCTTGACGACTCAAAGGACTTGACCAGCGCCGTGGTAATTTCTTCAACTCCTCTATCTATGTCTGCACTCGAGGATAAGTGTATGACAGAGAACCTCTCTGTAAGCGAGTGGTTAAAGTCCTGCCAATGGGTTTTGTTAGGATTTCTGTAGGTCACCGCGGTTTCAATTGTCATATCTAACTCAAAACGTATGTAACAGTGGTCGAAGAGTGAAACCTCTATCGAAACCCTCCAGTTCAGAGCATACGGCGTCAGATGGCTGGTTGCCTCCCATTTCGGAATTCAGTTGACTGTTCAATTACGGCTCAAACAATGATGAATTGGGTTGACTCCCTGGATAAAGCTAATATGTTTACTTTAATATTCGCTTCTGACTTTCCTTCTACCCTTTTTACAGAAGCTAATGCACATCCTTAGGAGAGATTAGTTCAAGCTCTTTAAGGGGCTAAACGTCTCCAAAGTATTTCGCCCCTGCTACTCAAGTGCTGCGCTTCTTCTTTACCCAAACCTCTACTATTTCACCTGTTCTATTCGACAGAAGTCTTTCCTTCGTCAAGTAAACTTGCACATGTTCAGCCAATACCCAAAAAAGGAAAAGCATGCGAACTCACAAATTAGAGATCAATTGCAGTTACTTCGATTCTTTCGAAGGTTTTTGAAACATTCATCAACACCCAATTGATAAAATATCTAGAGACTAATCACTTTATTAGCGATCGCCAACACGGCTTTCGTGCTGACCGCTCTACTAAAGATTTACTAACATTCCTCACTGATCGTTGGAATCAATGTCTCCATAATGTTTTTAGTAAATCTAAAATCATCGCATTAGATTTTTCGAAGGTCTTCGATAGAGTTTGGCATTCTGCTTTTTTAGCTAAACTTCAGGCATTCGGTCTAAACCCTTTTTTCTTAAGACAGATTGAAAGTTTTCTCTTCCTCCGTTCAATTCAAGTTACTACTTCTGAGCGTTTTATAATCCATACCGGTGTACTGCAGGGCTCTGTTCTCTCTCCTACTCTCTTTCTCATTTTAATAATGATCTGCTAGCTCTCACTTTCAATCCTATTCATAGTACTGTTACTGTAGACGGCAACAATTCCCGCTTGCGGCACAATGAATCGAGTTTTATTTAACGCCTCCAAAACGCAATGTTGTCTGCTATCACTCCAATACCTGCTTAACCTACTTCCGTGAAATATCCAACAATCTTAGTTAATCCGATCACATTTTTACTATTTTCAAAAACGTATGAAATGCCTGGGCTTCTTGCAAAGATGCAAGAAATATTTTACTCCATCAGACTTGGCGGAAATCTGTAAGTCTCATATCAGGTCTATATTAGAATATAATTCCCATATTTGGGCAGGGCCTGTACACACCGCATTCTCCACTTTTGATAAAGTCCGAAAGAAGGCCTTCCGGCTTAATAACGATGACATATCAATAGCAACTATTGATCCCCTAGAGCACCGGCGTAATTGCGGATTATCGCTAATTCTATGGCTATTGCTCTGATTAAATCTCTAGCTTGATCCCTTGTAAAATTATTTCCATACACATCACACGAGCTGTAACCCGCGCTCACCCTCATACCACATAGCCACAATCATTCTAGAGTAATGAACGCCGTCACCTCATTGGCTCAACCCAATAATCCTCAGTTCCGCACTCCTACCTCCTTTCCTGCCAAGACTGTGCTACCCTGAGCTTTGGCAACATCATATAAAAAAAAACCGAGGTCCTGATGGTTTCTCACCTCTGCGCAAGTATTTTACTTGTCTTATTCGATAGGAAACACGTTCACTCTATATTTCAAAAATAGGAGAGAGTGGCGATTCCTCTAATTATCAGCTTATTTCAATCACTTCAATTCTTTCGAAGGTCTTTAAATCTATCATTAACTCGAAATTAATGAGGTATCTAGAAACTTGTTAGCTCATCAACTATTGGCAATATGGCTTCTGATCTGAACGGTCAGAGTTAGAATGCTTACTTTTCCTTTTTGATGTAACTTTAATCTCCACAATTATGTTGAGGATAAAATTGTTGCTCTAGATACATCAAACGCCTTTGATAGAGTCGTGCACCCAGCCCTTCAAGCCAAACTTAAAGCACTTGATCTCTCCCCTCCTCTTTTGTTATGTATCTGATCGTCTAATACGTGTTGTATTATATGGCGTTATAAATGCCCATGTGCTCCAGGGCTTTATTATCTTTCTTAACTTCGTTAATGTTCTTCTTTCCCTTACATTCAATCCCATCCATAGTTTTGCTGATTATCAAGGGTATTGAATTCGCGTATACTTCTTTGACACTCTTGCCGGCTCTAGAGAGAATGCCGCATGAATCAATCGAAATTGCATGATTCGATAATTAAATAACGACCTGCACGAGATCCTCGCCTGGAACTGAGTGAATCGCGTCGAATTCAATGCATCTAAGTACGCTGTCTCATCTCTTTAAAACAACTTCATCATTTTACCTCTCCCGTTATTTTGCTGAAGCATTGATTTCCGATACACCATCACTAATCATTCTTGGCGTTGAATTTTTTCATACTGCACGATAATTAAAAGAAAGCATCCATAAAATAGTTATAATAAGATCTCGTTTTGCTTTGCACTCTATTTTCTTTAGTTAGTTCTTAACATTATTTTAACATTTCGCTTTTTAATATTCTTTATCTTCTTCTTTTGTATATGCAAATTTGGGGTGTATGACATGTCCCCTAAAGACCTTTGCCAAAAGGACGTTTACCCTAAAAACGTATTACAAAAAGTTCATTTTACAAAAGCACATTTTGAAAAAGTGATCTTTCCCAATTAAGACAAAAAGTCGTTTGCCAAAAAGTTCTTTGCCAAAACGACCTTTCGTAAGTATGGCACAACTATGTTGCCTGAAATGAGGCGCGCATCTAAGTCGCGTTACTGAGGTTGATAGAAAAAATACAAGATCAGTCGGAGATGTTAAGGGGGTAGGCCTACCTGCAGTTTTCAAAAAATCGATTTTTTTCCATAATCTGAAAGTACAACTATTCAAGATTATTGTGTAAAAATATTAAGTTGATTTGATAAAATAAATTGAAGTGTACCACCTCGTTTCCAAGCAGAATAGCGCGACGTTGGTATTCTATTCAATATTCACATGCGCGTTGTGAATTCGCGTGCGAGTTCTTACAGATCCCTTCATACTCTCGTAAACTTTACTGTTCGCGTGTGAAACGGAATTATAAACTTTAAATGATTATGTCGAAACAAGGTTTTCAAAATCGGTGACAATGATAACTCGAGAACGAAATGTCCGATTTAGCTGCAGTTTGTTTTATTATATTTTAAACTATTTTCTTCAGTTCTGGATCGTGGATTTTTCATTTTTGAAATAATTCGATTTTTCATAGCCGATCAAACACCGTTTTTTCGGTGAAAAATAAACACTTGAAGTTTACAAAGTCGTCATTGTGTTAAAAATTGTTTCTTTCCCAAAAGCCTCGGTCAAAAACTGCTCTTGGGTGTTATTAATAGAATCTCGTTGAATTTTTTGTTATCGGATGATTTTTCCACAGTCAGCAGTTGTCACCGGGAGTCACTTTGCAACAACATCGTCTTCAAAAAGCTGGTATCATGGGCGTAAAGTCATATATACAATATATGTATAAAAATTAGATTTTTCAATTCCACCGAACAATAAATAAATCCCATAAAAAAAGTTCACGAAAAAAAATCATGAAAATGCGCATTTTTTATCCCTGCAGGCCTACCCCCTTAAAAGGTAATCAATTACAACAACATCACTTCATATAAAAAACGAACCTTATTCTTTCTTTAGAATTTGGTACAATTACTCTTAATAACCGATTTGAAAGTACTCGACAGACTGCCTCACCTCAATCTTACATTTTAGCTTGACCAGAATTTTTTCAAATTACTTTAACTACTGGGAGCGGAAATTATAATTTTTAAGTGAAAACTAAGTGAACGCAACCTAAGCAAAAAAAACATAGCATTTCATAGAAACTGTGGGAAGATGATAAACTTAATTTTACCGGGCCATGGGTTTTTCCTTAAGTTGCATTTTAGGTATTTTCATTATATCTGCCGTCCTATTTTTATCTCTAATATTCTCGAGGTCAATATATGTAAATCGCGCGTGCCTCATTGCATTGCATGCAACATATTTGCATTTGTAGACACATACTTGCCTAAAACATATTTGCCATTTGTACAAGTTAAAATTTCGTTATAAAGTTAGATATCTTGAAATTTAAAATACAAGTATATTTCAAATTCATACAAATCATAATTATATTTTTAAAAGTACAGAGCCAAGAATGTAGGTAGACGTGTCATTAATATCTTATTTTAAGTTTAAATTTTTAGCTATAACAAATAAAACATCACATTCTTCATAGTCGAGTTATTTGCTCAGGATTCTTTTAATTCGCTGATCTTGTAAATCATTTGTTTTTTAGCTAGAGGTCCACCACAACCTTTTCAATTTCACCTTTAACGAAAGCAATTTATTTTTTTAACTCAGTAAGTTATATTTAGGTAATTATTAAATTCTTCAATGTTTGGTTGGTCCATTTGGTAATGATATTTTGAGAAATGTCCATTTGGTAATGATCTTTTGGTAAAGATCTTCATTTGGCAATCATCCTTTTGAGAAATGACTAGTTTTGGCAAGCAAACTTTCCGAAAATAAATTTGTTATCTCTTTCAATTGTAAGATAGTATGTTATATGAAAGCTTTCTGTTTACTATCTTTTTAACCTTTTAAATAAACAACTCTGCAATGGTCTATGAAATATTTCAGCCCATCCAATTTTGCGCTCCACTACAAGTCGTACATCAGACCTAGAATGGAATATAACTCCCATATCTATGTCGAGGCTTATAGCCACCGTCACAATGTCAGCAGCCGTTCGCCCCTTTATTGCTATATAAATGGTCAATGCTCTGATAAAATATCTAATATGAAACAGGAGCAGTCAACTATGCTCTGCCTTGCCTCGGGTTTACAGTCTGCGAAGGTTCAAGAGTTACATACATGTCCCCTAATATGCTGTGCTTTATTACCCAGTTTCTATCCAAACCATTTTGAATTTAAATTCCACGCTTTTATTAAGCAAAAGCTAATTGAATTAATTATTTCCTGAAAATTGTTTGCATTTTTTACTTACAGACCGAAAAGGAAATTCATTATTCGCTGAAGTTGATGATCAACGCCAAGCCATGAAAAGACTTCTAGCAGCACAAAAGAAAAATTATTTACACATGAAAAAAGTCTATAACGAAAGCGAGCAAGAAATACGAAGGTTAAAAAGAGAAAATTCAACTATACATAAAGAAATTCAAGCGTGTACTTCAATATTCTTAAGCGGTGAAAAACTGTATAAAGGTAAAGTAATAGTAACGTAGTTTTCAGACTTCTTACAAAAAATTACTTGTATTATAGATAAATTAAATGAAAGAATTTTGCAACTTTTAAAGCAAAATGATGTACTGGAGAAAAGATTAACTTGGACTCAGGAAAAACTCATAGAAATTTCAAACAATAAAGGAGTTGATTGGCTTGAGTCAATGCTAAATTTTTGCAGGTTAGTACTGTTTTGGCAGAGAGAAAGCGTTGTCTTTTAACCGGTCTTAAAAAGGAAGAAACAAGGATAGCTAAAACTTTTCTATTTTATTTGAATAAAACCTAAAAATCATTCATCTCCTCAATTTATTATTTGTTCGTAATTACAAGTAAAAAAAACTGAAAAAGTAGGCGATTGTAATGCAAAATCATCTATATAATAAGATAAAATTTTAAACGAAAATGCACAGTGGTGAATGAAATGTTGTATTTACAAGGTTTATAACGCTATTAGAAATTTTACAAGTTATATTCCTTGATACATAACCAAATGTTACCTCATTCCCCTTAATATACTGGAAGCTGTCAAAGCAAAAATTATGCAAATCATTTTGCATAATTGAAAAAATCTACGTCTTTGCAGCAGTATTTGGAACCGTTGTAATGGTATGGCATTGTGGTTCTCGTGAATGTGTACTTGAATATTGTCATTTAAAAAATTATTATCCTGTAACAAATATTTAAAAAAAAACAATTATTAATTGTTTCAATCAGTATGGCGGGCCATAAGCCCGGACAAAAAGGGATGGCTACTGCCATGTTTATTTTCATGGACTACAAAAGAATGTAAAGAGTTTTTGTGTAATAATTCGTTTGAATACCGTAATTTTTCCGACAAGTTTAATTAATTAGCCTGTAATTACGCCGCGCCGGCCAGCCCTAAAATTGATTTTAGTTTCTTAAATCACCTAATTCAACTCTTTAAGGGTCGTCATACATGCAACAAATGACTTGGATTTTTCTGTGATCAGCTCCCAGTCTATGAATGCTGGAGTATAAAATCAAACTCAGCTATGTTTTAAGTAGGCGTACGACAGCATCGGCTGAAAAGGTTGTGTATATTTGTCGAGGTACCGTTGCGGGGGCTCCACTGCAATGGCACACATAATGGGTAATACCACAAAACAGTTCGTATTCACCCAAGATCTGATAAAGAGCAATACACAATCCTGAGATCATAGAAATGGTAACAAAGCTGGTCGGATTTGTTCGCAAATTAAAATTTCAAATCAACGCAGAAACAACGCCAATAGCTCCCACCGTACACTGTTGTGCGATAGCCTTCAGGATCTCCCAGTTAATAATTCTCGATCTTTTTCCTACTCTACGGGCTCCTTTTAAGTACAACCCAACCTAAAGAAAGTTTGCAACTGGCGGGTTTTGAATTGGGTAACGTTTCACATCACGGACCACAGACCATATGCATGCAGATGGAGAATTGGGCGGATAGCTCAGTTCAGAATTTATTTAATATATAATTATTCCCATCTGTTCACATCCCTTAGATATCGTTTGATAGTTCGTGATTTCTATACATCAGATGGTATTGTAAGCTGAGAGACTGTGAAAGAGCTATTCTCTCTTCAAAAGCAAAATATAACACGAATGGCTCCAAAAATTAACAGAAATGCACATAAAACCGCCATTATTTAAAATATGAAATTTTTATCCTGGCTTTCAGAATACCAAACTAGGTATCATAAAAAATTAGCAAAATACAACGTAATAACACTGGAAAATCGCAGAATCTAGTTAGATAGTACATTTTTAATGGTGAAGTATATATTCATGCATTAGTCTCTATCTTGTATTGATTTGAGCGTCCCTTCGCGCAACTCGAGATTTCAGGCTCTCTTCAGAGGACAGAACAAACATCAAAGAAAAATCACATATCAACAGAATTACGAAATCGTTCAATACAATATTTACCAAAATAGATGTCTTTAACACTAGTCCTCTAACCTTTAAAAAATTAATCATCGCGAGACCAGTTATTAACACCTATTCTTCATTTCTTGCTTTCTACTGCTTTGCCTTACCCCTTTCCTAACTCTTTAGCAGTATTGTTGAATTTTAGTCTTAATTTTTTCTGTTTTTTTTTTTTTATTTTCTAGTTTAAGTTCTTTCACGCTCTTTAGACTTATTAGATTATATTTTGTATATTTTCTTTTCTCTCCCTTTTCAGAAACGAGACACAAGAACTAAAGGCTCAATTACATAGCTGCCGTATGCAGAAAGGAATACTTGAGAGCAACTTTCGAAATTCACAACAGGAATTAGCTAAGTAAGTTCTTTGATTATTGAAACAAACAAAAAATATATAATGATTGATGAACATATTAACTTCTTAGATGGCGTTTTGAAGCTTTAAGATCTCGATGTATAATAATTGATAGAGAAAATCTTCTGGAAGAGAATGGTATAAAATATCCAAATGTAACATATCGTGACTTTAATATCAGTGAAAGCGAATGCCAAAAAGCAGCTCCCCGGATTGTAATTGACCATCATAATAAATCACCAAAAATTTCTAATGAAACATTTGTCGACATAAAACATGGAAAATTAACTGAAAATATAAACACTGAAAATGTAGAAAATACAAATTTCTTGGACACTGTTACCACAAGTTTAAAAATAACTGCGGCTGCGGTCAATGATGATTCAACAAATAAAAAGATAAACGAATTTTCGTGGAACTTGTTAAAAAATAATGATGAATATAGCAATATTCCAGGAAATTTACAAAAAGAAAATGAGATCGTGATCGCTGACATATCACCATCTAATGAAATTATAAAAAGAGAGGTAGAAAGAAATTTTCCTTTTTCAATATATGAAGACACCGCACAGCACCTGCCAACCGTAAAGTGTGCTGTTGCGTCTATCTCAGAAGATGTTTCCCGGAAACTCACGGAAATAGGGCATGCATCAGGTTTGTCACCGAGTGATGATATAAATAGTATACAAGCAAAAGAAAGTATGTTGCCCCCTGACACTAATTTTTATCAAATTTATCTGGATACTACGCAAAATTTACCAATTGCAAAAAAATGTTGTGCGAAAATTAAAGAAAATGAGGTCGAAGAAAATGAGAATAAGGAAAATTTGAATCAAAAAATACTTTTTTCAGACCAGGTAGAAAAAGCTAGTGCTACTAATGATGGACTCGAAAATATTGCTGCGATAAAAAAAAATTCTATTTTGGTTCAAAATCGTGGCATTTTTAATGTTGAAGGTGAGACTAAGTCGGTGCGATTTGATGCAAACGCTAAGGATTGCACAATTTCTGATAATAAAGGAAATATTAAAGCTTTTGGCAAACAAACAAGAACTCAGTCGAATGTCATTATAAAGCGTATAACAGTTAAATCGAAATCAGAGATGAAGTAATTGTAAAATATATACATATATATACCTTCCTCTTGGATAAGATTCTGATGTTTTCTTAAATAAATAAGGACACGTATTCCTAAAGATTTTTTTTTCAGGCATTAATGAACATTCCAAAACTTTTGTCGTAACAAGTGACCATTAATAAAGATAGATCACTGTTCCTTACACTGCATCATCGATTAATCCCAAAGCTATTGAGATTAAAGATTTACTAACTTGCAGATAACAGCAATGATCTCCCAATATAGAACCCTAAGGAAAACCGGAATGCATCCATAAAGTGTCTGTTAGTCTGTTATTACCATAATTTTTTTTTTGTTCACGCCAAAGAAAGGAAGATATTAATTTGCATACGGTAGAAGAAAACTTAAATAATCGGGACAGCTTATATACCAATAAATGATAATTGAAAACAAATTATAGGCCTACATTCTGTGTTCGTTAGTCGTTAATCTATTCAACAAGAGTGCAATTGTACTGGCTCGATTTTTCCCAGCTTGAATCCAGTCGCGATAATTACCATATCCTTTCAAATTTCACCATTCTAGCAATTATTTTTTTCACTTCTGTATTTATGCAGGAGCTGATAAGCGCTGTCGAAAGGAAGAAAAAAATGGAAGGGGGAAAGGAGCGTTAAATACACAATTTAGAAGACAATAGTGGTCTATAACTTCTAAGCGATACACCCTATGATGATATTTAAATGTTGTTATATAGATATTATTTTCCATATTTTTTCAATGTTATTAAAATTCAACCTGCTCTTGCGGTGTTGATCCCAATACTGAGAAAACTCATTTAAAATTCGGAACTTCAAAATGACTCTGTACAATGCTTGACAAGAATATTCTGTAATTTAGTAAGGTGAAGTTCAATGTCATAATGACCGAGAAGACCTCCTTGAAGATTTTACATTGATTGTGGATAATTGATTTATATAAAGACAAGTTTTCTGGCATTCACCTAGCTAGCCCAACCCGTAAAATTGTAGTGATAGAGTTTTGTTAGTGTCGAATGACAACAAATAGAGAACATCCAATTCACGAAGACTTTTAGAAGGAGCAATAGATGGTGAGTAATTTTTAATTATTATATTATCTCCTTATATGTGTTGTCCGAAAGATATTGTCTTGTTTTAGTTTGTTTTTTTTTTTTTTTTTGTATAGTAAGAGATCTGAAACTGAAATTTTACGAACTTTATTAAGCTTTCAAGTCAATCTTTTGTGTACGGTCCAAGATGCCATAGCAATTGAATAGAATTTAGTAGGAGTACTCATGTCTTGCTTTAATATATCAGTCTGGCTATGATATCCCATTAATGAAGTTAGTAATACATGTGCAATCCAGTCAGCGATAATTTTTCTTTTACTAATATTCTATGTAACTATGCTATTTTAATAACTTAAGATTTTTTCTTTTTGTATCTAGCACTTATTTTCGTTCTATTTCTTTTCTAAAATATTGATATTTTTGGTAACTTAGTGGTCAAAGATATCTGCCGTTAGACTAGAGATCGATTCAGCTCAGTTATTTTGGTATTCTTAACATTTTCTACATAGACTAAGGTAAGCGAAGAAGTTCATTCACTTCCCATACGAAGACTTTAAAAAAGTCATCAACTATGTTGTAAGCGCCAGATCAGACTATACACTGGTATACTGACTGGTCATTGTCCATTTAAATATATGTTTTAGATAATGAGCAAAACTACTGACGGTAACTGGCGATTCCGCAACGGAGAGGTAGAATCTGCAGAGCGTGTATCTTCTTCAACATGGAAAAAATTTTTTTTTTGTGAAGCTCCTACTGCATAAGGCTAAAACTTCCAAAAAAAGGTATTCCCATTAACAGAACATGTTATGTATAGGTTTTGTAAAAAGCCTCAAGTTGGAATGCACGCCCTAGGGCACCTAGGACGCATGTCAGAAAAGATTTTAAAGGTCGTAGTGACTAGATAAGAGACGGATTCTATGTCTGCACCCCACATATTAGAAAGAAATACGTGCTTTTCTGCAGAATTTTTATAAGCTTCTAAACGACACTGATAAAGAGGGAAATTAACAATATTTGCCCATAGTTGTGAAGTAGCCCATTAAATTAATTCGCAACACAATCTCCTTTTCTTTCTAATATGTCCTACCCTAGACTGCATTAATTTCGAAAATAAGGATTTCTTAGTAAGCACGCAATTTCAATCATTTCACAAATAAACTTTTTATTTTCTCGTAGAAAAACAAGGTTTTAGTATAAATACTTCGTAAACGGAGAACAATTTAAAAGCTTTCACTCAATTTTCTGAATATTCCTACGTCGACATTATTAAATGTTCATACTTGATGTTTCTCTGAGTGGTTTCCAAATTCTAAGTTAAAGAAAAAAAAACATTTCTGTTTTTCATTATTGCATAACAGCGATATGCATATGATGTGTTTGGTGGCTCCTAAAAGTGAAGAACTCAGTCATAAAAAACAATGTTCCCAACAGACAAAAGTGCTTTTTATTTTTAACAGAACAAAAAAAAATTGTTTATAAAATATACAAAACAAAATTCAAAATTTTCATGTTTCTTAATAAAGTTAGATAAATACTACAGATCCAATGACCGATCCTTCGTTTTTTCACATGTGTACATACATAGATGCGAGGAATACCTCAATAGCAAATCTAAGCTTGGAGCTCACTTCAATTTCTTCAAATTAAGTAGTTTTTGGTCTTTAAGCATAAATAAGTAAATATGCATTTGTTCCTTTCTTTGGGCCACTTTTCTCAGCTGGCCCAGATGACGGCTGGTAATGCAAGTTGAGATTGGTTAGCAAAAATTGGCCAGTCGAAAATGGGCGCCACAAAATACACACATCTGAGAAAATAATTAATTATCTATGCGCAAAGTCTTAGTTTAAAATCCTTATAAATATATAAACAATGTGCTTAGACCTACTTAAAAATTGGTATACATGCAATGTCTACATCTATACAGTTCAAAATTCCCGTTTCTACAGTACTTTAATTTTACTTCTCATATGCACACGTTCTTAATTTTACGGATGCTCTCTCCTATAATTAATGCAAATTTTTACTTATAAAATTGTATAAAATAGTACAAAATGAAAATATTCTATTCTTAATTAATTTATTATTACATGACTTCACCATTTTTTAGGTTTGAACACAATTGCCGCCTCCTTCAAGTTTATTAAAAACCTTTACTGCATCCGAGATATCTTCATTTTTCGGTAAAGCATTTCTTTTTAAATTTTGATTACTTTCAACACTCTGAAGATGAGCTTCATATGTCGATACACCAGGCATTTGTCGTACAATATCAAAACCTCCATCAGCTGGTGAACAACGTTTTCTAGGCAAAGACCGATAGAACGATAAATGAAACATTTTCTGACATTTTATCCAAAGATATAAAATAAATGATAAAAACCCCACGCCTATGAACAAAAATAGCACAACAATCATAGCTTCAGTTCGTTGAAATTTTTTCGTTTCAGGTGGAGGAGTATAAGAATATCCAGTTAAATTCCATGCCACTGGAGAGTTAGTTGTTCTCTCCCCTAAAGAAGTAACGTTTGGATACGGTAGACACTCAAGACCATTTAAATTTATACGCCTATAGTTTTTCTCATATCGAAATATTTTGTACTGCTCTGGGCGTTTTTCCGACAAATCCAATAGCCATTTGCAGTTCCATGGATTCTTACTGATCTCTACATTCAGCTCTGCATTTGGTGTAAATTTAGACTTCATTAAAATTATCCGAAGCAGATTGTTGCTTAAGTCTATAAATTTTAAGGTGGACTCAGCTCGTTTAAAAATATCCATCGACAGAACTTTCAGTCGATTTTCCTGCAAGTAAAATTCTTCCAGGCTTTCCATTTCAAAGAAGCTTTCGCTGCGCAAATGATGTAATAAATTATGACTTAAGTCCAGATATTTTAAATCGGTGCAGTTGTAAAGTATAAGGTCAATCAAATTATTTGAGCTTAGATTAAGAAACCTTAATGTTTTCTTATCCATCACTGTAAAACTGGCAATATCGTTGAACGTAATATGAACCTCCTTTAAATATAATGGATTAATCAGAAGTACATCATTTTCAATGAACCCAGACTGCGTAACATTTAGCATTTCTATAGTTTTTGGTAAGTCCGTGAGCACTTTCCTATTAATTGTTTTCACTGCAAGAATGAGTACTTTCAAAGTGGTGTCGGAAAATAAATTATTGCTGTCTTCAATCACTAAGTTACTCTCAAGCAATATGAGCACTTTAAGTGCCAATAAACTTTGGAACGCCTTAGTATCAATATTCTTAAGGCCATTCTCCTCAAAAGACATATATTCAATTAATTCCAATTTTTCAAAACTATTTTTGAGTATTCTCTCCACTGAATTATTCCGAAAAGTGATTCTCTTAATTGTTTTTGATCTGTTGACAAACATAACCGGCGACATTTCTTTTGTTTGGAAATTTTCTAAGTTAACTTCAATAAAATTTACGTAATTTGGAATAAATTCTAGGCCGAATGTATGTGAATTTGAATAGCATCCATTCAACGAAATTCCTTGAATATTTTCATGGTGCTTTAAAAATAAATTGCTGCTTTCCTCAGCATATTGCAATTCGGAAATTTTATTATTATCAGCGTTCGCTTCATATTCACTCTCACTATTATTGCAATTTCTGCGAAACGGAAAAGTTCTACCTGATCCAAACCATAATTCTCCTTGTATATGGCATTTATCCGATTTATTCCAACACTGTTCTTGCCCACTTTCAAATAATTCACTTTCAAGTTGAAAATTTTTTACTCGACTAACTAAACTAAATATTATAAAAACTTTCACAATTTCCATTATTTCTATTTCCGCTGCTAAAAGCTTGTCTACCGGCAACAAAGAACATTTCTTCTATACTGACCGCGGTCAATCGTTTACTATAGACTGTATAGTATACAGGCATAGGTACCCTCTGTAGATGTGGAAATTTCTCCAAATTGTTCCTCATTCTTCATATCATCTCATCGTTATAGGTGGTGACTGTATCAAAATAATTTTCTTCTCAGTTCTGAGTAATTTTCTCCAAATCTAAATATAACTTAGATAACAGTTTGTACAAAAACACGTGAAAAATGTTTTCATTCCAATGTGTTTTGAAGAAAACGCGTGCTTTTTGATCGCATTGAGGAAATAATGCAAACCTACCTATTAATTCAGTAATATTAATTTTTAAGCGAGCACAGATACACAACCCATTCAGAACAATTGTACACTAAAATTTGATTAACCGACATTGTCATTTATGGCATAGGTAAAAGTTATCAGCCTTTTGGTGGTATTTTTCTTAAAAACCTGAGTCTGTTTGCCCGTGTTTTTAATTACTGAACGTAATATTCATCTATTGATCTGTAATTTAATGAGGCACATGCAAAGTATCTCCAAAACTCCCAAGTACTCACCACACTTTATAACGGCGTAAATCTCCTCGGAAGTTTAGTTTTGAAAACCCGAATATTTTAATTTTTCTTAATAGGCAATATGAGCACAATTGGGAATTTAAGTTTATTAAATTTAAAATAGTAATGCTACATATATAGGAACAGGAACATTGGCACTGACTATCTAGATATCCGGACCGTAATGTATACAGCTAAAGAATATCCAATTTGCGAAATACACGAGTTCTTTAGAGCTTTGTAATTGACTTTTGTTGTATAAAAACTAAACCATCATTGGACTTAGACGATTTTTTTTTACCATATAATTTCAAATTATGATTTATAATAATAAAACTACTATCATTACGGTAATGAAATAATTTTGAAGTGTTGCCAAAACTAAAAATTTTCTATCCTTCTTATTAGTTAACTATGAGAAAATAAAGCTACTATGTTTATTTAATCCACTTACATGATATCACTCGTTTATATTTGATATTTTGAGCTACTGAGTGGTAAGTACTACAACAAGCAATACTTATGACAATTTAAATAAATTATTGATTCAGTTCTCGGTAGCACTGCTTGTCATTATGACATCAGGAATTAGGTAAAGGGTCGTCGTCTGTCTACTATTACCTCCAATTAACAGAAAAAACAAAATCGTAGTGTGTTGGTTGGAACATTTACACAGCAGGCATTGAATGCTCTACACTTATTTCAGTCCATACTGCTTTTAGAATAATCGTTAAATCTGGTCTTAGGTCCTGAGAGGCAGTTTGAGTACCCACACTCCTATACTCGGAGGCTTATATAACCATCCCCATACTCACTTTTTTAGTATTTCCCTTATTTTTATTTGAACTGAGGTACTCAATTTTTCGCACCTTAGATCGGCTCTAACTCGGTAGGGTTATGTCCAATCGGAAAAGCGGTTTCATTGTTGGCCTCAACTCATTACCAGCTACGATTCGTAAAAGAAAATTTTTCTCTGCATACTTTCAGAGTGGGGGTAGGAGCTCTGGCAGTGGGGTGGATTCCAAGAAATTCCAAACGTGCCTACATCACCGAACTTAGAGTTAGCATAAAAAACTGTAACACAATTAAATTAATCATTTTCGCTAAGCTGTAATTTTTGCTTGGATGCTAAGCTCCCAAAATTTAGATCTTTCTTTTCAACATTTGTCCAAACAGTAATACGATAAACACAAAAAAGTAGCAATAGAATGCGAAACGTCAATAAACAATCGTCGGGTTAGCAGCTTAAAATTTATAAAATAAGTTATCTTTAAACGTAAAATACTTTTTCTCTGTACTTTAGGCATCGTATAATTTTACGCACGGGAAAAGTTCTCTAGAAATACAGGGTGTTTCCTCCATGGTAATAGTACTCACTTAGGAAAACAAAAAATTGTTTGGCAGGGGGAGGGGGCATATAGACCGTTTCAGAGTTACAGGGTGATTAAGAAATTATGGTAGGTTTTCACAAAGCACTCTGTATCTTAAAAAGTACAGAGTGTACGGTCACCGTTGTTATGGTCGCAGCTTGTTGCATGCAGCAACATGGTACATGTACGATGCCGACAGATGTAACAGAATTTACATTAGTCCACACGGCGAAGGTGTTGCCATGTTTGGCACTACCGGACAAATTAAACCTGGCTGGGACTGAGCACAGATAAAAGAAAAGAGAAGATAAAGGCATGCCAAGTAATTTTGAAGGGTTAGCCGAACTCGCAAAATTAGTCAAAGAAGTGAGTTTTGTTAATCATACGAAGCAAATCTCTTCAAGTACGGCATCTGGTACAGTATTTGTTTATCTACCGAAAAAAAAACACAATTTAAAATCTAGATTTTAATGGATGTGTAAATCTACTGGAGAACGACTGCAGCGGAGAGTCACCCAATTCTTCATCGTGATTCGTATAGTTAATCGCGGTTTCACTTGACTAACGAGAAAATAGAATAAAAATCCCCCAGGACCAGATCAAGTAAGTACACGGAAAATGTGGTTATCCATTCATTACTAAATTCACCATCCTATCTTTCGTCACACAAAAACTTAAGCTGTCCACAAAAAGATCACAATAAAAATTCGACCTTATTCTATTCTAAGTACCGGACCTGGAATAGATGAAACTCTCGGCAACCAATCCTAAATAAAACTCCAGTAACAAACTACTTGAGAATTGGTGAAAGAAAAGGGACTACGCGGGCCGCAATCATCACCAATTATTCCGGCGTGGTCCAGATGCTGAAATAGGTGTAAGAAATCAGCTTTTTATTTCATGTCATTCTACTTCATTTGGTCCTTTTCACACCCGCACTGATACCCAAGGAACTCTATAAAAGTGAATTTCCATTTATATCGGAAGATCCGAATATCATTTGCTTTTTTTTCTCCGATAATTTCTTCATAATGTATTCTAACTGCAAATACAATCATATTAAGAATTTTATGTAGTATTTAATTGTTGAAAAAAAAAATTTAAAAGTTGATACCATTTGGTTTTGGGAATACACAACCAATTCATGTGTCCTGCGCCGACGATTATGTACTCAGGTGATATATATGTTTGTAACTATTCGAAGAGATGTCCCATTGGACTAAGATAAATTTTCTGAAATAGCAAATAAAGCAGTGATTATTATGCCTAGAAGACCATGTTGACCATAGTTCACGAAAATCCCGCTTCGTGGCCATCATTAAGCAAAAATCTGGAAATCGTAATTCAACAATAACTGTTTTTGGCGCCAAATTGAACGAAAAGTGAGGTGGAAAAAAGAAGTAAGTTATTTTCTGTAATGTACTCGCCGAGACCTTTCCAAAAAGTACCCGCATGCTGGGGTACGAGAGAAAGTAAAAATCGCGATTTTTTCATGAAAAATGCTCAAATTTGCAAATTTTCGCGGGAGTTGCCGCAGTTAAATTGGCACAGAATCTGAAGAAAAGCAGCAAATTCCCTCTGATAACATGCCACGGATAGAGGAGATATGTGGTTATCTAATAGTGCAAGAGGTATACCCGTGAAGTGTTAAAGACCCCCGGTAGGTGGCGCTAAATGGGCATGCAAAATTTGTAGTTTTTTTTTAAATAGGTAAATGAAATCCAATCTTCCGAAATTTATTATAAATAATCTCCCAATAGGTGCGCATTCATAAAAAAATAAAATATTGGATTATTCACCAATTCGTTTAAATAAGTTTCGAAATGTATATTTCAGTCCGAAATTTTGGCCGTCGAAAATTATTAGAACCCAAATGTAGTATGAACCAGGAACCGACAAACGACTGATACTTAAAATGTAGGGAACGAACATTAGTACATAGGATAGCACGGGATAATTGCGTACTTTATTCGAATGAATGAATGATAATTATTTGATCTTCGTCATATGGTTATAGACATGGATCCATGTTCGGCATAGAGAAATATCCTAGGACAAGTAGCATAGTTTTAACTCACGTAGTTCCCGTTCATTTTACCTTGTCTTATAGGTCATATACGGAAACTGAAAAATAACGTACTGCCCTCAGTGTTATATGGGTGGATGGGGCACAGCAGTGAAGGCAGACCATCTGCGCCTTCAAGTAAGCCCAGGTAAGTGGTGTAAGGGTCCCTTCAGGACCGGATATGGTAGTTTTTGTATAGTTTTGTATAATGGTTCGTGACCGGCGGCAGGTTTTGGTTAACCCTCCCCCCCCCCCTTATAACTCTACAGCACTAGTCAAGATGCTAGCGTGCTGCCCTGTGGCCCTGTGCTATCGCCGATCACGGGAGTGAGCTGACAGAATGGACTTCACGTCCAAGCAACTCGCTCGAACGTACCACCATAACACCGTCTAAAACTGATTTTATGTAGAACTTTATGTGCTAACTGTAGCCGTTAAACAGTTATTAGCTCATAACCCATTCAGGTCATACCGAAATTAGACGATATTTTTTTTAAATTACGTGTTTTCAGTAACTAAGGAAATTATCTATGAGAATAGGTTAAGAGCTAATAACTCTTTAACGGATACAGATAGCATATAGGGTGTAATAGGTCAAATTAAAGAGTCTACAGTTTTTATAAAAAAACGTTATGTTAACGACCTTTTTGCAAAAAAACAAAAAAAAAAAGTCAAAATAAAAAAAAACTGAGGGGAGAGAAGTACGGGGCTGGTTGAGCAGTCGTTGGAAAGGCAATAAAGCTCTGCATATCAGCTTTAGACGGTGACCATACACCCTGTACTTTTTAAGATACAGGATGTTTTGTAAAAACCTAGCATAATTTCTTAATTACCCTGTAACTCCGAAACGGTTTACATGGCCCCTGTAACTCCGAAACGGTTTACATACCCCCCTCCTACACACAATTTTTTTGTTTTATTACGCAAGTACTGTTGTGGCGACGCCGGCCTACTGCCGATGCTTATCTTTAACACAACGTTGACGCGCGTCGTTAATACAAGCGATTGGCAGTCCCAGAAACAGTGCCACAACAGTTGTAGGTTTTGTGGAACCAATATAACTGCTACTTTGCGCGTTGTAGGCGCGGTAAGGTTGGGAAAACTTAGCAACCTTTCAAAAAATGTTTTGTTTTCTTATTCAATACCCGAGAATTGCGTTTACTTGCTGATTAAATTGCTAATTGGAGTAATTTGTTTTAATACCATTTCTTTCTTCGTCACAGCTTTATGACTAGTACTGAGGAATTCCCGCCTCAAGGTGGTACACATACTGAGCCAAATCCGAAGGACTCTAACTTGAAGGTTCCTCGTGGTTACCAAGATACAGAGGTAAGCTCCGAGAGCCGAGAAGATTACGTTGACACACTCTCAAGAAGCCAGCAACAATAATTCGTCGGCAACAACATTCTCGCAGCCATTCGCAGAACTCAAGGTCATACTGCGGAGTGCTATAATACCCATCAGCAATAACATCCCTACACCCATCCTATTGTGATGCTAAATACAAACATCATATTTGGAGATTAAATATAGATACATATTCTATACTGTCACCGCCTGCCCTGGACCGCAAGAACAAGAACTGGTCAATGATACTAGCAGAAGGTATAGAAATAGGTATGCAACTGAAAAAATAAAAAATAAATAAAATATGTATAAGTAAATTATCCTACAAGAATGAACGTAGTTAAGATTAGGTAAGAATAGACATAAGTAGCATATAAACAAAAGAAACAACTACCAAAAAATTTAGAAATACGTAAACAAGAGCGCCATATGGGCATAGTACCCGAGTGCGTAGGTATAAGTTTAGCTTTACATTATATGTAGGATATACTAGTTTAAATAAATAAATAAACGAATAATAAAGGACATGAGATTTAAAATCACAGCATGCGTAGTAATTTGTCAATCAACTGCAATGGGAAACAGTAGGTCTGTATGTTTACTCGAAAGTTTTTACCCAGACTTCAAAGTTTTTACACAGACTCGAAAGTTTTTTACCCATTGTGTGTGTTAACTTAAAGTAAAGTAGATGAGTAAATCCATTCTTTTCTTCCATTTGTCATTTGAAATAATTCTTTCAGTTATCAGAGCGATTTTTTAAAAAATAAAATAAGTAAAATGAAATAAGTCCGATTTTATTAAAATAAATAAATAAATAAAATAAATTAAGTCCGATTTTATTAAAAAAGTTATAAATTAATAAAAAAAATTAATCTTGATTTTTGACAGTTGACAAATTTAATTCGATTTACCCAGGCTTTACTCATAAGTTGTCTGTTAACTTTTTGCATTCTCATCTAGTATTATTCCCCCTACCGCAAGAAAGTTTTTACTTGATTTTTACACAGGCTTTTTTACTCAAAACTACTGAATGTTTTAGACGTGAAAGGCCGTACAATTCATAAAACGTCGAATGTCAAACTTTATAAATAAATGTTTTTGGCAATTCTAAAAATTTGCTAGGACGATCAAGCCAAAAAAGGATCGAGTTGGTTGACACCGAGCTACGACGCGATAATAATAACATAATACAAGAATATCGATCTTTTTGAAGGAAAATCATTATAATAAAATCGCATCAACTGGAAGTTCGTGAAGTGATCTAGAAGCTGTCAGACGAAATAGGATCCGGTGGAGAACTACCATCCTAGGAGGAAGATGATTAGTACGTACTGATACGGATGGAAAGTAATGTTATAACAATTAGAATATCCTATTGAAATCGATATAAGGAGAACATTTTAAATTTACCATTAAACCGAAGATATTGTTGAACTTTGATTTTTTATTTCAATGTTTTTTTACTGAATTACAATTTATTTTCCTATTATTCCTCCTCCTCTTCTTCTTTATTTTGAGATCTTTCTAATTCTCTACTGAATAATTCTTGAAAAACTTCAAATTCTGCCAATGTTACACCAGCTACTTTCACAGCAAATTCATTGTCCGAAGTATCCATAATTTCATGTAGTCTGGGATTTTTCGATGGTTCATGGGCATTTGTTTTTGGAGAGCGCGGCTTAAACATGCCTAATCTCACTAGAAATATATGTCGACACTTAATTTCATTTAGAGAACGTGAAAATACTTGTGATTTAACTATCTCTGAAACTTCTATTCTCATTACTTCCATTAAATAGGCGAATTTTTCTTCTATAGCTTTCTTATTATCATTTATCAAACTTGGCGTATTCATCAGCAGTTTCCAAACATTTTTAATATTAATGACATAATTTCTAAGAAATGAAATCCTTTCCAAGAGTTTATGGTCATTATTTATATCCAAAAGATCTGGGTATCTTGTGATTAGCTGATATAAGTTCTTTTCACCAAATTGACAATTTCTCCATGCTTCGAGAACGTTTATAACTTTTACTCGATTTCGGGATAAAAGCGGTGGATTGCCTGTTATTATTTGAAGGAAGTCTTTTGTGTTTACTCCATGATTTCTAAAGACCTCATGAGATTGTTGCCACAGATCTGTTGATGCTGAAGATAAGACAGGTACTACTTTGATAACTTCGTCAATATGTTCTTTTTCCAAAACATAATTTTTACTTATGTCCACCTGAAAATTAAAAGAGGAAATCTCAAATTAATTTTTCACTTCCGCAAAACATTAGGTCTTGTAATCACGAAATGGTAGAAATACAAAAAAGGACAAAAGAATGTAACTAGAAAACATAGTGAAGCATTCTAGCATAAGCTCAGAGGATTGATTTGAGGGTACAAAAACGTGAAATAACTGTTAAAATCGAAAAGTTTTAGATAAACAATTACGACCAGAACTTAAACAATATTTTTAACATAGTAAAAGTTATTAGAAATATAAATTTAAATTTAAAAAATGTACATAAGTATTTCTGAAAGTACATATTAAGGAATAAAGCTCTTTTGCCTGAACCGACGACTGGCTCAACCCCTGGACAGCATCCAAACTTAGTGGACATTAAAACGGTTTCAGCTTTAAGGGGGTCACCCCGTGTGATATGTTGTAAAAATTGTTTTTTTTTTTCATAAACTGATTCTTAGACATGCATAGAATGAATATGCTGGTAAAGTGATATTCCCATATTCGAAGCAGTTCGAAGACCAGGTGTTAGGAGCGCTTAGTCGAGCGCTCGCCGGAGCGCGGCACTGGCATAGGCAACAAAGTATTCTGCTATAAACGATGCTTCGTCAGCATGGATAGCACGACTGCCTTGAACGAGGAGTTGAGTAGCCAACAGGAATTCAAAAGATTACAACAGAAAATTAAGGTCGACAGGTCGATGATACCTCCACCCGAATCAAACCACTCGGATGAGTCCAGCATTATAAGAGAAGCAAATGCATTTCTCGATCAGCTTTCGGACTACGAAATAGATAAGACCATTAAAAACAATAAACTGAGATGTAAAATAAAATTTAAGTGAAATAAGGCAAATAATAAAATAATTGAAGTAGGAAGAACTCAACTGGGTCACAGTTCTAAGATGAATCAATGAAAAGAGCAAATCAAAATAATTAAAAGCAGTAAAGACCTACAAGACAATTGCATTGGTATATTACGGGGATATGTACATATCTCAATTAGATGTATCCAAGCCGAGGTCCAAAGTTTTTAAATTTCCAAAGTGAGTCTGATGATCTAAGGGAAGGAAGAGAATTCCCATCTGAAACGGGATTTCTCCCACCGAAGTGGAGCGAAATCTTGGAAAACTCTGTTTATTCCATTGTGGTGACTCTACAGTAATCCATATCTGATATAACCTGGAAGTAAGACATGCCTGTCTGTGTAGGGAAAGGTAAAGAAGCCCTGCAAGAAATGTGACTATGAGAGTCTCCATAAGAAGGGCAAGGCTAATACGAACGTAGATCACAACATTTTAAATGATTCGATATTTAAATGTATCTCAAATTCATTCTGCTCAGGCAAAAATTGGTGATGGCATGCCCTTCGGAACTCCCCCTGAACAAATTTTCAGAACAATTAATTCTGATTAAAGCCAATAGTATAGAAAGACAAAATATGATTTACAATGTAGTTAATTGCAAGCAGGGCATCGCGTTTTCATGCAGCCAGACTTACTCAACGAAAACGTCATCATTATTGTCCTAAAAGAATACTTAATCCCTAATTTTTTTTTTCATCACCTTCGCAAGAATATTATTTTCTAAATAGGAATGAGAATATTACTAAAATTATAAACAACTGTGAGAAATGTGAGATATTAAAGTGTGATAGACATCCAACAAAAAAAATCAAATATTCCGAAACATCCGCATTACCTTATAGATATCGATACATTTTCTAAATTTGCCTCTGTTTACATTTTATCTACCAGCTTAAATACTCTCTAAGACAATTTTTCCCAACATGAAATTACAAATAAATTAATGCGCAGAATTTGCATCTAGACTCAGACTTTTATGACCAGCCGATATCCGGGAATATCTAACATATTAGATACATGAAACGATTTGGGTTAAGTTTTACGTATCAGAAGAGTAAAGGCATTGCTCAGAGACAACGTGCCTAATATAAGCCAAATTTTTAAGTGGACATATCATTGAGAGAAAGGTCATTAAAGTTTAGTAAGGATAAGATATGGGAGAAGACAGCGCGAAAGGGTAGGATGTATGTCATGCATCTTAGATATCTGGCAACGAAATTAGATTAAACAAGTTCAGATGTGAAGCGTTTTCGACGAAGATTTTTGCAGAAATTGTATGACTGCCTATGCACAAGAATTCTTCTTTTATTGCGAATAGCTACACCGACCACAATTTTTTTTTGTTTTGTTTCATGGTCTGAAACACGTGGAGCCTGTCCACACCATATGTAAATTACATTAAAGCTATTAGGTAAGTATTTTGGGATGCAAATCAAGAGAATATGGTGGGTGTGCTGTAATATTGAGACCAGCTATTAAGAAAAATTGTTTAAGAAAAACTCACATACAAAATTAGTAGAACAATAGACGAATTATAAAGATTTACCTATTCCTCATAATAATATACTACTCCGCAATATCATAGCCTGCCACAAGACCAAATCTGGCCTTATGCCTTTATACATAAGGCCAGATTTGGTCTTCTGCCAGGCTTTGTAAAGAACCGCTTCTCTTGGAGCAGGAGGGACAATAAACGGCTTATTCATCCACGTGTAAATACACAGTTTGGTAGCAGAAGTATATTCGCACACGGGGTCACGAGCTGGAATGGACTGACGAGCGAAATAAGGGAGATTAGATTGCTAGGTGAATTCGCAACTAAAGCCTTGTGCGCCCTAAGATCTTAGGGAAGGAAGTCTACATCTATTTTCATTTCAATTGAAAGCTTTATGATCGGCCAAACACATGCGGCATGATGGACATGACATGACATACTCCGTCCTATCGTGCTTAAGGCCATGTCTCCTTGTCTAGGTCCTGGCCTTAATTACCTTATTTTATTTTATCTCTCTCTTGTTTGAATCTTATTTTTTTTATTGTAATAAAGATTTAGAAGATAAGACTGTATGTGACTGTTTAACATGCTAACATGCTAATTTAAGCTAATCTGATCTAATTCTCTTTAATTTGATATTGTTTGTTTTGCTATTGATTTATTTATTTATGTAAACTGATTACTAAACTATGTATCATCGTGAAGCCCAACGTTATACGTTGCTTTAAGCAGGGGCTTTGAAATAAATGTACCATGATTTGATTTCACGTTTCACCCACTGCCTTAAGATTTAATACGGTTCAATAAAATAAGTAAACTAGGGAATAGAGAGTTCATGAATAACGGTGATTTCTTCTGTATCAAAAACAGGTGTCAAAACATTTCACTCAATTATAGTAAGAGCACTTTTCCTACTGGGGAAAATAGCAACTTCATTGTGGGTGAATAAGGAATGAAGCATTAAGTGTAAATCCAATATTAGAACAGAGCGTGGAAAGCAAATCATCCCTGACTGCTGACCGAAAGAAACTTGTATAGTTGTATCTTAGTATATTATTATTTGTTTTGTTATAATGTAATCCCCCTTATATACTTCATTGTTTACTTTAATAATTCATTGTTTGCTATCTATGCTGCTTTTATCATTAATATTTCATATCCTGTATATATACTAAGTTTTCTCCTCTACTATTTTTATTGTTTGCTTAATGTTAGTGTTTTTTATTATAATAGCTCTCTATATTCTATGTATATATTTCTCTTAGGTTCTCGTATTTTAAGTTCTCATTATACTGTAATTAATGTCTATCTGACTTGGCTACTTTATGCCTCGTAGCTATTAAGCTCATCTATTATATCTATTACTAGTTTGCTTAATGTAATTTTCACACTCTACAATACAATACTACACTATGTATTCTTGTTTTTTGTGTTTTGCTATAATGCAACTTTTGTATTTTAATTACTGATTCATGCTATTGTTATGTTTTCTCTATGTTCTCTTATGATTTATTTTTCTAAAATGTGTATCTACTTGTAATTGTCTATGATGTGCCCAACGCTCTGCGTGTCTTTGGCACGGGTGCTCTAATAAAGGAATGTTTATGTTTATGTTATGTAGTGTAAATCTAACTTCCTAAGATGTGCCCATTGCCCAACGCTATGTGACTGGCACGTTTATATGTTTATATTTTTAAGAATCTTACCTTTTCATTAGCAGCCCGAGACATTGTTCTAAACAAATGATAGACTCTCCTCCTCAACATCTTTCTAATATTATTACGTGTTTAGTAAAAATATCCTTCGACTAGTTAGCTACCAAACTATTGAAGTTTACAAGCAAAGCACTGCAAAATCACGAACCGCCGTTGCTGCAACATAAACTGTCAAAGTTAATGTCAAAGTCAATGTTATTTTCTACGTGCAGATGCCTTTCAATTAAATTTACTTTTTAAGTTGCTTACATTTTTTTACGAACGTGTAGTAAGTATTTTTGATTTTATGAAGTTTGTGATGTTTTACCCGCTTTACCTTGTTGACCAATAACTGACCACATGATTTTATGTCAAATAATGTATGACAGACCATTCTACGTACACTCTACAGGTCAGGGAGACCACTGAAGCAAAAGTAAAGTAGTCTATAGATTGTACCTATTTGCTTGAAACAAATTGGTGCAACCTGCCCTAATAAAAAAACTATAACCCGAGGTAAGTTGTTATTTTTCTATAATTTTGATTTACATGTTTTACATTTATATTGCAAGCCAATTACTGCCATTTTTGAATCGACAAGTGGTTCATTTATACAGACAGGGAACAATTTAGAATCTTTAGCCAGCTGTGTTCAGTGTAACAACAAACAATTTCTAGTTGTGGGTAATTCCTAATGGCACAGGTGCAAGGTAGTTATAGTTTTTCTCTTGATCTTTCTGTGAATCCTGTAACCTGAAAGATACACTATGCTGATAATTTAAAATCTACTATATAAATAAGATAATGTTTTCCCCTCTGTTACAAAGTTAAAGCTCAACAAAGCTAATATTCAAATTCAAAATTTATTTATTACAAACCCCGGCATGAGCGCCACGCAAATAAGCGTTATAGCAATGGAGTATTAAGACAAGGAATATTAAGATAAATACTCAGTTGAATATAGCTAGAACTTAAACAGTAAAACAATAGTTAGTTGAGTATTAAGACAAGGAATATTAAGATAAATACACAGTTGAGTATGACTAGAACTTAAAAAGAATAACAATAGTTAATTGTGAATAGCGAATTGGAGGGTAAATAGAAATAGCGTCTTATTTAAGTTAACATTTAATGAAGATGACTTAAGTGCTATACTAAAATTAAATCTATCAATTTTAATTCATGTCGTAGTAAAACGTAAATAACACCATATAGAATTTAACAAGTTCAAATCCTGAACCTATCACACTCTGAAACGCAACTTTGTTGCGTTGTTTGTAGCTTTTCTAACGAAAATGTTTTGAAAATCTAATTCATAAAAGAAAATAGGCATTTATGTATTTATTGGAATTTTTCAATAAATTGGAAAAAGTTTAAAAGTAAATTTGTATCAATAAATTTCCAATAACATAAAATTTTGATGATTTTCAGAAAATGGAGGATGTCCTTATTGAACGTTGGGCTCATAAAGAAATTATCGACTTCCTAGATATTTGCAAGCAAAAGAGAATTCTAAACCGTATGACAAATAAAAAATATCGCTTTGATGACATTCTACATGACATTAAAGTTGAAATGGACTGTCTTGGTTATAACAGGACCATTCATCAGATGAGGCTTAAATTAAAAAAACTACGTCAGCGTTACAAACAATGTTTAGTGGAAAATTCAACAGGAAATCGATTGAAAAGACAATTTGCATTTTTCGGTGTTCTACATGAAATGGAACAAAATCGACATAAAGAATGCCTAATCGATGAGTTGAACAAAGTAGAGCTTGACGTAAATTACAAGGAAGAATCCCCAAAAGAATATAGGAACTTTGGCGAAATTCACTATGAAAAATCTAATCCTCTCGAATCGACGTCAAAAATATTTGATACGGCGATAAATGAAGAGCATGTGCATAGCGCAAAATCGAACAATAAAGTTAGAAGTAGTTAGTTTTTCGAATTTTATATCAGTTTATGCATTTATTTTAATTTCCATTTGCAGAAAAAAGTGTTTCCATCTACCTCGAAAGTTTTAAATTTCTGGTTAAAAACTTTAAGAAAGCCCAAGAAGAATTGCAAAAATCCTTTTTTAATCAACAAATGATTTTGCAGCAGCAGCAACAAGAATGGGAAGAAAAAATTTTAGACGAGGAACGCGAATTTTTCGCTAAAATATTGAAATGCTCAAATATGCGGCGCTCTTGAGAACGAGAGAAATGTGATAAGGCTTTGAATTGAAATGACTGTTCCAATATTTGAAGGCGTTATGTTATCGAAAGACATGTACTAGATTTAAATAAATTTTTTGTTACGGTGCTTATTTCGTGTTTTTGATGTGTTTTTAAAATTCACCATAATGAAAACCAGTTCCCCCAAAATTTCGAAGAATCAAAAACAGTTGGGTATAGCCCCAATCATCATTGCAACCAACAAAACTATTAAAAAGACTAGTGTGTACGATCGAAGGTATGTGTAGTCTTTAAACAAAGCGTAGCTAACATACCCCGTCGTACATGCCGGACAACTTGATTTGAAATCCACTTGAAACTCAAGTAGGGTTTTTGGTTGAATTAATTCTAATTACTTGACAACTCTGCATTAGGTTCAATACATAGGTACGAATTTTAGATAAATCTTTAAAAAAAAGTGTTAAAACCACAACCTGAATTGTCAACAATAATGTTCTTCTTGTTCCTCTTTGCCGTTTTCAAAGCTCGCAGACATTTAAAATGTAGTTGCGTTTACATGATTTTTTCAAGTAAATCGAATATTTGTGATTTACTTGACTCAAGTATACAAGTCAACGCACGTTTACATGATATTTTGATTACTTGATCTCTACTTGGAAGCTTTCTTCAAGTATTCATGTAAACGTACTGATGGTCGATTACTGCATAAATCTTGGAGCCATGCTCAGTGTTTAACTTAGGATTTGAAACATATATTACTTTTCCGATTTGTCAATTGGTACATGGTGGCGTATTTGGTTCATTTCAATTTTTATCAAAGTGCAAAAAGATTTCCTAATTAGAAAGCTCACAATTTCATTTGAAGATTGCTTTCATTAGAAAGGGAATGCATATTTAAACATTTTAGAAAAATTTTTCTTTGCAAAATTCATTATTACACGGTGTCATTCGTCCGACGCAGTTTAGGATAAAATAAATGCATAGCCTAAATTTTTGTTATTGCTGTTGTGTAGTTCTATTGTTCCGATATTTGGAACAACTACAGTGAATAATTTAAGGTCCGGTAAGAATAAGATTCTTAAAAAAAAAACATTTCTGTCCCAACTTAATTCATTTTTTAGGAATTTCAGAGAAAAATGCATTTTACGACCAATGCACGCAAACTTCTCCCGAAGTACCGACCTCCCCTAACATTAAAGGCTGAAACGCAATGTGAGCGCCAGTGTTTTTTACGGCGGTTTTTGTCGTGACGCTCACATTGTGTTTCAGCTGGAATAGCTGCTCAGGCAATCGGCCGTGCCGAAATGCATTGAGCAGTCATGGCCCCCTTGAGGGGTTTAAACGGACCGCTCTTGGCTGCGGCAGCACTGGCCTACACATAATGTGTATAGGCGTATGTGTATGCCGCTTATCCTTCTACAGCATCCGTTTACGACAGAATAAAGAATAGTAATAAAATTACATGAAGAAGGCAAATCATATAGAAAAATCGCAGAGATTTTTAATAAAACACTAACATCTGTCTTCAAAATAATAAAGACGTACAAGGGATGTGGACATGTTTCGGAAATTACTAGGCCCGGTCGGCCCAAAGTGACTAATGCTAGAGTTGATAAATGAATTGTTAACCTGCTTTTATCAAATTCAATCTTATCAGCTCCTGATATTCGCTCAAAATTAGTTGCAGATGGAAAGTGTACCCCATCACTTTCAATTAATAGGAAACGTTTGAGAGAAAGTGGGTAACATAGACGTGTTGCTCGTAAATTACCACCTTTAAGTAAAATAAACCGAAAGAAAAGGATGCAGTTCTACGAACTGCATGCACTTCAATCAGAAAATTTTTGGTATAGAATAATTTGGACGGATGACACCATGATAAGGATGCGCTACAGTCATGGCCAAATGTATGTGTGGAGAAGAAAAGGTGAGTCACTATCTTACAAGTGCACAAAACCAACATTAAAAGTCTCCGAGACTGGTGTAATGGTGTGGGGCTGTTTCTCTGCATATGGTATAGGGAAAATAGTTTTGCTGGAAGGCAAAATAAATTGAAATGTGTATTTGAATTTACTCAAAAATGTAATTGTGCTAGAATGTAAACGTGTAATAGGGGACGACGTCATACTGAGCTGGACAATGCCCCCATCCATAATGCTAAAATTGTAAAAAATACCTTTCTGATGAGAAAATAGAAGTTTTAAATTAGACTCCACAAAATCCGGACCTGTCATCCATCGAGAACCTCTGGACTTGGTTGAAGGTGAGAATAAGCGAAAAAGCACCAAAGGATATCATCCAGTTAAAGGAATGCGTCAACGAAATCTGGTCTATCTTTTCTCCCGAAGAGTGTAGGAATTATGCACTTTCTGTGCCTGGAATAATTGGGAGAATGTTGCAAAATTACGGTGGTCATTGTGGAAGCTAAAAGTTACGTTTACTTACTTTTGATTGCTTCTGGTTGAACTTTTTATTTTATTTTTTTTTTTTGCAAAATATATTCTAGTTAGGTTTATTATATGTGTATTAGAACTTCAAAAAGAATAAAGAAGATTTGTTTGGAAGTATAAAGCTCGTTTTATTTTTCTAAAAGGAGTGTTTACTTACTTTTGACAGCCACAGTAACTCAAGAGGAAATTCCCTTGTAAAAAAATGTTAGTCACCAAGTGATAAACCAAACAAAGCAAATTGCGCTAATGCCTCCAAAGGCTGTTTTTACTGTTTTTATGCCAGTTCAATATTTTTATCAAAATATGATAAATAAAAAATAACTTAAGAATTATTACGTTATTTTATTGAGCTGAATAAGATTTTAAAAGCAAGTTGTTCCTTTTGGGCCAAATTTGGATCTGACCTTTGACGCCATATTTAAATTCAATCAAAAACATTACAGCACTTAGCTCAGATCCAGAGTGGTTCTGAAATTCAAACCAATTCTACATATACTTAAGCTGTACTGTTTCTCAAATACCATTTATCTGCATCACTAATTTACACACATTTGGACAGATATGCTCACTTCGCCATAATATCAAGGCTCATCAGATTTTCTGAGAAAAACGCTCGTAGAGTTTTCTTATAACACTCGACTTTCATTTTTGTGCGCAGTGATAAGTCAATCCGAGAATTCTTTATAAATTCAAACTAATAGATATTATACTAAAAATTAATTTTCCAATTATATTGTATTTCCAACAATAAAAATCTTATGTATTAACTAAATTCATACAGCAAAGACTAAACTACAGCTTTTTTTATATCCAGAGTCGTATCCAAATAATTTAATTTATCCCTTAAAGTTGATAGCAATTCTTCTTCAATTTTACATTCATGGTGTCCAATCTATAAAGAAAAATTATAAAATGCATATACAACTTCAATTAAAATAACTAAAAAACTTACCATGTGAACCTTATAACCCAAAATCCTTAGCAAGTTTGCTTTTAATTGAACAATCGCAATAGGCTTATTATCATATTGCAACATTTGATTTTCTTCCAGTACTTCTAAGAAACATTTTCCTTCTTTCGTTTCCAACAAATAGCCGACCACATTAATTTCACTAATCGGACAAACAATGTCAATAGAAATGATTCCTAGTTCTGACTTTCTCTCTTCCAAAATTCTTCCCACTAATTGCAAGCTCGTTCTGTTTTTAACCAAATAATCAGGTGCCTTTCGATTTTCTAAAAACGGTTTTTCGTCTTTTACTCTCTTCATCATCCATTCCGGTTTTTCTATTTGCACGCAGTTAAGAAGTAATCGGAATCTTCCATCTAATTTTATACGTTCTGATTTTTTCACTGTTGGTATCGATTTTAGTCGAAGAATGGAAGAAATTATCTCTTGGGATTTGTGGTTTAACATCCAAAGAGAAAAAGCTGCATCTATTAGTTCATCTGGACAATTTCGATATTCTTGTCGATCAATTTTTTTCAAAATTATTTCCTCTATGAAATTTAAGTCGGATTCATTCAAATCAGTTATACTTAGATTTGCACAACACCAAAGAAATGTGGCTAAGTCTTTTGCACGCATATCATTAAAAACCTGCCCATCAGAGCCAATTTCTTCTAATCGTTCTAGACATTTTGAAACCATTGTTTTACAAACTGCCGGATGATTCCAAAGTCCTTCAGCAAAATATGCAAAGCAATGGATTAGTCCCTTAAAATGCATGTTATCCATTTCTCCAGATAAAAGATGTGATCTTAGTTTATCGTATAGTTTTACGGACTTAACTCTATTTAATCGTAGACTTTTTATAAAAGTTACCATTAAACCATCATCCTTGAAATCAGAGCGTTCAGCTTCTTGAACAAGTCGCCCAGTAAATTCATTCTCATCTACCAGAAGACTCGTCTTAAAAGTAGCATTACTGACTATCGCAAAGTCTAATGTACTTAAATGATTCAAATATGTCTGTAAATGCGATTTAATAAATTGTCGCATAAGAACAGTGCTTTTCACATTTCTTTTCCATAAACCCAAATAAAAGCAAGTTTGAACGAATTTCTCTTTAGGAAACGAAGGATCGAACTCCTCTACTAGTCTTCGTACTGCCAACTCATAAAACTTTAATTTTGTAATTTTATTTGGTACCACAAACATAAAACTTTGTAAAGTTCTTACGATGGAATCATAATCAAACTTTTCAATGTTTTCCGTACAAAATTCATCAATTTTACTTAGAGCATGTGCGACCTTATGTGGATCACCATTTGTCTTATATGTATACGTGAATACTATCAATTTAGGGATTTGTTCAACTGGAACCTCCTTAATAGAGTTGTTGAAATTCCTGATATCATGAAGTGGATAAAACTCGGAATATTTTATCGTTTGTGGTATAATCGGATCATATTTGCAATATTCTTTAGACAAATATTTTATGAAGCGAACACTTAAAGTTCCTGTTTCACCATGTGATTCATGTGCAAAGAAATCCCTTGCTGTAAATGTTGAACATAAAGCGCGGCTTAGTAAGTTTATTTTATCTACGGCATATAGTCTACAAGCTGCTCTGGACAAGTGTATTGTGAGTTGAAAAAACATGTTTATTTGAGTTACTCCAAAAGTACTGCAATTTGACTAAAAATAAAAAACAAAACATATGAAATTATATATATATATAAGAAGACATTATCAATAAGACATCTTACAAGAAAGCATTCTACCAGTGGTGAGTTATAGAAATAATTTCCAAGCCTCTATGCAAATCTGACATAATAGAAAAGGTAGTTCGAATTCAATTAAGAAAATATGTCGAGTCCAACCAAGAACTGAAAGAGCAGCTATCCGATTTTCAAAAGGGAGGTTCGTGTGAAACTAATTAAATTAATTGAGTGGAAAGGATAACTTGAAAATAAAAAAAAAGGTTTAGCCATCTTGCTAGATTTGAAGAGCATTCCAAGCAATTGATAGAAATATAGTATGGATCAAATTGAAAAAAAAAAAAAAATTGAATAAATGGGAAATTTTATGAGTAGTCACAAAAATCAAAAGTTAATGATATTGTGTCTGAAAACTGAGTATACCCATTAGTGTTCCACAAGACTCGGCTCTAGTTAGTGCTTTTTATATGCTAGATTACGAAATTATAGGGTATACTGAGTTCGTCTTTCCATTTGTAACACATAGAAATAATACTGGTAGAGAAAAATGGATTGGACAGCCACGAATAATATTAAGTTATTTTGATTTTTGCTTGTCTGTCTGTCCGTCCAACTGTTCTCACGACAACTCCAGAGCGCGTGTATTTAGAGAGCTGAAATTTTGCACATGGGCTTCTAAAAAAAAGTAAATTTAAGTAGGAAAATTAGACAAATTGGATAACTCCTTTGTGGAGGTGCCATATAAAAATTTGGTTTTTTGCTATATATTTGGACACTGAGTCGACGCTCGCGTCGATGTAGAGAGCTGAAATATTGTACACTGCATTCTCAAAAAATAGTAAATATAATTTCAAAAATGAAGAAAACCCCTTCTTGGTGTTGCCATACAAAAAGTTAGATTTTTTACGGATACTGTGAAAACGATCGATTTTATTGTACTACGGAAGAGTTCCTCAGAATACCAAATCCTATTAAATTAGTTATAATAATTTTTGAAGTCCAACGAGTCGTTCTTGAAAAAGATATGAAAAACCACTTTAACAATCAAATTTGCACAGATGAGTGTCCAGAAACAACTCTGTATACGCTCGGTGTACACTCAGTATGTAGTACATTGGAGCTTAATATTGAAATTGTGAAAAATGTACGCGGTTAACGAGTTTATTGCAATATGACCCTAGTTATTAACCATAATCATTTAATACACGAACCTTTTAGAACCGAATTTTATACTGCAATGTTGGCTGAAACTTTTTCTGACAATTATTATTTTACACTTGTCAAGTTGAAGTGTTTATTTCGTTTTTATTTTCCATATATAGACAAGTAATTTCATAATATTTGCTCGCATTTTGTACGTGCGCAGAACTTTCTTAAATCAAATGACAAATAAAGTGATAAATCAATTGCAGTACCTTAATTAATGTCTCAGTATCTTAACCGCAAGTGTGTCTCTGAAATTCTCTGCAATTCACATAATTGCATATCAATATTGAAATCACAATTGTGTTTCCGGTATAAGAGCGAAGCGCAGGAAGTTTCGATGTACAGATTCGATGTGTGTACTAAAAATGGAGACCAGACCTGGCTAGCGAATTCCAAAAGAGGTCTCAAAAAGCAAGTGTACAAACGTAATGTCATGATGGGATTCGAGAACTCTCGGGACCAACGTAATTTAAAGCCCAGCATAGATCTACTCTTTGATAGCATGTAGTTTGTAGTCTTGTGTGGGAGATAAGGTGAACGTCGGTAAAACTAAATGCATAAATTGAATTCTTAAGGTACCGGTCACCGGTCAGCATAACACAAGGAAACAGAATGTGTTCGCAAATTTAAATATCTTAGAATTACTTTGCACCGCAACCTAAAATTCAAAGAGTATATGCTGAGTATATGAAATGTGTGGAAAAACTGCTAAAAAGAATGGATTATATTCTCACGTGCAAAGACTTCTGAATATAAATATGGCAATAATTCTATGCAATGCTCTTATTCTACCTCACTTTCAAATCCGTAAAAGTCTGTTATTAAATGCCGTGTAATAAGCAATCAATGTTTATTCCGGTACCATCAACTGATTTGTTTACACTAAAGTGAAACTTAAATGCTCCTATATAAGCAAGCCCTCGTGACGTTTCCATTGATGATGGTAACTTATGTTGCCTGAGATGTCAATTGTCGTATAGAATCATCAGGTCGGTAACGTTTTCTGGTCTATAAAAGGCGAGCTGAGACCGAGAACAAATCAGTCGATCAACATGCTTCGACTGGCTAAGAACTTTTCAGTTCTTTGTTAACGAAGAAGTTAATCGATTCATTTTCTACTGAATGTGAGACTGTCCGCATTTGAGATACACCCGTCATCCCGTAGTTGAATAGTGTATTCCTACCGAGTAATGGATTTTCCGTATTCGAGACAAAAACTCTTATTCCTACCGAGTACGAGATTTACCGCATTTGAGATACACCCGTCATCCCGTAATTAAATAGTGTATTCCTACCGAGTGCGAGAATACAGAGCTGAATCATACAAAACTAAATAAAGTGGAAAATTCTAAATTTTATATTAAGAAGTATATTGTCACAGACAATACGTGGAAAATATTTGTGAATTAGTTAGGAGTTCATTGTCAGAGACAATAAAGTGAAAATATTTGTGTATTAGGTTAAGTTTATGAATAAACCAAGACGTTCATTATGACAGACAATAAGTGAGAGCCTTTTTGTGTAAAGTTAATAGTGACATTTATTATTGACCCTGGCGTAACTCCAGAGCTAACCCGCACCCGTTTAACGTAAAATCAGACATTACAATAGTATCATATCAAAAATTTAATTTTAATTTAATTACATAATTTGAGCTTAAACTGACTGAATTATATTAAATGTAGAATGTTTGTACAAAGTATTTTTATACTAATAAATAACTACTTCTACTGGAGGGCGAGAACTCAGGACCATAAAATCTTGAGCAAACGCATTATCTATTACAAATCAGACAATCTACGGGACTTCTTAATTGTCAGTTGTTGTTAACAAAATCAGACGATTTACAGGGATAAAGAAAAACATTATTACTTCCATTACTTTCTACTGGTCTCTCGAGCGTCAGTGGCTACGAGTCGTACTTTAGAACCATTTCGACTGGTAGTGAATATCAGAAATCACTTTGGTTAGCGCCGTTGAATTTTTATGTCCGAGTCAAGATTGTTAATGGGCGAGTATGTTACGAGAATTTAAGTATCATAGCATAGTGTCCTCTCAAACCTTGGTCTTGGGAGCAGTGTTGCCAATTTAGCCACTTTGTGACTGACTGAATTATATTAAATGTAGAATGTTTGTACAAAGTATTTTTATACTAATAAATAACTACTTCTACTGGAGAGCCAGAACTCAGGACCATAAAATCTTGAGCAAACGCATTATCTATTACAAATCAGACAATCTACGGGACTTCTTAATTGTCAGTTGTTGTTAACAAAATCAGACGATTTACAGGGATAAAGAAAAACATTATTACTTCCATTACTTTCTACTGGTCTCTCGAGCTTCAGTGGCTACGAGTCGTGCTTTAGAACCATTTCGACTGGTAGTGAATATCAGAAATCACTTTGGTTAGCGCCGTTGAATTTTTATGTCCGAGTCAAGATTGTTAATGGGTGAGTATGTTACGAGAATTTAAGTATCATAGAATAGTGTCCTCTCAAACCTTGGTCTTGGGAGCAGTGTTGCCGATTTAGCCACTTTGTGGCTAGATTTAGCAACTTTTTAAAGCACGTGGCCACATTTTTTTACATTGAGCTATTAGCCACTTTTTCTTTCCAAACCTGTTTTTTCATTAGACATTTTTTAGAACTTTTCCAACTTTCTACCTAGCGCTTACAGTTTTTAGAAAAATTCAAACAATATATACGGATAATACATTCAAATATTTGTATGCTGTGGATGGACGGGATTATTGTTGTTAAATATATACATGGGAAAAGCAGCGAAACCGTAAGCTTAAAACTAGAACGAATCTTTATTTGATTTCTGTACTGAGCACCGACATATATAAAATGGACTGCTGACACTACTGAAATGTCTTACATTATTTGACATAATTATGGGATCACTTTCCTATAATAAGTTTTATACAAAATCTACCATAGTCCAGTTTCAGTGCAGTGGTTTTTCAAATGAATATATAGAATAGAAATAGATGGCAATACAATATTTGTAATCCTTTCCCCATACCTACTTTTAGGGGCAGGTAGACAAAAATTGCTTAATTTTATTTCTTTAAAATAGAAAATATTTGATGGTGTAGGAGATAAGCTTTGAAGAATAGAAATAATTTCGAATGCATCTATAATTTGTTGAACTTTTAAAATGAATATTAAAGCGAAAGTAAAACAATTGTCACACCCTGCCAACAAACCCAACAAATCAATTTTATGTAATTGACTTGAAAAGTGCTGTTTCTTAAGTACAAGTAGCTGTGAATTTATTCCAAGGGGATAACATCGATCCCTCAAAACTTTTAACTTGCCTTACGTCTTTAATTAAGTCGCTTTGTGAAAAAATCCTGATTTCAACAATTTACATTGGATTGACTTATTTTCCTCAGCCGTTAAATATCATATAGATCCGTCACAGTACCTGGGTTATAGTTTTGAGTCTGCTTTTCGAAAAACTAGTATAACGGCTGAGGAAGAAAATATTTACATTGAAATTAATAGAAGAGCTGCAACAAAAGCTACTTACAAATATTGAAATATTGAAAAAAAATTGCAGTATTAAATATAGTAGAAGTCTTAAAAGTTGTTAAAGGTAAAGAAATAATAGAATTGCGGAAGTTATGGGAACCGAAAAAGAAATTATTGACAAGATTTTAACTCAATGGAATAACATTAATGTTATGAAGTGGCAAAACGTCAATAAAACATGCCTCTTTTAGGTCGAGATATCTAAAAATAAAGATGCTGCAGACAAAAATCAATTTAGCGAACTTTCTGCGTTCGCTATTTCACTGCTAAAGACAGTATTCGAATACAGAAGATGAACTGTTCAGAGTGATAAGCTTGGTGAAATCTAAACTAAGGAATAGAATGAATTTGAAGATATTTAATTCTACAATAAGAATTAAAATTCTTTAAAATTGTTGGGGAAAGAAGATGTCGTTAAGGTTATAGGCACAAACGTTTCTTAGCTACTTTTTAGCCACATATTCTTGAAATTTAGCTACTTCTAGCCACTTTTTATGTAAATTTTAGCCCGCAAAGCTTAGCCAAGAATTGGAAACAACTCTGCTTGGGAGTAGTAAATCTAGTATTCCAATATTCGGGGAAAAGAAATAAGTAACAACACACAAGGCATAAGAAATAAGAGGAGTTCCTTAGTTTTACCTCTTATGAGGTAGTACTGTTCCCTGAATAAACCAAGTAGAAAATTAGTGAACACCTGCTAGCAGCGTAACCACATTATTACGCAACTGTTCTGTAAGAAGTTTCCACATATTTTCCTGCATCTAAATGTTTTGGGGAGACGTTTAACTGCCGTGTGTGTAATTTCATTCATGTTTTGATGCCACAACAACTATTTAGGGAAATGATGTGACTTTGAGAAGATCTAACGGATATACACCTATTTAGGGAATGTAAGATGCTCTTAGATGGTTAAGTTAACAAAGAATATATTTTTGTATTTAAAATTACAAATAAGTTGATGCCTGTTAGTTAGACATATCATCTATGTAAAAGATATATATACATAATTTTTATTTAAGAAATTGTAATGATTTCAGTAGTACTCTTCAATTATATTGGAGGAACGATTCTTAGATTAGCGAAACTACAAATAGCCTTCTACCCCTAGTTGTAACTTTAAAGACAAGATGCCAAATTTATAAAATAATCTAAAAAGTGTAAATATTCAAAGTTCCACCAGATGTTTGAAGGGGGCATGAAGATAAAAAATTCTGAAGCTGAGCAATAAATTAGGATACAAGATACAAGCAAATTTTGTAATAAATTAACCTAAAACTGTTATCCCGACATTTACCAACACATGCATATAACGAAGTGCTTTTTTATATCCCAGATGAAATCTGATATGGTGCACTAAATTTGTCAATCTCTGTGTGTAATGCATAGAAATAATGCTGGGAGCAATTTGGATTGGACACTCACACATAATATTATCTAAATTATTTTGATTTTTACATGTCCGCCGTCCGTAAAGAGTTAAAATTTCCCACACACATTTCCCATAGTAGTCACCCACCTTATTGTGTTTTTGCTTTCGGTTATGTACATATATGTAATACTCATGCTTGCTAAATTGTTCAGATCTGATTGCTTACAAGCGTGGTAAGCACGATGCAGAGAAACGAACATTGTATTAATATATCCAGGGCTAGATCACTGACTTATAACAAGTTATAAGTCAATGGGCTAGCTTAGATACTTATACATAGTATATTATATTGTTGTTCTTTTTTTGTTTTCTTCACAAACTCTATAACATTGTCTTCTTGACACTACTAAAAATGTTTACTGTTTGCAATTGCTAATTACTTTTTTTATTTTTTATTTTTCTATCAATTAAGACTCTACCAATGTACACTATTGTAATATCGAGATACTCAACGTTCTAGGACGTGGCCCTGTGGCCGGCCAATGTACACTATTGTAATATCGAGATACTCAACGTTCTAGGACGTGGCCCTGTGGCCGGGGTTGAAAATAAATGAGTTTTCTATTCTATTCTAAGAATTCTAGTTTTTTCCTTGCTTCTTACACATTATGAGTCGAACCATTTTTTTTACACTATTGTATAATTGTATTTCCTATGGATTACAAGAATACACATATTTCATCTAGTTTATTTCCCTATATGGTGGATCCTAATGAACTCGCCAATTGATTATATCAAAGTTTAGTGAGGAACAAGATTTCTCATTCAAGCCATTTCCCATTCAAGAATATTGAATATCTGATGATGTTTGTCGCCTTATATACAGGGTCTTTCAATAAAATATTTTTGTATTATTGTATTGTATTTTATGAATGCCTTGTGGTTTTAGCAAACTATAATATTATGCAATTTGTCTTCAGTTTTTACTAATGCAACAATTTTGATAAGCAGGAGGCACTAAGTAATCTATTCTTAATTTGTTTCCAAAAATTCAATTAATATCTTAATTTATTAGGTAAAAATTATTTGTTTCTAATCAGGAAGTATTTGAACATTCATTAAAAAAATGTAACAAAACGTAAATGACATACTCACACCTATTTATTTAAACGCAAGATTATTCTTATACGTAAATCCTTTTTATATAACGTGCTTATATCAGAAATTACTTCTATATTTCTGCGAAAATTTCCACCGCCCTGCAAATTTCTTTCAGAGGTTATGTTTTTGTCCTCTCCCAGTAGTCCTATGTCCTGTCAAGAAACACGATGCAAAACATGAGAAATAAAAAATATAGTTTTTAAAAGTTTGTGTCAAAATCAGATCAGACCTCTACTACTTCAAAGAAATTTAAATCGGCTTCGAAAAAACGAAGTGAGTACATTCTACTACTACCACTGACATGGCAGTGATTACTACGGAAATTTGAAAACTTGCCCAAACGCATCGCATAGCAAGTGCATAAATTTGAATTAAGGGAATTAATGAAATACCAAATTACAATCAATTTAAAAATTTACATAAAAAATTTATATGAATTGGTTGTTCATGTACGGCTCAGTACATTTCGGCTTGCTGAAGCCGAGACATCAAAGCAGCAATTCAGACTAAACACAATGTGGGCGACACGACAAAAACGCCGTAAAAAACGCCGTCGCTCACATTGTGTTTCAGCCTTTAGTGTCAGGGGATGTTGGTACTTCGGGAGAACTTTATGTGTATTGGCCTGCCCCGGCGTTGCCGGCGTTGACGTCTCGGTTCGACGTGATGCGACAGTTTGTACAAAACTGCGATCTATGTGGAGACCTCGACGTCGTCACCGGCAGAAAACAATTGCTGCACAGCTTCGTTGTGCGGAACTCATCCACTTCGAGGACAGAGCAATGCGAATGAAGCGCCCGTAACAATTTCGCCTGCGACGTCCGCACGTACCCACGGATTGGCGAATCTGCAGCGGTTTTTGTGGAACCAATACACACTAGAGTTTCACGAGTATTAAGGCACTTTCACATCGAAACCGAAAACCGAAATGTTCTACACCGGAAATTCGCTTTTGCTTTCACATCAAAAACCGAAAACTTTTTTTCGGTTAAATAGAAGTAACATTTAATTATCATAAAAGTTGTATGACGAGAGCTCATACAAAAAACGTACTTTATTTTTACTGCAAAATCCCTATCCATATTATAATAATATAATAAATAATAAAATAAAATAATATAATTATCAATGTAAACACAAAAGTGAGGTTTAGTACGACCGAAAAAATTTTCGTTCCACATATGGAAACCGAAAAGAAATTGACAGCTGCAACCGAAATTACGTTTTTCGGCCGAAAAAAGATAAAATTTGTGTTTTTCTTCAAAATCTGAGATAAATATTCTATTTTATTAGTAAAATTATTAGTTTATCCTATTTTCCATGATTTTATTAATCATTGGAGCAAAAATCTTGTTTCAAAGTGGAATAAATTGATTTTTTCGGTTTACATTTTTCGGTTTTGATGTGAAAGTGCCTTTATCGGTGATTTCCTTAACCAAGCGATGCACTGCACCGTTCAGTGCAAATATATTGTTTGAAGCGCAAACGCGTAACTTTGTGCTGCCCATACACCTCTTGACGTCTTGAAAACCATTGCAAACGTTCTTGAGTGTACGCCACATAAAAACTGAATTTAGATATGGTGTTCGGTTCAAAGTAATACTAAATTTGAAGGAATGGAATCGAAACGAGTTAACTGGTCCTATAGAGAAACTAGTGATTTGCTTGATATTTGTTTAGCTAAAAACGTCGGAAAATTAATGGCAATGAAGCGATGCAAGAAAAGGCAATTGTATAGTGAGATTGGAACTGAAATGAACCGGTTAGGACATGGCAAGTCGTTAGAGCAAGTGATCGTGAAATTCAAAAATCTTTGCCAAAAGTATAGAAAGGGGATACCAGATAATCCGTCAGGAAACCTGAATAGAAAGCGCTTCGAGATGTGGAGTCGCATGCATGAGATTTTTAGATTTACGTATAATCTTCCTGTAAAAAAGGAGCCATCAGTAACTTTTTCTACAGATGTTGAAACTAATGGAAGTTTAAAAGAGAACGAAAACAGGCCAGAAATCAATAGTCTTGAAGACGAGATTGATCCGTCAACATCGTCCGTTAATGAACATTTAGAATCTCCTCATCCCATAAGGACTAAAAGAGAATTTAATCAGGATGAAGATTCCGAAGTGACTTTCTTGAAAAAGCCACTGACAAAAGGTAACGTTATACTTTCTTACAAGGGTTTTTTGGGACATTCTGCTGACAATTTGCCTTACCCACCTTCATTGTAGGTACTTTATCTTATAGATTTCTAGAATAGCCCAATAGCATTAACATAATTAAATTGCAGCAAAAATAGTATCGTATCTACTCTCAGTCTACTATGCTGTAGGTATAAGAGATGTAGATGAATTACGTTGCTTTCGATTCCCTTTTGTATAAATCAATTTATTACAACATTTTCTGTTAAAGCGGTATTTAAATTCTCATATTACTTACTGTTTATGTTTTTGATGTTGTCTCTAAATCTATTGTATAAGTCAGCAGCAAATCCAAACTGATTCTTATCAAATCCTGCGGAACAGAGTGTAAACTGTTTACTGTCAATTTTACTATTATTTTGCTGTATACAGTAGAACAATGTTTTTTTTTAAAGCAATCTGGATAATTTCCTATCGAATATGTTATTGATCAGGTTTGTAAGTGGATCCTTGATTGAGTCCGATATCACTAAAAGAATAACTAAATTAAAATTTTAAGTAAGATCTACAAATTAATATGCCCATAGGTAAAAGTGCAGTTTTGAACATTTTAAGTAAATACACTAACTGCATGTATATATACATATATATGTAATTCCATACATTCCTAACCAGTGCCTTTTTTCTTTTAGATCGTAATACTGCGAACTACCTACGCTGTGTAAGATATCTTGTGGACAAATTTAAATCTGCCCAAGAAGATTTACAAAATAAATTCTACATACAACAACTTAAATTGCAACAACAACAACAAGAATGGGAAGAAAAAATTCTTGACGAAGAGCGTGAATTCTTTGCAAAAATCTTAAAGGCAACAGACGCAAGATTAAAGACAAAAAAACCACCTACATCTTAATATAAATTATATTTTTACACAAACGTTCGCCGTAGTCATTTTAAATGTGTTAAGTTAATGTTAATTTACATACTTTTTACAATTTTTTTTATAACAGCTGTTTAAATATTTTATAAAGAAATAAATACATACGACTTGAAAGAGAAGAATAACTGAAACATGATGATTGAACTCTTCCATATTAGATTTTGCAGATATCACAGAGCTACTCTTTGTAAAGAACAATAATTGCATAAATTAAATCCTTACCAATCTAGAACTTCCGTATTCCTCGGCTTTCAAGTGGTAGAGATAATTCTTAATATATCGAATATAATGCCGATAAATTGAAATTTTGGCAGACAATTTGAATTAACTTTTACGGGTCGCTAGATTTGAAAAACTAACCGGAAGTGTCCTCTTTTCTCCTGAAGACAGTTAAACTCTTCACTTTCCACTCAAAGTTCGTCTGGAACTTGAACTTGTCGAAGTATCTGGTCGTAAACAGCAAAGTTATTCTGAGCTGTGTGCCGGGTACGAAGTCATCGCATGAACGCCATGTGAAGTTAGTTTTCTTTTAAGACACTTCCAGTAATGTACAGCGCAAAATAAGCGGATCGTTATTAATTGCAATTGTGTTGGTATGTAAAAATAGTACAAGAACTCTGACTGGACAAAAAACATGCAATAAAATAGAAATGATTAGAAGTAATAAAGGCATTTTCTTTAGTAACTATTTAAGAGACGTCAACGTAAAAGTGTTCAATCTTGTAACAACGATGAACATCATCACTTGGTTGGTGTTGATGCCAACAACATAGAAACAGAAAACTAAGTATTATCCTTGTGTATAGAAATAGAACTATATAGTATTGCGAAACGAAGTTTGACTTATTGTTAATTACTTGCTGTATTGTACAGGCGCTACTGCAGACAGAACCATACTGCTCTCATATTACGTTGTCTCGAATTGCTGATGTAACCAAAGCAACAATGCCTCAATTTTTTTTAGAAAGTTACTGAAAAATTTTTTCTTCGAATTTTTATGCATTGGAGGCCGACAACGGCAGTCGTGAAAGTATTTTATCTCAAAATAACTCCAGACTGAACAAAAATTCTGCGGAGACATTTTCTGTACGTTTCCAAGAAGAAATGAATTATTATTGCTTATCTATGCGTCTACCCTCATAAAAATATTTCAAGCACCCGTTGTCGCCCTCCAATAAAACAAAAAATTTCTAAGAAAAAACTTTTGCCTTCCCTACATGAGGTTAACAGATAAATAGAAAATTACTTAACTACAATAGATCAGATACACAAAATTCATTAATATATAAGGGTTTTCAATTGTATAATGATTTGCCAGGAAGAAAGAAACCTAAATGTATTTGTAAAACTTTGTATAGAATATATTAAAATTATGTCATAGAAATGCGTTCAAAGGTAGTATAAATAATTGTTTTGTTTTTTGTGAAAACTACGCTTAGTGCTAATAAATAATTATTATTAGAAGCAATTAAAACAAAGATACGTATCTTCCTTCTCTTCTTATTATCCCCACCATGAATTTAATCCTTAATCGAATTTTTATCATCCTTGTAATATTTCTCAAGCATAAAAATACAATAAAGCTAAAGATAAATTTCTCGTATGGAAGAGATCGCTTCCTTTTCGTCTGGGAGATCTATCGTCCCAATGTTGGTATTCGATATCCCATAATAAATATTTAATCCCAGAAAACATTTGGACTTTTATATGACGTGGAATGGGCGAAGAAGGCTTGATAAGTTTAGTTCAATTTAAAAATATTTTTTACACTAAGGCCCATATTCACCAAGCCATTTGATTGAAATTTAATTTAATTTTTAATAACCCAAATTAAATTTTGATTAAATTTTAAGTGTGCTTTAACCCTCTCTAACGGGAGTACTAAAACACAAATTAAATGGCTTGGTGAATACGGCCCTAAGTCTGAAATTTATTGAAAATAATTCAATAAATTTGCAAAAATGTATTTAACTGCAGTGACATCCATCTTTGAACCTCTATGGTAGGCGATCAGAGATAACCATACTGATATCTACCATGTTTTTGCGATTATGTGATATTCACTAATTTGTGTCTTTAGTACCGGAAAATACTATTCATGAAAATTAAGACTCCAAAATACGATAAGGGAGGAAAGTTAAAGTGCCGTCGCCGTTTTTGAATTAGCTTTTTAAACAGCAGCTTAAAACGAAAGCGAAGAAATAGATCTCTTAATATTTTATTTATTCATTTGTTCAATTTTAGAATGGAAAAAATCAACGAGACCTTGAAAATCTTTATAGCCTGACACCGTTTTAGCTTCATCTTTTGGTAACCACTTTAAATTCTCATGTTCATCAGATAATGTTGGCTCCTTTTGTGGATTAATAAGCTCTGCCAGCCAATACACAACTGTTTTCGGGTTTCCTTTGACACTGTAGTTTAAAGTTTGCGAAATATCTTTGTAGACAATTAGATCGGATTCGATATATCTAAAATTAAGTAATAATTAATTATATGTTTTTGCTTAACATATTTCTTTCGTACATACCCCGCTTCTTCTTGAGTTTCTCGTAATGCTGTTGTATAGTCATCTTCTCCCGGATCAACGTGTCCCTTTGGCGGACTCCAATGCTTTTCACCATATGAAGCTTGCAGTAAAAGATATTCTATTTGCCCACAAAGACGACGAAATATCACAAACCCGGCAGCACGTTTCTTCATTTTTTTTTAAGTGAAAAAATAACAAAAAAATAAATTGTAGTTCTAATTAAATTAACTTAATGCACGATAGTCGAATACGATATGAATTGACCGACAGTGCGGTTGTTGAAATTGAGATTTATTTGACAGCACAACACTTTTATAATGTACATATGTATGCATACATGTATGATGCAAAAGTAGATATGAAGATTTCTATATTTGTAAACACTCTAAAATATTTTCAGTCTCCTCTTGAAGTGTTTCTAACTTATTTAGTAAAATTACTTTTGCACCAGAAATGATTTCTCTTGCTACACGATAAGGCATATATTCAATAGATTCCACCAATTCTTTTGGTTTTGCTTTAGCTATATCTTCAATTGTCCTGTATCCAGCAGCATATAACTGCCTTGCACGATTAATTTTCACTAAAGGTAACTCTAGCAATGGTTCTAATTCAGCTGTACAGCAATGATCCAACTTATGAAGGACACCTTCGAACAACGATTTATAACACCAGAAGCTGTCAATTTGTTCACATAATCGCATAATGCTGCTTGTAGCAGAAAGTGATTGTGTTATTAAACTTTGAACTATTCCGCGTTCCACGGAATACTTTGCAGCTATCTCATGAAGGGGCATTAGATTGATTACATCAGTAAGAATCATTACTCGATATAGTCTGTTCAGTTGGGTTTCCACTGGACCTTTAAGTGAAAGAGTTCTGGCCATCTTAGATGTATGAGCTTCTGTTATTCCGACTAACTTAAATACTTTCAAAGTATCACTGTTTAATTGGTTGTACTCCCGAAACAAAATCCCTGCATCTGGCACAATAAATTCATCATTCAAATGAAAACTAATGATTAGATACAAAAGATGCGAATAATTAGTTAAAACTAACGACTTTTGAGCTTCTTTTAGTTCATGGTAAATGCATTCTGTCTTCTTATAATCAATACCTGCTTTAAAAGCAGCTCTTCCAATCATGGTCAGTTCGAATTTGGTGCTCCGATTTAAAATATAATGCTTATCATTACCTACAATTTTTTCCTTGACCTCTTGTGTAGTTACAAAGTCATTTGGAAAGTCAGCTGGATTTTTCACATTACATATTTGTAGAATTTTATGTTTAAACATATCCCTTAAGGCAGCTGTTGTAATACAATTAATAGACAAGTCTTTATCTTTTGCTTGGACGGCAAGAAGTGAGTTCGAGACCATTTTAATAACATCCTTTAAGCAATTGGCTAGATTCAATCCAATAACACTCAAAACTAACGATTGCAAACCAACACCTTCATTGTAGTCTAGAGAACTGATGACTTTATCCATAGGAGAGAACAACATTTGTCCCACTTGTAGATTATCTTTAGACGAACAAATTAGAATACTTTCCCCAGCATCACCTAATCCAGCTCGACCTGCTCGTCCGGCCATCTGCTTGTACTGGCACAATGTCATGAATTGTAATCCCACATACGGAGCTCGTATAATGACTCGTTGTGCAGGTAAATTAACTCCCGCTGCCAACGTTGAAGTGCAGCAAATTACATAAATTGTTCCGAAACGGAATGCTGTTTCCAGTAATTTCCTTTCATCTGTTGTTAAGCCGGAATGATGATACGCTACGCCATAAGGAATTGTCTGTTTTAGAACTAAACTTAAAGTTCCACAGAGCTTCTCTATTGCATCCATTAAAGATAATTTTTCCTGTTTTTTATGCTCTAAATGTTTTTTCTTAGGTAATATTTTACACAGCAACATAGCCACATTTTCACAATTTTTACGGGAAGAACAAAAGACTAAGCAGGAACTATTTGGTATAACTTCTGAGACTAAACCAGCCAGTTGATCGGGATCTGCTTTGTGCACGTTTGGACTATATTTAAAATTAACAGTTCGCGTATATGTAAATATATCTTCTACGCTTTTGCCTTGTGTATTAATTTGCAGAATATCATTGCCACATTTAATGTACTCCTTTAGTTCTACTGGACGAAATCCTCTTGTGTAAATATCAGCATTCAAAAAATCAGACAGTTCTGGGAGGTTTCCAATTGTTGCACTCATACCCACTACTTGAATCCCTGCTTCTAAATACATGATCTTAGTAAGAAATGATTCTAATACTGCTCCTCTTCCTCGTTCGCCAATTAAATGCAGCTCATCTATAACAATTAATCCTATTTCATTTGCTCGTTGTGCTTCTATCAAACTATCAAATAATATTGCACCTTTCTCTATTGACGCTATGTAAAGTGATTTTCTTCTTCTACGTTTTGGCGGAGGGCACCGTCCTTTTCCAGCTGTATACTCTTCTATCAAAAAATCAAAATTAATAGCAAACGGAGCCATTGCGCTAACCTTCTCCTGCACAATAGACACATATGGCAAAACAAAGATAACATTTTTATTTCTGCAAATTATCTCACGAAGTATTAAAATTTCTGCGACCAAGGTTTTACCTCCGCTTGTAGGAAGTGCATACAGCAAATTTTTACGCATTTCCACTGCTGACAGCTGTAGGCATTCTTTTTGCCAATCGTACAAATCTTTTATTCCTTTACATTTTAAAATAAGTCTCTCGACCTCGGTAGGCAATCCATAGAATGGACCTTTGCTAGGGAATACTGAAATATCATTCAAAAATTGACTGCTCCAGCTAAGATCTTTTAAAATTTGGATTTCTCCTCGCAATGAAGCTCTATCAGTTGAAATTGTCCTGTATTTTATTTCTTCGCGGGTATGATACTGTGACCCGCAAAAAAAAGAAGAGAAATCTAATTTAGTAATTTCTGCACTACGACGTCGAATGTCATCTATAAATTTCTGGGTGCATTGGATATTACGATCTTCATCGACATCTAGAATTTCGTCGTTTTTAAATAATAATTCGTTTTCTTCGCTAAGTAAAATATCGGAAAATATGCTATCATTGCTGCCTTCTTCGTCAGGCCAACAACTATTTAAACTTGAACTATTACTTCTGCACTGTTTTTTTGCTGCAATCTCATTTTGGTTGCTGGTCTCCTTACGACGAGAAATAGACAAAAAATCATTCCACTCCATTACAACCGCTTTACAAAATCAAAACACTGGTGGTAAGCGCATTATCAAATGACTCAACAAACTGTCATCTAAATGGAATCACGCCGAGCCCGTGCGTTCAGTGCGTTGTAGTGGCAACTTCGGCAAGGAAATATTTTTGGCCATTTTAAAATTGTGAAATTTCTTATCGGACAGCTGTGCAATTCTTTACATGCGATTTGAGGTGATAATATAATAATTCAATTATTATTTCGTGCTTTTGATACAGTTATTGTTTATATCAAAAACTGTAACTTAATTTACCGCACATATAATTAATTTCAGTAATTCTATAAGAAACTACGTGGAGCATGAGCATCATTATTGTGCTGGCACAAGTACATGGGGACGAAATTTCTTCCATCCATAAAAACTTCTCGTGTGGGAAGGCCCGAAGGAAGCAGAAGATGGCTTCGCATCGCTGAGTTTGCTGTGCTTTGCCTAAAAACACAACTCAAGAACAAGATATTCAATTCACGCGCCGCAGTTAGAAAATTTCAATATTTAAGGTATATACAAGTAAAAAAATTACTTAAAATGTCTACAGCAATGCCAATTAACCCCAAACCATTTTTAAATGGTTTAACGGGTAAACCAGTTTTAGTGAAATTAAAATGGGGCCATGAGTATAAAGGATATTTAGTATCAGTTGATGGCTATATGAATATGCAACTTGCCAATACGGAGGAATTGATTGATGGTCAACATACAGGTGGGAAATTCTAATTTTAACTAATATCTAAACGTAATATACTCTACTTTAGGTAATCTTGGCGAAGTTCTTATACGATGCAATAATGTACTTTATATTAGGGGAGCGGACGATGAAGATGAGGAAGGAGAAATGAAAGATTAGGAAAAATAGAATTATACTCTTTCCTCATTAAGTTCTCAAAAGTATTTCTACAGTAATAAATAAATAATTCCATTCAAAATAATATTATTGCTGTATCTATACACTATATACATTACCTAATCCTTTACATGGGCTGAAACCACGCAGCTTCCTTCATAATGAAATTTGAATATGGGAAAATGACTGATATTAGACATAACATTCTACTGGGATAAATCAGTAACCAGTTTCTATGGAGTTGCTTGGCGGGTCAAGATTTAAGAACAGTACTTGCAAACCAAGAGCACAAGCTCAACTCAGTCATTAAATGTGGCACGAATAAAATATTTTTTCCATAGCTGTGGGAAACAACCGCTATCGATCGATTTTTGGAATATACTTCACAGTGTAGCTACCAGGCAGAGGCATCATGACAGTATAATTCATCAACCTTACTTCACATATTTAATTGCCTACTGATCTTGTTTATATGCGTTTGAAGAGATGAGAATGCTGTAAAAGAATGGAGAAAGAAACGATATGGTAACCGTGTACATGTCAACGGAAGGGTTGATTCTGCGCAGTTTGTCTAATCATCAGATCAATTGCCTCGCTCAAATAATATTACAGACTTATCGTCTGTCGTTCGCTCTGTGGGCAATCTTGCTTCATTTCCTATCTATATTATTTTGTATATTGGATTGATCGGTCCGGAATCTTATTCAAAAATCAGACTATAGGTGTGATACAGGCGCGTATATATATAGCATTTACAATGCAACGTTGTCATTGTTTAATTGTTTTCGAAATAAGTGAGAATGAAAGAAGTCGAGGTCCATTCACCGGGCTCGTTTATCGGTAAACTTAGACTACCTTATGATCATCGGCAGACTTAACGGTAATTTTAATCAAAGATAATTGATTGGGAATAGTATACGAAAAATATGGAACTAATAGAGATTCGTTCCCATAAGGCATATTGCAGAGCCGGACCTGCCTGGAATGTTATCGTCCACAATGCCTTTGCTATATAATCTTTATAATAAAATGATAACATATGGGTACTTCATTGTCCGTACTATAAGTTCAGAGCGTATAGACTTATTAAGATAAACTTTTGTACAGTATGGTTTTTTACTTAAAGAATTATCATGCGCAGAATTCTAGAGTAATTCTGAACTACTTCACTTACCTTATTTGAGTGATGAAAACGGTTACTCCGTCTCATTTTGTCGTTACCTTAGGTATTAGCTTGAAAAAAATTCATAATGTTACATAAATAAGGAAAAAGTCTTTAATTATAATTCCAAAGGAATAGACCTTGTAATTTTATGAGCAAAGTAAGGTCAAATTCGTTGATGGTTAAAATCTCGCAACTTCGTGGCTGCTCGGGTAGTGTCTTCGTAACGTGGTTGCATACAAAAGATTTCCAGATTTTTCATGTATACTGCGAAAACGGTCAAACCTTAGACGTCGTTTTCAATGTAGTGAAAATTAATTCGGAATGTAAAAACCTATGAAATTCGTTATAACCATTTCTACTGCCCGACAAATCGTTATAAAATGATGCGAAAAATCACTACAAGGATCTAAATTGGATATTTTTAAAACTGGGTTGATTATACTTACGGACATTAGTCTAGGGTATAACTAAATTATATTAATTATAACATCTTTCCTAGTTTTTTTCTGTTTTAGACGGTAACAATTAATAAAAATTGTGCTGGCTGTAGACTTTCGATTAGCGTTTCAACACTATCATTGTCTTCACTTTGTAAGGAGCGTCTGGATGTCCATGAGGATGCGAATTTATTGAAAATCAACTATTGTTATATTTATACCTTTAAGAAATCTTTTTTTGGTAATATGACTTATGGCATACCTATAATGAAAATTTGTAGACTATAGACCGCAATTCTAAAAAATGATAATTTTGTTAGTTTAAAATCAAGTATGACTGTTTAGTGAACACGGCTCTACCATTTCTTTCTTTACTTCGCCAAAATTATTTATTGTCTTGGTCGGCATCCTCAGTCTTTAAATATACAGTAAACTGTAAAAAGAATGCATATTGCAATCAGAATATTTATTTACACTTTAGAAGATATGCCCATAATAACACAACCAATAATCAAACCACAGAACATTCCCAAGTATGGATAGTTTTAATCATTTTCTCTTTACACAAACTTGAGCTAGACATTTTTGTATGACCTGATGAATAATTTCACTAGTCTGCTCCGATGTAAAAGGCTCATCAATTGGGGGCACATGAATAAACAAACATCTTTCGCAATTCATATCTAGTGATCTCAAGTAAATGTATCCACAAAGGTAGTTTCCAACATCATCCGAACAGGTGCAAGCATTCTCAACTGTAGTCAATGAGTTTATGGACTTCGCTATTATATCCACATCAAGTTTTGTAAGAATTTTTTCACATTTGGATCCATTATTTGCAAGACATACTTTTGAGCATTCAAGATTCTTTCCTGAGTAATCTGGACGGCAAAATTTATTATTATATGCGAGTTTTTCTAGATGAATACGTTTAGCTGATCCATGCACTCCGCAATGAATAACCAACTAGAAATTATAATACACAATGAAAACATTTATAAGTTTACTTGCATGCGTTCACTTCACCAAAATAGTAACTATTTGTCGAATACAAGCCACAAAATAATCAATTAATTTCCGTTTACTCCGCGCGACAACTTTCAACTACGACTATTCTTCACTTCGCTCTTTTGAAAGTATGATCTAGACTTGAACTTGACTAGAGGAGTCAAAAGCTGGTAACGCAACACAATTTGGTGGGGAACGCAGCCAATATATACTCAAAAATATCTTACGTCAGGATTATTTTTCCAGATCTCATCAACAATTCGGTCAACCTTTTCATAAACTACAGGTACAAGTTTTTTTTGTAGTTTATAGGTAGTACCATCATATTTAACTTCACTTGGCAGTAAGCGAACGGCTTCCCAGCTGGCATTGACAAGTTCATGACCTTCGAAAGGACCAAAACCAGTAACGACAATTAATTTTTCTTCTTCCATTAAGCTGGTAATCTTAATTGTTGGCTCCTGAAAACTTTATGCACCGAAACATCGAATATTGTGAGATTTCACGTGATCAGTGTGCAAAATTGTTAAATCTTTTGACGTGCAAGAGCAAGCTGTCAAGATTTTATCTTTACCATCATGACTCAAGTGCAAGTTCCACAATTTAAAGCTTTCAGCCTACGACTAATTTACACGGCTCGTTTTAATTTAGATAATATAATTTCTATTAAATCTGCCATTGCACAACAAATATGAAAGAGAAAATACAATAATATAGGATAAGTAATGTATAACTTGAAAGAGATAAATCAGGATTAGATACATAGGAAAGTTTAGTTATAAATTACTAGTCTTTTAAAGGACTGCTAATCAGTTATCTAGGGATCTGCTAAAGCTTCGACATAAACCATTCGTAGTCAAATTTTTGTGTGCCACTAGGGGTGAAGCCAGAATAGACCCAACTTATTTAAGAAGCTAATTTTCAGTCAAAAATGGAAGCTTTTTTCCGTTTTTATCGTGGATAGATTGATAAATGACTATCTTCTGAATGCTTCGTAAATGACTTATATACTACATATAAAAAATTTTTAGTTTAGGAGGTTAATTATTGAAAGCGTTCTCTTTTCAAACAGAAGTCCAATTACTAGCCGGAGAGTATTCTAGTTTCAAAAAGTACTTGCCGGCCTGTTCCTCTTTACATTAGATAGTGCTTTTGCCAAACCTTGCATTGTTAGCTAGTATTATTAGCCGCCCAACATGTAACCTGTTTTATTTATAGTATACTCGTTATGTTCCCATTTGTAAATTATATAATGGATCTTATATGTTACCGTTATAAGCTCCTTAGAGAATTTAAATGCGGAAATTTTTAAAAGTAAAGTATTATGTTTGCCTTTATGCTGCTTGCCAATGGATTGGCGTATTCGCCGATGTCCAATATTCTGCTCATGATTAAATTAATCAATTACTATGCCCAATATATGGCGTGCCGACTCAATATTCATAAAAGGCAAAGAAATGAAAATTACCTTGGATCTGGCTGAATGCCTCAATCTTTACTTGGTATTTAGCTGGGGTGCCTCAATATCTTTATGAAGAAGATATCTGGCTAAGAAGCCTCTATATCTTTAGGAAGGCCTGGCTAATTGCTGCTGCGTTCTGAAGAATAAGACTTGTAGTTTACTAGTCAATGGTCAATTCTTTATTCTTGATTTCTTTCTTAATGCTACCTTATTTATAATCGTTTTAATTATTGATAAGTAAACAATCTACATTAATTTCTTAAAGCTACCTACAATCGATAATTTTCCCACCTTATCATTATGAAAGAACGGTGACCGCACGTGAGTAACGTTCTTTGTTGCTATTTAGAAATTTGGTGCACTGTACATACATAATTTATAACGAGGTATGAATGATTCACACAAAAGTGATTACATATAAATCTGTATGTATGTAAATTGTGTTTTCATTTTTGTTTATTCGAGGAGTTAATTGAACTCTGAGTTTTAGCTTTTGAAAAGATTTACAAACTTTAGTTGCAATCTTGGTTTCTTATTTCTTTTAGGGAGATGTGTATAAGATTTATATGCAATTACATGCTTTAATGATGCATGATTGCAGATGAATTGCAATGGTTTTGTTAACATAAGAGTAACAGAAATATTCTGGTTACCTCTTATATGCCTAGCTTTGAAAAAAAAATTTTCCATAGCAGATGCAGTAATGTTTCGTTTGCCTTTATAAACTTTATTTATAGTACACTCACTGGAAATATTGGATTGATAGATAATTCTACGGCTAATGGCCTATATATGCACAATTGTAGTTTGAGATTTGTCGAAGAAAATTTACCATATTTAAGGAAACGAGATAGAAGCTTAAATATGTATGAGCTTGAACGAGGGCACAGTATATATCATACAGTAGAATAGCTTAGAACTAACTACTGAAAAGTGAATTTTAGAATTTCAATTAAAAAAACATAACCTTAAAATTTCTCCCCCAAGAGGGAACTATTAAGTATGATACGGACATAAATGGGCGAACAGTAGCTAGCTGCACGACCGTTGACGGAAGTATTAGTTTTATGTATGTACACATATCGGCAATCGGCGACAAATGTATTGTTCCATTACTAAACAGCTGTTTGACGGTAAAGTGGTGTCATTTTGCCTCTTTCCCTCTAGTAAAAGTTTAAGAATGCCATCAGTTCTCTTTCTTCCACTTTAGATTTACATAGGAATCCATGTATTAAAAATTGACTAGTGTGTTAGTTAAAACTGTTGAAAGAGAAAGTATAGTCTCTTTATAGAAGCATCCTACTCACTTGACAGTTTTGACAGAGCTGGGCTACTGTATGATATATACTGTGACGAGGGATGGTTGGAGAGGTTGGTGGCAATACAATGAAGTCATAACTCATTTTTGTCCAGCCACTTTGCTACCCCCCTGCTTGGTAAATTTTCAATTGGGTAATTCCATAGTGAATGTCTGGCCTTAAAATCAACTCATATGACCGTGCAGGTGAAGTCTTTTAAAATAACATTTAAAATGGCCAGGTTTCTTTTAATCTGTGCGGCCTGAGCTCTGCAATCCGCATCTGCTATACAGAAAAATGAGGAAGGTTTCTGGGGAGACGAGGAAGACTTTCACTATCTTGCATTCAATATTGGAAAGTGATCTGAATTTTTTTTTAATATTAAACCTATGGCGTATAAGAATTACTGGAATGAGAGGCGAGGCTATTGATAGCGTGTATTTGAGAATTTCTCAAAAACTAGTTTGCTGCGAGGACTAAGATGCATGTCTGAGATAAGAAGACGCAGTTGGGCTTTCGTTTCGCTATGAACGAATTGACGAATATTCTTTTACGAGTGAATTGCAGTTTAGTGTAAATTTGCTTATTTAGTTAGGCATAGGCAAAATGCAAATTGAAGGAGATGGATTGCTTTAACGCTCCACGAGGAAGAATATTTCCTGTATTGAGCAATGAAATTATTTATTTTGCCCATCAGAGTGGGGCGGGCTTTAGTGGCACCGGAAGTTGCTGGAACCTAGGAGTATTGAAATTGTTGTTGTTATATAAGTTTTGCGAGAAAGTCACACCTGTCCATAGCTCCTTACCGATTTCTGGGCGCAGAGCTCTCACTGCTTTTCCTGCTTCCGACGCTTGGTTTTAACGGGAGTTGTATTTTAGACATCCTCGATAGTTGGCTGGGTGTCCTCCTTCCGAAAATTGACAGAGTAGCGCTTTGATGTTTTCTAATTTTTGACTCAGGTGCATTCGCCGGATCCATGCAGTTTTTCACATTTCATGCAGCGGTCATGTTGAACGCAGTTGCTCGAAACGTGTGCGAAGCACTGACACCGCTTACACTGTGACACAACTTTAGTAGTGTGTTTTTGTCCACCTTGATAATGTTCTTTAGGTCGTAATGAGCATCGAATCCAATGATGAAGGCGTCTGTTTGTATGTAGCCCTGCGTCACGTAGTTTGGAGCTTTGTGACGCCCGTGACCTTGTAAATATGTAGGGCCGTTTTGACATCGTCTTCTTTCTAAATATGCTGGAATTCATACATAACAAGGGGTTTCCTCCTTCCTTCTTTAAGCGTAAATATCTAGAACCCTACTTGGATTCTTTTTAGTAGGTCAATAATGTCTGTCCTGTCTTTCTCCGTGATCAATTTGACGGTGCACTGCCTCCGTTTCCCATCTTAATAAAAAATGTTTGCCTGCTGGGCAAGCTGTTCAGTGTATCGTTCAATTTTTTGTAGTTTAATCAATGGACGATGATTGGTGGTGATTGTTAGCCGATGTGTTTTGTTTTACTTTCTCAGTTGCCATCTGTCTAGTTGGAATGATAAATCACATTGCGCACATTGGTATGCAATAGATGAAATCATATGATATACTAAGTTTGTTATTCCGTTTGTAATGCGCAGAAATAATGCCGGTAGAGCAAAATGGGTTGGACACCCTCGCGTCTATCTGTCCTCACGATAACTCGAAAACGCGTGTACTTAGAGAGCTGAAATCTTGCTTTTAAAAAAAAAAAAGTAAATTTAAAATGGGATATATCTGGTAATTCCTTAGTGGAGTTGCCATACAAAAATTTTGTTTTTCACTAAATACTTAGACACTGCCTGAGAGTGTGTCAACGTACAGAGCTGAAATTTTGTACACGGCATTTTCATATAAATTCAAAAATGGGCTAAATCAGGCAACCGCTTCTTGGTGCTACCATATAAAAATTTTAGTTTTTTACGTACACTGTAACGATCAGTCTTAGACGTTTTTATTGCACGGAAAAGTTCTTCAGAATTTGAAATCCTATTGGTCATAATCATTTCTACTGCCCGTCGAGGTGACCATTCCAAATTACATACGGGCATTCATCTAGGTTATCATAAGAATTGATCTTTGAAATATTCTAGCTTTTTTATTTGTTTTTTATTGCGTTAATGATTCATAACGTATAGAAACAATATGCTGGTAAAGCAAAATGGATTGGACACACACGCATAAAATTAAAAGTTTTTTTTTAATTTTCTATGTCCATCCATCCGTTCTCACGCTAACTGCAGAATGTGTCTAGTTCTTAGAACATATTACTAAATGCAGCGAAAAATCGTGTAAAATCCGTAGTTGTAGGGAATCTCGGTTCTTTGGTGAAGGGGTGGAGAGGCAAGAAGAGTTTAACTGCATAACAGATAAAAAATAAAATATCGGCCAAGCATTTTTTTTAAATGGCAGATATATGTAGGGGGGGGGGGGGGGGGGCAGTTACAACAGCGGGGCTGTTTTTATAAAAGATTAAACACTTTCAAAATAAGTATGAACAAATGTTTTATTAACTCAAATTAAATTCACAAAAGTATTGAAAGTAGAACGCGAAATATCGTGAGAAAATAATAATGATAGGAAAATAATCAGCTTTACTATATGAATTGAAATTAACACCCGGCTCAAGTTTATTCTTTACGTCTTTTTCGCTTATCGGTTACTTGTCGACTGTACTGACTGTTAATGGCTAGAGATTAGTCGGAATTTGATTTTCGACGTATTGTTTTATGAAGAGTACCGCTTGTCGATAATGAGCTGGTTGATGATATATTGCATTTATTGTGACGAGACGAGTCTGGTTAGATGAGAAGTGGAGAATGGTTCCTACATATGACTTCCATTTTTATTTTTATATCGAGAAAATACATCATTTTAGGTATACTATATAACGTTTCTAAATTATGTAATGTTACTTTTATGAATTGAAAATTTTTAAATTTTGTCATAATTAATTAAAATTCTTAAATACTGCGGTCTGTATTTTTTAGAAGTGTCTGCGATGATACTCAGTAAAATTTTAATTGCAGCTGAATTTCACCACGTACCTACATGCACAAAAATTATAATTCCAAGATGTAAAAATATTAAGTACTCATTATAAAAATACAACACAAAAACATATCGAAATTCTATGTCAAGACAGGTTTCGTAAATATTTGCATTATATTGTTTTATAAAGGTAACGAAAATTAATTGCCTTTACATTTCAACAATCACTAAAAGAAATTAATCAGATATGGGGATACGTAACCATCACCATTTAAACAAAGTTTATAAAGTAAGCAAAACATTACTACACCACTGATATCACAATATACATACTGATATGACCAAAATAAATGAATCGAGAGCACCCTGGGTTATGGAAGAAGTTATATTTTAAGGTAACCTTTATATAAACGTCCATTTAAGCTCAATAAGGGGCTTATAGTAGTCACAAAGAAGTTTCAAGTACTAGTCTATATAACTCAAGCTATATAATTTGGTAATTGGACGGTTACTACTAGGTATATAAAAAAAAAAAATTCTTGAGTTAACTTGCTTGCTAATGTCGATTAGAAGTTAACTTCAGATTCGTTTATTTGTAGTTTTTGAATTTTGTGTGTTTTTTAATTAAAAATTTAAAATTGTTTAGTTATTTGGATTAATTTTGATTAAAAACATGCGAAGTGACAATTTTGTGGTTAGGCCTTGGACTTAATTAATAAATGTGTCAAAATTTTAATAATGAATTGTGCTGTGCGATGTTGCAAAAATCACCTAAATAATCTCGGTAATGCATTTTTTAAAAAAGTCGTGAAATTAAACTAGAAAGTTTATTTTCTTGAAATACGTGCAAAAGAATTGGAAAAAGGATAGGCAAACAAAAATATAAAGATAATTGTTTCAGTGTCAGTTCACAATTTTGTTGTATTTTAAATAATTGCGTCAAATCTCCCTTCAAAAATATTTCACATTTACTACTTCCATGAGCATAATAAATATACAAATATAATTCTACCACATAGTGGGAAATGCCGCAATTTTTCGTGCGTATTTCACTTCCTTTAGCTGTTCTAAGGTTTGGTTAGAGAGCTGAAATTTTGCTCACAATCTTTTTATAAAAACTGTAGATATAAGTTCGAAAATGAACCAAATTAGGTAACTCCTTTGTAGGGTTGCCATACACAAATTTCGTTTTTCGCTATATATTTTGGACACTGCCTGAGAACACCTCAACGTAGTTAGCTGAAATTTTGTACACGACGCGACGTAAGTACAATTTCAAAAATAAAATAAATCGGGAAACTCTTTTATGTTGCCATACAAAACTTTTGGTTTTCATTTTCACTTTATTTTCATTTCTCTTCTTCTTTTTTCACTTCACACGAATATTTCGTTTGGTAGACGCGCACGAATTACAAAAACGCCGTCGGCAAAATTTTGATTTTTCACAATGTCTGTCTTTTCCAACGACCGCGTAGCCTTTTTTGTAACGGTACTCTGTGACGTTACATATACAGTGGCATTCCTAGTTTTTGGCGCAAATGTTATTTTTACCTTGAAATTTGACTAAATTTTCATTTTTTTTAAATATTTCGATAACGATACAAGCTTCGAGGCTCAAATTTTGTGCGTGTATTTCAATAAAGGATACTTTATATGCATGAACATTTTTTTTTTTTAACATAATTTTTTAAGGATTTTTATAATAATAATATTTTTATAACGGTACTTGGTACAGTTACCATCCAAACTTGGGGCCATCATTGTTAACACTTGCCTCCATAAGCCACATACAACTTTTTTTGGAACTTGTTTGAAATAATTATTTTTTGAGGTCTCCGTTACAAAACGCAACCAGTTTTCTGACTACATCATAACTGTAATAGCGACTTCCATTTTCTGGGTTTTTTAGTTATTCATATAAGTGTATGATTTTCCTCTGATCTTCAGATTTAAAAAAGTTCCACTGAATTAAGGAAAATATTTGGTCAGGAGTTATACCATTTACGAAAGCAAAAGTCGTTACAGAATCGTGTTCTATAAGTTCCTTCTCAAAAATTAAAATTTGTTAAGTCTTGGATATTAAAAAGACGTTTTCGCACTTCTAAACGATTTTTTTTTCAATTTGACAAGAAATTTTCTGCTCCATAACTTTTTTGCGATCAATTTTGATTAAACTAAATGAAATTTATTCTAGCCGTATATGCGTGTTCTTCAACAATGTAAATGAACTAATAATTCCGTAGTTTTAGATTATTTCTTTTATACTTGAAAAACGATATTTTATAAAAATTGTTATATGCCTTATTGAGGCAATTGTTAACTATGATGACACCCAGTTTGGTAACTGTACCAAGTACCGTTATAAAAATATTTAACAAGCAACAAAGTTGAGCCTTCTAGCCTGTACCGCTAACGAGATATTTCAAAAGGAAAATTTTGCGATCAAATTTCAATAAATGAATATGCTGGCCTCGCTACAACCAGCATATGGGGTAATTTTCCTTCTACTTAAAGATATTTTGATTTGTTTTATAACAATAAATTATAGTTTTATTCATTTTCATTAAATAATAGTTATAATGCATGCAATATCCAGTTATTGTGACTCGCTCCTAATCAGCGCCATAATTTTAATTTCTATGTCATCGACATAAGATCTTGGAAGTCGTCTCATTTTTTCCGCAATGAATCGACCAAATAAATCAAACTCATCCAAAATAGCATTGGGACAATGTATTGTTGTAGTCAATTCAGGAGAAGTCTGAACAGCAATAGAACGAGAAATTTGTTCCATTTCTGTTATATCTTCTTTATCTTCGCCGGGCGGAGAATTCTGAGTGCCTGCTTCCGCTGCTGAAAGTGGATCCAGAGTTTGTGAAGTTGCTGACTCATCAGATTTGATTATGTTTTGCTGGAGCGTAGAACTATTTCGTAGAAGAAGTATATCACTAAAATCATTTCCATTGCTTTTATCTGAAATTTAAACAATTCTTATTAAATAAATTCAATCCATACAAATATTTGTTTACACTTCTTTGCTAATGGCTGCTCTTCGAAAGATTCATTTAAAGAATCTATAAGGTCATCCGTACTTTCTATAGTTGTATCTGCGTGAGTTCTATTAAAATTGAGATCTATAAATAAGAATTCTGTCTTTTCTTTTAATAAAGAATGGAATATTGGCATTTTCAACGAAACACGAGAGAAATTTAATAATTTTTTATACCCTACATAAAATCATAGGGGGTATATTAAGTTTGCGTCCATCCGATTTAGAGGGCTGAAATTTTGTGCATGGTGCCTTTTTCATAATTTTAGGTGTAATTTAAAAAATTTACTAAATCGGGCCATACAAAAATTCAGATTGTTAGCGTATACTGAAAAAACGGTTATTCTCGTACTTTTTCATGTAATACTTGAAGATTTCTTTGAAGTGTAAAATTCTATGACCATTTTCAGGCGAACTGCTCTAAAATAAATGCAAAGGATAGCTCTAATGATCACATTTTCAAAATATAGGGGCAGCTAATCTACGGGCATTCATCCAGGATATTGATAAAATTGATATTAGATCAAGATGGTAGTTCAGCAGAGAATGACACAAATTTTACAACAGTGTATTTTCCCTACAGGCTCAGAGAAGTGTTGCTAGTCTTACCATTTTGTTTTTAGTAAGAATTTTGCTTTTCTCTAAGTTTATTCAACAACTTTTAATTTAATATACTATATATATATTTAGTAACAGTAGGTGCAGGTAAAAGATTTTTAGTTTTATTGTACCATTAGGAAATAAAGAATTGAATTGAACTTTTGAAAAAAGTCGTTCGCAAGCGGCATTTGAATGCGAAAGTGAAAATAAATTTAACGCAAATCAAATTGGGATAAATTTTTAAATTCTTGTCGTTTTCCTTCATCTATTATTTTAGCTAACTTAAAACAAAATTCGTCTACAGGCATATCTAAATTTTTCAGCTCTTTTGGCAATGAATATATAGACAGTTTGCGCCATTCGTTGTCCAAGTCTTGTAAGAGAATTCTTTCAGAGAGTCTTGGCACATATTTTTGCAATTCAAATTTTGTTGGATAGGCTTCTCGTATTTTAAAACCTATTGCACAGTTCAGTTTTAATATAATATATATATATTTTAATACCGGAAGGTCAAAATCAACGCGCTTTTAAATTTGCTCACGAGCTATGCGGTAAAATTCTACACACTCACACTGCTTAAAATTGAAGTTGCTTGCTTGTAAGTTCTTCACCCATTGCTGTCTTTATATGTTCTAACTCTTGGGAAATAGAAAAGAATAAATAAATTTTATCTATAGGTAAATATATGCTTTTTTCACTTGGATCTAGCTATTAAAATTTTGAAGAATTAATATATGCTGGGATTTATGTATTATTGCAAAATTTCAATATGCATAGCATATAGATATCGATACACTTCTATTATAACAACTTTATATGCCTGAAAGTATGCGTTTACAGCGTTAAATTTCGGGAGCCACCTTGTCTGAGCCGGGGTAGGATTTTATGTAGTTTTAAATCAAGAGATTGAATACTAGAAGCATCTGTCTCTTGCTGCTATGCTTTGAATAATTATTAATGTTTAATGTAAGGTCATCGCATTCCCTGGGTATGGTTTTGCAAGCTGTAGATGCGCACAAATGCAATGAATGTCAGGGGCATTTAAAAATTTGTATTCCTACGCACTCTTTTTTAAAACATGCTGCAATGAACTTCTGCTTCCCCATCATCATATAGCAGCCATCACTGACGAATCCAATAATATTACCAATGGGTGTGTTTCTAGAAGTAAATACTTCCATAATTGGCTTAAATAAAGTTGTACTGGGTTGTACATCTGCCTCTTCAGAATTGCTCGGCACCTCGATAAGTTCAAACAAGGTACTAATAATATTTCCCAAGGTACTATCGAAATATCGCACTATGACACGTACAATTTTTTTTTCATTTGCCTCATCAACTAAAATACTAAGCTTACATTCTTTAAGTTTGTCAACTAAAACTTTCCTTATAACTAGAACCTATAACATTTTTAGTTATTGCACAAGCTTTTGTTCTCCTCATTTTAAAATCCGAAACAATTTTTGAATCAATCTGGTAAACAACTTTTTAAAACGTCCGATAAATGGTGCATTGCATGAAATGAAATATTATGATCAACTAAACAGGAATATAAATTAATTTCTGCCCTTTCCGCGCTCCTTTGTTGTTTGTGCTCATGTATGCTACTTTCAGGCAGAAGAAAATTTGAAATCTTTGATGTGTCCCCTGCTTTGAACTTATGCTTATTTGTGCTCTCGTGTCCTTTGATAATGCTAAATTCGGATGCAAATTCTACATTGCATAACTTACATTAGCCTTAAATTCATCATCTTTCACCGAGCGCAACTTTTATAAAATTACTCTTGCGTCCGTCTCTTTGAATATTATTCAGTTATCATAGGCAAACTTGGATAGATTTAAATATACAAGCCATTCCTTCCTAAATTTTTGGAAAATTCTTTGCTTCTTCCTGTTTGTTTTCGATTCTTCGCGAGATTGAGATTCATCATTGGAGTCACAAGAAGACATGATAATTCTACCATGAATACGAAATTAAAGTAAAATATAAATTGTGGTAATATAATAGTAACAAGCCATTATTTTCATCTTTCTAAGCTCAACAAAAACCCGATATCAGAAAAACAGCAATTGAAGAAAATCTCCACAGAATTTCACAAGAGGTGTTCAAAACTTCAAAGAAAATTTAATTTTACGCAATTGTCCTATTTTAATTTTTCACGTACTGATCTGTTCTTACCTGTATTTTCAACAATTTATAATAACTAGGAATTCTTCTAATTTCACAGACAAGTTATCACCGTATTTAAATATTACTTTTGGGAAATTTGAATAAAGAACGCAATAAGTATTTTTTTACAACTTAATTCAAATGAAACAATATTCACAATCGAATCGCAACCTAATACCGGGGAACTGTGAGTAATTGCGGCTGTCAAGCGGATGGGTGAACATGTTGCCCATACAACCCACACCGCTGCACACAGTTCTCCCGGTAAACTCTTCAGGGGGTCATGGCGACGTAATAGGCTTCGGCTTGTTGTAGCCGAAACCTCTACGTGCTATTCTTGTCAAAGAAGGCGGGTACTCCGCGAAAAGTTTTGATTCAATGGCCTGCCCTGCAGTTGGGCCAGGCCAATATGGAAATATTTTTCCGGCGTTGACGTCGCGGTTCCACGTGTTACGACAGTTTGTACATAACTGGTAGCTATGTAGAGACCGAGACGGCTTCGCCGGCTCAAAACAACTGCTGCAATATTAGCTCTTAACCTATTACTGCTACAGTTAACACATAGGGTGTAATAGGTCAAATTAAAGAGGAGAATCATCAGTTTACAGCTTTTTAAAAAAAAGTTATGTTAACGACCTTTTTGCAAAAATAATAGAAGTAAAATTAAAATAAATGTAAAAAAATCTGAAATTTTTAGTTTAGACAACTATAATTCTTGATGGGAGAGAGGTATGAGGCAGTTGTTGGAAAGGCCATGTGAAGTTCTGCATACAAGAAGGTTTAACTGTGACCATACGCCCAGTAGTTTTTAAAATACAGGGTGTTATGTGAAAATCTAGCTTTTTTTCTTAATCACCCTGTAACTCCCAAACGGTTGATGGGGAACCCCCTCCCCCTGCAATACAATTTTTTGTTTGTCTAGGTGTCTAGTATCCGCACATTTCGTTTGATCAAGTTTCGAAAATACACATTGTATAATTCAACTATTAACTGGATACCCTCCCCCATAGATACACGTTTATAAAAAAAAAAACGCACTGCAACCAGTCGCCGGAATTTTTTTTAAAAACATTCAATCAACCAGAATTCCTACTTCAAAAAGTATAGACAAGATCTTTTGTGAAGTCTTTAATATTCTTATAGAAAGTTTTTGAATACTGCATGATTGCTTCGAAACGCGAGACTCACCATTGCGATGAAATTAGGTTCGTTTTGTTTCGGAATTCTGCTGATTTACCAGCCAAAAACTATCATGTATATCAGGGTATGCATTAAACTCTTCAGATATATTACTGAACAGCAAAGGAATTAACAAATGGGTAATGAAAAGTTTTATAGCTAGGCGTCATATTACCAGCACATGTATATAAATCTTCCGGACGAATTATGTAATCCAATTCACTCTATAGAAAACATTAATCATTTAATCTTCAATGTCTTAATTGATGTGCAAGAGTTATATCCTATGATGCAAAGCACATCATGGCTGAAAGTAATTTGAAGGGTAAAATTTGTGCGCGGTTTGCAGCGCGAGTATTGGGTGCAGGAATCATTCTACAAGAGATTTTATCAAAACATTGACCATGCATGTAGCAATATATAAGCGAAAGACATCCAACATTGCAGCGGTGCTCGAGTGAGTCTATATGACAAGTTGTTGCTACATCACCAATGAGCTTGAAGGCTCTCTTTTGGACAATATCCAATGAAGCTAAGGCTGTGCGACCAGCCCTAGCCCATATAAGGGAATTGTATTCCATTCTAGGTCTAATGTAGGACTTGTATAGGAGAGCTACATTCGACGGGCTGAAGCATTTCTTACTTACACATTTTCAGAAATCCTTAGAATATAGAGAGAACAAGAAGTGTTGTTACCTATAAAATTCGATTCGTGTACATGAGCGCGGCTTTTCTTAAGAGGTGCTTGAAGTAGGGCAGAATATATTGAAGAAAGATACCTTATTAAAAATGTATGTTCAGCTGCTTGATTTATTTAGATTTACTATCAATCACTAATAAAATATCAAAACATTGGAGTGAAAATCATGCACTGCATTCTGCATTGGCCTGTATTAAGTTTAAGTGATGAGCTCAGACTACCGTCCTACAACTCCAATTAGCATTATTAAAATCGATATTATGATGCTTAATTTCGAGCTCTACGATCTACTATGCTCAAAGGAATCAGGTAATAAGTAGCTCATTTTTTTGGGCATAGAAAAAAGGAAGATGAGTATCTTCTCAGAAAGCCAGGCTGCTTTGATAGCCTCGATGAAACCCTTCGACACTTCGAAATTAGTAAAGGAATGTAGACAGAGTGAACACCATTCTCTCTACAATGCTCTCCTAAGCGGATCGAAGAAGATTTAAATTGTTGGTATAAATACGTACATACAAAACCAACTAAAATGATAGAGGCTAGTCTTATTAATACTATATAGAAAACTTACATCAAATCGTCACAATCCAAAAATCTCAATTGGTCGTAGTATTTATATTTCGTCGAAGTATCTATAATGCCTTGCCTTTCTAAATTTCGAAGTTTCTTATAACGGTCTCTAATGTTTTTCCACATTTTTTGCAGGCGATCAATTTCTAATATCCGACCCAAGGCTTCATATACCTCTTGCCAGAGAGTATCTCTTTTTGCCTTCTTTCCAACTTCTGAAGGACTCCATTCATATAGTGCTGGCCTTTTAGATATTTCATCTATTAAAAGGCTTCCAATATCTGTAAAGTAATATTTTTATAGAAACAAATAACAACAACAATGGCATCACCTCTATAAATGTCTCCGCAATCACTTTTGGTTCCATCTACCTCCACTTTCTGAGGTTGTTCAATATTAGTTATCTCTAACTCTGTGCTAAAGAGTGTAGCATCTTCATCTCCTAGATTTTCTAGAATAAATTTTTCGCCAAATTTCAATTCAGTACCGTTAGGAGTTCTTAATCGAATAGCTGCTCCAGTTATTCGTTCCTTTGGTAAAGGTATTGAATGCTTCTTGTGTAAATGTCTCCACAAATTTCCAGATGATGTAGTTCTTTTATAAACATGTACTTGACTTTTTTGAAAACATAACAAGCATAGTATTCTGTCAGATGCCCGATGTTTACGTTCTTCCGGTGTTGCATTCTCTTTTTCCGCTATGCCAAAGTACCTCCAGATGCCGCTTGAATTTCGGCTTAACTTGTCCACTGTGACTACCTTATATTGGCTTGTGTTTTCGATCAGCTCGCCATCGCCGCCGCCATGCTCAGTATTCTTGGCTTCAATAACGTTAATCATTTCAAATGATCCTATTGCTTCCGCCATATTTATTCAATAATATTTTAACACAAAACAATTAAAATGAATGATAAAGAGAAGATCATTCGGAAAACTATATGCACTTGTCAAATGAAAACAGCTAAAAGCTCCAAAATATTTGACATAAGTTAAGTATAACATGGCTCCTGTGGGATATTTTTTCTTCAAGAATTTCCCATTTTTAATGCGTCGGAGAAAGTTAACTATTTGTTTGTTACAATTTCCAGTAGGTGTCGATGCTGTTACAAAGTGAGACTTTGCGTCATTTTGTGTTTTTTTTGAAAATCTTTTTGTGGAGCCATAAGCCTAGTACGGTAGTACGCTGGTCAAAAGAAAAAATCAATGTTTAGGTGATGGAATGTAGATTACGCTTATATGAAGTGGAGACATTTTTCCACAGAGATTTATCTCGCACCGAAAAGTTGGCAGATTGATTATTGATATCGTTTGATGTTTGACACTTTGGCACATACATATAACAAATTTGTGATTTTATTGACAGCAGCCGAAGATTTTTTCACTAAATCATGCAAAACAAGAGATGCTCCAATTATTATTTCATGACAAAACTTTTTAATACATTTTGTCAGTAAGTTTGCTTTACAATGACTTTCTCAATTATTCACCCTCCACTTCTATTTTACATTTTCTCCACAACTTTTTTCCGTGTAGAATTATATGCCCATAATGCAAGCGAAATTTTCGTTCGATCAGCGTACTAGGCTTCTTTTTCTTCGTCGGTAATGATCACTGCCATGTATATAAATGGACTGACTGATCTCCTGTTTCATGTGGCACCAGTTTCGATTTCAGAAAGTATGCTCTCACTGTCACGAACTGGCGCTATATTTAAAATTTTTGTGAATTTACTTATCTGCATGTCAGTGGGACATACCGAATTTACCATAAAAGTATTTGGGACGATTTATATTGTTAAATTTTAATGAGTCGAAGGTTTTTTTACAAGGCTGTTTTGGTTGGAAATACCGCTGAACCTCAAGCAGTCTCTCGTTCCCAATAGTTACAGTTCAGTGGTAAAGTATGCTCTCACGGAAAGAGACGAATATAAAAGTGGTGCCATTTGCTTTCATGCATTTTTGGTTCAACAAGCAGTCCATTAATATACATGTCAGTGGTTATGATCCAGAACTATGGGCTCGACACGCGAGCTGGGGCCGGATTCTGTAACTCGGAGAGTTTGGGAGATGAGAATTTTCGTTTTCCCCGATTAAAACTCCCTAACTCTCCATTAGAGATTCTCTAACATACTTGGGGAGTTAAAGAAAACGTGAGAAGTATCTAAATATTGAAAGACGGCTAACTCTGCGTGGGAGGGTCGTAGAGCATTGGGGTTTTTTTTTTATGGATTTAGGGTCTAGAGAGTATATCGAGTGATGTAGTTTTTTTTATCATTTTAACTTCATAAATGACTTGTTACCGCCGAAAGACCGATTTTTTGCTCTTGGGTAATATACACCCCAGTTCCTATATTTTTTCCGTTCTTTGTTTCACATCGATTAGTGCTCTGTTGTGAACATTTTTGTCATGGAAAGTGAATTTCCATGACTTACCAGTTCTTCATAATAATGAGTTGAAAATATGTCCATTTTTTAAAAAAAAAATTTTGATTACGAGCACTGTACATTAAACACCAAAAATATATCCGGGAGATTGCAAATCCGATGATGCATTAAATGCATCACCAGGGAGAAAGAATCTCACGAAAAACCCCTAATCTGGTCCAAGCGTCGAAGCGAGTGGATTTGGTAAAACGTCCGGCCGCACTGAGATACTACTTGGAACTGGCGTACTAGGCTTTATCGACAAAAAGTTCAATCTTCTATGCGGCAAAATCTGTCAAATACAAATACAAAAAACTTTATTAAAAGAGCTTGGTCAAGGTGGGTCAAGGCTACGTCCATGAAGGGTTGATTGGGCCACGGTATACATTACGAACCACGTTCCACCATTAGTTAACGAAACATCGTGAAATATTTAGAAAAATACGGTACAGAGCACAATACCACAGTATATATCATACAGTAGAATAGCTTAGAACTAACTACTGAAAAGTGAATTTTAGAATTTCAATTAAAAAAACATAACCTTAAAATTTCTCCCACAAGAGGGAACTATTAAGTATGATACGGACATAAATGGGCGAACAGTAGCTAGCTGCACGACCGTTGACGGAAGTATTAGTTTTATGTATGTACACATATCGGCAATCGGCGACAAATGTATTGTTCCATTACTAAACAGCTGTTTGACGGTAAAGTGGTGTCATTTTGCCTCTTTCCCTCTAGTAAAAGTTTAAGAATGCCATCAGTTCTCTTTCTTCCACTTTAGATTTACATAGGAATCCATGTATTAAAAATTGACTAGTGTGTTAGTTAAAACTGTTGAAAGAGAAAGTATAGTCTCTTTATAGAAGCATCCTACTCACTTGACAGTTTTGACAGAGCTGGGCTACTGTATGATATTGTTACGTGCAATAGAAAGAGACAACTACTGACATCTACTGGCAATGGAGAAGTAGAACTACTGACATCTACTGGCAATGGAGAAGAAGACTTTAGGTTTGGAGAATTGATTATGGTATCTACAGGAAGGTTCAGGAATAGAATGAATAGAACAGTCAAGAAGCTTCTGGAAAATAGAACACTCGAGAATAATCTGGAGAGTTTCTAGGGTATAAATATAACAGTTGTCATAGCCAGAAAAAGAGTCTTGTCTTAGACGTTGCAGTGTTAACAAGTGAAAGTAATAACGTGCGGAAGTGTTGTAATTAGATTGCGATAATTGAAAGTACAGTATTAAGCGATAATTAAAGTTGAGTTGATTAATAGAAAGTATATGAAGTTTGTGAATTTTGTATGATTAGAGTGAAATAAAGAACTTGTATATTAAGTATTTAATATTGTGTTTTAAATAACGAACCAAAAGCCACGCTCGCAACAACTGGTGTCAGAAGTGAAATAAATTCGCGAAATAAAGTGGTGGCAATTGACTTTAAAATTCAAAGTGTGATTAATTTTGTGAAATTGTGTTAAATTTTGAAAGTTCTGGAAAATAATTTATATTCAACATAAAGTGAATTACTAAAGTAATGGGGCGAAAATTCGAGGAGCTTCGAACGCAGGATTTGAAAGTGGAGTTAGGAAACCGGTCATTACAAACGACAGGTGCAAAGAAAGTTCTAGTCGAGCGACTCAGACAAGCTTTGATAGAGGAAGGAAAGAATCCTGAAACATTTGTTTTCGAAGATAACTTGGAAGAAACCGAAGTTGAAGAAGAGCCTGTGATGAAAATGGAACAGCTTTTGAGTACTTTAATGAGCAAAATGGAAGCCCGTTTTGATGAACAAAAGAAATCTATGGAAACTCGCTTGGACGAACAAAAGAGTTCTCTGGAGAATTGTCTAGAAACTCGTTTGGAGGATCAGAAAAATTTTCTAAAAAGTTCTTTAGAAGAACAAAATTTGAAAATTGAAGGAATTGAGCACGAATTTCAACAAAAGGTTTCGGAAGTTCAACAAAATGTCACCGAGCAACTTGAAAACGTTAAAGCAGATCTTGAAAGAATAAAGCATCGACAGCCTCTAAACGTAGCATCTGAAATATCCGGTTCAGGTAGAATGAAACCCCCAATATTTGATGGACAAAATTCGTGGCATATCTTCAAGAGACAATTCGAGGCAGCTTCAGAGGTAAATGGATGGAATAATGAAGACAGAGCTATAGCTCTGGTGTTAGCACTTCGAGCTCCTGCTTCAGAACTCTTACAAACTGTACCGATTGAAAATCAACGTGATTACACTTCATTAGTACAGGCGATAGAATTACGTTACGGAGATGAGCACATGCAGCAAGTATATCGCCTACAGTTGCGCAACAGGATTCAAAAGCATGGCGAATCACTACAACAACTGCAGGCTGATGTGGAAAGATTAGCGCATCTTTCATACTCCAGCGTAAATGCGGATTTCCTTAATGAAGTGGCAACGGAGGCATTTGTGAACGCTATTGCAGATCTAAATTTACAACAAGCATTAAGGCTAGCAGGAAAGAAATCAACAGCAGAAGCACTAGCCTATGCATTAGCGTATGAATCCGCCAGACAAGCTTCACGGAGTGCAGTACGAGTAAGAGAAATTTCAGTGGAAGAATGTACTTGTAACAGAGTGCAATCATCACAGAGCCCGCCTTCACGTGGTGTCCTTCGATGCTGGAATTGTAATAGATCAGGGCACCTTCAAAGAGACTGCAGAAAACGTCGACGAGTGGAATCACCTGAAGAAGGGAAAGAAGAATGCCAAAGATGTCGAGCCAGGGAACAAGCTATTCATGGAGAGACTAGATATCAAGCAGCGACTAGTTGCATCAGCTCTCCTGTTGAGCAGTCGGAAAACTAGTAAAAACCAACTTTGTGGGGCAGAAGTTGGTTGGTGGAATCGGCAGCCCCGAAGTCATCATTCAAGTAGGCCAGTTGCAGAGAAATAATAGCAGTCTTGTTATATATGGAAGTGTAGGAAAAAATGACTGCGCAGTCACTATCGATACTGGAGCTGCAAGATCAATTATTAGAACAGATCTTGTTAAGAACAAATGGCTTCATAATACCACCAAATATCTACTAAGAACAGCAACTGGAGCAGCAGCACGGGTGTTTGGAGAAATAACTTTAGATGTTCAACTAGGCGAACTACTATTTCCTCACACTTTTCTGGTTTCAGACATAATGGATGAATGCATTCTTGGAATAGATTTCATGACCACATACAAAATAAATCTGGATGTCGGAGAGCGGACTCTCAAATATGGGAACATAGAAATTCCTATGAAACTAGGAGAAGGAGCAGATCATCCTGTGAAAGTAAGGACGATGGTCTGCGAAAATATAACTCTTTCGCCGTGCTCCGAGACACTAATATGGACAAAACTTACTGATGACATCGGGACCTGCAGATTCTATCTGGTGGAGCCTAACCCCACAAAAGTCACATCGAGCATCATTGTGGGGAAGACTTTAGTGAAGGCAGAAGGTGCAACATTAATACCAGTCAGAGTGCTTAACACATCCGAAAATGAGGTACAACTAAAAGAAGGTGCTATAATTGGAAATTGTGAACCCGTTTACCAAATCGTCAATTTGGATAATGGTAGTAATATCAGGGAAACAAGACCTATACCAGCTACTACCCAACAGGTTCAGAAACTTCTTTCGTCCAGTGCCTTAAGTGAACAACAACACAACGATGCCAAAGAGGTGATCGATGAATTTTCGGAATTATTTGCAATGAATGATGATGACTATGGTAAAACAAATCTTGTCCAGCATCGGATCGATACAGGAGATTCCAGGCCCATTCGACAGACACCACGAAGATTGCCATTAGCCAAACAACCAGAAGTTGCAGACATGATGAACTCCATGAAAAAACAAGGCATAATAGAGGAATCTAACAGCCCTTGGACATCGCCGGTTGTTCTGGTTAGGAAAAAGGATGGCAGCACCCGATTCTGCGTAGACTACCGCCAACTAAATAACGTGACGAGAAAAGATAGCTATCCATTACCAAGGATTGATGACACGTTGGATACCCTTTCCGGAGCGCAATGGTTTTCCACATTGGATTTGAAGAGTGGTTACTGGCAAGTGGAAATACATCCCGAGGACCGAGCTAAAACTGCTTTCTCAGTTGGCAGTGGCTTATGGCAATTCAAAGTAATGGCATTTGGGTTATGTAATGCTCCAGCCACATTCGAACGACTAATGGAATGTGTTCTACGTGGTTTAACCTGGAAAACATGTCTTGTCTACTTGGATGACATAATAGTTATCGGAAGGACATTCGAGGAACATAAAAACAACTTACGAGACGTACTTCAAAGACTCAAAGATGCAAAATTGAAGCTCAGTGCGAGTAAATGTGCTCTATTCAAAGATGAAGTTAAATATTTAGGGCACATAGTTTCATCACAAGGAGTAAGAACCGATCCAGAGAAGATAGAAGCCGTCAAAAATTGGCCAGTTCCAAAGGACAAACATCAATTACGGAGTTTTCTTGGTTTAGCTACCTACTACAGGCGATTCGTGAAAGGTTTTGCAGATATAGCAAGAAGCCTACATCAACTTACAGAAAAGGGAAGGCCGTTCATATGGTCGGATAAATGCAACGAAAGTTTTGAAAATTTAAAGCAACAGCTCTGTGAAGCTCCAGTACTTCACTATCCAAAGCTGGGAAAAACATTTATATTAGATACGGATGCCAGCAATGAAGGTATTGGTGCAGTGCTTTCGCAGGAGGAGAATGATCAAGAAGTTCCAGTAGCTTACTATAGCAAAGCACTTTCAAAGCCAGAGAAAAATTATTGTGCTACAAGAAAAGAGCTACTTGCTATTGTAAGTTCAACAAAACATTTTCATAAATATCTCTACGGGCAGAAATTCATCCTTCGCACCGACCATGCAGCACTTAAATGGCTTCTGCAGTTTAAGAACCCTGAGGGACAAGTCGCGAGATGGATAGAGCGACTCCAGGCTTATGATCTTGAGATCCAACACCGAAGAGGTCGTATCCATGGAAATGCAGATGCCCTTTCACGACGTCCATGCAAACTTGAATGCAAACATTGCGCACGGGTGGAAGAAAAAGAAACAACAGCAACTATACAGTTGGTAACCGTGGAACCATCTACAGGTTGGGACAACGAGGACCTGAGAACAGCACAACGAGAAGATCCGGACATTTCACCTATTCTCGCTTGGAAAGAAGACATGGAAAGACCAGACTGGAAGGATATTTCGGAACGAAGCGAGAAGCTGAAAAGTTACTGGGCTCAATGGAACTCTCTTCATGTTGAATGTGGTATATTAAAACGTAAATGGGAAACACCTAACGGCGAATCATTCCGAATGCAGATAGTCGTGCCAGCATCAAACGTCAAAGATGTTCTAGAAGAAATGCACGGTGGAACCTCTGGAGGACATTTGGGAGTGAACAAAACAATTTCCAAAATACGGGAAAGGTTTTATTGGCTACATATGCGAGAAGATGTGGAGGAGTGGTGCCGCAGATGCACTGCCTGTGCTGCTTGCAAAGGGCCGCAACACAGAAGCAGAGGAGAAATGCATAAGTATAACGTCGGAGCCCCCTTTGAAAGGATAGCTGTAGACATCGCTGGACCTTTTCCTGAAACGGATGGCGGTAACCGTTATATTTTAGTTGCCATTGACTATTTCAGTAAATGGCCTGAAGCTTATGCAATCCCTAATCAAGAGGCAACCACAGTTGCGGAACAAATAATAACGAATTGGGTCAGTAGGTTTGGAGTGCCTCACGAACTTCATTCGGACCAAGGACGGAACTTCGAATCGCGGACTTTCCAGGAGATGTGTAAAATGTTGGGAATAAGAAAAACAAGAACAACTCCTCTACATCCACAATCTGATGGCATGGTAGAGCGCTTCAACAGAACATTGATCGAGCATCTAAAGAAAGTAGTTGACTATCATCAACGCGATTGGGATCGACACATTCCTATATTCCTAATGGCTTATAGATCAGCTATTCATAGTACTACCGGACAAACCCCAGCTAAAGTCATATTCGGAAGAGAGATGCGTTTACCTAGCGACCTCAAATTCGGTACCCCCAAAGGTGAACAAAAGTTACCAGAAGACTACGTATCGGAGCTCAAACAACAATTAGCTGATGTGCACGAGGCCACGAGGACGAAATTAGCAACAAATACTGATCGGATGAAGACCCGCTATGACCTACGTGCTAATTCCGCAGGATTTAATGAAGGTGATCTTGTTTGGCTCTACAATCCGAGACGACGTAAGGGACGTTCTCCAAAATTGCAACAACACTGGGAAGGACCGTATTCAGTAGTAACTAGAATTAATGACGTGGTATACAGGATTCAGCGTGGCACAAGAGGCAAGCATAAAATTGTTCACTTGGACCGCTTGTGTCAATACTACGAGCATCAAGACCGTGGACCACCTGTTGTTCGGGACGAACAAATTTAAGAAGGGGGCAGTGTTACGTGCAATAGAAAGAGACAACTACTGACATCTACTGGCAATGGAGAAGTAGAACTACTGACATCTACTGGCAATGGAGAAGAAGACTTTAGGTTTGGAGAATTGATTATGGTATCTACAGGAAGGTTCAGGAATAGAATGAATAGAACAGTCAAGAAGCTTCTGGAAAATAGAACACTCGAGAATAATCTGGAGAGTTTCTAGGGTATAAATATAACAGTTGTCATAGCCAGAAAAAGAGTCTTGTCTTAGACGTTGCAGTGTTAACAAGTGAAAGTAATAACGTGCGGAAGTGTTGTAATTAGATTGCGATAATTGAAAGTACAGTATTAAGCGATAATTAAAGTTGAGTTGATTAATAGAAAGTATATGAAGTTTGTGAATTTTGTATGATTAGAGTGAAATAAAGAACTTGTATATTAAGTATTTAATATTGTGTTTTAAATAACGAACCAAAAGCCACGCTCGCAACAATATATACTGTGACAATACTCTGTCTTTCCTATAAAAATGTAAATACATTAGTCACGAAATTACGTCACAACACATCTGCTGCAATGTGTTAAAATTTTAATTAGAATACCTTGTTTTCATACAAAATTTAGCTTAGCGCGGACCTTAGTACTATTAGTACTAGGCTTAAGATAAAAATATTAATAGCTTTTGAATGGAAGCATTGTGCCAACCTACACACTTCAGCACGAAACGAGAGTATTTTCCTCCTCTTGTGCCTAGACGTACCAGCACAATAATTTTGCTCCACGATAGTTCCTTATATGATTACAGAGTTTAATTGTGTGCGTATTCAATTAAGTTACAGTTTTTGATATAAACAATAACTGTATCAAAAATTCACAGCACGTAATGAGGATTAAATTATTATATCATTACCTCAAATCGCAGGTAAAGAACTGCACATATCCAAAATGGCCGAAACTACTTGATTGGAGTATTATTGGTATGCGAGTTGAAACTTTGAATCTTGGAATTTTTCATGCCCGCCCTCTACTGTCTGCCATCCACACAAAATGATCCATTGAAGGATACAGCTAGCCTAGACATTGAATTGATACTTTTTTGTGGTAAACGACTGTTAACGGGTCAATTTTAGAAAAAAAAATCTCCTTAAATTTTGATGGATAACTGAAGCATTTTACCATAAATCGTAACATGTTGGATATCGTGGATGGTCAATTAATATATTTGAACAAATCTGGGGTTCATGAAAAAATACTCAATATTGTATCAATATAACGGTTTTTTTTATATCCATACCATTTTAGACGATAGTAAATAATGAAAATACATTTTTGACTACATATTCAAAATAAAATCGTTCGCTTATAAAGTCGAGTACTATGAATGCGAACCGTAAAAACACTAAATTACATTAAATTTATGAATAATTAGGTTACGAATGGCGATGATCACATGATTAGATTTCTAATTTTTTTTTTAATAACAAAAACATAAAAACAAATTTTGTGTATAAATAAAAAGAAATCCCTTTGAAAATGCTGTGGTGGATAAAATGTCTATAAATTTATTCAGTTTTTATGCCTTTTTCTCATTTATTTATCTTTTTATTTTTAATATATAAACACTTCATTTTGGTTTTACGGTTTTTTTTAACATTTTTTTCAAATAATTTACTCTCTCACTCATTCGTTCGGGTTTATCTACATTTTTACTACTCATACCTTTTTAAAACCTTCCTTCAGGAATTTACTTCGAATTTATTAATTATTATGTACAGTTAGGAATATTTATGATAATAAAATATTATGAAAACCCTCTCATTTTCGTAAACAATGCAGACTTTGTCTCGCATGTATGCAAAACTTCTCGATGAAATATATTAATTTAACAGCGGCAGAAAGCATGTTTACCTTAAAAAATTAATTGAATATTTTGAAAATAAACAGCAAGAAGAAATAAGAGAGATAGCTGCATGAATTTTTTTACCGTTGCTGTTGATAAACAGGAATGTTCGTTTTAGAGTCGTTTTGTCCTAGGATAGTTTGGGTGACAGGCTGGTTGATCGCCGCCATATGTTGCTGAATAGGTAAAGGAATATTATTATTTATTCCTAGTGACGGATGCTGACCCAATATGGTTCCCATTGGACCATTATGAACCATCTGAGGGTGACTTTGATGAATTTGATAAGGTCCTGGACCGAGGGGTGACAAACTAGGCGGATAATTAGTAGGTTGTGGTGCAAATGTAGGTGGAAGAAAACTTTGATTAAGCTGAGAACTGTTTGGTATTTGTTGTTGAGTTGGCATTTGATGTTGAGATTGTTGCTGCAATTGGGTCTGTTGAGGTGGTATAACAGATTGAACTGAAGTTATTGGGACATTTTGCATTTGACCTTGTTGTTGCTGGATTTGCTGTTGCGGTTGCTGATGAGATGGGTGCTGTTGGCCAAGGGATTGGGGTGGTGCAGGATGTCCATTCTGGAATTGTATTGGTATCATTTGTTGTGGATGTGGAGTAAATGCCCCAGTTCCAGAACTTCCAATCATTGCAATTTGCGGTAGATGGCCCGTTTGCTGAGATGGTGGATGTGGTGTTCCCTGTATGATCTGCATCATTGGCATCGAGGGCATTGATGGTGGTGCACCCGAACTTTGTAAACCTTGATGATACATATTTGGTGACATACCATACATTGGATTGGGACCGTACATACCCTGCTGATGATTATAATTCGGCATATAATTCATAGGCCCAGCTAATGGTGGGCCATGCGGAATACTACTTCTATCTTCCCTCATTAAGGTATGATACAAGTTAATCGCATCCACAAGATCACTTGAGAGTTGCGTTAATTGCGCATGTTTTCTATCTACTCGTTCTAATTCAGCATCTATTAGCGGACCCATTTTATTGACTTCTTCTTCTAATCGCAACATTTCCTCGCTGTCTTGTGATGGATCCTCTGGATTAGCTTCATGTAACAAATGGAGTAAGCGATCAATTTTTTCTTCATTTATCTCGGGTATATATTGTTTATCATCCAATAATTTAGATTCAGTCTTCTCATCTTTTTTGGCATCATCCTCAAATTGTACCGATTTTTTCGACTTAAGATTTGCATCGAATTTTTCCGGCTCTACACTTAAATCTGCAGTTACGAAATTGGATGGAAAAAGACCTTCACCCCTTTGATTGTAGCCTTTCCACCAATTTGGATCCGAGTCATCAATAACGTGAATCATTTCACCAGCAACAAATGTCAATTCGTTTTCTTCTGCTGCTTCAAAATCATACAAAGCTCTTACTTTTCTAGGTTCTGGTAGTGCTGTAGTATTTAATGCAGCCGCTCCCGAAGGAGATGTTGTTGAAAATGAAGGATACAGAGATGGCTGAAAATGAAAATTGTAAAAAATTATTGTCATTATTAAAAAGCATTAAACAATATACATCTATTTCCACCCGATTTTAAGCTAAAAAAAAAATCATAAGAATAAGAATACGTACATAAGTGGTGCTAGTAGTTTGTTTCTTTGGACTATTCTTTGCGTCCTTAAGAGATAGCTCAATAGCTTTTGCAATATCTTCCTCTTCTTGCTGACTGGTAACCACGTTAGGATCTTTTAAGACTGCAGCAGGAGTGGCTGGCTTCGGAGCTTTCTGACTATCAGAAAAATCGTGTCCTTCACTTTTAAGTTTTTGATATAAAGTTGGAATTAAATTTAACTGAGGATCACTTTTAAATTCATTTTCCGCCCATCTTTTTAATGATAAACGCATTTTCTGTAAGGAATAGCAATAGTTGTGTTGAGTATATTTGTTGTACACTTATATAAATTTTCAACAATGCACATTTCTACTTACCGATGCCACTTGTGGTTGAGCCTTTGAAAGCAAACGCTTAAATTCATTTTCAAATTCTCTCGATGCAACTTCTAAATGGAAATGTTTACCACAATTGCTGATGCAAGCATCTAATAATGTAACAGCTTGTATAACAACGTGTGGGTCATTGTGAGCCATTCGACGCATTACTGACTTTAAACAATCCTTTATATTTTTGGGGTTTGATGAGACTTTGTCACAAATATCCATAATAACACCCCATGGTTCTGTTGTGTTTTTTTCACTTGTTGCCTTTTCTATACAATTCAAAAAGAAGAAAAATTTTATTTGATTAAGACATTAAGGATATTAGCTGTTATGGTAGTAGTTCATTATACTACGTAAAACACCTTCACCCAATATTATTCTGAGTTTACACTGTGCAGCCCTACAATTAATAGCTGTGTTGTTTTGTGTACCTTGTTCTAGTACTCCGATATACTGGAGAGAACAAATTGTAACTGTTCGCTTCATCTATAAATTTCTATGAAAATGTATGAGACGTTCTTTTGTGTATCTTTTGTTCTGCTATGCTCTGCGGACTCAAAAGAACACAGCTAATATATTGTAGGCAGAGTCTAATCGACGACAGTACATAGAATCTGCTAATTGGAGCACAATCCCATACGCAGATAGTTTCTGGAACAAAATTCATTGTGTAATCGGATTGTGGACCACATACATATTTTCATAATTTGGATCTTATTGAATATTACTAATAGGACCAGGCATAAAGAAAAATTGCGAAATAAAGTCCAACCAAGCTAAAAATTGGTATACGCTTATCTTTCAGCTTACCAAATAAGGTGTGAAAAGTCCCCAGTTGTACGCATAGCAGTATAAATTTTGTACGGATATTTAATTGCATGTAATGATCAAAATCGAGGTTTCTGTGCGGTATTTTCTCCTTTTGACATTTTTATAGACATTCGGGTATATAGTAGTATATAGTTTCTGATTTTCTTATACTAAATTATGTAGATGTTAAGAAATATTACTATAATTTCTTACGAGGTAAACTGTATACTTGTTCAAGAAGAAATTTTTTTAGATTCTCCGCCACAACAGCAAAACCGAAAAACAATTTTATTTATTATTCCATCACACAACCCATTTGATTTTGGGTGGCAAATTTTAAATATTGGTGTTGACTCATCAAAACGTCCCAAATAACGAAATTGAGTGACTTGAAAAATGGAAATAAATAATAAAAATTAAAAACGATTTTTATTTTTAAAAAAAAAAACTAAAAAAAAAATCAGATTAATCTGATGAGTCAAAACCAAGACTTGAAACTTGCCACCAAAAATTAAATGGGTTGTGTGATTGCATAACAAAACATGTTTTTGCTTTTGCTGTTGTGCCGGAGAATCCAAAAAAATACCATCTTAAGGAAGTATAGATATTAAGGTCTACCGTATGAAAAGTAGTATATTCAATTGTGCAATACATATTAACGATTCTGTTTTAGATTCTCTTATTCTAACATTATAAAGATGTAAAATTCTACCGTAAAGAAATTAAGATTGTCAGGTTAGGTATAATCTAATCTTTTTCTTCGTAAATATTTAGGAATACATAACTAAAAAAAATCAAGTTTGTTTATGTAACTAATTTTTGACAGCTTATTCCCTTCGAGTTTCTTCCTCCTCTTTCTCGAATTGTTCTTGATTTTCCCACATGACTTTGTGGAAATTTCCAAGATTGCTCTGAATAATAGAATAGGCATCTCTGGGTCGTCGATATTGTTTCTTTTTTTATAGAATCTTCGATTAGGGCAGTATTCAGGCATGATGTCCCGCGACATCAGCCGCAAACCGCAGAACATTGGAGGCTCAACTTTCGACAGCCCCACAATGTGCCACAGCCTTTCGAACAATGACAAAAAATTATGTTCAAAAGACGCTCCGGGGCAGGAGGTTGCGAAGTTTTTATGGGCTATAATATGCCAATTTTGAATACTAATGATTTCCTAGCCAATACTGCACCTGGTAGTAAACACGTTAGAGGTGCTCTTTAGCAGCGTCAGCGGTGGGGGTTAATAAACTCAAATTTACTGACTTATTTCTGCCTATAGTTTTCATAAAGCACAGATAATGGAATTCCTTCAAGTCACTTTATTTAACTGAGGCGCCATACATAGCTAGAAAGATTCGAAATCCAACTGAAGAAATTAATTCTCCAGAAGCATCACTCTGGTTGAAAATTTGTGCTGCACCAGGTAGGTCTTGACGTTTTACGAAAAGTTTCAAAGCTGCAGTTTTACCTTTATGAAAAAAGCAGAAATTTTTTACGTCCAGTGAAAGTGTGTAGAAGTAGATGGATGATCCAGTGATCTGATGCCTTCGTGATCGTTGAAACTTCGAGAAGAGTAAAGTTTTCGCTCGAATTTTTCCTTGCCCGGTTTGAGGAAGATCGGAGTGCAAGCAACCAATATTATTTATTTATTTAGATATTCCGTCTACCGATATACAATCTTACAGACTATTTATATTACGTGCAAAAAAAAATATATATATACATATATATATATATGTATATACAAAAGCAAAAACACATGCATTACGTGAAAAGTGAATCAAAGAAAAAAAAATAATAAAAAAAACTTTAGTATATAGGATTAGCATAAATTTAAGGGAGATCCAAAACAAAAATGAAATAAAATACTAAAAAAAGTTACAGATAAATACTAAAAATGTGAATGATAGTAAGACCAAAAAGGACAATTAAAATACATTAAAGAATAGAACAAAGTATTTAAAATAGGCATAGTGCAATGTATTAACTAAAGCTAAGTACAAAATTATTTACTTGATATACTACGTACAATAGAATAATAAAAAAAAAAATTGAACCAGATCAACAAGCTATTAAACGATGAAGTGATCACAAATTGAATTTATGAGAATGAAGTCATAAAGCTACTTACAGATTTACAGATTTTTGAGTAACGCACCTATTGTCAACAAAGTCAATCAATATTACCAAGAGATTCACGTCTTCACCAACAACAAACGTTCTATTTGTGAGCGAACATTCCAAGGCTGTTTCAATTATTAAAAAGTCAGAAGATATCGCACATAAACCTCGATTTCGACCATTACATCCAATTAAATATCCATACAAAATTTATATTGGAGTTTCAATGCCAGATTACAGAAAAAACTATTAGTTATAAATAAACTTTATTCCACCTTTTTGTAGAGAATTTCTCGTTCTTACTTTTTTATAAGTATACGTTATAGCCGTAATACCGGTAGCAACGAAGATATTCGGAAAATACCGAAAAGAGGTAATTTTTTTCACCGTTTTTGGACTGTTACAAGTTATGCACACAATCGAGTTCCGGGCACTTTTCACGCCTCATTTGGAGAGCTGAAAGGTAAGTGTATACCAACTTTTTCCAAAGATGAGCCCATTTATTGTCTAAAGTTCCTGGACTAATAATATGAAACACAATAGAATGGCTATTTTATGTAAAATCCCTGTATATGAGTGTGGTTTTTTGTGGGGCTTTTGCACAGGAAAATATGCATACATTAGAACTAGGGGGGCGGTATGACAAGCAAAGGTTCACCATAGAAAAAACAGTATCAGAGTAGAAAACTGTATGTTGAGAATTTTGCCACAAAGCTTTTGTTCAAATGCCCCTAATCTACTTCTAATAGCACATGGCTAGTCTGAAAGCAACACATCCAGAGCTCATTCAATGGTGTTAAGCGATCAGTAGTCAGTACACACAATATAATACCATCGGCCGGTCTACTTCGAACTGCATAAAGTCGGCTTCGCTGAGATGTATGCACGCGCACACTGCATTGTGTGTGACATGCATACGAGCCGAGCAGAGTAAAGTGGCAATTTCATCATAGTTAATTCAAAAGTTCCTTTAAAGTGAGCTTTAAAAATCGAGGGAATATTACTGCCATATATTTTTCAACTCTGTTATTTCTTCTCTATGGTTTTACCGACATCGAAGCTCTTTTCGTTCAAGCGGATTTATAGTGGGGTGTTTACTTACATCAAAAGACAGCCTAAGGAGGACTTGTTTCATATTCTAAGATCCACAAGTACACAGTTCGCATTTGTTGACATAATTAATTTGTCCTAAATTTACTCTATTACATAACATATTTAGTTCCCTTGGTATAAGTACTTATGTATGCATGCCTGTACATACATAGATTCTGGTACTTGTATGAGTAATTGCTGCGACCGTGATGTGGTCCAATTAGCAGGTTTTACTTGATAGAATAGAATAATGTTATTTAGGATTACTAAGTACTACAAGAATATAAATGTCTTTTCTTCTTAGTACGAAAAAAAGTGACACTTTTCCCTTGGCCACTTTTATACACAAAAGCAAATAAGCTAAATTACCTTTTTTTTCTTATGGTGCTGCAAAAGGTCAGGGGGTACCCTATGATGCAGAAGCACAGCCTTGGCAGGAAAAGAAGCAAGTGGTAGAAAATTGGGAATTATTAGGTTGGGTCAAGGAGGCGACGATGCGCATTGAATGTGCGTTTAAATGTCTACGGTTATTAACCAGTGGGAAAAACGGATGCTGGTAAACCTTTCCACATTCGTACTGTTCTGCTTATGAAGTATTATCAGGATTTCACGGTACGGCCGAATTTGACTTCAAGGATGGTGGTCTACTCGGGTTACAGCTCGTGTTATACGCATAGAGAATGTTTATTATAAATTTACTATATGCACAGATGGGTAAAGATTCTATATAATTTAATCTACTGTAGAGCAGTGTTGGGCGTAATCAACTACATTTGTAATCAGATTTATAATCATGATTACACATCAATCATGATTACCCATCAATCATTAATCATGATTAAATCGAGTAATCTAAGAAAAATGTAACCGTAATCATGATTTTAAGATTTTAACTCTAATAACGAAACCGTATATGAAATTTTCCTTTTCTTAATTGCTAATAATACCGTTTACCAATTCACAGATATTAGATATTCAATTACCATCCCACTACAGGATATGGGCTTACAAACATTAGTTTATGTGCCACTACCGATTTCGGAATAGAAATACAACAATGTTTGTTTTCTTTTAACTACAATTTTAAAACTCTTGCAAATTTATAATCGAAAAATGTAATCATGATTACGATTACGATTGATCAATCATTAATCGCGAAAAATGATTGCTTTTCTGATTAATATTATCAATCTGTAATCATGATTACAGATTATAATCGTAATCATTAATCATCAATCAGATTGGATTTTGCCCAACACTGCTGTAGAGGACCAGCATAACTTTACGATCGCTTTCTATCTTTCAGTTCTGTTCGACATCTTGATAGCAGTTCAAATTGTAGAGCAATCTTGTTTTGTGCATATCCTTTGAAAATGAAATCTGTCAACGCTGAAAAGGCTTTTTAGCTTTTTGATTCATATTTAGAAAATCTTTATATGTCCACCACCAACTTTTGGACATCTGAATTCACTGTAGTGAAGACAGCAGGCAATTCATGGTTTCATTGCTGTCCTAATGATATCGCCCTGCATTGCTGATCGAAACACACATCATACTCTCAAAATTTCATCATGTCCTATGTGGTAGTCTGATCTGTTTAACATCACCATAGTTCATTTTGATTCACCACAAAAAGCTAGGCTGCAGTGAATAAGTCAAAAATACGACAAATTTGTCAACTGCTCTTGTGGTTGTGTTTTGAACTATGGTAAGTGATTATAAAACACTTACTTACAGCATCACAGTAACAACTACATATAATCATTAATATTTTTCTACTTGTGTGCTGAATAAAAAAGCAGAAGAAAATTTCATTTTGTCGTATATTTTGACATTTATTTACATACGGTTACGACAAAAAATTAGACAACACCCTTGACGAAAAGTAGAAGTTAAAATTCGCCTAGTATAGGCTTTATCTTTGATGACACACGAAAATAAAGCAATATCAATCAGGACGCGCATGTAGGTATTAGCATTTGAAATATAAAAATGAAGAACAACCACTGTTGTGCTATTATAACACTTACTATATTTCAACAATGTACCTCAATCGCTGTACCCAAACGTACATTTACGTGGCGGTTATGCCGGGGTTTGTAATAAAAAATCTTGAATTTGAATAATTTATTTAAACCGGCGCTGCTTGTGTGGAAGATACTATAATGTTGCAATAACGCATATAAAATCATATTTTTACCTGCGGCGCATATTGTGTTGTATATCGCATGATTTAATTTATTTAGTTTTGTGTTATTTTATTTATTTACTACTTGCTATTTCGTTGTGCTACAATTGCTACAATTTTGATACTGTTACACATCACTAAAATTTTTATATGTTCTAAGTACCTATGTTTGTTCTTCTATTGCTTCACTCGCTACAATGCTAAGCTACTATGTATTTATTTAGTTTTATTTTGCTATATTTTACTAAGCGGTGCTTTGTCCTAAATGCTGATACTTGTAAATTCATGTTATTTTGCTACATTGCGAAGCTACTATGTTGTTTGCTACATTTCACTAGATTATACTATATTCTAAGTGCCTATATCTGTACTTTTTTAATTTGTTTTGCTACAATGTTAATCTACCATGTAACTATCTATGATGTGCCCAGCGCTATGCGTGCCTTTGGCACGGGTACTCAAATAAATTGATGTTTATGTTTATGTTTATATTATGAACTCAACTTGCTCAGAAAAAAACTAGTGAGAAAATTATTTATAAAAGAAAAAAAAAATCTACAATACTTTTCATTTGGTGTGTTATTTATGCATATTGCATACACATGATGTTTAGTCGACTTATCGAATTTATTTGCACTTATCAATTTACAAATTGCATTCTACAGACTGGACCTCGCACACAGATAATTGAGAATATTTTTCTTATCTACGAATGTCTAATGGAACAAATTCAGTGCTTTTTAATTTTACTGCGCATAATTTTCGTTGTTTGAGAATTCATTAACGGCTACTTAAATTGTCTATCATCCTAACCAGAAGTTTGTTTTGAAAGACATTCGGGAACTATGTCTGCAAATTCTTTTATAATTTTTGTAAATTTATATGTCTAAGGTAGATAGACAATACAAATTCACTTGCCAATATTTTACACCTGTTTTCTAGGCTGTACTATTTGGATGACTTGTGGGTGGTTTTCTCTTTCTAGCCATATCTTCGTTCAATAAAGAATTATGGTAAAAAAATAAAATAAAAATATAGTTTCTATTTTGGTAGGATCATATTTTAAATTATAATTATTAATTGCAATGACCTCTAATTAGATAAGTTTTTTCCTAGGAAGTGAAAATACCAAGTGCTATTTGAGAAATTAAGCGAAAATCGATATGCTTGCTTCATAAAATATAATTATGTAGTCACTGGAAGTGCATGTTTATTAAATCAATAAAAACTTAAGATAAGACAAAAAAAATAACTACGAGACGGTCTTTTGTTGTCTGGAAAACTTATTTTTTTCAATTTACCAATGTCAGCGTCAAGCGGAGATGACTGTCCGAAGAGACCCATTTTTCTGTCTGATTAACTTCTCATGAACTTTTTTTATTTTAATTCACACACTGCCTATATTACTTTTGGCATTAATTTTAAATTATTTCAAATATTACGAATCAGCTAATCCATAAAAATCCACCTTACTCCTTTTTGTGAATTAGATTATGACTAATAATAATTTGGTTGACATTTTGCAAGTTGACTGGAAAATGGAATTTCGGAATAAAGTTTATATGTGGATTTTATCTTTTGTAAATTGATGATGTTCTCTTCTTCTTTTATTAAACTAATGTTTCGTCCTTTTCGGTCTACGAGGAAAATATTGGTTTCTCTTGAGAAATAATAGCCCCGGCCCACACGCTTCAATATTCAAGTCTTTTCGTAGATGAGAGACACTCAGGCGAGGGATTTTTCCTCCCCCCACGTATTTCTCAACAACGAAAAGACTTGTCTGGGCCAGGCCATAGGCTAGGTCTGTTTCAAAGTATATAATTCCCATTTCGTGACGAAATATCGAGAAATGTATAGGAAAGTACGGTACAGAGAACATAATTTTCTCTCTCCTCTCTGTCTTTCCTATAAAAATGTGTATACATTAGTCGCAGAATTACGTCACAGGCTATCAGCTGCAATGTGTCAAAATTTTAATGGGAATACCTTCTCTTCTATATACGTTGGGTCTGTATGATGAAAACCCCGGGTAAACCTAGAGCTACAACAAGCTAGACCATCTTGTGTTTTTTAAAAACCCTGGGCTACCCCGAGCTTGCACTAAAAATTTCTTGGGGTAATGGTTTGACATTTGTCGCTTGTGAACTGTCACTTGCAATTTGTTGCTGATTGGGTTATAAGCAAAAATTAGAAGAAAAAAAACAGAAAAATAGCTAGAGCAAATTTTATTTGTCTTCACCCATTTTATAATTAACTTTTTACAAAACCTAATGTAAAAAATGATACTCAGAGGGAGTAAATTGTCTCCCATTATAAAGAAAAAATGACACAAAATGAATTATACTGCAACGTGTACGTTAGCCAATATGTCCGAAATTATCTATTTCCATGATTCCAATTGTCAAAACCCTGGCGACACTTCGGAGGTGTCAAAAAGTCCACTTTCTTTTTCTCGAACTGATTTTTAAATATTTAGTGTTTCTACAGTTTAATTAAGCAAAAATTTAAAAAGACATCAAATAATGACATTCATCCGAGACCCTTGTGGTATCGTGTGTCTAATTGTAACATATTTGGCCGTCTTGTATGCGGATTATGTTGTGACGCGATGGATTATTCTGCAAACAATGCAAACAAGGTTTTGACAAGAATTTTAATGTAAACATAATCGTTAATAACAAAAAATTTTAGTTTGTGGGCTCCTTTACATGTCGTTTTATTCAATACAATAGTATTTTTGCTATCAATGGCTCACCTTAAAGCTGTCCTCTCAGATCCTGGAACAGTACCTTTACCTCAAAATCGACTAGATTTTTCTGATATTCATTCAGGACAAAAGAACGGGCATGATCATGGAGAGTGGACTGTTTGTACTAGGTGTGAAACGTACCGGCCGCCGAGAGCTCATCATTGCCGGATTTGCAAGAGATGCATCAGACGAATGGATCATCATTGCCCGTGGATCAACAATTGCGTGGGTGAAAAAAATCAAAAATACTTTCTTCAATTTCTACTGTATGTTGGCATACTGTCCTTATACTCAATTGCTCTTGTTATCGTCTCATGGATTTATCCTTGTGAGGAATGTAACACCAATCTTCTAGATTCACAGGCAAGAATGTACTTGTTTTCTGATAAACTTATTAATAAATTTTCTAACACAGTTCATTCTACAGGCTTCATACTGTAATACTTCTATTAGAATCGGCTCTTTTTGGGCTTTTTGTACTTGCAATCATGATAGATCAAATGCACGCCATACTATATGATGAGACAGCTGTTGAGGCTGTACAACAAAAGGGATCTTTTCGACCACATCGTCGTAAATTGAATCTTTTAGCTGATGTTTTCGGCAGGGGCCATCCATTTTGCTGGCTCTTACCGTGCACTGGTTTCAGTGCGAGAAAATACGATACTCCACTTTTAAGCCATGATGTGTAAACGAGTTGTAAGATCAGTTTCATTCCTAGTTATTTTTTTGACGTATTTTTAACTTAATTGTAAATATATATTTTTTGTTTTATTTATTTTATACATTTAGGAATTAATTGTCTTTGTTACTATCGGTTATAAGTCGAAGTAAGTGAGAATTCCAAAGGTAAAAGACCCAAGGTCTTATTTTGCTGGTTATAATTTAATTTATTAAGCTTTAAGTCTGCTGATAACTTCATATTTATATTATGTGCTCGTAAAAAATACACTGGTAAGACTTTTTTGTAAATTTAATGAAAATGTTGTAAAAAATCTAAAGTTGTTAGTACATGTATCTCTTTATAATATCATTTCGGTAGTACAAATTTTTTGATTATTTTTATACTTATTCAAAGATTGCTACACTAAAAACGGTGCTATAACAGCGAATAATATACCATTTCAGAAATGAAAATTATCGTTCATTTAGTTTTGTCACATAGCTAAGAATTCCCGACATCGCGAGAAGAACATTTCATTATTAGGAAATTTTATATTTTTACCAATTAACACAAACATGGTTTAAGCCTTAGAGAAAATGGTGGAAGCTTACTTATTCCAAAAGGATTAAGAATAAAATGAGTGGATTGTCCATACGGAAATATTTCCTTGTAATGAATAGAATTGGATTCGTACTACATACGGTCATTTTTTTTATAGCCTGCACAATTACGCCTAAAACTTGAAATAGTAAGGTAATTAATTGTATTTGTAGGATTACACTGAAAGAACTACTTACGATACAATATTTTCATGCCATTTTAGTCTATGGCATCGTGAGAAAGTTGTTCGTTTCTAAAATCACAAGAAGGTGTCTCGATGCGTGATTTAATTTTAAAAGTGAAATGGAAATTTACAATAAAACCAGGGCACAATACAACTCCATTTATTTCTTTTTTTATTCCGCCAAAGAATAAAAATGTTCGTCAAAGGATTATGGTCGTAACTTTTAAGTTGAATTGCTTATTTTGCTCTATATTCTATAGATTGGACAAATTGCTTAATTGAAAGAATTACGGTATGTTAATATGACTATGTCAGGGCAAACGAAAACTACTTTTATCATTCTTTCTTCTTAAATAATTCGCTTAATAACAATATTTTTTATTATAAAGCATCGTTAAAGATTTCATCTTCAATGTTCGAATGAGCTAAATAAATATAAAAATATGTAGTCGCAGTATAAGAAGCACGAGCTCAGGTTTTTAAGCGGGTATTATGCTACAAATGCGCATGAACGTTCAAACTATATGAAATTATCTTTTACTAAATGGAATTACAAATGTATCGGGGAACTGTGAGTAATAGTGCTATTCCTTCGTCAGGAAGGGGGGTGCTCCGCGAAAAGTTTTGGTGCAATGGCCTGCCTTGCAGTTGGCCCAGGCCAATTTGCAGGATGTTTTTGCCGGCGTTGACGTCGCGGTTCCATGTGGTACGACAATTTGTACAAAACTGGTACCTATGTGGAGACCGAGACAGCTTTGCCGGCTCAAAACAATTGCTGCACAGCTTTGTTGTCCTGAATTCGTCCACTTCGAGGACAGAGCAATGGGTTTTAAGTGCCCACAACAATTTCGTGTGTGGTGTCCGCACGTGCCACGTATTGGCGAATTTGCGGCTATTCTGGTGGAACCAATACACACTAGAGTTTCACGGGTATTGTTCGTGATTTCTTTCGCCAAGCGATGCACTTTTAGTTCTGTGCAAATATATTGCTTGAAGCGCAAACGTGCAACTTTGCGCTGCCCATGCACCTCTTGACGTCTCGAAGACCATTGCAGACGTTGTTTGGTGTACGCCACATAATCTAGTTGCATCGGGGATTGTGTGCTCGTTACTGCACTTTTGGGAAGCGATTTCGTGTACTTCACCAACGAAGTGCAAATGAATCGTAGCGCACATGGTACAGCCCATGCTTGTATATGAGTATTAGAGAAAATTTTTCAAGTTATTTGTCTCGTTGTACCGTTGCATCTTATAAAATATCTGCAAATAATTGTGTGGTTGTTGCTTAATGTTGTAAAACTTCATATTATCATCAACATAACCAAGATGTTCAGTCATTTGCTGCAAAAGTTCCGCCTTCGGTACAGATATACTTCTGCGTGTGAACAAATAGTCTAACGTTGCATAAATTTCTCGTTTATCTCTTGAGAAACGATATAAGAATTTTTTTATTCTTACGTATGCATGCATGCAAATGTTGTTGTTGAACACCGTCTCGTATTGCCGGGCAGCAAACTTAAAAAGATTCGTTTTATGAGACGTATCGTAGAAACCATCTCTTATGTAAATGCCACGTAAACTTTTGTATGCCGGGTCAACGTTATATTTGGCCTTGCTGTCCATCAGAGCGTAAAAATAGTCTAAAAATATAATTTTCTCAAAGTAGTCGTCTTCTCATGCCTTATTCAATTTGTAATGAATATAAATGGACATTTCCACGGAAACTGCAGAAATTTCCGTTCCGTCAGACTGTATTTGCTCGCATAGTCTGTCGTTCAAGCATTTCTTTGCGAATCCCTTCTTTACGTTCGAATATGTTGTTGTTGCTTCAATTTTTGTTTGCAGACGCTTCCGTTTTAGGGCGGACCCGGGGTTATTCTCGACACCTTCGTAGGTAAGGTCCCGCAAAGGGGTGGGTTGTTAACCGGTTTTAACCTGTAGCAGACTGCTGTTGGTTATACCTCCAGCTTTCTCCTCCTGGACGTCCTTCGGCATTTTTAGAGGGGTATACTCTTCTTATCACTTGATCTAACATGGCTGGCTGCTGGTATTCCCTCAGCCACTGTATAAGTCTCGCTTATATATCGCTTGTTAAATCCTATTAAACAATATATTTAAAAATTTCACGAGTCGATATTGTTTAGTTTTATATACGTTCATTTTTGGCGTCCTAATCTGCAGACCCAAAGCATTTTCAATGCTTTGCAATATCCTTTGTAAATAATTTTTCTTACAATAGTGCGGAAATTAAATTGAAAATTGCGGCTGGAAGTTTGAAAATTTAAAATTTTTTAAAAGCAGTTTGTAAGGATTTTGTTTGTCACGGATAGGTGGATTTGAAAGAAAAAAACTGTTGATAGTGAGGGCCAGTCTGTCCCAATTCAAATTAACCGTTTTGTAACATCAATAACTGTTCCCGCTTCTTCATCAATACAAAAACACAAGTAAAATATTTTGAAAACAAATAATGGTCGATTGCTTGATACTATTTCGATGAAGCCAGATTCTTAAATCGTTGCTCTTTCCTGAACTATACAGAAATAAGTGCAATACGTTTGCTTTATTACAATATCTTGCTCTTTGAAATTATTCAGGAATCTGTTGCAATCTTAACAAATTATTTACATTATATTTTTGGCGGTTTCAGATAGATTCTATTTTACGTGCCATTTCAATGTAGAGTCAGAGTATGGAATCATAGTTTCTTTCCCAAAAATAATCGTACAATACTGTACTCAAGACCGTCTTTAACCAAGTGGATATGGGACCCTCTAACAGAAACTATTTGTCAAACTACTTTGGGTTATCAACAGGATATTTATAACGTAAAACAAACCGATTGCAAATTCAAAGGCGAGTAAACAGTAATCTGATTTTCAGTCCCGGGAAGAAAGTTAAGGTAAAGTGATGCTAATGGGAATATTCATCCGAATGTCGTATGCTCGTATTTAAAGTAAAGGAAAAGTTCCGATCGAGCGAGTCGGTTCAGTTGTTTTGTAATCAAATGATTTAGGGGAATAACCTTAACCAGGCAAAGTTGACTATATTATATTAACATGAAAAAACAGTATAAAAGTTGTCCTAGGGTTTGGCTACTAAAATTAAACCATGAAAAAGACGAGAAATTTAAAACATACTGCGGCTATAAAAACTGACAATGACGGCTTTTTATATGTCGGTTGGTCTACTATCGCATGGGCTACTGGGCCCATGGATCGCAGGGCCAGCGGGCCCATGCATAAAGCTGACACTGATTGTTTTGAGTATGATTCGAAAATTGCACTGGTTTTCAATACTATAGCTCGCAAGTTATATACTATAACACTATAGCACGTAAACTCAAGGCTTCGGAGGAAACGACTTCCCATAAGAAATTTGATTATTTTAAATGGGTCGAGTGTATAACTTCGATATGAAAATTAGGAAATTGTTGCCCAAAGGGGGCAGAAGCAATTGTTATCGAATGTTTTGAGGTTTTCAATTTCGGATTTCTTTGAAATTGTTTCATTTTTGATATGATAGGGTTAAATTGTGTTCAAAATCAGAGCGTAGCTATAGGTGTGTTGTTTTAATAAGTTGTTAGTCATGCAGATGGGCATAATACAGAAGGACTTGTAAAAGCTGTAGGCTGGGCTTTTGATATTTCTTGCCTAGTATTGCTTACGTGAACACGTACATAATTTGATTATAAATAACGTGACTGCTTTCCTGTTGAGTGACTTGTGTGTGTATTAAATAAACTATACTAATTTCGTATTATTTAGTTTCAGTGAAAAATAGTAGCATGATTCTCTCTTTTCTTTCTGATTATCGCAGAATAGTTAGTTCATTTACTCGAATTTCGCAACGAAGCTGTTTCTAGCTACATAATTTATGGCGAAAGGAGACATCTGTTACACATTAATTAATTAACGTTTTTCATAAATTTCTATCTATAAGGTTACATTAATTTTCCAATTCTGTTCTGGGGTTAATTTACATAACTTGATAGACTTTACTTCGAGTATACGAAAGCATACATGTTTATGGAAAACTAAACAAAAATATGAAGTCAAAACAAGTTACGTAATCGCGCCTCTTGTGTTAAATAAAATTTTGTGCATTTAATAATTTTTTCTTACAAGAATAATATTATGTACATAACTATAAGTTATGCTTTTATTAATCAATAATAACTAAATTTACATTTAATCTGAACTTCGTGAATATAGTGTATCTTCCAGAAAATAATTCCGCCAGAACTTTCTTTCTAATTTGTGCGTTCGATTTATTTCATTGTTTCGAACTCTTCCTGTCATCAAGAAGTAGTGAATAAATGTTTTGTGAATTGTGATAGATATACCTATATATAAAGATGCATTTATTCTGTTTCATTCATGTTTTAATGCTTATGCTCGTATGTTTTGTTTTATAATTAATATTCCAGTGTGAGAAAATAATTTTGATTCTTGAATAAATCAATTTTTATACCTGTCTGCGCTAATTTTTTTATTAACCATTAAAACAGTTTATTAAAACTTCTTCTATTACCTACAAGAGTTGAATTTAAATTCTTCTATAACTTTCTCGTAAACTCTATTCTAGTTTTAGAGTCTAGAAGTAAGGAGTGGGTGTTTCGTGTAAAAACCCCACATATGAGGGTAGCTTTTCTAAAGTACGGGAAATTGTGATATAAATAAGTAAAGGATGGCAACGAGGTAAACTAAAAAGAAAAGTTTAATTCCAACAGAATTTATGCTAGATATTTACTTTAATAGGTATAATAGTTATGTGTAAAGCTTAAGCTCAGTTAACAAATCGCTCTACCAAATATCATTGATACGAATCACTGGAAATTGTAAATAATTGCTGACTTAGCAGTGAAAATTTTGTGAGCATAATATTGCAATTTCAGCTATTATTGCGATCGAATAAAGTATACAGGGTGTTTCCCCTTAGGAGGACCACAGAGCGGGAGGTTATAGTACTCACCTAGACGAACCAAAAATTGTATGGCAGGTGGGGGGGGGCAATATCAACCGTTTAGGAGTTACAGGGTGATTCATAAAAAAAGCTAGGTTTTTACAAAACACCCTGTATCTTAAAAACTACAGGGCGTATGGTCACAGTTAAGGGCTCACTGTATGCAGAACTTCATGGCCTTTCCAACGACAGCTCAACCAGCCCCGTGCCCCTCTCCCCTCAGATGTTATGAAGGTCTAAACTAAAAATTTCGGATTTTCTTTCCTTTTTTTTTACTTTGACCTCTATTATTTTTGCAAAAAGGTCGTTAACATAACTTTTTTTTTATAAAAACTGTAAACTGTGGAGCCTCCTCTTTAATTTGACCTATTATATCCTATGTGCTATCTGTATCCGTTAAAGAGTTATTAGCTCTAAACTTATTCTCAAACCTATTTTCAAACCTATCCTCAACGATAATTTGTTCCCTTAGTACGTCATTTTAAAAAATATCGTCTAATTTCGGTGTGACCGGAATAGGTTATGAGTTAATAACTGTTTAACGGCTACAGTTAACACATAGGGTGTAATAGGTCAAATTAAAGAGGAGGCTCCACAGTTTACAGTTTTTATAAAAAAAAGTTATGTTAACGACCATTTTGCAAAAATAATAGAGGTCAAAGTAAAAAAAAAGGAAAGAAAATCCGAAATTTTTAGTTTAGACCTTCATAACATCTGAGGGGAGAGGGGCACGGGGCTGGTTGAGCTGTCGTTGGAAAGGCCATGAAGTTCTGCATACAGTGAGCCCTTAACTATGACCATACGCCCTGTAGTTTTTAAGATACAGGGTGTTTTGTAAAAACCTAGCTTTTTTTATGAATCACCCTGTAACTCCTAAACGGTTGATATTGCCCCCCCACCTGCCATACAATTTTTGGTTCGTCTAGGTGAGTACTATCACCTCCCGCTCTATGGACCTCCTAAGGGGAAACACCCTGTATAGTGATTTCATATAAAAAGCCGGTGCATGCATCAATAAAATTAGATTTTATCAGTCATTCGCAGTGGTTTATTCTCTATAAAACATCGATGGCATCTTATCTACATCGGCATACTCTGCCATCGTCTAGTAAACATCGGCATACTCTACCATTATCTGCATTACATCGGCATATTCTGCCATTGTCTTTTTCTAGATAGGCATACTCTGCCATTCATTACAGCGGCTTATCAGAGCCATTAGAAATTACATCGGCACTATTACTTTGCCAAAAGGGTATCTTCATAGCATCGGCTTTTTAGCCATATTGAGTAAGTATGGCAGCTCTCTGCCAAAGTAGATTCGTATTATTTAAACGTATAAATCAATACTACAAAAAAAAATGTCCAGCAGTAATCATCATCTGAGACCATTGACCTAGCACATCTAAACTAATGATTCAATTTAATTATAAAATAACGGACTGCGGCTACTGTTTACTGCGAGGGTTCGATAGACTGATTATTGGCTGACGATGCTGATAAGCGATAACTGAGAACTACTGGGATAACAATGAATACTACTCTACATAATGGGAGTAAAAAAGATGAAAAGATAAACAAAAAGTTGCAAATTTGTAAAACTGGAAATTAATCGAAAATTAAAACAAGTAAAAACGCTTGAATTGGTCTAAGACCAATTCTTGTGATACCCTAGAACTAGATGAATGTCCGCATATAATTTCGTATTGTCATCCATCTGAGTAAGATTGATTTTTGAAGTGGTTTTTCGCAAATATTTCTAGAACGGTTCGTCGGACAGTAAAACTGATTATACCCAATTTCATAGGATTTCATATTCTGAAAAACTTTTCAGTTCAATAAAATCGTAATTTTGTATATCGCATTGATATAGCCCGTTTTTGAAGTTATATTTACTATTTTTATAAAAACAGTACAAAATATCAGTTCTCCAAGTTGACGCGCTCTCAGGCAAATATAGTGAAGAACGAAATTTTTGTATGGCAACCCCACGAAAGAGTTACCCAATTTGTCCCATTTTCCCATTTAATTTTCCTTTTTTTTTTTTAAAACTCAACTGCATAATTTCAGCTCTGTAAGTATACGTGTTCTCCAGTTATCGTGCGCACAGACAGACGGACGGACGGACATGCAAAAATCAAAATAGCTTTTAATATTATGCGTGGGTGTCTAATACATTTTGCTCTATCTTCATTATTTCTGCACGTTACAAACGGAATGATAAACTTAGTATACCCTATAGATCTCATCTTGGATATAAAAAAATAATGCCAATTATATTCTTACGTTATGTCAGTCATCCTTCCTTTATTTCGTAGCAAAAAAAAATTCTATTTTGAAATTTCTTTGCTTTCCCACTAGCACATAATTACTTTTGTTAAATATTTTAATATATTCAAAACGTATTTCAGTCAATAAAATACGAAAAACTCAAAACAAATTCGCTGGAAATGACAGTAGGCATCTCATGACGTAGCAACACAAAAAATTCCTCTGAATCGGCCATACCTTGATTTTGTAAACAACCCATTCAGGAATGCAAATTAAAATCGTTCTGCTTAAATCCGGGAAAAACTCAGGTGCATTCAGAACGATTCGAAGTCCGAAAAAAGCGATGACAGATTAAAACTGGCCCGAGAAAAAGAACGACATGGATTGAAAAGTTCATTCTAAACGAGAAAAGGAACGCAGCATGCAAGGCCGAAATATAATGATGGCGACACGATAATAACGACGACACTGTCGTCGTAATTGTCGCCGACTTAACCCAATGACACCGCCGACATACTTATGTTTGTTGACATATCAAGATATGTAGGTGGTAAAATTATTTTTTGAAATTTATTAAAAAAAGTTGTAAAAATGTAATAAACAATGATTAACGCTGAGTTTATGTGGATTACAAAATATCATCTACCACTTATTTTCAATTTTCTTCAATTTATTTTATCTTTTAAATATGTATTTCGATATTGACGATTTCTTTTGGCATAAAAATACTTCATTTCGCTCACTAAATTTATTAATTGCTCCTCGAAAGCTGTCAAAATCAAATTACGATGACTACGACGACAAAAGTTGAATTATTCCCAACTCTAGTTACGGCGATAAATTCGGTCCGCATTAAGGTAAACATTTAATTTGTCGTCGTAAATGTCGTGTCGGCATCATTGTATTTCGGCCTGCACTCACGTGAGTGTTTCAAATCATGTTGGTACACTTGAAATTCTTCACAGTTCGGAATGCAGAACCAGACCATTCCTGTTTGGGTGCTGTATTTTCAAGCTCGGAATATATTGGAATTAGGGAAACACGTGGTTCTGGTACAGTACAGGCCTTCGTTTCGTGTTGTCATTCTCCCATTTGTTAAAGCAAAGTTGTCAACGTCACTTGTCAAAGAAATGTATATTTGAGTGGCGCCGGTGCGGGATGTTGTTAAAGTTATGTTAATAAATTTAAGTCGGTAAATCTGTAGTCTCAGCTGATAATATAAGTCCGGGTTGTATAGTTTTAATGTTTTAAGTTATATATAATAAAGTTTACTCAACCTTCATTCTTAAGGAGCCAGCCTTTGTTTTAAGTAAGTACGTAGTACTCAATAATGTATCAGCCATATAGAAAATAGAAAGCCATTTAACAAAATTTGTCGAGTCTGTACTTTGGCTCTCACGAAAAACGAATCGTTCTTTTAGGCAGAAATTTGCTGTGTGTGGGTGGGAACCACAGTATTTCAAAAAAATGTTTCCAGTAAGACTTCACTTCTTGCTCAATCTAATACTAATGTCGTAATGCCCAACGTTGTACGTTGCTTCAAGCAGGGGCTTATAAATAAATTCTTTTTGATTTGATTTGATACAAAATGCTTTATTAAAATATCCTGGCTTAGGCCGTGCGTGACCATAAACGGTGGGTACATAGATTTACAGTTAATTATTAGAGGAAAAACGAAATTTTTTAAGATCTGCCAGACCAAGACGTGCCATTTCCACAGATCTATGTAGAAAGTTTCTACATATGTACCTATACGTTTTTACAAATTATAAGCGAAGGAAGTCATTACATATTCTACATTTCTCAATGTCTTATTGTTAGTCTATCGCTGTTTATTGTCTACTGTGTGTTCTGGAACCTTCCCATTTTTTCATTTTGCCGGCGTGTTTTACTATAATCTTGGTTCTGGTATGAACACTGGTACTGACTACAGATCAATTCGGTAGCTTTAAAGTATGGCTTATCGTAAATTTTATTTTATTTGATTTGTATAAAATATTTAGACTTCACAGGTTTACTTGGATTTTATTCGTGTTGAATTTCTTTAAAATAGTCATGTTTTGCTTTGGCTAAGTAGGATTGTTGCTTCCGGAATTGTATCAAATTTCGCACTAGATTTTTCTCATTGAAATTTCCAGTTGATTTTACACATATGGACAAGAGCGTCGTACAGTTGTATATTGCATATTGACTCGTTAGTGTACGGCCGCAATTCAGACTGCTTTTTGAATCATTGTTCTGATGAATTATCTAGTATCATCCCTGCATGCAATACTCGCAAAAAATTAAAAAAACTTCCGTTCAAAATAATTTTGACTGTACAATGAAATTTCGAAATTCTTTCTTATACCGATGCTATTGTGAAAAAGTTTACTATGTGTTATGTATTTCTTTAAATGTACCATATACAAAAGTCAAGGAACTACTGACATTAGAGATTTTCACTGTTGCGATTCGAGCATATTCAAGTGTAAGCGCTTCCGAATTATTCAAAACTGTAGTTATTGGCCTAGATTATAAAATAGGACACGATAAATAAGATGTTTCGCGATTCTATTGTAGATTATCAAAGATTGCGACATAAATTTACATTCAATACCATCCTGAAGATACAATCGACAATTTTGTTCATGGTGCTCGGTCGTAAAATGCGAAAAGAGAACGTAGTTCCATCTATTTGTTGTTTGCTTAAAAAAATTTGTAGTGCTGGCATACCAAATCCGAGATACCGTTTCTCTCTAAATGTATTCGAGGTTAAAATGAACAACACTTCGAGGTGCTCAGCTCTTGTGACAAAGCAAATGGAAAGGCACCCACGACACTTCCCTACCTATAAGTATGGGCATGATGGTAGTCTCCTACGTTAGCTGCAAGCTCTTTGCCAAGGAGAAGAAATGACTCTGATGAACAAGCACAAACTTTGAGTCTTTTCAATACTTGATCGTAAAAATATTAGACCAGTTGCGAGAAGCACCTGTTTAGAATCTCCTTTAGCGACATGCGAGAAAGTAACAGGAGTGTTATCAGGGTTATTTTTGTCATGTTCTGAAGTTTCTGCTTGTGGAATTCTAAAATTCTTAGAACCAATAGAACCCATTGTGTCAAGATGTAACAATGTGTGATGGCGACTATCACATATTTTGCACTTATTTTGAGAAGGACACTGATGACTGGAGTTTAGTGCAGTTAAAACAAAGCTTCTATTTGGAGACGTAAGCACGTCTCTGGACAATGGACAAACTCCGAAACGAAAAACAAATCATTATTATGTCTTTTCGTTGGCAATGTACACATCTTCCTGATGAAATGACATGATCAGCTCTAATGTGAGTTATCGCACTACGACGGGAGTACTTAGCTTCTCTGGTCTCAAGATCTACGAAACTATCTATTACTTCTAACGTTTGAAGGCGACTTTCCAAATATACTCGCAAAGCTTCCAATTTGGAAACGCAAGTTTCATTATTGATCGATATTTCCCATTCTTTACGCAGGCTGACCGTCTAACTTTTCAGCAATGATGAATACAAGCCAATCATCCCATGGGCAGGTCCGCTTAAGTTGTCTAGTGCTCTAATTGCTCTGTCGCACCAATCAATAATCCCTTAATAGAAGTTGATTCCTTCCCATTGCTTTCTAGAATTCTGTCCGTGTTTCTGATAAACCTTGCGATAAGCCTCGCTCTTTTCTTCTGGTTATATAGGCTCTAGATTATGCTATTGGTTAGGCAATGACTTCACAGTCGTGAACTTTTCCAGTAGCCCGATTTAAGCCATTTTATACCCTAGATGAAATGTAAAGGGTATACTAAATTTGTCATTCCGTTTGTAACACCTAGAAATGATGATGGTAGAGAAAAATGGATTGGACACACCATGCATAAAATTAAAAGTTATTTTGATTTTTGCATGTCCGTCCGTCGGTCCATCCATCTGCACGATAACTCGAGAGCGCGTTCACTTAGAGGGCTGAAATTTTGTACACAGGCTTTTTAAAAAACGAGTAAATTTAAGTTTGAAAATGGGCCTAATCGAACAACACCTACGTAGGGTTGCCATACAAAAATTTCTTTTTTTACTATATATTTGGGCACTGACGTAGAGAACTGAAATTTAGTGTTTTCTTAGCAATAGTAAATAAAGTTTTAAAAAATGGACTAAATCGGGTAATCCTTTGGTGTTGCCATATAAAAAATTTTGGTTTCTTACATATACTGCGAAAACGATCAGCTCTAGACGTTTTTATTGTACTGAAAAGTTTTCCAGAATATGAAATCCTATGAAATTTGTTATAGGTAATCATCTTTACTGTCCGACGAACCGTTCTAGAGAAATATGCGAAAAACCAGTTCAGAAATCAAACTTGACTATACGAAATTACAAATGAACATTCATCTAGATTCTAGGGTATCATAAGAATTGGTCTTATTGTTAGACCAATTCTAGATTTTTTACTTGTTGAAATTATATTTACTATTTCTATGAAAACGCTTTTTGCAAAATTTCAACTCTCTATGTTGACACGCTTAATATAAATATGCAGGAGGTGATAGTACTCACCTAGACAAACAAAAAATTGTATGGCCGAAGGGGGCCATATCAACCGTGTCGAAGTTACAGGGTGATTAAGTTGTTAAAAAAAAAAAGTACAGATCGTATTGTCAGCGTTAAGAGCTCATTGTATGCAAAACTTCATGGCCTTTTCAACGACTACTCAACCAGCTCCGTACACCTCCTCTTAGGAGTTATGGGGGTCTAAACTAAAAATTTCGGATTTTCTTATCTTTTTTTTTTACTTTGAACTCAATTTTTTTTTTCAAAAAGGTAATTAACATAACATTTTTTATAAAAACTTATAGACCCTACCGTTTAATTTGACCTATTATACCCTATGTGGTATCTGCAACCCTTGAGTTGTTAGCTCACAACCTATTTAGATCATACCGAAATTAGCTAATATTTTCATTAAGGGAACAATTTATCTTTGAGAATAAGTTTGGGAATAGGTTAAGAGCTAATAACTCTTTAACGGCTACAGATACTACATAGGGTATAATAGGTCAAATTGAAGAGGAGAGTCTACAGTTTATAGTTTTTTTAAAAAAAGTAATATTAATGACTTTTTTCTAAAAAAATAGCAGTCAAAGTAAGAAAATCCGGAAATTCCTTTTTACTCCCGTAACTTCTAAGAGGAGAGGGGTACGGAGCTGGTTGAGAAGTCGTTGGAAAGGCCATGAAGATCATACAATGAAGTGCATACAATAAGCCATTAACTGTGACCATACGGCCTGTATTTTTTAAGTTACAGGGGGCTTTGTGAAAAACTAGGGTTTTCTCTTAATCGCCATATATCTCCAAAACGGTTGATCTGACACCCCCGCCCGCCCTGCATACAATTTTTTGTTTGGCTAGGTGAGTACTATCACCTCCTGCTCTGAAACGCCCTGTATAGTGAAAAACGAAATATTAGTTTGGCAACCACATGAAGGATATACCCGATTTGTCCCATTTTCAAACTCATTTTACTCTTTTTTAAAAAGCCCATGTGCAAAATTTCAGCTCTTTAAGTGAGCGCGTTCTCGAGCTATCGTACGGATAGCAGGACATGCAAAAATTTAAAATATCTTTTAATATTATGCGTCCAATCCATTTTGCTCTACCATCATTATTTCTAGGCGTAACGAACATAATAAACTTGTATACCCCATAGATTTCATGGGGTAAAAATTACAATTCCCCAAGCTGTCAAATCTGAATGAAATTCTACTTTTTGGAGGCAAATTGCAACCCGATCATGCTTCAGCAGCATCGAACTATCGCTGCTTACGCTTCAGCAGCATCAAACTATCGCTGCTTACACCTAAGGCCTCGCGCAGACTAAAAACGTAGCACAGCGTAGCAGAGCGTAGCGCAGCGTGCATATATTATCCAATTAAAGCTTGAGCGTAAAATTTGCAGACTGAAAGCGCATTGCAGCGGAGCGTAATGATAATATGCAAACCACACATACGCGCAATTCATTTTCAAAAAAAATTCAAACCAATCGTGTGGTTCAAATTACGCTCATCTACGCTAGTACTGTACGCAGTATACGCAATATCAAAGAAACAATGGATTTGAAAAAATGCCCATTTACACTACGCTGTGCTACGCTTTTAGTCTGCGCGATGCCTTACACGGTGAAAATAGAAAAAAAATAATCTTGCTAATAAAATTTATTTGAAAACAATAGAAGTTAGAAGTACATACATTAATTTTATTTTGTACACCACGTTCCCACTGCTGGACAATCATAGTTACATCTACACTTCGGCTTTTCAACAAATCTTGGATCGCATGTAGGACGTAGCAGGGTTTTCTGTAACTCATACACAATATCGGCAGACAAAGCACTTATACATAGCCTCAAATTGCTGTAGAAATTATAACTATTGACTGCATAGCTTAAGATTGACTTTGTCATAATTGACATGAGATATTTGCGATCAATATCTGAAAAATTCAATTTATTCAGTTAGTAGTGGCACAATCTAAATGTTATTTAAGAATAACAATATTTTCCTACCTAGGAGCTCTTTTCTTGGGTTTAATATTCGACCAGTTTTAAAGCATCGTACTGCATCGAAAACTTTTCGTGAAATACCAACAATTAAGGCGCGTTTAAATTTGATATAGATGTGTTCTATGAATATCCTTTCTTCTTTTGAACAGTAAGCGAAAACTGATTTGCGTTGAGTTAAATCATCGTCTTCTTCTGCGTCATCAGATTGTCTCTCATATACTGCAGGTGCAACTGATTCTAGGGAACCCTGGAATAACATTCGGTGGTAAAGAAATGCCTTAATTTTTTTCATAAGTAATTATACCGCTGGCGTCGGAGTCCTTGTTTTAGATCGTTTTATTTTTGTTTCAGGTGCTATTTCTTGTAAAGATCTTCCAATTTCAGTCGAGTCACCGAAAGATACATATCTTGACAAAAGTATTCCTATCCCACTTTTCGTCCAGAGAGCGGAATCTTGGTTAGCTAGCTTACATTTTTGGTCGCAGCGTTTTTTATTTATGTGTTTTAATACTAATGCCACTTTCTATGAAATAATGATTTGGTTTTTAACTTATGTTCTTCTAATTGTGTGTAAGAATTGAACATTATAATTACCACGATCTGATGGTCCTTGAGGGTTTTAAATAGAGACTCGATACGAATATGCATCAAGTGCATGGTATGTCGATCCTTGCTGAGATCTTGCTTGAACTAAATTTATAAAAGTTGGTCAAAATGTAATGCTATAAAATTGATTGCTTTTAACATTTTTAATAACTACTTCTAAGATGTATTTTGCAACTTTAAACACTCCATCCGGGAGATTCTTTAATTTTGCTTTTTGAGCCTGGTTTTCTTCGATGTCGAGCGCTATATTTACTACACTTTTTATTTCTTGACGAGCTATTTTTTTCATTAGTGTAGAACTTTTCTGAATGTAAAAAATAAGTTTTATTTTAAAGTTTTAACAGACAAATCATTTTATTCACTTCTAGTGTCTTCTTAGATGAAGTCTTTTCGACAGAATTATAACCATTCTCTTTATTGCGTCTCTTGTCGATTTTATATTTAGCTTTACGTTTTCTTGCTATTGACCTCTTTGCAATACTTGCTTTAATGTGTCGCCATTGTTTTTCCAACCTTAACTTGCGTCTCTATTAAAAGAAAACTAATTAAAAAGACGATTAAACTAATATAATAAAGGAGTAATGAACGTAATAACGTAACTTTATTTGCAGATTCAACACTTTTGTATCAACAAATTTTTGATCGAACTAAAGAAGCAACAGTTTTCTAGAATTTTAGCAATAACTTTGAAATTGCTTCAGATTGCTTCCAGAGAAGCATTTTTTGGAACCAAACCTTAGTATATACGCTTCAAATCTGCATTTTTTTCTGCAGCACTTGGAACTTATCCCGGCGCGTAGGTATAGAAAACATTATTTCTGGGAATCAATAGAGAAAAGAAGTGAGTCTGCTGTAGTATAGGAGTCCAATATTCCTTGATTTATGATAACAAGTAATAGTTCCTGCTCAATGATGTACGTTCAACGAAGATCAAAGCAGAGATGTGGTTATAATTTAGTTAGGAAACTACTCTTTCTAACTGACAAGATATAGGCGTTTTACAATAACAAAGATTCGAGGTAAAGTTTTTGCAGCAATTTTCCGTGTATTGTTATGATTAGATGCCTGACTTTCGTCTAAAAGGAGTATAAATTTATATTTACCTCAATATTCCGTTGTTTTTGCTCTTCTGCTTCCTTGAGTAGTTTTGTATTCCTTTCGTGCTGTATAATGCGTGATTGTAACCGCTTTTCCCATGCTTGAATTGCCTAAAAAACATCTTTGTGTGAGATGTGGTGGATTATTTTACTTTGCTCACATACCAATTGTGTCGCATTATCAAATTTCTCCTTAACCTGTCGTGTTCTGCGCCATCTCAGGCGTGTCTCACGCAGTGCGAACCTCTTCTTCAACAAAATTATTCTTTTCCTCTCCATGTCGTTGGCATAATGTTGTCTCTGCAATATCTTGATGTCATATAATTTCGATTTTTCCGCTAAGATTTGCTTCCTCAACGCATTGATCCTTTCAATTCGATCAATTGCTTTTCGCAAGTTGTCCAAATTTTTTCTGAATTTCTCCTGACGTTGCCTCTCTGCGTCCTGTTTGATCATTTTAATTTCCCGTGTATCTCCAACTGTCCGTTGTACATTTGAAAATTTTTTACACTCAATTTTAGCAATATTCTCTGCGTGAAATACCATTGCTCTGTCCCTTTGTTCATTTTCCTTAATAAAAAAAAAAAATAAAAAAATTAAACGCGATTAAATTCACAACTTCAATCTTGTAAAGTAGTTACCCTTCGACTAATTTCTTTGTGGATTAAATCAAGGTGGTATCTCTGTAGCAAACGGCGGTATCCATTGAATTCCTTTAGAGTACATATTACATCATTTTCTTGGGTTATTTTGCCTATGTGTCTAAGGCGCTATTGATTTAAAAACACATACATTAAAAGAATGTTAATTAAATGAGCTGGAAATCCTTTTTGACGATCTACCTTTAAATTGTTCTCTTTTTTATAAAATTCTTGGAGATGTGGGTCATGCAAGGAATCATAGTCCATGTGAACGATGTAACAATATGGATCATAAAGACGAAATTCACCCGCTTGCCACAGCTGAAATCATAGATTAAAACATTATTCAGAAGCAATATCCACATCTATACATACAATCATACATATGTATTTGTTTTCTAAAAGATCGTGTGTACATTTCAAAGAAATCTGCGCAAGTAGTAGCAAGATTCTTTCTATAGTGTAACGAGACGTTTCCAGCAGTTTTTGCAACATTGAAAATAATTTTAAAGTGTTTTCGACATTTTCGCTCAAACAAGCTTTATTGTTGCTGACCAACACATAGAAAAATCAATACATATGCTACTATACCATTATGCAGGGCGGATTTAGGGGAGGGCTGAAGTCCTGGGGCCTCCACAAATTATGAGAGAGGTATGTGTGCGAGCATTAAGTCTCCTTAAATACATACATGTATGTATTTTAAGCAGTCGTGTTTCAAACTCTATCCCACTGCGGCGCTTCTCCGTGGAGCTCGTGTCAGATTAACACGGTAGCAGCAGCTGCCTTGGAGAAAGCAGGCGTATTAATGGTGTCCAATGCAACTGCAGTGGGGAGGAATCATTTTCAAAAATGAAAAAAATAAAAAATAGATTGCAGACAATCTGACACAAAACCATGTTATATTTATCTCTGCTTAGTATCCAGAATGATTTGCTCCGGAAACTATATAATAAGGAAACGGCGCCTTCACTTTCTTGTTGTCCCAAGATCAGTACACCTTGAGTGTCCGGCCTGGCTTCTACATATCTATTAGTTTGAAAGCCAATGTAAAATTCTCCGACATAATCAAGACGACAGTTGACGAGTCTCGTGTAAACTTAATTCCGGCTTATCCTCAATAGACGAAGGGTGGAGGGAAAACCCCAAAAGCGATTCATATTCCAGAGCTGATTTTTTTTTATTTTAAAGATTCCGATTTTTTCCAAGCTGAAACACGAAAGGTTAGCGGGCCTATCCTGCTATAAACCCTCGCCAGTCACGTATAAAGTGTATTCACGAGGGTGGTAACCCTTCGTCATAAAGCAGAAATTTGAAACAAACGACTGACGAAAAGTTTAGATTTTTTTTTCGTTTTCGCATTTAGTGTGCAGGTGATTGTTGGCGGCCCTATTTATAGCCTACATGAAATCTCATCGAGTTTGTCAATCCCTTTGTAACGCATAGAAATAATGCTGGTAGAGAAAAATGTATTGGGCGCAATAACATTAAAAGTTATTTTGATTTTTGCATGTCTGTCAGTCTGCTTTGCACTATTTACCTGAATAAACCTAATTAATTAACACTAATAATTAAGTAAATATTAGATATTTGTTTAAATAGCTATGAATATGCTAACAAATATTAATTATTATTATATGACGGAGCTGTAATTGTCGTTCCCTCATACCTTTTTAATCTCCGTACAATAATGTGGGGTAATATCTCATGAACTCAAATATCAAAATCACTTGGAGCGGTGCAAGATTGCATTAGAATTACAATTATCAGTGCAAGTTGGCCAGTCGCAGAGTTCTGACAGTTGGTTTTGGTCAAGGTATATAGAATACAAAGTTTTCCCATTACGAACCACGTGACGGAATGTTGTGAAAATTTATAGGAAAGCACGGTCGCCCTCTCTCTCTGTCTTTCCTATAGAAATGTATATACATTATCACGAAATTACGTCACAGAACATGTGCCAACATTTTAATGGGAATACTTTTATTTTATATACCTTGGTTTTGGTTGCTATGCAAAATATCTCTGTACCCGAAACAATTTTGGGCATATTATGGCCAATTTGAGCGAAGTGAGCGGCAATATACCAGAATAGCGTATTAAATCTTTTGGATATACTCACACTATAATTTGCACCTTGTGTCCAACTGATATCATATAAATGCACGCTATGATTTTCTTTCAAAGAAGATCAAATGTATCCGACGACCTAAACTACACGCCAGTATTCTATCCATTGACATAACTTTATAACATGATCGAATCTGAGGCATTTTAATATAGAAAATAAATGTATAAGTTTGGATTTGATCTCTTTTCCTCCAAGCCAGAATAAGAAGTGTAAGCACTTTTCTTTGCCCTTGTATTCATTCTAACATAAGAGAACCGGTTGCAGATAGTGTAATTACCGTGAAATGTTGTTGACCCATACGCAGAATATGTAGTACTACTACGAAATTTGTGTCAAAAACAGTAGCAAATTACGCATTTTATATCATACAACGCAGAGGGTTAACGTTAGATATTTGGATCCACATCACGCCCAAGAGTCTGTTTATTTTTTGGCTTCTTTCCAAGAAAGAAGGAAAAGCAACTGAAGATCAATTTAGGGACTTGCTGTACCATATAGATAGATGAGAATTGAGGGTTCTTGCGTGATTAGGGGCTTTCAGGCAGAGCCTGGTGAGATCCACCAGCATCCTCCAAAATTTTAATTTATAATACAAATAAGTAAAAGGAGAATAGTAGCGCAATTATTTGGTTTTTTTAAGATATTTAGAAAATATTTAATAAAGAAGGTTATAAAGTTAATAGGTAACAGCATTGATCCTTTAGGCATATCATCTCCGCACCTTGGGAGATTCTTTAATCTTCTATAGCTCGTGAATCAAGTAAATACAAGGATAGCAAGAAGTAAAAGCAATGAAATAACAAAACTGAGAACATAAGTTTGATAGACTTTCATCTTAGGCTTTTCTTAATGCATACTAAACATATATGTAAATATATATTAAATTGTTTGAAATAAATTTTGTATAGAGTTTACCTTGGAACCTATCTTCGCCCTCGAAAAAATTATCTGATTGTTTGGACATTTTAACATCGGTAGCTTGTTGAAGAGGGGTACATCATCCCATCCGGGTAGAGCATTTATTGGTACCCCGGACGCAGGTCTAGGTATTGAGGTAATTAACAATTCAACTTTTGTCTTTTGATTCAGTGCCAAGAGCTCAGTCATTTTGGCTGAGTGATTTTAAACAATTTCACAAGATAACAAAACGTAACAAAACAAATTAAAACCGATGGATTTGTTAACCAACTTCGAACCCGATTTTGTAATAAATGGCTGTGATTCCCACTATTTTATACGTCAAAAAGTTACAATAGTGTACTAAGATTTCTAATATCACAAGCATTACAGTAATTACAGTAGTGAGTTCACGGTAGCTATAGGTGTATTTATTGCTATTAAAAAAAGTAGAGTAAATGATGAGGTCATTATCCTCGGCGCTTCTAGCTTTCACATGACACTATATCAGCTATAAGCGCCTTTTTTATTTACCTAAGGTGCTTTAAACACTTTGATGGTCACTATAAATCATTGCTTGTGTTACCGGAGTGAGGGAAGAAGGGAGAGACAGGATTCTATTTTGTCAATATTTTCATGCTTTCAGGAAGATTTTCCTGGTTGCATTATAAATATGATTTTGTTCATAATTCCTCCTCCCGTGCGGAGTATTGAAGGGAATATAACATTTCACCCTCAAGGGGTGTACGTGACGCCGTAACTGGCACGCAATCACAACAAATTGCATACAACAGCTATTTACATTTTGGGTAGTTTTCCATTGTTTACTGTGGGAGTCTCTAGAGAAAAGTTTTTTTTATAGAGTTGGCTTAGGCTTCTTCCGTGCTTGACTAGTTGAATGTTATTCTTAACTGTGTGGTTATGTACATACATATATTTATTTAGTTTTGATAAAAAAGGCCATATATAGACGACATATTGTTTGGCATTTTTGTAAGTGAAGTATAAAGCTTATATTGAACATAATGAAATCACAAAATATTCTTTTGAACTGTTCTTCTACTCAGAATTCTACATGTATTATTCATCCCAGAATATCATACTTATAGGTATAAGTCATGTTGCTCTTATGTGGGAAAAATCTCATTCAACTCAATCAACAAGAAAGAAAGAAATAAAAAATGGGAGAAAATGTCGAAATTTGTTTTATTAGAATAAATACGCATTATGGAATTGGGAAACAAATGTCAGTTACCTTTCTGAAAGAAGGCCAGCAGATTAACTACCAAAAATCAATGACCAGAAAACAATTGGAAGTAGATAAACATTCTTATTTAGGCCAATATACTTTTTTAAATCAAATGTAAAAAAATACCCCACATGTCCTGTGTTTCTCAAGGGACGAACGGGAACTATGATGATGATGTTCAATTAATAAAACAAGAACCAATGGGAAGTTAAGTTCAAAGCTGCACCAGATATCCAGGTTTCTGGAGTTGAGTGCTGGCTGTAGCAATCTGAATTGGTAGATCTGTTGGTAGGTACACTTCTCGGCTAACAGTCTCCACAATAGTAAGGCCAATGTCACACGAGCTTCACCATGACCGCACGTCCAATTTTCGCGTCATTTTGTTTGCTCCACGGAATATTATGGAGCTCTTTTCTTTTAGCGGTTTTAACTTTAGGATCTTCAAAATAATGTATTATTTTTATATTGTGTTGCAAAATTTTTAAAAAAGCTAAAGAGGGAAGAAAGTTATTATGGTACAACCATTAAATAGCGTAATATATTTTACCGGGCATTTCTATTTGAAACATCCTAATTGTAGGAATTTCCAATAAAATCATTTATGGACATATCCTTGGATCAAGTTTCTCTGGCGTATCTCCACTAGCATTCCCTCATTTTCCGTATTCATAATTTAAATCTTTACACTACAAAACAAAAAAAAAAAACACTGCGCTTCTAATTTCAAATGACGCGCCAATATCTTGCAGCTCAAGTGGAAATGCAGATGCCTAGGCCTAGGCGTACACGCTGCTAGATGCATCACTTTGTAGCGGGTAAGTGGGCCCAAGCAGTACTGCTCATGACGCTCTACTGTCCGCGCGTCATGAGGGGAGCATGTTAGACAAACAGGTTGGCCCGACCACAGCGCCTCTTTTGGTCGTGGTGATCTCTTGTGTATACAGTTACATTATACAGAGTGACCCGTAAGTGGTGTGAAACCCGAGGGCTATGCATAGGACGTACTTAGACGAGCAAAAAATTGTATTGGTGGAGGGGAGAAATCCTAACGGTTTCCGAGATAATGGGACTGAAAGATATTGGGCATGTTTTCATAGATCACCCTGTAACTTCTGAATGTTACACTCTATGATGATGATTTAAACTGCTGTAGATATATAATCGTTGGATCTTTCCAATGGTGCCCTCCTCTTCTCTGTTTTGAAGTTATGGCTGAAAGAAATTAAAATTTCGGAATTTTAACTCGTTTTTTTTTTTTTTTTAATTTAATTACTATTTTTATTAAAAAACACTTCATCAACACCAAATTTTAATACTAAATTTAAGAAGTTCAAAGCTTCCCTTTAAAATAATCTATCACACCCTGTACCCAAAATGTAATGGGTTTCACACCATTTACGGGACACCCGGTATGTACACTGCGACTTGAAAGATCTATTGTGAATCCGTGTTTTTGTTTATTTCCATTCTACGTTAAAACTTAAAGTCTCAGACCTTTCTTGCATTGGAATTCCACATATGATTTGGGTGGAAAATAGGTGCTCTAGGTGAAGTAATCTTTGCTTCCCTATTACTGAACAATTACAGAACAAGTTGTCCGAAGTTTCGTGAGATTCCTGGTTGAAGCGTCAGGATGAAGAATCTGAGCCTTGAAATTATTTTAAGCTGTGGTTTCCTGAGACGGAGAACTTTTTTTATTGTGTTTTCGCTAGAGGTGTTAATAGGTCTATCTGGTAACTTTAGAGCAAAAAACTTTGTCTAAAAATCAAGTAAAAGTTTTTAGGCGGAAGAGGGAAGGAACAACTCAAGAAAAATGACCAACTCTATGTGATCCCTTTGCATTCATTCGTAAACACAACAATTTGGGCAACGTTAAAAGCAATACTTTTGATACTTCAGCGGATTTCATATCGTATCGAAGTTACACATTCTCTTAAATATGAATAAAAATGTGTAATTTTGTGCGTATCAATTTACTAGATTTCTACAATCTAAAAAGTTTACAGACGGTTTGTGAGCAAATTTGAGTAAAAGTTTTTACACCGAGTAAAAGGTTATGTGTTAACAGACAGAACTAATGAAAATCTTTGCCCCGCGTAGTTCTCAATATAGGGAAGGGATTATTGTTTTTTTTTTCTTCTCATATATTTGGGGTAGCCCTGCGATGATATTTGAAAGTACCATATAATGATTCTGGTTTAATAAAGCGGATTTCCGTTGTGCAGCAATTTCATTGCCTCTATTCTAGTCATGTATCGGTACCCACATGAGGATGATTTTATTTCCCCTCAGCAGTGTTTTGGGCATTTATAGACCACTTCCAAGCTATCATTTACTGAATGGTGCAGGGCTTTAAAGCCTTGAGAGAGGCATATTTACTCGAAAGAATATTAATAGTTGAGCGGTTTGTAGCCCTCTTAATGCAGATATTAACACTTTCTTATATAGTCATTACTTTTGCTTAGAATATGATTCTGGTAGAGCCTAGGGCCTAAGATGGGGAATCTGGAAACAATATTCTTTTAGACTTTAAATTACATTCTTTTAGATACGTACATATATGTATATCCAACCCCATTCTGCTGCTTGTCTTAGAGCCATCAATATATCACACAATTGATCTTTGCTGGAAGAACCATTGACTGGATCGTCATTGTTGTCGGTCTCTTAAAATTATTAATAGTCAGCACGTTATCTAACTACAAAGACAAGTATTAAAAGGGATAGCATAAACTTATCACTTAGTCATCTTAATTCGGAAAAGTTCTTGATGACTATATTCGGGAGGCCACGAACTACACACTGGAGCGAAAGGTTAATCGCATTTTTCCTAAATGCGTTTTCAAGGATTGATCCAAAATCGATGTTGAAGTTGGAGTATAATATACTCAATCTGGAACAATGTTCAGTAGTCTTACCATTTACCAGATCAATGCAGACTATTTACCATATTTTGGCTTTGGTTATATTCACTACAAGTTTTTTTATCTATTTTCTTCTACATGACTCTTAACCCTTTTAGTGCCGAGCGAAAAAGAGGTGCCTATGCGAGAATAACCGGCCGAATTTCACGGTTTTACTAGGGTTTGGGAAAATGCTCATAAAAACCAAACCAGAAACAATATTTACATGATTCAAAAAGCAGTATATTAAGGACGAAATAGAGAGCAAAACAATGACACTAGTTTTTCTGGGAGGGCCGTAGAGCATTGGGGTTTTTTTCGATGGATTGAGGGTTTAGAGTGCAAAAAGATAGGCGAACAATTTTGCAGGGAGGGGGCTTAGGGGGTGGGGGGTGGTACCACCCCCAATAGGGGGTTTTCCAAACACGTCATATTTGCTATCAAATTAAAGAGGGAGGAGAGGGTAATCGAGTGGTGTACTTTGTTTTTGATCGTTTTAACGTCATAACTGAATTTTTACCGCCTAAAAACGGATTTTTTGCACTTGGGTCATATACACCCCAGTTCCTATATTTTCCATATATTTCTTTGTTTCTTTGTTTCACATCCATTAGTACGCTGTTGCGAACATTTTTCTCATGGGAAGTAAATTTCCACAACTTACCGGTTCTTCGCAATGATAAGTTGAAAATATGTCCATTTTTGTACCAAAAAACGGCCATTTTTTTACCCTAAAATGGACTGATGCACTTCTTTTACAGTTATCTCCAAAACCACTTATTGGATTCCGGAGTTAATTACATATCTAATTAGGGGACAAAATGTGGATGCGATTTCATCCTACATACAAGATTTTACGTGCATATTTAAAATTTTTGTAGCATCTCTTCTGTACTGGTAAAGCGCTACAAGGTGCGGGCCGATATATCGGCTCTGGCACTTCTCGCCAGTGCAGCAAGAGCCGATATATCGGCCTCCGGCACTAAAAGGGTTAATAGGTTTCTCTTTAGTAGACATTTTGAGCTACCTTTCTTTACTCAATCCTAAAATATTTTCCTCTTTAGTACGTTCTAACTTGACCTAAGAAACTATAAAACGAGTCTCCATCCGCCATAATTAATTAAATGCTACTGATTATGGCTAACAATAGTATAAGATTTGTTTAATTAACTGTTCAACAAAGTCATATATACTACCTACTGTGATCAATATATAAAGTGAATTTATTTATAAAATGAAAAATCTTTATTTATGCTTGCAAATTAATCTCATCGCCTTCAAAGTACTCCCGATCTGACGCAATGTACTTATGCCACTGATTTTTCCAATCCTCAATACTTTCTTCGATTCGGCTTTTATCTATTCAATCGAGTCGAAACGATATCCCCGGAGCGGTCTTTTGAGTTTGTTGAACAGCCAGCAGTCGCACGATGCTGAATGAGGGAAATACGATGGTTGTGGAACGATAAGGATCGAGTTTTTGGCGAAATGTGTTCGAAGAACCATGTCTGCCCATAATTCTTCACGCAAGCGATGCATAACATTCAAATCATATTCAGTGTTAACAGTTTTCCCGGTGGAAGAAATTTATAATGCAAACCACCGTGATAATCGAAGAAAACTGTCAACATGACCTTGATTTCTGAGCGACTTTGGCGCGGCTTTTTCGGACTTTGTTCACCTTTTGCACGATATTCACTCGATTGGTCGATAGTTTCTGGGTTGTATACATAAATCCAAGTTTCATCTCCCGTAATAATGCGCTTCATGACGTCTTGGTAGTCAAAAATCATTGTTTGACAGATGTCAACGTGACGCTCTTTTTCTAAAATATTGAGTGTTTTTTAACCAATCAAGATTTGATGCGTCTGAGGCACAAAACATCTTTTAAAATGGCTTGGGTTGATCTAAATGAAATGCCCGCAGCATCAGAAAGGAAGGTTTTTAATTGGCAATCGACGATATTCGAGCACCAAATATTTGATTTCCTTGATGTGGCTTTCATCGGAAGCAATGTCATCCGGGGCGCTGTTTATCTTGAACTCGTTCTTAGCCTTCTTTGTGGTCCTTGAATCACTTCTGCAACATCCTCACCGTTTCCGCAACAGAAAATGTAATGAAAATACTTTGCTCAACAAAATCAGACATAGTAAAAATCGAAAAACTAACTTTTGTATGCTTAGAAAAACACGTGTAGCAATTGAATATATTGACATGAAACTGTGCATAGATGTCAAATACAGTACTATCTATCCACAAAAAGATATAATTTTATGATTTCATAGTACCTACCTACTTGCGAAATTTAAATGAAAAATTCACTTTATTTTTTGATTATAGTAGTATGTCTATGTAATATATTTTTCAATGTATTAATTTTTTTATTTTTAGGTAAACGAAAAATTAAATTGGGACCATCACATTAAGAAGGTTAGTAATTATTTTCTCTAAATTCTAATTTGCCATAGATCAGGCTTGATATCTTAATGTAAATTTTAATATAAAAGCCTTATTTAAATAGTTATACAAAAATAATATTACCAAATTTTGCAGGTTCACTACAAGAATACTATTAACTATAATAACTAATTAATTAATTTCAATGCATACGTTACATCCTTGACGGAGACCTTGCGTTCTTTCCAAGGATACTTCGACTGTTTAAATTGAATAACAAACTCCTGAGTTTTTAACGCCAAAGCTAAAAATGCGAGTTTCTGGTGAACAAATCTGGCTTCATAACACGGCATACCTACTTATTTTCAAATTGTTTGTAAATGCGTTAACCTAACAAACTCCAATTTCGTATTCATTCAATCAAAATTACATACTTACATATAAGGAAGCAATTTTTTTTTTCATAAAAGTTTTTCACGCCCCACGAACTATCTACGGTTTGTAATACACACTATAATAATGATGTAATTTCCTGCTAATTTTATATACCTAATCGCTAACCCATATGTTAGTATTAAGCTTATTCCTGTAACTTTTCGATTCGCCCACCGTTGTCTGACGCCGCTGTGGCCGGGGCTTTTAATAAATTTATCTATCACTATGACTATATTCCCAAATGTAACTGCCGGCGGCTGAATATTCCTGCCAATTTAACAAAACAATTTAGAAATAAATTGCATTGTGTGCTCTTTTATAATGCTACCTATTTCTTGCTTTCCTTACCTTTCGAATAAATATATTCACCATGTCATCCATGTCAGAAATAATAAACGCAATTCAATCATTGACCAATTGTAAGTCACTAGAGGTAGAAAAAATCCCGCCCAAGGTATTAAAAGCAGGCCCAAACTTATTAGCAGATATACTTCAACCAATCCTTGAAAGATCATTTAGCATACATTATATAATATACCTTCCCGCGGATTAAATGTACAGTTTTCATTACCAACAATAGGGAAAATCCTGTCACAAGTATTCTGAAGTAAGTAAATGTACAGTCTATTGCACGATAAGAAAACAACTAGTTTCAGAAAGGTCGCTTTTACATAGATCACATAGTAGCATTCTGAATATTATTGGGCGCGTTCACTGCCACCGAAATAGTAACTTTTTGTCGACTACGAGTCACTACCGAGCGTTCACTCCGCCAATTTTGACAGTAAACGACTACGCTTGACTACGACTATCGTTCACTCCGCATTCCGCAATTTGAATATACCAAATAGTCGACTACATTCGACTACGCTCAGGAGGATAGTCGATCGTAGTCGGTTTGACAGAACTACACTACGACAACGACTACGCTACCGAAGTGGCAGTGAACGCGCCCATTGTTGAGTAATCTGCAGAGTATACTTGTGTACCCTTGTGTATAGAACTACATATACCTATAGTGATTCCGAAACGCATTTGACTTACAATTAGTACCTTGTTGAGCTGTAGAGGCGCTACCTTCGAGGAGAGAACTAAAGGAGGTGACATGTGATGAAAAAAGCGTAGCAACTTTCGTTCTTCTTCTTGTTTTTGTGAGGTGCCAGAGGAGGCGTTAAAAATTGTTGATGCCTTAAATATCGCAACAAATTAATGGCGCGAAAATTCAAACACATTTCTTAGAAACTCCGCACAGTCTTCCGCACTACCCACTGACTGACTGATCTCCTGTTTCATGTGGCATCAGTTTTGATTACAGCAAGTATGCTCTCACTGACGATATATTTAAATTATTTGCGAATTTATGTATATATGCATGTCAGTGGGATTTACCAAATTTACCACAAAAGTACTTTAAAAGTATTTTCCTCAACATGGCTTGTTGTATCTAAATCTTCGAGCATATATAACTCCTTTTTATATTACTATCACTTAGTCCAATAGTCATTAACCATTTTCTATAAAAAGTAAATTATCCCTTTTGTAGCTACGTCTCTGCGCCAAACATACTCTGCGGCTCTTTGTTTATAGAAAAGTGACAGTCAAACACCCCGCCAAAATCAAGATGGCGAAAATTTTTGGCTACGCTGCCATACATATACTTTACTATGGGATGTCATCTCCTTTAGTTCTCTCCTCAAAGGGCGCTACTACTACAGAGCAGACGCAATCAAAGCGTAAGCCAGCAATGCCTCGCTCTAATTTAAAATCAGCGATGTCTGGATAAACAAATTCAAAGTAGTTCTTAGAATTATTTATGCAAGAAAGTGCTTCAAATCCGCTATTGATTGGGTCTAGTCGGCTACCAGAGTAAATAAAAATTCTCCCGATACATTTTCTCTAAATTTCTAAGAAGAAATGAATGCTATTGCTCATCTACGAGTCTATGCTCTTAAAAATTGCTAGTGGCTCAAGCAACCGATGTCGACCTTCAATAATGCATAACAATTGTAAAGAAAAAATTTCCAGTAAATTTCTAAGAAAAAATTACGGTCTTCCTCTTCCCTACATCAGGTTATCGAGGCATTGATTTTATTGATATGAAAACACCACGTATCAAATTTCAGCTCTCTATGTTCACGCATTCTCAGAAAGTGTCCAAATATAAAGGGTTTTCCAATAAGAGGTGTTATTTTGATATTCAAAGAAAAATGCCATTTTTTGAGATAAATGATCGGATCTTTATTTCATTATAAAGAGGAAGGTATGCCGTTAATAATGGAAAGTAACATCAGCCAAATGTCCACTACGACCACGCCTACAGGACCATATCCTTTTCATGAAATTTTCCATAACCGAATCACAAAGTGGCTGCCCTATGTCCTCGATAGCCTCACGAATTCCATCTTTGAGGTCTTGAATCGACGCTGGGCTGTTGGCGTAGACCTTCTCTTTCACGTGGCCCCAAAGGAAGAAGTCGCAAGGTGTTAAGTCACAAGATTTCGGTGGCCAATTGTGATCACCTCTTCGAGAGATAACACGGTCCGGAAACTTTTCCCGTAAAAGATCAATGGTTTCGTTGCTTGTATGGCACGTAGCGCCGTCTTGTTGAAAGTAAACGTTGTCCAGATCAATACCATCCAATTCCGGCCATAAAAAATCATTAATCATCTGTCGATAGCGCAATCCATTCACCGTAACTGTTGCTCCAGCCTAATTTTCGAAAAAGTAAGGTGCAATGACCCCGCGGGACCATAAACCGCACCAAACAGTCACACGTTGAGGATAGAGAGGCTTTTCGACGTTGTTGATGATCGGCCGGCTTGAGTTCTTTGTGTTAACTGAACTTTATAAGCTTTAAGACCCAAATCTTTATGTAATGACGTTTGTGGAGTGCCTAATTCCAAAGAACGACGAGAAATGGACAAACCTGGGTTTTCTTCAACACTTTCGGCTACAGCAGCAATATTCTCGGCTGTTCCTGAGCGACGTGCACGGGTCTTATTCTTCACATCACTAACTTGTCCCGACAGCTCGAATTTTTCTACCAATTTCTGTATTGCGGTCCGACAAGGTGCTTCACGACGACGACCCAAAAATGTTCGAGTTTTACGAACCGTCTCTGCCACATTTTCACCATTTTTATAGTGAATTTTAATAATTTCAATGCGTTGTTGAATCGTGTATCGTTCCATTTTTATTAATGGTGTAGTTTCTACTTGTCAAAAGTTAAAAAATGACAGCTCCAAAAGTGACATCTACCGAAATAGCGGGCTAATTAAAATAACACCTCTTATTGGAAAACCCTTTATAAAAATAAAATTTTTTCTATGGCAATCCTATGAAGGAGTTGCCTGATTGGTCCCGTTTTCGGATTTTAATTTACTTTGTTTTTTTAGAAAGCCTGTATGCAAAATTTAATCACTCTAAGTGAACACGTTTTCGATCTATCGTGCGGACGGACAGCCGTAAGGAGTTAAGGACAGACGGATGTGTGCGTTCGGAGTCTGTTCTCTAAAATGTTTTATATTGATGCTTATTGAAAAGTTGACTTTATATGTATATGCTATAGAGCCTAAATTACTATCCATACAGGAAAATAGTCTTCTAGTAACTTACTACTTACTGCTTGGTTCCTTACCTTCCCAAAGGCTACACTTACTACTTAACAGAATAATAAAATAGTTTTGATTACAAAAAATAACCTTACCATTTTACGCTCAATACCTCACAGCTGAGTGATAGTTGCATGTGTGTATGTGCAGCCGGAGTCCGAATCTGTAGGCAGCTAGTACATTCGACATCATCGATCAGCCCACGGCATCCCATGACGACACAGCAACAGAGAATTTTTGTTTGAGGAATCGTAGTCATTTGGTTAAGATAATTTTTTTAAATTTTTGTTAGGAAAGGTATAAAAATTTTATTACGGTTCCGTTTTGTCAGTTTTACATAAGAACATTGCAAATATTTTAGAATGTAAGGACCTCCGTTGGGCCTCGCATGTGGTAGGGAGGGAGTCTGTTTCATGGCTTGTGAAGATTCTCGGGGGTTTTGTCTACCATCATTATTTCTGTGTTACAAACGGAATGACAACCTTAGGATAACCCTTTAAATTTCATCTAGGGTATAAAAAAAATTATGTTCACGCTCATAAGATATTGCTTTCTGTATATCGCGATCTGAACCAAAAAATCTAAGAAATTTCATCAAATGAGACAAATTGCTTGGCGGAAAATATTTCAAACTATTCACGAAAAATTAATGTATACCAGCATAGATGGCAAAAGAACTAGATGGCATGGAATACTAGAGTAGAGTATACAGATTTTGAAATGGGTAGTGCATTCTTCAATGGACCATAACATGTTTTAGATATATAATAGCAGTTTTGTATACATTTGATCGACTTCCTCAACATTTCAGATACGAAAAAATATGAATCATTCGACGTATACATCTTTTAAAATGTGGTCCATTCCGGAATGGATCACCCAGCCATATAAATTTTGTATACTTTTTTGGTACTGCATGCGACATCTAGATCTTCTGCCATCTATGATACCAGTCAACAACCAGATGTGAAAAGGCAGATCGCAGAAATTCTATCGAAAATCCGACCGAAAAATTGTTTGGAAGCCCGCAGTGGCTAGATAAGAGTTTTTGTCTTTTCTGCAACTTTCTAGTGCGAAAGCGAAGTATGAAATTCTTTTCACGTAAATCACGTATCATACACATGTGCCAAATCCTTCAAATCATCTTGATCCTAATCAAGATATGCCTTTAAATTTCTTTATTACAGATTTTTTCTACATTTCTACACATTAGATAAAGAAAAACGGAAAAAAACAAAATTAGATTAGATTCCTTGCTGTGATATGGCGCTATTTATTATCGAAGACAACTTATTATCCTCATATTCGCCAAGTTTTGCTAACAGATGGCGGACCGTTTTGTGAGCAGATGATAAAGTACTACAGTGGCGACTCAGTGAGAAGAGGTACCAACATATTGTGCGCGGCGGTGGCATATCTATATGTATAAAATCAATGATCGAGGCGTTGTCTACTTCTCAGCATTTGTATGTTTTTAGTTGTGCTATGCTCTTACGACTTATCCCTTGAACCCCTTGTCCATACTTCAGTTGCACAGCTTTGCTTTTAGCGAAGCGTGAGCAAGACTTTTCAAAGTGGTACAAGTGGATCCATCTGACATTATAACAAGGAAGCATTTTCGCAATCACTAGATATCTAAGAAATGGAACGCGTCCTAGACTAGTTCCATGACTAGTTACGGTAACTATGGAAGTAGTTACGTGTTGTATTATAACTTGCATTACTTTTAGCATTGGTAAAAATCAATTTAAAGGAAGGAATCCTAAAATTACTACATAAGAGGTAAAAGTTAATTTTGGCTAATAGTGGACGATTCAAATGGACGAAAAGATTGATTAAGCCACCATTAACAAAATTTCATAAAGAGGCTAGATTGATTTTTGCAAAAAAAAAACATGTGAGCTGTGACAAAGAATGGAGGAGTATAATTTTTTCTGCTGAGAAAAAATTTAATTTAGTTGGGCCAGATGGTCAGCTGTTTTATTGGCGGGATATGAGCAAAAATCAACAGGTTGCCATGAGCCGTAACTTTGGAGGCGGTGCTGTGATGGTCTGGGCTGTCGTTAGTTATAATGGGAAGACGCCAATTTTCGGGATATCGTCCCGCATGAAATCAGAAAATTATATAGAATTTTTAAACAACGTGCTAATACAATTTGCAGACCAAATTTCGTCAACGGATTGGAAATTTCAGCATGATAACGCTGCCAACCACACGACGAAACAGTGGCTGCAAGAGAAATGTATTGAGGTTTTGGAGTTTCCATATAGCAATTTCGCACTTTTAATTTATGTTTTGAAATGTTTGCTTTGAATTATTTCTAATTATTCTATGTCTGTACTTAGTTATAATTCAAAAGTTATAATATCCGTAAAGAAATAAAAAAACAAACAAAATTGTTTTTTTTTTAATACTTTCCACAGAAGTTACCTGGAGAAATCAGCATGGAACTATAGCGATTTCGCTTAATGTATAATGATGCTAAAGAATTAGCATATTGAGGTAGATAATATGAAATGTTGTCTTCAACATGATATCGTCTCAATATGTTGAAATATCCTGCTGCATAAATCCTGAATTCGACGCATGTAGAGTAGGTTCCGTAAGAAACGTTGTTCCATTATTAATTAGTCGTTACATAACAATATTTTTGGAATTACTCAGATACGATGAAGATTTGGAGAAAGGATTTCTTACTGTAAATCTACATAGGTTATATAGAGAGTAAGTCTTCTTGAAATATTAATCGAAAGTCAATTCAACTTCAAAATTCAAATATTGTATATGAAATTCTGCATGAAGACCATACAATAAATTTTGTGGTCTTAAATTATCACCTTGACATAGCTTGAATTCTCCATCCAAGAGTGAAGTAATACGATCACCTGGTGGGACTATTACGCGATCTAAAGAAACTTCATTTCACGTAGTAATTAAAGAAATTCCGCATTACCTAACTAGAAAGCAATTGAGGACAGATGAAGACGAGTTTCATCTGTTTCTTGACAATTGGCACACAATGAAGTCGTCAGCATTGATCTAGAAATACAATGCGGTCATCACAGTCATCGGTGCTGGGAAATGTCATAATACATATAACAAAAAGGAAGGTCATCAGACTTGCCTTTTAGGTATACCAATAAGCCAAAATATTGATAAATATTTGTCATAATGGTTGATAGGATATTTGTGTGAAAAATGTTTTCCAAATGTTTAGTTTTAAGCAAGTACTTATTCTTCGAGTGAAGTAACGTTCATTTCAGCATGTTTCATCTAACTTGCCTCAACGTTTGAGGAAACTTTTCGAAAAAGGAAATAGTGGAAGAGACAATTTTTAGACAGAAGATTACAGTACAGTGGTCGTGATTTATTGAATGATAAATTGATGGTCTTTCCGGTTTTCGAAATTTCGTAAGAATCTAATAATTCTATTAATTTTATTATATTTATCTTGTCCCATTTCTCATGATTAGGACTTATTATAAAAAAAATCCACAAAGAATTTTCACTATCCACAGCTGTTGAAAACTGACTGTACAAACTTGAACAAACATTTAATGTTTTCCATTTCATTTGGATTAAATTGGAACTTTTTAAGTATCAATAATTGTAAAATATGCGTCCACACCCATTAAGTATTCCACAAAAGTTTGAAAAATGTTTGAGAAAAGTGTGTCAAATGATTGTCCAACATTAGGGGAATGTTTGTGACGTGTGGACGCATCTTAAGACTTGCTTATTATTGATAACCGTAGATTGTGTTTACGACAACTTGCTTCTCCGTATTTTTATTAATTTTGACATCACCGTTGATGAACTCATTCATGACCATCGCATTTGTTTCCCGATTTATACCTTAAAATCAATTGCCTGCGACAAATAGAGTAGGCCGGCTACGCATGTAATAAATGCCCCATCGAACATTGAGAAGGACATACCTTGTTAATTGCTTGTACTACCAGCGGTATTAACAATATGTAATTGATCTAAGACTAATTTCTTTCATCTTATAAAATCAGTTCGTCCCCGAGCTACCTATGCGGACAGACGGTCAGACATGAACTTATTATTATTCCAAATTTTCATCTATGGCATCTATTCACAATTTTTTTTTAATGCTGGCAGCGTTTTATGAGCTTTTGCTATAAAGTGTTGGGAGAAAAGCTTTTTCTCTACGCTATGGAAAATAACTGCCTAAATAAGCTCAATTTGGAAAATATGTGGGAAAGCCCTTCTCAATACATTGCAACGAAACTGTGAGACTATTCGGCAGCCCAACTTAACTTCAGTAGCTGCTTGTATTCCGTTCGTGGATGTTAAGAAAGAGGAAAATTCGTCCAAAGTAGTTATTTCTCCTTTTTCTCTTCCTGCATTCTTCTTATAGTCAATCCTCTTCTAACTACTAATAACTATTCCTTCTCGTAAAAAAACGCCTTAATCGTGCCGAAGATGTGCTTATAAAAATAACCGGGAAAATTACCGTGTAATAATGATAATTATGTGCTAGTTGCGATGTTTGTGAAAAGTAGAATTTTTATATAATTTTTATTCAAAAAAGAAAAGAAAAGAAAAAGAAACCAAAGTGATATAACTAAGCTCAATATTGAAATTCCATAGAGCTATTTTCTGTGTTTTTCATTATTATTATGATTGTGTTATTGTTACACTCTGTGTACAAGAACCGCAGCTCCTTGAAAAGGGTTGAATTTTTGAATAGCAACTTACAAGTGGAGGGCTCTCGTCCTTTTATGGAGTGACGTAAACTGTGACACTTAATAGAAAGCCTTAATTGTTTATGTTCCAGAGTGAATTGCTTGTGCTTCAACCATACCATGAATGCTTGCTTTTTTTTTGTTTTGTGGAAAAAAAGTTGTGATTGTTAAAATAGAGTGCTATAAAATCCGTCAGTATAGTTTTATAGATAGATTGTTATTTCTGGCCTTACTATTCATGTACTGCTCGTATAGTCGTATATAGTGTATTGGGTGAACTATAATACAGGACAACAGTTGCTCTAACCTTGAGACATGCTCAGATTGTCGTGCTACTCTTGAAAGAGTACAAATATTATGCGGTGGAGAACAACGATTTTGAAATTTGGTGAACTTAGCATACTAGAATGAAGAAGAAATTTTAACAGTGTAACTGTATATTTAGGGTAACTAAGAAAAAAGCTAAGCTAAGCAGGAGCGGATTGTTTACAGTTTGTAGATTCGATTCGGTTGCTACTGAACACAACTCATCGGTCGTTTTCACAGAAATTAACATTAATTATGTTTATTGATTGCTTTATTGTAAGAAGATAAAAAGTTAATAATTGTAACTATGACAAAAGTTTTAAAGTGTTAAGCAGTGGTATGTTAAGAATATTCAATTTATATTACGTAAAATTTATGAAATGTGATGAGGTTTGAACGACGACACTTGCAATTTGTTTATGCAGCACATTCGATTCATATTATATCATGCTCCCTGAGCGTTCTCCGGGGACAAATGGTAGGAACGACAACCAGGGAAATAAAACAACAATAATAAATATACAAAACAAAGAAGAAAAAAAACAGAAATATAAGAGAAAGCGACTAATTCCTTGGTTATCCTTCCAAGACAATCTTGTTGATAGTGAATATCGTCGAGGCCGTCGAATACATGGACTGCAGCTACCTTTACATCCTCTCCAGCTATTCGGTTGGATTGTACTGATTATATTTGGATTAGCATCATTTGTTGTCCTTATACCGTCCTTTTCTATTGAACTACAGCAACCTTTATTCGGGCTACTCACCGGTTTATATATTGTTCATACAGTTTCTCATCTTGTCGCTCTATTAATTGATCCAGCTGATGGAGAATTAAGACGTGTTCATCGAAACGATCGTATCGTACCGGAATTTGATCGTACAAAACACTCACATGTTATCGAAAACGGAAGATGTCATCTTTGCAATATTCGGACAACATCTAGTCGCACAAAACACTGTTCAGTTTGCAATAAATGTGTCGGTAAATTCGACCATCACTGCAAATGGTTAAATCATTGCATTGGCGGTAGAAATTATGTTGCATTTCTAATGTGTGTTGTTAGCGCAGTAATAGCTGCTCTGGTCATTTTGGCCGCCGCTATAGCACAAATTGTTTTGTATCATATCGGCCCGGAATGGTTGAGTTTTTGGCATACAACAGATAATATTAGCGAAGCAATATCAACAACACTTGCTTCAGATGTTAATATAACATCGCAGTTGTTTAACCAAACATTTGATGATCGCGAAATCAATAATAATTTCACAATTTCAACAGATGCTGTGTCTATAATAGCAAATGATACGGAAAATATTGTAATAACAACGGCTTCGACATTATCAGGCAAGAACGACGACGATAACAATAACAACAACAATAGCAGCAGCAGCAGCAACAATGGACTTGGTTTGCATAATACGATATTTTTAATATTCATCGGATTTCTTGGTGTTTTAGCAGCTATTACCGCCGGCCTACTTTTACATTTATGTTTTTTTCATATTTATATTTCATTTTTGGGCCTTACTACCTATGAATATATTCGAAGTCATCGCCAGAATTCCGCAACAACTAATACTGAACAGAACCCTGACGATCCGTCCAAAATATCGAAAAATGCAACCGCAAATCAAATATATTTCTGCTCGAATATAAAGCTTCCTAATTCAATTGTAAAAAATCTATCAGAAAATACAAATAATGAACGCAAGGAAAATAATCGTCCAAGGTCGTTACATTGTTGTGAAAATTCACGAGAATATCATCAAACTGCGTCTCTATCGTCCTGTAAGACTTATTATTTATGTTCAATGCTTGAGGAAACCTCAACCAATAATACCGTAGGCCGTTCACAAACACACAATTCTGATTGTAAAGATGAAAAGTATAAGTCGAAAACCTTTCATTGTTGCTCTCAATTTCAACAGGAACATAAAATTGCAGCAAAATCATTGTCATCGCCACCGATTATTGGGGAAATTGAATCGACAACAAGGTCTTATCTTCACATTAGTGAGCAATGCACATTTTGTACTTTCCGCATTAAAACACCATCTAAATCGGAGAGTATTTCACTGCAAGATAAGCGCTGCTGTCTCAAAACGATTACAAAACATCACCGTTGGCGAAGAAAATGGAATTGCTGTTCGAATGTTCCTGATAGTCCAGATGTGCCGAACGATATTATAACCAGTATATCGAATTCGATTCCTGCTAATTACGAACCAACCAGTATAGTGCAGCAATATCATCATCAAATTCACAATGGATCACCGCATACAAACTCATCACAAATACCTGCTCAATATATTAAAGGCAATGGAACTCAAAGAGGTGTAGTCAAAGCTCCAAGGCCACGACTAATAAGACCTTGGCCTGTGACAAGATTTCGTCATATGCTTCGAATGATAGGACGCTATCGTCGACCAAGATGTCGTCATGGCTCACAAGCCGCAAATATTGCATCAGTCAAACAGAATCAGGTGGGCCCGGTGAGTAGTGATGAATCTTCAGGGGATGATATGCAAAACATGCAGTCAGTAGAAACAATTCTACCAACATCTGTTATACGTGATGAATTCTATATGACAGGAGAACTAACAATGCCACCAGCTCTACCACCACCACCTCGAAGGAAAATTCCTAATCCTACAGATTTAGATGAATTGGCAGAAACTTTAGGATTCTCACAACCGCCAACGTTATCATCTCATCGATTTTCAAATCCATCATATCGCCGTCCACGACGTAAAAATCTATTAAGAACAAGATCGCCAACATTGTCACCAATTCATGAGTCAGGTTTGTCCAATCCAACATCACCGCAGCCGTGCCGGCATTCTTCAGCATGTTCAGCTGGTACCGTGGCTGTCTCTAATATTTGTGGAAACGATTTCAATACTTTTGCGACGACGAAGACCACAAAAACTGCCACAAAGGGATCTTCTAGAAACTTTGACGATGATGAATCTCCTTAGTGGATCCAGTAAGATACAGATAGAATATAACTTATGTAGTAAGTTTTTGTGGAAATTTAACTTTAAAGTCTGATTATTATTATTAGCAATAACGTAGGCAGCGTTGCTAAGAGCAATTTATTTTATAGAATTGTTTTGCTGAAAATCGTGAAACATTATAAAATGTGAAAGCTGCCAATATTTCTTCAAACGTTGGTCTCGAAAGATTGCATTAATTCAGTTGATAGCAAGACGAGTAAGATAACTTAAAAACGAATTAACTTTATTTCCTTTTGAAATTTACGACCAAATGAACGGACATTTTTTTTACTTAAGGATCTTGATGCAAATATGTACAAAGTGCGTTTAAATTTTCCATCTTAGACGAAGGAAGGCCTAGAAACCAGCGCGGCGACATATATCTATCCTTAGGAGTAATTATGGTGCTCGTTGTTCGTGAAAATTCTTGTTAGTTCCAGTTGAGGCCTTGCCATGCAAAGTCTTAATTATCGCATCGTGATATTCGATACATCTAATTCTATTTTTCCCTCTTTTTTTCAATGTATGTTGATTCTGTCCCATTCTGACATATTCCAAAGTCTTTCGTCTTCTGAATGACTAGCGAATTTGTAGGATTCACATTACAATTGAAAATTTTAGCTTTGATTTAGATAAGTTCCAGCAAATTTCCATATTAGGTATTATGTGAAAAAGGCACACTTTGACCTATTTAAACCTGGTTGAATTACTTTCTTTTTCGAGATTTTATATCATGGACCTAATATCATTGGGCCATCCCACACGAGAACTCTTGATGTAGTATGCATACCGGTTTTCTTGAGTGGAGGTGAGAAGGAGCAAAGAGATATGTTTACACTTTGGAGAGGTATCTCTTTGCTTCTTCTCACCTTTTCCCCAGAAAGCCTGTTTGCGTACTACATCAGGAATACTAGTGTGGAATTGCCCATTGGGCCGTCCTATACGAATATTCTGATACAGTATGCATACCGGTTTTCTAGGGAAGAGGTGAGAAGAGACAAAGAGATCTCTACACTTTGGGAGAGATATCTCTTTGCTTCTTCTAACCTTCTCCCTAGAAAACCGGTATGCATAATGCAACAAGAATACTCGTGTGGGATGGCCCTTTCAATGCATGCCTCGGAATTGCAGATATTCTATTGGTGTAGAGCACTGCTCATGTAAAGATCGTTTAACATCTATTTACTTTTGAGAGATTCCATGTCCACGACGTAGCCATTTGAATAGTGTTGCCTACTAACCCTATGAACAAAAGGCACATATAGGAGGCAACGGTATTGAATTTTGCAAACTTTCTTTCAGTTGAGTCTTTCAAACAGAAAAAATTAATATAGCTGTAAAGCTGTAACAAGATAATCGTGTGCAAATGTTATTAAAAAAAAAAAATGTATGTTTTATTCATGCATTTTTAAACCGATATTATTTTAAATTACCGCCTAAAATTGTACTTTTTTGGTCTTCGTACATATCTTCACTCAGTAGCATTGTAATTTTACTCAACTGCATTCATAGCTGTATTTCACTGATACATTGTGATGAAAATATGCTCTTGCAAGAATCATAAATGAGCGTATAAATATAAATAAGAGTAGAAAATTTGAATTTGAATCCGAGTGGAAAAAACATAGCAAATACACCAATCTGTGTGGATTTATACTCAAAAGTTTATTATTCTATGAAAAGCAACTATAATCTTAATTCTATTAACAAAAAATAGTTTGAGGGATTGGATGCATTGAAAAAGCCAATTGCGTGAGATAACAGTTGCTGCACTCATTTCATTAGACGCGTTATTAATTATCTTAGTTACGTCACCGTCAACTGACATCGGAATACAAAATGTGCTTGCATACCATATACATAATTTTTTAAATCTTGCGTGCAAGAAGTTGGAAGAATAGTACATTCTTTTTTCATGTTCATGTCTCCTTTCGTTGTAAACTTTTACACTGTTCATCACTGAAATATTTACTAATGATATTCTATCTGTTTTGCATCGTTTTGCATTTTACTACGTAAATTGATTGAAATGGAGAAATTTTTATTAAATGAAATTCCACCGAGCTTTATGTATTTTCAAAATGTATGTGTTTTTACAATATTAATCATGGTTGTGAAATTGTGTAAATTATGAGTAATAACTGAGTAAAGCACATACTTGACAACATTACTACAATCTTTGTTTGCCTAGAGAAGTGCTTGCTTCTTCTAACCTCCTCCCTAGAAAATCGGTAGGCGTAATGCATCAAGAAGGAGGAATTTCTATTTAAAAAAATTATCCTCTTAATGCTGTTTTCATCTTTGAATCTTCGTTGTGCATCTATTTTTCTGTTCATTTTTCTATTGTTCTATTTTTCTGTTCATGTGTAAGGAAAGGCCCCATCTTAACGTGCTTTTCATTTTAATACCTTCCCGTGATATTTTAAAATTTGCTGCAAACTTTCAAAGAGAACGTTGTGGATTTCTGAGAAACTTTTCTCTCATCATAATCATCATCATAATCATATCAAAATCAAGGCAGCAGCTTGTGGAGTAATAATAATCGTTTATGAGTTATTCTTAACTTTATGTATGCAATTTTATCGAAAAACAACAGAAAATCGTCCTGCAAAATGTCAGATAGACCTCAAAGTGTGAAGGTAATAGGGCAATATTAGTACAATGGAAATTAAAAATCTATAGTTCAAAGAATCACGCAAAGCCATGCTGGTGAGAAATTGCTAGCAAGATCTCAGCTGGAGCTCAATTACTTCAAATAAATGAAAAATCTAATATGACCCACTAGTTTACTTGCGCCAGTACGAAAACGAGTTCCACTCACTTCAACTTTTTAGCGAAGTGAAACCTGAGAAATAGTCAAATGTATGTATGGAATCATGTATACTATCATCTGGAGTGGAACTTGTGAAATGTGAAATTTTTTTTTAGAGAAAATGGTTTCAAGTGAAAAATTAAATATTTCGGAGAAGAAACTTCTAAGTTTGAGTATGTTCCTGATTGTACTCCCTTTGTATAAAAGCCAAAACACAAATGTGTTGATATTTCACAAGTTCCACACCAGCTGATATTATTAAAGACTACTTAAATCAAAACAAGTAAAAAAGCTAGAATTGGTCTAAGACCAATTCTTATTATACCGCCTAGATGAATGCCCGTATTAAATTTCGTATGGTCACCGACCTATGCAAGTTTGATTTTTGAAGTGGTTTTTCACATATATTTCTAGAACGGTTCGTCGGACAGAAAAAATAATTATAACCAATTTTATAGGATTTCGTATTCTGAAGAAGTTTTTAGTACAATAAAAATGTTTAGGACTGATCATTTTCACAGTATATGTAAAAAACCTAAATTTTTATATGGCAACAGCAAGAAGGGGTTGCCCGATTAAGTTCATTTTTGAAATTTTATTTTTTACTACTATAAAAACACCATGTGCCAAATTTCAGCTGTCTATGTCGACGCATTCCCAGGCAGTGTCCAAATATATAGTGGAAAACAAAATTTTTGTATGGCAACCCCACGAAGGAGTTGCCTAAATTGTCTCATTTTCGAACTTAATTTTACTGTTATTTTTTAAGGTCCGTGTACAAAATTTCAGTTTTCTAAGTGAACGCGCTCTCGTGCGCACAGACGGACGGATGGACATTCAAAAATCAAAATAACTTTTAATATTATTCGTGGGTGTCCAATCTATTTTGCTCTACCAACATTATTTCGAGGTGTTACAAACGGAATGGCAAACTTAGTATATTCTTTAGATTTCATCTAGGGTATAAAAAGTACCAGTTGCAGAAATCATACTCAATTTGACGATTTCTCAGGTTCCACTTCTCTAAAAAGTTGAAGTGAGTGGAACTCGTTTTCGTGCCGGAAGTAAGCTAGTGGGCAAGTCAAGAGGAGGTGAAGGACTGAAAACGAGGATATTTGGGGCAGTAACTTCGCTCGTGAAAACCATGCTTTACCGAAACATTGTAGTCTTTGGCGAGCAAGTCCTGCCCATTCGCAGGGTATGTGATATGCAGATTCTATCTCTTCGTTGCATAATTAGCAGTCATCGTCTATAGTTTGCCTATTTTCTTAAGCCCGCAGTGGCCAGTCATTAGGCCAGTGAATAGCCTTATCTGGTGATTACCATAGTTGATGACTTTTTAAAAGTATTTGTAGGTATATTTTTTCTATTTTGTACATTACATCTTCTGCTAGGTGCCTCTTTGTAAGGCCGCAGAAGGGTTCAGGTCCGGTAATTGAAGATTTTCTTCTTCTTCTTTTCTAGCCAGACAGTCAGCAATATCAGTACCGTCATGGCACTCGTGTCCTGATAGCAACCTAAGGGTAGCTTTGTTTATCTTTATCTTAATCTAACTAATTTTGTTTTTCTATAAGGTTTGTAAAAAAAAAAAAAACTTCTGGAAATGTAAAAAAGGCCATAATTTTAGAAAACGAAAAGAACTATTGATTACATTGTTGATGAAAATAAATCTTATTGTTTTACTCCGGAAGTTTTTAACATCGTTTGTATGTCCAGTGCAGTTTTTGCTACAACCCTTCTGCGAACATGATTGTGAATTTTATGAAATTTTATGAAATTTTCACATCTTTAATCGTTTTGTCTCTATCCGTTTTTCCTCTTACCAAAAATATTCTATTGTGCACAGTTGGGGCAGGAGAATTAAATGCTATTGCAAAAAATTAACCGATTTACGATAATTTTTCAATAATTAGGCAGTCATGAATCAGTCCAAAATATAATTTTTCCATTAGACCGCAAAACAGGCAAAAGACGCTTTGTTTAGGTAGTTTTTAAGATATACATATCCCTGTCCCTGTTTATAATGCTCTTACATACCGTGATGTAATTATATGCCAAAAATAATATAACTTTAGCTTTTTGTTATATTTATATAAGTTTCATTGCTCAACAATTTTCTGGGCAATTTTTATATATCTGATACTATTATTCCTTTTGTTATTTTAAATATTCGCAATATTACATACAATTATTGGCCCTTATTGAACCGTTTTTCCACAGTTTTTATTTTTTTTATTTTTCTGTAATTAGTTCTTGAAATTTATAATTACTCTTCCCGTTATGTGATATGTTATTCAAATCAGCAGGGCTCTTATCCGTTGTAAATTTTTGAACCATTTATTTTAAATCGTAATGTCTAGTTCATATAGTTTCTGAAATTATTTATAATTTAATTGCTATTTTTCATTAATTTTATTTATTTTTTATTTTTTTATTTATATATTTTAAATATACATTTTACATTAGTGTTTAGATTAAATTTTTTAGTATTAAAAAGATATGAATTTGAATTTTAATGTCAGCGTCCAACACAAAGTTGCTTCGTCGTTACAATCTAGTGCACTTACATAAATATCTTATGAGTTATAACGTAAGTTGTTATCTATTAGGTACTGTCAAAATAACATAATTAATAATTCTATGAAATAATAGCGATAGTGAGCTTTCCTTGTCTAACTCTTAAATCTATGTACGTTGAAACTATCTGTCTACTTTCCCGTATGGAGAACTCTGCATTTTGATTTATTGTAGAGATCAGTTAAATCAATATTATATAATTTTTTTTTTAATTCTACGTGGTCTTAGTGCGATCTACATATATTGATATTATATTCTGAATTATTTTCATAATGATTTTTGATTTCTCCAGGATGATTCATGATATGATATACTTAGATCATAATAGACTCTTCCTTGCTGCCTTCTCATTATAATATGTCTGCTTTAATTCAGATTAGAATTGTTTAAGGGCCTGAGCCTTCTCTGACGTGGATAATATACACATTCTGCTACAGCTTTCTCTATTCATTATTGCTCTTATCCTCCGAATGGTACCTACAACCAAAATTATATATTTATCGATAACAAATTAAGTTACCTAATTTTTGGAATAGGTGTGTATCAAGTTATCACAATGATTGATTGAAGTATATAACTACAAATAATTGGAAACTATAATAGTCCTTCAACACTGTTCAACAAATTTTGGACCCTTTTCGAACTCCGAAATGATAATAATTGATTTTGATAGAACATTGCTCAACATTATTTTTTCTGATATTGATAATTTCCGGTCATTGAAAATATTTTTAAGATTTCAAATTAAATTCGCAAGTATATCTGGACTCTACTTTTCTCTTCATACCGTTTTTGCATTTACGAGATATCTTTTATGGAAGCGTTCTCTTGGTTTATCACTAACTGCTCTTAATTTTTTTTTTAATTGTGTCCTAATGTGAATGTAGCATGTGAATTTTTAGTGAAATTTTATAACCCACAACGTTAAAATTCCTTAAAATCTTTTCCATGGATTGTTTATAATTTTCATACCAAAGAAATTTGTGAAAATTGCTATCATGGCAGTGCAGATAGATTTTCCTTCACGGTTTATTCTCCGTAAAAATATTTTATCATCATGCAATTGCTTGATTTCTGGTCCAACAAAAATTCTTTCCTTTTTTTTTCATCAGTTCTTTATGTAATCTGTCTAACAATATTCGGCGATTTAACAAAATTTTTCATGAGACCTTGTTTTATATGTAGAGAAGATAGATTTTTTTTTATTTTTTTCGACATTTTCGATAGTAAAAACCAATATTAAGACTGTCTGATATAGTCTTAATATTGGTTTTTACTATCTCTGCTATCCTAAAAGCAAGAAAAGCAACAATATTTGTGCACACATTGCTATTATACTTGAAATGTGCACATATTTCCTAAAAATGATTGTTATTAGCCTGCAACAGAACTTTTAAATTCTTAAAGCTTTCTTTAATTGAAACAGCATAGCTTATGCTACAGGTGGATATTTATTTCCAGTGTACGAGAAGTCAAGTTTGAAACTAGTTTTAGACGAATGTTTATCTGTATTAATGTTGTAGAAACCAATAAGATGATGATAAACGCTTATTCTCTTTCGCCAAAAGATGCCATTGTTGAAGACGAGATCCAAGGAGCTCCGCTTGTGACTTGGATAATTTAAAATCCCTTCTTAATCATTTAACTATTCTCTGCAGATATTGATGCACAAAATTATTCAGGATCTTCCAATTTAGTAACAATCTCGTCTGTGATACTGGTTTCTGTTTCGAAAATCTCTCTAGGTTCTATTACCGAAGATTCATATCATATGGAAGAAGGTCGATGGCATGATGGAGTTTTCATATAGTTTATTGAACCTTTATTGCTGTAATGATCTCTAGGTTCAGTCCATCTGATTGATACGACAAGTGGTAGAGGTAGTAATTGTCGTAGTAGCTATATTTAATATTTTCTATCGGTATAAATGAATTACAAGCCGATTTCGAGAATTGCAAGTACATTGTTATTAAGATCTTATCTTGCTGAACTATTAATCATATGAAATTCTATCATTCTCTAAATTGTGGACCATTGCATTAACTTCAAAAACAAGCGTTGTAATCTGAACTCGAATTAGTTTTTTTATAGTTTCAAAGTTTTTTCATCATTGCTCTTATGGCATATTTTTTTCTTAGAGCTTGTTATTTGGTACAAAACATGCAGCTTCTTGTAGTTTCCTCTCCTACTTAATATTAGGAGTCTCTATATTACAAGTAATGACATTATATGATATAATGTTTGGAAGATAATTGACAGATTTATTTAATAACATTTATTGAGAGACGTTACTGTAAAAATCCCACGAAATAGAAGGAAGCCTGGAGCCTACGAATTTATGCTTTTCAAAATAACACGCTAAATATTATTTATTTTACCGGCATGTTGGGTTCACATTCCACTATATATAATTTTATTTAAAAAAATAGCAGACCATAATTATGTCTTATGTGGATCTTACAGCTAAAAAACTAACGCATCTTACTCGTCTTAGGAGTGTTTCAAATAGAAAATGTTTAGGTCAATTCGTGGTTCCGTGCCAAATTAAATTTTAACATTTAATCACAAAAACATATTCTAAATTACACACAGATTTATTGGCAGCTGTATAAATATAGAAACAAAAGTAGCTATTTAACAAGATGACTTACATACTTACAATGCAATGCGTCAATGTGTATGTACCTCTGTAATAATGTCAAAGAAAATGTCTCATTATGAGGATAAAGTTAAAATTATTAACGCAATTATGAGCAAATTTGTGCAATAAATGTGATTTGTTATTTGTCTTTTATGATGCTATTGTGTACAAAATTTGTGTAATGATGAGTTGTATCCATGTTTACCCGTATACATACCTATACATATTTATAATAATGTGAACAAGAAAACACAACATATTTTGAACTGTTTATTAGAAGGCAAAGAAAGAAAACCAAAGTGAACAGATGAGCACATGCGCTGTAAGAAAAGAGACTAACAAAATATTGTTCTATATTGTTGCTAATTTTTAATTAAGTTTTCTTCTTTTGATAGATTTAAGAGGAGATTTTATTTTGTATTTCAAAGAAATTACAAAAATAAATTTTGTGCATTTTTAAACGAAAAGTTTTTTGTCTTTTTATTGTTTTGCATCTGAATTTAACATAGTTATACTGTTTTAGGTTTTAGATAAATATCTGATGCTGTGAAGGCAACAGGACGCTCAATCAATCTGTGAGTCGGGTTCATCAAATTTTAAACACCTTAAATTACACTTTACAAGCTCTTTATTTCAATCCAACTAATTGCTTTAACTGTATTTATAATATCACGCATTTCAATCAAGAATTCCGCAATCTGTTCGTGTTGACTAACATTTATGGCATATATTTGTAAAAATTATAGCGAAAACTAAATATTATATAGAACTGACCTAACTTTTCAACAGTTTGCTGATAAAATTCAATCTGTGTTTGGTGATGCAGATCCACATAAAACTACAGCGTTAATGAATTCAATCGTGGCCGTACTTCGATGGCGGATGAATTTTGTGAAGGTTGTCCAAAATCGGTTGTTGTGCCAGAAAATATCGATGCTGTGCGCAAGGAAATACGGCTAGATCGTCATGTGACTTATCTTGAGTTAGAGGCGAAAGTAGGGCTAGGAATTAGCTTGGAAAGCTTGTAAAGGATATTGCATTAACATCTGGTTGTGAGAAAGCGCTATTCGCGTTGGAGTATAAATGGACATATCGCTACCGTTGCTTTAGACAATCGTAGAACAATCCATTCTAATTGGTACACCACCTTTTGTTTGCCAGATGTTTTTGGTAAAAAAAAAAGAAAAAAAAAGAACTACGAACTACGAGCTCTTATACATTGGCTCAAACAATAGCATATTGGAACACTTAAAACGTCGAATTAATGGGTCATCCGCCGTATTGTCCTGATTTGGCAACCAATGATTTCTTTTTATTCCCATCCATAAAGAACAAATCGCATTGAAAATCATTTTTGACCAGAAGAACCGTTTGCAAAAGTTTAAGCGTATGCGAAAGTGTGTGTAGATCATCATGGCGAATGCTTTGAAAAACAATAAAGTCGTTTGCAAACCTTAATTATTGTTATTATTACTGTATTGCAAAACTTATGGTACAACTATCGTACAGCAATCGTTGAAATTAGTTATTTTAGGGTTTTGCGATAGCCATCCTGGTCATTTATCGCAGTGTATTGAAAAAAATCGACAAGTATTACTGGAAAAGCAGCAAGTGGTCCATTTTATCGAAAGGCTTTGAAAAGTCTAAAAAAGTGAGAACAGTTACTACTATTATCAGAGTCGATGGATTTACGTATTTTTATCATCAGAATGAAATGAAGTTTTTTTTTGGTCAGCAAATGTAATTATTTGTTGAAGCCTCTTGGGGATTTTGAATAGAAAAGACTTTGAAATAAGGCGATACTCTGATACTCTTGGATATATTATGTATCTAGATTTATTAGTAACATCACTCCCCCCCCCCCCCCCCCTCTGTTGAAAAACTTGACGTACATATTATATAGTTCAACAGATGACCGAAGGCAGGGGAAATGACTGGCAGAATCAGCTGAACGAAGAGTTTATATTGTTTAGGGCGTGGCTTTGGGTTAAACACAATATTTCAGATATTATTCACAAGTTCTTTTTATTTTATTTCTCTGTTTAATTTTATAAATTCACAAAGAATTACCAATCAGTTCTACTTTAATTAATAACAACTTCAAATTATCAAAATCCAAGTAGAACTTCACAGTCTAAGACAAGACTCGCTTCTGGTGCTGAAAAGTGCTCAAGTGCTGTATTTATACCCAGAAAGTTGTTTAGTGTCAGCATCTTGTTACTCATCCTATGCGAAGTTTCCATTTCTAATATAGATATCACTAGTCTCTTTCTATTGCAGGTAACAATATCATTAAAGTACACAGTAGCTCTTAAAGATTACAATAGTTTCAATAAGAAGGGGCAAATAGTACGTACGTCATTGAGGATTTATTATGAGCCTATAAAGAGTACAAGCGAATCCGTTGTGTACAGAAGGTTCTATCACATTCATTTATTTTTTTTTTTAGATAAAGGACGATATTTGGACTAACAGGGACGACATTTTAGAACTGTTTATGCACATATCACTTTTCGGGAAATTCAGTAGTCTATTTTCATTAGTAATTACACTGAGTATTTTAATATTCTGAATTTGCACTCTATTGTAACAGAAGAAAAGGTGGAATAAACTATCCATTGCACCAAATAAATCAACAGGTATTGATAGTATCATACCTTTCGTCATTCCTTCAAAAGATACAGGAACTGAAATTGCGGAAGTACGGCAATTTATAAAAGCTGCTTATACCATCCTATGACCCTATCTTCTGGAAGCTGATCAAAGTGATCCTTTTATTCCCAAGTAGGTATAGTAGCGAGAATGGGCTGTATAGATCTTGAAGTACTTTTGGAGGCTCTTTTAGGGATTTGCTTAAGAGAAGGTAGATTTCTACATCCCATCATGCTTATTATACAAAAGGCAAATCAGCAGAAACTGTGTTACACGATGTAATTAGGACCATTGAAAATTGATTGATTGATGATATAGAATACATCATAGATGTATACTTTGATGTCGAAGAGCATTCAACAATCTCCAAACAAAAGCTATTTATGACTTTTTGGAGAACCTAGGCATTGAGTCCCTTGTACTTGCATTGACTCAATATTGAAAAACTGTTTAATAAACGTCAAATTAGTAAAAAGCGAGATTACTAGGAACGTGCGAAGAAATATTCCTCACGGATGAGCGCTTTCACCTCGCCTCCAGCTATTATTAGTCAATACATTTTTCATTTTTACAAAGAAGGACTCAAACCTTAATGATCTCCGAATCGGATAGTCAGATAAACATAGATTAACGTATTAAAAAGCTGTGCATAAGTTTTTATGCCTTCAAGAATTAAGGCATGAAGTAGTTTGGATGGAAAAATGATGTAATGTATATGATCCCAGAAATCCCATTTTACCTGTATAATTTTTTATAAGTATATATTATTTATTAATTTAAAAAGCTCCGCTCTCGAATATTTTTTCCTGTCATCTTGAAAACTGTACAATGTCAAATTACTATCACCTGAGGCTGTTATGATTTTTCAGCATGCAAGTTCGCTGGAAGCTGAGCTGCTTACCAGTCTGGATTATACGTGCAAATGGAAGTACAGCTGACACGCAAACTGTGCTTCCTCATGCACAGGTAAGTGCTTATTTGTTAATATGCTTTGCGATTTCACCAGTTTGAGTTTTTGTCTCTCAATTTCAGCGCTGTTGGCTTACACCTGTCGCACAATGAATTTTTCCTTCGTTTGGTGGGCTTTCCTCTATGGGAGAATTTTTTTTATTTTAGCCAGCTTATGTTTGAAGGACCTATTAATGGCTGCACTTACACGAAAGTAATTGTGTCGGGTGTGTTTCTATTGCCGTTGTATTAGCGGTTTTGACCTATCTTCAGGCCAAAGAGTTTGGCCATCTCCTTCCTTAGGTACGGTACACTTGGCCTAAAGACCTACAGCAAGCAGACATTTCGTACCAGGATATTTGAAAAAAAAAAAAAAAAAAAAACCAAAAAGACATTAGATAAAGTGGATACTCGGTATTGTTTATTTCCGCGTCGCGCGAAAAAAAAAAATGCCAAGTGCCTATCTTAAAATAATTGTTTGCCAATTAAAAACCAAAAATGTATATCAAAGAAATCATCATCCTGTATGAAAGAAAGGTGATAAGAATAAAGTTAAGTTCTGTTAACTATAGTTTATTTCAATTCAAAAATCCATATGTAAAACAAAACATACAAAAGCCTGCAATTTTTTGTCTTTTCCCAAAATTGGAGAAATTATTTTAATTTTAAATTCGTCGATAGTGCTTCTAAAAACTGTAGTTGATCATTTTCACTTTTTTGGTTAATATTCCCTTTATCTTTACGTCATTTCGTACATGCTTTTTCGGGTTCTGTGCAGACGATGCACCAGTTTGTACATTTCCGATTTTAGCTTTAACCAATAGTTTTTTACGCAATTCCAATTAACCAACATGTTCAGCATCAATTACCTTATGGATCCGATGATGCCAAGATTCGGCAGATTTTGAGTTTACGAATTATTATCTTAATTCAAGTCAAAGCAGGTTGAAAAAGTAGGTGAATAGGTACACAATTTATTTTGAACAACCTTTTTCCCCATCCTCAACAATTTCATATAGTTCTTTCATATATTGATGGATTTTGGATACTGTGTATACATACATAGATATTTATATGAGCTCATTCTTATGATTTTTAAAGGTATAGTTATAAACTATTAACTATTCTCTACATTAAAAAAAAAAAAATTGAATATTCCCTACATTTGAGGGAAAAAGTACCTAAAAAGAATTGAAATGGAAGTACCTTATATTTTAGATACAAAAATCGAATCCTATTTCTGAAGTGGAGCAATACCTTTATTTAATAAAAACATACCTAGAACTGCTGGCACAAATTGTTGCTATTGGACTGACTGATTGTAGGGAATTTTTTTACTGTGAGGTATTAGGTCACATAGACGTTTGTTAAATTGCAGTTGCATAAAGATCCTTATACTACGTTATACACTCTACTAAAATATGAATAAATTGGATTCATTTTGTGTAGTTGCAGTGAAATTTGCTTGGGTAACAGTAACAGCTTTCTTCTCTCATTAGATTTATCCCTATACTGGGTTTAGGGATTCTATTTTCTTTCTCAAGCTTGAGCTGGGATTCTATCAACCGGTTATATTTTATATAACACGCCATCAAATCATTATTGACGTTGTACACAAATGATGATCCAACCCATCTTTTTCCAATGTAATGGCGTCTCTCTTATAAATGACATTTTGAATTCTTCCTTGTCAATTAGATAACGTCGTATAATCATGACGCTGCACTTGTGTTGTGGCCTGTGTAGGCAGAGCTTCTATTCGGTTCTAATCCGCTGTGAAGCCATCACGATTTGTTCGGATTTGTGTATTCAAGTCGAGCAGATACATACTCAACTACAGGCTTTAACAGTTGTTTGAGGTACTTTCTTGACATTTAAGACATTTGTCTGAGGTTATCTTGTTCATACCAATATCTATCATCTTTCTATTGTGTTATTAACAGATTTTGTTTTAGTGCTAGAGCATTTGGATGCATTTTCGGTTGTAGCTGATTTATTCAAAGTTTTCTTTTTTGTTCCACATGGAAAGGAGAGAAAGGAGTAATCATCATGGAATCTGTTACCATATGGCAAGGTTAGTTTCCTTCAGAGATTGATGTGAGCCTTCGGTAGTGGCTTCCTGCAGCAGTCGTAATCATAATGATTTTATAGCCATTAAAATATATTCGCCTCTAAAAGTATAAAAAAAAAAATTATTTGAACCCCTCCCAAAATTGTTTCAATTAGAAAACAAAAGTTTCGTTTATATCCACTATAATTAGACGAAAACTACAGGGAAAACACATCCCAAGTTCATTTGCATACAGTAAAATATGTCAAAATTTAATAGCACACCTGAACGGTTTGTAGTGTCACTTAAATAATTTTCGGCAGACAACTTCCTCGACTACAAAACGCCGGAATGAACGTTAATTGATTAGAATACCTCTAGGAAACATAGTAATCTAATGATAATACACAATTTCCATGTTACGAGCTCCTTTGTCACACATATGTATATGAAGATGAGTTCCAAAAATAGTCAGCAATGACAAAAACGATAGAGCGCGCTTTAACGTAGAGGGAGGGCCGGATAAAATATGTAGGGCATGAATTTTTTATTACTTATTCAACTTAAGTACTCCTTGGAGAGGAGGTATGTACTACAAATGGATAAGAGGAAAGTGATTTTTGTAGACAACTTAAGAGGCTCTTCTGAACTTCACATTTGGTCATGGACAAAACAAATGAAATCCCTGTTGGTGGTCTATATGATTTAGGAAAAAGGAAAAGTCGGAACTCATGCTATTAGGAATGATTTATTAATGTGACAAGGTACTTGAGAGGGATTCATTTTGGGATAAAGTACCTAAATAGGCTAGTAAGCCACAACTGAAAATAATCTCCTTTTACAATATCAAATTGAGTGGAATTCATTATGAGTATGGGGAGAGTCCTGGTATAAAAATTAATAAAATATGGCCTTTCCAAAAGTCTCAGCGGCATTTTCCTATTCCTTTATCATCTGGTGAACGATTTTTACAAACGAATTTGTAGTATTAAGCAACACGGTTAAAAATAGATATTTAATAAAAACATTAGCTCCTTCCGCTTTCTAAGTTTAAATCGCTTCAGGAAAACTGAATAAGTGCTGTTAGGGGAAGCAAAAAAGCTTCCAATATCCTCTTTGGACTTTGCTGAGAACGATTGAAATTGAAACGGGCGAAATGTCCACCAAGTTACGTATCTGATAATTGATAGTTTAGGAAGGCCATAATTGTAAATCGAACAATCGAAAGCTTACATGAGAGAAAATAGTTTGACGAGTTGCCGAAAGCTTTAAGAATAATGAAAATAATGTACATACTCGTTGGACGGAAAATGTTCAGAAAAGTAATACCGACTAACGTACAGAATATTGTTAAAGCTATAACTGATCATTTGAAATCATTAATGTGGCATCAATAAATGAAGCATTCTAGGATGCTGGGATCTACGGCAAGCTAGAGCTGTTTATGAACCTAACAAGTTTATTAATTCCTTTGCTAACGACATCCCCCCGTATTTCGTCAACTTGTTATGGATCTGGATTGAGTGGTTGGCTTGGATGTGAAGTCCAGACTGCCAGCATGAGTTGACAGATCACTCGGTAGACAGCGTTGAAGTGCAGGGCGGCACCCTAACTCGCCTCGGTTATTGGCGGAGAGTGTGGGGGCGTTCCACGAAAACCTGCCGCTGTCACCTGCTATATACAGAAAAATTTTCGTGCCAAAACAAAAAGCCGCAACACACCCGGTCCAGAAGGGACCTTTACATCACTTACCATTACCTCCTGTGAAGGCGCAAATTTTCTACCTTCTTTCTGCTTGCCCCATCCACCCAACGACACTGAGGGCAGCAGTTATTTTGTTCAGTGTCCCTAATGATCTGAAAGAGATAGAGTCGAGCGGAGTAGCGAACCTAGTTAACCTTCATAGTGCTCTGTGGTTATGCAGAGTGTAACCTTTATTTGTCACTTTCTGGGACGATCTCTACCGTTCTATCTGAGCATTTATTTGTTTTGAAAAAGAAAAAAAAACATCCGCCAATCGGGGTTCCGCGGAGAATTTGCAATTGTCGATGTCCTTTTCACTTATACTGGTGCCGTGCAAATCGCTATTCCGTTTCTCGGGAATATACGCCGCTACAACACGCGTGCTAAATTTCGATTTTTCTTTTTAAATATATATATAGGATAGTTAGCGTTTTCTCATTCTACAATCTAGGTATATTCCTGTTCCCGCAAATCCGCGCTGATGATTAAAATAATCCAATTAGGGCGGGGGTGCTGGCTGACCTCATTGCCTGTCTTACTGATTAAGAGCAACTATTGGATGTAGTTTGCTATCTGTTCCTCAAAGCTTATCGCCGCTTTTCTCTTACTGTCGCACAATTTAGCTGACCGTTTTGATTCAGACAAAATGCCTATCACCTTATAATAAAAAAATCTCTAAAAATCTATCCTTCGATTTGAAAATTTTGGTTACCTTCTTCTCCCTTTTTGACCATAACAAACTTTCTTCAAGATCCTGACTTCCTCCAGGAAAAAATAGGTCAATCGTAATGTGAACAACACTTTCTCAGCTTGATTTGCTTCAAAGACCTTCAAGCCAGGTAATGAAAGGAGTTTCTTTTGCTCTTGTATAGCTACCGTCAACAATTTCTTGTATGGCATCCTATTTTTCAGTCGAATTAAAGTTTATTTGGCTTATAGAATTTTTAATCGAGATTGCGTGATTAGATCATACCAACTAACGTTCAAAAACTCCCGTATATTTCGAATTAAGACCTTATTATCATTTATTTTAGACATTTGTAGGATGGAGCTTCACTCAGTGTTTGTTCGGAGCAGCTCACCGAAGATTTATTAAATCACAAGAATAAATAAAACGCAAATCCAACGAAAATCAGGTCAATTTCAATTCGTCAATATAATTCAAATTATCTCATAAAAATCACGACCAATCCAAGTTGAAATCAAGCGAGAAATGAATGTGCTCTCAATGCGACAAATAACGATTGCATCATTTTCTCTACTTAATAAAAAAAAAAGATTCGTGCCTTCTTATTTACCATATTAATTCCCATTGCGTTGGATGCAGCAGGGATTTATTTTATATGAGTCCTTGGAATCTTTATTGCATCTCTTAAAGTCCTTCCGCATTACAAAGATTTCCTGTTTAGCACAAAGCTCAAACCAAACCAGAACAGGCGCTGTAGGGTGAGGAGAAGAAGGGAAGAATGAAAGAAAATAGGTTACGACATCAATAAACATCTTCCCAAACTCCCTTTATGTAAAAGTCCACAAAAAGCCTACTTAAGCATCCTAAACATCTCGATGTAACTATGGAAAACATGTCACTGCTCACCGTGGGCTTCATTTCCTATCAAGGGAAGGCATGAAAGTTTACATCAAGCCTCCTCTGAAATGCTTCCATGTCGAGAATTTTTTATGTTTGTATGCATGTTAGAGGAGTTTTAGGGCGTAGTTAAACACAAAAAGGAGCTTATGAATGCTAAAGAAAGGAGAAAAGTGGAAAATGCTTTCGAAAATACGCAAATACTCGTAGCGCTCAGTGTTGTCCAAGCTATGTTGACTTCCTTGAGTATAGCGTTAAATATACGATTGTGAACTCATTTACAAATTTTTTGAATTCTTAGACAAAGATGCAGAAAGAAAGCTAATATAAAGCTATACATTTTGCAGCGAGGTACTTTTGAAGGATTAGAGTAGTAACCCAGAATAATTCCGGCAAACTTCTACAAGTTGACTGTTGACTTTCTACCCCTCCATACATAATAAGTACGGGAAAGGTGATTATTGTTATCTGGATAGGGATAATACGTTTGTTGGTGTTATGGGCGCATCATTGAACACTATATGTTAACTGTAGAGATATTGAAAGTTTGAAATCAAATCGGCTTAGTATTCGGATCACTCAACTGCAGTTATGACTTTGAACATAGAAGTGGGGGACGAGGACAACATGCTAGAATTGTTATCAAAAGTTTGTTATGGCCAACATTCAAATTTCGTTTGTAGAGTTGATTATATAGGATATGCCACAAATGTCTCCGTTCTGAAAAGGGGTAGTGTGGTTAGTCTTATTCGTTTCAATCAATTTCTGAAGTATTAGATGATTCCTTCCGCCAAGGCTTGCTATTGCGTAGATACATTCCCACATTAGCTTTGTCTTGGCCTTAGCTTGCAGGAACAGTTATGCCTATCTGTATACATAGTATTAGTGTAAACGAGAACTAAGGCCAAAACCTTCGAGAATAATTCCCAAGCCATGAAACAGAAATCTATATGTGTGCCTTGGGAGTCCATTCTCTAAAATGTTCTATATTGATATTTATGAAAAAATGCCAAACATTGACTTTATATATGCTATATCTATATCTAATAATTAACTGCTTGGTTCCTTGTCCTTATCAAAGGCTACCCTTACTATATACCTTACTTAACAAAATAATAAAGTAGTTTTGATTACAAAGTAACCTTACCATTATACACTCGCTAACTCTCAGCTGAGTAATAATTGCATGTGTTTATGTGCAGCATACATTCGATTTCATCAGACGATGGTACAGCAGGAATCGTAGTCATTTGGTTGAGATCATTTTTTTAAATGATTTTGTTAGGAAAGGTGTACAAATTTTATTACGGCTCTGAAGATAAGAAAGTAAGCTTAAGATTATCAGAACATCATTTTTCTGTATGAATAGTAGTTTGGGGCGGAAGAGCTATTCAAATGAAACTTTTGTCAGTTTTACATAAGAACACGGTAAATATTTTAGAATGTTAGGACCGTTGGGGCTCTCATGTGGTAGTAAGGGAGTCTGTTTCATGGCTTGTGAAGTATTCGCGAGGGTTTTGGCTGAGGTGTTCTTATACACATCTATAGTAATGGCATACATATACTACTACCTGCAGTATTGAGGCATATTTTCTAAGTTTTAATAACAGTTCTGTGTTCTACTTATATATTCATGATGCAGCTTCTTGTTCGGTTTTAGAGCCGTCCGTATACCAGATTAGGTTTCCAGTCCCTAGATTTGTGCCTATTTTCTCCCTACTCCCTACATTTATATTGAATGGTAGTCATATTTTGCTATAATTATTTCTGATAACTTGGATTTGTTTTTGTTATGCTTATGGTATAGTAATCTATGTAGAATCATTATATCCATTTGTTAGGGTTGCAGTCTCTTTTTCAATTGTCGCACTAGGTGCTGGTAAATAGTTCTTCAGGGCGATGGCAGATGCTGTACGCATTTTGCTTGTACACATGAACATGCCATCCTTTGGAGTTTTTGTTTAGTGTGCTGATGAATGTCTGATGTACACACTGGTTCCAATATGTTACATCAGAAAAAGTGATCACGGATCTTACTACTGATTTGAAAATTCGGATCATTATGTCTGACTTAAGTCTCTATGTCGTTCCAGATAGTTTCCTGCAGTTTTATCACGGTGTTAGTGTAACTTTGTGTACGGTTTTTATCTATGTGTATGTTTGAATAAATTGAGCTTATCATCGATATTTATTTAGACATACATACCATATTTAGCTTTTTTAGATATTGGATTGGATTCGTGTTTGCCTTTGATCAGGTAACTAATTGTCAATTGTTGAACAAATACGTTGTGTCGTAAGATTAGTAAATCCTCTAAACCGATTGCATCCTTTGTCCTAACTGTTTTAGCGGATGTGCGGGACCGGTTATTGGATCCCTTATTTTGGCCCTCCCGAGCTTTTACTAAATTATTTGTGCCTTCTGAGCGCCATCCTAGAAATACATCCAAAACAAGCAATGTTATTCCAAAAAACTGAAATCGCTTTCCCTTTACTATCAAAATGTAAGGGCGATTCGGACAAAAACTGTACATATCTTTAAATCCTCTGTTGCAACTTGTTTTGATATAGTAGTTGCTTTCACTGAAACTTGGTTGCATCATGGCTTTCGCGATGCCGAAATCTTAGACAATTCTTACCAAATTTTTAGGAAAGATAGATATATTGACTCTGAAGCTCGCGGAGGTGGCGTACTCCTCGCATGTAAAAAACATTTCAATTGCACCCAAATTGTGGTTCCCAGTTTTTCCAATTCTCTTGACACCGAACTTATAGTTCTTAAGCTGTATCTCTTAAGACATGACTTATACATACTTTGTTGTTATATTCCTCCAGATTCTATAAATATTGTTGATGACAAAGGCAAAATTTATACGACCTGCTCATTTCAACTTCTAATTTTATCCATGGTAAGATGGAGCCTCTTGACGAATTACTACTTATTGGTGATTTTAACTTATTAAATGATTATGACGATGACTATCTCCCACTTAATAACTTGACAATAAGAGAATCACTTTTCCTGGACACTATTTCATCTCTTGGTCTCAGCCAAATCAGTAATGTTAAGAATGACATGGGTAAGCAGCCAGATCTGGCATTTTCTACTGACACGGGTAACTTATTAGTTGAACCTACAGTTATAATGTCTACTCTTGACAAATATCACCCCCCACTACTAATTACATATTGCTATGAAACCGAAAACTTTACAAATCATGATGAAACAGAATACTTTTTCAAATTTAGAAAGGCTAACTTTTCGGAACTTTCCAGTAGACTTACATCTATTGACTTTAACACATTACTGACTAGCAATAATGTTGACGAAGACATTTCTAAATTTTACATAATTCTTTTCGATTTGTTTTCCTCTCACGTTCCCCGCGAGCGTCAGTGGCTGTATAAAACGTCTCTACCATGGTTCAATAAAGAACTGAAGCGTCTTAAAAATAAAAAGAATAAATTGTGGAAAAGTTATATGAGGGACAAGGACTTATAAGTCACAACAACTTCCTCACATCATATAATGAGTTCAAAGAACTTTCCTCTTCACTCTATAACGAGTATGTTCAAAGTATGCGTGCGAAATTATTTAGGGATCCACGTAAATTTTTTAAGTTTATTAACATGAAGAAAAAAAAAACGGACAATTACCCCAATACCATGAGGTACAAGGATTCTGCTAGTGATGATTCGTCTGAGATTTGCGATATGTTTGCTTCTTTTTTTGACAATGCCTTTGTCTCGTCAAATTTTCAACTTCAAAGTAGCAAGTTCAGTCATATGAACGACTCTCATAACGTTTCATTCACTATCCCTCCAATTTCAGAAGAGGATATACTTGATCATATTAATGGGCTTCCAAATGACTTTACAACGGGTCCTGATGGGATACCTCCAGCCTTTTTTAAGTCATGTTGCCTCTCCCTGGCAACCCCGCTGAGAATTATTTTCCAAAAATCGCTCGATAGTGGTTGTTTTCCTCCAGCTATGGAAAAATTCTTTTATCATACCTGTCTACAAAAAAGGCAGTAAAAAAGAAATCTCTAACTATAGACCTATTGCAAAATTATCTTGCATGCCCAAGTTATTCGAATCTATCATCTACTCTCCGTTATCAATAATCTGCAAGAATTTGCTCTCTTCAAACCAACATGGGTTTGTTTCGGGACGGTCTACAACCACTAACTTATTGGAATTTGTCTCTGATACCATTCACGGGTTTGTAAAAGGCAACCAGACAGATTGTATTTATACAGACTTTAGTAAAGCTTTCGACAAGCTATCTCACTCCGTGATACTGTTTAAAATGGAAAAGTATGGGTTTCCCACAACGTTCCTAAAATGGACGGAATCATATCTAGATAACAGAACATACCAAATCTATTTCCGCCACTCCATCTCTAGAGTCTTGAAAGCTTCGTCTGGCGTACCTCAAAAGTGAGTCATTTAGGCCCGTTGATATTTATTCTATCTATTGACGACATTGTCTCCATAGTGAAGCACTGCAAAGTCTTAATTTATGCTGATGACATTAAACTTTTCGCTCAGATTAAATCTTTTAATGATTGTCAACTGATACAGGGTGACCTCCACAAATTTTACGATTGGTGCAAAAGCAATAATTTGGTACTCAATATCAACAAATGTTAGGTAATGACTATCCACAGGAATCTGAATCCTATTTCTTATGTCTATGGGTCTTGGCTTCCTCGATTCGCCGCGTTAGTTCTGTCTGTGACTTAGGTGTCAAATGTAACCATAGATTGAATTTGAACTCCCACATAAACCACATGGTAATCTAAGAGTACTTCTATGCTGGGCTTTATAAAACGTTGGTCCCGAGAGCTCTCGAATCCCTCCATAACATTACGTTCATATACTTGCTTTGTGAGACCACTTCTTGAATACGCTAGCCAGGTATGGTCTCCTTTTTACGGTACACAAATCGTCCGTATCGAATCTGTTCAGCGAAACTTGCGCTTTGCTTTTAGGGACCTACCCTGGAATAACTCATTGATTCTTCCACCCTATGAGGATCGCTTGCAGCTTTTGAATATACACTCGCTTAAGAAACGTCGCATGGTTGCCGATAAAACTTTTGTTCACCAACTCTTAAACGCGAATGTTGATTTCCCGTTGTTACTTGACAAAATCTCTTTTCGTGATAATAGGCACAACTTGAGAAGGCTATCTCTGTTACATGTCAACTCCTCAAGGTCTAACTTTGGCATGTATGAACCTATTAATCGCATGTGCATTACTGTTAATAATTTGGCTGCGTATTTTGTTGTTGACGACTTTAAGCATATATCTTAAAAAAACGTCTATATAATATTTAATCTTTTATTAGATTTAATTTAGTTTTTTATCTTTTTGTTCTATGTCGCATTGCATGACATTTCATCTGGTGTTTGGTCTATGTTTAGTGTAACATACTAATACTAACACCGACTACTAAGTGATGAAACGCATGTATTGTTGACTGTTTATTTATTAAACGTGTCCATGCAGCTAGCTTGTATTAAGCTAGTTCTGATAGTCATTTGATAATAATATAATATTAAACTGTTATCAAATTTTCTAGATTTATTTAATCAATCATAAAATCAATAAAAAAATTATAATAAATAAATAATAAATGAAATACATAATTGTGTAATTGTATTAAAAATTAAAACTCGTGAACAATCGAAGCATCCAAGGAGCTAATAAATTTTACTGCAAATATGTACATAAATAAGATTTCTATTGTCTTTCACGACAGCAGCATCCTTCTGAAAATCTCATTAAAAATATTGCAATCGATAAAATGAACGAAACAGTGTATGACTTAGAGGAATTCTATTTATCCGAAGATATTCATGTCACTGGCGCCACGGTGACCTGCTTCCCTCCATTCAATTATTTTTGCTTTCGAAATTCGACTTTGACCTAATTCAATGTTTTTTTTTTTTTTTTTATAATTCTGTATTCATGTATTTAAGGAAATTAAAACGAAAGACATATTGAAGCTAAGAACAGATTTTCTGTGACGGTCGTCCGTCATAAGGTCAGTTTTCATTATTAATCCAATTCATTTGCTGTAAAATATTAATTTATCACCAATAAAGTCGTTCTGGAAATGTTTTCTATCTCTGCAAGTGAAATGATGAGCGACGGACGGATAGACTTATAGGACTGGATGAAGCTGAGAAGCATCATTGATGTTGACTCTTAATGGCGTTTTGCCAAGGACCAATATCGCTGTTTTATGTTGTGCACTTGTGAAATAAACTGTGCTTTTTAAAGTAAATAGCATCGCATTTCTGAAGGACGAAAAGTTGCGAAATTGAAGTTAATTTGCTTTGAAGCTCGATCGAATGTCTGTATGTCTGTATATGTATACTAATGTGTCCATTTTTTAGTTTGTAATTTGAACATTTTTAAATTGATTCTACGATAAATGCGGTCAAACTTGTCCAGATTAACAATAAACCTGATTTCGTCGTTGAAGGGCACTTCAAGTTTACATGTGCTATACATGTGTTGTTGAACTAAGGAAATATCAAGCTAGCAAACGTGGATTTTGATAAAATTAGCATTTTTATTAAGTACGATGGTGTGTTAAGGGCCAGAGTTTTTAGGAGGAAATGGAGCAACTTTACTATGGCGCCAAATTCAAGGAGACGAAAAAATGGGAAGAAATTGCAAATAATTTGAGAATAAATTGAGAATCTTGATAGCATAATTACCTATATCATGCGCATTTAATATTACATTATGTACTATATTAATAAATATTTTAGACTGTTTTTTTCTCTGATCTAATTGATCAAGTTTAACTTCATGCAGAAATTCAAAATGCATCAAGAGAAGAGTTTTTGAATTTTTTGGCAGAAGATCCTTAACCTTTAACATTTAAAGCTAGAAATTAAAGAATGCCCAGCAACAAAGAAGAGCCAAAACAGCAATTTTAAAATTTATATCAAATCGAAATACAATCAAAACCTTTGTGCTTCCGTAGGATCGCTTGAAAAGGACTTAAAGGAATTTTTTCCCGCTGCTGGCTTTGAATCAATTATAGTTATACATACTTTCAGTACAGGAAAGGGAATAAGAGTTTGCAAAATGCAGTTGTTACGAACTTTATAGTCCGGAATGCTTTGTATGCTCGTTAGGGTACCAGTGGATTTGTGGGAGCATGAAGAATATGGTAACCATTTTTTTACTGTTTCACTTTGATTGTTTTATCGCTACCTGATGGTAAGATCCATTGCTGTGATTGTGTTTTGTTTTCTGACTCATAGCAGTAAATCCAAATTTCGTCACCTGTTACAATATTGAACATTGTCTTTGCTCAGAATGGGTTGAAGCTCTTGATAATTTTTGTTTCAGTCAACTCGCATCTTATTTTCAGCCTCAGTCAAATAGTGGCATCCAGCGAGAACAATTCTTCCTGTCGGTTGGATGTTCATGCAGGACGACCTTCTGGTGGGTCGTCCTTGAGAAAACTATATAGCCTTATACTATTTTATTGGTATAATATTCACTGATGATAAGAATTGGAGAATACGGGGGTGTTAATTTTAATTAATTTAACGTTTTTCATGATTGTCAGAACAAACTTAACACAAGGTCGCTGTGACACGTTTAATAAATAAACGGCTAACAATACATGCTTTTATTAGTATTAGTATGTTAAACTAAACATAAACCCAACACCGAATGAAATGACATGCAATGCAACATAGAACAACAAATTTAAGTATTATGTAGACATTTGTTTGAAACATACTTAGAAACATCAACAACAAATTGCTCAGTCTTACTATTAACAGTAATGCACATGCGATTAATGGGTTCGTACATGCTAAAGTTAGACCTTGCGGAGTTAACATGCAACATGTATTTTTTTCAAATTGTGCCTACTATCACATAAAGAAATTTTGTTAAGTAACAACGGAGAATCATCATTCGCGTTTAAAGGTTAGTACATAGAAGTTACATCGGCAACAAAGCGACGCTTTTCAAGCGAGTGCATATTGAAAAGCTTCAAGCGACCCTCATAGAAGAACCAAAGAATTATTCCAGGGTAGGTGTCTGAGAGCAAATCGTTGGAAGTTTTGCTGAACAGACTCGATACGCTCGATACATGTACCAGACCTGGCTAGCGTATTCCAGAAGTGGTCTCACAAAGCAAATGTATAAACAGAATGTTATGTTAGAATTCGAAAACTCTCGTTTTATAAAACCCAGCATTGAACTATTCTTTGATACCATATAGTTTATATGGGAGACAAAATTCAATCTGTGATCATATTTGACACCACAGTCACAGACAGAAACCGCACACATGCCTGAGAACAGAGACAATGTAGTCAATATATAGAATAAAAAATACCGGCCCAAGTGACTCCCTTGAGGTAAGCTAGACGAAGCCTGCAAGATTCTAGGGATGGAATGGCGGAAATAGATTTGGTATGTTCTGTTATTTAAGTAAGACTCGGTTCATTTTAGAAATATAGAGGGCAAGGCCACACTTTTCCATCTTAAACAGTATCACGGAGTGAGATAACTTCGCGAAGACCTTACTAAAGTCTGTATAAATACAATCTGTTTGGTAGCTTTTTGCAAACCCGCCAATGGTATGCGATACAATTTCCATGTTGGTTTGAAGAGAACAAATTCTTGCAGGAAATTTCTAGTTGAGAGTAAATGATATATATAATATATATAATAATTTGTGTACGCGTAACATATAACTGCTAGATTCAACTAATAAGTTACCTACGTCAAGAGGAGAAAATACCAGGTATAACTGCCTACTCATGTCAGTTTTACCATTGCTGATTTGGCTGAGACCAAGAGATAAAATAGTATCCAGGAAGAGTGATTCCCTTCTTTTCAGGTTATTGAGAGGAAGATAATCATCGTTATCTTCATTTAGTAAGTACCCATTATACATATATTGGGTAAGTTAAAATCACCAATAAGTAGTATGTAATTCGTCAAGAGGTTCTATGTTACCATGGATAAAATTAGATGTTGAAATGAGTAAGTCATAAATATTTTAGCCTTACCTTTGTATTCAACGATATTCAGGAGGAATATATAACAACAAAGCATGTATATATATATATATAAGTCATATTTTAAGAGAGACACCTTAAGAGCTATAAGTTCATTGTCGAGTGTGTTGGAGAAACTGGAAAGCTCAATTTGGCTGCAATTGACCTGGTTTTTACAAGCGAGGTGTACGTCATCGCCACGAGCTTCAGAATAACTAGAACCATTTCTTCTAAAATTTTTTATAAGAATATGAAAGCCATGATGCATCCAAGTTTTAGTAATAGCAACTATATCGAAATAAGTCGCAACAGAGGATTTGAAAACTTGTGCACTCCGAATCCCATTTATGTTTTGATAGTAAAGTTAAAGCGATTTGACTTTTCTGGAATATCGTTACTTTTTTTAGCTATATTTCTAAGTTTGCGGAAGGTACGAATAATTTAGTAAAAGTGCCAGAGGGCCAAAATATGGGATCCAATCACTTATCCTGCACCATTGCTGAGACAGTCAAAACAAATAACAGAATAAAGAATAAGAATAATTTATTTAGGGTTAAGTACTACAAGAATACAAATACCTTTTTTTTTAGTCCGAAAAGAAGCGGCAAAGAGAATAAATCAACAAAAGTAAATAATACTATAAAGTTCAAACTAAGAATTAAAAATAAATTAGTAATTAAGATTAAATCCAAAAAATCATACCGCTAAACAACGGAATAAAATAAGTAAATATTACGTAAAACATAAGATTATAATTAAAAGAAAAAATACATAAATATATAAACAACTAAGAATTAGAAAACAAAAAGTCAAGACCAGTTAAAACAGATCTAAAACTCTATCCCACAATAGTGCTACAGCGCGTTATCCGCTTCATAAACCCACGAGTCGAGTCCGTATGCTGAATATCTGTTGGTAAATTATTCTAAGCTCGAACACCACGAACAAAGTAAGAGTTTTCCATTACTGAATATTGAAAATTTGTATCAGTAAATCGTGGAGCATAAAAACTCTAATTTATTAAATAAATGAGGTTATGTAAAGATGCCAGAAAGAAGACTACGTTAAAGGTGTGATGATTGTCAATCTTCTAGAGCGGGTGGCAATAAACACAATAACCACTGCTGCGTTGTCGCAGTAGTAAGAGCCTAAAGGTGAAGGGTATTTATGTAAATAAAGGTTGAGGAAAAAGGAGACGATAATGACTGATGATGGCTCGTCTCGTGGATAGCGCCTATCCCCACTACTGATTGGGTTTGACTCTCTTCAATCAACTATACTTCTGGGAGTAGGATTATCAAGTGATGCGTTGACTTGAACTTCGGCAGTTCCGCCACCTAAATGTTATACGTTACTGGAGAAAAGATTAGGAGATAGTGAAATTCCAACGCCCATAAGAAATCTTCATAAAACCCTTTTTAGGTTCGTTGAAAACAATTTTATTCAGAGTTTTAAAATGATGAGAATTATTATTTTCTACTTTGAGCAGTATACTTATCTAAACGTGTTAGCTCTGCGCGATACAATTTCTTAGTGACTTAAAAACTGACATCATTTAGTTTTCTTAAATATTAGGCCTACTAATTAACGCTAAATAAAAAATTGGCTCATGTCGCACAAAGTAGAGATTTGCAAATTATGTAATTTAGGAACATCTGTAATATTCGGGTCAATACAGCGGCTCAGACAAAGTACAGTTTGGGTACAAAGCAAAAGTGCCTTCACGTCGCCACAAAGGTATAGTTTTAAGGAGCAACCAGGTAGATGATTACGATATTGCGAAATATGATCGAATCTCCTTAGGTAGAAGATGAATCTTGTAGAGTCGTTGAAGGCCACATTTAGTTTAATAGAACTGGAAGAACACAAGTGAGGGAAAACGAGACTGCCCATAGGAAAGTGCTGCGTAATCAAATATTTCACTAGCATCGATTGCGTGTTCGCAGACAAGGATTCAGAAGACCACCACAGCCGACGAAGCCCACCATAAATCCTACTCGCCATATCGTTAGCAAATCACAGCATTGAATTCTAGAATTGAGAACGAAGGCATGATTACAGCCTTGAAGGACACCACAATTTAGAGGCAAAGCACCGGAATCACAATTATTCACCTTTATCCGCTGCATTCTATTAGAGTAAAACTGGGATTAAGGACACAACAGAAGGATGAAATTGAAAGTCTGAAGCCAACTTATCGAGCAGATTTGAATAATCCATCATGTCAACCGGTTTGAAGCGTGAATTACAATTACGACTGATCTGTCGACAGCGACTTGATTTTAAGTCGAAATCGACGCTGTGGTGGAATTTGTAATTAATTTAAAGCTTCAACTGCTTGAACAAACCAGCAGTCCCGACTTCTGTGATTGAACTGAAGTTGACCACAGGCGACACCAACTTTGCACTTTGAGCAAAGATAGTTTCAGTCGTTGTCGCAGCCGAAGTTGAAGTTGCAATTGTATCTTGTGACATGTATTTACCATTTAAGCAAAGTAAAAGGCGAAGTCGCAGTCGTAATTGTAATTCACGCCTGGAGCATTTACTAATTTTTCGACAAGAAATACCATCTGTTGCGATATTTTTGAAATTCAGATACTTAAATATGTCTTCACACAAGGTTTCTGGAGAGAATCGGATGACGAAAATACTTGAAATTTTTGGTACCGCTCTCAAAGAGGCACCAATACTCTTTCCTAAAGAGATCACAGATGAAGTATCATCTGTTACTATGGCAAAGTTTACCTAATAATAAGTTAAGAAGCTGGTGAGATATCCGAGTGTTTTACATTTAAAATGCACACGGCTAGAAAAGGAAGGAAGAAAGAAAAAAAAACGAAAAAAAATCAAACTCTCTTTAAAAATTTTATGAATAAAGATAAGAAATGTGAAAGCGCAAGTTGCATGCACCGAAACAGAATGGCAAATATTTCATTTTCGTAAATAAATGAGAAGGGGCGGAGTTTTCACGTTTTACTCTCATAAAATGCTCCCGCACTTTTGTGAAAACAGGTTTTCATGAAATATTGATAATGTTAGGACACATGTTGTTGTTGTAATTTGCTGTAATATGGACACATGTTGTTGCTGTAATCCTATGATATTTGAACAGCACGTGTTTCTGTTTACATTCGTTTTGCTATGAAGAGATTAAGTGGGAGAACTCATGCTGAATTCTCTGATATTTTCGGGAAAAATGAGAATTTCATTTGAGAGGAATTTTACATCTCCTTTCAGCATCTGGGCCAAAGCGAAATTTATCTTTTTCTTAAAAATGGGAGGTAGTGTGGCCCGAAGTACATTATTATGAATAGGTTGAAAGGATTTTGAGGGATTTAATAAGATTTTGTCGTTCTCCTACGTTCTCTCGATTTTTGTTTTTAACTCGTTGTCTCAGTTGCACTACAGTAATGCATAGACAAGTTCTTTTCCCCCATTCATGCAAAAGACGAAAATATATGAAATTAGTTGTTTCATTCTAAAAAACACCAGAAATTTGCCCATTTTGCTCTACAGCTTCTTAACTTATTATTAGGTAAACTTTGACTATGGATTCAGATGTAGGTGCTAGAGTGGTATTATCAGAGCATTCACTCACAACGTTACATAAGGCCACAAAAACTGAGGCAGCCGGCAGGATCGTTTCCTCCGTTCAGCTACAGAAGTAGATGTAACGTGAACTGGACCACCGTTTTCTGTACATTGAACATAGTCCTGATTTGAATGAACTGTCTTCCTCTGCTTTGTAGGTGGCTTACAACTATGTGCATCGATAGAGTTAGAGTCTACTCTGATGGTTGAGAGTCAGATGATTCTTATGAACTGGAGAAATTTTCTGCACATCAGTCGCCATGGAGTTGCTTTACCTTGAGTTTTCGGAAACAGCAGATGACCAAGACCCGATATTGCATTCTACTCGCCATAAGCTGCGCTGAACGTCACAGATGACGGGAATAAGTAAAACTTTCTAAGAACTATTCCGAGCATTAGTTGCAGATAGTAGGTCCAGGAGTAGGTACTCTGGAGCTCCGTTAAAAGCAAGAAGCGTGGAAAGATTCACCACATATACTGTCAAGTACAACCACGTCTTCTGATTTTTTAATAGAACACACTTTACATGTCGCCATTCTCAGTGACCTTGATTGAATAAAATTGCTGATGATGATATGCACAAATAAAAATAAAAATTTTCAGCCGCATTATAACCGTCCGTTGAAAGGTTTGAGCCCGTGAAGGGAATATGTTGTAGTCTGAGGAAAATGCACACGGCAAGTATTGCTTTTGTCTCCGCTAAAGGGCGGTATGCTACAGCCAAGGATTTATTGTTCCTATATAACTATGTAAAAAAGAGGTCATGGAATGCTTAAGAAATTTTTTTCTGTGTCGATTTCTTCAAGTAGTATTCTAGAGAAACGAAATTCGAACAGGAACCCTATTGCTCTCGATTCACAAACAGATTTTCGATAAATTTATTTATGTCAATATTTCTTGGGGAAATAAATACCGATGCATTTATTCTGTTAGGATTTTGACGTTTGCGTAATAGTTTGAAAAATTGAGGAAGAAACGGGAAACTTCCGATATAATTCATTCCGCAATGGTAAAATTACATGCAATTGGGAATTATATATTTTTTTATTTTGTTTATTATTTTTTTATTTATTCTAAGACGCACAACAATTGTCAAATCTAAAAGCTCAAAAATTTCTTGACCTAATGTCAATTTTTCTTTAGGAAATAAGTGAAAAAATTCCTTGACCGAATTCCTTGGCTCTAGCATACCGCCCTTAAGTGAAAAAATTTACAGCGAACAGGTAGATGGCGGAAATATTGACAATAGTTGAAGAAGAATACAAAATTACCTTTAAAATGAAATACCAGTGATAATGAAGAAGTTCGATTCACAATTCCTGAAAACGACGGCGGTAATCACTCAATTCTATAGAGGTGAAAAATATCTGATGACTCTGCGTGCTGTCAGTGTTCAGGTGTACTACAATCGAACAGGTAGATGATAATTAGTCCGAAAAAGAAAAGTCCAATTAGAGGAGGTAGAAATCAATATAGCTTCGGCAGATCAAATTACCTCACCAGAAGAAATTAAGTACTTCCGGCGTACAAAAAGAGCGGCACAGCTGCAACCAATAATTGCATTGAAAGCACGGGTGTAAAACAAGCAGATAACATACGGCACTACGGAACAATAATGACTAAATTACAAAACCACACACGAACATCAAATAATTTCACGAACAGATAAAAAACAAGTAAAAAAGCTAGAATTGGTCTAAGACCAATTCTTATGATACCCTAGATGAATGCTCGTATGAAATTTCGTATGGTCACCCATCTGTGCAAATTTGATTTTTGAAGTGGTTTTTCGCATATACAGGGTGTTTCCCACTAGGAGGTCAATAGAGCAGGAGGTGATAGTACTGACCCAGCCAAACAAAAAATTGTATGGCAGGGGGTGGGGGGCATATCAACCGTTTAGGAGTTACAGGGAGATTAAGAAAAAAAGCTAGTTTTTCACAAATCACGCTGTATCTTAAAAACTACAGGGCATACGGTCATAGTTAAGAGCTCATTGTATGCAGAACTTCATGGCCTCTCCAACGACTGCTCAACCAGCCCCGCACCTCTCAAGAATTAAGGTTGTCTAGACTAAAAATTTCCGAATTTTGCTTTGACCCCCTTTTTTTTCAAAACGGTCATTAAAATAACTTTTTTTTTTATAAAAACTGTAAACTAGGAGCTCTCTTCTTTATTTTGATATAGTACACCCTATGTGTTATCTGTAGCTGTTAAGGAATTATTAGGTCTTAACCTATTCTCAAACCTATCCTCAAAGGTAATTTATTCCTTAGTGACTGAAATTACGTCATTTAAAAAAAAAAATATCGTCTAATTTCGGTGTGATTTGAATAGGCTCTGAGGTAATAATTCCTTAAAGGCTAATGTTAGTACATAGGGTGTAATAGGTCAAATTAAAGAGGAGAGTCTAGAGTTTATAGTTTTTATAAAAAAAGTTATGTTAATGACCGATTTGCAAAAAAAACATAGAGGTCAAAGTAAAAAAACAGGATACGAAAATTCGAAATTTTAGTTTAGACCCCCTTAACTTCTGCGGGGAGACGGGTACGGGGCTGGTTGAACAGTTGTTGGAAAGGCCATGAAGTTCGGCATAGAATCAGCTCTTAACTGTGGCCATACACCCTGTAGTTTTTACGATACAGGGTGATATGTGAAAAACTAGCTTTTTTTCTTAATCACCCTGTAACTCCTAAACGGTTGATATGGCCCTCCTCCTCTGCCATACAATTTTATGTTTGGCTAGGTGAGTACTGGCATCTCTTGCTCTATTGACCTCCTAGTGGGAAACATCCTGTATTTCTAGAACGGTTCGTCGGACAGAAAAAATGATTATAACCAATTTTATAGGATTTCATTTTTAGTACAATAGAAATCTGTAGGACTGATCGTTTTCAGAGGATACGCAAAAAGCCAAAATTTTTATATGACAACAACACCAAGAAGGGGTTGCTCGAATTAATACATTTTTGAAATTTTATTTTCTGTTACTATGAAAACACCATGTACCAAATTTCAGCTCTATATGTCAACGCGTTCTCAGACAGTGTCCAAATATATACATAGTGGAAAACGAAATTTTTGTATGGCAACCCCACGAATGAGTTGTCTCATTTTCGAATTTGATTTTACTTTCTTTTTTAAAATTCCGTGTACAAAATTTCATCTCTCTAAATATTTTGTGAAATGTTTTTTTTTTGACTACGTGAATAAAAACAAAGGCAAACAGTTTTTTGATTGATATGTCAAAGCTGTCAGAACATAAAAGATGTCAATAATTGTGAAAATTATATTTCTAAAAGCAACACCTTGCACGAAATTGCAAAACTTAAGTAGAAATCTTCGTATCTCACCATTTCGATTCTCTGCATGTCCTTGGTGCCCTTGGTATGCTTATATAAGAGGAGCGCAGCGAGCGTTTAAAGTAGATTTTTACCTGTGTATATATCATTGACAAGATAGCAATGCATTTCCTGTTTGCGAGAATAGTATTAATTTTTGCGATCTTCATTCCTTTGAGATGTGTCAAAGGATAATAAATGTGATCTTAAAGTCCAATTTAATTGTTTGAAACATTAATTAATAATTTTGACTCGTTAAGGGCTCCAAACTATTGTTTTATTTGTTCACCTCATCACTCGCACTCATTATGGTTTTAATTTAACGAACTCCTAACGGCATTCTGGAGAGCCTTCAATGAGCACTATAAGTTTATTGATTTTTCCTTTTCTGTGGAAACATTAAAAAATTTGTTTTATTTAATGTGAACTTTTCTTTTGCCTTCTTTGTTTGGATTTACTTTTCTTTGTTTTTTGTTCATTTTATGTACCTGCATAGATAATGATGTACATAATATATACATACATATATATTTGTTTTACTTTTTGTATAATGGATTTGTATTCCTATTGGCGAGTAAAACAAAACAGATTTCAACTCAATTTACTAGAAAGGGAAAGTATTCCGTTGAGCTCGACAACTGAAAGCTCATTAAAGAAGTTTATTGTTGATTCATGTGTATTATTAATTTAGTTCATACAGATAATGAATGCTCCACTGGTACAATGGTATATATATTAGCTGTGTTATTTTGTGTACCTTGTTCTAGAACTCCCATATACTGGAGAGAAAAACAATGTTCTGTCGATTGAACCGAACAATTTGTACTGTTCGCTTCATTTATAAATCTTCTATGAAAATGTATGATTCGTTCTTTTGTGTATGTTTTGTTCTGTCCTGTTCTGCGGACACAAAAGAATACAGCTATTATCAGCATACAAGTTGAATATATAATAAGATTGTGCAATAGAAAAAGGACAAGCGAAATCTACATACTTCGCGTGGAATGACTAATTAAGTACGGACATAAACAAATTTCGGAGAATCTTATCACAAAAAGGGCTAGCGACATCTACAAAGTACGGACATAAACAACTTTAGTGTCGGAGTATCGATATTTCGAGAACGGAATATTCGAGAAGGTTCTAGGACAATTAGAATATAAATACGGCGCTTTTCACCGCCAGGAAGCAGTCCTGTTACAGAGTGTGAAGTGTACGTAGTAAACATAATTAAAGTAGAGTTGATTTTTGATTGTTTGTAAATGTAATAAACCGTAGAAAAGTAGAGTGAAATTAAAAGAACTTTTGAATAATAATTGAAATATTGTGTTTTGAACAAAATTTACGCTCGTAACAATATCATAACCATGTCAATACAGACATTTTTGGGACAAGGTCTACTGGATTTTGTAATGTCATTCAAAAGAAGTGATATAACACCTGGGTACTCTGCTTATGATAGATCAACGTTAGTGTCACTAATTTAGTTGGAGGTAAGAGTAAGTGTGTTTTGCCACATTGGGACTATGAAAAACAATAATTAAGGCAACTAGAAAAAAACTTGGATGAAAAAAAAACATATATAATTACAAGCAAGATTCAAATGAATAACTGAAAAAAAAAATGCGAAAACCCAAGTAAGCAAAATACCGAAATACCAAAACCATTAATTACAAAAAAAAAAAAATTGCGTTTCAATTAAGCTCAGCGCAAGCAATGATAGAAAATCTCAATAAATAATTAAACAATTATGCGAAATTTTATACCCTGAATAGTGAAGACTAGTGGACGTCAGGTCCCCTGCCGAAACATCCTTAGCTAGGATTGAATCATGGCCTTGTCCTTTGGCTTCTTGAGTGATCACGGTTGCTGCCCGCGGTTCGATTCGCGGATCGACTTACTCCTTTCATATTCTACTTTTCTCTTTTATAGCTACCTAATTGGAAATTAATGCGTTTACGGCTGGTTCATTAATTATTACTCCTATAACAGGAAAAAATAGTACAAGATTTTAATAGAAAACAAAATAATAATAATCATATCTTCAGTCGAACCCAATCTCAGTGTGTTCTTCCGTGATGCTCCCCTCTACACCAAGTCTACCTTTTATATGATAGTTGTTAATTCAAGCTAACAATCTGGGATCCTGTGTATGTACATACGTGTATCATCATTCGGTTATTTTATTAGGGTTAGTGGACTATAATTCTTGGTCGCAAGGATAACTATGGTCTCGTGACGACTTCTCTGTTAGTACTCGGACATTTTTTGTGTAACTTCAGTGCTGTGTTTTTATGTCGTTTACGCTGTTTGGTGTTACACTATTCTTCTGATTCATATTAGTGCACAACCATCGTTACAGTGATGACCGAAGAATCCGCTAGGGGGCCAAATGGCATTACTTAAAACCTCTGAAAGACGACTGTTGTTACGAAACGTCAACTTCAAAGTTTGTCTAAAGATACAAGTCGAGGATGAGCCCGCTAATCAAAGCGAAGATAATTTCCTGATTTCCATTTTGGAACCTTGAACCTCTACTATTCCATGGGAATTTGAGCATATTGCATATCAAAGGAATTAGTGATGTATTATCGCCCTAATTAATGTGCATGCGCACACACAACACGATTTCAAAGGCTCCATTTGTCAGGGCTTTGGGCTCTCATGCTACTGCTAATAAGAAGAGCTAAAGAGCTGTTGATTTCCAGGAATCAAAGAAATTGAGTATCTGTAGCACTTTTTCAAGATTTCAAGACATTGCTAACATTTCTCATAAGTCCCAGCTCTAACAAAATATTGAATTGGCCCCCAATCTTCTCTTCCCGTTTTATGTACTTAGTTCATGCTATTTGATGAAACTTAATCTGAACTCTTTACTTTAGTATCGGCCGTTATTATTATTACTGTGTTAGCCAGAAGCTTTCTCTCAAGAAAGCTATTGTTACGCTTAAAGAAGGTTATTTCACTTAAAGTTAAAATACAACAGTTAGTTATAATCGGCTGGCGATAGCTTTTAAATATCATGGACACCTCGAAAATCTTGAGGATTTCTTAGGATTCTATAGATCTCTCAAAACTTCCAAAAATCTGACGATTTTTCAGATTTCTCAACATTCTCAAGATTGTTTAAAGCTTGTATACGACAGTCGATTGGCAATCGGATCATTGCCTTATCAAACTCCACTATCGATGACGTCTTGAGAATCTATACAGATGAATTATATACCTACCTGAGGTGACGTACGATAGTTGTTTGATTTCTATCTTAATTTTACTTTGGGTGAGATCAACACTTTAAATCAATATACCTAGAGCCTGGAAATAAGAAGAGCTCAAGCACTTCCACGAGGCCATTAAGAAGCAGTAGGTTTAATAAAGATAATGCTGTTCGATTTTGAAGGCCTCTGGAGTTAAACCGAAATATTTGATGCCCTTGGGTCCGTAAAACTCATTTTAACTTCATATAAGCAGTTATGGTTTTAGGAGATTTTCCATATTTCAAACAGAAAAAAAGATAGCCTTGGGAGGAAAACAACCTGCGGATTGCTGTAGATATTGCAGCTGCTATTTTTCCTGCTAATGTTTCTTTTTTTTGGCGTGAAGGAAGCGATTTGTCGTCGAGGCAGTGGATGATGAGCGTAGTACACTGAATTGATGCGATCAGTAACATATTTTCCAGCACTGTAATATCTCTATATGATAACTCATGCGATTAATGCTTCGGTTATCGCTACATTAACCTCATAATAACAGTTATGGATTTTTCGGGCCTTCAATTTAAATTAATTAAAATCGTTTAAAATAAAATAGATTAAAACTTCGACCATATAACACTAAAAAACAAACAAGCTCCACCCTAAATCTCCCCAGGCTAAATGTATCCATTTAACGTGATTATGAAAACTTCGTTAATTCATAACGGAAGAATCCTCAACTAAAATTGATGGCTGGTCCTGGACCTAACCAATTTTCTGTCCCCAAGCTCCGTCCGTCTTTGCAACAGCAGCAGCTTACTCTGTGCAATTTGTTTCCTGAATAGAAAAATATTTACAAGGGGCGAATTTTTGCAGTGTTGTATATCTAAATTTATGGAGTTACGTAGTTGGGAAATGATGCACTCTCATTGTCGGATCTGAACCGAGTATATGCAAGCGATTTCACGAATAGAGTAGGGTTACTTTGCTATTGTATGTACCCCACATTTTATATACTCTGTATTTTTAGGGTTGGAAATCTAATATCATGCAAATCTTTTGAAATCTGGAATGATTGGACTTCCTCAAGAACTCAACCACATTTCATTTAAATTGTGTGTGCTTCGCATCCCTTATCCTATTTTATCATGTCCTTTGGCTATCAATTTTATATTATGCTTGGAAGAAAGATTTATTGTTGGTGCTTTGTTGTGGTTAAACCATTTCTGACGTCGAAATAACGTTATTTGTACGCTTCTTCGATGAAAAGGAAAACTATTTTATTTTATTTATTCCGTTTAGCACCACAGATGAATTTATGATTCAATTCTATCGAAAATATTTGTAGAACATTTTAAATTTAACTTTATATTGGTTGCGCACATAAGATCCTGCATTAATTTGTGATAACTTTAAAATTCAATTACCCAATTTAAAGCTTTAAATATAATATGAGTCCTGACTACCGGTTCGAAGGTATATTTACGGTCCACAAACCAGGTAAGTGTGTTTGTAGAGAAAAAACTTTATTTTGGGCTTTGATTCCTGTTCAAGTAAGCGTCCTCCTCTAAACCAAGCCTTTTGCATTGTGATAATTTTTTGAACTGCAATGATAATTCTATATAAAACAATAAATGTTATCCCTTGCAGTTGCTGCAGTTTATTAGATCATGAACTTTGAAAGTCCTACCTCCCATTGAATCCTCTCAAGAAGGTACAGACATTTATACCCTGATGAAATCATAGTTTGTCATTCCGTTTGTAATGCATGGAAATAATACTAGAAAAATTGATTAGACACTCACGCATAATATTAAAAGTGATTTTGATTATTGAATGTCCGCCTGTCTGTTAATCTGTCTGGTCTATTCGTCTGTCGGCACTATTTTATACACGTCCTTTAAAAAAAAAATGGAAATTAAGTTCGAAAATGGGATAAATCGAGTAACTTATTCGTAGAATTGCTATACAAAAATTTCATTTTCTCTATATATTTCGGCACTGCCTGAAAGGCGTTGACTTAAAGAGTTGCAATTTTGTACACGGGATTTTCGTAAAAATAGTAAATATAATTTCAAAAATGGACTAAATCGGACAAATTCTTTTTGGTGTTGCCATACAAATGGTTATTAGGCGTAGACCTACGATCACTGTATGTATGCGGTCCTGCTATAATGTTTAAAAATTGAATAAAAAATGCAATGGTATGTACAGGTATTAAGGGCGGTATGAGTACCTGTCCTACCGCTGCCCTACTAAATCTCACATAACTGCAATTATAAGTGAAAAAAGAGTCAATTTAAATTTCTGACTATTATTGGCTGCAGACGACAACCATTTTAAGTTATGAGTTATGAGCACATCCAGACTTCGAACTAAAAAACAAACAAAACTGAAAATGGAGTTGGATTAGGATATATGGCTGTAGATGGCTTTAGATACATCCCCTTTTGTATTCCAGAATGATGTATTGTACTTACCATCGAAAAATGCATTAAAGATTGTATTCACGGAGCTACTAGATCTACCATGCAATTAGGTCATACAGCATATGTATATGTAATCAGCATGTTTGGGACTAGCTATTAACCGCTAGAGCTTTGTGTTATATATTGAATAATTAGTTATGGCACTTATGGGTACGGCTCCACGGTCTGGTGGGCGACAATGACGAGGAAATGTAACCTGGATGTGCTGTCAAAAATCTAGAGAGCCGCCAGTGTGGGAATAACTGGGTGTCTGAGCACCACGCCTACGGCAGCACTGGAGGTCATGCTTGACTTATTGCCACTGGACCTTTATTGCAGAGGTTTAGCAGCAATTGGTGCTGTCAGGCTGATGGCGGGGGTTTGGTGGGTGGAGAGGGGTTTTGTGCACTCCAATATATTCCAGAAGATAGACCTGTATAGTGATTGCAGGGAAGAAACAGACTATCAAGTACCCATCTTGACTTGTGGTGGGGGTGTCAATTCAATGATGCCCACCAGGAGTGACTGGGAAGAGAAGGAGGTGGTCGTTACATCCGATATTTCTATGGCGGGGGTTTGGTGGGTGGAGAGGGGTTTTGTGCACTCCAATATATTCCAGAAGATAGACCTGTATAGTGATTGCAGGGAAGAAACAGACTATCAAGTACCCATCTTGACTTGTGGTGGGGGTGTCAATTCAATGATGCCCACCAGGAGTGACTGGGAAGAGAAGGAGGTGGTCGTAACATCCGATATTTCTATTTTTACAGATGGTTGCGAGACGAGTGCGGGCACAGGGGCTGGAGTGTACTCTACAGATCTCCACTGGCATGAGTCTTACAGACTGCCTGACAAATGCAGTGTTTTTCAGCGATTTATCAGGCGGCAATATTGGTATCCATGTGCACATCTACATATATACTGATAGCCAGGCAGCCATCAAGGCGCTGGATGCTGTGCTGATAAAATCAAAATAGGTGCAGCTATGCAAGACCAGTCTTGAGGAATTGACTATAAGGCACAAGGTGACGCTATGCAGCAGTAGCTTATGTGAGAATCCCAATCGGAGCTTTAAAAGAAGAAATCATCAGAGGCGTCTATCAAAGGGCAAGCCTTCGGTGGATCAGTAGGGATTACCTGCCGTATTGCGAGGCAATTGTGGCCTGCATATGACATGAAAAGGACAAGGGAACTGCTTGATGGCAGCAGGACAAGTACCAGGAAGCTAGTAGGGGTCATTACGGGTCATTGGGTTATAGGGGACCATACTAGAAGACTGGGTATAGCGACGAACGATTTCTGCAGGAGCTGTAAAGACTCGGAGTAAATCAAATCCGTCCAACTTGTGCTTTGAGAATGCCCCGCTTTGATGAATAAAAAAGATACGCTATTGGGTAGCTACTTCTTTTCAAGTCTGGGGGAGCTGCAAAATATAGAGTTTAGATATATCCTGAGTTTTCTGAGAGAAGCAGGATGGAGCTATGTTAAATGTCTTAGATATATCCTGAGTTTCCTAAGGAAAGCAGGGTGGAATCTGGGGCTTGAAAGGTTATCCCATGAGGTCTCGGGGCACAATGGACCCACTAGAGGTCTAAACGATGCAGTCTAGTCGTCTGGCGGCACCCCTCTTACCTAACCTAACCTAACCTATGGATAATAATATTGCTATTATTACGTGTTATTTGTACATAGTGTATTTATTTCAGTTACATAGGAGCAGAAATGCTCTTTATTGGACGAGATCCATTCTTTGGGATATTAAAAAGCAACATTAAAACGACTCCTTTAAACTGGGGTAAAAGAAACACTAGTCCAGCATTGGAGCATAACTCAGCGACAAGCGAAGATATTTATCAGTGCCTTACGCGAAAAAGCATAAGAATTCACCCTTCTTTAATATCGAAGCAAGGGAATAATCACAGGGCTGTTCTTGAGACATACAGTATCCTTACATGGATACTTGAGTACCTACTTGAGTTGAAATCCACTTGAAACTCAAGCAGGGTTTTTGGTTGAATTAATTCCAATTACTTGACAACTCTGCATTAGGTTCAATACATAGGTACGAATTTTAGATAAATCTTTTAAAAAAAGTGTTAAAAATCACAACCTGAATTGTCGACAATAATGTTCTTTTTGTTCCTCGTACCATTTTCATAACTCGCAGACATGAAAAATGTTCAAGTACTGCAGTTCTGCTTACATGATTTTTTTAAAGTAATTTGAACAATTTTTTTTTTAAGTGTAGCTTGAAGTGAATACACGTTTACATGACAATTTTATTACTTGATCTCTACTTGAAGTATACTTGAAGTGTTCATGTAAAGATACTGATAGTATCTTAAGGTTGTTTATGCTTAAAAACTACCATGGAACACCTATTCTATCACATCGTGGTAACCATGAAGTACAGCCTACTTCACCTAGAGCTAGCTATTCCACCTTGACGTGTACAATACTGATTCCTCCTTGGAAATACAAGGCATTTACGAATTTGATGTAACTTAATTGACTTCCTGTAGACCTATTCGATTACTTTCCAATTTTTCATTAAGGAAAGCAGTGGCACCTTTCTGCGTCAATTGTGGGATTAATTGTATTTTTAACTGCCTAATCTATTGACTCGTGCCTTTTTTGCTTTCCTCCGCTCTTGATATTTAGCGTCCACCTGTTATTTATTAAGAAACAATGCTGTCATCGTTGAAGCATAACTATTTTGCGGAATATTTCATATTTCTTAACACTAAAAATTTTCAAGAGAATGTCGCTAACTTTCAGTTTAACCATCGGTGCAAAGCGCTTCATCAGCTCTTTTCTAATCTGGGCCCAGCATTTGGCGACATGTCAAATATAATATATATGTTAAACTATGGACGAGCACTATTATTGTTCTGAAACCAATTTTGGGTATACCTTCTTAGATGAATATCCACATACGAAAAAATCTGAAATTGTGTATGGCAAACCTATGAAACTTACAATTTTAATGTATGTGTCAAGATATTCGTGCAAAATCAGACTTTTTAAAGAGGAAATTAAAAAATGTTCGCTTTCTATTATACCGCATTTTTAATTAGTGTCCAAATATATAGTGAAAACGAAATTTTTTGTGGCAATTAATTTTTATATAAAAGTTGAACTCAAAATTTTAACTCTATGCATTAACTCGCTCACAAGCTTTACGAAATTTTTGTTTTCTTATTAATTTTGAGAGCCTGTGATTTTCGAAATGAACAATCAGGACTGCAATGAAATTCCCCATGCACCAGTATTTAGCTGTTTCAAACTCTTGAACTCGCAACATTCAACAACTTCTCTATATACCGATGTTAGTTTTATGTATGTAGTACATATTTTGAAAGATAAATTTAGATATCCGTCTTTCAACTTAATTATTATGGTGATGTTCTGTACTTTCGATTTGCTCCATTTGAAGTTATTTTAGTGTCTAGACTTTTCCCATTAATTCAAGTGCAGACATTTATTGTGACGTGTCCGACAGCAATTCCATCCCATAAATTCTTAATATTTGCTCAGTTTTTGCAAGAAATTGAATGTTAGTGCCATCCATAACTTTCTATTTTCTCTGCTTTGCTTGAGATCTATTAATTAACTTTTTTTTCTAGGTGAGGTGCTCAACAGTTTTTGCTGTGAACTTATTGTTACGATAGAAACTCTTACTCGTTACTTTGCTTTGTGGGTGATATTTGATTATTTACTTCTGTAAGGTAAGAATCTTAACTTTTTGTTTTATTTGTAAATATTACATGCCACTTACTTAACTGAGAAGGTAGAATAATATTAGAAAAATTTAAGACCAACGGGAAGTAAACTTTCCATTACTTCAATCAACCTAGGTTTGAAAAAATTAATTAGTTTTTCAATTTTGTACAAAACAAATGTTCAAATGATGATTTTCTTCCAAATAAAATATTGGTGCAGGCTGGAACTTACAGTGGAGGACATAATTATAAATTCACCAAAAAATCAAATAAGATTCACTTCTAATTCATTATATTTATTACGAATAGATGTTAAGAAAAACTTAAAATATATGTAATAAAATTAAATTAAATTATTTCAAACGTAAACAAAATTAAAAAAATTAAGATTCTCTTTATTTTTTTTTCTGTTAAATTAGAGGACACAAGAGTTCACAAGGAATGGGGCACATATTTATTAATAAAATTATAAGGTTAATGTCTCGTGTGGCTTCCTTTATATTTAATTACCTCAAATATACGTTTTGGAATTAAATTTACAAAGGTTTGTAATATTGTAATTGGTTTTTCGTCCCATACTCTTATTATTTGCTTCCTTATTTCTCTTTTGTTCGAAAATTGCCTTCCGTTTTCATATACCGCTCTCGATATTATTCCCCATAGATTTTCTATGGGATTAAAGTCAGGACTACAGGCTAGCCATTCTAAAACTGGTATATCCTTTGAGTTAAACCAAGCTTTTGAGTCTCGGGATACCTGTATAGGAGCATTGTCTCGTTGAAAGATTAAATCTGCGTGATCAATAACCAAGTCTTCGAGGAGTTCAAAATACTTTTTTGAGTTCATTCTTGTGGATATTGTGACCAAACGAAGCTCCCATGGTAACAAAAACATTCCCATCCAAGAAACCATTTGTCCAATTTTTTTGTGACTAAAAGTGATGGGTTGTTTTATAAGGGGTATAAAACGGTTCCTCGGTTATATAAGAATTTGAGAGGTTATACAAGAGTTTTATAATACTTACTATCAATTGCTGATGTAGTTATATTAGAGGTTTTTAAGGTTACTAATGGTTATCGTGGAAGTAAGTCACTAAAAGTTTTATAAGTTGGTGATGGAAATGCTTCAATCAACGGTCGATACAACTTAAAGTAACTATTACTTGAAGGTATATAAGAAAGTTTTATAATTTCTTTCATCACCACGTTATATAACTAATTGATAATAAGTGTTTTTGTTTTATTTGTAAATATTACATGCCACTTAATTAACTGAGAAGGTAGAATAATATTAAAAAAATTTAAGACCAACGGGAAGTAAACTTTCCATTACTTCAATCAACCTAGGTTTGAAAAAATGAATTAGTTTTTCAATTTCGTACAAAACAAATGTTCAAATGATGATTTTCTTCGAACGCTTGGAGTTATTAAGTTTAGCTAGTTTGCCACGAAAAAAAATCATGCTGTTACGTCCATAAGTGCCCGATTCTGGCTTAATTCTGTGAAGACACATTCTGAAACACGAATCATTGCAACATTTCTTCTATGAACTGGTGTACAGGTCATATTTAGATGGAAAGCATGGACAGCGGTATCATATTCTCGAGAAATGACGCCCTTTGCAAATAAAAATCCGGATGATACTAGGAGTGAGTACGGTTTAAGAACAAATTTGCGCCTGTTTACTCAAGCTTGAAATTCGTTTCAAAAAATTGCATTACTCCTTTGAAGGACTCTTTCGTACAGGAAATATTTCTACAGAACCCACCAAAAATATTATGAGTAAATTTGTTCGAAGTAGTGGGATTTTAGATTCAACTTTGTACTATCATTACTGAGAAATTGTCATAACAACTACGTTTGCATTAACTCATAATTTAAGGTGATATTAATGGAATTTTTGTAAAGTAACATAAAAAGTTAATTCGACGGCTGCAACTAATATTAAATCAAGGCTGAATGGTTTTTCTACATTTTTAGATTTGTGTTTTCACAAATATCGCATAGCCGATTTGGGTTTGGAAAATACATGAGTAATATTTTTGCATCATTTTTTTATTGAGATATTGGCATTAGGCATAGATATCTTCAAATTTATATTTTTACATTTTTGTCGTAAGATCAATCGTTCAGGAATTATTTTGAAAAAAAAAAAAAAACAATTTTTGGTACCTTTAATAATCCAAGATGTCGGACCGCGTGGACTCCCCTAAAGGTCTAAACTTGGATTTTTCATTGGGGTCCGGAACTGAATAACATATGTAAAAATAACAACTACCCCACCATTTGTAGGGCAAAGGCCTTATTTAGTCCCTATTGAATGAACTATATTAAGTTTTTCTTAACGTCTATTTATAATAAATATAATAAATTAGAAGTGAATTTTTGAATTTTTTGGTGAACTTATAATTATTTATGTCCTCCACTGTATTTGTTTTCAATGGCAATGGCAATGGCTGCATTCCAATTTTCCATATTTTACAGAAATTTTCTTGTAGCTTTGACTTTGCAGCAAATAGCTTATTTGAGAAATCTTGAAAGACAGAGAGCTTAAATAAGCTCAGAGAACATTTAACTTGAATTATAATATAAGCAAATGATTTCTTATTTTCAATTCTAATTTTAAAATTTTTTATTTTATTGTGCCTTATTCGCAGCATGATTATGAGGATCCGATGGTGCTGATCCTCACCGTCTATGTCCCAGCTGTCTTTGTCATCAGTGGGCATTAAATTGTCTGGTGCCCCTATTTGTCCTGTAAAGAAAAGTGCAGGAGTATATACTGCAAAAATATCAAGACCTTTTTTCTTTATCTCTCAAGTTATAGCAAAAACAAATCGGTTACATCTTAGAATTTGTAACAAATATTCCAACTTTGTCTTAACCGTGCAACATTCTCTTTCCAATATTTTCTTAATATGTCCTTGGTATTTAAAGGTGGTGGTGGTGGATGAGAATACCAAAGTCATTTTTTCTATTTTTATAAAAATCTCCTCAACTCATGATAATATCAATATTAGCGAAGGTTGTGTAGGGAGCACTCAGACAATCCTTTTGTCCTAATTAATTTACTTTTTCCCACCTAAAAGAGAGATCAACTGATAATTCATCCTTTGCAATAAGTCACGTTTCACGAAAGGTTGTTTATGATGTATTTTCCGGATACCATATCTTATCTGAAGAGACCCGCCAAAGAAGTGTTATAAAAAAAAAACAAGATAACCATCGAGGTATGTATGTATATCTAAAAGTGCCGCAAAAAGCTAGATATCCTGGAATAGTTCTTATGCAAATAAATTTCTCCCCAACAAAGTTCAGCTTACATGTTTCATGATACTACTTCGCACCAGGGATCCGTTCTGTTCATATATTTGTGAAATTAATTTGGAAGGCTCTTGGTTTCTGTATCCCGCCTTTCTCTCCATCGTTCTTATTTATATGCCAAACGGTTGAGGGCAAAGCCTGTCACGTTCCAGGCTCTCATCTTTTGCCACAAAAATTGCTTAACCAATGCTCGGGGGGATGGTTTTTACATGAAAGTATGTATATTGCCAGGCCTGTTTTCCTTCACAAGTCGTAAAAGCAAAAGGGTGTTTTTGCCTTGATTTACTTGCTACAGCCACCTTCATTTCACAGTTAGGATTGATATAATGTTTTCTTTTGATGAAATTTTAAAGTTTTTTTTTGTAAGATTCTTATCACTGATGAGAGTTGAAATACGTATGTTTTTGTACCCTAGATGATGAAAGCATAGATTATACTAAGTCTGTCATTCCGTTTGTAACACATAGAAATAATGATGTTAGAGCAAAATGGTGGATTGGTCATCCAAGTATAATATCAAAAGTTATTTAAATTTTTGCATGTGCGTCCGTCCGCAAATTTTGCACACTGGCTTTTAAAAAAACAAGTAAATTTAAGTTCGAAAATGGGACCAATTGGGCAACTCATTCGTAGGGTAGCCATACAACAATTTCGTTTTTCATTATATATTTGGACACTGCTTGAGAACGCGCCGACGACGTAGAACTCTGATATTTTGTACATAGCGTTTTCATAAAAACAGTAAATCAAATTTCAATAAAATTTATTAAAAAAACTTTTAAAATAAATAACTTTTGTAAATAAAATGCACTATAAAGTAAAAAGTCATATTTTTCATTCTCAGTGATATACACAAGAAAAGTTTCATTGTAAAATAAGAAATGCTAGAACTAAGATTAAATCTTAAAAGTTTCGGCATGATTTGCAGTTAGACAATTGTGATTATCGTTATGGATGTCCAAACATTTAAGATTTAATCTAAATTCTAGCATTTCTTATTTCGCAATGAAACTTTTCTTTTGTATTTTATTTAAAAAAGTTATTTATTTTAAAAGTTTTTTTAATATATTTTATTTACTACTTTTTAGTCATAAATTCTATATACTCTCTCGACTCTCGACCCTCAAAACCCGAATCTCGAATCAGGCGCTCAGACACAAAGGTTTTTAGTCAGGGGTTTGTGAGTTTATAAAAGTTATTTAAAAGTGAACCTTCTTGGTTTTGCCATATAAAAATTTAGTTTTTTACGTATATTGTGAAAAACATCAGCCCTAGACTTTTTATTTTACTGAAAAGTTCTTCAGAATATGAAATTGGTTATAATCATTTTTACTGGCCGACGAACCGTTCTAGAAATTTGAGAAAAACCACTTCAAAAATCAAAATTGTACAGATGGGGTGACCCTACGAATTTTCATACGAGGCTAGGATATCATAAGAATTGGTCTAATACCGATTCTAGCTTTTTTACTTGTTTATATTTATACCAATTCTAGCTTTTTCACTTATTTATATTTATTAGTTTTTCTTTTTTAGTCTTAAATTATTCGCAAAAAATTTAAAATATATCATTAAGGAATTTTCATTACAAGAAAAAATTTTGCATTTTTTTATTTGCGAGCGAAAGCTTACAAAAGCCGGTTATTTTGATGAAAACCATTATGTTGGGAAAATCATCATAGTCGGGGTAATTAATATCAGATTCAGTTTCCTTGCAAATATTTAATTTAAAGTAAATAGGGTTATAACCCTATCTAATTAGTACTTCTTGAAAATTTCTTTAACCAAGTGTCGATTTAAAAAAAAAAAAAATTAAACGTTATCTTTAATTTGCAAGAAATCGCAGCACAGCCCACGAAATTATGGTGTTTGAATGAAATGCAAGCCATTTTCATGTGAAAAACACTAGCAGTAAGATGAGGCAAGAAGCGTATAATGTCGGGCGCTAGCCGGTCCAATATTCTCGCATTCAAGTCGTACTTCATGACCTGAATATTCCTGGGGTTACGACTGACCAATTTTCTATTTTATGTCGCACCAAATTTTACTATACTTACAGGATCAGAAACTTATATTATTATAAGAAATCTCCGGCGATATCTGGATGTTAATGAAATTTTCATGCTGAAACGGAAAGAGAGAGCTATACATGGCGGTCCACAACTGATGGTTCAAACTTCAGGAGCTGATAGAGGACGTCGTTCAGTTATGAAAGAGAAAAATGCGTTTTTAGGAGGGAGAGGGTGTTAATGATTTTGGTGTATTTCCCCTTATAATCCTGTATGGTACACCCTTAAAGGAATGATTACTAACTGAGCAAGCTTTCCAAGAAACAAACTCGATTGTCCGAAATACAGTGTGAGATGATGCGGAGATGAATTACCCCCTTTAGATATTTCACACACCTTTTGAAAAACATTCTTTAAACAAATGGTGGTCCACCATCCAGTATTAACTGTACGACAATCTTCCAATGAAATTGTGGCAACATGACATCTACGTACGAAGTCGATGCAACCATTATTGCTTGAATTCCTTGAACATTTGAACCTTCTTTTGAGCAACAATTAAAATGTGCGGTATCCATCGAACACAAATGTTATCAACGGTCAGATGCACATACATGCAAAATTGCTTTTATTTGGGTCATGGATATGCCTAGGGATGACTCGATATTCCTTAAGTAGCATTTTCCGTATATGGTTTCTTGGATGCCGACAGTGACAAGATATTCTTCTCATGGCTCGTCCTTAGCTGGTCTACGCCCACGTTGTAGCTCATTATACTATCGTTCTACAGTGGTGGCGAAAGATGCTGATTCATCGTTAAATTACCGTTAAATTCATAAAACATCCAGACTCGAACACGGGTGGTAATTGAATTTAGAGTAATAGAGCCATGAGCTGGATTTTCTATTACACCATTGACACCTTTTGGTATAATTCATGGAACTTACATGATATGCGTAATCTTGATTCACGACTGCATAGTGTTAAAGAATGCAAAGCTTCCATCATTTGTCTTGAATTTACCATAATAATTCTTTCTAATATAATTGGAATTTCGGAATTCTGGAATTTTGCTTTAAGTATGAGTAACGATTATTTTTTTGTTACTATCAAGAGCCTGAAAGAATGATTTACATATACATATACATATTTGCCATTGTCAATAATGAAAAGAATTACCACAAAATGTAATTTATTTCAATTTCAGGATGCCTTTAAGTACCTATCGTGAATTACTTAATATTGCCTTGAGCTTGGAAAACACTCGCTCTACACTAACTTATGTGGCAGCGACTTCGTATACTTTTAAAGCTACTTGACTCGAATGAGAAATTTTAAAACGTTGGTTACTCCAATAATCCAGTAATCTCTATGAACGATAATTGTCTATTTCTATAAATGCTTTTCTAGTTATTCATCTCTGTCTCATCTTCATCAGGGGTAGTGGATTCTGATCTGAGATAAGAGTATACACGAATACATTTCATTACTATCGTTAATCGTTGACGGGTTTGAGGTGGAATCTAGAAAAAAAAAATTTAATTTATTTCGAATTGTGGTGGAAGTCCAAAGGAGGAGTCATTGTTAATAGCGCAATGAAATGTTTCCTTTAAGTTTAATTAAACTTGTAACAGAGAGGCCTATCTGAATTATTTTATGAGTATGAGTATCTATAGTTTCTTGAAATGAATGATTCCAATTTGCTCTTTGGTTAAACGGTTTTTTATCGTTTTTGTTTCAATTTCTTATTTTAGGACATTACCCCTGGATGCCCTAGGGCGCCCATTCGAATTTAAGGTCTTTGATGAAGCTTATAATATTCTTTAGGGCCATTTTTTCGACATCCTCTGGCAGTGGAAATGCCTTTCCTAGATGTCTTAGTCTTATGCGACACAAAGCTTCGCAGTCACATAGGACATGTTCAGCGGATTCGTCGTCTTCCATACAGAATCGACAGGTCTCATCATTGACCTTACCCATCTTCTTAAGATGGTATCTAAGTGGGCAATGCCCAGTAAGTAGGCCCGTTATGAGCCTTAGTTCTTTCCTGCTGAGTGTGAGGAATTCTTTTGTCCTCTGTTGCGAGTACTTTATAAACTTCTTCGCTTGTCTCAGCTCCGGGGTATTTTCCCAGCATTTAAGAGATTCTTTTTCAAAGGGTAGGTCCCCAGTGTGCCACTGTTGACGGTTCCCCACGATCACCTTAAATGGTGTTTCGGCATAACGTCTGAAGGCACTATCTATACTGTCAACGTACTCAACATCATATCCTTACGAAATTACTAGTATTAGGTAGGTTGGTTGGTAAAAGGGGTGCAACCAGAGATAACCAACCGGATTCGCTTAGACCTCTTTTGAAACCATTGTGCTCCTCCAGATTCATGGGATTCTACTCTGCTAAGAAATTCTAGATTTATCTTGCTTCCCTTATGAATCTTAGGATACATCTAAGCTGCTTATTTCGCAATTGTCACAGATCTTAGTAGAGGTAACTTCCAACATTTTGCTCATCAGAGTAGGACACTCATAAAATATTGGGACATACCATAAATAATGCAGTTTTTTTATACTTGTTTTATTGTTAAAAATTAAGATATACACAAGTTTTTTTTTAATATAAAATCTTTTATCTTTCATTTTCCACTCTTCATCAATGCCTCCTAAATTCACTTAGTCATGACGAAAAATACTCCTCCAGTCCCGTCCTCTTCTAAACAATTCATATTTTTTCAGATGCTCGTTCTTCTTCTATAGCGCTGACTTAAGCCACTCAAGTTGTTTGCATAAATCTCCTTTGTTATTGTTTGGTTTAGGTTTGAAAGTTCAAAGTGCAAATTGACTAAACCTTTCATTGCGCAATGTATAGAATCCAGACTTTTTTCTCATACTTCTTAAAGCCTGCCGACTTCGAAGAAGTCTCTTCCAAAAAAATACTGCTCTTCCTGGGAAGAGTGAACTTGCTGGAGGAACTGTAATGCAAGCGGTGCACAATAAGCCAATGATGGCTGCAGTGCAAAGACCACTCGCCTCGCTATATATATAAATATAAATCTAAAAATCTAAACCTTTCATATCTCACCGAACAATGTCTTCGGCACTTGAATTTTTTGTAAAGAACTCAGTTCTCCTCATCTGCCACTATTCGTTGCAAAAAGGTTCATTCTTGCGACGTGACCGCAAAAAGCACACATTCACTGTGCGATTAGACTCAGAAAGTTTATGTGGAACCTATTGGCCCTATTTGCTGACTTTTTCGATGGCATGCAGGTTTGTAGGATGTCCTCGTCAAACTCGCTAGATCTTCCTGGACAAAGCTCATCTTCCGTTACCGGTGTTGCCTTTATAAAACCCGTAGAGCAGAATATGTTGAATATTTTCGTTTGTCAATAATATTAAATTTGAAAAATTAACAGTAATAATCTAACTACATTATTTAAAAGTTCCATTTAATATCTGTTTTTGCAGCAAGTTGATGCAAGTACTTTATCGTCAGCCTCCTTACTTTAAGTGCATGCAATTGAAGAAACCCGCATTATACCACGGGATGATCCATATGTTTGAAGTGATTCGATATCCTATAGAAACCATTCGCTCTTATTCCCAACCTACTAGTATGGTTTTCTATGTCCCAATGGCTCGTTATGGTTCCTGGTTCGATTCTGCTCCCACTAAGGAGTTCTTTTCATCTCTTCCTATCATATGCAGACTATAAATACCCCGCCATGGTGACTCTCTTGACCAACCGGAGACTTGTCTTTTCGTAGTCGTCCTTGGCAATCACCTCTTTCAAAGTTACGATATAGATCCGTGGATCTATCCATTTCAGAGTCTTGGTTTATCAGCAGCTTCATTTCCTTGGATACCCCCCTATGGCCAGGATCCTAGCATATCACTTTGTCTCATATTAATATTACCTCTAGATTAGCTTTTCAGAGCTGCACAGGGCCGGTTTGTAAATCGCTACTATTTCTGCCTGAAAGACACTACATTTCTCCAGCAATTTATTCCATGGCCAATCTATATGGTATAAGTCTGCTCCTGTTCCCGAACTCGTCTTAAAACCATCAGTGTAAATAGAAATTCATTCGTGGAACTGGAAGTCGGTAGTCCGGTATTAATTAGGTCATGTGCTAAACTTTACTATAGAGTGTCCTCCAGAAATGAACTTTCGACAGCGAATGCCGTTATTAGGGCGCCGACGAAAGTTTCCCAATTTTAAATTTGGTACATGAACTTGCTACATAAGTGTGGAGTTCGTCATTCAAGAGGCGGGACGGGTTAAAAATGTTCTTTTCATATTTAATGAATTACCTTATAACTTCCACCCTATTATGACTACATAAATTTTTTTATAGCTTTCTAATAGTCAATATAGTCTTCGTCCCCTGTATTTCAAAGTCATGTCGATATCGACATCATTAACATTAATTTTTGATATTCATTTAAAAAGTCCAAAACTGATTGATCTCTGCACCAAAAACCCAAGCCTTACTAAGTTTTTTCTTAAAAGTACCAGTGAAAAATTACAGTAAATTCTGTATATGCTTACAGCATAATTACGCCTTTAATCATATTTTTCCGTGGAAGGGGAAAAGGACTGTTGTGACATTTGCCTCGAAGTTTGAGTCCAAAAGAAAGATAGGATTAGTCTGTTATGTAACCACAAAACAACATTTCTTAATTTGTTTTCCTATCAAAGATATTAAAGCTTAGCAACATCGAAGTATTGAGTTCTCTCGTCCCAAAATTCCTATTCCAAGTAAGACAGTTGAAGAGTTAGCTTTTCATGTTTCCTTAAATTAATCAAGCGCGAAAAATACTTTGTGTGGTAACCATTAGGCAATTTGTACAGCTGTGAAATTTCGGAAGTTCTAAGTCAGTCATTAATCTAATAATCAGGTCTCTACGAAGAAGACGAAGAGAAGATTCCACATGGTGCACAAACAAACACGCAGTTTTATTAAAGCCATAAAACGTTCGCATTCCTTTCATCTATCATTGATTAGCGCACTGTAGAAAGTCCGGAAAGGCAAATGAAACTTCCTCCTTACCGAATTAAGTTTATATTTGAGGGCAGGTAGAGATTGTTTCTTTCCAATGGCAGACAATGGGGTAATGCTCTCAGCATTACGCTGTTTTGCTTTCCTCAGTGTTTTTTAGTTGAGTTGTCTTGATTTAAGTATACCTAACTTTTTTTGTCTCGTTAGCATATTAGCAGGAATGTTGTCATGAAATTTAAAGGTCTTGAATGGCCTGACCTTTCCCAGTGTGAATACTTGGACAGAGGGTATTTTGCACCGTATTTGAAGATTGACACTTCGGGGATAACAGATGTCAAATAAACCGTGTAACTTCTACAGCAGGGGAAGCGAATATAAATCAGAGCTTCTATGAAGTTCTGAATTTTCCTGCAAGAGGAGAAAAAGTACTTCAACCTTATGTAATTGTGATGTATCAGTATTATTCAATTTGCGATGTACTAAATCAAGACTTAAAAATAAACAAAAAAGCCTAGCTAATAAAGAACTTCAGCAACACTACCGTTTATAATACTTACAAACGGGTCACAAAACAATAAACAAGCAATCGATAAATTAAATACACGACACAGAAATTCCACCGTGCGAAAATCATAAACAAGTGCCGCATAATTAAGGCACGTGACACATATAATTCAAAAGCGCGATCTACTGACGCGCTAGAAATCGTCTCATCTATTTAGTAGCATCGATAGCTTACAAAGTGGGTCATAGGAGCTTTGTGGTGTAAATGCATTAATCAACATATCAATAATATCATAATCGAGGTAATTATAAGTAAGTCAAGAATTATATAAATAGGCTAAGACAAATGAATAAATCGAGCATTCAGTCTTGTCATTTTGTGGAGTTGAGCTTCTACTCGCTACTCCGAACCTAGCCTAAATTTAATATATTACCACAAATTTTCTACAAAAATATTATAATTTCCTGGAATAATGGAATTGACCTCTTGACAATTGAGTCTAGTAAAGTGACATTTCAAAGCTTTCAAAATTGTGTCTCCATAGATGGATTTTACCAAGGTATATAGAATACAAGGTATTCTTATTAAAATTTTGACACATGTCCTGTGGCGATATTTTGTACGCTAACGATATACATCTATATAGAAAAGGCAGAGAGAGGAGAGAGACTGTATTGTGTTCTCTGTACCGTACTTTCCTATACGTTTCGCGTCATTTTGTGCGCTAATGGTGGAACGTGGCTCGTAATGAGAATACTTTGTATTCTATATACCTTGGATTTTACCATTCGGTCAATTGGTTTGTTAATAATTAATATGACTCACAGAGATGATGCTATTTCGGCCTTGTTTCGGAGTATTTTTGGAATATGCATAAGACCGTCGGTAAATATTTCCATCTTGTATGTAATAGTATGAGATAGATTTTGGGATGATCTTTGATTGCAAGTAATGTGTTCTTATACAAGGAGAACTCTAATGTTAGATCACCATTTTGAGAAATGTGTGACAAGCAGCCTTGGCTTTAGATGTTCTATAATGGTTCAGTAATGGTTACGACGAAGCGTCAGAAACTTTATTTAATTTGCCTTTTTTAGATTTTACCAAAATCCTTTTCTTTAATTTGGCTCATATGCGTACCACAAGGAAAGGTCCGTAGAAATAGCTTTTTACAAGATAGTGCGTTCCATAGACCACTCCATTCACTACAAACAACTTACACAGCCGTGATCTTAAACATAGAAATGCCAAAATGATCGTACTGAAGCTATTCAGAAATCTTTAGCCAAGCTATGAGTTGATCCATGCGTAAGATATTGCGTAGTAAAAATGTTGAAAGTAATGCTTATGTCAGATATGGGGTATCGATATCTAAATATTCCGAATATCTAGATATGAAAGTACCCCTGACAGACATAAAACGGGGTTCACAGATCTTTAAGTGTAACAAATTTGGAAATGGAAGTGACAAATATATTAGCTTTAACGCAGGCTAAATGGGAAAAAATAATAGTAAATATACGACAAATTCAAGAATTAGAACAAAAAAAAATTTTTGTTATTTTGCAATGAGATCTTGGATGTGGTGTCAATTCACAATTTTGTATGAAACGAAGAAAAAAGTGGTCGACGGTTTGTTTAAAAATAACAAAATTGTAATAGAATAATTTATTAAGTCTGCGGAGTTCAATATTTGCCTTTTTTTATTACTTTTCCCGGAAAATGTTCTGGTTCTTCTTCTTTTTCGCCATTTTTGGGTAAGCACGGGCACATTTTTGCTTGATTAGACACATTATCATACTATTTTCAACAACTAGATGGCGCTGCACAACATAAGCAGTGCCTATGAGCTGGCTATACCCAGTAATTTTTGAGGATATTGATATCTACTAGATATCTAGTCTATACCCACTGATTTTCTGGGTATATTGGGAGCATTTCATGACACATATGGTGTATAAACGGGATATTCCAAATATCTAGATATCGATAAGCATAAGGTTCATTTAGTTTGAAATGGGAAGTACCCACATCATAAAATGTGTGCGCATAGGTATACCCCAGGGTGCAAGGTGCTCTTACTTCACCTTTACTCTGGCTAATTGTCAAGAATTAAATCGTGTCAAGACTACATAGGGACGTAGTTAGCAAAATTATAAAAGGTGCTTTGTATAAAATTAGAAAGTGGCTCAAAGACTGGGCAATTCAAATACAAGTAAAAGTGAAATGATGGGGTTCACTACAAGAACCAAAACAAACACTGAATTTTATCAGTCCCCATTAGATGAACAAAAATTTTCACTATCCACAATTGCGAAGCATCTGGCTGTCATTCTTGACGTTGGTTTTTGTCCTGGAAGAAAGCATCCTCTGGTCTGCATGTCATGTCATACTGTGATACTATAATTGCGATTCGGCTCGATTCAGACTGAGTGGTCCTAATATGGAAACTTGGACTGATGATGGAACCCATTCGGCCTGTTTCTATTCTGTGGTTGTTCATGATCATGAGTTGTCCTTCACAAAAAAAAAAAAGTTCCCATGTGGTGACTTTTTTTCAAGTCTGACAACGATGAGCTAAGAAGCAGGGCATACATAGATTTTCTTTTAGTTCGTTAAAAAAAGTAGCCGAATAGAACTGTGGTCAGTGTCATAACTGGTCTTGCGTGACGTACTGAACAGTTTCGTTCATTTGTCTTTGCAAGAATCTGATATTTTTAGCTGAAAATCATCTAATTCGCTTCATTAAGGGAATAGTAGGTACATTAGTTGTACTTTGGCTATGATGTCTTTGGTTCATCTGAATTTGAAGAAAGAAAAAAATAATTTTAGTTTGTAATCATAATTGGCACTCTTAGTTATTAACTTAAGTTCGCTTATATAGCTGCGGAGGTTGCTACTTAAGTTTTGCAGAAAAGCAAACTTAGATTTTTTATTTTTATTGTTTTCGCCTTTAAATGTTGCACAAACACTTGAACCAATCCTGAAAGGGTTTATCAATTGCACAGAAACTTGATAGTCCGCGATGGCATGCATTGTCATAATGTAAAAGAAACACTCCTGCAAACAAATAGGTGTGTACTATTCAGCATCGATCGTACGACAATCTTGCAGTGGAAGTGTACATAGTAACATGATCCGCACGCCTAAGGAATGAGGAAGAATGGAAAGAACTACTGCTTTTTTTGTCCAGTCAAGCACTTTATTTTCGGCCTTCATTTGGAATGTTAATGCGGAATTGCTTTTATGTGGCTCATCCTTGAACATACTACGACCACGTTGGAGCTCATTGAACCACCGAAGGTATTTGTTTGTCAAAAAACGTTTCAGTTCATTGGAGCAGTGTTGTCGAGTCAATTTGCCTTTGAAATCATAAAAAATCATGGCTGGAAACCGTTTCGCGTGTTAATTCCATTTTTTTATCCTTCAAACTGTTAAAACTTAAAAAAATTAGAAAATAAGCTTTCAAGACCGACACAGAGCCGAGAACGAGATGTACTTCTGACAGAAATTGCATTAAATTGAAGATGATAAAGTGATCTGAAGACTATCACACAATATTAGGACATAAGAAGAGATTCTTTTGCTGCTCTATGTTCCTCGAGGAATTATGTGAGATTGATGATTTAAAAAGAGGAAGAAATCAGCAGTGTGCAAATGAGGAGCTGAAACCATTGCCGCCTATGTATGTATGCCACAGTATCAGTATCAATAGCCTGTTGACTGACTAATTTTTTAGTATTTGGTTGACGAGATTTTATTCAAGTCAAAAAATGTATTTTGAACATGGCATACATTTTTCTAATAAATCACAATATAGAACTAAATCGAAAGCAGATGTCTGCAAAATATACTAAAAAAAAGAGGAAGCTTTTCACATTTATGTTGTATCTCTCCTTTATGACTGGACGCAGTCAAGTTGCAGATGCCGTTTTCCGAGTTTCAGAAATGTTTACATCTAGTAATTCTAGCTTCGGAGTTTCTTATACTGCGTTTCCGAGTAGAGATTAATCATATACGCATTTAGAAAATATACCATTTAAAAATAATAATAAATTCTGATATGTTCCCTTGTTCTTTTTTATGGTAGTACGCATAATTCTGGGTAATTTTTCTTACGAAACACTTCAGTTAATTACAGTTAATCATACAAAATAACCCAATTTATCATATTTACAATAACACATCGGGGCTTTTCATGAATCAAACAGTGCACTTATACAGAAAATCCACAATATCCTGCTAGTGGCTCAGTTGATATGGCACAAAACTATAATGTGAACAATAGAGGTTCGAATCTCACCCTTAACCAGTATATTTTTCCGATTTTCACATAAGTATAATATAATTAAATAGTAACAATTCACATTTTTATCTAATCACCAAAATAAAAAAATTTATGTTAAACTAGTTCCAAAATTAGAGTTAATTACCGCTGTAATAAGTTCCAATTAAGTTATACTGTCATTAATTTACCAAAGTTGCCACTGAAAATTTTAAGTAAACAGGAAACGGAATCTAACATCTGGTCATTCTGATTGCAGTAACAGACTTTGGTCAAATCCAACATCCCTTGAGGCTTTCTTATCCATAAGAATATTTTGGTTAAGTGTAAAACCACTTTTAAGTTCTAGTTTGAGGCTCTCAATACAAAAGCAGTTTTTGTTGTAACTACAGGAAGTTATGATCTTGATTTATGGGAACTGTTGCTGAAACTAAGCCAATCCTTGAGAAACCTATAAATTTGCTTATAAGTAACACGGTTTTCATGTCTCTAGGTCACTGCCGTTTTTGTACGTATAAGTATTTAAAAGCAGACTTTCCTAGGCACTCGATTATTGATTTTTCAGGCGCTGCCCACCCAGAAATTCAACCTTGAAATTTGGTCGATGAGCTTTGGAAACCTACTTCTCTTTAGCTATAGATACTTCCTGCGTTCTATGGAATCTGGATTTTTTTTCGTTGTATCTGCCTATACAGTAGTGCAGACAAGAAGTCTTTTAAGAATGAATTTCAAGGTGCCTCGGCCATAAAATCTTGGAGGTATAGTTTTCACTTGCATATATACATTATTTTCGTACATACTTTTATATATGTATATGCTCGAAGAAACTCTATACTCAAGGCATGTGTCAGACATAAGGTTTTCAAGCACTGGTAGAAAGGATTACATACAGCTTGACCATAGTTGACCATGGCCCGTTAAGCTTTAATATGCCCACAGTATGCATACACACGAAATTAGAAATCAATTCTAATTGCGGTCATGTGTAATTTTCGACATTTAAAAAGAAATATTTTTAGATTTATTTTTATGATATCTTATATGTAGGTATATTAAAAAGTATTCCACTTTTATCCATACTGTACACGGCAAGCGTTCCATAACTGTGTGTTCGCATGAATTGTTTGTGTGCGTGCTTTCAGATATGATAAAAATTCGAAATCTTGCAACTAGATTGAAATCGGTAAATCAAAAATGGCAGTTCCAATTTTGAAAATCTACTAGATTAATTTTGTTGGCTTCCCGCGGTCATCGTAAAAAATTTATAATTTCTTAAAAAAAAAACAAATTGTTCTAGTGCGTATCCTTGAACGATGCTCTATCGATCAACGTTTTGTATTTTTTTAGTACTAAACTTTTTTCGACATTCATGACTTGCCCCGGGTACATATGTACCGATATGATCTATTTTTTATATAAATTGTAACAAAAAAAAAAAACATTTTTAAAGTTAGACCACCAACCTCCTGGTAGGGTCAAGGGGGTTGGGTTCTTATAAGATTTACTTGAAAGCAATTGAAGGTCGTCGAGAGCAAACACTTTGTAACTGACTTTTTCTCCCCAAAGCTCTGAATTTCTCTTCGTGTAAAATGAATTCTGTACTAGTGAGTGTACTGTAGGTTTGTCTGCTATACTCAAGGTTTGTATCTCACCTAGTGGCAGTTATCGGCAGGCCAGAATGCTTGATTGTAGGGTTTTCGAAGACAAATATACCTCCTATCACGAAAAATACTGATCAACATCAAATTACCTTTATTATTGGGAGGATCTGGTGATAGTGGTGATCCATTATGGTCATGATGGCAATTCGTCCTTTCCAATGATATCCTTGTAGCCTAATCATCATGAGCGCACTGATGAGCTCATGATGATAGGTTGAATGAATGTAATGCTGAATTTTACTCTAGCACCGGTATAAGCTCATTTACATATACTTCTACTTAATCATGATTCTCATTGGTGAGCAAATCAAATACCTCATCGCTGAGCGTAATAATGATTATCAGAGGTAATATATCTTCTGGCCTATATGCTATGCATATTACATATACACTAAAATCAACAAAAAGCAAAGTGCTAATTTAGAGAGAAAGGGAGAAGTATGTAGAACAATCAGGACTTTATGTAATGTCTATTACATTATATTATATCTCTTATATTAGCGGATTGGGCCACGTTGGCCATCATGAATCCTGGCAGGAACGACATTTCACTAACTCGCTATTCGTCGGTAGTATAACATCAAATGATCGCTCGAAGTGTAATATGGCTGTGGATATATCAGAAACTTAATAATTGAAAATCAAATAGATAAAAATAGAAGTTTTCTTGCTGAATTAAATAAAAGTAGAGCACAAAACTTTAATAGTTTTTTGCTCCTTTCCGGGATTTATCATTTAAGTAAGCCTGTACTGAACTCTCAACCAGAAAAACATGGACTACAAACACAACCAGAATTACGCGAAATCTGACTTATCACCATTCCTGTTAGCTATTCTAAGGCTTATGTATTGTGGCTTGAGTCTGTGTCTGACAATATTGACTTTAAGGAATTGGTCTTGAGTTACGCTCTTATTCTCTTCACTAAATTTCATACAAATTTTTTAGCTGCAAATAAACTCAAGAAATATATATATAGATCCCTGTTGGAATAATATGAGGCTGCTCAACAGCATATTAGGTTTATGTAAGTGAAAAACAAACATAAACAATCACAGCTACCAGTGTCGAATTATAGAGAATTATAGAGCAGAAAATAAGAGAAGCGTCCTATTAAGATATACATATTACACCATTTCAGACATGTTTAAGTGCGAGTGAGTTTATGTAGCGTTGTGCAACTTATGAGATTACTTCCATCATTATAATGCACCAGCACGTCAGCAATTGCCATGGCTCTAATTGTCGAATTACGCTACGAATTACTCACCATCTAGATTTGAACCCCTGCGACAGTTTTCTATTTCCAAACAAGAACAAATGGCTTGAAAACAATTCGCAATCGAGGACGTCTTCGTTGAAACTCACGTCTATTCTGCAGAGTACGTGAAATCCTTTTTTTTTCGAAAGGCTTAAATAAAATTGTAAAGCATTGTGAAAAGTGTATCTAGTTAAAAGGAGAATATGTCGAAAATAAATCGCATTTTGGTAAAAAAATGATTAAAGAATTCAATTCAAAATCACGCAAAAACAGTCCTCGTATACATTTATATGCTGGATTAAGGCAGAGGATTGTGTTGAAGGATAAAATTAACTTCGATCCAATCTTACATAATTTACATGTGAAATTAGTTAATCCAATCCTGTTTCAATCTAACATGTATGTATATTATAATAAATCGAAACATGTCATTCTATCAGCTGGATTTCAATCATTGGAAAAAAAACCGGAGCTTGAAAAACTCATGTTAAGTTCATCACAATACAGGGTGTTTTCCACTTGGAGGTCAATAGAACAGGAGGTGATAGTACTCACCCAGACAAACAGAAAATTGTAAGGCAGGGGAAGGGGGGCATCGTTTAGGAGTTACAGGGTGATTAAGAAAAAAAGCTAGTTTTTCACGAAACACCGTGTATTTTAAAAAGTATACGTTACAGTTATGAGGAAATAACTCGTTAACGGCTACAGATTGCACATAGGGTATACTAGGTCAAATTAAAGAGAAGAGTCAAAAAAGTTATGTTAATAATCATTTGCAAAAAAAAAAAAAATAGAGGTCAAAGTAAAAAAAAGGTGAGAAAATTCGCCCTGTGCTTTTTAAGATACAAGAAGTTTCGTCAATAACTAGCTTTTTTTCTTAATCGGCTTGTAGCTCCTAAATACAAAGAAAAATAGCATATTTAACAATTATGGGCAAAAAAAAAAAATTTAGTGGAGTTAATTCTCGTTAAAAATTTTCAATTTATGTGACCTGCAAATTTTCATTTTTCGTCTTAAATTGTATGGATTTGTCGGATGTTGGGTTTCTGTCTTTTGTGGTAGATGTCTCTAATGTGCTCTGTGGTCTAGGTCTAGGCTAATTTTATATGAATTTTCTCACTTTCAGGACACAAACCTTAGTAATTTTTATTACCTACAGGTTCGCTGATATCTAAATTGAAACTTTTGCTGAGTACTGACTCCTATTAAAGTCATCCAGAAACAAGTAAAAAACTAGAATTGCTCTAAGTAAGACCAATTTTTATAATACCCATCTGTGCAATTTTTTTTTTAATTTTTTGAATGGTTTTTCGTATATAAAGGGTTTTCCAATAAGAGATGTTATTTTAATTAGCCCGCTATTTCGGTAGATGTCGCTTTTGACGCTGTCATTTTTTGACATTTGACAAGTAGAAACTACGCCATTAATAAAAATGGAACGATACACGATTCAACAACGCATTGAAATTATTAAAATTCACTATAAAAATGGTGAAAATGTGGCAGAGACGGTTCGTAAAACTCGAACATTTTTGGGTCGTCGTGAAGCTCCTTGTCGGACCGCAATACAGAAATTGGTAGAAAAATTCTAGCTGTCGGGACAAGTTAGTGATATGAAGAATAAAACCCGTGCACGTCGCTCAAGAACAGCCGAGAATATTGCTGCTGTAGCCGAAAGTGTTGAAGAAAACCCAGGTTTGTCCATTCCTCGTCGTTCTTTGGAATTAGGCATTCCACAAACGTCATTACACCGTATTTTGCATAAGATGTGGGTCTTAAGGCTTATAAAGTTCAGTTAACACAAGAACTCAAGCCGGCCGATCATCAACAACGTCGAGTCTTTGCTGATTGGGTCCTTGAAATGCATGAAAATGATCCGGAATTCCATCAAAAACTCATCTTGAGTGATGAGGCTCATTTCCACCTCGATGGCTTCGTCAACAAGCAAAATTGAGTTATTGTTGAAAAGCCTCTCTATCCTCAACGTGTGACTGTTTGGTGCGGTTTATGGTCCCGCGGGGACCTTACTTTTTCGAAAATGAGGCTGGAGCAACAGTTACGGTGAATGGATTGCGCTATCGACAGATGATTAATGATTTTTTATGGCCGGAGTTGGATGGTATTGATCTGGACAACGTTTACTTTCAACAAGACGGCGCTACGTGCCATACAAGCAACGAAACCATTGATCTTTTACGGGAAAAGCTTCCGGACCATGTTATTTCTCGAAGAGGTGATCACAATTGGCCACCGAGATCTTGTGACTTAACACCTTGCGACTTCTTCCTTTGGGGCCACGTGAAAGAAAAGGTCTACGCCAACAGCCCAGCGTCGATTCAAGACCTCAAAGATGGAATTCGTGAGGCTATCGAGGACATAGGGCAGCCACTTTGCGATTTGGTTATAGAAAATTTCATGAAAAGGATATGGTCCTGTAGGCGTGGTCGTGGTGGTCATTTGGCTGATGTTATTTTCCATTATTAACGGCATACCCTCCGCTTTATAATGAAATAAAGATCCGATCATTTATCTCAAAAAATGGCATTTTTCTTTGAATATCAAAATAACACCTAGAACAATTCGTCGGACAGAAAAAATGATTATTACCAATTTTATATGATTTCATATTCTGATATATCAGTACAGTAAAAATATCTAGTACTAATCGTTTTCACAGTATACGTAAAAATCCTAAATTTTTATATGGCCACACCAAGAACGGGTTGCCCGATGTAGTCAATTAAATTTCGTTTACTATTGCTATGAAAACACTGTATACCAAATTTTAGATCTCTACGTCTACGCGTTCCCAGGCAGTGTCCAAATATATAGTGAAAAATCAAATTTTAATTTTGCATGTCAATTCTACGAAGGAGTTACCCGATTCGCCCCATTTACGAACTTAATTTTACTTGTTTGTCAAAAGCCTCAGTGCAAAATCTCAGCTAAGCTAAGTACATGCGTTCTCGAGTTATCGTGAAGACGGACAGACAGACATGCAAAACTCAAAATAACTTTTAATATTATGCGTGGGTCTCCAATGGAATTGTTTTTATCAAAGTCAATTAAAATGAAAACTTCTTAAAATGCATAGATATGATTGACCCCGTTTTATATGGATTGCTTTAGAATTTTGTGTGTCTAAGGGTACGTACACAACGTGGCGAGGGGTGACGAGGCAAGGCTAGGCTGGGCGCTTGAGCGAGGCGTGGTGAAGATACACCTCGAGGTGTAGTGTTCACAACAAGGCGTTCAGTTTCTTGGTAAATCGCGAAGTGAGAGCATAAGTTATGTCATCAGATTCTGAAGAAGAAATTGTGTTTGTCAAGTAATGCAACTCCATATATTGCCTTACCACCCGATAAATACAAAACGTCTGGAATTTGGTAAATTTCATCATTTATATTATGATCTATGTACTGATCCTGATAGATTCTTAAAATATATGAGAATGAGTAATGAGCTCTTCGATTATATCAAAGAAAAAACCTATAAGAATATGCCAGCTTTCAAAATTAGCGCGCTGCACCTCGCGAAAAAATGAAAAATTTCATTCTCGAGCGAGATACTTCGAGGTGCCTCGCCATAACGCGCGCTGACATAGCGTTGTTATGGGCACTCTCATAGTACAGCGTACAATTATTTTATTTCTTCAACTCTTGATATAGCCCCGCCTCGCCTAGTCTCGCCTTGCCTTGCCTCGCCTTGCCTCGTTGTGCACGTACCCTAATAAAGTTTGATCAATGTTGACCGAGCTATAGTTTTAAAATAATACGGTTAACACTCTGTGCCGTATTCTTCAATTGCCATTTCTTCAACAATTGCCAATCACACGAAAATAATACTTTACTGTTTAGAATTAACTTTTTCTTGCTATATTCTCAACAATTATTATGTTAATTACAAATTATTCTATTAAAGTTTTTCCTCCTCAAGGATAAAATCCACCAAAAATGGCTTACACTTCCAGAAGGTTCAAGTAAATTCAGCAGCTTCACCCTTGACCGGCTTGATTATACCACTAAAAGCTCTATCAACAGAAAGGAATTTGATTAATGCCATAATTTTCGTTCTCATTTGCTTTTATCTTATTTGCATAATTTCTTCTACGAACTTTTTTCTAGAAGAGGAGGAGGAGAGACATGTACAATGTCTCTGGCTATATAAATCTATAGATGATGGTAATAAGAAGTCAAGTTTAACCCTGTAGGTCACTTTATCTGATTTTATAAGTGAGTTATATTTGCTATCATCAAGGACAATTTCCTTGGAAAATTACAAACTATTTTAATCGAAATCCTGAAACGTGTCTATTATATATGCATATATTCTGAGGAAACCTCACAATTTACCGCCGCCTTTCCACATATAAGTACATATATAGCTGTGCATGTAGTTCAAGTGCTCTGGTGGGTTTGTAAAATGAGAACATGTTTCCCGATTGAAAGGGTCGCAACAAACAAGATTTCAATATAATTTAAAAACATGCTTTCACTCACAAGCGCTTGAGTCATGTTATTTAAATAATTAAATAAGGTATCTTCACTCTGCAATTTACTGAACGCACACGAATGGTTGTAACTATACTAAAAGGACGAAAAAAGATTGTGAAATGACTCAAAAGTTTTCCGTTTTTTTTTGCTTTTATTTAAAATTTTCCTTTTATATGCATATTATATGTATATAGGGTGTTCCGTAAATAGTGAATAATACTTTCGGCGATTGGGTTATAACATATAAAGGGTTTTCCAATAAGAGGTGTTATTTTAATTAGCCCGCTATTTCGGTAGATGTCACTTTTGGAGCTGTCATTTTTTGACATTTGACAAGTAGAAACTACGCCATTAATAAAAATG